>OZ004617.1:2400000-4800000 GCA_963924575.1 Pycnomerus fuliginosus
GTGTTTTAGTTGTGCAATAATGTTGCTTTAATGCTTTATGGTTGCCAGCTCCCGTTTTAGTGCCGCAGCAGAATGCGAGGCACTCTGGTGTTTGGTTATTCGCTCGCTCGTTCGTCTACTCTGTCCGTCGGACAGTTAACGCAATGCACATCAATCTCGGCATCAACCAACATGACTTTAAAATATTCCAATTCCAAAGACGGTCTTTTTTGATGACTCTTTTCTTCAGTTTCAACTCGCTTTTTCACTTTATTTTTGTAAAATGTTTCTGCTTCTAATGCCCATTGGTTCCAGTTACAATTAATGTTCAGATTAAACCGCTATAGGCACGATCAATTGAGACAATTGTTTCCATCACGGATAATAACTGGTTAATAGCGATTTGTAATGCTAGGAAGGAAAGTGCGTAGTTTTCCTCCCGCTGGCGAAGTTTAATCTAAAAGAAAAAATTGACAGTGTCGGAGACGGTAGAAACTTCTACTTTTTACAGAATTTGTAGATGTAGCAATTAACTTTAACCAAGTCAGAATTGGTGAGTCGGCTTCGGCGCGTGGGCCGGGTCGAACGCTGATGCTGTGTTGCGCATTGTGCCCGGCCTTCATTTCTAAAATTTAAAATACAAATGTTTTTCACCCCTAAAATGACATTTTTCGATAAAATGGCATTAAGGTTTTCGATCCGGCAATGCAACCGCCATCGAATTCGATAATAATAATATGCCCTTTCCCTAACAAAAATTAGAAAATGGGAACTTTAGCCACTAAAATGTCAATTTAAAAAAAATTGACTAAGGTTTTCGATCCGTCAATGCAACAGCTATCGAATCCAATGGTAAGAAAATGCTTATTGCTAATAAAAATTCAAAAAAGGGCCTTTTCGCCACTAAAGTTTTCGGCTTGAAAAAAAATATATACATACAGTTATACATAGGTTTTTTTCACGGCACCGATTTTTGGTCAAAAGAGCACCAAGTGCAGAATTGGAAGAGCTTTCATATGGTAACACGAAAAGAGGGGGTTTGCATTGAAATTTTTAAAGTTGATGTGCCAAAAAGGCACTTTCCGTGAACCGATGTGGCCCAAAATCAAATCAACACCTACAAAATCTCCTAGTAAAAGTTAACACGATAACAAAATCCATAATATTCCAGTGAAATTTCACTTTCTAGAATATTTCGGTGAAATTTCACTTTCCCGGACTTCGACTTTCCCGGACTAGTCCGGGAAAGTTAATTTTCCGGTCCCAAAATTGACCGGGAAAATTAATTTTTCACTTTCCCGGACTAGTCCGGGAAAAGCCACTTTCCGGTCCTAAAATTGACCGGAAAGGTTAACTTTCCGGTCGAGCGCCTAAAAAATGTAATACGTAACTCACATGTAAAATGTCTTTACTGGACTCGCAGGCTTACCGATTTGGCTGAAATCTTGCGCATGGGGATTGTATTATACGTCGAAGAGCTGAACATATTTTGGATTCAATCGGCCCACGGAAAGTGCCGTTTTGGCACACCAATTTCCAAATTTAAAATTATTCTCTCATTTAACCACCCAAAACAAGTTTTTGAAAGATTTATTGTCACCGTCAGAAAAGGTCTTCAAATTCTAGTGTTAAATAAAGGAAAATTCATTCGCATTTAGTACCCTTTGGGTATAGAAAAATCGAAATTCTGTAATAACACTATGGCCCAAACTACTGCATCGATTTGGCTAAAATTTGGTACATGATGGAAATTAGGTGACCCGTTGACGTGCTGAAAGGCTATTGGGAGCAGTTGGTTCACGGGAAGTGCTATTTAGGCATAATCAACTTTAAATTTTAAACACAAGACACGGCAATCAAAGACCCACACGATCGGGAGGTTCCAGCCGCTTCTCCTCTGTCAATTTCTTATTATGCAACTGGGGTTTATATCATGTTAATGATGGCCATTTGCACTGGTTTCCGCGCCGTTGAAATTTAATCTTCAGCATAATGCTCATTTGCACCACTTTCTGGTTAATTTTAATCATCAGGAACCGCGCACCGCGCACCGGTTCGATTCTCTTAAAACGATTGTTGCAACAATAGTTCCTTATTAATCCATATAGAAACGATTATTGGTCCAATTGTTTCCATAGGAAAGAACAGACACTTGACTTAACTTTAAGCGGAACCGATACAAATATAGGGGTTAGTGTATCCTTTTCTTTTACATGGTCAATAACTTTGTAATTTCAAAGTCCACTGAGGATGAGTCTTTGATAAAAAAGAATTCGCATTGCATATTTTCCTTTTCCAACCATCAATTATGAAAAATGCAAAGTGCAGAATCCCCAATGCAACACATCTTTACATCAGGTAGTTAAGACTGGTAAGCAAGGGCTGGTGAGTGGTTTTGGGGGTATGGCGGAGTAAAGGGTGGAGAATCTCTAGTGGAAAACGTGATGTCTTCATTTCGCGCTTTGGCGAAGGAAAATGATAGTTCGTTTGTGGAACACCGATTTACTGATGTTGCTTTCTACCTTATCCTTCGATTATCTAGATATAACATTCCACATTACATGTTAAGGATCCTTCTTTTCTCCTTCAAATAAAATTAACTGCCAGTTAATTCTCATTGAAACTAGATGGCAATGGACTTCTGGACAAGTTTAGTTGAAGGTGAAAGAAACAGCCCTAAGGGGTTAAGTATAATTTTTCAATCGATAATTTAAGAGATTTAAAGTCTAGGCATGTAGGTATATGAGTTTCAAACTCATGTAGTTCTTTTCTCTTACATTGTTAAATTCTAGTCGTTATTAAGCAAGGATGTGACGAAAATGGAAGGATTTTAAACAAATTGCTCGTCAGCAGGCAATAGCGATTGTTAAAAATTCTGCATCAGGACCTCGTCTTTAACGCAGCTTTGGTTGAATCGATAATCCTCCTCCATACAGCAAAGAGTTAGTTAGTCATCAAGCGTGAAAAAAAGCTACTAAACTTTTTTCCGGGTCGAGTGAATATACTGACCCTTGGCTTTTTTTATTTACAAAAAAACAGGGAATGCTCTTTTGCCGGTAGCAACACGTCCTGTTTCTAATTAGCATATAGCTAGTGGATGAAAAACAGTTTTGATCGTTCACCCCTCAACGCATTCTGCACAGATGTCTTAAAGAAAGTGAATCGTCATTCCAAACTAATCAAAGGAAACAAAGAGATATGATGAGACGACAATTTTTGATGCATTTTCTCTATGAAGCGTGCAGTTGCTACTCGAAAGTGTCTCGTTTCCGGAGATGAAATATGACAAAAAAATGCAGGTGTGTAGATATGTGTAGGTATATGGATTTGCGACGATTCGCCTCCAAAGATACGCGACTCTGTAAGGACAAGAAGGGGAAAGAAACAAACGAAGACTGCAGCAAAGTGCAGTGAATAAGTAAGCAACGGAAAGCTGCTTCCCTAACCTGCCTCACACCACGATACGGTTACCACGAGGTTTCACAGTTTGTATTGATCTCGGGCTGTTCCCTTCCGTGTGCCAGTGAATCAATGGTCTTGGTCTCAAGTCGTCATCAACCCCTTTCCTCCCTCTTCACTGCATCCTTCTTAATGCACAAAGAAATACTGCATCCGCGAGATTTGCAAGTCTTAGGTACATAAATGTAACATATGAGCGTACGAGTTAACCAGAAATAAGGCAGCTTAAATATGCTGACTCGAACTGACTAAAACTACCAGTTGTTGTTCTCTCGTCAACTTAATATTCCCTAAATAATAAATAATATAAAAAATATAGTCTCATGATATCATAAATTGACGGTTCTTAGTCTTAAATGAATAAAAGGTTCGAAAAAAGCAAATCGCTACCCTCATAACCCATAATTTTTGTCTAACCACATTTCACTTAACTTTCGACGTCAACCCCTCCTATAATTTTCCTTCCTGACCACTATCCAAACTGTATTATTTCATGGACTTTTATTTAAGTTGAATTTATTTTTAGTGCGACACATGTGATTTTACGTTCCAAATGCTCTAAGAGAAACAAGGTTAATAACAATACTTATTATTTAATTTCCTGTCTAATTGTTTGTGCGTCCTCAAATGCTGCCACTTAATTAATTATGTCGAGCCAACTTTAGGAGAATTTGCATCCGAAACCTGATGCGTAATAATTCCCATAAACTTAAATGCCCCTTCCGTTTTCTTTAACACTGAGAGCGGATATGTGTTGTTAACGACAAGTGTGAATGTGTGACGCGAAGTCATCACGTTAACTAGGTCGTTATTTGATCAATTTATTAAGTGGTCTATATGTAAGAGTCATTCTATGTGACTGCTTTTTTATTTAACATTTTCGTTATTTTCTAGTATATGTAGCTATATAGGTCGCAGTGGCGCACCCCAGGGGCCCCCTCACCAGGCCTCTTCCACATTTTTAACCTCCCCAATTTAATAAAATACTTTCCAAAATTTCTGAATTATCTGACCTAATCTTGAAGGGGAGGATTAAAAAAAATTGCGCCCCCTCCAAGCTTTCGTCTTGTAACGAACGGTCCTAGTAAATATTTTATTAATACGAATCCAAGATATTTTTTTCGAATTGAACTCCAAAGTGTTATCAAATACTCCATAGCCGGCCTGACAGGCCGGGAAATTAATTGTTGTTAAAAATCTTCATTAAATGTGCTCTTATCTGTCCAGTAATCATCAGTCTTTTTATAAAAATGATCGCCATCAGTATCAGTACGGTAAATAAAGGTGCTTAAAGTTTTTCATTTTCATCCTTGCATAAGCGTTCTGAAGTGCTTGGAAAATACGTGACCTTGAAAATCATCAAAAATTTTTGCCTGTGGCGCTATTTCCTCTGCATTGACTTCGCATTATATTCGGCAGATTAGTCGACGAGGCGGCATCAGCAAAAGCTAAATCCGGCCCTACCGCGAAGGATGCCCACTTTTTCTCGTTGAGCCCTCCAAACATTTTTCTGAGTGCGCCCCTGATTGGTAGACATATTATTCCGAAAAACACGGAACCAAGCCAAATCTGCACTTTCGACATTATTTGATCTTTGTATATCTATATGTCGCACCCAATTGGTGTAATCCGACATTTCGTGAACTGAATATACAGTTCATGAAGTGGTGCCAGATGGGGTAATTTTTAAATTTTTCAGTATATGGACAACATTTTTGCCCTGTTTGTGAACTGGAAACGCATTCTTTACAGATGCTGTAATTAAAAAAATACGTATATCGTCAGATTCATGAACTGTTCAACTATTTCTCGTTAATGTTGTTCCCCACTCCATGAACTGAACGATATTTTTCGTTCACATGCAGTAAATTTGAAAAATTACAAATCTGTAAAAATGCATCTCCAGTTCACGAACGGACTAAAAATCTTGTCCAGATACTGTAAAATTTAGAAATTACCGCATCTGTTGAAAAATTTTTATTGTCAACCATACATTCAAACCAATTAACCGTACCCACTAGGCCGAAACTATTAAATTTACGCAAAAAACGTATTGTACCAAATCTGTTGAAAATTGTGTGCTCTTTCTTTTTCATAATAAGTATTTTTGTCGCAGGATGCACCAGAACTGAAATAAATGCAAAAAACTGATTCGCGCTCCCATTGAGCCAGTATGGGGGCCCTAGCCGACTACCTACGAGGTTGCAAAATGAGTATGTCTTAAGGCACCCCCAAAGCTACAAGATCACCAATTCGTAATCGCAAAAACGACATTTCTCGTAAAAACGGAACTATAAGCCTATCGAATTCAATAATAAAAAATTTAACACGGTGTAAATTAAACAATAACAGCGAACGTAGAAGTTAAAAACTGATGTTTAAATTGACATTATTGCCGTGGTGTGCCGTTCGACGCGCCTTAAAATAAATTTGAAAAGTGGCTTTTCGTGGCTTTTCGTGGCTTTTCGAAAAAATTGCACTGTTTTCGACCCGGCAACGCAATAGCTATCCAATCCGATAATAACAAGCTCCTTTACTAAAATTAATAAAAACCTACAAAAAGGGCCTTCTTGCACTTAAAATAACATTTAAAAAAATGGCACTAAGGTTTTCGACCATGCAAAACCTCAGCCATAGGAAATCCAATAATAAAAATATACCTTACACACCGATAAAGTTTAATTGGGTGCAAAATGCGCAAACGTTAGTTTGGGATACATTTAGTTTAGATATATGTATACCTATACACTATATTCTTTTCACGTCACCAGTTTTTTGCCAAAAGGGTACTAAGTGTAAATACATTTTTAGAAGCAGAATTTGAAGGACTTTCCGGTGTTGAGGTGAAAAATGGGGCGTTGCATTTAGAATTTTAAAGTTGATGTGCCAAGAAGGCATTTCCGGTGGTACGATTGCCTCCAAAAGCTTTTCAGATCTAAGTTAGGCTATGAGTTGCCTATGTACCAAATTTCAGCCAAATCGCTCCAGTAGTTTGGGCTGTAGAGCGTTTACCAACGCACGTACGTATACATACAGATTACAGACAGATTTTAGGAACCTCTTTCTTGGGTTCCTGGGACCTCAAAACGTATAGATCTAATGTTATCTCAAATTCGAAAATTTTTGTAATTGCAGTAATTGTGATGGGAATTGGGGAGGTTAAAAAACCGGGGAATCAAAATTTGTATTACCTCAAAATCAGGGATTCAAAATTTTTACTCCCTCAAAATCAGGGATAGAAAATTTTTAATCCTTGATTTCCACAAATGAACGATTAAAAATGTTTACTCCCCGATTTTGGTAGTGGGGGATTAAAATCAAATTTTAGCATACGAAAATCTACGAAGGCGTAGAGGGGCCACATTTTTAACATTCGCTTCTTAATACAAAATTGTCGCCTCGCACTCGACAATTGTCGACCCGATCGACAATTGTCGACTCGCAATCGACAATTGTTGACCCGATCGACAATTGTCGACTCACACCCGACAATTGTCGCCCCGATCAACAATTGTCGACTCCGATCGACAATTGTCGACCCGATCGACAATTGACGTCCCGATCGACAATTGATGACCCGATCGACAATTGACGACCCGATCGACAATTGTCGAGTGGTCAATTGTCGATCGGGTCGACAATTGTCGAGTGTGAGTCGACAATTTTCCATCCGGTCGACTATGTTAAAAATGTGGCCCCTCTGCGCCTTCGTAAAAATCAGGTATTAAAATCAATGGAAATGAGTCGATATTGGAAAAAATACATTATAAAAGGAAAATTGCACTAAGGTTTTTAATCCGGCAATACAACAGCTATCGAATCCGCTAGTAAGAATAATGCTCTTTTCTCTTTTGTAAAATAAATTCAAACAAGGGTCCTTTCGCCACTAAAATGACATTTTTCGAAAAAATGGCACTATGGTTTTCGATTTGAAAGGAGATCAGCTATCAAGTCCGGTAATAAAAATATACTTACAGTTATATGCATCGACTTTTTTTCACGGCATCATTTTTGACCAAAAAATCACAAGTGTGAATAAATTTTCCTGCTTAAGTTTTATTAATATCAAATTGAGAATTATGGACAGGGGTCGAAATACCTTTGAATAAGTACCGGTAAGTGTCCGGTACACCGGACATGCTTGGTATTATGTTCCTGGACCTCTATAATGAGTTGGTTTCATTATTAGTGGATTCATTTTTCCGCGATTACAAATTATTGGAGGATGAGGGAAATCTAGGGACCTTAGGGGCGCATGTGCCAGCACCGGATTTAAAGCGGCAATGAGGGAATCAAAGAGCGTACTTTTGAAACGATGACCGCTCGTTCGATCGATGTTTTATAAAGCGAGGCTGTGGCCACACCCAGGGCTAATTGAATGATGCCTGCACCAGACTTGCATGTAATTTTATGTATTCTACCGATTTTTGTGCACCCGACGGTGACTTTTGTCCTGGATCGATAGGCGGCCGCATTCATCAATATCGCACTGTCAAAATTTGCAGGAAATATGTTCAAACTCAACGAATTTATTTCATGCCAGCTTCCAAATATTTTATCACTTGCGGGATAGCCGGGATTCCAAGGCCTAACTAGTCCGGAAATTTATTAATTAATGCGTTTAATTGCCGATAGCGGCGCATCTAAAAAATTTATTGCCGGACCTCTGGCTCTGATGTGAAAATCGTACAGCTCCTCATTTTGGAGTTTCGCATTTTAACAATTCATTAGTTTCTTCCATACCTACACTACAGATATTTCATAAAATACGAAAAACATTTACAGTGTAATAGATTAAGGGTTTTCGCCGTTACCTATTTAATTATTTACGCCATCAGATGAACTATTTATATGCCATATGCCATATGGTTTAACTTCGAGGGAATGAGGGTGTAAGTATCTATATAAATATAGCGGTCTCTAACTGATGCTTGATTCTTTAAAATTAAAATGGAGAGGTTTTTCCGAGTCATGATAATCGTAACCACGAACCGTCAAAGGTATCATTTAGGTAGATATATCAATAATTTTTGATCAATCGGATGGTTAAATTATTTTTAGTTTTTAACCTCCCCACAACCATATAAAAATGGGAGGTTACTGCAATCACTCCAAAATTCGAAATTGAGATAACACCAGATCTTTACGTTTCAAGGTCCCAGGATCACAAAAAAATGGTTTTTAAAAAATGTCTGTGTGTATGTACGGATGTACGTATGTACGTATGTATGTACGTATGTGAGCAAGATTCCTCGAAAACTACCGAACAGATTTTCACGAAATTTGGTATGGAGATTAGTGTTGGCTTTCTGGTGAGCCCAGTTAATTTTGTTGCCAATCTACAAACGCCAAGTGCCTTTTTGGCGTATCAACTAAGAAATTTGACTGATGAACACCAATTTTTCTTATAAGCATGTGAAAGGTCTTCAAATTCTGTGTCTAAAAATGTATTCACACTTGGCGCCTTTTTGGCATAAAATCGAAAAATTCGAAATTTCGAAGGAACATTAGATAATACGCTACAGCCCAAACTGCTTAATCGATTTGGCTGAAATTTGGTAGGTAGGGACACACAGTACCCCCCTAAGAGCTGATTTAATTTTGGTGGTCATCGGCCAACGGCAAGTGCCAATTTGGCACATCAACTTTGAAATTTGACTAATAAACTCCCATTTTCTTTATCAGAACATGAAATGTCTTCAAATCTCGTTTCGAAAAATGTCCTCAAACTTAGTGCCCTTTTGTCAAAAAATCATAAAATTTTGAAAAATACCAGTAGTAATATTTAGGTACAGCAAGTAAGAAAATTTGCTTAATTTTGGTGGCAAACGACCAATAACAAGTGCCTTTTAGCATGGCGTCTATGAAATTTGAGATATGACCACCATTTGTTTTATCAGCACATGAAAAGTCTTCGAATTTTGTTTTCAAAAATTCAATTAAATTTAGTTCCCTTTTGGCAATAAGTAATAAAAAATTTTAAAAATTACCAAACACAGGTAGAAACTGAATTGAAATTTATGGGTGGTAGGATTGAATCATTCACCAAGTGGGGAGGTTCTAGCCGCTTCCGTAGCTGCCCATTTTCTTGGACAGCGATTTGTTATAAAAGCCCTTCAAAGTTAAAGAAATTTATCATTTTTGAAAAGACATTGAAAGGGTTGCTAACCCTCCCTTGCTTTATACTCGAATAAAAGAAAAATATATATTTGCAGATGCAAACCGAGCTATTTTGCAAGCAGATGCATTTCGTCTTGTAAACACCTTTTATACAATTAAGAAGGTATACCTGAATCTTCGCGAAAGGAAACAACACCGATAAAGGATTTTGCTAGGCCATTGACCTAAAATCGAAATTTGTAAGGAAAGGGTTTATGTCCATATATATGGACTGAAACATTATTGTGATGAACTGATGCATACCTTATTCGGGATTCACCCTGAAATTATAAAACATTTTATTTCTACACGAATTGGTGTTGGTGTTACAAAAGTAAAATTAGGTTACATTTTACTTAATTTGAACGATCAACAGGTCCTGTTCGATGGCATTTTTATTTTTGCCTGGCTATTTATTACAGCAGTCAGTAATAGCCGAACACATTTGTCAATTTGTATTATTTAAAACATGAATATTTATTCATTCCCATCACAAAAGTGAATGTGTTTTTGGGTGGAGATTTTTTGCCACTTCTCATTTCTACAGGATGTAGGTATCGATTTAAAGCAACTGCACTCCAATTTTCGCCTATATATTATATTTACGTAATTGCTTTAAATACTCTTATATGATATAGAAGTATCAAAATTTAAAAATTTTAGGGCAGCTATACCGCCGTGTGTCGTGTCTATTTTATGAAAAACCTGACGCGGAATTGTAGAGCGGTTATAAAAAGACCTATAGTAAAGAATGATACCTCAACGTTAATCTAATTAAAAGTACTACAATTTAGTGACTCAGATGATTTTTTTCAGGTCAGGCCAGGTCAGGTGATTTTATTCAGGGCCACCCATTATCTTAATTTTACCCTAATTTTGTGTTTTCGAATTTAGAGTTTAGACTTACCCTTTTCGCGACGGATTCAGAATGTGCGATTTTTGAAACATGTATCGAACTTGACCGGAAGTCAGTCACTCCATACTCTAGATTTTCAAAAGCATCGCAAAAATCGGTGAAAAATTGAGGTTCTTGAAGAATGCAAAAACACATTACCTACATTTTTTTTGAGAGAAATTCTACTGCGCAATTACATTTTCCTAAATTGTTCTTGAAAGGACCCTATACGTTAAGGGCGAATTCTCGGCCCAGTCGAAAATGACCAAATTATTCTTTTTTAGTGTAAGTAGGACCAGATGTTTGCTAAAGTAATATTATAAGTCGAGAGTAACAATACAGGGTGCCCCAACACCGATGTGCAACGTATTCATGACCCTTCATTTTGAAGCTATCGTTTTTACAAAAATACAAGCGCGAAGGTATCCCCCTGTACATGCGGAGCTGATCAGCGTTTATTTCATTTCAATATCTTTTTTACGTCCGAAGATATTCAAGAAGCAAAGATTTAAAAAAAAACCTGTATATCTTGAAAACGAAAAATTACTCTTTATTAATTTTTTTTATGGGCATGAATTATAATCTCCTGAATCGATTAAGACTAAATGCAAAAAAATTGGCCCAAGCAGTCACACTTTAAATTGAACCTGCATTTCAAGATGGCGATGTCAAAATTATGTAATATGAATAGGAATCCAGGATGGGCCTATATTGTTGCTTAAATCAGGTTGTTATGTGTCATATATGAAATAGCATGATGTGAATTATCTGCAAATTCACATTATGGTTATCTGTTCGTACTACACGGCAAGAAATCAGCTTGGTTTTGAACCAAATTGCATAGGATAATATACTTAAAATTACTGATTTTTGAAAATTTATATTTTCTTAACTAAAAATTACTCTTCTTTTATTTTTCAAGGATTCATTAATTGAGCATTCCTCTTTCCAAAACTACAAAAAAAAGAAAATTCTCCCAAGCAGTCACTAATGACTAGGGCCCTTTTTGGCAACTGTGGAAATTAAGAAAATTGAAAACTGAAAAGACAGGCAAAAGAAAATAATGTAAATGCACAGTTGAATTTCCCTCAAAAAATAAAGTAGACGTGAGACGTGTTTTTGCGTTTATAGAAAATCTCAATTTTTATTCACCGATTTTTTCGAAAATATAGGGTGGCCGTGGGTGTACTTTCGGTCAAGTACGATACATGTTTCTAACTCAGAAAAAATCATTGATTCTGAATACGTTGCGAAAAAGGTATACCTAGGGCTAAAGTTGAAAATATAAAATTGGGGTAAAATGAAGATACTGATGTGTGGCTCTGAAAAAATTCATCTGGCACACCAAATTGTAGTATTTTTAATTAGAGTAACGCTAGGGTATCATTTACGAAGGCATATGGGGCCACAACAAAGTTTTTAAATTTTTCTGAAAAAAAACTTTGTTTCATCAGCAAATTGTCACTTGTAACTGACAATTTTCACTTGCAACTGACAATTGTCACTTAAAATCGACAATTGTCACTTGGAACTATGGCAGGCGCTTCGAACTGCTTCAGTGACGTGCGCAGAAATTAGTCATGAAAAGGGGGGGGGGGGGTCAAAAGAATAAGGTGTGCAAAAAGTACTAAAAGAGCATAAATCTGTACATTTTCTAAAAACTGAGAAAAAAACAAAGATTTCTGGAATCACAGAAGTAGTAACCTCCCTAACCCCCTTCGGCGTACGCCGTTGGTCTGTTTCAATTAATAAATTATCGCCAGTTACAAGCGACAATTGTCACTTACAAGTGACAATTTGCTATTGCAACAAAGTTTTTTTTTCTGAAAATTTTAAAAAATTTGTTGTGGCCCCTCTACGCCTTCGTAGTATCATCATTCTATACTAGAGGTAGGCCTTTTTGTAACTGTGGATTTTAGAAATACTTAAATGTACACCTATAAAAACAAGAAAATAAAAGGAATGATCAACCCGGTCTTTGTCTCTTGCAAAATTTGCTTGTTTAGCTCAGACCATAGAAAGTGTGCCGCTTCGCGCTTAATGGACTGCTTTTCCTAATCATAGAAACGCTCCAACATTGTAAAGGATGGAAATATACTTGTTTATGGCCCTCTCTAAGGATGGAAGATATCGCATGTCCCATGTCCCTCTCCAAGGATGCATGGAATATTCGTTTACCACGTGTGCGCAAAGGATGGAAATAATCGGATACTGTTCTAATGCTGGGGCGTTTTCCTTGCAAACGGTAAAAGGTAAGATCGATATTTCAAGCGGCAGTCGGCACACGTATGGTCTAAGCAAAAAACTCACATCTTGACCACCTGTCACGTCAATAGTAAATTAATGAGTAGGTAAATATTAATTTTATTTGTCAATTTTAGGTAGATAACCGAATTACACAAAACAAGAAGAAGTGAAATACTGAGCGATTGTAAGTATAGCACCAGTGACCTAGTATTTCGATAAAAACACCAGCCCCTAACCTAGAATTGTCTGATCCATATATCAAAACCGCCCTTAAACTTAGATGTGATGGTCATAATGCAATCCAGTCGGGCAGCACGAGCTAAACAAGTAAGAGGGGGAGAAAAAATTGAAGTAATAAGGGGAAGAAGGGTAGGTTATGTGATGTAGTTTCTATTTATTTGAAGGGTGCCGTCTTTGTTATGCAGACTGGAGAATAAGTCAGCTGGCTGCAGAAATGGGAAGGGTCCCTTGGTGCAGCTGCCCTGTCATTGCGTACACCATAGCCGTTCGTCATTTTTTGATTCTTCCTGACAAATTACTATTTTACCCCGCGCTCACCTATTTTGAACGTTATATGAACGTTAATTTAAAAATAAATAATTTTCACCGTATCTCTTAGGCGCCTACCTATACACAAGTGTATAATTATATTTTTTTTTGATTTTGGTGCTTGTGCCTTATCTCAATGTATAAGTTATTTGCAAAGCAGAAAAAGAATGTCTATGTAGGTAGAATCACCAAAACCCTCTATGGGCGTAGCATTTATTGTAGGGACCCTATTACTTCTAATTCTACGCCCATGATGCAAGTACACATTTTTATCTCCACTTCTCTTCAGAGACTAAATACAATCTAGCAAGCGCGTGTCTGACACGGGCCCCGTTTTTTGACCCTCCTTGAACAAAAGAAAGTCGACCCCCTTGTCGAAACTCGCTACGATCTCGACAAATAATAATAGTACACCGGGCCGCAGAGTAATCTTAATGCCTTTTATCATGCAAATAATCGTTGGGAACATCTGCCGGTTGCACTGTTACGTCATGGAGGCGTCTCAAGTGATGCGTTCAATCGTGACGTCATACTCAAGAAAACGGTCTCAAGGTTGAAAGACGTCCGGTGACGTCACATACGCTCCGTTATTTCCTTGGCCTCCGGCCCCCGGATATATTGACGTTGCACTACAAAAGCTCCATTCATAAGAAGATTCTGATCCAACTTATTATTGATCCTGCCAATAATTATTATAGTTTTAAGATGACACGATTAGATATGACAGCGTGACGATATTTTTATTATTGGCCGCTAGTGGGACAATTATTACAACGGTGATAGGGGGTTTATCGGAAGGGTTATTATTTATTATTTCCTCTGTTCAAAAATAAGTCACGCTTTCTATGTAAAAGATGAAGTCACGAAATAAAATCAATTATTTATAGGCCACCGAAACTGATAGGCATCGACGCCTTTGCATGATTCCAAAGGCGTTTAGGTGTTTTCCCATGTCTCGCAAGAGTATCGTGCAATGATAGGAGGCCGTGCATTATGGATACACGCTACCGGAACCGCTCATTGTGCTCACTACTTACCCACTTCCGCCAAGCACCGCGTTTCCGCTAAGTTACTTCCGTTGTTTCCTTACGTCGCCCCCACGACAGGTGCGACTTTATTATCGTCACCCGCACCCTTTCTTAATAACTATGATAAATAAACTGACAACTTTCGACCAACTAAGTCTTTACGTGTATTATCAAGTTAATTAAAAGTTTTTATTTATTTGATCAGCTCGGATTAGCAAAAAATATTTAATCTGCTTCTCGAATTATTAGTAAACTCTTTAACCTTTTTCATACTCCTTGTTTAAGAACGGGATGGGTTTTATATTAAGAGATAACTTCGGGGTTAAGTGAGTTAAGAAATCGTAAAGTATCCACCTGTTGCTCGTTTCTTATCCGGGCTTTTCTTGAAGAAATCCCACTCCCCTTGATGAAGCAACAGTTGGTCTCGTATACCTAACTTATGCGGTTCCTTAATAAATCCCTTAGCCCTTAGAGTAATTCAACCATTAGTTCATTAAATATGTAACGAGGCAATCATTCAATCTTTCATATTTTATGCACGTTGGTTTCCCGCGATTAATAATTGGGAGGTCTGTGAAAGGGTCTATACAGTTTTTTCGACAGACGTCGTCACACGTCATGCAAAACATCCGAGAAACGGTCCACAAAATTTTAAATAATTTATAAGGAAGGTGGAAATAAAAATTGGCAGTCTCGGAGACCGTAGAAACTCTTTCATCCGGCAATACAACACCTATCGAATTCGATAATAATAATATGCCCTTTTGCGAAGACAAATTCAGAAAGGGGCCAAGAGGCCTTTTTGCTCCTAAAATATAAATTTTCGAAAAAATTGCACCAAGGTCCGGCTACAACAGCTATCGAATCCAATAGCGTAAGAATATGTTTTTTTGTAAAATAAATTGAAACAAGTGTCCTTCTGCTACTAAAATGACATTTTTCGAAAAAATGGCACTAAGATTTTCGACTTGAAAAAAAATCGGCTATCAAAGCCGGTAGGAAAAATATACAGTTATGAATATGTTTTTTTCACGGCACCATTTTTTGGCCAAAATTGCACAAGTATGAATACATTTTTAGAATCAGAAGGGCATTCAAATGGTAGCGCGAAAAGTGAGGGTTTGTTTTCAATTTTTTTTTAAATTGATGTGCCAGAAATGCAATTTCCGAGAATGGATGTGGCCCAAAATCTAATCAGCAATTACGAATTGTCTACTGAATATGTGTGCCAAATTTCATCTCGATACGTTCAGTAGTTTGAGCTGCAACGTGATTACAGACAGACAGACAGACACACAGACATTTTTCAATAACCACTTTTTCGGATTCTCCAGGACCCTAAGATTTGATGTTCTTGTCCATTTCGATTTTTCGATCGATTTTATTAACTTGTTCTGCGAAGCGTGGAAGTTAAAAACGATAGGAAAAATCCTCGCCGCTATGGGCACCTATTCGATATGCTCATAACGACCACAGGTGTCACAGATGTACATAAAAGATAAACACCTTGAAAGAGCGACCCCCATTGAAGAAAACTTGCCCTAGAGTAGAGTGGTTTTTAAAGATTATCTAAACAGGTGTTGTTGCTCGTAGAACCCGTGCATGGAGAACCCTGAAGCATGACGTCTTAAATGACGTCACTTGTCGGCGTTTAAAAGTTTCGCTACCGAGATCCGGATGTGTAATTGAATGGAGAATAAGATTGCTTTTCTTAACTTTGTAATTGATCTTTCCTTGATTAATCCAATTGAATAGCTAAACAATTTCAAACTTTACAAGTAATTTGTCTCAATGGATATCTTTTAGTTCGGAGTTGATTTAGGAAAGTTTTTGTCGAGGGTTGCCTCCAATTAAATCGAGAAAAGTAGCTAGATAAGATAGTTTTTAGACAGGCGATAGTGATGATGTGGTAAGACAAAGTGTTAGAAACTTTGCCAATATTGCGCTCCTCGGAAGTTACTTGCTAGGTCTTTGTAATCCTACGAGGAATCTATCCTATTGTAGTATTCTACAATCCCTGAATGAACCTCTCTACTTATTTGTCACTTTTAATTTATCCACAATAGGTTGAGATTAATCGCAGCAGTAACTTTCCCTAAGCACAACTCTATAATAATAAATCATTTGTTTGAAAATTGAATAAAATAAGAAACATGTTTTATGTGCAAAACAAGACAGATTAATCTGGCGTTTACGGAACATCACTTTAAAGCTCGCAACGAAAGTTGTCGAGAGCTCGTCAACGATAATAGCCACAAGTAGCTGAGCTCACATGCTTTTATGTTCATTTTGTGGAAGGACGTGTATAGTCTTCTACGAAATTGACTTATTTTGTTTACTTGACCAGATTGTTGATAAATATTTAGCAGAAATAATGAAGGATGATTTTTTTCTTTTTTCACACTTTAATACTTTAGAGGTGATGATATCCGGTCCATTTATACGGATATGGTGTGCGGATTTAAGGATATCCGTTGATGGCTCCACGCTCCAAGGCGCATTTTAGCTAGCCAGGATTTACGCTGTAGAAGTCATCGTGAGATTCCTGATACTTTGTTGTTAATCATTTAAATGAATTATTATTATTATCATTTATTACCTGTTAGGTAGGTATCTAACTTCCCTTAGATGATTCACTTTTTGGTCCCATTCTTGGTAAGTGGTATACCAACATTTTTACTTAAAAAGGATTCTTTAAAAAAATGGGCCGCTAAGGAAGCGGCTGGAACCCCCCACATGGTGAATGATCCAATCCCCAATCACATATAAATTTCAATCCACAGTCTCGAAGTGTTTCGGGAGTTTTTCTTTAATTTTAATTTTTTACTGTCAAAAGGGCCCTAAGTTTGATTGCATTTTTGGAAACAGAATTTGAAGACCTTTCCGCTGATAAAACAAATGGTGGTCAACTTTCAAATTTCATAGATGACATGCAAGAAAGGCACTTGTAATTGGCCACCAAAATTAAGTCAATTTTCCTGCTTGCTATGTCTCAATTTTATTCCACCAATCCTAAAGCGTTCTCTTGGACTTTTTCAAATTTAACGTTTTTTTTTCCAAAAAGGCGTAAAGTTTGAATACACTTTTGGAAATGACATTTGAAGGCATTTCATGTACTGATAAAGAAAATTTCGAGTTTATTATTCGAATTTGAAAGATGATATGCCAAAATGGCATTTGCCGTTGGCTGATTGCCACTATTATTAAATCAGCTCTTAGGCGGGTACTGGTACCTACCAAATTTCAGCCAAATCGATACAATAGTTTGGGCTGTCGCGTGTTATTTAATGCTATCTCGAAATTTCGATTTTTTTGATTTTATGCCAAAAAGGCGCTAAGTGTGAATACATTTTTAGACACAGAATTTAAAGACCTTTCGTATGATGATAAAAAAAATTGGTGTTCATCAGTCAAATTTCATAGTTGATACGCTAATAAGGCACTTGGCGTTTGTGGATTGGCAACAAAATTAACTAGGCTCACCAGAAGGCCAAGACTAACCCCCATTCCAAATTCCTTTTAAAATCCGTCTGTCCGTCTTCGTGAAATGTTGACCACATACGTACGTACGTACATACACAGGCATTTTCTGATGTATTTAAATGAAACTTGGAACTTTTATATTTTTAACAGCTGTCAATTGAATGAGATTGACAACAATTTTCTAGGCCTTTTATAGATTTTGAATAAAGACAGTCAACTTTTCTTTTTCTTATGGGCCCCATATTGAATTTTAACGCTGGATACACAGAAAAATTAACTTCTCAGAAATGTAACCAACATCATAGACGTTCTTGAAAAAATATGTGAAAGCCTGAGTCACACTACCGCAAAACGTATTTCAGTTGTTTTCACATGTTATAAGAGGTTGAATGATAAGCTGATGATTTTACAAATTATTCATACCAATTTTGAAAGTCTGACATCTGTCAAAAAAGTTCGTGCTGACTACATTTTTGAGAAGTTAATTATTTAGTGTATTTGATGGTGTCAAAATTCAATATGGCGCCCATAAAGAATCAAAAGTGAACTGTTATTCAAAAATCTAGAAGGCCCAGAAAATGTATGTCATTTCCATTCAATTGACAGGTGTCAAAAATATAAAAGTTACAAGTTTTATTCAAATAACTTCAATCGTGAGGAAGATATTAATTTTTCTTTAAATTGGCAATTTTCAGATTTTTTGCGATTACCCACCCTGTATAAGAATCCCTATTTTAATTTACCAAGACAAAGCTAAAGTCCCGACATTTTCATGAGAGGGGTTGTGTGAGTCAGGTTTTTTTCTGTTAGCTTGTAAACGGGTTTTCAGTTCCGTCAAAATTCATGTCAGTGCCAAAGAACAGAAAGAAACAATGGGACAATAATTAACAACAATGATCCCTTTCAACCATTGTACTTTTGGTGACTGTAGATTGATACTGACAGGAATTTTGAAAGAACTGAACGCCCGTTTACAAACCAACAGAAAAAACCTGACTCACACAAACCTCGCGTTCGTTAGAAAGTGTCGCGACTTTAGTAACATTTGAAGATCAATACCCACTAACCCACTTGCACCACTTTTGACTCCATTGTTGCAATAATCGTTTCTATGGCATCGAACCGCTGATTATAGTTAACCAAAAGTGGTGAAAGTAAGCATAAGCTTCATATTATACCTACCACCACTGTCAACGACTGGTCAAGCAAATCATTCACTCTCTGTCAGTGGTTCACGAGATCAAGAAGTTTTCAAGATCTTGTCTTGATTGTTTCTTGAACTCGAGACAAGATTAAGACAAGGGAGAATGTCTGAAATTCTTGACAAGACAAGACTGACAGGAGCAAAACTCAAGAATCAAGATTTCTTCAACTTTTTTGACGCTTTTCCCAAATTTGTTTTAACGAAGAACACCAAAATTTCATAATGCCATTTCATATTGCTGTATCCAATAACTCAGCCAATTTCTAATGATTAAAATACAGAATTTAGATTTTCTTTTGGTGGTGGTGCATGATGTGCATCATTAAACCTCATTCACAACCACTTTACATACGTGACACAACAAAGTTTAACAATCGTCAACAATTACTAGAAAAGTCAAAAGCTGTTATGAATAATAAATTATTTATCATTGCTAAAGTTTGCTGCGTTATGTACAGATCGTTTGTTACGCAACTGAAAACTTTACGGAACAGATTCGGTCATGACAATTATTTTGAACGATGCGACAATGATTGGATTTCAGGCAACTATGGTTTTTAGGCGTCATGACCAAGTCTGTTCCGCAAAGTTTTCAGTTGCGTAGTAAACGATCGAGCAAAATATCTGACGCACACTGTACGTAAATTAGTTGTGAATAAGCTCTTAGATCGAGCCGTCAAAATACAGTACCTATGTCCAACTTAAGAGGAAGACACCCAGATATTTTCCTTATTTTTATAGGTGGAGGCTTGAGTTTTTGCACATAAGGCGCATATTTTGAAGTAATCAACTCAAATGTAAGTTGTAAACACAGCCTAATGCGACCTCGGGAATAACGCAATTTTTCAATAAAGTTGATCAATTTCCAATTTTGACTCCCTCTGAGCGAGTTTCACCAATCCTCGACGAAAAATTCAAGATCAAGAAATTTCAAGCATCTTGAGCTCAAGGCAAGAAGTTGAATGCCCCAAGACTCTTGTCGAGACGAGACTGAATTTCAATTTTGATTTTAAATTTAAGACAAGAGTGAAAAGACAAGAAATGATCCTCGTGACAAGATTTCTTGTCTTGATGAAACACTATATCTGTCAATTACACTCAGAGTGTAGGATGGTAGGTAAGGTATAAATAAATTCCAATGTTCCTAATTTGGCAATTAGTATACCATATACCTATTATAGTACCTATATACAGGGTGAGTCTAGTTGGACAAATCAGTCGCCTAGCGTTTAAGATATTGAAATTGGAAATTCAATTTTTGGATATGTTGTAGCTGATATGGTCCCCTACACATGGGACCCATAAAGAAAGCTCCAGTTTTATTCAAACCGAAATTATTAAATAAAAACGAAGGCTTAAAAAATTTTTTTTCGATATTGTTGAATTTTTTAAGGTTATTTAGTTAGAGAATCATTTTCTCTTTATGGAAACATAATTTTTTGTAGAAATAAGTTAATAATCTCCGAGAGACAAATTATTTAAATAATAAAGATTTTTAATTATTTCCTAAAGAAAGCCACGCATGCCGTGATTTGAACAACTGAAAGGCAGTCTAGCTTATACTGCAGACTGTACCCAGAACGACAAGTGTCAGTTGGAAATGTCATTTGAGGTCGTTTGTGAAAAAATAATGCAAAACTACGGGTTTTTGCCCTTTTCTTTACAGATAATTAGGTAATTTTTATTGCTTGATGGATGTTTTGCTAAATTCGTCGAATACAAGTGTCTCGGGTTCTCACACTGGAGGGGCCCGATTAGGACAAGTTAAAGTTTACACCCTTCGAGTTGAATTTTCTTGGTTTCGCTTGGCTCACCGCTTCTTTGTCTTTGTTCATTATATCAACACGTTGAGTGTCTTCAACATTTGCTGGGCCCCTCAACATCCGATGATAAATCTTCATTTCGTAAGTGTGAAAAAATTGTCAGCAGAAATATTAAATTTTTAATAAAACAACAAAATCACCATATTTGACAGCATGACAGCAATGTAAACTGTTAGCAACTATTGCCAATTGCTTTCTGGCTGACGAGAATAGCTTTTCTTGGTCGAACCATTCGACTCCAAAAAACATCAATCGGGTGACAACCCGAGACACTTGTATTCGGCGAATTTAGCAAAACATCCATCAAGCAATAAAAATTACCTAATTATCTGTAAAGTAAAGGGCAAAAACTCGTAGTTTTGCATTATTTTTCCTTTGATTTTTCCACAAACGAAAGCAAATGACATTTCCAACTGACGCACTTGTCATTCCGGGTACAGTCTGCAGTATAAGCTAGACTGCCTTTCAGTTGTTCAAATCACGGCATGCGTGGCTTTCTTTAGGAAATAATTAAAAATCTTTATTATTTAAATAATTTATCTCTCGGTTATTATTAACTTTTCTCTGCAAAAAATTATGTTTCCATAAAGAGAAAATGATTCTCTAACGAAATAACCTTAAAAAATTCAACAATATCGAAAAAGAATTTTTTAGGCCTTCGTTTTTATTTAATAATTTCGGTTTGAATAAAACTGGAGCTTTCTTTATGGGTCCCATGCGTAGGGGACCATCTCAGCTACAACATATCCAAAAATTGAATTTCCAATTTGAATATCTTAAGCGCTAGAGCGACTGATTTGTTCAACTAGACTCACCCTGTAGATGTAGAATTTAGGTAGTCAAAATGTCAAATTAAAACAGTTAGTACTATCATCTACTGCGTTTACATTCTAATAACTCCTTTTTGAAATCATGAAGACATAGCTATGCACGTTTAGCCCCTACGAAAGGAAATTAAATAAAATGTGGAATAAAAGCTCTATGCGAAAAAGTAGAAGTTTTGTGCTGCCTTCGAGATTCATAATTTTTTCTGCTTGAAACTTCTGTTTGTCCTTAGGTCCTTAAACTTAAAACTGAGTATGAATAAAACAAAACATTGGGTTCAATAAAAAACCTAAACGGCTACCTATTATACCTAGATAAAATTTAATTTGCTTGGGTCAGATGATAGGTGGCACCCTAAGCCTGAGGTATGGAAAAATCAAAATTGACAGTTTCAAGATGCGGTAAATGATACTTATCTACGGCTCGATTTTTGATCGTCAAGGTCTGTGATTCACAAAAAAAACCTAGGGCAAAAAAAAACTAAAATTCCTTATAATCGTCATACAGTTTTCGCAATGATGTCAATAATATATGTAGAAGGCATCGACACCGCGGGCGCCGTCGATCGCCTTGTTCCGATGGGGTGCGATAAGAAGTATTGGCAAAACTAGTAAGGGTAACGTAAGGGGTAAAACACATCTGCTAGGTAACCCTCCCCTTGAAAGAAATTACCACCTGGTCGCTCGCTGCCACGGTCTACAAACAAGGGCAATCTATCCGCGTCCAGATGTCTGCACGGTCTTAATATCCGCATATGGCACCACATTATGATTCCTTATCATGGAAAATATAAACAAACGTATGTACAACCTTCGGGATTTTTCTGACCGTACATTCGTCTTTATATTATCTAAACCGCCAGACAAAGAAATCATTTGACCGCATGGCGATTTCTAATTTTACTGTAATTTAATATTATGGACAGTTCGCCATCCAGCATGCGTTTGTGTTGTACTTTCAAGTCGGCAGATGCGGTATAGAATGTCTTTTTGAACTGATAATAGGCGTCAATACGAAAAAGAAACCACATCTAACCTCTAGGATCGAATATCTCCGATCGATCAAATTGTGGACATGGATAGCTTTAATTCTTTTGTGTCCTACAATGATAATGGTTTTTTAAAAAAAGCGTAATCGAGATTTATTATGTCACGCCAACTTTCTTGGGAGGCATGGACAAAACTGTTTGTGCTTGCTTTTGTTAAATGAAAGTTGATGACCGATCAGTATGAATCCTCTTTGACAACAAAAGTATGACACTTCACAAACATTCTCTGTCCTGTATTATGCAAAAGAATTGGCAAACAATCAGCTCTACATCAAAATCAAACGATCAAAATTAAACTCATCCTCGTTGATGGGCTTTTACAACAAAAACTTAGGTGTAGTTGGTTCTGTTAGGAAATTATTGTTTTACAATAGTGTAGTAGGTACATGTGGCTCTTTTATTGGTGAGATGTCAATAAACTTTATACAGGCTGTCCCAGAACGCTCGCACCACCGTTTAGTGGAGTAGGTATTCAGCATTAGATTCTGAGTCAATTCGTGTTTTTCAAGATTTCCAGAGTCAAATATTGCTTCATAAGCTAAATTAATCTTAGAGTACTGTATGGCCTAGGCAACAAGATACTATCAATGAAAATTTATATTGTTGTGTTGTATCTTGTTAGGTACTTAGGAAATATTGCGTTTAACATTGAATTACCTCTTATAACTGGAGAACTATATTGGTTCCTGGAAATTTTCAAAAACACGAATCGACTCAGAATTTAATGCTGAATGTTCCATTAAAAGGCGGTGCGAGCGTTCTGGGCCACCCTGTATACCAACATATCTACAATAGAAGTTCATTGCAATAACAAATATTTCGAAAAACCTTTTTTTTGGGTGTCTCGGGCCTTATAAAATGTGTTATAGCAATTCGATTTTCTACTAATACCTATATACATACACCTATATTAGCGAATTAGATCTGCTGTTGTATAAGATATAGGTACCTAACTAATAAAATGACGGTGCCTATACCTATACTACTGCCTACCTTTACATTTATTTCTTGCTTTGTGGAAATAAAATGGTAATTAGAAAACATTTTTGAATCTCTACCTATATACACGTTGTGATAATAATGTTTCCATCCTAGCGTGTTTCCTGTCGAAGTGACAGGAAATTTACATCTCTTACCTCTGAATTTAATTTGATTTCATTCTACAATACCGGACAAACTTAATTGCTTTACTGATGCTCTTACAAAAAGGTAGCTCGATCTATTTAGCATTCGCATTTAATGAGTGCTTATACATTTTCAAGGTTATTTCGTGATGTCAAAATAAGATTGGTTTAGTCAAATGACGTCTCATCATAATAACACAGGATTTCAACCAAATGGACAACGGGTCCACAACCTTATTGTAACGACTCACGGCAAGATAATTATCACGGATAATACCTGCAGTACCTATCTATAAAAAATCTAATTCAAATTTAATTGTACCTTTTGGTAAAAAGATGTGATTCGTGCTTTCTGAACCGTTTTACACCAATGAAATATTTGCCGATCCTTGCAAGGTGTGTCTCTCTGGCAAGACAAAAATGAGAGGAGAAAATCTTAATTCACTATCCATTTCACCATCCAATTTTCCTTCACAGTTATAGCTGAATTAATTCTTTCAAATGTGAATAATACAAACAACAAACTATTGATTGCGGATACAACCTCATTAATAATATAAAAGAAATGATATTAAGGAGTTATCTAACATCTTTATAGTTAATAACCACGCCTTACGTCACGGAAGACTTGCAACCAATAACAATTTGTGAAAGAGTGCCATTCGCTTAATGGTTCCATTATGTATTATTTACACATATATTATGCTATATCTACTCTTGTTAATGATGCGGCCCAGGGCCCGGTATAAGTATAAGTGGGTCTCTTGTCATTGCTAAATGAAATGCTAATGCGCAATAAGCGCGTTTACACCGCTGGACTGACTTTTACCCAAATTGCACCTTCGTAAGTAGGTTGCGATTATGCCGTTTACACCTTTACCTAAAGTAAAATATAGATGTAATTTAGTTCGCTCATCTGCGCCATCTATTATATTGTAAGTGACTTAAAAGCGTAAAGGTGGCTGTTTTAAGGCGGCCCCTCGGCCGGTTCCCGCCAAAATAGTGTTTTTTGTTTCTAATTTAAATTTGAGAAGGACTATCAGCTTACAATTGCTATTTTGCCTGCACGTTTACTCCTGTAACACATTGGTTAACAAGTTATTGTTAAAACTGCACTGGTTTTTCAAATTTGTACAGGGTCTTTTTTTATTATTGTCCCACTTTTAAATTGGAATATCTCCTTTATTATTTGAGATATTCGCCTGAAATAAAAACAGGATGGTAGACCGTACTCCCAAGTTTTGTTCTGGACCTTACTCCCAGCAATCACCGTCGGATCTTAAGCGCTGTGGATGCAACTTGCTTTTTTTTAAACGGGACGCCCGGTATATTCTTACACGGATCGATAGAGAATTTTCTTCTGATTGCATTTATATAGGGTAGTTGATATCTGGGGTTGATAGTTTTCGAGAAAAAAATTCGTGAAAATACATTGTTTTTATAACTTATGTCTATGTAGTGAAGGTCTGAGTATTCTAAGAAAATTGTAACCTTCTTTAGTATCATAGTAACAAAGTAGGTAACTGATTTATTCACCTTAAAACATTACAAATTAAAAATTTCAAAATGATTGCCATTTTCATTTAGACATTCTCGTAGATTCTAATGGTCCGATTATTTCAAATTTGATTTTTCTTCTCGAAAACTATCAAGCCCAGATATCAACTACCCTACATCAGCGAAATCAGAAGAAAATTCGCTATCGATCCGTGCAAGAATATACCCGGTGTCCCATTTAAAAAAAAGCAAGTTGAATCCACAGCGCTTAAGATCCGACTGTGATCGCTGAGAGTAAGCTCCAGAACAAAACTTGGGAGCACGGTCTACCATCCTGTTTTTATTTCAGGCGAATAGCTCAAGTAATAAAGGAGATAATCCAATTTAAAAGTGGGACAATAATAAAAAAAGACCCTGTACAATTATGTTGTTTTTTGGCGCGAAACCGGAAAATTGTACAAATTTGAAAAACCAGTGTAGTTTTAACAATAATTTGTCAACCAACGTGTTACAGGAGTAAACGTGCAGATAAAATAGCAATTGTAAGCTGATAGTCCTTCTCAAATTTAAATTATAAGCGAAAAATGATTGTGTTCTAGCGACGTTCAACAAGAGGACCTTTTTTATAAGGAATAGACCAGAGATTATGATTTCATTTCTATTTCGTGAAATAAATAGTAACAAAAAAATAATAAAGAAAAAATGTGATATGCCCCGCCACGAACGGACCCCTCTGACTAAAATAAAAATTTGAAAAAATTTCAAATGAAAGCCCTTGATAACACTAACCTATGCTCCAAATTTCAAAATCCTGCTATTTTCCATATTCGAGTAATTTTAAGAAAACTGACCTTTCGAGTACCCCTTTGAAGGGCTGAGCTCCCTTAGGAGGCATTTTTCGACAAATATTTTCTGGAACTTTAGTCTTATTTTTGATAGTGAAAGGCACTGGAAAAATATTGCAGCCTAATTTCAGGACACCCTGTATACCATCAGTATAATACTCAACTCTATAAAAATATTAATTAAGACAATCACGAGTGCAATAGATACCACGGTTCCGTTTCCTTTATGCATGGTGGTATGACTTAATCAATTTTAGGCCGCGCGAATTTCTTGCCATCATCGCAAAGCCGATGTTATAATCATTAGTCATAGTTATACATCCCACCTACGCTCATAAGAAAAATTGTTATATTTAAGACCGTCAGGATTTAACAAATGCTTGCATAAATGGGAAAGATTAATTACTTAAGCATGCACAATGCTTAGTATTTTTTAAACACAACTTTTTATATCTCTTGAAAATATACACTTTAGGAAGCTTTATTTTCCGGTATAACTTCCTGCCTAAATTAATATAAAAACAGAAACCATAGCTAATCGGGTGAAACGACTTACCGTTTATTTGAAAGGGAGGGTTGGGGGTGATAAGTTTGATTCCATTTACTTAGTCTGAAACAAGAAAGAAAATACTAAGCAATTAACGATTTCATTGATGATGGGTGAATAATTATATCGTCCACCCCCTGGTGTTAAGTTTCTGGAGGACGTTTGAGTCAGATTACTTTCAGTTGAAAAGTTGCAGATGAAAGAAAAACAGATGGCCGTCAGGTCTATTAAAATATAAGTATCTATTATCAAATATAGATGCCGTATAGCGGGTTTCTTCGTTGTATTTCGAACTGGGACAATACGAAATTAAATAAGGCAGCACAAGTTTCCTTCTTATCCTGTCAAAAGATTTCAACCCGCATCATGAGAATTTAAATTTCTAATTTTATTTAATCAATACCGAATTAACCTCTTTAGATTTCTAACGTGTTCAAAGCTACACTTTTGTTCGGGGTATTTATAGATCTTCTGCATCTCATTCGAAACACTATTAATTGAAACAGAAATTGGCAATTGGTGTGTTTCACCAGATAAAAAAAATTGGCAGTCTTGGAGACGGTAGAAACTTATACTTTTTCACAGAATTTGTGAATGTAGCAATTGACTAACTTTAACCGTTTAACCAGTTAAATTTTAAAAATTATGAGCAAGATAAAACGTAGAAGTTAAAATTAATGATTAACATAAATTTGAAAAGGAGCTTTTAGCCGGTAAAATGTCACTTTTTGAAGAATTTATAGCAGGTTGAACGGGTCGGAGAATTGTAAAAGAATTATGATTATATCGCAATTATGCAATGTGCATCAGTGAGGCTGAAATTCTAATTGATGCCGTAAAATTTACGTTACCATAAAATAGTTAGACGCGTAACTTTAAGATGTCGCTGGCGGTCAAAAAAAGTAGATTTCTTTAATTATGGCAGGTAAAATGAAAAAAATCTACTTTTTTTGACCGCCAGCGACATCTTAAAGTTACGCGCCTAACTTTTTTATGGTAACGTAAATTTTACGGCTTCAATTAGGATTCCAAGCCTGAGTGCGTAAAACCAACATGTAAAACATCCCCGACCCGCTACGGCAAACTGCCGGTATCCGTTTAGTGGGAGATGCGCACTCGAGGCCTGAGGCGTATTGAGTCCCTGTCACCCTTACCGAGGACGCGGCAAATACAAAACAACACAAAGAGTTAAAAATGTTTTTCATCCCTAAAATGAATTTTATGAAAAAATGTCACTAAGGTTTTCGATCCGGTAATATCGAATTCCAGTGCCCTTTTGGCAATAAATAATAAAAGTTTTGAAGAACTGCCGAAACACTTACGTAGAGACTGTGTATTGAAAATAGGTGATACAAGGGGGAGGTTTTAGCCGCTTCCGTAGCTGTCCATTTTTTCTCTTGACTAGAGTAAGAGACTTCAAATTTGAGAAGAATCACCTTATTAATTTATATTTCAGATACAAATTTATACCTGTCACTTAGGTATACGGCATTAGGGTTGCGTGCGCTTGCATACATCCGCACCGGATATGCTCACCGGTAATTGCGATTAATACCACGTGAGAAATTCCTAATCCTTCAAATAACATGTTGAATTTAAAAAATCAATTTCTTTGACCCTACATGCGGGAGATAGGCAACCACAATTACAGGTTCTAGTATTTAGGCACCACTCTTTACTAAGCGTCAGCATGGGGGACTGATGGGTGATTCTAACGGTTGGATGCGTTTCTTTTTTTTACATCTGGAATTAAGAGAAAACTCGCGGTTGCAATCTACCTATATACCACGTGGCGGACACGTGTGCCAACGCGTCACATTTAATGAACAATCGTGTGGTTGACCGCAATTAACCATAATGTGTAAACTAGTGACCAAATTATGTGGAAAGGGTGGGGGGTGTCATTGATGCTCACCGTCGATTGATATCGCCATCCATACCCTAAAATGCATTAACGCATAATATGCAACCGATTAATTTGTGCTTTAAACTGATAATGAATTGGCTATATATAATTGATGGAAGATTTTGAAAGGGAGAGTGTATACGTGGGAGTGCATGTATCTGGGGACCTGATGCTTACCATACCCTAAAAATTTATATGTCAAACAATTGAAAAAACCTGTAAGTAGTTTCAAAAATGCGACAACGCTTTTTCAGCGTTGTTCGGAGGTAAAATCTCCCACCCCACCAGATTAAATTTATTCTCTTGGGTCGCTATACAGCGCGGCGGCGGCGACATTGAGCATTTTTGAAACCCTTATTTTATGGGAATAAGTGGGAAGTGAATTTTCTTTGACGGTTTGATGACATGAAGTTGAAAGTTAAAGGGAGCTAAACTTAGAAGTATATACAGGGGTCTCAGAACTCCCGTATAAGCAGGTATGATGGTATTGGTAGATTCCTGGACTCAATCTAAGACGAATTTTTCTTTACAAGGAGGGTTCAATAGTTTTCAAATAGGAAACAGTTCAAATTCACTAATCAGAATGCAGCACTTAATTAAATAGTAAGAGTAAAATAAGGTTGTGCAAGCTGTTAACAGCTGGGTACACAGTAGTATATAAAAAAACATGCTTCATAAGGCCAATTATTATCGCACGAGGATGTTTGGACAACGAGGGCGAAAAGCCCGAGTTTTGCAAAATCCGAGTGTGATAAGAGCCTTAAAAAACACGTTTTTTATACAATTTTTTCTATTTCGGATAACCAACTTGTTAATATTTTCAAGAAAAATTTAGATTGACATTTTCAAAGACAGGCTTGGCAGTTAATTCGATTGTTAGACACAATAGCTGCCTAGGCTACGATGTAAACAAAAGCCGTGCTCTATAATAGAGCACATTAGAGAACGCGTTTGGGTGTTATAAAGTGTTCATTAGGAAACCGAAATAGAAATAAATTGTTATGATATGCCTTATTCTATGTGCCATTACTATTTTTTCGTGTATCTCTGGCACATCCTTTGAAAACTATTGGACCCTTGCAATTTTTGCAAAGGAAAATGCGTCTTAGATTGAGTCCAGGAATCTACCATTACCGGTTTATACGGGAGTTCTGAGTATACATATTGAAGAGTGCTTAACAATTTGCTAGTGCTGCTAAAATTCTGTCGTCAAAGGTTGAAGAGAAACAGGTAGATAGGTTACTGTAACTGTAATTACATAAGAAATTAAAATTTTTCGGGTAAGTACCTACCAATAGATATGAAAATTGTGACAAATTTAGTGGGGTTATATGGATAAAAAAATAGTGAAAAAATTTGATGTTTTTGCCAATTCGATTTTAGTAACTTGCTGCGCTAAAACGTATGGAATTTAAAAATTATAGGTATATTTTTAAATATGGTTTTACAGTATACTAATAAAGGTTCGGAAAAACTTCATTAAATTTGATGACTATATACTTATACATAAGTGTACGTAATTCGGCTGAGCGTCATACAATTATTTTATGAACAGAATCTCAATCTTCGGCAAAAAAATAAATGAATTACTTAAGTATAAGTATATAGGTATGCTGATGTGCGTGCATGGTTGATGAGATTAAAATCTTGTACCTACCTATAGGTACTGAGGAAAGGGGTAGGTTTACGTTTAGGTACAATTATTATTAAAAATAAAATTCTGATTAGGGGTATTTTATTTACTAATTCAAGCGGATATTAGCTGTTCGTTTGCCCAATTGTATGTTTTTCTATACCCTATGCCTACCTATATAATATACCTAGTCATCAAAGTAATTTTTCTAATTACTTATGATGTACTTATAGAAATTTTATTTTCTGTTTTTATATATTAATGAATCAAATGAATATTAGTTTTAATTATAATTGGCACAACAATTATTATTATTTAAAACAAAGTCCACGGGGGTGAGTGTTTTTCTGTTGGATCTCTGGCGTTGCGATTAAAATGTAGAACAGAAATAAGATGCCTGAGAAAGAATGATTTAAATTTTAATTTCAGTCACTGGTCATACAACGCAGCTGTATGTTGTGTTGCCAGCTCAACATCTGATAGAAATATACCTTGGAATGGCATTTTTATAAAAAACTAAACCAGACAGGTAACTTGTGAATAAATAATTTTGACGTTGCGGAAACAGGTACTCTTTAAACTAAGTTTCTCTATAGTTAAAAATTTCTTATATTTTTCAACTTCAAGGATCTGTTTGAGTAATCTACCTAAGATACGATACTTTTAAATTATAAGATACTCTTTTTTTGTAGGTAAATGATTGATTTTTAAACGTTATTTATCATTAACTGGAGGCATTTGAAAAAACTAAAATTTTGTTTGCATAATAAGTTAACATCAGTTTCGCACATCTGACATTTGTATATAGGTACTATTACGAATTAAAGGACCCTTCTCCTCCATAAATGAAATAAGGGGAGACTGGATCACTGGCTCAGTATAACATGGAGTTCAACTTGTAATATTTTGAAAAACTCTACTACCTACTAATGTGATTTCAAAAAGGAGAAAATAAAATAAGTCTTCAGCGATATTATCAAAGTCACTTCTTAAGCAGGGTAACCATGCAGGTGTATTACCTTAAAACTACTTAACAATTCCATAATAAAGAATCATCACAAAATTTTAAAGTCCATCTCGAGGAGTTATTTGAAATTGAAAGTTCGCGTCGCACTATCCCGAAGAAGGCCGCTTTCTGAAGCACACACACACAAGTAGTGTTAAAGAGTAAGTTCCGGAGTTCAAGTCCGAATAGAGTTGAGCGTCGGCAAAGTTGTTAGTAATCCTGCGCGGGACTCTATAAGCGTGTCCTTACGCTACGAAGGATACCGAAGGAGTGAAGGCGTCTAGCTAAGACATGGGTTTAAGGCGCTCCTTCGGGGAAAGACGGCGCCGTTGCAGGAGGCCTGCCGACGACTGACACAAGACGTCGCAGGGGAACGACGCGCGCCGACGTCTACCATCCCCACCCACCCACTCGCCACGCCTCTGGAGGGGAACTCCTAATTAAGTAGTATTTTTAAGTAGCTACTAAGATTTTTTACGGATGACTCTCAGTTTCATTGTTTATTAACGCTTCTCCCAGCCAGAAAGTGAGGACTTGCTGACGCCCGCATCTGATACCTGATGCGCTTATTTCGTATACCTATATGTGCATCATGAAATAATTGTCCACAATATAAAGAGTTAGAATCCACCCTACATTAAATCCTGCTTCAGTTTTTACATAAGTGTTTTGCTTTTTTTCAGTATAACGCAAAACTTGATGAACCTGAAATGAGGCATTTATGGTTCAATAACTTCGAATCAGCATCGCGGTAGTTTGCGATTTAGACGTGGATATTATTCTTCCTATTCTGAACTAATCGATTTTGTGATAATTAAAGACCAAAATAAAGGGTATTGTTTTCGACTAGAGATAATTATTAAAGAGTCTGTGATTCGTGTTTAGGTAAAAGATTATGATTGGCAATGGAGTCAAACTTATTTTCAGTTCAGATCCCTTCCTATTTTTTTATTACCAAGTACCCAAATAGACCTCTCTGATATTTCTGAAGCATTAAATTGTGAGTACTGAGACCCAATGCGCGAAAAATATGTATGGTTTCTTATTTATCACTCAGCACTATAGGTAATCGTCTACTAATATTTGCGTCCATCAAGCGCGGTTTGCATTTATGCGTCCATTAACTGTTTCTATTATATAGCACTCTAGTTTAATTACCACACTTTTTATTTAACTTTAAATGTTTGTCGTTTCACTTTCACTTTATAGGTTATTAGGAACGTTGTAAGTAGTTGTAAAGTAAAAGAGAAGTGTTGAAAAAGTTGAGGATAACTGCTTAGAAAACTGAAAAAAATGTGATCTTAATAATATTCTTACCTTATGATTTTTTTTCTTAAAGTTTAAAAAGGCGCGTACACTTAATATAGGAATCATGACACTTGGGATACATAGCAATGAATGCCCGTCTTCGAACACACTATCAGGCATTATCAAGGAGTGGGGGGACGCATGAGCAGCGTCGCGACGCCAAGGATGCCGATCGGTGGCTCCCTCTAAATCCTACGGACGCCGGCTTAACTCTCGCGGAACTAAAGTACATCAGACATACCTCACATACCTATACCTACAGTGTGTCTCATTTTAACTGGAACCACCCAGCAAATCAATTCGCTGTTTTTTTCAACATGTAGACGCAGAGCTTCAAAATTTGCATCTGTGTGATACTTCACCGTTTTTGAAGTTTTCGGTATTGCTCTTTTCTCCAGAAATTCAACATTTTTATTTCGGCCTTAAACTTCGGATTTACCAATTTGGAGGTCATCCTGAGCAACTTTACTTAGCAAAATTTTTCGATAAAAAATGCCTAATACGATGTCGCTATTTTTGGTCTCTTTAATTAATCGCAGTGGGCTGAGATTTCGGAATAAAAAAGGTGAAGTGTCACACAGATGCAGATTTTGGAGATCGTTACCGCGGCGGGTGCTTTTTTTTAAACGACCCACCTTGAATATCTTTGGATGTAAAAAAGATGATAAAATGAAATAAGCGCTGATCGGCCCTGTATGGAGGGGGATAATGGGGCTTGCCAGAGAAAAATTGAGATTTTGGAAAAACCCAATAACATGTCAAATAATTTTCTTTGGTGCAAATTCATCTGTGCAATCAGATTTTCGTTTATATCTTTATTTCATTTTTTTTTTTAAATAAAAAACGAGACCTATCGGAGGCGCTCATTTCCGGTTTAACAGGAAGCTGAAAACAAATATCAAACTATACCATCAGATCTCGCATCAGATACATCTCAAAAAAATAAAGTCGACCTTCGATATTTTTGAGAATCTAGTGAGGCCGCTGAAGTATGATACATGTTCTTAACTCGAAAATAATTGTAGAATCTGAATCAGTTGAGAAAGAAGTATCATCCCATTTAAAAAAACAAAGCTAAGACCATTTCCGGTTAAACCGGAAGTGAAAAAAATTACCGGAAACACGGTCAATTGTCCCCCTCCATGCGGGGTCAATCAGCGTTTATTTCAATTCAAGATTTTTTTTACATCCAAAGATATCCAAGGTGGGAAGTTTAAAAAAATAACCCTGTATATGTACGTATGTGAGCAAGATTAGCAAGAGGTTAGTGTTAGCCTTATCCAATGAGCTCAGTTAATTTTATTGCCTATCTGCAAACGCCAAGTGTCTTTTTGGCATATGGGAAACCGCATGAAAAAGATCTTCAAATTCTGTATCTGTATATCTAAAAAAAATCCATTACAATCTGGTGGGTATAGATGTCATAACCTGCCGAAAAGCTGAATTAATTTTGGTGGCGATCGGCATGTCAACTTTAAAATTTTAAAGTTATCACCATTTGTTTTTATCAGTACATGAAAAGTCTAGAATCTAGATCTGTTCAAATACTTTAAAACCTATAATGCCATTGTTTCTAATGACACTTTTGAGAACTGATGTGATGGATTGAAATTTATGAGGTATGATTGGATGATTCACCAAGTGGAGCGGTTCCAGCCGCTTTCGTAGCTGCCCAATTTTTTCATATGGAAACTCATATTAGTCTTCAGGAATTCGAAATCTACGATTTTTTTTAAAAATAAAGACGTGTTTCATACTAACTTGACCGTAAGAGCATCCAGTCACGGTCATAGATACCCTGGGTTTTCAAAAACATCAAAGAAGTCGGTGAAAATAAAAATTCTGGAAAAAAACACCGTCATCTTTCTTTTTAACCTCCCCACTCCACTTCACCATTTAAAAAAAAGGGAGGTTATTGCAATCACTAAAATTTTCGAATTCGAGATAAGACCGGATCTATACGTTTTGAGGTCTCGGGAGCCCAAAAAAGTGGTTTTTAAAATGTGTCTGTATGTATGTATGTTCGTACGTACGTACGTTCGTAAACACGCCACAGCCCAAACTACTCGACAGATTTAGCTGAAATTTGGTACGTGTGCATGTGATAACCCAACTTAGATCTGAAAAGCTTTTGGAGCCAATCGTGCAACTAGAAATGCCATTTTGGCACATCAACTTTTAAATTTTAAATACAAACCCCCATTTTTCACCTCACGATAGAAAAGGCCTTCAAATTCTTCTTCTAAAAATGTATTCATTCTTAGTGCCCTTTTGATCAAAAATTAAAAAAAAATGATTTTTATCCGACTTTAAAATCGCGGTACAGCCCAAGCCCCTGAACCGATTTGGCTGAAATTTTGCACACGGGGATTGTATTGCACGTCGAAGAGCTGAACAAATTTTGGCCCACGGAAGCTGCCGTTTTGACACACCAATTTCCAAATTTAAAATTATTCTCTCATTTGACAATTAAAAACTAGTTTTTGAGAGATTTATTGTCACCATCAGAAAGGTCTTCAAATTCTGGTTTTAAATAAGACAAAATTCGTTCTTTGGGTCAAAAAATCGAAATTTCATAATAACACTAAAAATACATTATAGCCCAAGTTAGCGAATTGATGTAGCTGAAATTTGGTACATGGAGATTGGGTGACCCGTTGAAGACCTGAAAGGCTTTTGGAAACAATTGGTCCACGGGAAGTGCCATTTAGGCATATCAACTTTAAATTTTAAATACAAAGGTCTCCTTTTTTATGTCGCCATTAGAAAGACGATCAAATTCTGGTTCTAAAAATGTATTCACAGTTTCTGCCATTTCAATGGAAAATAGAGAAAAAATTCATTCTCATTAAAAGGGAGCGAGCTGACAGTGAATGACATAAAATGGCAGTTGTTGTCAAAAAGGTGGCAAAAGATTAACCTTAAAAGGAACATATTGTCAAATGTGATGGGTGATGTCCGAGGTGGTGTCGGTATTTGTCAGAAAATTGCAAAATTAGTCACAGTCGATAAGGGTAAAAAATTTCTGTTGAATTGACCACTATCTACACAGAATACAAAGATCCACGCGATGGGGAGGTTCCAGCCGCTTCTCTGCTGCATTTTTTTCTTAATACAAATTCAAAATTCAACTACGTCATTATTTTGACTTCTACGCTCGCGGAGTAGTTACTAAAATTGATTGAAAATGCGATTCGTCAAAAAAATCAAATCTTTACGTTTTAGGGTCCTGGGTACCCAAAAAAATGGTTTTTGAAAGATGCATGTCTGCGTGTCTGGATTTTGGGCCAAATCACTCCACGAGTCCACGGTAAGTGCTTTTTGGGGTTGAGATGTTGTGAAAGGGGTTGAAAAGTTGGAAAAGGCAAAAATCCTGCCGTGCTAAGCCCAAAAGGCGTATCTACAGTTTTGGTGGAAAATAAGTTAACACCAGAATCTTGTTTAGAATATCTTAAACTACCATCTTGACAAGAATTTTTGTTGACATCCAATCACTATTTTAGTCAAAATTCGCGAATGAATTGAGCCAATAATATGCATTGGGTCTTATGTGTTTTAAAATAGAAAATCGTCAAAATCTCGTTTCCAACGAAACTGTAGATACCCCTTTTGCACGGCAGAATTGTAATTCAACTACCTAAGTAGAATTACAGAAAAACTGAATTTCTAATCAGTCACATTTTTAGTGCACCATAAGTACATGTCCCCTTCGATGATGCTAAAGAATTTGTTGAAAACCGCAAGTCGATATCCTACTCGGTTCAAAAGTTATTAAGACTGGATCGCCTTGAGTGCGCCACCCGGTTTTTTTTGCATTAAACGAGCCTTAGCAAGGTTAGTTATGCTGTAAATTTACAAATTCTGTGAGTTAAGTAGAAGTTTTTACCGTCTGCGAGATTACCATTTTTAACCTCCACAACCCCACAATTTAAAAAAAATCACTAAAATTTTCGAATTCGACCTAAGACCGAATGTATACGTTTTGAGGTCTCAGGGACCTACCTAGAAAAGTGGCCTGTGTGTATATGTACATACGTGGTACGTACGTTTGTGAACACGCCACAACTACTGGACCGATTTGGCGAAATTTAGTACATACGCATTTCATAAACGAACTTAGATCTGAAAAGCTTTGGGAGCCAATCGCACAACTAAATGTCATTTTGACATATCAACTTTGAAATTTTAAATACAAACTTCCATATTTGACGGCACCATAAGACAGGCATTTAAATTCTGCTTACGAAGATGATGTATTCACTCTTAGTGCCCTTTTGACAAAAAGCTCAAAATTCGAGATTTTTACTTATACATTTAAAACACGATACAGCCCAAATCCTTGGACCGATTTGGCTGAAATTTTGCACGTGAAGATTGTATGAACCATTGAAGAACCGAAAAGATTTTGGAAGCAATCGACAAACGGCAAGTGCCTTTTTGGCACATCACTTTTAAAAAATTTAAGTTATAAGTACTCTCATTTAAAAATCCGAAACAAGTTTTTGAAAAATATTGTCATCACCAGAAAAGTCTTCAAATATTCTGGTTTTAAATAGGACAAAATGCTTTCACATTCAGTGCTCTTTCGTAAAAAAATCGAAATTTTGTAAGAACATTAAAAACACTACAACCCAAACTACAGATTTGGCTGAAATTTGCTTCATGATGGGGAGTATGTGATTCGCTGAAGAGCTGAAAGACTTTTGAAAGCAATCAGACCACATTGTCATTTTGGCATATCAAATTTAAAATTTTAAATGCAAGAGACGGAAATCAAAAACGCACGCGATGGGGAGGTTCCAGCCGCTTCTCTGCTGCCCATTTTTAAAAATTCCTTTCCTTTTCTTCAAAATTTCTTTAATATCCTAGGTACATAGAGGAGAGAGGAGGTATCAAAATTGAGAAGAGGATTTAAGAAAATTTAATTGTGCATGTAAATTTGTAATAAAAGAAGGCAGCAGAGAAGCGGCTGGAACCTCCCCATCGCGTGCGTCTTTGATTTCCGTATCTTGTGTTTAAAATTGTAAAGTTGATACGCCTAAATAGCACTTTCCGTGGACCAATTGCTCCCAAAAGCTTGTCAGCTCTTTAAAGGATCACCTAATCTCCATGTACCCAATTTCAGCAAAATCAATCCAGTAGTTTGGGCTATAACGTGGTCTTAATGTTATACAAAATTTCTATTTTTCTACCCAAAGGGTACTAAATGCGAATTAATTTTGTCTTGTTTAAAACCAGAATTTGAAGAGCCTTTTCTGATGGTTACAATAAATCTTTTAAAAACTTGTTTTGGTTATGGTTAAATGAGAGAATAATTTTAAATTTGGAAATTGGTGTGCAAGAACGATTGAATCCAAAATTGTGTCAGCTCTTCGACGTGTAATACAATCCTCATGTGCAAAATTTCAGCCAAATCGGTTCAGGGGTTTGCGCTGTACCGCGATTTTAAAGTCCGACAGAAATCTCAATTTTTTTAATTTTTGGTCAAAAGGGCACTGAGAGTGAATACATTTTGAGAAGCAGAATTTGAGGGCCCTTCCTATGGTGACGTGAAAAATGAGGCTTTGCATTTAAAACTGGAAAGTTGATGCGCCGAAATGGCATTTCCAGTTGCACGATTGGCTCCAAAAGCTTTTCAGATCTAAGTTATGTTATCAGATTCCCACGTACCAAATTTCAGCCAAATCGGTCTGGTAAGTTTTGGCTCTGGCGTGCTTACGAAGGTACGAACTTACGTACGAACATACACACATTTTTAAAACCGCTTTTTTGGGTTCCTGAGACGTCAAAACGATGAAGATCTGGTGTTATCCCAAATTCGAAATGATTGCAGTAACCTTCCTTTTTTTTAAGTGGTGAAGTGGAGTGGGGAGGTTAAAATCAAATTGTTTTTTGCGTTTTTCGAAAATCTTAATTTTTCACCGATTTCTGGTTATTTCCACTTGAAAAATCTAAATAAGGATAATTTCCGGTTAAACCGGAAGTGAAAAAAAATATGACTTCACCCTCAGACGGGCATCGTAAAAATTAAATAAAATGACTTGTTCGAAGTTATTTTCTAAATATACCTCTGTAAAAGGTTATTTAAAAAAGTCCTTAGTTTTAAGAAAAGTACCTACTGTTGTATAATACCGAGTGTCAACGAAATCGGGCTTCATGACTAATTTCTGATCACGTCATACTGAAGCAGTTTGAAACGCCTGCCAGTTGCAAGTGACAATTTGCAAGTGCAACAAAGTTTTCTTTCTGTAAACCTTATGTAGCCCCTCTACGCCTTCGTAGTAACTGCCTAGTATTTCTTCGGACAAATAAATTTGTGGGTGCAACCTAATAGACAGCTTGGCCATATGGCGACCACTCTAATCCGATAAATTTATCCAAAGACAACGCTCAGACTCTCTACCCATTATTTTAGTAAGCAATTTTCGGTTAAGAATTACTATTACGTCCATTGCTGTAGATTTAATGTGCATGGACCCTGCCTAAACGGATGCATTTGTTAACTCAGGCTGCATATTGATTTCTGTCAATAGTATCCAACAGGTGTCCAGAGTTGTGGTAGCTAAAAAATAAAAAACTTGCATTTTTCCGAGTTCCACTTTTTCAATGGGTATAGCGCAATGACACCTATTAATACATTTTACGGTTTAACATTGTGTTCAATGAAAGCCATTAAATTCCCAGTTTTTGTCTATTAATTATTCACAATATATTTTTTTCTTATTTGATTTAATCTGGATTTGAAATTTCAGTGTCACTGGGTTAATACTGAATTATAACGTGTGAACAAAAACTTTTCCGAACTAGTTGTTCTTGCCATGAGAGACGTAGGGGTTAAATTGCTGAAATTATCATTCAAAGTGAAATCTGACAGTGACGTTATCATATAATTTCTGTAGTTTACGCTCTACGTCTCTCACGTCAAGATTTTTCTCAACTGATTCGGAATCTACGATTTTTTCTGAGTTAAAAATATGTATCATGCTTAACCGGAAGTGCAGTCACGGCCGCACTCTAGATTTTTAAAAACATCGAAGAAATCGGTGAAATATTGAGATTTTCGAAAAATGCAAAAACACTTCAAGTTACTTTTTTCGATGCAAATTTACCTGAGCAATTAAATTTTTTGATTTCTCTTATTTCTATCAAATTTTCTCTTACCTCACAATCTGTCAAAATCTCAAAAGTCAATAAAAAGAAAATGTCAGTGGTCCGATGAATTTGTATCAAAAAATTAAAGTAGACGTGTTTCTGCGTTTTTCGAAAATCTCAATTTTTCACCGATTCCTTCGATGTTTTTGAAAATCTAGGGTGGCCGTGAAAGCACTTCCGGTCAAGTATGATACATGTTTCCTACCCATTTGAAAAAACTAAGTTAAGGTCATTTGTACTATTTTTACTTTTCCTCTCAAAAAGATTACGCTAATTTTACAAATTAATTTATACCAAATTTGCAATTTTGTCGATTTTTCAAAAAAGTCCATATTGATTAAAGTCAGTTTTTTAACCTCCCCACTCCACTTCACCATTTAAAAAAAAGGGAGGTCACTAAAATTTTTGAATTCGAGATAAGACCGGATCTGTACGTTTTGAGGTCTCAGGAACCCAAAAAAGTGGTTTTTAAAATGTGTCTGTATGTATGTACGTACATACGTTCGTACGTACGTTCGTTCGTAAACGCGCCACAGCCCAAACTACTCGACCGATTTGGCTGAAATTTGGTACGTGTGCATGTGATAACCCAACTTAGATCTGAAAAGCTTTTGGAGCCAATCGTGCAACCAGAAATGCCGTTTTTGGCACATCAACTTTTAAATTTTGAATGTAAACCCCCATTTTTCACGTCACAATAAGGAAGACCTTCAGATTCTGCTTCCAAAGATGTATTCACTGTCAGTGCCCTTTTGACCAAAAACTAAAAATATCGAGATTTTTATCGGACTTTAAAATCGCGGTACAGCCCAAGCCCCTGAACCGATTTGGCTAAAATTTTGCACATGGGGATTGTATTACACGTCGAAGAGCTGAACAAATGTTGGATTCAATCGACCCACGGAAAGTGCCGTTTTGGCACACCAATTTCCAAATTTAAAGTTATTCTCTCATTTACCCATCCAAAACAAATTTTTGAAAGATTTATTGTCACCATCAGAAGGGTCTTCAAATTCTGGTTTTAAAGGAGATAAAATTTATTCGCATTTATTACCCTTTGGGTAGAAAGATCGAAATTTTGTAATAACACTGAAACCACGTTATAGCCCAAACTACTGGATGGATTTGTCTGAAATTTGGTACATGGAGGTCAGGTGACCCGTTGAAGAGCTGAAAAGCTTTTGGGAGCAAATGGGTGCCATTTAGGCATATTAACTTTAAAATCTTAAACACAAGTCACGGAAATCAAAGACCCACGCGTTGGGGAGGTTCCAGCCGCTTCTCTGCTGCACATTTTTTCTGTATCAAATGGTGTGAAAATTCAATATAGCGGCCATAAGAGGATCAAAAGTTGACTGTGATTACTCAAAATCTCGATGGCCTAGAAAATTTCTGTGGGGATCATTCGGTTGATAACTCTCAGAAATACAAAAGTTACAACTTTCATTTAAATGGCATCAGTCGTTAGGGAGATATTAATTAACCTCCCCACTCCACTTAACCATTTAAAAAAAGGGAGGGTCTATACGTTTTGAGGTCTCAGGAGCTCAAAAAAGTTCGTACGTTCGTTCCTAAACACGCCACAGCTCAAACTACTCGACCGATTTGGCTGAAATTTCGAAGGTCTGCATGTGATAACCCAAAACTTAGATCTGAAAGAAGTGAAAGCAGAATGTCAAGCCCTCTGTAACGATATGATGATGATGGTGATAATGTTTGGTAAAAATAGGGGCTTGTATTTAAAATTTCTAAGTTGATGTGCCAAAATGGCATTTCAGGTTACACAACTTCCTTTCCATTCCATACTATTCCGAGTCATGAAATGCCTATACAGGGTGGTTCCTTTTTCACTGCTCACCATTCACCATTGGCATCTCTTAAACGGTAAGAGCTACGGAGTCGGTTAAATTAGCGAAAAGTTGCGCTATATTTCTTTGTGATTAAAAATCTGAAGAGAAATCCGCGGTATGTTAATTCGCTCCTGAGTTATTCCGAAAAACCTGAAAATTGCCATTTCAAATAAAAAAAGACAGCAGAGAAGCGGTTGGAACCTCCCCAACGGTCTTTGATTTCCGAGACTTGTGTTGTGAAAACCTTCGAGCCAATCGTGCAACCGGAAATGCCATAAAGGCCTTAAAATTCTGCTTTCAAAGGTGCATTCACTTTTAGTGCCCTATTATGGCAAAACTCAAAACTAGCGGTCTAAAAATTTTCGTGTTGATAATGATTGCGCTATTACCTAAACGGAAATTAAAGATCCACGCGATGGAAAGGTTCCAGCCGCTTCTCTGCTGCCAATTTTTCCGTGAGGTCCTATACTATGTTAGCATCATACACCCGTGGTATTTGAATTATTTTTGTCATTATCAGCGTTCACTTGTATCTTTAGGATGATGTAAATTTTTCTTCAAAATTGCAATTTTCAGATAACTCAGGAACGAACGAAGATATGGGAGAATTCTTTACAGATTATTCTTAATCACCTACCTACCCTCTACCTTATGGTTTCCGAGTAACAAAAGTGGGCAACGAAAAATGCACTACCCATATACCCAATACCCATTAAGTACCTACTTGAAAAACTAATAAAACCTTAAGTACTTACTTTTAGATATTGTTAGTATCCTCTTTATAAGAAAATTTTAGCTTATTCGCACTTTTCACTAGGAGGTAATGCGGATTGTGGCAAAAACATTTACACTACGACCGTTAAAGGAATACTGTTCTGAAACTTCTTTTAATTCTTTGACATTAAATCTTAAGAATTCCCCCCACTTTTTTAACGGCTAATTTTAAATTGCCATATGACTCGAGGTTCTATGCTACAGGGTGCAGTAAGACACAAAACCGTTAAGATGTTCTCCTTCAGTGATCATGACGCCAGCTTATGGTAAGAAGGATGTTTTTGCCTCGGCATTTGTTGAAGAACATACACACATACATACACATACATACCTTCTGCAAGCTAATCCGTCATTTTACACATTATTCAAAAGTCAACAATTAATAGGTTTAATTGGTCAGGTAAGGGATGATTTATTTTTTTAACAAAATAAATACGACGACGTGAAGATTGTTTGCAGGAACGGACAAGAGAACCAGAACCTAGTTCCATTTTTCTATTCAGTAAGGATTTATTTCCCGTAGATATCAAAGTTGAAAGACTCATTAGCTTTCATAATTATTACAAAAAAGGAACGAAGGTAATAAAGATCCTCATAATGAGAACCAACAAGCTTAGTAGGTAATAGGTGGCATGTGCCTGGCGTGGTGACTGCGTCCGTTTTCTTAGGCCTTGCAGGGGTTGAAAACTTTCCGGCGCGTGACAGAGCGGATGCCGAATTTCTTCTACCGTAACATATTGCACGTGCTTTGTGTGACTTCTTCAGATAGTAAGTAATTCTTAACGTGAGGAGGGCGAAGAAACGACGTCGTCTTTAAATTGAACTGAAGTCTGAACCCATTATTTTGTTCTTGAATGTAATAATAATTTTGCGGTGCAGACTGCAGATTAAACTTACGATAATGAAGCAAATGGCATACAGGACGTAAGTAAATTAGTGCTATGGTAGTCACCAGGTAGCTGAGGTGTGGCTCCCGGGAGATGTCTCTAGGAGCGGTAGCTCTCTCCAGGCGGGCGTGGGTCCCTTAGCGTGATATAAAGTAAACTAACTACCACGGCCTTTTAATGAATTCAGTTCATTTCATTTTCGATATAGGCGAGGTCGACCGACACCAAGAAATTACGAGAAAAATTATAGCAAATATTGTCTTTCCCCACAATAATTTCAACATCAAATTCTTCAGATTAATATACCTACCGGTGTGAGTATCGTTTAATCGCAGTGTGACTTTAACCCGGGCCTTTAGTCCTAAGTTAACTAAGAATAATAGACAGAATGTATTATTATTATACATTTTATTATGTCGTTTTTGTTTTGTTAAAAAGCCGCACCAAACTCACATTGATTAATGATTTTGTGAGCTAAACACACTAATTTCCAGAAACTCTGAATATTTCATAGCATTCCTAGCTTTATGCTGTAGTAGAATACAAACGTAAGACAATCATTAGTTATCGCGCCAAAATCTAAGTAAAAATCCCACGCAAGCCGACTCACGAATCGATTCATTATTCAGTAAGTCATTTTTAATATTATCCACCATTAAATGCTATATTATTCTCCAACAAAACATTGTCTTAATGTAAAATGCAGCAGAAGATAACATCGAAAGCGAAAGATGGCAGTTTGCTTTATGAAATTGTCCTGAATAGTTTGTCCATAAGACCATAAAGACTCATCGTTATGTATGAGCATTGTACCTACATTTTTTTTATCTTTTTTGCGATTAGTGAATATGCACTGATTGAGTAATTTGTTTATATATTTTAGTGGAGTGCATAAATTTATTTTCAACGTTTTTCAACAACAAAGTTGAAAATAAATTAATGCACTCCACTAAAATATAAACAAATTATTGTACCTACAGTCGAAAAATGAAAATCATGCACTCAGCTCTTCTGAGTGTTAAGCAGAAAATTTGAACACCAGTCTTCGATATAGTGGTGCATTCTAGACCATGAAATGAATGTGTGTCGCTTCGCGCACAATGGACTGTCTACATCGATCTTATACCGTTTGCAAGGAAAGGAAAAGTCGTATCCGATTATTTCCATCCTTTGCGCACACGTGGTAAACTCATATCACAGTCCACATAAATATAGTCATCCAACGTGAATTAATTTTTTTATCCGTACGCCAAGCGGAGAGTAGCGAAACGACTGGGCATTCTATCTTTGTATTAGTTTACAGGAATCGGTAACGGTGGTGGATTAACGGACTGAAGGGGGAGGGGCTTACGAGGCCAGTTCGTGTTCGGTTTGGTCTGAAACTGAAATCCAAGGCTGGCCACGTATATGACTAGTACTCAATTGTTTACTTTTGATTCTTTTGGGGTAGGTACGGATTAACGGATTTGTCTTTTCCTCTGTTAGTCGGCATTTTCAAAAGACTGGACATGTTTTTAAAACATCCCACTTTTAATTAAACAATAGGCAGCTAAGGAAGCGGTTGGAACCTCCCCACTTGTTTTCGAAATAATCCGCCGACAACCCATCATATATAAATATTGTTCCTTAAATTTTTGCCTTTGATGTCTGGCAAAAATTCTCGGACAGGTCAATTTAATTTTTTTAAATCGCATTTGATGGTGCGGTTATAGATATTTTTTCCTACGCTAACTGAAAATAAAATTTTCGGGCCTCACGATAGGGCTGTGAAAGTACGATTATTTCTCACGGCTAGCTGTGTAAAATCATTTTGCACGGCTAGCTGGAGGATGGGTCAGGCGGGATGCCGGGAATTTTCCCGGTCTACCGCCGGCGCCGGCCTCCTTTGGGTCGATGTTTTAAATTCCGTTTGCATGTAGCATTTTCATATTTCGCTCCAATTTAAAATCTGGAATATAAAAAACAGAAAATCTGGAAAACGATCCAAGTAGTCCGGGAGGCAGTAAACACTTTTGGTATGTCATTTCAGCGAGTTTGGTTTAGCACTTTTATAGTTATTTTCATGCTGGACATTACTAAAGTTTACCATAAATCTTGTGGGACATTGACATCTCGAAAACGGTATCAGATACGAAATTTTATTAAATTAGAAAAAAGTTGTATTTTTCAGTGTAGATTAAAAGTCTGAAAAGAAATCTAAGATATCTAGATTGGTTTCTGAAATTATACTGAACACTTTAAATTGATAACATGTTATAACTTGGTTACTAATCGGCAGATCATTATGAAATTTGCTTCAATTACATTACCTTGCATCACGAAGAATAATATAAGGCGACGAAAACTTTTCTAAGCCTTCTAGATTAAAATATGATATTTTTCAGTTTTTTCAGTATATTTCAGGAACCAAACCAGATATCTTCAATTTCTTTCCAGATTCTTAATCTACACTGAAAAACACAACTTTTCTCTAATTCAATAAAATTTCGTATCTTTTACGGTATCCGAGTTGGCAATTTTTTAGAAATTAAAATGGCTGCCATTAGCCCCTGTCCCGCAAGATTTACGGCAGACTTCTGTTGATTTTTTTTATTATGCATACAAAAAGAGAACACCAAAATACCTAGGGTTTAATTCATGACTTTGCGATTTTCTTCACTGTTTTGGAGAACATATAATTAAGGAAAATCCACGATCGCCTCATTTATCCGGGGTCTAATGCACTGAAACGCCTATGGTAAAAATACTTACCTATTTATTAAAATGTATCGACTTTTTTGCTCGGTTTCTCGTCGTAATAGCACTTGTTTGTCCAGAAAATATACTTATTATTTATTTTAGTTCCTCATTTCAAAATTCATTCTTGTACCCTACCCCATTGCATAGTTGAATTTGTATCAAAAAAATAAGGTTGACGGGTATAGGTACCCGCGATATTCAAAAATATTGATTTTTGACCAAATTCTTGGTTGTTCTTTGAAAGGTTAGGGTGGCCGTGACTTCAGTTCCGAAGAAGTGTCATACATGCTTCTATCTCAAAAGATTATAAATTCCGAATCCGTTGAGAAAAAGGTATGATTCCTTTTAAAAAACTAAATTAGGGTAATTTCCGCGGTTAAATCGGAGGTGCATGAAAAAGTTATTATAACACCATCAAAAACTATTTAAAAAAATTAAATTGAGCTGTCCGAGGATTTTTGTCAGAAATCAATAAAGGAAAAATTTATTTATTTTGTTTTATTTTTATTTTTCTTATGTCCGCCATATTGGTTACACAAAAAAATTAGATTTTCAGAAATGTAAGCAACATGGACTTTTTTTACAGATCGTCAAAATTTTATAATTGGTATAAATAATTAGTAAAATCAGATGAAAAGAAAGTTGCAAAAAAATACACCGACTTTTTAAATATTTTGACGTGAAAACAATTAAATTCAAAGGTAATAAAATACGTCATGGCGTCGCGTGACTCAAGCTTTAATGTATTTTTTCAAAGAAATCCATGTTACATTATACATTTTTGAAAAGCGATTTTTTTTGTGCATCCAGTTGTGTTAAAATGCAATATGGTGGCCATAAGAAAAAGAAAACTTGACAGTCGTCGCTCAAAATTTAGACCTAAAAAATTTCTGTCGATATGTCATTCAATATTCACAATCGACAGCTGTCAAAAATACAAAAGTTCCGAACAGTTCTGTCAAAAATGCAAAAGTTCCAACTTTCATTTAAATAACTTTAGTTGTAAAAAAATTTTTTTTTTCTTCAAAATCGCAATTTTCAGTTTTTTCACGAAAACTCAAGAACGAATCAAGATATCTGAAAATTCTCTTCAGATTCTTAATCACCAAGAAATAGCGCAACTTTTCTCTAATTTAACCGATTGCGTATCTTTTACCGTTTAGAAGGTGCCGTGTGAGCAGTGAAAAAGGAACTTTCCTGTACAGGGTGCCTCTTTGTTATTTTAAATGAGAAGCCTATATTTTGACTCTAGATTCGGATTGGCCTTTTAATTGTGAAGTAATTGCACCCCCCCTTTACCTATACCTAACTGTCATAATTTTAGATATGTCAAAAGGTGTGCCACTATTTTGGGCCAAATGTCAGGTTAAATGAAATATTATATCTCTTTACGCCGGCAAAGTCATATTAACAAAAAAAAAGGATGAAAATAGGGTACAATGAAGAAGAAAAACCAGAGAGGGTATTGAAGTTTATAGGGTACCTACAATATTTTTGAAAATGTTTGAAATAAATGTATTTGTGCAAATTAAAAAAATTGCACACAGCTAGGATCCCAGCAAGCTTTAAGACAAATTTTTGAAGGTGTAGAAGGAACTATTACTAATTTTTGATCCAAAGCTTGCTGTGATCAATTTTTTAACCTCCCCACTCCACTTCACCATTTAAAAAAAAAGGGAGGTTACTGCAATCACTAAAATTTTCGAATTCGAGATAAGACCGGATCTGTACGTTTTGAGGTCTCAGGAACCCAAAAAAGTGGTTTTTAAAATGTGTCTGTATGTATGTACGTACGTACATACGTTCGTTCGTTCGTAAACGCGCCACAGCCCAAACTACTCGACCGATTTGGCTGAAATTTGGTACGTGTGCATGTGATAACCCAACTTAGATCTGAAAAGCTTTTGGAGCCAATCGTGCAACCAGAAATGCCGTTTTGGCACATCAACTTTTAAATTTTAAATGTAAACCCCCATTTTTCACGTCACAATAAGGAAGGCCTTCAGATTCTGCTTCCAAAGATGTATTCACTGTCAGTGCCCTTTTGACCAAAAACTTAAAATATCGAGATTTTTATCGGACTTTAAAATCGCGGTACAGCCCAAGCCCCTGAACCGATTTGGCTAAAATTTTGCACATGGGGATTGTATTACACGTCGAAGAGCTGAACAAATGTTGGATTCAATCGACCCACGGAAAGTGCCGTTCTGGCACACCAATTTCCAAATTTAAAGTTATTCTCTCATTTACCCATCCAAAACAAATTTTTGAAAGATTTATTGTCACCATCAGAAGGGTCTTCAAATTCTGGTTTTAAATGAGATAAAATTTATTCGCATTTATTACCCTTTGGGTAGAAAAATCGAAATTTTGTAATAACACTGAAACCATGTTATAGCCCAAACTACTGGATGGATTTGTCTGAAATTTGGTACATTTGGTACATGGAGGTCAGGTGACCCGTTGAAGAGCTGAAAGGGTTTTGGGAGCAAATGGGTGCCATTTAGGCATATTAACTTCAAAATCTTAAACACAAGTCACGGAAATCAAAGACCCACGCGTTGGGGAGGTTCCAGCCGCTTCTCTGCTGCACATTTTTATTCACACAAATACATTTATTTCAAATATTTTCAAAAATATTGAAAATAGGTATAGGCAGCTAGGGAATGCTAATACTAGCCTAAAGAAAATTTAATTTTGCATCTTTTGGATACATAAAATTATGGTAGGTACTACTCGTATTTGAAAAAAATTAGTTGTGGACAATCTCGTTACGCCATTTTTACAAATTAATTTCCGCCATATTGTTATGTCAACAAGAACGAGTGAGCCATCGGCCGAAAGCTCAAACCTTGTACTTTCAACCCTCCAAGTTTGATTCCTTAATCTTCAACCGTGTGTAAGATACAAATTTTTCTATTGCCGGACAGAAATCAATTTTTTTACACAAATTTTGACATATGTCAAAAACTATGACAGTTAGGTAGGCCAAGTGGGGATGCAGTAAACTGACAATTAAGAGGTCAATACGAATCTAGAGTCAAAACATAGACTTCCCATTTAAAATAAAAAAGATGGCGGCTACTTCCGGTGTAATGGGAAGTGCGTCAGAGCTGAAAATATTTTCATTCGATGGGCAATAAATTGAAACCACCGTGTGTGAATTTTCATTTAGCTGCTAAAAACGATTCTCTAATATCGTTAACTGACACTTTAAAGGAGACACCCTGTATAGGAATACCGTATTGACATGTACTAAAAGAAAAAACATTTTTTCCCAACCGGTTAAAAAAGTGGGCGCTGCTCACCTCATTTGAGGTAGGTACCTAGAAAAGTTCGTTATTTTTCCCTAGGTGGGAGAAGTAAACGAACGAAGTAATTCTGTCCAAATTTCATAGACAAATCGATTGAGTATTTTCGGCGAAATCGTGTGTATACGACGACAACAGAGGCATTTTTTAAAACCTATTTTTTCGCATTCTCCGTACCCGAAAACGTAAAGATCTGCCTTTATCTCGATAACCTCCCTCTTTTAGTTTGGAAGGGGGAGGTTAACTTAAGTTTTCAAAGTAAAATCTTGAGTCTCGCTTCAAAGGTTTGAGTGCAATCACATTAAATTACAAGAAATAAAAGTCAATAATTATTATCGCGGCAAAATATCAACTTGTACTCAGATGTAATACTCCTTCCTTTTTTGTGCTTTTCAAGGACAACGGTGCTTTTGTTAGCGCAAATTTATTACCCATACATTTCTGAATTCAGACATCACAATTCAACCAGCTTCGGAAGGTCTCGGCTCAATGCCGATTACCGACGGATAGTCGGACACAATCCTGAGTGCTGCCGCTCAGTGGTGAATAGATGAAATACTCGACCCGCAAAGAATTGTCGAAGCGACAGAGTTATCCTACGCTCCTAGCGGTATAGATCCGGAACTAATTCACGTTGGATGACTATATTTATGTGGACTGTGCTCATATGCTTCCATCCTTAGAGGGGGCCCTAGACATGTAGGTATTTGTTTATTTGTAGATTTATGTCCTTTACAATGTTGGCGCGTTTCTACGACCAAGAGTAATAGTCCATTTAAGAGGCTTCTTCACGCTATTGTCTTTCTCTTTCTTTGTGTGGATTTATTTAATTACTCGGCAATTTGTCTTCAAATTTAAATTATGAGCACTTTCCACCAAATAAACTAAATAAAGAAATCATGTTTCTTTTATATTAGTCCCTTACAATTTAATGGGATTCGGAGGCACAGTTCGAAAAATGCCGTTTATATTGGTATTCTACAAATAGTGACTTATAAACAAAGTGATATTGGAACAAAAAGAACGATAGTGTGAAGAAGAAGCCTCTTAAGCGAGAAGCAGCATGCACACTTTCAGCAAGGTCGAACGATGCATCTCATCTGATGAACCAGTTTGGGGGTTGTGTTGGTGGGTCAAAAAACTTCGGACTATATGCCATATTGCCAAAAAAGAATAATCCGTTCAACAAATGAACACATTGTGCATTATTTAGTTTCTCGACTGATACCTACATTAGGCAGTCATCGAGTCGCTGCAATAAGACTAAGCACTTGTATAACATCATAATCTAGTATATGTACAGTCGAGAAAGTAAGTCATGCACTTGGGTAGTGGTGATTTCTATCTGATATTAGGACCGACACCAGTTGGGGGTTGTGTTGGTAGGGCAAGGAACTTCCGACCGTGTGCAGATAAAGAGTTATCCGACGAACAGATCAACAAAAAGTGCATTATTTAGTTTCTCGACTGTACCTAAATATATTTATTTACTTTTACTTATTTGGCAACTGCCCAACTGAACCCTTTATGTGGGCTCTTACGGGCATTTCTCCATAAAGTTTATCATTGAAAAAAAAGAATTTTGAGTTTAACGACTACGAATTTTTTAATTCTACATTTCCGGCAAAAAGTTGTTAAACGCAACTGGTTATATTCTGTCAAGTACAAATTAAGAAACTGGAAGGATATTAGTTACAGTCGTAAAATTGGTGGGAGGAAACGTCACGCACCTGTTGAAGGGATGAACTTTAATCAATTAGCTGTCGTTAATGCTTTGGTCTCAATATAATTATTGAGCTAATCGGTGGCTATTTACAGCAATTTCCTTCCAAATAAATTGTCCATTTTACGTATACGAATGTCATTTGCTTGGGTTTTCAATTATTCATGTGACTTGAGGTCGAATAATGTTGGTAGATAGATAATCGTAGTATATCTTTTCTGTGCAATTATGTGCCCACGCATACTTTATGTTGTATTGGTATATTTTATTCAGAATTTATCATATTTCAAAATCTCACGTGTTCGGCAGAAATAAAGCAAAGAAATGACACGCACTACCTGATTGTCTCTTTATCTATGAAGCGAAAGTAGGTACTTACCTATACTTATGCTATGCATATAGGGAAATTAAAACTGTTTCATTTAATATATCCCGATGGTTAAGTTAAAGTTTGCTGTATACTACAGTGTTTCGGCGCCTTATTCAATACGTCACCAATAATAATTCAAAATCTGATGTAGGTAAGTCAACCCTGCTAAGCTCGAAAATCGTTGCCTTTTTTAAATTACTAAAATTTTCAAATTGAACAAAGGTACATAAATATAAGTATACCTACAGGGTTAGCACAAAGTCCCGGGATGGTCAGTTATTTCCGTTATTCCTTAAAATTTTACTTTGAAACTTTTTTCTCAACGGATTCGGAATCTAGGAATTTTTGAAAGTTAAAAACATGTATCATACTTGACCAGAAGTCAAGTCGCCGCCACCCTAGATTTTCAAAAACATCGAAGAAATCGGTCAAGAAGCAAGATTTTTCAAAACCGCAAGTACACGTCAGCCTTATTTTTTAAATACAAATTCAACTGCGCAAATACATTTTCATTTATTTGTTTTTGCTTTTTTGAAATGTATTAAATGTTCACAATCAGCCAAAATAGAAAAAAGAATTTTTAAAAATATAATTGGCCGATTTCTTTGATGTTTTTAAAAATCCAGGGTGGGCGCGACTTGACTTCTGGTCGTAGATTCCGAATCCGTTGAGAAAAAAGGTATGATTCTATTTAAAAAACGATTTTTTAGGGTCACTTCCGATTTAACCGGAAGTCCAAGAAAATTTTTAAAAACAGTTTTGAATTCTCTGTATTTAGTTGTGCCTGGGTATTACCAAGTTTCAGAGTAAAATCTTAAGAGATGAGATAACTGACCGTCCCGGGACTTTGTACTAACCCTGTATATTTTATGTAGTTATACCTACCTCCCTATTTATTTCAACACTAAAATCTAAAGTCTAAAATTACACGCATAGACAAAAATAGTCTCATTTCACCATAGAGTGGGCACTGGAGGGTAAAAGGAAATAAAAAAGCTCCTTGCATCATTCGATTGGTAATGAAATTAGCTGTCAAAAGATGTATCAAAAGTGAGGGGGAGTTGCCATTCGGCATTCGGTGTTAGGGAGTGCGTCGTAAAATTTCAAAGAACGGATTGTGTGTCCCTCGAAATAAAAATCGACCTACTTGACTACTCGAGCTACTCCTCAATTGAGTCAGCTTTCTGACTTGGTGGTCTCTTTTCAGAGCTCCACCCTGTATGTATTACTGCAGGAAAAGCGCAGTTGTATTTTATCGGTTTTTAACCCAGCTGAAATAAAATAATATTTTATTTAGTTCATCACTTACCTATGAGAATTATACCTATGATATACATTAAAACGTATATGTATACGATAGCTATGGTAGGTGGAAAAGAATGATAAAAACATTATCCACTAATTGAAATATTTATGACACATTTAAATCTATCTTTTAAAAAACGCGACAGATGCCGACCGTTCAGACAATAGAAAATATTAACCTGACGTGAAATAGACAATAGAACGACGGCGCGAATTTTTCAGCAATTATTCTCATATCCGGGTCTTTTATGTTTAAAACGCGATTAAAACACTACAAGACTATGTAGATGCTCTGTCAATTTATAAAATTTTAACGGTTTTTTCCCTATTATATTTCAGTGCTTTCGCCATAATCGATTATTTAATCAAGTAAATAGAACACGGTTTGTAAGATAGGTAGTGTAGTGACCAACAAAGTTTTAATTAAGTGAAGGGATATGCAAATAAGTTAGTCATTTTGATGCCACCGAGATAGGAATCTTACACTTCCCCAGTATAATGCTGACTATAACTTACTATCATCGTCTTTAGGGAAAGTCCTCAGAATGTTATCTGATCGATCAATGTGATATGCACAAAATTGAGTTAAAGAAAGAAGAAATGTAATCATGGTTTGCCCTCCTTTCTCCCCGGGGCGGGGTCGGGTCGGTCGGAGGTCAAACATTTAAATCTTAATTTTTATTAATATAGGTAGTTTGGATGGCCACCATATCCCGAAACTATATTTTCTATCACTCCATCAGGTTGTTTAAATGTAAGTACATCTATCGGGTGTCCCAATAAAAATCGGACAAAATATATTTGGAAATAAGCCAGCCATTTCTTAACAGATTTGGATGAACGTGGTCCTAAATTAAAGTTAAGGAATCAGGCTTTCGAGCTCTCTAAGAAACTACGACAGGTGGCGCTGTCGTAGTAGTCCTATATTAATAGTTGTTTTTAAGGCTTATTTTAAGTGCGTGGGGATTGGTGAAAAAACAAATAAATCGTTATGCCATTCAGAAATTTTTGAAGATCGTTCTTTTGCCTTCACAAACCTTTTTTCAGAAGTTGATTTGGTTTAAGCATTAATTTTAAGTGATTTTTTGAAAAAATGTGTTTTCCCTTATTTTCACGCTTTTATGATATGACTAGAGTAACAGTGATCCAAACACAGCATAATTTTCAGTAATAGCTCTCCAATTTGTCCCTATTTATAACCAAAAATTATGCTGTTTGTGCGTCACTAAATTTACTCATCAGTTATTAGGGCGTAAAGACATATTTTTAAAAAATCGCAGAAAATGAATGCGTAAACCAAATCGACTTTTGAAAAAAGATTTTTGCAAAAAAGAGAATGATCTTCAAGGCCATTTGAGTCACATAACGATTGGTTCTAGTCTGACGAATCCTCAAGCACCTAAAAATCCTTATAAAAAAAAGTTTCTTGCACAGTTCGAAAGCTTGGTCCTTTAGCTTTAATTTAAGACGAGGTTCATTCAAATCGGTTGAAAAATGGCTGACTTATTCCTAAATATATTGTGTCCGGTTTTTCTTGGGACACCCGATACATCAGGTACAGAGTCCTGCAACAGTGCGTCGGGCTTTTATAGCGCCTAAACCAGCAAAGTTAGGAATTTAGTTCAAGTGCATACTTAAACTACAAATGAAGGTACATTGATTTTGAAATGTAGGTACAGGATGGCCCAAAATTTTTTGACAAGGTAAAATTGACTTTTTTAAATGATGGAATCACCGGCACACTGCAAACCCTTTAGTAGCCTTTGTTCATCCCTAAAATATTACAGCTCTTGAGCTTCTGGTTTAGAAGCAAAAAATTATTTTCAAAAAAAAATTGGAGTTTACATCACTTTTTTAAAAATTCACCTTTTACGCAGGTACAGTTTTTATAAGAAAATAAGACGAACTTGTTGTAGAGGTTTTAAAGGAGCTCTGTTCCGATTTTAGTTATTTTCATATGTACATGTAAAATCTAGAAAAATCACAGAAAACGCCTTAAGTAAATTACGGCATTACATCTCTGCGCACAACCAATTTAAAAAATGCAGCAGAGAAGCGGCTGGAACCTCGTAGTAGTAGTCAATTCAACAGAATTTGTCATCCACTGTCAGCCCGCTCCCTTTTAATGAGAAAGAATTTTTTCTCTATTTTCCACTGAAATGGCAGAAACTGTGAATACATTTTTAGAACCAGAATTTGATCGTCTTTCTAATGGCGACATAAAAAAGGAGGCCTTGCTTTAAAATTTAAAGTTGATATGCTTAAATGGCACTTCCCGTGGACCAATTGCTTCCAAAAGCCTTTCAGGTCTTTAACGGGTCACCCAATCTCCATGTAGCAAATTTCAGCCAAATCGATTCACTAATCTGGGCTATAATGTATCTTTAGTGGTACTACAAAATTTCGATTTTTTGACCCAAAGAGCACTAAATGCGAACGAATTTTGTCTTATTTAAAACCAGAATTTGAAGACCTTTCTGATTGTGACAATAAATCTTTCAAAAACTTGTTTTGGATGGTTAAATGAGTGAATAATTTTAAAGTTGGAAATTGGTGTGCCAAAACGGCACTTTCCGTGGGCCGATTGAATCCAAAATTTGTTCAGCTCTTCGACGTGCAATACAATGTCTATGTGCAAAATTTCAGCCAAATCGGTTCAGGGGCTTGGGCTGTACCGCGATTTAAAAGTCCGCTAAAAATCATTTTTTTTTAAATTTTTGGTCAAAAGGGCACTAAGAATGAATGCATTTTTAGAAGCAGAATTTGAAGGCCTTTCCTATCGTGACGTGAAAAATGGGGGTTTGCATTTAAAATTTAAAAGTTGATGTGCCAAAATGGCATTTCTAGTTGCACGATTGGCTCCAAAAGCTTTTCAGATCTAAGTTGGGTTATGAGATGCCTACGCACCAAATTTCAGACAAATCGGTCTAGTAGTTTTGGCTGTGGCGTGTTTACAAACGTACGTACGTACGTACACACACACACACATTTTGAAAACCGCTTTTTTGGGTTCCTGAGACCTCAAAACGTGAAGATCTGGTGCTATCTCGAATTCGAAAATTTTAGTGATTGCAGTAACCTCCCATTTTTTTAAAATTTTGTTGGAGTTGGGGAGGTTAAAATGGAAGGTTATGACTCCAAAATTCGAAACTTGGATAACACCAATTCTTTACGTTTCGAGGTCCCAGGATCACGAAAAAGTGTTTTTTATAAAATGTCTGTGCATGTGTACGTTCGAATGTACGTACGTATGTGAGCAAGATTTCTCGAAAACCACCGAACTGATTTTAATGAAATTTGGAGTGAGGGTTAGTGTTGGCCTTCTGGTGAGCCCAGTTAATTTTCTTGCCAATCCGTCAATGCAATCTTTCTTATCAGCACATGAAAGGTCTTCAAATTCACACTTAGCGCCTTTTTGGCACAAAATCAAAAAATTCCAAATTTCGAAGAAACATTAAATAACACGCTACAACCCAAACTACTGGATCGATTTGGCTTAAATTTACCTGGTAGAGATTACCAGCTGAAGAGCTGACTTAGTTTTGGTAGCAACGGCAATTGCCATTTTGGAATTTCAATAATAAACTATAGCATTTTCTTTACCAGCACATGAAATGTCTTCAAATGTCGTTTCCAAAAATGTCCTCACACCTAGTGCACTTTTGGCAAAAAATCGTAAAATTTCGAAAAATCTCAGAAAACGTTTTTTGTAATATCTACCTGTTAAAGGTTATTTTGCGTATTGTTTGTTACCATGTAAACAACTTCTTAACGGCCGCACGGCCGTAAAGAGCGGCCGTAAAGACCGTCCGTTAAAGACCAAATCACTATAGCAACGAAAACACTTACTTTATTTTTAAATATTTTTGCAATTATTGTTGCAATAATTATTATTAATATTTAAGGTAATGGGGCAATTTGAATTATTTGAGATCTGTAAATGGCCTGCAGCCGAGATCGACGATGACGCTTCGGAATTCCGTACATCAATATCAACTTCTGAGGTCTGCTTCGATGATTCCGCCAGAAATCCTTGAAACATTTCCTTTGCCACTGCTAACTTCTTCCCAACGGAATCTTCTATATAGCTTTCCGCCACCGCTGTTGACTTCCACCCTCCTTGGCGCTTTATGGTTAAGGTACTAGCTCCATTATCAGCCATCAAGGTGGCAGAGGAGCGTCGAAATGCATGTCCAGTGTACAGATGCGGTGTCTCTAGTCCTAGGTAGGTGGCGATTTTACAGGGTACGCCACCGACTGAATGAATGCCAACATGCTGCGAAGTACATTTACCATTCCGATAGCCCAAAAAGAACCGCTTGGTCTGCAAATTTGCTGGCCTCAGTGCAGCATATCGTCGAAACAAGCTATATGGCTGAAAGTCACAACCATCATCCGTAACGACAAAACGTCGTGATGAGTGATTTTTTGTGTCTTTCAACAAAACAATAACATGTTTTCCGGTATCTACTACGTTGTCTATGGTGAGCAGCGTTAATTCTTCTCGCCTACATAGCCCATATATTCCGAATATTAAGATCACCTACAACAACACATTAGAGTTAACAACCAATCCCTCGTTCAGTAACGTACCTTAGTCAGCAGATGTACTTCATCTGGCGCCTGCAGTAAAAATTGTCTAACTTGTTCTCCGCTCAGTATTTTGGATTTTTTAGGATTGTATCCTTCTGACTTCCGCTTCAGCAGTGCACGCACCTGACAATATCTGACAATAATGTTAAGTATTATCACACCAGTAAAGGCATTGTTGCTTACCGAGAAATGTCAATTTTTTCCTTGACTTGCAAAACGCTTTTCAACATGGAAACTATGCTCCACAAAGAAGAAGGGGCAAAGGACTGGGATAACTCCTGAACGTAAGCCAATATGACCTCTTCATTCACGATGTTTACCTTCTTCTTCTGGCGCCATTCAATAAAATGAGCATGGGCTTTTTCGTACCTCCCCCGGGATTTGGAAGGCAACAAACACGAAGTGGCTTGTTCTGCGACCCTCCGAATATCTTCAGGAATATCTTCTGGAACATCTTCCATTCTTTCGAAACTCGGAACTGGCGCGTCAGCAAATAAATTTGTAAACAAAAATTGGTTGGTAAGGAAAACGCGTTGCCTATGCGACACTAACGCAGACGCATACTTTTTTTTCGGAGATTTTTAATTAAATAAATAGAAATCAAAAATAACGAACGAGATATTACAAAAACTATTGTACAATATACGTCCATTAGGGCCTTTACGGCCTCGCCAGTATTATTTGACTCGGTCTTCGACCTCGTCTCACAAACTTTCTGGCAACGGCCGTAAAGGCTACCCTTATGGACTTATACTGTAAAATACTATTAAGGTTGTTGGAGTAAAAATTAGGTATACAGCAAGTAGGAAAATTTACCTAATTTTGGTGGCAATTGGCCACATTATCATGTCATCTATGAAATTTGACAGATGTCTACCATTTGTTTTGTCAGCACATGAGAGGTCTTCAAATTATGTTTCTAAAAATGCAATTAAACATCGTGCCATTTAAACTCCAGAAACGCTTCGAAAATAGGTGATTGGACGGCAATGATTTTTGCATCAAACGAAAGGAAATCAACTCCCCTACAAATTTTCTTAATAAAAGAATCCGGCAGACGCCAATTTATGTGTCGAAATTCCCTTTTCAGTTAGATTAACAGTCTTGTTCCAACTTGAAAATTGGAACATACAGGGTGAGTTAAACGGGAGAGGCCACCTTCTTTAATTTCCTTCGTATTCGAAGGATCAGAACTATTCTTGGTAATGCTATGACTGCCACTCAACTTCATTTCGACCACATCAGTGGTCCCAAAATGTTTTTATTTCATTGAATAACGACATGTCACTTTGTTATTTTAAATTAAACCCCCTTTATTTCTTTATTGTTTCTAGTAGCATCTTTAACTTCTACGCTCTAGCGCAGTAAGTTAATAAAATCGATCGACAAATCGAATCGCCAAAAACATCAAATCTTTACGTTTTAGGGTCCTGGGAATTGAAAAATGTCTGTGTGGTCACGCTGCAGCTCAAACTACTGAATTTTACGAGATGAAATTTGGCAAACATATTCGGTGGGTAATTTGTAGGCCCTTGTATAGTTTGGGCCACATCGGTCCACGAAAAGGGTCTTTTTGGCACATCAACTTTAAAAATTTAAAATTAAGTGCAAACTCCCATTTTTCACCTCTTCGAATTTTGTTTTTAAACAAATGTATTCGCACTTGGTGCCCTTTTGGGCAAAAAACGATACCGTACAATTTTCGAAAAATTAGCTGAGAGTAAATTGGAAATTTTAAATGCTTCAGTCGAAATATTAGTCTTAATTATACTGTCCTTTAATAGACAAACAGTAATTAGAGGTAAAACAAAACAACGCAGGTGGGTGGACGGTAAATTATCAAGACAATGAAAGTAATGGATTTGAATTATGAATCTTGTGTTGCTCTTGTCACGCTCCCGAGGTAACGGTCTTCAGAGACAAAACAGGGTGTGATATCACATAAAGACACGCAAACGTCGCGTACGTGACCACCATGGGTATAAAAACAAGGGATGCCTTTACCACCCACAGGGAAGATGGGAGGGAAAATTAAACATGGAAAGACATAAAATTTGGAAAGTAGGAAAAAATGCATAAATTATTTTTAATTATGTCCATTATTTACACCCTTTGTATATTTTGCAGTTAATTAGACTAATGTATGGAGCAATTGCCAGAATTGTTTTTAATGATAAACGGGAATAATTTAAGAATATTGCATGAGTAATATATTAATTCTACATACGGGGGTATGAGCGTTAAATGAAAATTAATCGTCAGCGGAGGAGGAAAGCGCGGCGTTAATTAAGAGAGTGAAGACAGAACGTTATTATAATTATTATTCCACGTACACGAAGTTACAAATTGTTAATTCAAAAAGACCATCATCTTTGATCTTAAGGGAAGTTGCGAGTGTGTCCCCATCTTTCATCTTTTTTGTAATGCTGGTATACAAATCATTCATTTACTAACGATGACAATTCATCAAGATTTGAGTTTCTTGGTCTGATCGGACTGTGGAGAGATTTGCCAAGTATTGGTCAGAAAAAAACAGCATATTCAAGCCTTTGCAGTCCAAGAAAAATGACATTCAATCAACAGTAAATGAAGAAAGAGATGTATAAAGTATATCATGGTGCAAAGCGGCGACCTCAAAAATATTAGTCAAAAAATGCAGTATAAAATTGGTTTGAGATTTCTTTTTAATCGATTGCAGTGGGGTTGAGTTTGCAAATTAATAAATAATGCATGTTTTTACAAAGGGTTGTCGCTTTGTAGCATGATGTTATATTAGAAAGAATAATTTTATATGGCGACTCATCGATGTCCTTATTTGAATGGAGTCCTGGAAAACAACTTCCTTGAAGTACCACTGAAACCTTTTCTTTGAATTTCGCTATGCCTTATGTAATTCATACGAGGTTTTGTTCTTAAAATCAGGGAGTCATCCCCTGTAGCTATACTTATTCTCAGGAATTAAGCTAATAAAACAAAATACTCCGTAAAAATTTTTCCACTCTAATTAATAGTAATTTGAAATTAAATTTAGCGAAGCTGCAATAAAGAGCTACAGTGGTTCAGCCAACGATTCGCCTATATTTTCAGGCTTCTTCAGGGACTTCCCACTTCGGCTCACATTGCATTATCGAACTTGAAATTGTTTGTTTAAATTTTAGTTTAGTTTTGAAGTTTGTTTAAATGTTTAAAGTTCAAATGTTTAAAGTTTTAAATGTTTAAAGTTGAAATGGTGAATAATCTGGCAAAAAGTTGGGAGAGGACCCTGATGCAAGAACGACAGAGAAGAGATTAAAAAGCCCTCTCCCAATTTTTTTCGTCTTGCATTCTTGCGGAGAATAGGTGGTTAAAATATTGTGCTTTCGTTTCTGTTACACCCTGTAATAATTTACATTATAAGTAACGTTATATGAAGGTTTCTACATTACGAGGAGGTGGGAATACTTAGATTTGAAGTACGAGCGAAGAACAACCGCGAGTGCCTTCAAATTCCTGAGTAATGTAGAAATCCAATAACGTTACGTGTATTGTTGTATTATAACACGTTTTATTTTATCCTAAATGTCAAAAAATGTGATATTATCCGGTATCCCAGGAACTTGTATATTTAAAAGCACCCAAAAGTGCCTATAGCATCATAATCATTATAATATCACGAAGGAAATGCGAGCTTAATGTCTATCAGTCTACCTCCTTCAGATGCTATAAACCACCAAGTGTTAAGGGGAAAAAGGACAGAGAGACCGACGAATACGAAAGTGCAAAAGATTCAAAAAAATAAGTGCAATGCCAAACTACTTTTTAGCTGAAAATTCCATTCTAGACCATAAGGACACGTACAATTTCCATTATTTAAGGATATGCAGTCAAACAATTCAAATCCTTGAATTGCGAAGAACCATGATGGCAGTGAGTTATCATATGTGTTAGTGGCTTTCTATATGCTCCTTATGATATTTTCGAAATAAATTTCTCAATTTTCTACTACTTTTGTTATTTATTAACCTATAATAAAAATCCAGAAAAATAAAAATGCGTATTAATGATTACACAATTAACTGGGGGGCTGATCACTCAAAAAAATTGTGTACAGTTAATTCCAATCGGGAATTAATTCCAATAATTCCAGTTTAATTCCATTAATTCCATTCTAATTCCATTAATTCCGTTCTAATTCCACTAACTCCGATTTAGTTCCATTAATTCCAAATAATTCCAACTAATTCCAGCTAATTCCAACTAATTCCTTTAATTCCTTTTAAATGATATACTTATCAATTTCAAATAATTCCACTTAATTCCAACTAATTCCAGATAATTCCACCTAATTCCAACTAATTCTAGCTAATTTCAACTAATTCCTTTAATTCCATTCTAATTCCATTAATTCCATTCTAATTCCATTAATTCAATTCTAATTCCATTAATTCCATTCCAATTCCACTAATTCCGATTTAGTTCCATTAATTCCAAACAATTCCAACCAATTCCAACTAATTCTAGCTAATTCCAACTAATTCCTTTAATTCGTTTTAAATGATGTACTTATCAATTCCAAATAATTCCTTATTAATTCCATATCAATTCCAAATAATTCCAGTTAATTCCAAATAATTCCAGCTAATTCCAACTAATTCCAACTAATTCCAACTAATTCCGGCTAATTCCAACTAATTCCATTAATTCCAGAATAATTCCGTAATAATTCCATAATTCCGGAATTAATTCCAAGCCAGATGTACAACTAATTCCACTAGTGATCAGCCCCCCATAATTAACCCAATATTGAGTAAGAGAGTAAAAATTGAATCAAAATTGATAGGTGTCAAAAGAATAAGGTGTGCAAAAAGTACTAAAAGAGCATAAATCCGTACATTTGCGTTATTTTCTAGAAACTGAAAAAGAACAAAAATTTCTAGAATCACAGAAGTCGTAACCCCCTAACCACCTTCGGCGTACGCCATGGGTCTGTTTCAATTAATGAATTATCGCTAGCTACAAGTGACAATAATTGTCGGTTACAAGTGACAATTGTCGGTTACAAGTGACAATTCGACTCATTTGAAATTGACCAATGACAGAGAGCAAATGACGCATTTCTGACCAACCACGACAATTGGCACCTGTATTTCAGCGACAATTTTGTACTAGTCCAAATATCCGCTGAAATTTATTTTGATAGCTGTCACAACTCCATGAAATGTTGCAATTTTTATATTAATTCGGCGAATTGTCCTCCGAATACTATTCGTAAGTACAGAATTGTCGACTTCCGTGATGCCTGGATACTCCTGCATACTGACTAGAGAACTGGACTCGACCTACGGTCTCATCCAATTCTCGTCGCAGTAAGCAGTCGTATCCAGGTAAGCATCACGGAATTGTCGACAATTCAGTACTTACTAATAGTATTATATATGACAATTGTCACCTACAAATGACAACTGTCACTTGCAGGTGACAATTTGCTATTGCAACAGTTTCTTTTTTTTTAAATTTTCAAAACTTCGTTGTGGCCCCTCTACGCTTTTGACTGAGGCCGTTTTTTTGGGATTTTGCGGTTTCAAACACAAACACCTAGCTGTGATTGGTCCATTTTCTGAATTTCCTGGTTTCTAATTGTTTACGTAGCACAACGGCTTCTTATTGGTCCAAATCAGTACGTTGTGATAGAAAATCAACAAATTGGATTGCCACTTATTAATCAAATGCATGCTTCTTGCTTATCACTTATTAATCGATTAATTTCATAGCGACGTTTTACATTATGAGTGGTATAATCACAATAATTGTAATGTATTATAGCTTATTTGCTCTGTACTTAAATGATGACACCTAATAGTGAGAATAAAAACACCATTCTAAGAAATACGAGAAATCTAGATTAGACTGATTTATATGTACTATATAAAGTAGGTAGATCTTGAGTCTGCTAATCAATGAATGAATGGTGATGGATCCGCACTCCGTATACCCGTGTCCGCACCGAGCTTTTGTTTCGTTTTGTGCTTCCAACATTTTTGCGTTTTGCCGGTTAGCCCAAGAATCTTCGATGTCGACCGTTCTGATAGGAATACTTAGCGATGCATTTGCATTGATTTAGCCTTAGCGGTAGGTGATTGGATTAAGTGACACTAATTCTAGTTGCATACATTACCATAGTCATGTTGTAGATCCGTCGAGGACCGCTTGTCCGTAACATTACATCCTCAGTCCACTATCCGTGTCAGTCCACATTTGTCAGCGACCTCACTTATTGCGTATTTAGTTCGTTGGACTCGGACTCCAACAGAGCTTTAATTGCTCCGACCCGTAAATCTGCTGGATTACCCACCACACAGTACACTTTGATTACATTTCAAACGAAAAAATCGTTCGGGTCAACTTTATTTAATGCTTACCTGTATGGAACGAAATAATGATTTTTTAAGTTTTTGCGGTTGTGGGAGGATAGAAGCTCGCTAAGATGCAGTCGGTCATTTAGAACCCTCTCTAGGAGAATATGTAAATTCGAAATTGTGAATTAGGGACGCAATTTATGTGGACAAAGGGGCAAAAAGACTTCGTATGGGGGAGAAGATACATACTTAAAAGGAATAGCAATTCTATTGTCACCCTTATTTCGAGGTCATCCAATCCATCCTGCATGATGATTAAGCTCTAAAGCATTATCGATTGTTTGCTAACACGGCCTTGACTGAGTCACTGATCCAACTGATTTATATAAGATCCTATAAGTTCAACGCACAGTTTCTTCCAATTGACTTTTCTTGTACTTTTACCCCTTGTAGAGCTTTTCTTAATCGCTTACAAACCGCCGCCGCCGCCGCCGTGACTGAGACAGAAGCCTTCATCTAACACCCTGCTGATCATTTGTCTTAAAATTGAGATTAATTATGTTAGTGACTGCCTTCAACCTTCAGTTAAATAATTAAGACTGGACAGTGGTTGACAAACTCTAGAGAAACGTCAAGTCAAAACGTTGTGCAAACAAATTAACTCCTAATCGAAGTGAACAAATGATTATTATGTTTCTCTGCCGATAATTTAAAGCGATACCTGTTTTGGGAATCAGAGTCAAGAATACAAGTTTATATCAGGCTTAGTAATAAATTTTTTCATGTAAAGTTTCTGATAATTTCAGGAATGGACTGGCCACCCTAAAGCTCATGCAAACACCATGGCCCGCGGCAGTTATTAGTTCCAATAACAAGGGCTGCCAACTTACTCGTGTAGTGTACACTAAAGTTGTTCCGGGACTTGGTCTAATCACTTCTATTCACGGCTGTCCTAAGGGGAGGGTAACTTTTATACATGCGGTCAACTGACACATCAATATATTTTTAATATTTAACAGCCCTTCATCTTATATTAAAATTTTTGTCTGATTTGTTCATTCCTATGTGAAATGGTTTTGTCAAGCCAATTTTGATAAAATAGGTACCTAAATACTGTGCATGCATTGCGTACAGACACTTTTCTGAGGGGGCTTAGGTGTGCCTGGCCGCTTTTATATTTTGTATAATTCATTTATAGAATTTAACGTGTAACAAGATATACAGTGTGTCTCATTTTAACTGATTGGAACCACCCAAATATTTCGGTTAATATTGAGCAAATCAATTCGCTTTTTTTTTCTGCATAGAGCTCCAGAATCTGCATCTGCGTAATACTTCACCTTTTTGTTATCCCGCGATCTCAGCCCACTGCGATTAATTAAAGAGGTCAAAAATAGCGAAATCGTATTAGGCATTCTTTTACCGAAAAAGTTTATTAAGAAAAGTTGCTCAGGATGACTCCAAATGGGTAAATCCGAACTTTCAGGCCAAAATAAAAATTAGTATTCAAGAAGAAAAGTTAGTGCCTGTGCATAAGTTTTTTATTTTTCCGACATGTTTCGCCTGGTTAGAACATCATCAGGGAGTTATCTATAACAAGTTATTACATTCATGTATAGTTTGATCACTGTGATTACCTAATTTTATTTACATTTAACTTGATTAATTTAAAAACTTAGAAACTAATGTGATCAAATTACATGAATGTAATAACTTGTTATACAGGGTGTTCCAATGAAAAGTATCCACCCCAAATATTTCGGAAACCAAATAAAATATGAAAATTCGCTCGGACAGGTCGATTTTTATTTGGAGGGGGACACTTAAATCCATGCTTGGCGAAATTTCAAAACTCACCCCTTCACCCCCATCTACCCTCACTTCAAAATTTTAAATGGCAACCCCCCACTTGTGATACATCATTTGAAAGCTAATTTCATTGCCAATCTAACGCTGTAACAATTTTTTATATTTGTTGAACTTTAGCGCCCTCTTTGGTCAAATTTTAAATTACATTAGGGCCCTTGTGTGGTACATCATTTGAAAGGGATTGAAATTATTTGTAAACTAATGCAAGAATTTTTTGAATATATCCATTCGTTCAAAAGTTACAGCCTAATCTTGAAGGATTCCTAGGCTCAGAACCAGCTAATGTCTTTCAATGTAACTTTTGAACGAGTGGGTGGATTTCAAAAATTCTTGCATCAGTTTACAGAGAATTTCAAACCCTTTGAAATGATGTATCACAAAGGGCCCTAATGTAATTTTAAATTTGACCATAGAGGGCGCTAAAGTTGAACAAATATCAAAAATTGTTGCGACGTTAGATTGGCAATGAAATTGGCTTTCAAATGATGTATCACAAGTGAGGGGTTGCCATTTAAAATTTTGAAGTGGGGGTAGGTGGGGGTTAGGGAGTGAGTTTTGAAATTTCGCCAAGCATGGATTTAAGTGTCCCCCTCCAAATAAAAATCGACCTGTCCGAGCAAATTTTCATATTTTATTTGGTTTACGAAATATTTGGGGTGGATACTTTTCGTTGGAACACCCTGTAGATAACTCTCTGATGATGCCCTAACCAGGCGAAACATGTCGGAAAAATAAAAAACTTATACACAGACACTAACTTTTCTTCTTGAATACTAATACAACACGTGCATACTCACCGCAATTAACAACAAAGAACAAAATAAAAATGTTGAATTTTTGGAAGAAAAATGAAAAATATCGCGTAAACTTCAATATTTTTACAACAAAAGGGTTGCTGTGTAATAAAAAAACAATTGAAGTAGGTTTGTTTGACATTTGTTGTTAGCTATAGCTGAGCAAAATTTAACAATCGCAGAAAAAGTTGAAATTATAAGCTAATAAATAATAATCTTAATAATTCCAAATTTTTCTGCTATTGTTAAATTTTTGCCCAGCCATAGCTAACAGCGACTGTCAAACACTCATTTCAATTGTTTTTAATTACACAGCAATCATTTTGTTGTAAAAATAATGAAGTTTTCGATATTTTTCATTTTTTCCTCCAGAAATTCTACATTTTTATTTTGGTCTGAAACAACGCACTTACCCATTTTGGGGTCATCCTGAGCAACTTTTCTTAATATAAATTTTCGATAAAAAAATGCCTAATACGATTTGGCTGTTTTTGCCCCTTTTTAATTAATCGCAGTGGGCTAAGATTTCGGGATAAAAAAAGTTTTGAAGCTCTACATGTAGAAAAAAAAAACGAATTAATTTGCTCAATATTAACCGAAATATTTGGGTGGTTCCAGTTAAAATGAAACACACTGTAGAAAGCGTTTTTTGAAATTGTAGCCTTGTCTATTTCATGAGCAAACTGACAGTAAAATTACTTTTCCCGTTTTATTTCCCTAAGCGGCGCCTGGAATAAAACACCTGGTATACAGGGTGGGTAATTTTTCGATGCTCACCATTGGGATCTGCTAAACGGTAAAAGATACGAGGTCGGTTAAATTACAGAAAAGTTGCGCTATTTCTTGGTGATTGAGAATCTGAAGAGAATTCTCCGATATTTTGATTTGTTCTTGAGTTATGGAAACACTGGACAACTTCGGTGGAAAAATGCACTATCACTAGAAACACCCCACTACACCGAAACACTTGATTTACACTGCTGACGCGTTTCGAACACAATGTGCTCATTATCAAAGCCGAAGCTAAAACAACCTGCCTGTCTAGAAACTACGCGGGTGGGCCTATAAATATTTCAGTTTCTAGACAGGCAGGTTGTTTTAGCTTCGGCTTTGATAATGAGCACATTGTGTTCGAAACGCGTCAGCAGTGTAAATCAAGTGTTTCGGTGTAGTGGGGTGTTTCTAGTGATAGTGTTCTTGAGTTATCACAAAAAATCTTAAAATTGCCAATTTAAAGAAAAATTAATGTCTAACGATTGATGTTATTTAAATGAAACCTGAAACTTTTATATTTTTGACAGATGTCAATTAAATGGCACTGACAGAAATTTTCTAGGCCTTCTAGATTTTCAATAAAGACAGTCAACTTTTCTTTTTCTTATGGGCGCCATATTGAATTTTGACACCGCCGGATACACAGGAAAATTAGCTTCTTAAAAATGTAACCAACATGGACGTTTTTCAAAAAATGTTTGGAAGCCCGAGTCACACGACCGCAAGACGTATTTTATTACTGTTGAATTCAATTGTTTTCATATGTTGTAAGAGATTGAAGAAGTCGGCGTACTTTTTTACAAATGTTTTTCATCTAGGTTTAGGCTGATTTTGCAAATTATTCCTAGGTACTAATTTTCAAATTCTGACATCTGTCAAAAAAGTTCATGTTGAGTACATTTTTGAAAAGCCAATTTTTTTGTGCATTTGATGATGTTAAAATTCCATATGGCGGCCATAAAAGAATCAAAAGTTGACTGTAGTTATTCAAAATCTAGTGGGCCTAGAAAATTTCTGTCGATGCTGTTCAATTGACAGCTATCAAAAATATAAAAGTTCCAAGTTTAGTCATTTAAACATCAAACGTTAAGAAGATATTAATTTTTCTTTAAATTAGCAATTTTCAGATTTTTTGTAATAACTCAAGAACGAATCAAAATATCGGGGAATTCTCTCCAGATTCTTAATCGACAAGAACTAGCGCAACTTTTCTGTAATTTAACCGACTCCGTATCTTTTACCGTTTAGGAGATCCCAATGGTGAGCATCGAAAAATTACCCATCCTGTATAATATACTATTGTATTTTGTGATCCGTAAATATTAGTATGTAATCCCGTAATTTCAAACGTATCGATTACAGATCATGTGAACGAGTTTTACTTGAGGGAAAATACGATCTTTTTTCAATTAACCTCCTGCTAAATCAAATCCAATTTTTTGAAGTATTTTAATTGAGGCGATTGAATATCGGTGTGATCACGCACAATCCTATGGTTATTTAATTTGTCTGTCGAACAGAACCAGACTAAAATCACTTTTCACCCTTATTTATTAGCCAAAATCAATGTTGAGGTAAATCAGGGATACGTATAAACAAAAAATATCCTGACGTTTATGGGCCATCTAATTCGGTGTGAATTCGTTTCTGTTTTGTGTAGGAAAACTTCGCGTACTCTGCAATCCATCTCTGTTGCACTTATGAGATTGAGGTGAAGTTATTTAGGAAACGGTCGACGCTTCGCAATTTTTTATTGACAATACATTAGTCAATTCATATACGAGGATATGTTGACAAGGCATTTCTATACACCGATGAACCAAACTGTGGGAGAGAGGTTAAATCAGTTTTGTCAATTCTCAGTCGTTGAGTTTTTCCAGTTAATGGCGGTAATCTGTTTGTGTACTAAATTCGTAAATAAAAATCCTTTCGCGTCACTTGTTGCTTACATTACTTCAATTAAAAACCGAAACGCTTTTCCACCGTCCCCAATCAATAAATACATTTGAAATTAATCTACTCTATAAATGAATCGGAAAGGTCCCTCTTTGCTTTGTCCAACAATTTTACATTGAGTTCTTTCCCGAGTTTACAAAATAATCGGGAAGATTATTAGGTACATGCACATACGTATGTGTCAGTGTTACTAGATATTAGAGGCGTACTAGGTACGCGATAACTTTACAGGGGGAAAAGTTGTTTCTGCTATCTATTGAAGATCGTGGAATTCTCACCACCCGTGTTTTCTAACGACCGCGCTAATTTGCAACTCCTACTTCCTCATCATCTTGGCGTATATCTACCGGCCTACCACGGTATACCTACCTACAGTGAATGAAACATATTAAACATTTTTTTTTTACAAAGGGCTAAGAAAAATTCAAAAATGTGCCTTTTTGCCCCTAAAATGGAAATTTTCATACGTAATACCACGAGTGCATACCATCTTATCGATAAAGGACCCCGCACACTTCTTATGGGAAATTTAGATCGAAAGATTTTTTTTATTTTTTAATATGTTGTAGCCAGAGCGATGCTGATTAAAACGTCTCACGGGCGCAACCTTGTGGGGCCCACGGTTTGGCCGTTAGAGCACCCCAAAGACAGGGCCGAACTCCATTGCTCACCATTGGCATCTCTTAACCGATAAGAGATACGAGGTCGGTTAAATCAGACAAAAGTTGCGCTATTTTTTTGTGATTAAGAATCTGAAGAGAACTCCCCGATATCTTGACTCGTTAATGAGTTATCCCGAAAAATCTTAAAATTTGTAATATTTGCGAATAACTCGAAAACGGATGAAAATAACCAATATGTTTGTGGGACAAAGAACGTTCCTTTATGAATTCTACATTACGCTAGCTAAAAATATACAGGGTGTTCCATTTGGAAAAGTTGAGAAAAATGGCTTCAAAATTCTCTAATTTTGAAAAGAAATTTTGAGCACCCTGTACATAGCGTAACAACTAAAATTGAATCAGAGCTGTTTTCAAGCCTCTGCAATAAGGTCTTCATCTTATTTTCTTATGAAAACTGTACCTGCGTAAATGGAGAATTTTTAAGCAGAATGATGTAAACTCCCATTTTTTTTGAAAATATTTTTTTACTCCCAAACCAGAGGTTCAAAAGCCGTAATATTTTAGGGATGAATAAAGGCTCCTAAGGGGGTTGCAAATATGCTAAAATATACCGGGCCCTCCATTTAAAAAAAGTCGACTTTCCTCTTCAAAATTTTTCTTACCACCCTGTATAATTAAAAATATTTTCCTGAAATGCACCTTCATTAACAGTTTAAGTATGTACCTGAACGAAATTCCTAACTTGGATGGTTTAGGCGCTATGGAAGCCCGACGCACTGTTGCAGGACCCTGTATAACCCCTTTTAAAAATGTACATAAGTAAGTTAAGTCCTCTTATCGTCATTTGTTTTTCTATGTACATGACAAGAGAGTTTGGCAAAATATCTACCAAAGACTTTTTGAGCGAAGGCTTTAACTTCAAAGATAACTGAGATATCGATTTTTTTATTATTTGCCTCGTGGAGTTCGGCCCCGCCTTTGGGGCGCTCTACCGGCCAAACCGTGGGCCCCACAAGGTTGCGCCCGTGAGACGTTTTAATCAGCATCGCCCTGGCTACAACATAGTAAAAAACAAAAAAAATCTATCGATCTAAATTTCCCATAAGAAGTGTGCGGGGTCCTTTGTTTCGGTCAATTTTGAACGCGTGATGTTACGTGTGAAAACTGCACGAGTGCTTTAAGACGAGTTCGGTTTTCATCGTAACACGCATGAAAGATTGACCGATGCAAAATTATCAATAACATGGTATGCCCGGAGTTGTATTTTGCAGATTATTGTTGCACTCGAATATCACGTGAAATTTGATGGCCAAGAAATTGCTTTTATTCTTCAAAAATAAGCCAATCACAGTCTACTCGAAAATAATGGCTGGTGTGTTACCGATTTGTGTTATCGCTTTAAGTTAGTTCTATAGTGCAATAATCAAAAAAATTGTAAAAAGGTTTTTGATCCGGCTATAGAATCCAATAGTAAGAAAAGGCTTCTTCTTATAAGACAAATTCAAGAAAGGGCTTTTTTGCCACTAAAATGACATTTTTCGTTAAAAGGCACTAAAGGTTTTCGGCTTGAAAAAAAATCGGCTATTAAATCCGGCGATAAAAATATGCAGTTATACATAGGTTTTTTCACAGCACCAATTTTTGACCAAAAAGGCAGGGTTTGCATTTAAATTTTTAAAGTAGATGTGCCAAAATGGCACTTTCTTTGGGCCGATTCGGCTCAAAACCTTTTCAGCTCTTCCCAGATCCATAAGATTCTTTGGGCCGATTCAGCTCAAAACCTTTTCAGCTCTTCCCCGCTCCATAAGATGTCCACGTCCCAAAGAAGTATGGATTAAGTTTTAATATCGGTGTAATCTGTATTCACAATGTCACATCAATGAAAATTTAATATAATGATTCTTGTAGTATTAACAGTTGATAAAAAAAAATTATGTGTGAGACAATGTGAATTCATTTTCAAAATTGCCCAAATGTTGATCGTCGTTACATAGCACGGCCACAACACTGGAGGATGCTGAATATGATCGTATTAATTTATAAGTAACTAAATTCGGTGTCTAACAGGTAGATAAACAATTAAAAGTTAATTCTGTATTCACAAACACAGTGGCGTAGTCTGCATGAGGGGCGAAGGGGGTAAAAGGAACAGACCAAAAATTAAATTGTTGTTCAAAAAATTGTTATTGATATTTAGCTCCGTGTTGTAAAAATAAATATTTTATTTTCTTTATAAAAAATGCAGCAGAGAAGCGGCTGGACCCTCCCCATATTGCGTGGATCTTTGATTTCTATGTAGATAGTAGTCAATTCGACAGAAAAACTTCTCGTCTGTAACTAATTTCGGAATTGTCTGACAAATAACATCACTCATCACATTTGACAACATGTTCCTTTTAAGGTTAATATATTGCCAGTTTTTTTGACGCAATAACTGCCACTTTACATCATCCACTGACAGTGCACTCCCTTTTAATGAGAAAGAATTGTTTCTCTACTTTCCGCTGAAATGCCAGAAACTGTGAATACATTTTTAGGACCAGAATTTCATCATCTTTCTAATGGCGACATAAAAAAGTAGGCCTTGTACTTAATGGCAAAAGGATACTTCCCGTGGGTTAGTTGCTCCAAAAGTCCCCATGCACCAAATTTCAGCCAAATCGATTCAGTAGTTTGGGCTATAATGTGTTTTTGTTGTTATTACAAAAATTCGATTTTTTTATCCAAAGGGCACTAAATGCGAATGAGCTTTGCTTATTTTAAACGAGAATTTGAAGAACTTTCTGATAAAAGTATAACATAAAATTTTGAAAATTGTTGTACAAAAAAAGGCAATTGCCGTGGGTCGATTGCTTCCAAAATCTTTTCAGCTCTTCAACGCGTAATACAATTTCCTCATGCAAAATTTCAGCCAAATCGGTCCAGGGAAGTTATTTCTTAAAAAATCTCGAATTTTGAAGTTTCTGTCAAAAGGGCACTAAGACTGAATACATCCTTAGAAGCAGAATTTGAATGCCTTTGTTATGGTGACGTGAAAAATGGGGATTTGCATTTAAAATTTAAAAGTCAATCTGCCAAAATGGTATTTCTGGTTGCACGAGTGGCTCCAAAAGCTTTTCAGATCCAAGTTAGGTTACTAGACGTCTACGTGCCAAATTTCAGCCAAATCGGTCTAGTAGTTTTGGATGTACCGTGTTTACAAACGAACGTACGTACAGTACCTATAGGTGCAGATGAAAAACCATTTTCTTCGTTGTCGATTTTCATCAAATTTCTACTTGTCACGTCTAATAATAATCAAATCATTTATCAATTAAAACCATCAGTTATCCTAAAAGAACATTATCCCACCACTTTGACCATCAGCCCTATCCTTCTGTCTCCTTAGTTAATGACTTTAGAAAAATATTTCTCGGGAATTTTCGTCGTCTTTTCTGCTATACTTAATTGTATAGGTATCTACAGTATGAAAATAAAATGATTATGATCTAAATTATTTTTGTCTTCGTATATCATCCCAGTTGAAACCGGGATAAGTGGGAAGAGGCGTCTTGGAAACATATAGTAAAATAAGCAAGCCATCATTCATCAATGCCTGATATTTACCTTGAAGCTCTGTGCCTGGTAAGGGTTAAAATCGTTCATAATTAAAACAGAAAAGGTCAACAATTCCCCGTGCTCACTACAGCATCGTCTTTAATTCTTTGCTAAGTATCTTGGTTTCATTTGTCTCGAAGAAAATACCCGGGGATTACATTTACAAGTACCATGAAACTGTAAAGGGTTGAATTTTTAAGTCTCTATTCGCCAAGCTTTAATTAAAAAAGCATTTAAGTATCCCAGCATCATCAAGCAGGAGAAAGTTTTTATTTAAGCTGTCAATTAAAATTATCGACTGCTCAGCAGCTTAGCGACCCTTTTAAACAAGACAAGTAGTTATACTTGTATCTATAATATAATATACCTAATATTATCATTGGATACAGTGTGTCTCATTTAAGAGATGAGGACAAACTCTTATTTCCGATACTTTTGGGAATATGGGTGTACTATCGTATATTTTTGCACCGTCGCGTCGCCTAAATTTTTGAGATTATCCATCTTTTGAAGTGCTCAACTCGAATAAAGTTACAAATCGGCCCTACTGCAACTTCGCGAATATGGTCGTTTTTCAATTTTTTGTTTCACGATTAGAATATTGAGAAAATTCTAAAAAAAATGTTCAGAATCTAAATTCGAGTTTACATCGCTCTGCTTAAAAATTCGCCATTTACGCGGGTGCAGTTTTTATAGGAAAAATGTTGTACAGGCTTTTAGGAAGCTCTGGTCTTGTTTTCATTATTTCCCTATGTAGAGGGTGTTCAAAATTAATTTTCAAAATTTGAGAATTTTGAAGTTATTTGTCTCAACTTTTTCAAATGGAACACCCTGTATATTTTGAGCAACAACAATTTTTTGTAATACTAACATGTCGGTTATTTTCATCCATTTTCGAGTGATTGACAAATATTACTAATTTTCTTGCTTGCCAAACAATATTATTACCTACTTATAAAATTATAAAATAAGCACCCAAACTAAGATGTAAATCTGCTGTATTTTGGTTTATGAACAATTTAATTGGTTCTTCAAAAGACATTTCTACTACCTTTAACATTTAGAATAAAAAATATATTATGCCTATTCCTACTAACAAAAATACCAAAATTTCAAAGGAATTAATTGTTAAAAAAGGGCAGTGAAAATGTCTTCCTGAACAAATTAAATTGCTTCTAGTACTACTGAGTACTAATCTGATTGCTTATATTACAATTTTAAAAGCTAAAAGTTGTCTGCAAACAAGAGAATTAGTAATAGTCGCCAATAACTCGAAAACGGATGAAAACAACCAACATATTCGTATTACAAAAAATATTCGCTTATAAATTCTACATTACACTAGTCGAAAATATACAGGCTGTTCCATTTGAAAAAGTTCAGAAAAACAACTTCAAAATTCTCAAATTTTAAAAATTAATTTTGAACACCCTGTACATAGCGAGACAACGAAAACAAGACCAGAGCTTCCTAAAAGCGTGTACAACAGGGTCTTTATCTTATTTTCGTTTAAAAATGCTACCCGTGCAAATGGAGAATTTTTAAGTAGAGTGACTTAAACTCCAATTTTTTTCTAAATTATTTTTTTGTTTCTAAACTACATACTTAAAAGCAGTAATATCTTAAGGACGAACAAAGGCTCCTAAAGGGGCTGTAAATATGCTAAACTATACCGGGCATTCCATTTAAAAAAACTCAACTTCGACCTGTCAAAAATTTTTAGGCCACCTTGTACATTTTAAAATAACTTCCTGAAATGCACCCTCATTTATAGTTTAAGAATGCACTTGAAAGAAATTTCTAACTGAAATAACTTAGGCGCTAAGGAAGGCCGACGCACTGTTGCAGGACCCTGTATATTTAGAATAGTGCCAATTTACTGTCAATTCTTTTACCCCTTCGTTTCCCTATTCTAAAACTTATCTTTGTTTACCAGCAGGTGTTTATTAGTCAGTCAACTCTTATCATTTCGCAGCATCAAGGTGTGAGTAGGCTTGAGCATATCTAGAACAAATATTTTGTAGCCATATGGTCGGATCGCATCGTTATCTTAAATAAAATTCATGTTTTCCCTATTTACGCCCCCGCAATCCGCAATGCACGCGCCTGCATGGTGACTGATGATGACCTATATAAGATTTTTGAAATGGTGAAAGTCATCAATCTTCCGGCGTACTACATTCATTTCTTTGTAATTTTCCTAAAAGGCCGACATTAATTTTAAAGCACCGGACGTTTTTAATCCTGCAAAGAACGATCAGGCTCGGACAAGAGGAAACGGATTTTAAGAGCTTTTGTATACTACATTTCCATCCTTTGTGAATTGTGGACACCATCAGTGTATTAATGGCAGCACTAAACAAAATTGTCGATTTTAAACAAGTGTCGATATAAGACATAATGGAACCCGGTGATCCTAATAAATATAAAAGAACAATTCCACTTTATGACAACAAGAATATCGCAGGACGTTTCTGGAAGCAATTTTTTATAGTGCTTTGGTTAGAATAAAAAAGAAATTAACGCCGTTATTGTAGCCAATAAAATGTAAAAGAAGTAAAAGTTGAGTGGTATGTTGATCTTATACTGTGCTTATATCTATGGGGTGGTTTATGTCTTAGAATAACGACCTCAGCTAGGGGTGCACAAACCGTCTTGAGCTCTGTTTAGATTGCTGTTTATTTGACAGCAAACAAATTCGTAATGTGTTAATTGCAAATTTTGAGGCAATTAATTATTTAAAATTTGTTATTTTAATTTAGGAGATAGCTTTGCAGAACGTTTGTGAAGCCCTTGTTGTAAATAAAAACCTTAAATGCAAACTCAATTTCGTGGGGAGAAAAGTAAAGGTGTCATTCTTAAAGCACATTGTAAAGATTTTATGTTTATGCCTACATCACATAAAGGCAGCTAAACAAAACTTGGCGGATGAAGTTTATGTGACAGCTATCAAAATTTGATTGCATTCTCTATATGTATAACGGCAACGACTTTGACCAAATCACATTAATATAATATTACATAATAGTAAATTATTGCAATACTTTATTGTTTGTTTTCCTTTCATATGCACCATTGAGTAAATCAAGAGGAGTTATTTAAAAGGCGAAACCCGTGTGTGGAGATCACTTTCATGTTCAGGTGTCGCTACTAAAAATCGTTAAGAATTCAACTAACGCCACCTGAGAATCATAGTTGTTACTAACACAGCTGGCCCTTGCACCAGAGCCACCTATCGTATAGTAGATGCAGCTGTAGGGGCGTAAATCGTGACGTCATCGTTAAGCAAACCTTGGAACAATAGAAGTTATTTGGGTTGGGGAAGGTTAGGAACGCCGAAGGTCAAGTTGCAGCTGCAGCAAACCTGTTCCCTATTGCAAATCGAGGATCGGATCGGATATTTTTGCTCATTGATATCCTGAAATGTGTGATGACGGAACATTGTCGCTTCGCTTGCAATAATTTTATCGGACAGCTTTTTTACATTTTATTATTAGATTCACCCAATGGTAGGTACACGGTATTTTTTCATTATTGTCCCACTTTTAAATTGGAGTAGGCCGTAGACCGTACTCCCAAGTTTTGTTCTGGACCTTACTCTCCTCTCAGCGATCACCGTCGGATCTTAAGCGCTGTGGATGCAACTGGCTATTTTTAACTTCTACGCTTCCCAAAGCAAGTTAAAGGAACAGTAAACTTAAAAATATTGATTTTTCAAAAATTAGTCTAATTGATAGTTTATATAGCATTTTATAAATGTTGCCGTAAATAAAATTGCCCCAAAGAACTTCAAAGATTTTTGTCGGACTTTATAATTTGGCTGAAATTTTGCACATGGGGGTCGACGAGCTGAAAACAAGTTTTTGAAAGATTTATTGTCACCATCAGAGAGGTCTTCAAATTCTGCTTTTAAATAAGACAAAATTTATTTATTTAGACACATTTTTAAAACATCCTTTTTTGGGTCCCTGAACTGAGCCTTCAAAACGTGAAGATTTGCTGTTATCTCAAATTCGAAAATTTTAGTGATTGCAGTAATGCATTAACCTCCCTTTTTTTAAGTGAAGTGAAGTGGGGAAGTTATACCGGGTGGACCAACACTATTGCCCACCTCAAAAATTGCCCTTTATTTTAAAGCTGGGACTTCGAAATTTTTACAGTGTATATGGCTACCAAGGACCCTTCAAATGAGGGCAAAAGTTTATCTGTCATGCAAAAACTGTGACGTCACGAAATTTTGAAATATCGTTTTTCTAAGGAAAAAAAAATTTTTACCCATAAAATCGTTTTTTGGGCTAATACCTTTATGTTAAGCCCATTTTTTTAAATTTCCGTCATCAGATTAGCCAACTGTAGCAAGCTAAAAATGGTCCATTTTTATTCACAAGTCGGCCACGTAAACAATTGACTACTATGCGAGGGCTTTCTTGGATAACAGCGTACGCTTTTTTCATCTGTCACCAGTTGACAGCGACACGACGCCGCCATTGAACTGCGAAATTGTTTTTAATTTTAATAAACGTGGATTTTTGTAACGAATAATGTTGAAATATCGGTTTAAACTGGGCATCCACCATTTAATTCGCCAGGAGAGGTTACGAACACGGGCATTTTATCAGATGGCGTAGGCGGCGTGAAGAGGGGCTCCAGTTTGTGTGAAGGGCTCCGGTTTGTGTGAGGGGGTTTTTTCAAATAGCCATTTCCATAATTCGCATTATTCCATACTTATGTAATTCCACAGGTAATTATTTTGTTGTTATGGCCTGTTTTTTAGTTGGCATTTTTAGGTTAAGTGAGTCGACTTAGTTTGCCCCGTTGAGACTAATATCGAGGACTAAGATATTCACAGCCCAGAATTTAACAGCAACTCGTGTCAAATAAGGACCAAGGAATCGTTTTGCATAACATAATTCATATTCAAAGATAAACTGTAATCGAAGGTGGTGCAAGTGTCAGTTTTCGATTGGCAAATACCTCGTAGGTACCTCCTAAACAAAATCAAGACGTTAATAATTGATGCTTTGAAGTTGGTGAAGCTCAAGTTATTATTTGAACAGCAGAAGCAAAAAGGTGCAATGTGGAATTTAATAATCATCATCATGGTGGGCAAATAAGGACTAATTAATCATTGATCACATACGACAAGCCATCCAGTGCATAAACAAGATGTGTGTGTGTGCCTGAGTTTCAATTTTTGTCATTAGAATGAACTAAGAATACTGAGATTATTCTTTCGCTTATTAAACAATAATTGCCTATTAAGTAAATTTAATAAATCAGGCTTTCATATTTTTACTTGAATTTCGCGCATTTATTTCATTACGCGCGTTAATTTCCTGCTCAAACTCTTCCAACCCCTTTTAGCTAATCATTAGTCACCCACTAGTGTGATTAGTGTGTGAATTACAATAGTGTTGCAGTGTTTAGGTTGCTAATTTTGAGAAAAATTGCTATTTTGTGAAATCTTCAGCCTCTTGAAGAGAAGTGTTTTCCAAGTTAGTTTTACATACCTACTTGTTAGCTGTTTTCACAGCTCTTATCCTGGTTTCCCTCCAGGGAAGCTTTCACGCGTTTTTCTGTGTTGTGAGTGTTAATTATAATTACGTGTAGAAGTGAATCTTGGTGAATTTCCTATACCTAGTGTTAATTAATAGTTTTATTCTATTTTAGTGGAGTGCATTTAATTTTTATCATGCCGATGCAACATCTTTCCTTTTCAGACAAGGTCGACATGATCTTGATTTTTGGAGAATGCCAGCAAAATGCAATGCAAGCAGCAGAATTGTATGCCCAACGTTACCCAGACAGACTTCAACCAGATAGACGAACATTTAAAAGAATTGTAGAGAAACTTAGAGAGACACGCAGTTTGAAGCCCAAGAAAAAGACAGTGATAAATCCCGCTGTGACTCATGAAATCAATCAAGCTATTGTTTTGAACATAGCTGAAAATAATCCCCAAGTCAGGAGTCGAGAAATGAAGCAATCAAGCGGCATAAGTAAGTCATCGATTCTAAGAATATTAAAAAAGCACAAATTCCATGCATATCACATCGAACTGCATCAGGAACTACATGGAGAGGATTTTATGAACAGGGTGAGATTTTGCACGTGGGCCCAAGAGAAACTGCAGGAAAATCAGGACTTCTTCAAGTTTGTGCTTTTCACCGATGAATGCACATTCAAATCTAATGGGCACGTAAACAGGCATAATATGCACTATTGGTCGGTGGTTAACCCACATTGGATGAGAGAAGAAAAAACACAAGACATATGGTCACTGAACGTGTGGGGAGGAATTATTGACAACCGATTAGTTGGTCCATTCTCTTTTGAAGGCCATCTGACTGGTGCGATGTATGCAGAGTTCTTAAGAAATTCATTAGATGGCTTACTAGAAGATGTGCCATTAAATGTGATCCAAAATTTGTGGTTTCAGCAAGATGGTGCGCCTCCACATTTCAGTCGAGAAGCTCGTGGTGTGGCAGATGAAAAGTTTCCAGATAAATGGATTGGTCGTGGTGGTCCAATTGCTTGGCCGGCTAGATCTCCCGATCTCACACCTATGGATTTATTCACATGGGGAGTTGTGCAAGAAATTGTGTACAGAACACAGCCAACCACGAGACAAGACATGCAGCAACGACTCGTAGATGCCTTCCAGACAATCAATGAACGAAATACAGCAGCTACAGTCCAAAATTCATTTCAGCGACGTGCTCAGATGTGCATCGAAAGAGAAGGCCACCACTTTGAGCAGTACCTGTAATCAGGTAAGTACTTTTTGTGAAGTGATCTGTGCTATAGTGGTTGCAGTGCAGTGAATTTGGTGATGATTGTGTAGTGATGGGTTGTGGTAGTGAGTAATGCATCACTTTAGGTAAGTACAAGCCGTAAGTTCCTTGTACACAATTTTGTCTATGATGATTAGTAGAGCTCTTTCACAATATTTGAAGGATCCACAATTCTGAGACATCCAAAACAGCTAAAAGACCACAGTTTATGTAACACAATCAGTCAATCAAATTCAATTTATTGTTGTTAGTTTGATCATACAGGATTTAAGTTTCAATTTATATCCTTGAAAAATTATAATTATTGTGATTGCAACTTCAACTTTACAGCAACACACTTTCGCCAGCTAAAAACACTTGGCTTTACATCACCCTACAATTTACCAAACAATTTAACCAAACTAGTTAAGAAATGGCATCGGGCTATAATTCTTCTACCTTCGGCTACAGTTTATCTCTGAATTTTAATTATGTTAGTTGAAACGATAGTTTAACAATTCCTTTGCCCTTATTTAGATCAGATGATGTTAAATTTAGAGGCTGTAAATATCAATTTTGTTATGCAAAACGATTCCTTGGTCCTTATTTGACACGAGTTGCTGTTAAATTCTGGGCTGTGAATATCTTAGTCCTCGATATTAGTCTCAACGGGGCAAACTAAGTCGACTCACTTAACCTAAAAATGCCAACTAAAAAACAGGCCATAACAACAAAATAATTACCTGTGGAATTACATAAGTATGGAATAATGCGAATTATGGAAATGGCTATTTGAAAAAACCCCCTCACATAAACCGGAGCCCTTCACACAAACTGGAGCCCCTCTTCACGCCGCCTACGCCATCTGATAAAAATGCCCGTGTTCGTAACCTCTCCTGGCACCTTGGGTGGGCGAATTAAATGGTGGATGCCCAGTTTAAACCGATATTTCAACATTATTCGTTATAAAAATCCACGTTTATTAAAATTAAAAACAATTTCGCAGTTCAATGGCCGCGTCGTGTCGCTCAGTGTCGCTGTCAACTGGTGACAGATGAAAAAAGCGTACGCTGTTATCCAAGAAAGCCCTCGCATAGTAGTCAATTGTTTACGTGGCCGACTTGTGAATAAAAATGGACCATTTTTAGCTTGCTACAGTTGGCTAATCTGATGACGGAAATTAAAAAAAATGGGCTTAACATAAAGGTATTAGCCCAAAAAACGATTTTATGGGTAAAAATTTTTTTTTCCTTGGAAAAACGATATTTCAAAATTTCGTGACGTCACAGTTTTTGCATGACAGATAAACTTTTGCCCTCATTTGAAGGGTCCTTGGTAGCCATATACACTGTAAAAATTTCGAAGTCCCAGCTTTAAAATAAAGGGCAATTTTTGAGGTGGGCAATAGTGTTGGTCCACCCGGTACATGTCTTTTTCACGGCAACGATTTTTGGCCAAAGACGCACCAAGTGTGAATACTGAATACTTTTAGAAGCAGAGTTCGAAGAGCTTTCATATTATAATTATAGTGTGGTGAAAATGGAAGTTTGCACTAAAATTTTTTAAGTTGAAGTGTCAAAATGGCACTTTCCGTGGATTTGACCCAAAATCTAATCATCAGTTCTTCCTTTTTTTCATGTAAGCTGCGCATGCCAATTTTCGGCCAGATAGGTCCAGAAGCGGACTGTAGCCTGTAGCGTGACATATTTCAAAAACCACTTTTTTGGGTTTATAAGACCCTGAAACTTAAAGGAACAGTAAACTCAAAAATATTAATTTTTCAAAAATTGGTCCAATTGATAGATTATATACCACTTATCACTTATTCCATTCACCATTCTTAACTTCTTCTTAACATCAAATCTTTACTGCGAACCCAAAAAAGTCGTTTTTAAGCAAATGTCTGTGTGTCTGTAAACACGATACAGCCCAAACTACTGGACCGATCTGGCTGAAATTTGGAGCGTGGTCATCTTATGGATTTCGGAAGAGCTGAAAGGTTTTGGACTAAATCGGCCCGCAGGAAGTTCCATTTTGGGACATGAACTTTAAAAATTTAAAGGCAAACCCCTATTTTTCACTCCCCTCCCATACGAAAGCTCTTCTAGTTCTGCTTCTGAAAATTTATTCACACTTGGTGCCCTTTTGGCCAAATATCCGTGCCGTGAAAAAAAAACTATGTATAACCGTATATTTTTATCACCGGATTTAATAGCTGTTTTTTTTCAAGCAGAAAACCTCAGTGACATTTTTTCGAAAAATTTCATTTTAGCCGCAAATCATCCCTTTTAACCTCCCCACTCCACTTCACGACTTAAAAAAAAGGGAGGTTACTGCAATCACTAAAATTTTCGAATTTGAAATAACACCAGATCTTCACGTTTTGGGGTCTAGGGAACACAAAAAACTGGTTTTTAAAATGTGTCTGTGTGTATGTACGTTCGTACGTTCGTAAACACGCCACAGCCAAAAGTACTAGACCGATTTGGCTGAAATTTGGAACATAGGCATCTCGTCACCTAACTTAGATCTGAAAAGCTTTTGGAAGCAATTGGTCCACGGGAAGAGGCATTTAAGCATATCGACTTAAAATTTTAAAGACAAAGGCCTCCTTTTTTATGTCGCCATTAAAAAGACGATCAAATTCTGGTTCTAAAAATGTATTCACAGTTTCCGTCATTTCAGTGGAAAATAGAGGAAAAATTATTTCTCATTAAAAGGGAGCGGGCTGACAGTGGATGACATAAAGTGGCAGTTATTGTCAAAAAGGTGGCAAAATATTCACCTTAAAAAGAACATATTGTCAAATGTGATGGATGATGTCCGAGGTGATGTCGGTATTTGTCAGAAAATTGCGAGATTAGTTACAAACGAAAAGCATAAAAAAATTTCTGTTCAATTGACTACTATCTACACAGAATGCAAAGATCCACGCGATGGGGAGGTTCCAGCCGCTTCTCTGCTGCCATTTTTTTCTTATCAAAAAGCATTTTCTTACTATTGGATTCGATAGCTGTTGCATTGACGGATCGAATACCTTAGTGCCATTTTTTCAAGAATTGACATTTTAGGGCAACAGTTTCCGTTTTTGAATTTTTCTTAAGAAAAGGGCATATTGTTATTATATCGAATTCCATAGCGGTATCATTTCCGGATCGAAAACCTTAGTGCGATTTTTTCGAAAAATGTCATTTTAGGGGTGAAAAACATTTGTATTTTAAAGTTTAGTAAATGAACACAGCATCAGCGATCGACTGTTCACCCATCCGACGCGCTCGACTCACCGATTCTGACTTTGTTAAAGTTATCGCTACATTTACAAATTCTGTGAAAAAGTCGAACTTTCTACCGTCTCCGAAACTGCCAATTTTTAACAAACATTTTTCTGCTTACAAGTGTGCAGATCGCATGGATTGCACGCGTCGTCGATAGTCGTCGTGCGCAGTTTGAAGGTTCACCCCGAAGCAGTGTTGCCAGTTTGGTGATTTATTTATTGTGACTTAGTTATTATACCGGAATTGTACACGCTGTTTGTACACAATAATTCTTCTTGTAATTCCTCGCTAATTGCCTACCAATTTCTATTAATTTTCCACTAATTCCTTGTAATTCCTCACTAATTCCCCACTAATTCCTACTAATTCCTACTAATTCCCCACTAATTCCTCTAATTCCTCTAATTCCCAAAGCTTGTACACCAAAATTCCCCTGCGAAATACCCCTCGATTTTGCTTTATGTCTTTATTTCATTAATTTATAAGAAACGAGTTCTATCGGAGGCCTCAATTTCCTAACCGGAATTGAAAACAAATGTCAGACAATTATACCATCACATACGTCTCTAAAAAGTAAATAAAGTATACACCCCTTTTTGCCATTTTCAAAAATCTTTATTTTTCACCCATCTCTTCGACATTTGTGAAAATCAAGAGTGGCCGTGATTATGTACTTCCGGTCAAGTATAATACATACTTTCAACTCAGAAAAAATTGTAGGTCCCGAATTCGTACACGCGCAGGTGTCCCCCTCCGTGTCCAGACGAGCAGCCTTTATTTCTATTCACTTAAATCTCTTTTTTACGTCCAAAAATATTCGAGGTGGAAAGTTTTAAAAATAATACCCCTGTAGGCATGTATTATGTATAAAGCTAAGCCCAGATTTTTGGTGAGTGTCCGGAAAAGAAATACGACTTCCCGAAGGTGACGAGCTGAAATTTGGCATGTGGATAGATAGTGCCGTCGATAGAACGAGAAAAAAATTTTAAACCTGCAAAATGGTGTTTCGTTAGCTTTTTGTGACCACCATCAAGTTTTCACCTCCATTTCCACGCTTTAATTGCGAACGCTGCAATGAAAAGATCCAAAAAAAAAGTCCGCGACGGCATATTTGGTTACCACAGCATCTGTGGTCATGATACCATTATTGATACCTCTCTTTACATAACAATCATTATAAATATTGTAAAATCTCCTTAGTGCATTGATTGTTATCGGTAAATTTTTAGAATGTATTTCAATAACGTAATAATTAGCCCAACTTATTAAATGCATGCCCTCCGCGGTATTTGTTACCGCCGCTCCCTAGAAAAAGGTTTTTACACTCACAAACGTTAAACAAAGGATGATCATACTTGTGAAGAGGAAAACTGAAAACATTTCTTATGAAAGAACCGCAGAGAAAATTGACAAAGGTAAGGATCAATTGTTAAAACTAATTTGTTGGGGATATCGCTAAGAGGACTGACTGAATAAGCTGGACGAAGAAAAACAGTCGTAAATTAATTATAAAACAATGCGTATTGTAGTAGCTTTCGCCCAAATATAAACACGAAACATGTGTCACGTGTCTCTTTCCTTGCAAAAAAGTTGACAGTCTCGGAGATGGTAGAAACATCTACTTTTTCACAGAATTTGTAAAATGTAGCATTTAACTTTATTTAACCAAGGTCGGGCGTGCGGAGCGGTTGGATGGCTGATTCACCCGGCGCTCATTTGCTAAAATCTAAAATACAAATGTTTTTCACTCCTAAAATAGACATTTTTCGAAAAGATGGTACTAAGGTTTTCGATCCGGCAATGCAACAGCTATCGAATTCGATAATGATAATATGCCCTTTTGCTAAGAAGAACTCAAAAAGGGGCCTTTTTGTCACTAAAATGGAAATTTTCTAAAAAATTGCACTAAGGTTTTTGATCCGGCAATATAACATCTGTCGAATCTGATAGTAAGAATATTTTTCTTTTGTAAGATAAATTGAGACAAGGGCCCTTTTGCCACTAAAATGTCATTTTTCGAAAAAATGGCACTGAGGTTTTCGGCTTGAAAAAAAATCAGCTATCAAATCTGGTAATAAAAATATACAGTTATGCATTTTTTTGGCCAAAAAGGCACAAGTGTGAATACATTTTTAGAAGCAGAATTCGAAGAGCATTCATATGGTAACGCGAAAAATGGTGGTTTGCATTTAAATTTTTAAAGTTGATGTGCCAAAAAGGCACTTTCCGTGAACCGATGTGGCCCAGATTCTAATCAGCCACCTACAAATCTCTCACTGAATATGTGTGCCAAATTTCATCTCGATACGTTCAGTAGTTTGAGCTGCAGCGCGATCACAGACAGACAGACATTTTTCAAAAACCACTTTTCCGGATTCCCAGGAGCCTTTAACGTAAACATTTGATGTTTCTGGCGATTCGATTTTTCGATCGATTTTATTAACTTGATCGCTAAGCGTACAAGTTAAAAAGTACTAGAAGAGTACTAAAGTACTAACTCTGGCAACACTGATTGAGAAAGGTAAGGATATCAATTGTTAAAACTAATTTGTTGGGCGATACCGCTAAGAGGACTGACTGAATAAGCTGGACGAAGAAAAACAGTCGTAAATTAATTATAAAACAATGAGTATTGTGCTAGCTTTCGCCCAAATATAAACACGAAACACGTGTCTCTTTCATTGCAAAAAAAGTAGATGTGTGCATTATGGGATATTTACTTTGAACATGCGTAATGCATCACAACTTTATTGTTAATTCCTGAAACCTGAGGGAATATTTAGAGTTCTGTGCTATGGGCCTGGGCCCCAAAAAGTCACGGATAAAAAATGCAGATTTTTGAAAGGACGCTACTGTGACTGGTGTAATTTAGAATTTTGTTCGCATAGGTATATAATAAAATATTGTTAACGAAATCGGCTTAGGGGCCCAGGTGGTGTGTGTACCTACCGCGTTGTTCAACTTTTCTTCGTGAGTTAGTCGAGTTTGGAGTTATTATAATAATCACCGACGATGCCACGGCGGCGGCGGCGCGGCGTGAGCCCATCAGTCACATCACATTTTTATTTTGCCCCCTCCTCTAACATCTCGTGCGACAAAGCCAACAATGACGTCATAGGAACACTATGACGTCATTGTTGGCTTTGACGTCGCGCTGCTAACAGGTTTTGCGTTTGGTGCAGAGAGGGGGCTCAGCTGTATTACAGGTTTCTTCAACATATGATAATTAGAATTGGGCGCAAATAGACCAAAGCAACATGGTGTTTTATGTGTTGCCTATTAATGAATAAAAATAGCTTATGGGCAAGCACACGCTTCCATACCATTGTATGACTCCTCTTGATTTACTCAATGTATGCACGTAAGAATAGGCATATCTCAATTCATAATGTCTTGGGGAATTATATCAGTTATCACCAGAAATATTGACCGAATCTGGAATAATACCTGATAAATTTGAATGGAGGCTTCCACTGGTCAAGTTGAGTTTGATTTTGGATTCCGGATGGATCCCGGTTCAAATGGTTTGTTCCTCCCGACGGCGACGTTTCGTACACCGTTGCAGGTGACATTTTCAGGGCTGCATTGGTGCAGACTCGCCCAGCAAGATGTCACCTGCAACGGTGTACGAAACGTCGGTAAGAACAAACCATTTGATACGGGATCCATCCGGAATCCCAAATCAAACAATACCTGATGGTAATTTGGCTTTTCTGATTAGTTCTGCTATCATTCATGCAATCAATGCGAAACTACCTATATCTACACATCTACAGGATGTTACATCCTCATGGGACACCCCCTTTTTTTCTCTTATTTTCTGGAGTAATTTTTTAAACTTGGAACATCGGATTCGGATGTGTCTGTCTGCATTATCATGCAAAGGCTACATTTTGACTTGACAACGTAATCATATGACAACATAATTATATTTTTTCCAATTCCGGTTTTATCAGAAGTGAATACATTAACTTTTGATTTTCAAATGGAACTCCCTGTATATTTCAAAATTTTTGGAATCTACATAATTTCGTGCAAATCTTTACGTTTTAGAGTCCTGGGAATAAAAAACTGGTTTTTGAAAAGTGGCTGTGTTCGTTCGTTTGTAAGCAATCTGCAGCCCAAACTACTAGACCGATGGAAACTTGGTACCTATATGGACTGAAATTTGGTATGTGCATATTGTATAATACAAGAAAAGACTGGTTAGATTTTGGGCCAAATCGGTGGTAAGTGCCATTTTGGCGCATCAAAAAATGGAGGATTTTTCGTATCACACACAATGGGAAAGCTCTTCAAATTTTAGCAGTTTGTTTTTGAGGGACGAATTTGAACACTGTGATAGATGCAAATAAATTCGAAAAGTTCTAAAAAGAGTCGAATTTCTGATAATGCAAAGGCCATAAAATTATTAAGACCATGTTGATTGTTGACACTGGCATACGATAAAAAAAATTTAGTTACCTATAGGTACGAACACAGGAAAATGAGAAAATGTGCAAAACTTCAGCCAAATCGGTTCAGGGGCTTGGGCTGTACCGCGATAAAAATCTTGAATTTTTTAGTTTTTGGTCAAAAGGGCACTGAGTTAATACATCTTTGGAAGCAGAATTGGAAGGCCTTTCTTGACGTGAAAAATGGGGGTTTGCGTTTAAAATTTAAAAGTTGATGTGCCAAAATGGCATTTCTGTTTGCACGATTGACTTCAAAAGCTTTTCAGATCTAAGTTTGGTCATGAGATGCCTACGCACCAAATTTCTCCCAAATCGGCCTGGTAATTTTGGCTGAGGCGTGTTTACAAACGTACGTACGTAGTATGTACATACATACAGACACATTTTTAAAGCCACTTTTTTGGGTTGCTGAGATCTCAAAATGTGAAGATCCGCTGTTATCTCAAATTCGAAAATTTTAGTGATTGCAGTAATCTCCCTTTTTTAAGTGGTGAAGCGCAGTGGGGAGGTTAAAATTCAAAATGTACCGGGTGGACCAACACTATTGCCCACCTCAATAATTGCCCTTTACCTTGAAGCTAGAGTTTTGATTTTTTTACAGGGTGTATGGGTACTAAAAACCCTTCAGAGGACGTAAAAATTTTTTTGATTGGCCCAAAAATGTGACGTCACGAAATTTTCAATGGGGCTATTTTCATGAAATAAATAATTTTTGCCCACAGGTTGGTTATTTAGGGCCTTAGGATCACGCTAAACTGATTATTTAATTTTTTGGACATCAGGTTACCAAACTGCAGAAGCTAAAAATCACGTCAATTTTTCTCACAAGTCGCCCATGAAACAACACCTAATCATTGCGAGGTATGTCCTTTATCGATCGGCGGATATTCAGAAATGTCAGTGTCAGCTTGTCATGTCGGCAGGGTCATCAAACCACATTATTCTTAATTTTCGAATTCATTCAATTAATCAATTAATTTTCCCGGAAAATTATTCAAACAAAACGCCCAAAGTTTGTTTAAGCGCGTGCGTAGTGTTCCACATTGCGCGTCAAATTAAATCAGACATAACCTCGTTTTGGAGAAATCCAAATTTAAATTACAACCAGCACCAAGTACGTTTACCCATTACCCATTTGAAGGGCCTTCTGATTTGGTAAGTTTTTGGAATTTCGGTCGATTTATTTAATTGTAAAATTGAAAATTGATAATAAAAGCTATTCAAAGTATTTTGTAACTTAAGTAAATTGTTGAAATTCATGATGTGACAGTGCTCTGGATTTACTTAATTTCATAACGATGGGTAAGTATTAACCTACCTCCAGAAATATCAAAAATTAAGACCACACGACAGATTTTTTAACAATTTTTATTATTTTATTAATCAATTTAATCAGACAACTTGCAGCTTTGCTGTGTTTACGGACAAAGCGTCACTAATTTGGCACTGTTCATAGGTGGTACACTTGCACTGAGAAGAATAGTCCTGGTTTGTCGATTAGCTGACACTCTCCGTGATAACATTTTTGAGAATCAATTATTATGTTGCAAACAGGCTGTCTGATGAGGCTTGCAGAGAACCTACCAACAGGCCAGACACTGCCATTATTAGATTTTGGGTTCACAAAAGGGCCCCATCGTTTTATTAAACATTTTTGGTCTCCATCTAAAATTTTCAATTTTACAATTAAATAAATCGACCTAAATTCCAAAAACTTACCAAATCAGAAAGCGTACAATGGGTAAACGTACTTGGTGCTGGTTGTAAATTACATTTGGAAAAATTTCACCAAAACGAGGTTATGTGCGTTATGTGTCATTTTATCGATATGGAATTACGCACGCGCTTGTCTCACACAAACCCTATGCTTCAGGGGTTTTGTTTGAATAATTTTCCGGGAAAATTAATTAATTAATTGAATGAATTCGAAAATTAAGAATAATGTGGTTTGATGACCCTGCCGACATGACAAGCTGATACTGACATTTCTGAATATCCGCCGATCGATAAAGGACATACCTCGCAATGATTAGGTGTTGTTTCATCGGCGACTTGTGAGAAAAATTGACGAGATTTTTAGGTTCTGCAGTTTGGTAACCTGATGTCCAAAAAATTAAATAATCAGTTTAGTGTGATCCTAAGACCCTAAATAACCAACCTGTGGGCAAAAGTTATTTATTTCATGAAAATAGCCCAATTGAAAATCTCGTGACGTCACATTTTTGGGCCAATCAAAAAAAATTTTACGTCCTCTGAAGGGTTTTTAGTACCCATACACCCTGTAAAAAAATCAAAACTCTAGCTTCAAGGTAAAGGGCAATTATTGAGGTGGGCAATAGTGTTGGTCCACCCGGTAGTAGTCCGGATTTCACTCTAGAACAGAAGAGTAGGTAAGTGATCCTTAAAGTCCTTGGAAACCATTTGTTTCAACAAACGTATCTACGGAATTTAAACGTCACTTATCTTTAAGAAACCCCTTAAAATTACGGTGCAAGTGGCCATAGCGTCTATGGAGTGTAAGTGCTGTTTATAATGGTGCAAGGTGTGTGCAGGATTTTTGTCTTCCTGCTCAGGTATTTCAAAAAACACCTGTACGCGATCAAAGTCATGTACTATTCCGTGAAAAGTTTTAATGGTAGCTTTGATGGTAGTTATGGTAGTTAAAATCAGTCCCATGATGCATCAGGTTGCAGCAAAAACTCTGTTTTGTCTCGGGTCCACTGCAATTAAAGATCGAGTAGAGAATCGGTTTAGGCCTTTTTGACATGGATTTTATCCTCATGATAGAGACGAAAATGGATTTTTTAACAAATCTGTCCTCTAAATCTATGCAGCTCGTAAGATTTGTGGTTTGCACGACGAGACTGTCCGAAACCCAAGGAAATTCATTATAACTACCCAGAAATTGCTATATCTAACAAAATAACTACTTGCGTCTCTGTCTCTATCTCTGATGTTTTGTGTTACATACGTCAATATCGGAGTGAAGATTTCTTGTCGAATCTCGCGCGCTCAGTGGCGTTACCGTTCTCGCGCGCTCAGCGGTGGCGTCACATACTCGTCAAACCTTTAGATGGGAAGGCGTGGGAGATTAGAAACATTTCTAACATGCAATTTTGCAGTAAATAAAACTGTCGAATACATTTAGAAGTCGTCACACGATAGTTTTGAGGAGGCTTAGCCTCCTTAGCCTCCTCTGACCAGCCGCCACTGCTAATAACAATCTTAAAGGTCAGGTTTGAAACCCCAAAATACACTTTTAACCTCCCCACAACCAGTTTAAAAATGGGGGGTTACTGCAATCACTCCAGAATTCGAAATTGAGATAACAACAGATCTTTACGTTTTCAGATCCCAGGATCACGAAAAAGTGGTTTTTAAAAAATGTCTGTCTGGTATGTGAGCAAGATTTCTCGAAAACTGCCGAACGCATTTTTATGAAATTCGAAATGGGAGTTAGTGTCGGCCTTCTGGTGAGCCCAGTTAATTTTGTTGCCAATCCGCAAACGCCCAGTGCCTTTTTGGCATATCAAATTTGACTAATGAACACAATTTGAAAAATAAACTCTAATTTTCTTTACCATCACATGAAAAGTCTTTAAATTCTGTTTTCAAAAATCGGAGAGGACGTAGGTTTCAACAGGACTGGAATTATAATAATTTCCCAAAATTGCCTGATCACAACAAATACGACAAATTATTATTTCGCGCACGAGATAATTTTCGCGACATATCTGGAAGATCATTATTAGCTCATCATTAGATGATTTATATAACTTATTGGGTCATCAATTTATTTATAATCATATATTGGGTCATTAATTTATTTATAATCAATACGTTAATTTTATTAGATCGATTAAGCGTACTTAGTTCGGTCAGATCAAATAGTACAAATAAATCATAGTATTCAAGTTCATTCATAATGCTTGGTCGTCAGTGGAATCTGACTCAGAGTCAGGACATCGAACACGTCGATGCAGCATAAGCACATCATTCCACGCCAGAGGAATCATCTCATCTCGCATCCCCAAGATGTTTAGCCATTGCTAAGCAGCATCATTTCAATTTTTTTCATAACTTTTTTGCTTTAACTCATTTTTATACAGGGGGTTATTTTTAAAACTTCCCACCTTGAATATCTTTGGATTTAATAAAAATATTGAATTGAAATAAACGCTGACCAATCCCGCACGGAGAGGGACACTTGCGCGTATATAGACGGAATTTTTTTCACTTCCGGTTTAACCGGAAATGACTTTAACTTTGTTTTTTCAAGTGGAATGACACCTTGTTCTCAACGGACTCGGAATCAATAATTTTTTCTGAGTTAGAAACATGTATTATACTTGACCGGAAGTGCATTCACGGCCACCCTAGATTTTCAAAAACATCGAAGAAATCGGTGAAAAATTGAGATTTTCGAAAAACACAAAAACACGTCTATAAGTATTGGGAAACGAAACAGATTGAAAAATTCCAGCATTGCTTTATTGCGAATTTTGAGTTTAATCTGAATACCTACAAAAATAGTTTGAAAAATTAGCTCGCGGATAGCCTTTACTGGCAGCAATTCGAAATAGTTGTGTGGCCAGTAGCAATGATTTTATTTGTGAGGAAAGACGAAAGTTTCATTTCCTTTTAGTTTTGATGCAAATTCACCTGCCCATTGACATTTTCTTTTTATTTACTTTTGAGATTTTGACAGATTGTGAAAATTTGATAGAAGTAAGAGAAATCAAAAAATGAAATCGCTCAGGTAAATTTGCATCAAAAAAACTTGACATGTTTTTGTGTTTTGGATAATCTCAATATTTCACGGATTTCTTCGATGTTTTTGAAAATCTAGGGTGGCCGTGACTGCACTTCCGGTCAAGCATGATACATGTTTCTAACTCAGAAAAAATCGTATAGATTCCGAATCCGTTGAGACAAAGGTGTCATTCATTCCATTTGAAAAAACAAAGTTAAGGTAATTTCCGGTTAAACCGGAAGTGGAAAAAATTCTCTCAATATACGCGCAGTGCGGGATTGGCCAGCTTTTATTTCAACTCAATATCTTTATTACATCCAAAGATATTCAAGGTGGGAAGTTTTAAAAATAACACCCTGTATACCTTAACTACCTAGAACCTAGCCTATAGTCACATGAACAGAAGTAAGGTAATAAATTCGTGAAATAGGTAGCTACTTATACCTACTTACATCAACTGTTTTTAATGAGAATAATCAATCATACCTATACTTAATTTTGCAATTTAATGGAGTTTTAGCGTTTTAACCAAAAGGTTAATTTAATCAGCTCAAAACTATGTTTCTCGGAAAGCATTATCGAATCGGGACGCAGACTGAAAACTAAAAACGACAGCCATAAATCAAGCAAGCTTTGAATAATATCCATATGCCAAGCAAGACTGGCAGGAACGGCTCGGACCACTGAGCTCATAATCTACGCCTCGTTGCTGCCCTCTATGAAATAGTAGCGGAAACTACTAACCCTCACTACTCCGCGACAATTCAGACGAAGACAAATTATGTTGGGCTAAAAGCTGCCCAGCACACAGCGCCACAAAAGCTCATGTATAATTTACAGAAACTAAAACCTCGATGCGCCTCCGCCTTATTGGAAGAAATCAGTTAGTCATTCAAAGCACTTTATTTTATGAATTCCAGTCAGTGCAAAGTGCAAAAGTGCACAAAAGATAGTATAGGTAATTGGGTTATGTGAATATCCTGAATAGCTAATTGATTTGTTATACTTATTAAAAATTAAATACCTGAGAACCTATATTCCCAATGCATTATTGCATTGCATGTTTTTAATTATAGAAAGCGTCTATTTCAAAATTCTGTCCGCAATGTATTTAACCCAGGATTTAGCGAAAATAAACTAGGTACTATTAATTTATTAGTTTGTTGGAAGGTGAGGGGTAAGCCAGGGCCATCCCATTGTTTTATTCGAACTCATCTCTAGTTCTCATTTCGTTGCAAATGTTAGCTATGGCGGGGGAATATTAACGGTCCTAAGGGTAGTCTGAGTTTAGGGACGCAGGGCAAGGGGTGGTCGGCTTTATCGAGCAGAATTCTGCATTTAATCTAACTTGCAATCTATTTGTTGAAGCCATATTCTCTCCTCCAGAAGCTTGTTTGCTTTCAAGTATAGGTACACCTACCAAAATTTGTCGGTATCCTGGGTGACTCATGTCGATACTTACAAGGAACTGCCCAATCGGGATTTGACCGGCATTTTTTTTCTGCTCCAGATCATGGCAATAGTGGCTTTCCAAAACCGTTCCCGTGCAAATACATTTTTGTGATTTTTAAAATTTTTCGAAATTTTCATGATCTGACTATCCACTATCTTGTAGAAACTGAGTATAAGACAGTAAGAATATATTTTCAAACGAAAATGGTGTTTCAAGGACATCATGGCAATCCATTCTACAATGGAAAATGAAGAAAAAACTTTATACGAGTTAGGTATACGATAAGTTGCCCCAAACCGAGTTACAGCCCCTAAAAGATGGGTGTAAGTCGATAACTAAATGGGGGGGGGGGGCTGCAACTCGGTTTAGGGATAACTTATAGAACAACATCGTATATACGGTTTTTTCTATTGTAAAGAGTGTCCCAGAAAAAACCGAACGATTTATTTTTGGCTATAGCTTTGTTATTATTGAACCGATTTTGTACCGGACGTAGTGAAAAGATGAGGCTTTTAGAGTCAACCATCATTTTCCAGATGGCGCCACCAACAAATTTTTTGTTGGTATTTATTACAAGGCCATTTTTTGATTGGCTGGAGTTGGAGCCCCATCTGTGAACCGTTCAAAATAAAAATTAGTGTAGAGTTAAAGCTGATGATCTTCTCTTCCAAAGCAACTTCACAAAAAATGCAGCAGAGAAGCGGCTGGAACCTCCCCATCGCGTGGATCTTTGTATTCTGTGTAGATAGTAGTCAATTCAACAGATTTTTTTTTATCCTTATCGTCTGACGTCTGTGACTAATTTCGCAATTTTCTGACAAATACCGACATCACCTCGTACATCACCCATCACATTTGACAATATGTTCCTTTTAAGGTTAATCTTTTGCCAACTTTTTGACAATAACTGCCACTTTATGTCATCCACTGTCAGCCTGCTCCCTTTTAATGAGAAAGAATTTTTTCAATATTTTCCACTGAAATGGCAGAAACTGTGAATACATTTTTAGAACCAGAATTTGATCGTCTTTCTAATGGCGACATAAAAAAGAGGCCTTGTATTTAAAATTTTAAGTTGATATGCTTAAATGGCAGTTCGCGTGGGCCAATTGCTCCCAAAAGCCTTTCAGGTCTTCAACGGGTCACCTAATCTCCATGTACCAAATTTCAGCCAAATCGATTCAGTAATTTGGGCTATAATGTGTTTTTACTGTTATTATAAAATTTCGATTTTTTGAACCAAACAGCGCTAAATGCGAATTAATTTTGTCCTATTTAAAACCAAGATTTGAAGACCCTTCTGATGGTGACAATAAATCTTTCAAAAACTTGTTTTTAATGGTTTAATGATTGAATAATTTTAAATTTGGAAATTGGTGTGCCAAAAGGACACTTTCCGTGAGTCGATGGAATTCAAAATTTGTTCAGCTTTTCGAGGTGTAATACAATCCCTATGTGCAAAATTTCAGCCAAATCGATTCAGGGGCTTGGGCTGTACCGCGATTTTAAAGTTTGATAAAAATCAATTTTTTTTTAAATTTTTGGTCAAAAGGGCACTAAGAATGAATACATTTTTAGAAGCAGAATTTGAAGGTCTTTCTTATGGTGACGTGAAAAATGGGGGTTTGCATTTAAAATTTAAAAGTTGATGTGCCAAAATGGCATTTCCGGTTGCACGATTGGCTCCAAAAGCTTTTCAGATCTAAGTTGGGTTATGAGATGCCTACGTACCAAATTGCAGCCAAATCGGCCCAGTAGTTTTGGCTGTGGCGTGTTTACAAACGTACGTACGAACGTACGTACGTAAAATACGAACGTACGTACGAACATACACACAGACACATTTTATAAACCACTTTTCTGGGTTCCTGAGACCTCAAAACGTGGAGATCTGGTGCTATCTCAAATTCGAAAATTTTAGTGATTGCAGTAACCTCCCATTTTTTTAAAATTGTGATGGGGTTGGGGAGGTTAAAATTTTATTCTGAGCGTTCTTGATTAATTTACAGTTTTTTTTGTGATGCTCTAAAAAATGAATTTTTAAAATTTATTATTTCTTTCTCTACCGATCTTTGCAAAATTTTCCGGATCTTTAGTGATACTATAAATCTTTGACAAAATAACGTCGCTTTACAGGTACTCAACTTCAAGTGCTGTAGTTACGAAGTATTAAAAATACTTTTTTTCCAAGATTGGTATAGTAATATAAAAAATAGACCTTAAAAAATCCGTGTTTAACAGTAGGTACCGCAAAAAAAATTGTAAAAAAATTAAGAACGCCCAGAATAAGATTTTATAGAGTTCTTTTGGAAGAGGAAAACATTAGCTTTGAACCTACAAATTTCATTTTGATTATGGTGCACAAATGATTGAACTCCAGCCAATCAAAAAATGGCTTGTCCCACTAATTCTCAGTTAGCAAATGCAACATCTTTCCACACGAGTGCAGAAACTGAATTACAGTGCGAAAAATGGATTAATTTCCGCACTAGTTGGAAAAGTAATTAACCTAAAAATAATAAATAATTTCGTTATTTTTTTGTTATCACCATCAGGATCTGCATGCTGAGTAAAGACTAAACCTTTCCAGCAGGAGGTTATGAAAAATATTCTATGTAACACGCGAGAAAAAGCATCATTTCCATTCATTTCCTTTATACTTGTGTGCTTACAGCACTCGACTTCGCCTCGTTCTGCAACAATATACACAGCATAAATAGCTATTTTATGACTGATATGATTCAATTTTCTATTGCTAACCGGATCGTGGCATCAACTTTGTAAGACAATCACCGTAAAAGAATAGAAATAGTACTGATTCGATTTTTTACGAAAGTCAATACATTTTAACCTCCCCACAACCATATAAAAATGGGAGGTTACTGCAATTACTACAAAATTCGAAATTGAGATAACACCAGATCTTTACGTTTCAAGGTCCCAGGATCACAAAAAAGTGGTTTTTAAAAAATGTCTGTGTAATGTATGTACGTATGTGAGCAAGATTCCTCGAAAACTACCGAACAGATTTTCACGAAAGTTGGTACGGAGGTTAGTGTCGACCTTCTGGTGAGCCCAGTTAATTTTGTTGCCAATCTACAAACGCCAAGTCCCCTTTTGGCGTATCAACTAAGAAATTTGACTGATGAACACCAATTTTTCTTATCAGCATATATGAAAGGTCTTCAAATTCTGTGTCTAACAATGTATTCCACTTAGCGCCTTTTTGGCATAAAATCAAAAAATTTGAAATTTCGAAGCAACATTAGATAATACGCTACAGCCCAAACTGCTTAATCGATTTGGCTGAAATTTGGTAGGTAGGGACACCCAGTACCCGCCTAAGAGCTGATTTAATTTTGGTGGCCATCGGCCAACGGCAAGTGCCAATTTGGCATATCAACTTTGAAATTTGGCTAATAAACTCCCATTTTCTTTATCAGAACATGAAATGTCTTCAATGTCGTTTCCAAAAAGGTCCTCAAACTTATTGCCCTTTTGTCAAAATTCAAAAATCATAAAATTTTCAAAAATACCAGTAGTAAAATTTAGGTATAGCAAGTAAGAAAATGTACTGAATTTTGGTGGCAAACAAGTGCCTTTTTGGCACGGCGTCTATGAAATTTGAAATATGACCACCATTTGTTTTATCAGCACATGAAAAGTCTTCGAATTTTGTTTTCAAAAATTTTATTGCCTTTTGGCAATAAGTAATAAAAAATTTGAAAAATTACCAAAACACTTAGGTAGAGACTGGATTGAAATTTATGGGTGGTAGGATTGGATCATCACCAAGTGGGGAGGTTCTAGCCGCTTCCGTAGCTGCCTATTTTTTTTCAATTGACTTTTTTCCTCCTTAACGAAAATGTTTATGAAAACAACTATACCTATGCTCATTTTGTTGCAAATTATATGCTCTTTCAGTTTAACGGACATATGCGAAGAATTTTCGGGGGCTCAACAGTTTTTAAGATAAAAATGAAAAACTTCTCTACCATTTCTTCAAGGCGCCGGCTAACGACTCCTGAACTATCGTACCTTATGCTAACGTCTCCCAAAAAATAAAACATTCTTATCATTTGCAACTCATTTTTGTTAATTAACAATGTAGTGTTAGCGATTGTTAGAGAAGTTTTTTTAGAGGTCAGGGCCGCAATTTACCATTAGTAGTGATTCTGATCCCACGGTCATCTCATGTTTGATACTTTTTCTTAACTGACCAAACCTGTTCAGTATAGACGTTAGTAAAAGTATTGAAAGAAGGGTGCACTGCCGTGAGAAACCAGTTGATGACCACTACTTATTCCATTAATTATTATTTAGATAAGGGGGTTTTATTTGATATTCAAATAACGGATAAGTATATCTATAAACCCAATCCTAAAACTTACAACACGTAGCAAACGTAGGAATACACATATACGCCAAAAAGTATGATTTTTGTTTTCAGTGCATTTCAACCACATCATCATGGTCCTCTTGCATGATGTCTTACATGAAGCGTGTCTGATGCAAGTAAAATATTTGTAAATTTATGGTACCTACCTATAAATAATAAATAAGTATATATACACAGATAGTCATCGCTCATTTTTGCCTAACTAACTACTTGTCTAAGTACCTGGATTTCCTATGCATTCTCGAGCATAATTATATAATGCGAGTCCCATTGTGGAATTGAACCCTAACCCCTAGTGCACACGAATGACACGTGATCCAGCAACACGGGTCCCACAAAAGGATACCACTATCCTTAACCTTTCACCTGAAAATTTTTCAACAAGTGGCGCTAACTGCACGAGCTGAAAAACCGGATTCCTTCAATGGGACGCACGTTCGCCTGCATTACGTATGACAAGTAGATTTGCTTGTTAGAAATGTTACGGTACTTAAAACTGTAAAATATTATCTCTAGGCGTCAGCATAGCCATTTGGTGTAAATTTTGCGCCTATCTACGATTAAACAAGCCATAAAAAAGGCGTTTGATGGAACATCCCGAAATATCGTAATACGCGACCATTAATTAAAAACGTCGTTTGGCAGCAATTAGCTAGATGAAACCCTCAAAGCAGCAGCGACTCTTCAGCCGGGCTGCATTTGACATCCAAGAGTGCCGCGGATCGCTGTGATTAATGAGCGGGACAATTGCCCATCGCGTTCCCCCTCTAGCGTATACCCGATCAGTACGGAACGAGAGAATTAAGAAGAAGGGATTGTAACTAGCTAATGGTTCATTAGCGACATTCTAGATTCTGTAAATAAAGGATATGATGGATGCCACAAGACATCAATATTTGTCAGTAGATTTAGATTTTTATTAATTATCAAAAGCTGTTATAGTGGGGGGAAGTATATATTTTATATATTTACTTAAGGAAAAATGTATGATGTGTTCATTTGGAAATACATACCCGTTGTCCATTAAATGGTAATTAATAAGGATGCTCAATACTCTTAACTTCTACGCTCGCGGAGTAGTTACTAAAATCGATCGAAAAATCGAATCGCCAAAAACACCAAAATATTCAAATTTTAGTTAGGTATGGGAGACCCGGATCAATTGTAACAGATTAGTATTTTGGTTTTAGCTAAGCAAGCAAACATCTAATTCTTAATTAAAAATGTACCTTGAGCCCGTCAATATTTGACAATCAAAGGCGCAAAGACATGCACATTAATGTATGTTCAAACATTTTTGCAGAAAAAAATCAAACGTTAGAAAGATATTAATTTTTGGCAATTTTCAAATTTTTTGTGATAACTCAGGAACAAATCGAAATATCGGGAAATTCCCTTCAGAATCATAATCATCAAGAAATTGGGCAACTTTTCTCCAATTTAAATTACCCTCTGTCTATTATGGTTTCCAAGATACGAATGATGGTGAGCATCGAAAAGATTCAATGTGACGGGCAATATCTCCGTCGTAAATTTTGGCATGAGTAGATTTTGACGTCCGGCGCATCTTTATAACCTTTATAACCTCCGGTTATATAATGGAAGTCGACATCAATTTTGGTATTTTAAATAGCAACATCTTGCTACTTGGTGAATTCAGCCCCATCCTGTATATAGAAAGTCTTTTCCTCCGTTTTTTCAACAATCAAGAGGGTGGTCTATAAAATGGCATGGTTTTTGGTCCATGTTTTCTGAATTTTTGTTTAATCCCCGGTTTCCACCCCTAATTTTAACCGCCATGTCTCGAAGCCGCCTACCTAAGTATAGCTATAGATGTTTTTAATTGACTATAAACGCGTCAAATCAATCACGTTTCACGTTTGCCAGCCTTCTCAATTTTATCAAAAAATTGTTATAAAATCAAAAAAGGCCGGGGGAAACAGTTGACATGTTGGGTTTTCCAGACATTTTTCAAGTTTGAATCAATTCCGTCAAAAAAATGTGGGTTGCTATTTAAAATAACAAAATTGATGTAGACTTCCGGTATGATTGTATTCACTGAAAAGAAAAGATGTGCCGGACGTCGAAATATACTCATTTCAAAATTCAGAATGTAACTTCGAGTCACGATGGAGATATTGTCCGTCACATTGAATCTGGGACGCCCTGTATATAAGTATAACTGTATACTTTTATTATTGGATTCGCTAGCTGTTATTTGCAGGGTCGAAAATCACATTTTTTAAATTTATTTTGTAGAGGAAGCGAGGGTGTATTGTCAGTTGTCAGTTGTCAGATTCGCGTTACCATATGAATGCCCTTCGAATTCTGCTTCTAAAAATGTATTTAAACTTGTGCCCTCTTGGCCAAAAAATGGTGCCGTAAAAAAACATATATGCATAACTGTATATTTTTATTTCCGGATTTGATAGTTATTTTTTTCAAGCCGAAAACCTTACTGCCATTTTTTCGAAAATTGTGATTCTAGTGGCAAAAGGGCCCTTGTTTCAATTTATTTTACAAAAAAGCATATTCTTACTATCGGATTTGACAGCTGTTGTATTGCCGGATCAAAAACCTTAGTGCAATTTTTTAGAAAATTTCCATTTTAGGGACAAAAAGGCCCTTTTTCAATTTTTCTTAGCAAAAGGGCATATTATCATTATCGAATTCGATAGCTGTTGCATTGCCGGATCGAAAACCTTAGGGCCATTTTTCCAAAAAGTGTCACTTTAGGGCTGAAAAATATTTGTATTTTAGATTTTAGTAAATGAGCGCCGCGGCGCATCAGCCATCGACAACCGCCGGCACACCCGACCTTGGTTAAATAAAGTTAAATGCTAGATTTACAAATTCTGTGAAAAAGTAGAAGTTTCTACCGTCTCCGCGAGACTGCCAATTTTTTAATAAACCATGACTATAACCATAACCATAACTAAACCATCGATGCGTATTATTTCTAGGATGTCTAGAGGTATTATACTGCAGAGGATTTTCAGTTTTGTGGTAAAACGAAATGAAATCCTTGTGATGCCTTGTGTTACTATCAGAATGTTGAAAACTATTCCCACTCAAATGAACATACATTTTGCGGATGATTGTGTTCTAAGAGTATTTTTATCTATAAAGTTTCATTACAGTTTGGAAACTACAAATACCTGAAAACTAATAACTGGATATAACTAGTGGGTATTTACGTACCTACTCTGTGGTCTTCAGGCCGCCAAGAGAATATATTATCCGTGAAAATGCAAACAAAAGTCCAATGAAGCATAAACAACTCAAAGTAAAGTTTCCATGAAATATAAAACAGTAATGAAGCATGTATCGCTTCTGTATGGAAGCTAATGCTACTGGAATCCTTGGAGAGATAATTAAAGTCTGTCGCCAGCTAACGAAGCTAAACACACACATTCATCACTTTACCGCCCCCAACTCATATACCACCCCCAGAGCTCGGTCGCCATCAATGCCTGCATAATTTTAGAGTGTTTATTCAAAATATTCCTTATTTCTCAGACATAATATACCTTTATTAAATGGTTTTCAAAATTATTGCGTATTGAGATCAATTTTTAGGTAGTGCGAGATGTTGGGGCGCTGATTGCGGAAATTAACAACAGTCAGATTTTGCCTTGAGGTTTGAGGTTACTTTTTCAGCGGTCTACGCCCTACGTCTCACAGCAGTAACAAAAAATAATAGTTCATTTTCATTAATTTTATTAATAGTTCACAGATAAGTACTTAGTTATGCGTGTGCTTAGAGGTATTGCTGATGTAGATGAAAGAAATCGACTATTTATTGAATTTGAAAATTAAAGTGATGACATTTATCGATCGTCATTAAATCGGCTGATTTTTGTCATCTAAGATGCTTAAAGGAAAATCCTAAGGTATGTGTAAACTCCCCATTAATTAGTTGATTGATAGATAATAACAATTTTCGTAGGACGAAATCAAAATCATCAATTAAAAACTTCTTTAAACTAATAAAATGTCACAATTTGTGTAAGTATAAGTCTCCTAATCGCATTAGTTCGTTTTGAACTGAAACACAACATAAGTAAGAATAAGCAGAAGGGCTTTTTTAGCCAAGGGTCAGCGCAAAAATCTTAAGCAAATCAAGCGTATAATTTTAATGCGTGTGAACGTGAACTAGTATATTAAAAAACACGTTTCATAATGCCAATTATTATCGCAGGAGGATGTTTGGACAACGAGGGCGAAAAGCCCGAGTTTTACAAAATCCGAGTGCGATAAGAGCCTTATGAAGCACGTTTTTTTATACTATTCTTTCTATTTCGGATGCCCAGCTTGTTAATATTTTCAAGAAAAATTCAGATTTCCATTTTCAAAGACATGCTAACGTCCGCTTGGCAGTTAATTCGATTGTTAGACACAATAGTTGTCTAGGTTACGATGTAAACAAAAGCGGTGCTCTAATAGAGCACATTAGAGAACGCGTGGGTGCTATAAAGTGTCCATTAGGAAACCGAAATAGAAAAAAAAACTTTCCGATCTAGGTATACCTAGTACCTATAGCCCTTGCCGTGAGAGCCGTATAGGGCGTAGACTGCTGAAATTGTACATATAGGTTCTGTTTAGGTATATACAACAGTAAGAATAAGGCCGTGAATAAGCCTCGAATTGAAGATACAACTATAATACTTATAATGACAAAAAAATGGCCTGAAATGATTATTTATATTTTAGCAACAACGACCTTTTAGGTAGGTTGGTCTGAAGCATTAAGATTCATGGCATTTATCAGAACGCTGCTGATGCAACGCTGCAATAACGTGCGCCACATAACGTGACATTCTCAAAGACAAAGATTAATGTCCTAGGGGCGACAAAAGGAACAAATATTCTCCTCCTGATACAGCTTCTCCTTCCACGTCCATCCTGTTTCCTCTAGTCGACGTTTAGCTAACCTTCCATCAAATTTAATGATATATACACACCAGAGACTGATGCGATGCACCATTATTTTTCATTATTAACGTGCCACTAGTTTTTAAAATTACATCGGCATACGCGTCCACCATCATCTAATTTTTGTAGGTATCTTAATTCTGTTCGATGTATTTTTTTTATTTTGAGCAGCTGTTAACGAAACTAAATCTATAGACCGTCATTATGTATATAGGTATGCTGAGATTTGGGCATAAATTAGCAATTTGAATGCCATTAATTAACATTATTAAGGTTTAGTAATGTTTTGTTACTGGGAAAGGAACATGAATCTTTTTCGTTAAATAATTATTCTATAGTGATGCTAGTTCCTAGCTATATATAAATTTTTTTTATATCCAATTTTTGGCTTACTTGAATACTTGATATACATATTTGATTTTAAGTACATACCTAACCTACACCTAATACAGAAAAAGAAATGGTTATACTTTACACAGTGCTTTTCAAAAGTAAGGACTAATTTCGCGGACTTATCTTCAGCTTCTTAATCGCAAAGAAATAGCGCAACTTTTTGATAATTTAACCGACCTCGTATCTCTTACCGTTTAAGAGATGCCAATGGTAAGCAGTGAAAAAGGAACCAACCTGTATACAAAATGCAGATTACTTCGAAAGAAAAACTGATGCTATAATGTTAATTCGAGTATCCATCAAATAACTGTGTTATATAAGTGGCATTCTTGTTAATATTTATTAGCACAATTTACCGTGGATTTCTGGCGCATATTTGGTTGAAAGGATTACTTTTTTCGGGCCGGAAATTAATTCTGCTCACCAGATTGTTGGGGAACGATTATTTTTCATGATTCTTTTGGATACTTCAATGTTTCGTGATTAATTTCGTGTCTACCCTATTTATAGACCCCCATCAAAAGAGGTGTTAACGTTAGTTGACTTAGTTGCGTCCATACATATTAGGCCTGTACGTAGAGCGGCCGCAGATGATTTGAAATCGTCAGGTGCATGCGCAGCTTCATTTTAGGACTGCTAAAACGAAGCTGCACATGCACCTGACTGTTTCAAATATAAAAATATAAAACACGTGTTGTGTTCATTATTTTTTCTAATACTAACCATATTAACAAAGCCTTTTCTTCTGAATTTTCTTGTCAATCCAAGTGATAAATGTCAAAAATTTTTGATTTATTAGCCTTAAAACAAGTTGTCATGAGAGAAGTGCGTTAGTATTAGAAAAAATCATGAAGACAACACGTGTTTTATAGTTTAAAAATCTAGACCTATAATAATTTCGCTCCTAACGTCGCTCAAATATAAACTACGGCCTCGATTTTTAAACTGCCTATAAAACATTTGTTGTCTTAACAGCTATAGTATTTAAAAAAATGCAGCAGAGAAGCGGCTGGAACCTCCCCATCGCGTGGATCTTTATATTCTGTGTAGATAGTAGTCAGTTCAACAGAAAATTCAACAAAAAATTTCTTTTAAGGTTAATATCCCTTTTAATGAGAACGAATTTTTTCTCTATTTTCCACTGAAATGGTAGAAACTGTGAATACTTTTTTAGAACCAGAAATTTATCGCCTTTCTAATGGCGACATAAAAAGAGGAGGCCTCGGAGGAGGCCTAGTATTTAAAATTTAAAGTTGATGTGCTTAAATGGCACTTCCCGTTTACCAATTGCTTCCAAAAGCCTTTCAGGTCTTCAACGGATTACCGCCAATCTCCATGTACCAAATTTCAGTCAAATCGATCCAGTAATTTGGGCTATAATGTGTTTTTAGTCTTATTACAAAATTCCCAAAGGGCAGTAAATGAGAATGAATTTTATCTTATTTAGAACAAGTATTTGAAGACCTTCCTGATTCTGACAATAAATTTTTAAAAAAGTTGTTTTGAGAGTATATTTAAAATTGAAAATTGATGTGCCAAAACGGCACTTTCCGTGGGTCGATTGCCTCCAAACATTTTTTAGCTCTTCGGCGTAATCGGTTCAGAGGTTTCGGCTGTATCGTATTTTTAAAGTACGTTAACAATCCCGAATATTTCAATTTTTGTCAAAAAGGCACTAAGAGTGAATACATTATTAGAAGCAGAATTTGAAGGCCTTTCTTATGGCGACGTGAAAAATGGGGGTTTGCATTTAAAATTTAAAAGTTGATGTGCCAAAATGGCATTTCCGGTTGCACGATTGGCTCCAAAAGCGTTTCAGATCTAAGTTGGGTTATGAGATGCCTACGTACCAAATTTCAGCCAAATCGGTCTAGCACTTTTGGCTGTGGCGTGTTTACAAACGTACGTACGAACATACACACAGACACATTTTAAAAAACACTTTTTTGGGTTCCTGAGACCTCAAAACGTATAGATCCGGTCTTATCTCGAATTCGAAAATTTTAGTGATTGCAGTAACCTCCCATTTTTTTAAAATTGTGATGGGGTTGGGGAGGTTAAAAAATAGCTATGATTAGGTATCAAGTCTTTTAACTAAGACTTTTACCCTATAACTTTAAACTCAAGCGATGGAACACGCTCTTATTTCAAATGCCAGCTATACCTTTAGGTATTATTTTTATTCCTATCACGTAGGTACCTATATATATTATTTTTTCTGAATTAAGGACATATTGGCTTTTCTGCAGAAATAGGTAAATATTATTTTTACTACAATGGAACAATTTAAAACTTATTGATATAATGACATGATGACCAAGTAGTCCGTTTTATTTAATATACCGCAAAACTCGAAAGCCGACTTTATTCGCAAAGATCCCCTAAACAGCCCTCGGCAAAATAAAGGATTCGTTTAAATTTAATTTCATAAAACATCCGAGAAACACAAGATTCGTTAACTTACTCACCAATTCCAGTGAAATTCTTCGCCTCGAAACCGCATGGGTATTTTCACCCTCATTCCTTCCGCCGTGTTTGGATCCACAGGCTTTCCTATTGCCTACAAGTGCAACAAAGAGAAATATAAAATAACACGTATGTGGTGAGAGGATGATGCATTGTGAATAATGTTTATTTTAAGTTATTAAGTAATTATTATCAAGCGATCTAGAAAATATTATAAGCAAATAGGAGCAAATAGGTTATATATTTCATACGGTGACAACATATTCCTACACAAATAATAATTGGTGGAGGCGACGGATTAGCGCACGCTGTCGGTAGGGCAGAAATTATTAGCGATTCCTTCTTAAGAAACATCGAGAGAACAAACATTAAGATTTGAAATTAATTACCTCAAACAGATTCATATAACGATAATAATAATTGAAGGCCATCAGCGTAGAATGAATAAGCTTGTCATTAATAATTTAAGCCAACAAAGAAACTCATTATCGCATGTATTTTGGAAATAAAAGCCAATAACGTATGTCTTTAATTTTTCAAAAAATGTATTGTCAATAATGTGACATCACATCAGCGAAATGACATTTTTCCAAACCAATTTATTTACACAGGTCGAAATTAGCTGTACAATGGGTTAATAAAGGTAACTGCTAAAAACCTTTTAAATGCTAAATGCTAGTAAGTTGTAAGTTGTGGTTAATCAGTTTACTTATACCTAGTTATAAATAATTTTTCAAGTCTCATTACAGTCATTACCTACATAGACGTGTTCAACCCCTTTTCTCATCATTAAATTCAATCTTAATTCAGCACTCCTTTGATTCCTGGAATATTAAATGTGTGATCTGCATATAAAAAGCATAGTAAGCAAATCAACCTGTTATGGGTTCACACGGTGACCAGTGACCACCCTAAAACACTTCCCCATCATATGACGTCTTGAGTGAGTGGAATGGAATTAAAATACCCACGTGTTGGACAAAGATGCTTTCAGAAGACAAGATGAACCGGTTAACTAAGGTACTAGATATTATTCCTTTATTGATATTTATTAATTTAGTTTCAATTCGTACTCCGTTGGAGTAAAATGATACGGGAACCGCAAATGTCGGGTTTGTGTTATGGGTTCTTAATAGTTTAAAGTTTTTTGGGTTAAAATCTCAACTAGGTATTAGAGTTACATTTTTGCGGTGAGTTTTATATAAGTACTCTTTCATTAATTTTTGCATGACCTAAAGTAGTCTTGAAAATATAGTAGGTAATTTTATATTGTCGGAATAAGTCTATAATTGATTAATGTATTAAATAGAGCATCATTTAGCACAAAATAATGTTAAGTCGGTCGTTGACGTTATATGGATTCTTTTCTTTTCATATTACTTAGCAATAACAATAGGGCTCAGTTGGGTTAAGGACGTTAGTACTGAACTTATGGTTTTGGAAGAACTACAGTAAAAGGTCACAAATGCCCTTTGTTTCCAAAATTTTAAATTGCAGAGGACGTCATCGAGGACCTTTTTAAATTGTATAGGTAATGAACTAATGAATTGTTATTGGGGTGAAGGCGTTATTTGTTTAAAATGACATTTTTACTCTTAAAAAGATTTTTTGAAACTGATTAACCTGATGGACAACAGATAGACAAGGACAAGGCATTGTCTGGCATTTGACTTGATATGATAATTGATGATTGATAACAGTGCGCTGACAATCTGACGTCTATGTTAAATCATTACCTAAATCTTGATAGTAGGGAAGCACTGCTATACCAACAACATAACATAGAACTGAGTTTTTTTCGTTCTCATTGCTATATTTTTCCATGATTGTGTGAAATATTAAAACAATTTTGAATTTACATTTGAAACACCCTATTCACACTTAGCTGGGTTCTACAAGGTGTCCCAGAACTGGAGTAAAAGCCGGTAATGGCATAGACACCTGGAGTCATTCTAAAACGAAAATTGTGAAGATATACAGGGTGTTATTTTTAAAACTTCCCGCCTTGAATATCTTTGGATGCAATAAAAATATTGAATTGAAATAAAAGCTGGCCAATCCCGCACGGAGCGACAGTTGCGCGTATAATGAGCAAATTTTTTCCACTTTAGGTTTAACCGGAAATGACCTTAACTTTGTTTTTTTCAAACGGAATGGCATCTTTTTCTCAACGGATTTGGAATCTACGATTTTTTCTGAGTTAGAAACGTGTATTATACTTGACCGGAAGTGCAGTCACGGCCACCCTAGATTTTCAAAAACATCGAAGAAATTGGTGACGCAAAAATACGTCAAGTTAGTTTTTTTGATGTAAATTTACCTGAGCAATTTAATGTTATGATTTCTCTAATTTCTATAAAATTTTCTCTTACCTCACAATCTGTCAAAATCTCAAAAGTAAATAAAAAGAAAATGTCAATGGGCTGATGAATTTGCATCAAAAAATAAAGTAGACATGTTTTTGCGTTTGTTGAAAATCTCAATTTTTCACCGATTTCTTCGATGTTTTTGAAAATCTAGGGTGGCCCTGAATGCACTTCCGGTCAAGTATGATACCTGTTTCTAACTCTGAAAAAATCGTAATTCCGAATCCGTTGCGAAAAAGGTATGATTTTATTTGAAAAAACAAAATTAAGGTCATTTCCGGTTAAACCGGAGGTGCAAAAAATTCCCTCTATATACGCGCAAAAGTGTCCCCCTCCGAGCGGGATTGGCCAGCTTTTATTTCAATTCAATATTTTCATTACATCCAAAGATATTCAAGGTGGGAAGTTTTAAAAATAACACCCTCTAAACCTAGTAAGGTAAAATTAGGATGTGCAAGCTGTTGTAGGTATATTCAAAAAGTACATCGGCACCATTTCACTTTGGTGCCCTCATTAGTCATTAATTAATGTCAAAAAATTTAATGTTTATCATATGACTTCAAGTTTTCCATGTCATACATCATATGATGACATTCGACGGCCGGTAATAAGTTTAAGAATTTATGCTGTCAATTTTGCGCAAATCTTAATGTGCATGGCTTTTAACAGGAATTTTAAAATAGGAGTATATGTATAGACACCTACAATCTACATCTATAGACCTATACCTATACATATAATATTTATAATTTAAAAAATTCAAAATTGTATTTAATTCTACAATTATGTATGATGCCTAGCTATACTTATAATGCTTAAAAGCAAGTAGGTAGGTACACATATTTTAGGAGCTAGTGCCTCGAGTGTAAAATATGGCATAAAATACAAGTTTTTCACCCCTAAGATTACATTTTTTGAAAAAAATGGCGCTAAGGTTCTCGATCCGGTAATGCAACATCTATCGAATTCGATAATAATAATTGCTGTTTTGCTAAGAATAAGGTTTTTGATCCGGCAATGCAACAGCTATCGAATCTGATTGCAAGAATATATGCTTTTTGTAAAATGAATTTTAAAGAGGGCCCTTTTGCAACTAAAACGACTTTTCGAAAAAATGGCACTAATGTTTTCGGCTTGAAAAAAAATCAGCTATCACATCCGATAATCAAAATATACCTTCAGTCATACATAGGTTTTTTCTAAGGCACCGTTTTTTGGCCAAAAGGGCACCAGGAGTGAATACATTTTCAGAAGCAGAGTTCAAAGAGCTTTCACATGGTGACACTAAAAATGGATATTTGCATTTAAATTTTTAAAGTTGATGTACCAAAATGGCACTTCCTGTGGGACTACTTGGCTCAAAACCTTTCCAGCTTTTTACAGATCCATAAGATGTCCATGCTCCAAATTTTAGCCAGGTCTGTCCAGTAGTTCGGGCTGTAACGTGTTTACAGACATTTTTTCAAAAACCACTTTTTTGGGTTCCCAATACCCTAAAACCTAAAGATTTTATGTTTTTGGCGATTCGATTTTTCTGAATTTTTCGATCGACTCCAGTAACTGCTCCGCGGAGCATAGAAGTCAAAAATAAGATTAACGCGTATTTGCCATTTAGAAAATTCTTGTTGTTTGACCCAATTCTTCGATGCTTTTGAAAACTTTGGGTGGCTGTGACTTCATACTTCTGCTCAAGTACCATTCACGTTCTTATCTCAAAAAAATTCGTAGATTCCGAATCCGTGGAGAAAAAAGTGTGATTCCATTTGAAAAAACAAAATTAGGGTCATTTTCGGATAAACCGGAAGTGAAAAAAAAATTGACTACACCATCAAGTCGACCTTTCCGACAATTTTTGTCAGAAATTATGGGTAAACATTTAAGAAATTTTATGCCAGACTACACTGGCACTGATATACCGGGGTGGTTTTATCTTGAGATTGCCAAGACATGGCAATCGGAAAGGAATCATTTTAGAAAAAAATGTTTCGTGTAAAAGTTTTATGACTTCGAGATCATTTTCAAGGTCAATGTTAGTGGAAACCTATCCCATCGGATCCAAAAATAGTTAAGATGAGAGTTGTTTGTTCTTTTACGGGGAATAAGAATCTGTAATAAAAAATCAGGTTTCCATAAAAACAAATTAAGTTGACCTTCATTTGACCTTGAAAATGGGCTTGACTCTAAATGGGCATGATGCCCCCTCGAAGTAATAAAAGCCAACGAAAGATGTGTATCAATGCGATGTGTGTCCCTGTAGATGTTTACCTTGTTAATGTGTATGTAGGGGCGAGCTGAATTTACTGGTGGAGTCGGGTGCAGATTTTATAAATCTGCACCTAGTAGTAGTGCCTCCGCAGACGCACAGTGGTGTTAAAAGTCAAGAGGAATGAAAATGAAGTGTGGATTAAGTAGAATTACGAAATAAAACTCTAAAATAACCAAATTATGCAATTAAAACTTTTGTGGGGGTTGAAATAAGCACTTATACCTACCTATTGCGAAGGAAACTGAAAAATTGTAAAAGGTAAACTGAATCCCAAATGCGTTCAATTTTATAACCGTCGAAAAACGGAATTATGCGAATTTTGCAAAATTTGCACTTAGGGGGTTGAAAAATCGTAAAGGTGGATGAAAAATCAAAAGGTATCAGGATTAACCGTGGCTAAGTAAAATTACGGAAAATAACACCAAATTAACCCAATTATGTAAATTTAGCATTTGAAGACTTGAAGGGGGATGAAAAAAGTGAAAAATTTAATCATCATCCAAATGGGTTCAATTTATTACAGAAGAAAAACGAAAATATCCGAATTTGGCAAAACTAACACCTAGGGGGTTGAAAAATTGTAAAGGGGGATGAAACGTCAAAGTGGATGAGAATTAATCGTAATTAAGCAGAATTACAGAAAATAACACGAAAGTAAACCAATTATGCAAATTTAGATTTTGGGGGTTGAAATGTTGCGAAGGGGGTTGGAAAAGTGAAAAGATAAACATAATCCAATTGAGTTCAATTTGTTACCGAAGGAAAACTAAATTATGTGAATTTTGCAAAATAAACACTTAGGGGGTTGAAAAATTGTAAAGGGGGATGAAAAGTTAAGGTGCAGTTTCGTTCAGGCGTTTGACGGTCGCGTCTGGCGGCCGGCCGCCAGACGCGTGACACTGCTTATACCTGACAACGTAATGTGCGGTTTCGTAGGAGCTGCTGAAAATTCGGACGCGTACCATGATAAATTTTGAGGCGTCTGACGGCGGCTGCCAGACGCGACCGTCAAACGCCTGAACGAAACCGTACCTTTAAAAGGGATGAGAATTAATCGTAATTAAGTAGAATTACAGAAAATAACACGAAAATAAGCCAATTATGCAAATTTGACTTTTGGGGGTTGAAACATTGCGAAGGGGTCGAAAAAGTGAAAAAGGCAAGAACAATTCATAAGGCAAAACTGCGCGAATTTTACAAAATTAACCAGCGGAAATCACCCGAAAAAGAAGCGGTCTGGGTAAATTTTGCTCTTTGAGGGTTCACATATCATGAAAGGGGTTGAAAAATTGTGGATGGGTCAAAAATTAATGAAAATCACTTTAAATTAATAACAAATTAGAAGAAAGCAAAAAAAAAATAAATGAAATATATTTACTCCGCTTGCTAGGGCTTAGGGGTTGTTAGTAGCGCAGGGGTTGGTTTTAGGATGAAGACTCATAAGACTTTTTTCAATGGTTGACCGAAATCTATTGAACCCCATAATTTTATTCCACCACTTACATGAAAAAATTTCCAGTTTCAACCCTTAAATTTCATCCCCCTTGTTAGATATTAATGAAAATTTGCCCATCCGCCTACAGTGGCGCTGTAAATTACCACATCAAATTTAGCCCTGATACGTTGAGCAGTTTTTGAGTTCTCGCATTTTTTTGTTTCGGCATGTTAGGGGGTTGTACCGCCTTTAAGGGTCGTTTTTCGCGAATGATGAATAAGACCTTTTTTGTACCATCAATAGAAAGCTATCGAATGGTAATATTTTCAACTATACATTCTTCATTGAAAATTCGAGTTTCCACCCCTAACTTTCATCCCCTTCGATAATTTTCTCCTAAAATTCGATCTTCCCTTCTCGAAGATGCAGTGTGTAAGATGTCACAGTTTCGCAGAAGATATTGCTTCTCTGTGTCAAATTACAGGGCTTTATGGACGTTTCAACCCCTAAACTCCAACCCCCTATTTCACCACCCCCACATGCCCTAAAGGAAGTTGTGTTTTCAATTTCACCACCCTAACCCAATTCGTTTAAAAATTAAGGTAATTTGTAGATTCATGTTTTCAACACCTCATGATTTCACCCCTTTATGATTTACAGGGGTGAGTTTATTTTTCCGGTGTGACATAACTCCTTGCGTATTTACTGACTTCAGTTGTTCATAAATAAACCAATAGGGTTTCAGAAAAAATAAATAAAATATAATTATCGACTTGCAAAGAGTTAGGGGTGGTTAATGGCCCAGGGGTTGGTTTTAGATTGAAAACTCATAAGACCTTTTTTCAATAGTTGACCGAAATCTATCGAACCCCGTAATTTTAGCCTACCATTTACTTGAAGAAATTTCAAGTTTCAACCCTTAAATTTCATCCCCTTTGTTAGATATTTTTGAAAATTTGTCCATCCACCTATAATGTCACTGGAAATTCACAAACCAAATTCTGCCTTGATACGTTGAGTAGTTTTTGAGTTCTCGTATTTTTGTGTTTCTGCATGTTAGGGGTTGTAGCGTCTATAAGGGTGGTTTTTCGCAAAATATGAATGACACCTTTTTTGAATAATTAATGGAAAGCTATCGAATAACGCCAATTTCGACTAGTACTTATTAAGCGGAATTTCGAGTTGCTACCCCTAATTTCCACCCCATTTGTTCGATTTTACGAAAAAACGCATCCCCCACAAGATTTCACCGATATATGTGTGTACGTTGAGTTTCCGACAGCTGCGTGCAACCCTTGCGGAGTTATCATATTTTTTGTGGTTCTCATCCCCTAAATTTCATCCCCCGAAATTGGCACCCCCTCACTTTCAACAGACTTGAAGGTCGAACGTGCATACTAATTTTCAGCAAGATATCTCCACTAGTTCTCGAGTTATTGCAATTAGTAGTTTTTCGGTTTTTCACCCCTAGCTCCCACCCCCTTGGTCCGATATGGCCCAAAAGCAATCCCCGCCTTACTTTTCGGGAGACGAAGCTGCCTACCAAGTTTCAGCTCGATATCTCAATCCGTTCTCAAGTTATCCGACGGACAGACTGAGGAGCGAGCGAGCGAGCGAGCGAATAAGCTAAGACAAGAGTACCTCCGCATTCTGCTACGGCACTAAAACTTTTATACAAAACAGTTTTTTCTAAAATGCTTCCTTTCCGTGATATTAGTGTCACGATAAAACGACCATGCACCCGGTATAATAGCTTAAAAGATAATATTGAGGTAGGCTCAAGTAAAAAATATTTATCAAAGGACATGGAATCTGTTTAATGATTAATCAATCAACCGGAATGATCGATCTCAAAGCAGAGCAGTAGCAGCTCACTAGCAGCAGCAATCCATCTATAATTGGTGATGTTTGTCGTCTGTTTGGATAAACTATCCAAGTGCAAATGTCTACAGTGAATGGTGTCGAAGTCGGGCATGTTCATTATTGATCAGAGTTGGAGTTGGCTGTGCCTTATCCTCTGTCGCGACGATCACGGTATGTGGCGTCCATTTTGTTCAAGCCTGATGCATTTTACTGATCCATTATTCGTGCATGCATGCTATAGGTATTTTAAAATCTTTATAAAATAGTGTATACTATCTGTACGAATTTGATGAGTATTTCTGTGAGAATCGTTTTCTTTTTGCGGCTATTAATTAAGGTGTGGACAGAGGTATCTTTTTAAACGCGGCCATAAAAGCAAAAATAGTCATTTGACGTGTACGTTAACAAAAAATTTATCTGCTCAACTTGTTTGACATAAACGCGCCCTAAACTCGCAATAAAAAATTGTAAGCCACGCCGATGCCGATACGTCCATATCGCCTTTCAGAATCCTTGATGGAAGGCAATAATATTCCGGTGTTCATGCACATGACGTGTCCGACACTAACAGGGCCATCATCAGTTTTTTGTCGGCTTTTGTAAAGCAACCTCGATGTACATAAATCATAAATTTTTGGGCCTGGATGACAGTGGAAAACATTATTGGTATGCCGGCACTTACCTGAGCAAATTTTAAATCAACCATGGTACATTTTATGCAGAAACAAAACGAATAAGCGCAATTATAAAACTGATAATCCTGAAGTTTATGGAACGTAGAACAGTTACATAGTCCTGAAAAACGGAATCCTGCGCGTACGGCGGAAAAAAGGTTTGATTGCTCGAATCAAATCAGCAGGACGGAAAAATGTCAAGGTCGGTTCGATTAATAATTTGTGAATGAGAGGTCGCAGATACAACGACATCCCCATCACGTTTCAGTAGTCGAGTTCAAGGAACGTAAACAATTTTTTCACCTAAATCCTATAAATTGTCCACCAAAAGGACAAGGTACCTACATTATATTGCGGCATAAGATAAAAGGGGTGTTCAGTTGAATTAATAATCAAGTTGCCAGAAGCATATATATATATGATTCTTTGTTGTAATCATCAAAGTAAGTAATATTAATATTATTGGTATAAGTCAATTTGATGCTAAAAAAATGGGCAGCTACGGAAGCGGCTGGAACCTCCCCACTTGGTGAATGATCCAATCCTATCACCAATATCTAAACTATCTAAACTAAGGTGTTTTCTGTGATTTTTCAAAATTTTACGATCTTTTGCCAAAAGGGCACTAAAACTGAATACAATTTTGAAAACTAAATTTGATGACTTTTCATGTGCTGATAGAGAAAATAGGAGTGCCAAAATGGCACTTGCCGTTCGCCGATTGCCACCAAAATTAAATCAGCTCTTCGGCGGGTAACGGCATCTCTACCTACCAAATTTCAGCCAAATCGATCCAGCAATTTGGGCTGTAGCGTGTTATTTAATGTTTCCCCGAAACTTCGAATTTCTCGATTTTATGCCAAAAAGGCGCTAAGTGTGAGTACACCTTCAGATACCGAACTTCAAGACCTTTCATGTGCTGATAAGAAAAACTAGTGTTCATCAGTCAAATTTCATAGTTGGTGTGCCAAAAAGGCACTTGGCGTCTACGGATTCGCAACAAATTTAACTGGGCTCAACGGAAGGCCAACGCTTACCTCCATACCAAATTTCATTAAAATCCGTTCGGTAGTTTCCGAGAAATCGTGCTCACATACGTACGTACATACGTTCATACGTACGTACATACACACAGACATTTTTTAAAAACCACTTTTTTGTGATCCTGGGACCTTGAAACGTAAAGATCCGGTGTTATCTCAATTTCGAATTTTGGAGTGATTGCAGTAACCTCCCATTTTTATATGGTTGTGGGGAGGTTAAAATGCTAAAAAATACAATAAGGAAATATACAGGGCGCCATTTAAAATAACAAAGGGATAAAAACAATTCAAACAGAACACCTACAATGCTGCAATTTCATTGGTCTTGACCGAGTTGATATAGGTGACGTATACTGGGGGAAGCAGGCCCGACGAGAGGGGGGGACAGCCGGTGCAAATGCCCCGGATACGGCGTGTTCTTAGGGGCCCGGGCCCGGGCCTGTCTCGCAAAATTCACCGAAAAGTCGAAAACGCCGCTTCCCGATTGTGCAATTCGCAAAATCACTAAATTCAAAACGTAAACACTCAACACCCTCATTGTACCATATTCCAATAATCTAATTTCGAGAATCCCAGATTATTTCTTAAAAAACACTGTGATGACCTTTTTTGTCGAAGAATCACTCTTTTTAGGAAAATAATCGCAAAATCAGTAAAAAAATCGCCTTGCCAAAGTTAAGTTTTATATTTTCTTCCTTGCGTTTGTATTCTGAAGTGCTGGGAAAATGCGTGACCTTGAAAATTTCAAAAATTTTCGCCTGCGGCGCCACTTTGTCTTTGAACTTACGGATTTTTTAAAGAAGTTTAAAAAAACCATTATTATTATTATTAAGGGGCCCGTATGGATCGACATAATATGTTCGGAAATGCTTTATAAGCGAGATATGGGTATACTCAAAAAATCAGTTTTCTGAAAATTTCTCGACAAATATGAACAATAGGATTTTGAAATTCAGAGCAAAAGAGCTTTCTTTTCAATTTTTTTCAGATTTTTAATAACATCAGAGGTGTGTGTTCTTGAAGGGTTTTACATATTTTTTTTACATTTCCTTTTGTTGTGAACCTTTTTTTTGCCAAATAATAACAAATTCGTAATCTCTGGTCCATTGCACATAAAAAAGGTGCTCTTGTTGAATGTAGTTAGGGCGCACCATTTTCGAATAAAATGATTCCAGGTGGTTTAGGGGGCGAAAATTTGTGACTAGCACTTTATTTTATCTACCTAATTAGTGAAAATGAAGATGGAGGATGATGATTCCTTACATCATTTTAGGAAGAAAAGTTCATATTAAGATACGGCAGAAAATGTTTCCTTAAAGAACTATGGGTCCTTCGAATGGAGTCTCGGGAAACATATTATTCGAAGAACCATAGTCCCCTTTGGAATTATTTAGCGCAACATGTCCATATAAACTTTTCTTTCTAAAATTACGAAAGAAATCTTACAACAGAAATTTTCGCGATCTAAACCAATCAATTATTGAAAAGCATGCGTTTTAGCGACATTCAACAAGAGCCTCTTTTCTGGGTAGAATCGACCACATATTAAGATTTTATTATTATTTGGTGAGAAAAATGACTAAAACTAAAGAAAACATAAAAAAATGTGTAAATCCCTCCAAGAACGCACGCTGGAATTTTATTAAGAATCTGAAAAAAAGTGAGGAGAAAGCTCTTTATAATATACTAACGATTTTTGCAAATTTCAAAATTCTATTCTTAATATTTTTCGAGAAATTTTAAAAAATTTGACTTTTTGAGTACCCCTTTGAATAAGGGGCGTAACTCCCATATAAAGCATTTCCGGACATATGTCCAAATGAATCTTTCTTCCAAGAAAGATGTAAGGAATAACGTCCCGGAGTTAGGACTATGAATATAGGAACACCCTGTATGTCTTTCGGGGCGGGGGGGTGCATAAACATTTGCCAACTTAAAACAATCGAATTGTCTGACTGAAAATTTCAAGGTAACGCATTTTCCCATCACTTCAGAGTTAATAATACAAACGCAAAGAAGAAAATGAACAACTTGACTTTAATAAGTCAGATCTACTGATTTGGCGATTATTTATAAAAAAAGAGTGATTCCTGTACAAACATGGTCACCAGTCACGGATTTTTATCAAAAATTAGGTATAGGTCCACGACCTACCAGGTCGGCTTCGAGCAGTTTAGGGGGTTATTACCCACCCCCTTACCCACCCCCTGAGCTACGGTCCTGATTCTGGACCGTTTTGAATGGGTTTCATTTGTCTATCGTTTTTCTTGCTTTCTGCAACGTTTTCGCGAAAACAAAAAACACGACAAAATTTTTTTAATTGAAACTGTTGATTACGAAGTTTTCATATTTTGAGTACAATACCCTTTGGAGTAGAACGATCATAGTATTATACTCGCGATTATGACCAATATTCACTCGGATGACTTGCGCCATCACCCGGGAAGCCTCGTGACCTCAAACGCCATCATCCTTGTGATAATGGCTATCATAATCGCTCATATAATAATATACTAATTAAAGTGCCGATGCTATACAGGCTGTCCCAAATTCAATGTGACCGGCAATATCTCCGTCGTGGCTCGAAGTTAAATTCTGAACTTTGGCATGAGCAATGAGCATTGAGCATACCTATTTCTACGTCCGGTGCATATTTTCAGAGAATACCCTCATAATACTTCACTTCCGATTATACTGGAAGTCGACATCACTTTTGTTATCCAAGCTTGTCAAATGTTAGTCTTAAAAACCCAACATGTCAACATTGTTAACTATTTGCACCAGCCGTTTTAATTTTATATAAATTTTTTGATAATTTAATAAAATCGAGTATAGGCTGTTAAAGCGTGATTAATTTTTCGCGTTTGAGACAATTAAAAAACATCCAGCCTTTATGACCCATCACTGCGTCAGAAATATCTCTTCGACACTCATACCGAATGTTAATAACATTCGTAATAACACATTCGTTTGATGAAAGTAGTATGGCTTTTTGAAAATAATTTTTGACTTGCTGGTTGTATTATTGCTCTACCTTATGCTTTACTTATTACTACAAATTTCAAGATTTTGTGAAATATCAACTGTCGCAGTGTACCAATCCCCATATTGCCTTTTTATTTTAACAGTTCAAGTAAGTGTGTATTAAAGTAGTTTAAAAAGTTAATTAAAAAGCACTTAACCTTTTTGTGAACGAAGTTAAAGCAGTCGCAATTAAATTGTGGCGGTCTTCTGAGAGCGCACGTGCGAAGTTAACAGAATTAGTTTTCTTAATTCGTGAATTCCCAAACAAAAACATTTATTTGTATGCCACATAAACGGGGACTAAAAACTCAAGTATTTTTGCATAAACACGACAAATTCCTGGAATTTGCATATACTGTAATAAAACCTAGGACAAAGATGGAAACGGTTAGACAAACGGCTCCGAAGAGGACAAGAACACCCCCCTTTGAAAGACGAGAAGGGATGACTAAAAACATGTGTCAGACGAGGGAACATGGACGGTCCAAAAGCCGAAGGGATGAGTAACAGAGACGGAGGATTAGGAAATTTACATAAAAACATCGTTGGAGTGAGATGGCTACGTTGTGCATAGGGGGGTGATATACTCCCCGCCAAGTGCCAGCGAAAGAGAGAGGCATGCATTAATGACCGACAAACAAAGAGGGTTTGTGGGAAAAGCGCTGGAGTAAAAGAATGCTGATGGGATGTTGGGAATAGGCAGAAAACGAATTTTCACAAGCTGTAGAACGCATCTTTTGGAAAATAATATATCCATGAAGTCCTAGCTATTAATATAGTATTTATACAGGAGTCATTTGCCATCGAAGTACCTATACCTATTCAACGAGCTTGGCTTTCCACAATCATATTGATTTTCTTGGCCTATAACAGCACTCTTTTGCTGGTGTAGAACAACATGGTCTAAAAGGAGCAGGATTCTGAATTCTGATGGCTTATAGGTAACATAATAAAAATAGGTAGATAACCATAATGTACCTAACCATTGACCTTTCAAATTTAAAAATGGGCAGTCAAGAAAGCGGATGGAACCACCCCATGCGTGGATCTTTGATTTCTGCGTAGATAATAGTTAATTGAACACCAAAATTTTTAGACCTCTAATTGTGACCAATTTCACACATCTCTGGTAAATATTATATCACATTTGACAACAATCTTCCTTTTAAGGTTAATATCCTGTCATATTTACTGTCACACCATAACTATGTATAAGTTTACGACATTCACTGTCAATCCGCTCCTTATTCTTAATAAGAATGAAAATTTGCATTATTTTCCGCTAAAGTGATAGAAAATGTGAATACATTATTTTTAGAGCCAGAATTTGATCGTCTTTCTAATGATGACATAAAAAAGAAGACCGATTGCTTCTCCAAAAGCCTTTCTACGAAGGCGCTGAATAAGTGACATCTGTTCTGAGATACCTAAGCAATATAAAATTTTATGATACTATCTCAAAATATTGAATGATGGCAACTTAAAATGTTATGACACGCAACGTATAGCTAATTTTAAGGTTCAAACTTAAAATTTTATGATCCCATTGTAAAATTTTGAGATCCCAACAAAATTTTATGATGCCTATATATTTATTATGCAGGGTGTTTCAAAAACATGTACAAATAAAAACAAGTCAAAAAGTTCATATGAACGAGGGTCTGATTTTGCTTCCTAAGGGAACTAGGCCGTCTCGTAAGGGGAGGTCGAAAATATCGCGTATTTTTTAATACCGGGTGTACCTTAAAAAAACTAGTCATGTCATGCTGTGGAACTGAAAAAACAGCCCCACCCCCAGGTGCCATGCATGTCCTCATAGCTTTTCACTCAAGGACGTTCGAAGATGTTGCATGATGTTGACGTTTGTTAAGAAGAAACACAAGTTAGAACCTTTTCATGTCCTTTCCTTCAACTTTAATGTTTCACAGCGGTTCTAGAAAAAATATTGTACCTATTACCTATAGAAATTTGGTATCTTTGCCAAGTCTTTGATGCTGAATTTACTACTGTGGAGAAAATTTTAAAATTTTTATCATAAGCGTCTCGTACAGGAGGTGCTTAAGACTAAATTTACTCAAACATTTTTGTAAATAATTTTTTCTCGTTTCCAGAATCTGAAAATTTGAGGTTTTTTAAGTAAAAATGGTACTCTTGTTTGACATCGATAGAGTGCCCCCTTTTCGAAAAAAATGGCTTTTCGTTTGTTCAGGGCTCCAAAATTTGTGACAGAAGACATCAAAATATCGTAAATAATATGTTCATGGAACTGTTCCTTATTTCATTCTAGAAAGAAAAGTTCTTATGGGTAAGGGTCGAAAAATGGTTTCTAAGGGAGCTATGGTCTTTTAAATGGGGTTTAGGAAAGCATGTTGTTTGAAGGACTCTAGCTCCCTTAGGAAGCATTTTTCGACCCTTAACCATAAGAACTTTTCTTTTTTAGAATGAAGTAAGGAACTTTAACCGTTTTCAAAATATTTAGAAAAAAGCATTTTCAGCTCCCTTAGCTCCCTTTAGGACTCCATTAGGCTCATTTAGGACTTATTTTTCGACATATGTTCATAGGGACTTTTTTCATATTTTTTATAGAAGAATCTACTAGTAAGGTTTGACCACTTATTTTGGAACACCCTGTATATACACGGGGGAAGAAGTCTCTTTTAGCGTTCGGTGTGATTGTCTCTCTCCACTGCGCGTCGGGATACAACTTGACACCTCAAAACCTGTAAGTTCTTCCCTTTATACAGGGTTAGTACAAAGTCCCGTGATGATCAGTTATCACCGTTATTTCTTAAGATTTTACTTGGAGACTTGGTACACAATTAAACATAGGAAACTCAAAACTGTTTTTAAAAGTCTTTTTTAAATGGAATCTACGAATTTTTTAAAGTTAAAAACATGTATCATACCGCAGGAGAGATGGACCAATGACCTGTTTAAATTAAATCATTTTTCTGATTTTTAAATAACTATAAAGTTGTATACCTATACAATTTCAGAATATGTTAAAGAAACATTACAACTAGTAAACAAAAATTGACTTTGTCATCTCGTTTACTTTCCGGGTGGAAGTAGCCTAACATATGAATGCTGCTGGTCTAATTTTGGTTATGGTAGGTATATAGAAAAAATCTTATGTGTACCTATTTCGAGCGCAAAGGTTCGATTTCGAGAAATTACTACATCAGTCCTCGGACGCGACGCGCCGCCACATTTCTCTCATAGTCGGCAATACCCAACTTTGCACTCGTAATACATATAACATAAATATAACTATTATATGATTTATGATTGATACATCAATCTATAAGGTATACCTACATCAGTCTTTGTTACAGTTCAAAGCATTTTTGACATAATCCTAACCTTCAATTTAGCTGAGGACCCTTGACCCTTCTTGGAAGAATAAGAACTTTCCACACAATAAATCAATATCACTGAAGCTCAAGAACTTAAAGTTTTAGTATGCCAAATCATATAGGACAAAACATGGGCTGGGCTGGACACCATAATTATCTTTATCTTATATGTACCTAATCGAAAATTTCATCAGAATTTTGGTATATCTAGGTACACTCAGGAGATAAAGTAATGGCCCTAGACCGCTCACAATGTAGATTCTCGCAAGCCTTATCAAAAAAATTAAAATTGAAAGTGAAAACCTCTTTATTAAAACGACTCGAGTGGAATACAAGCCTTCACAAAAATATTTTGAGTGTCTTTTCCAAAAATCTGTCCACATTGTTCGCGGTCGAGGGCCAAGACTTTATCTTCTGACTGTACCTACCTATAGTTTTTTCATATTTTAACGGGGTATCACATTTGCAATAGGTGCCTGAAAACCTATTTCTAACATTTAAAAAATATATGTGTTTGAGCCTGACCGAGGACTAATTTTCAGGATGATCATGGTGCATATGGAACGTATGTAATTTTTCCTTGTTATCTTAATAAATATTTTCGTACGCTAGGTGGAAAATGTCGGGTGTCTGTGGAGAGCGTCAGCTATGTATCGTGTTCCCGACTGTATCAGTGGAACGCAGTATTGAGTAAGGAAGGGAAAGGGCCTCTAGTCGCGTAATAAAAGGGACAGTGGGAAGTAAGAGCTAGTAGTGTGGGAGAGTAAGAGCGAGACGGTGCCAAGACAAAAAGAGATAAAACGGCATGCGCGGAATTCAGACCCTCCCTATCCTGAATCGATCCTGGCGGAGCAAAATGGCTCCAGAATTCAAAACCAAACTGCGAAATCATTAAGGCTCCTCTCACGTGATTCTGCACATGAAAACTCGCCCCTATTGGGGAGTTTTTAGAGGCGATCAGTTGCTGAAAAATTACCAGGTTTGCTGAAAATTCAGAAGGAACTGTTTCGCGTGGCTTACGCCCTGAACTCTGTACATTTTTCAAATCAAATAGCCTCTATGTACAAATTTGATCGGGGGCAACTCTCGCCCGCATAAAAACTATCTCTCAAAGCCAGCGTCACTGAAAAATATGTGTACTTTGACGTAAATTAATGTGCGTAACGTAAATTCAACTATTTGGCAACAATTTTACAGGGGGATTGGTCGAGATTAGACTCAGAGACTAATGAAAGAGTATAGGTACTTAAAAGTTAATTATTCACCTTGTATTTCGATTTTGATTAGCCTCTTTCATATACCTACTGAATTGCAAGACTTTGTGATTAGGGATTAAAAGGGGGTAGGAGTTATATAACTAGGTATACCTATAGTTATGAAGACCATTCTTAAAATGTTAGATATTATTTCGGTATAAGTATACCTAACCACGCCACAAATAAAAATTCTGGGAACATCCTAAGTTTAAATACAGGGTGGACCAACACTATTGCCCACCCCAAAAATTGCCCTTTACTTTGAAGCTAGAGTTTTAATTTTTCTACAATGTGTATGGGTACTAAAAACCCTTCAAATTTTTTTTGATTAGCCCAAAAATGTGACGTCACGAGATTTTCAATTGGATTATTTTCATGGAATAAATAATTTTTGCCCGCAGATTGGTTATTTGGTGCTGGTTATAAATTAGAGTTGAAAGAATTGCACCAAAACGAGGTTATGTGTGATTTTGTTTGACGCTCGATATGGAACTACGCACGCGCTTGTTTGAAAGAAACCTTCAGGGCGTTTTGTTTGAATAATTTTCCGGGAAAATGAATTAATTATTTGATGAATTCGAAAATTAAGAATAATGTGGTTTGATGACCCTGTCGACGTGACAAGCTGACACTGACATTTCTGAATCGATAAAGGACATACCTCGCAATGATTAAGAGATGTTGTTTCATAGGCGACTTATGTGAGCATCAGAAGACGATATTTTTAGATTCTGCAGTTTGGTAACCTGATGTCCAAAAAATTAAATAATCAGTGTAGCGTGATCCTAAGGCCTTAAATAACCAACTTTTGGGCAAAAATTATTTATTCCATGAAAATACCTCAATTGAAAATCTCGTGACGTCACATTTTTGGGCTAATCAAAAAAAATTTTACGTCATCTGAAGGGTTTTTAGTACCCATACACCCTGCAGAAAAATCAAAACTCTAGCTTCAAGGTAAAGGGCAATGTCCACCCTGTATATTAGAATTTTAGTTCTCTTCGTGCATTTTCTAATTTGCTTGATGACTTGATGAGTTTCATTATAGTGCGTGACACGTTAGATATATGATACCAATTGGAAACTCTTCTTCAATCAAACTCGAAGAGGAGGGGAGGGGAGGTTAATTGTGTATAGCCTCACCTCTCTGGAAACTATATATGCGGGTAAACTAAGTACATATACAAGTAAGTAATTCAATACTTACATCCTTTATTCGTGGTTTCTGAAATAATGAATTTCTCATAATTTGCTTAAAACTATAGAACAGGGTATATGGGCTGCATTTAATAACAATGACGGGACAGGAATTTATACAGAAGAGTTCCTGATGCGCATCATATTCAGGGTGTCATAGAACGCTGGGTCGCTGGCATCATAATATTTTAAGGAGTGTTATACTTATTCATTTCGTTTTTTCCAAAACTTCCAGAGTTCAGTTTTCAAGCTAAACCTACGGCGCCTGTACACACGTTCCGGGTTTTCGTCGGTTTTTCATCAATCTCAACGAAATTACGGACCTGCACTAGTTCAATTTTTCATCAATCCTTTCATGAAAGGATGTGTTCATGAACGTATGTTCGTCTTAGACTCATCACTTCGTCACCTCTATGATGTACATTGTACACACCTAAACACCTATTAATAAGTATAGTGTAGTATAGTGTAGTTTTATTGAATTTTTTCGAATTTACTTGCCTTCGATTGCTTTTCCCGCTTTTTCTCAAAACAGCTCATGATAGAGCAAAAATGAAAGAACCCGATTTTATACATTTTTTTTAACCAGTCAATAATAAACAAAAACCATTTTTTTTTTGGAATTTTTACACCCTGTAACTTGGAAACTAAGAACTTTAGGACATATTGTCCTAGTAAATTTTTGTCTTAGAATAACCCTTAAGGGTTTTGGTAGGTATAACACATCTGATGTGAAAAAACGTCGAAAAAGTGCTCTCGCATTTTAGAAACTACCGCGGCTTATTTATTAGTTTTTTGAAACAAACTTTTTACCCAGATAATGCGCAAAAAACGATTTTTCCCAAAAATAGGCAATGGTTACGTGCCAATACCGCAGTATTATCGCATTAGCGCAGAATCACGGATATTTTGGCTAAAAAAATCGGTCGGTTTTACTTGCAGAATTTTAAAACCTCCCCTTAACCTATCTAGATATTTTCAGCAGATACCGCAGGTATGGTTATTGTAACTTGACAATCGACATAGACTAGCTATACCTATACAGGATGGTTCCTTTTTCACTATGCTCACCATTGGCTTCTTCTTCTATACATATACGTATAGTTGGTTAAATTAGAGAAAACTGGCGATATTTCTTTGTGATTAAGGGGATGTTTTTCCATCTCATAACCAGGCCCGGATTTAGCTACCCGGCCGCCCTAGGCCCACAAAATTTGCCGCCCCCCCCCCCTATGAATGTTGTCGGTGAGGACTGAGGATGGAGATCAGCCTCAAAAAAAAAAATTCGAAATAAATTTTTTTTTTATTTTCTTTAACACAGTAACAAAAAAATAAGGAGTAAATAAAGTGAAAATGTTGACAGACTACAGAGGCTTGCGACGTGCTTTCTTTTTAGCAAATGACTCAATAATATCATTGTAGTTGATCCTACCACGCACAAGCTCGGATTCTATGTGTAGAACTGCAAGCGAATTTAGCCTCCCAGATTCCATCGTTGAACGCAGGTACAGTGCGTTCGCGAGACTTAGCCCCATGAGCTAGAGGCTGCAGTTATCAACGATGTGACCGACGTCTGTAATAAGCGATGCTTGGTATTTCCACCAATGTTAGCGAAGCCAGTAAGAGCGCGTACAAAAATCAACCGTCGTCGTACATTGTGTGGTGGAGAGATCAACCGGTCGTCAGTGACGCTTCAACGAACGTCGAACGTTCAGTTTACTTTCTTCCTCAGATAAACGAGTCGGAGTGAGACATAGCGCACGACACGATCAGTGCGTTACGCTCAAACTTTCTCGGTCTACGTGCAACAACGCTGGAGAGAGATGGCTTTCAAAACGTAGGTGTATTATAACAGGGTACGATGGGGCTAAGTCTCGCGAACGCACTGTATGACTTAATTCGTTTGAGTGCAGAAAATGAACGTTCCGCTGAGCAGTTGGTGGCAAATGTGCTTAAAAAGATGCGCAATGCTATGGTGATATGTGGAAAAACGTCCACCAAGTCATTCTCATGCAATAATTTAAGGAGTTCTCGCATTGAATGCGAGGGGGTCGGGGTGCTATTAATATTTTCCTTAAGAAATCCGCGAAAATGAATCAACTCATTTACAAATGAATTCTCCAAGTCATTCGGATATGAGTTGATTAATTGGGTACCTTTCTCAATGATATCGCTATTAGATAAATTGCACAAATGATTAAAAACGCTAAATTTTGTAAAAAAATCGTCATATGCACTCCTTCTCCAAGAAAGTTCTGCACTTAGTTTGTCTACAATCACATAGAATACGTTAACTTTAAAGTTGTCTTTTGCTTCAAATTCAGTTTCGTTATCTCCGGATTCATCAGGCTGTCGTTTTCTTTTAATCTTTCTTTTATTTTTTATTGCCCTGCCGTAGCCGATTCGTCGCTTCGCCTCGCCGCCTTCGCAATGACAGCACCGGTTTTAAAATACTAGGTAAAAAAAAATTTGCCGCCCCAAAAAATTTGCCGCCCCTAAAAATTTGCCGCCCCAGGCCCGGGCCTAGTCGGGCCTAGGCGGAAATACGGCCCTGCTCATAACTTTAACATGAGGTTTGTCACCCCAGTTTCCATTGTGACAACAATTGTTTCTATGGAAATAAAATCATGAGAATTCCCCGATATCTTGATACGTTATCGTTAGTGAGTTTTACGAAAAATCCGAAAATTGCGATTTCAAATAAAAATTAATGTCTCCCTAACGATTGATGCTCTTGGAAGTTTTATATTTTTGACAGCGGTCAATCGAATGGCATCCACAGAAATTTTCTGGGCCATCTTAGATTTAGAGCAATGACAGTCAATTTTTGATTCTCTTATTGAATTTTGACACCATGATGGGATACAGAAAAAATTAGCTTTACAAAAATGTTATCAATATGGACGTTTTCGAAAAATCGTCAAAATTCTAAAACTTGTATGATTAATTTATAAAATCAGTATAAAACTTTTTGAAATAAAGTATAAAATAATACTTAGGTACACCAACTTTTTTAATCCCTTTTGACGTCTACTACAATTGAATTGAAAAATCAATATAATAGATTTTGAAATCGTCTGACTCAAACTTTAACAGGTTTTTTCAAAAAAGTTCTTCCTAGTTACATTTTTGAAAAGCTAACTTTTTTGTAGGTCGCTCGGTGCCAAAGCTCAACTTGGCGGCCATAAGAAAATCAAAAGTTGATCGTCATTGGTCACAATATAGAAGGCCTAGAAAATTTTTGCCGGTGCCATTGGATTGACAGTTGTCAAAAATATAAAACATGCAAGTTTCATTTAAATAGTATCAATAGTTAGGGAGATATTAATTTTAATTTAAAATCGCAATTTTCAGATTTTCGGAATAACTCAGGAACGAATCAAAATATCGCGGAATTTCTTCAGTTTCTTAATCACCAAGAAGTAGCGCAACTTTTTTCTGATTCAACCGATTCCGTAACTCTTACCATTTAGGAGATGCCAATGGTGAGCGGTGAAAAAGGAACCACCCTGTATAGATATTTTTCAAAATCTATCTTTTCGGCTCCGCGTTCTGTGCTGCGTGTCGGTGCTTGCTTACTGTTTGTCGATTTATCAGATAAACATCAGTCAAATCACGCGATGCAGCCGACCAAGTGAAAGCGAATCGTCGCGGTGGAGTGGGCATTTCCAAATTCCCCGGTTGTACCTAAAACGAAAAAGATTTAATGTTTTTGGCAATTCGAATTTACACTGACGCGCAGAAACTATTATACATAGAACCTACCTAGGACGTACCCCATTCCATTTTAAATATAAGTTCATATCATATTATAAGTTTGCATTTGCATAAGGTGTTCCAGATTAATTTTTATGAAATTTACCTGTATCTTTTTTTGTACATTCACAAGTGTTTTCAGAAAAAATTAGGTACCTATACATCAGGGCATCAGGCATCTCGATATTAGAACTTAGGTAGTGTTAGGGTGGGTAAAACCTATTCAGTGAAATTTTCGCATCGTGCCGTCGAGCAAGCAAGGGGTATTATTGTAATGCACTTCACTAATGAAATAAAAAGTGAATAATGAATTTTACAGCAATGAAATTGTAAATAATTATCCTGAACGACTGAATGACGAGAATGCGGTTCTAGTAAAATTTGTTGGTAGCTGAGCGTTTGAGGGGAAAACAAAACTCGTTTTTTCAATATTAATGTAGTTCGTCTGCAAAAGCGATTAAATAATTCGCTTCTTCAATAATGTAGTCAAAACGACTGCAGCGATGCAGTCCGCACCTGCCTCTCTTTCATTGCCTGCGTGCAGAATAAACCGAAAAATTTGGTACATACCACATTATATGCAACTAGAATGGCGGTTGGCGTCGCTGTACCTGAATAACACTATGCAAACGTTAATATTCACGAGGCCTATTTCATATTTAAAAATTTAATGAATCAGTCTGGAAAAGGTGCACAGCCATTTATTTACTTTATGGTTTGTGTATCAAAACAACTGGAGCGCCAAATATAATGACATGTGATTAATTAAGCTCATACTACCACTTTTTTCAGAGGTATGCATGGCTTATTTCTATTCGATTTTTTGTTCAATTGTGTTATACTAAATTTCCGAAATTAACTAGGTTACTTTAATAAAACAAATTGTGTCAATTTTGATTGTAAGGATGATGAACTTCAATATCTAAATTTTATTTTCTTGTAATTAATATAGGTGTAGATAACTAAGTAACCAATGCGGTTTGAATAATATAGAACTTGAGAAAATTAAATAAAAATTTTGTATACTTAGGTATACCTACAGGGTTAGTATACAAAGTCCCGGGACGGTCAGTTATCTCCGTTATTTCTTAAGATTTTACTTTCAAACTTGATGGTACCCAGGCACAATTAAATACAGGGAATTCAAAACAGTTTTTAAAATTCTCTTTGACTTCCGGTTAAACCGGAAGTGACTATAAAAATTTTAAGCGTCTAAATCGTAAGTTAGCTATATAGTTTTAATAGTTATTTATGATACGTGTGTCTTATAAGGCATCTTAGACATGCAAGAAAAGTTTAGGCACGAGACCGAAGGTCGAGTGTATAATTTCTTAAGTGTCTAAATTGCGGATAAGACACGAGCAATGAGTGTTTTATAGTATAGATTGTATAGATACACTGCGAGTGTAAAGTATGGAATAAAATTCCATGTGCCAAAAACAATTTAAGAAAAGGTTGACGTTTATTCGCCATTTTGAAAATTATTGTTTTTTGACCGATTTCTTCGATATTTTTGAAAATCTAGGGATGCCGTGACTTCACTTTTCGGCAAGTATCACACATATGTTATTGTCTCAAAAAAATTCGTAGATTCCGAATCCGTTGAGAAAAAAGTATGATTCCTTCTAAAAAAACAAAATTAGGGTCATTTACTATTAAACAGGAAGTGAAAAAAAATCTGAGCGCACCGTTAAATCCGCATCTAAAAAAATTAAATCGACCTGTCCGGAGGAATTTTGGCAGGAATCAACGATAAAAAAATTATGAATTTTATTCTATACTTGACATACTCGCGCTACCTGAATATGTAGATAGATAGATAGATAGAATACTTTATTACTTTGCCTTTCGGCTTGTAATGAGCCCTGCCCTTACAATATAATTATATATACAAAAATATTTAAAATGAAATTAAGATCCTTCTTCTCTTTTTAATCTTCCACTTTTGTCTTCTCTTCCCTCCCCTCTCCTTATTTCCCTCTGCCTCTCTACTTCCCTCATCCATTCTAGTCCTGTTCCCCTTTCGTTCAATATCCATTTTCTTTCCCGTTCCTCTTCTCTCATCCCCTCGCACTCTCTCAACATATGTTCTATCGTCTCTCTTGCCTCTCCACATACTCTGCATACTCTCCCTTCCTCTTCCAACCAGAATCTGTTTTCTCTCTCCTCATTCCCGCATCTAAATCTCGCTATCATTCTTTTTTCTTTCGCACTCACTCTGTTCAAATAACTTGGTAGCCCCGCACATATGATATCCTTATACTTTGCATTATACCTTGATTCTTTTATCCGTGCTCTTCTCTCTTGTATATCTATGTCTCTATCTCTCTCGCACATCGCTCCATTCATCCATCTCCCTTGTTCTCTGCGTCGTTCTATGTCTTCCCATGCGTACCCATTTCTCTCATAGTATTTTTGTCTTTCTTTCCATTCATCTTTTTCTCTCCTTTTCTCCTTCCAACACTCCTGTAATATCATGCAGTCCAATCTTTCTCCCATTCTGTCCTCAAATTTCACCGCCCTTTTACCAGTCTCCACTCTCAACTTGCTCCTTTTCGTTTCTTCTCTTATTATATACCTCGGTGTCTCTCTATCCACGCCCAGCACCCACTTGAAATACTTTTCCTGTACTCTCTCCACTTCCTCTTGTTCTTCCCACCCCCATATTTCTGCCCCATTCATCAACATACTCTTCACTAAACTATCAAACATCATTCCCCTCCTCTTAAAATCATGCCCAAACTTTCGCTCTCCTATTCCCCAGACCATTCGTACCACCTTATTTGCTTTTTTAACCAGTTCTGTTACATGCGCTCTCGTTGTGGTTCTTTCATTAAATACATACCCTAAATATTTGAATTCTCTTTCTTGCTCTATTATGCTCCCGTTCCACTTCCATTCACTTTCTTTTGCCTTCCCTCTTCTTTTCCTGAATATGTAGACGCAGGTTATGGATAAAGTAACTAAAAAAAATTGCGGTCCTTTGAAAAACACTGAAATTCCACCACCAATCACACACCTTTTATAATGTATTTTGTTATCAAGTATAGGCACTATACAAATACAAAGGCGATGGAATTCTGAAATACTGGCAGACGTATACATACCATCAAACGAGAAATTTCAAATGAATTAACTATAAAAGACAATCCAAAAAGCGTCGCACTTAGCGGTTTTTCAGATTGTAAAATTCGTGCTTTTTTATTTCAATTTTTTTTGGTCTATTTTAGACGCTTTTCATTCTTTATTAATAAATTGTTCCACTTAAGCTTTCGTGAAGCTAAAATAACTGTAGTATTAATCTAGTATGCGTATTTTTTCTCTTTAAATTTTGTGTCTAAAAATGTATTCACACTTAGCGCCTTTTTGCGAACTTTCTAATTAATTTGGCTGAAATTTGGTAGGTACCCGCTTAAGAGCTGATTTAATTTTGGTGGCAATCTTCTTTATCAGCACATGCCTTCAAATGTCATTTCCAAACTTAGTGCCCTTTTGGTCAAAAATCGCAAAATTTTGAAAAATCCCAGGAAACGTTGGTAGAGTAAAATTTAGACATAGCAAGTAGGAAAATTACTTAATTTTAGTGGCAATCGGCCAATTACAAGTTCCTTTTTGGCATGTCATCTATGAAATTTGAAAGATGACCACCATTTGTTTCATCAGGTCTTGAAAGGTCTTGAAAGGTCTTGAAATTCTGTTTCCAAAAATGCAATCAAACTTAGTGTCCTTTTGGCAATAAAAATAATTTTTTTAAAAAACTCGGAAAACACTTCGAGACTGTGGATTGAAATTTATATAGGTGATAGGATTGGATCATTCACCAAGTGGGGAGCTTCTAGCCGCTTCTACAGAGTGTCACGCCCTAACTTTCTAATACTTATTGTCCGATTTGAAAAAATGAAAACCCAAATGAAACTCCTCAAAGAATACTCGACTGCCTTTCATTGAACACTTAAAAACGTTGCGCGAAAATTTTGTCAAATTTTTTTGAAGCATTGACAACTTGTTCAAAATCTTCTACCTGATGGGACTAAAGAAAATATAGTCTACCATTTTAAATAAAAAAGCACACTATCGTTTGAGGTTAAATCGATATTGAAAAAAATCGCCTCCAAAGTCATTTCGTAGTATTTGTTGAATAACAGTTTCATCGGGTTTTTGATTCTGTCAAATCGGACAATAGAAAAAAAAGAAGGGCTCGGGGAGTTTTTCTCATGACACCCTGTATAACTTAAGGAAGCATAAAATAGCAATAATCGTCACAATCCATGTCAAACAAATCAAACAATTATTATTATATTACATGACAATTTTGAACGTGTTAAATGGCTTATAAAGATGATATCGATGTTAAAAACGAATTGCGTTGCGCAAGTGGTTAAAAATGGTGGAGGTATAAAATTGGCTTGTTTTTTAAAGTTGCGGTATTCCTCAGGTCTTTCTGGGTCCCCGCATTCTGAACACCGACTGTTATTTATTAGAGATATACGATCTTTTTTCGCCTGCAAAACAGTCCTTTTTTTATTGGAGCTTTTCCTTCCTTTGTTACGTAATATCCGGCGCAAACTTCTCTCCGAGAGACCGCAGGATGAAACGTACAAAAAGCTTCAAGACCTGGTGTTTTTTTGAATATTTTTTTCTTTCATGCAAAAGAAATTCGCTCGTATTATATTCACAGGGGCAGCGCTTAATGTTTTTCAAGTTCTCCAGTACACGGTGGAAAAGTAATTAATGAAATGAATCATTTTTACTAGGAAAGAACTTGAAAGTATTCAGCAGTTTTAAATTATATCCTTATATGTAAGTATTTAAACCTCACAAGCCACAATAGTAGGTATGATATAAATTTACCCATAATAATCTAAACAGGCATCATGTTATTCCAGTTCATCCTATATATCAATTTTTTGTGTTTTACTGGGAAACCTCTTAAAGTAGCGAAAAAACTCCATTTCGTGGGTGACTAAGAAAATGTACTATATGTACAGAATACATAGGGTCTAAAGTCGCTTTCCTCCTTTAGGAGGGCATTAAGGAGTGGTTTTGCTTGTAGTGGTAGATCCCGGCCAAGCTAAGCTAAAAATCTTGCAGGAGCTAGCTAGCTGTATTGATCACGAGCCGAGAGGGTGGTAGGTGGAGGCGGCAAGCTCTAAGGGTGGTCGAGGAAAGGACAAGGGTGGGCTGCGGTCTTGGTCCCTACCCGATACTCCGAGTCCGAGACCCTACTCTATCACGTTCGCACTAACTTGACCCTACTGCGTGTCGAACGATAAAGGAGGGTTTCAAGAGTTAAGAAAAATTATTATACGAATGGCATGAGCCCGGTATTAAAAGGGTTCCAGTTTAATTAGTAAAGTGAGTTTGAAATCTATAAGATTTTATGTGTAAAACATCAATAATTACAACTCATAAATTAGGATATCCTCATTTCAATACAACATATACGTGTAGTGAGCCATAACTTGTTTGTTGGACCTCTCCTAGTGAAAAAATCTACAAAAATCCATCTCATGAAATTACGTTTTATGACTCCACGTTGTGTTTAAACTAATGATTGTACATAGTTAGTACCGATAGACAGCTTGTCTCGAAATGAATTAAATACGAGCAATACAGGGCGGGTAATTTTTCTATGCTCAACATTAGTATCTCGGACGGAAACCATAACAGATGGAGAGTAGTTTAAATTGGAGAAAAGTTGCTCTATTTCTTGGTGATTGCCAATTAAAAAAAAAGTATCTTCCTAACGTTTGATGTTAGGTATTTAAATGAAACTTGGAACTTTTATATTTTTGACAGCTGTCAATTGAATGGCACTGACAGAAATTTTCTATTCCTTCTAGATTTTGAATAACGACAGTTAACTTTTGATTCTTTTATGGCCGCCATATTGAATTTTGACACCATTAAATACACAAAACAATGGGCTTTTCAAAAATGTCAACATGAACTTCAGCCTAAACTTATATAAAAAACAATTGCAAAAAAGTACGCGGACTTCTGCAATCTCTTATAACGTGTGAAAACAATTGAATTCGACAGTAATAAATTACATCTTGCGGTCGTGTAACTCAGGCTTTCACATATTTTTTCAAAAACGTTAATGTTGTTTGGTTGGTTACATTTTTGAGGAGCTAATTTTTCTGTGTATCTGGCGGTGTTAAAATTCAATATGGCGCCCATAAAAAAAATAAAAGTTGACTAGAAGGCCTAGAAATTTTCTGTCAATGGGTCATATTAATAAAATATAGCATATGCTAATACTACCAATTTTATAAGCATATGCTAGTAGATATCGTTGAACCGGCCAATAAGATCTCATGCAGGATTTGGTAGCATTTGCTTACAAACTTGTAGCATCAGCACATGCTAGCGTTTTATTAATACCACCCAATGTCATTCAATTGACAGCGTGAATTTTATGCTTCCTTTTAGGTATATTTCAAACATGTTCAGTATTGTTGACTTGCGCATTAAACTTCCGAATCTCCTTCGTGCATTGACGACTTGGATTTTTTCTAAGTCAGCACGTAAAGAAAATATAGAAAATAAAAGTCCATAAATATGACCGATAACATCAGACAGGTTCAAGACACACGTAATGTCTCCCTTCTACAAACCATATTTGAGGTGTTTTTGGGCGTAATAAAATAAGTTGATTTTTTCTGGACATAACCCAAAAATTCATTGATACTTTGTTTTGGCGTTTAACGCCAATAATAACGCCAATAATGTCAGTGAACTACAGGGTGTTTTCTAACCGCGTGTAAGCTTTTTAACCTCAGATTGCCCATCGAAAATGGTGACGATTGGCACAACATTTTTTAGGTCGAAGTCGTCTCCTAAGGAAATTACAGGACTTCAAAGGTGAGGCATCTGGAGCAGTTTTTCTTCATTATTTCAGGAACGGGTCAACGGATTTGAATGAAATTTGAATCCCCAGAAAACGGAGACACCTTTGACACTTTTCTTCCGGAAAATGTTTGAAGGTCACGCGTTTAAAAAATGGTGGTGTCTGTTAGAAAGGGCAATTCAAACTGCAACTTTTACTATGCTTGGTATTTTTTGATTTAATGAGTGGTTTTAGAGATATCCGTTCCTGAGGGAACTGGAAAATTTTTCAAGGTCACGCATTTTAAAAATGGTGGTACCTGTTGTAAAGAGCAGCTTAAACTGCAACTTTTACTATTCTTGGTATTTTTTTATTTAATGAGTGATTCTAGAGATATCCAAATAAGAAAAACTGCTGATTTGTAGGTTAGAAAGTACAAACATATCATAATGGACATAAACCCAAATAAAAAATAAGACATCTACTGAAGCGAGGAAACCTCCCCACTTGGTGAAAAATTCATTCCTACTTTTTGTAAATTTCAATACACCCAATCAGTTTTTAAAAGAGCTTCATTTTTTCAATTTTTTCCAAAAAGAGTATTTACTAAGTTTGAATGCATTTTTGGAAACAACAACAAAATACAAGATCATTCCTCTGCTGGTAAAAACAAATTTCACAATTGACACGCCAAAAAAGCAATTGTTGGTCGAATGCTAGCAAAATCAAATCATCAGCTATATTCGGCGGGTTACATGAAAGTTTTAATAACCGTTATATTAAGAAAATGAAATTGTGACCATTTTCTGGATTTACCATGCAAGACATCACTCGCCATCATCATATATGCAAAATGCATGTCTGCATATTCTTGCGCTGAAAATCGAACCATGATCGCAGGATGATTATTATTACAATTTGACAAGTTTTGGAGGGTAAATTTTGCTGCCATGGTATTTACCAGATATTTTTATTTTTCTATTATTATCCCCTTCGTGTTTTCAGGAGTTCCCAAATCCCAACCTTTGAGGAAAATATTTGAACATCATTCCCTGTAGAAAATATGCGTCTTACTACGCCGTGATGGTCTTACCCCAAAAAGTAATTAAACGGTACCGATCCCTAACACCTTGTATAGCGTCTTAGGTATAGCACTTTGATGATCGCATAATACAATACTTACCTTAGGTATACCTATATTTTATTGGAAACAGGCCCATTATTTTCCCCTCCAAATACCTAAGGTCTCAAGTTTTCTTGTTCAAATGGTATATTATGGCAATGGATTTCTGCATGAATAAGTTTAACTATGGAGGTTTAAAATAAAGACCGTTAAAAGATATATTTATAAATGCAACGAGCGAGCGCTATGCTTACGACTGATGGGATTTCTGTGCTTTATTTAAGCTCTTTTAGGTATAGGTGTAAGTTGGGCATCAGATCATATACCTAGCTAAATTGTGAAATCTTGTTGTGGCAAGGGTAACCATCGTGCAAATATTTTTTGTTTTTCGACCATCAGGGCAATATTATTCATGCTGAACTTCATACTTGTTAGTAATCTCCACACGTAATGCAATAATTTTGTTTTCGATGAACGGGCAACAACGGAGAGGTAACCAATATTATTATTGTTTAAATACAGACTCAGTAGCAAAGAAAGTAGTATTTTGACCTCACCATATCTTCTCTGCAGCCTTTTTTATTATAGTTCACTTGATCTTGTAGATTTGAAAATATGGGGGAAAATAATTTTTTTAAATGGCAAAGAGGAATCGTCCGCCACTTAATTTTTCCAAATAAGAGTAGACTAATATTAGCATTCGTTCTACCTATTTTCAGTATTTTTTAAAAAATATTTTGAATATATTTATTTGCGTGATTTAAAGCAAATAACACCAGCAAACGTTGGATCAAAAATTAGTAACAGTTCGTTCAACATATTCAAAAATTTCTGATTCTGATTGCAGTAACCTCCCTTTTTTTTAAGTGGTGAAGTGGAGTGGGGAGGTTAAAAAACTTAAAACTTCTATAGTTTTAATCCTCATCCAAATTTGGATCCTCAACCTTCGACCGTTTAGTTTGGAAGAAACTAATTTCTACTATATCTACGAATTTCAAATAAATTTTTAGATACAAATTTTCGCATAGGTGTATGTGTATATATTAAATATTGTACCTTGCACCCAATTACTTGTACAGGGTGTCTCAGAACGCTCGCACCAAATTCTAATGGACTATTCAGGATTAAATTCTGAGTTTATTCGTGTTTTTGAAAATTTCTAGGGTCCAATAGTTCTCGAGTTATAAGAGTTTTAAGAGGACCAATCAGATTTCAGCTCTGAATTGCTTCATAAGGTAATTTAATGTTAGATGCACTGTTTCCTAGGTAACAAGATACAACAGTATAAATTTTCATTGATAGTATCTTGTTACCTAGGAAATGGTGCATCTAGCATTAAATTACCTTATGAAGCAACTCAAAGGTGAAATCTGATTGGTCCTCTTAAATCTCTTATAACTTGAGAACTATTGGACCCTGGAAATTCTCAAAAACGCCTATCGACTCAGAATTTAATCCTGAATACTCCATTAGAATTTGGTGCGAGCGTTCCGAGACACCCTGTATATGTCGCACCCATTTGGTGTAATGTAAAAAAAATTGAAAAATTACAGCATCTGTAAAAAATGCGCTCTCAGTTCACGAACTGGACAATATTTTTGTCCAGATACCATTAAATTTAGAAACTACAGCATCTGGAAGTACTTCGTGAACTGTATATCCATCAGTTCCAGTTCGAGAAATGTCGGACTAGACCAAATGGGTGCTACATATACCTATACACTATATACCCTCAATAAGAATTGAGCTGTGAAAAATAGCAGTAATTAATTATTCAAGGATATCTACAATCCTTTTGTTTCTGAAGACAATTGCTATTGTTATTTCAAAGCCTACTACAAACAATTACAGATAATTGGGAGCCTTTTATACCCAGTGTGTGCTGTTTATTTTTACGAGCTGGATTTCAGTTATTTCGCCAGCTTCGTTAATGTAGCCCGCCATTAATTCCGTCCATCCATGACGAACATTTGATAATATTTTGAGGAAAAAAATCGGCAGCTTCCCCTAATTTGACCCAGGAATGCGGGTATCAAATCCCAAATTGTAAATTTGTCACTCGGAACCCACAATCTATCTTATCAAGGTAATAAGGGCGATATTCGTTCACACTTTTGATCATTAGTGGCCATTGCCCCTCCTTGTGCTTAGTTTGCATTTACAAGTTTCAGGGAGCGCCACGTTCATCCCTCTATTAAGGGGGCGAAGCAGTCCTGATGCTCGAAAGGTTCATATACATAGAGGTGTACAGTCTACGGTAAGCGTCGAATACAAGGACTGTACACTCCAAGACTAAGAAGTAATACATCGATATCCTTAACTCTACTCCTTTGATGGTTTCCTAGAGCAATCTTTTAGCGTTATTTATGGCTTATGGGTTACAATCAATTTAATTAACGCATAAGGCATGTGAAAGATTTATATATAGTAAAAACCATCATCACAAAAAAATAAAAGCTACGAAAAATTCAGATAGGTATTTTTCTTACTAAACAGCCAACGTTTCAATAACGCGCTGAAACTGAAAGAATCTAGAACTTTAATAAACGCATCCCATACAACCTATGAAAAAAGGAGCAAAGAGGGAGGGAGGAGAACATAAATTATGTACGTGATGAAAAATGCATGCAAAGATATATAGAAGAGTAATTCTTTGGGTACATAATAAAAAGAACCGGAATTGCATATAAAAGAATGTAATAAAAATTCATAAACGCGGGACCATAAAGTCTCACGACCGTTCAACATTTTAAGTAATTATTCTGGGTATGATGAAAAACAGAGGGTCTTTATTATGTTTTTATTTCTCACTTTGCGTTAATGAATAAAACACTTTACGTGTGCACGATGCTGAACGCAAGAGTGAAAGAATGTCTACGTATACTTATGTATTTTTATAAAAATTAAAATTTACTCGTAGCTTCCCTGATCGCCTGATCTCCCAGGAAGAACTTATAAACTTATTGTGGAGCTGTACCGATGCGACAGAATGCATTTTTCTTGAAATCTTGCGCAGTGGCGCCCCCTTGTTATGCGCGGATCGTTAGAGAAACTGTAGAAACGCATGCGCCTTACGTTTACCGATATACACTTGACAATAGACAACGACGAAGCACCTCGGAATCTTCCAAGACGATATTCGTTTTTAATCTTAGATGCTTTGCTTGAAAAAACCTTTTAAAAAACGTGAAGATTAAAAAAAAAGTTCCACTCTAAAATGGAATGGAATTCTTGATAACGCAGTATTTATCTTATTACTATAGATATACCTGCAAAATACCTAACCAATATTCGTTGTGAGATAATAATTTGAAATTACATTCTTAATATTAATATGAATAATATGTACCTAGGTTATTAAATACGTACCTACCTATATATAAGAATAGGTCGATATTACTTTGTAGAATTTAAGTTTATGTTCCCCCATGGCTCCATTGGCACCTGATCTTACGCATGTAACATTACAGTATACGTACCTAACTGCAAATAGCAGGTAGACTAATCACTAGTAAATCAGAAGTAAATATTAGATAAGTATTTCAGTAGATATAATAGTTTATGCACAAAACAAGCCCTAGTTTATGCAATGCATGATGTAGTACTGGTTGAGGTTTTAATTTATCATTAAAACTGACTTTCAAATTTCAGCAGAATTGACAATAAAACTATAAATAATGCTTTTGTGTGTTTTGCTTTATACCCTCCCGCATAATCCCGAGCCCTAAATAAAATGTAATATAAAGCGGGTTAAATTACTGAAAACTCCTTTACAACTCTCCCTTGCTTTTTTACGCTTGATCCCTTAGAGAGTTCCTGCTAGCAGCCTCGAGCTTTCTAGACCTAATAAATAGTGCATCTGCCTAGCGACACCTAGTGGAAAGCGGCTGCAATATCTTGATAATACTACTGTAAAAGAGGGAGCTTTCTCATAATGTTTCTAATGAATTCTCCCTTGAATAGTGATTTTAAATTGAGCCATGAAGCCGTGTCACAGCAAATTGGAGAAAGAAATAAACTAAACTAAACAAGGAAATATATTTATCATTTGCAAAAAAATATTTAGGTAACCCAATTATTGTTATGGACCTATACCTAATTTCCCAACTCAGGAATTTATTTATTTATTCCATTTCAAGATCAGTTTATTGCAAAATATATTATTGCGGGAATAAAAATAATATTCTACTATAATGCACTTAGATACTATAACTATAATAACGATATATAACCTCATTTGTAACTACTCAACACTATAAGAAATTGATTATTTTTTTCTAACTTGCTATAGGTCATGACTGATGTGAATAATAACTTTGAAGTGGGTTACTTACAGTTCATTTAATCCTCACTATTGTGTGATGCACGCACTTTAATAATTAATTGATTGAGATGACACAATAACATAGTTTATTATTTTTTAAAGATAATTCATTAAAATCATTAATAAAACAATGTGTTTATTAAAAATTATATTTGTACTAATCACGTGACACGAGGAGATATCAACAGTGAGTTAGAACACAAACTCACTCAAGTAAAACTGGTACTTAGTATGAGTATGATGCAGGTATGTATGTGATAAAGTATGGAATATTCGCAATAACTTTGCAACCAGCAATTTTTGAGAAAATCTGTTGAATAGGTCAAATTGATTTAAATTTTTATATATGTAATTTTTATGTATCTGGGCGTGACCCATGGTGAATCTATTATATCATCGGTGCTTTTTTAGAAGGCGGCCTAAGCTTTTCTCGACTGATTTTGATACCTGGTTGAATTCTCTATTCAGCTATATCAAAATTTGACCAAAATTATTATGTAAAAAAAATGATTGATAAGCCAGCAATTTAAAAACTATTGGACAGGTCAAATTGATTTAAGTTCTTGCGGGGCTTTTGATGCAATTTTTAAGTCTCTGACGTCACCCACGGCTCATGTCCAACGTATTACATCATGCATGGTAAATTTTGTATAATGGCTCTATGATATGGCTGAAAAGGGAATTCAACCATGTATCAAGATCAGTCGAGAAATGTATAGGCTGTCCTCTAAAAAAACACCGATGAAGTAATATGTTTGACATGGGTGACGTCAGAAACTTAAAAATGACATCAGAAGTTTCGCAAAAATTTAAATCAATTTCACCCATCCAACAGATTTTCTCAAAAATTACCGGTTGCAGAGTAATTGCGAATATTTCATAATCTATAAGGTTTTCTTGTCATGATTTTGGTAAAATTTTTGTATGGCTGAAAAGAGAATTTATTAATGTATCGAAATCAAACACCAATGGCGTAATATGTTTGACATGGATGACGTCAGAGACTTAAAAATGATATCAAAAGATTCGCAAGAATTTAAGTCTTTATCGCAGTTGGGTAATTTTTCGATGCTCACCATTGGGATCTCTTAAACTGTAAAAGATACGGGGTCGATTAAATTACAGAAAAGTTGCGCTATTTGTTGATGATTAAGAATCTGAAGAGAATTTCCCGATATTTTGATTCGTTCCTGAGTTATCATAAAAAATCTGAAAATTGTCGATTTAAAGAAAAATTAATATCTTTCTAAAGGTTGATGTTGTTTAAATGAAACTTGGAACTTTTATATTTTTGACAACTGTCAATTAAATGGCATCGACAGAAATTTTCTAGGCCTCCTAGATTTTGAATAACGACAGTCAACTTTTGATTCTTTTATGGCCGCCATATTGAATTTTGGCACCATCAAATACACCAAAAAATTGGTTTTTCAAAAATGTACGCAATTTGAAAATCGATAGGAATAATTTGCAAAATCATCCTAAACTTAGATGAAAAACAATTGCAAAAAAGTGCGCCGACTTCTTGAATCTCTTATAACATATGAAAGCAATTTAATTCAACAGTAATAAAATACGTTTTGCGGTACTGTGACTGGGGCTTTCACATATTTTTTGAAAAACGTCTATGTTGGTTACATTTCTGTGTATCCGGCTGTGTTAAAATTCAATATGACGCCCATAAGAATAAGAAAAGTTGACTGTCTTTATTCAAGATCTATAGAAGGCCTAGAAAATTTCTGTGAGTGCCATTCAATTGACAGCTGTCAAAAATATAAAAGTTCCAAGTTTCATTTAAATAACATCAATCGTAAGGAAGATATTAATTTTCCTTTAAATTGGCAATTTTCAGATTTTTTGTGATAACTCAGGAACGAAACACAATATCGGGGAATTCTCTTCAGATTCTTGATCGCCAAGAATTAGCGCAACTTTTCTGTAATTTAACCGACCCCGTATCTTTTACCCTTTAGGAGATCCCAATGGTGAGCATTGAAAAATTACTTTACATTCATACAGATTCCATCCAGATCTTCATAAACAAAAAAAAATTAGGTTTTTGGCATACAAGTCTCCCAAGCTATATGGTTTTAAGGAAATTTATACAATATGTCTACTCTCCAAGGTGTCTATATAATACATTTAATTTTTTTTTGCTTCCTTAATTAAATTAATTTAATGGAAATTTTGGGCTATCAGGATTTAGATACAGATAGCCTCTACCTGTGGAAAAATCCTGAACGAACACTTTGCCGAGGTTACTTCATAAGCGAAGGTAAAACAGACCGTTATTCGAATTTCCCGCGAATATGGTGCTATGGAATACAAAATTACGGCAAATCAGAGCACGGTACACAAATATTCTTGACGGCATCAGCTCTAGATTTAACGAAGTCTCAATCGTGTTCGTTTGTCTTCGCGGGAAATTTAAATAACGAATTGTTTTGCCTTCGTTTATGAACTAACCTTGGGGAACTGTTCGCTCAATATTTTCCACAGACAGAGACTTTCGGTAGGCTAAAATATGATTGCCTAAAATTTCTATTAAATGAATTAGGGAGGCAGGAAAACAATAAAATCGAATTCCTCACGTAAATACCTACGAACACTTTGGAGAGTAGGCATACTACAGGGTGAGTCAATTGTGCGGGATCGGTCCATAACTGCCGATTCAGTTTTACGAGAATGTTGTGGCTTGATGCCTGACCATTGATTGCATAGAGTGAGAGGAAAATATTTTCATCTCTCGATCACTTCCGGTTATACCGAAAGTTGAAGCCATTTTCATTGTTTTAAATGGAACTGATTTTTTTCTTACTGATGTTTGTGAGTGCTACTGTGTGTGCTACTGAATTGTGAGTTCATTCGACCTATAGGTTGTGTCAAGCTAACTGTCATATTTTTTGACTTATGTCAAGAAGTTTACATCAGGAAAATCGATTTGCAAGGCTTCTGAAAAAAATGAATGTGCCCGAAAGGGTTGAAGATAAAGACACCAATCATGGAACGTTTTAAAGTAGAAAGTCTAAGCTATCTTGTGGTGAGGACCTAATTCATGCCAACAACAATAGGCTGCCTATTAATTTTTGAATGTGACGAAAACAAATCACGGATTACTCCATTTTTTCAAAAGCAACGATTTAAATTTTATTTCACTAAAAAATAGCAAATTTAATTCAAGTTCGATTTGCATTAGCATAATTTTCTATTTAGTGAAATAAAATTGCAGTAAGTTGCATTTAAAAAGATGTATTCCGTGATTTTTTTTGTCAAGTTAAAAAATTAATAGGCAGCCTATTGTTGAGCCAGCTTATTAGGTCCTCAGCATAAGATAGCTCAGACTTTCTACTTTAAAACGCTGCATGATTGGTTTCTTGATCTTCAACCATTTCGGAGATATTAATTTTTTTTCAAAACCCCTGCAAATCCATTGTCCAGTAAACTTTTTGACCCATAAGTCAAAAAATACGACAGTTTGCCTATAATCAATGAACTCACAAATTCAGTGGCGGTTCCAACCGAGAAAAAAAGATTCCATTCAAAACAATGAAAATGGCTTCTACTTCCGGTATAACCGAAAATGATAGATAGATGAACGTATTTTCCTCTACGTGGTCGATAATGGTAAGGCGCCAAATCACAACGTTTTCGTAAAGCTGCATCGGCAGTTATGGACCGATACCGCACTGTGACTCGCCCTGTAGAGTAGGGCATATGCGAAGGCAAAACTATGGAATAATGCCCATAATTCTTGAATCGTAAATTTTCTGCATTACGCTGGGTAGATTCAAAGTCTTCTTCCACAAAAATTACTTACTGTTTATTACACGTTTCGGAGTGTTAATAGTGAAAAAAAAGGCAGCAGAGAAGCGGCTGGAACCTCCCCAACGCGTGGGTCTTTGATTTCCGTGACTTGTGTTTAAGATTTTAAAGTTAATATGCCTAAATGGCACTTCCCGTTAACCAATTGCTCCCAAAAGCCTTTCAGCTCTTCAACGGGTCACCTGACCTCCATGTACCAAATTTCAGACAAATCCTTCCAGTAGTTTGGGCTATAACGTGGTTTCAGTGTTATTTCAAAATTTCGATTTTTCTACCCAAAGGGTAATAAATGCGAATAAATTTTATCTCATTTAAAACCAGAATTCGAAGACCCTTCTGATGGTGGCAATAAATCTTTCAAAAATTTGTTTTGGATGGGTAAATGAGAGAATACTTTAAATTTGGAAATTGGTGTGCCAAAACGGCACTTTCCGTAGGTCGATTGAATCCAACATTTGTTCAGCTCTTCGACGTGTAATACAATCCCCATGTGCAAAATTTTAGCCAAATCGGTTCAGGGGCTTGGGCTGTACCGCGATTTTAAAGTCCGATAAAAATCTCGATATTTTTAGTTTTTGGTCAAAAGGGCACTCACAGTGAATACATCTTTGGAAGCAGAATCTGAAGGCCTTTCTTATTGTGACGTGAAAAATGGGGGTTTACATTTAAAATTTAAAAGTTGATGTGCCGAAACGGCATTTCTGGTTGCACGATTGGCTCCAAAAGCTTTTCAGATCTAAGTTGGGTTATCACATGCACACGTACCAAATTTCAGCCAAATCGGTCGAGTAGTTTGGGCTGTGGCGTGTTTACGAACGAACGAACGTACGTACGAACGAACGTACGTACGTACATAGATACAGACACATTTTAAAAACCACTTTTTTGGGTTCCTGAGACCTCAAAACGTACAGATCCGGTCTTATCTCGAATTCGAAAATTTTAGTGATTGCAGTAACCTCCCTTTTTTTTTAAATGGTGAAGTGGAGTGGGGAGGTTAAAAAGTGAAAATAAGAAAGAACGTTTGAGTCAAAACGACAGCTTCGGAATTGGGTCGCACTGTAAATTCATCAAAGAAATGATATACCCCTTCGAGAATTTTTGCAGAATATTTTAGGTATAGGGTGGATAATTTTTCGATGCTCACCATTGTCTCGGAAACCATAATAGATGGAGAGTAGTTTATATTGGAAAAAAGTCGCGCTATTTCTTGATGATTAAGATGCTGAAGAGAATTCCCCGATATTTTGATTCGTTCCTGAATTATCACAAAAAATCTGAAAATTGCCAATTAAAAGAAAAATTAATTTTTCCTAACGTTTGATGTTATTTAAATGAAACTTGGAACTTTTATATTTTTGACAGCTGTCAATTGAATGACATTGGCAGAAATTTTCCAGGTCTTCTAGATTTTGAATAGCAACAGTCAACTTTTGATTCTTTTATAGCCGCCATATTGAATTTTGACACCATCAAATACACAAAAAAATGTGCCTTTCAAAAATGTTGTCAACATGAACTTTTTTGACAGATGTCAGAATTTAAAAATTGGTATGAATAATTTGTAAAATCAGCCTAAACTTGACGAAAAACAATTGCAAAAAATTACGCCGACTTCTTCAATCTCTTATAACATGTGAAAACAATAATTGAATTGAACAGTAATAAATTACGTCATGCGGTCGTGTGACTCAGGCTTTCACATATTTTTTCAAAAACGTCAATGTTGGTTAGATTTTTGAGAAGCTAATTTTTCTGTGTATCCGGCGGTGTTAAAATTCAATATGGCGCCCATAAGAAAAAGAAAAGTTGACTGTCTTTATTCAAAATCTAAGGCCTAGAAAATTTCGGTCAATGTCATTCAATTGACAGCTGTCAAAAATATAAAACTTTCAAGTTTCATTTAAATAACATTAATAGGTAGTTAATTTTTCTTTAAATTGGCAATTTTCAGATTTTTTGTGATAACTCAGGAACGAATCAAAATATCGGGGAATTCTCTTCAGATTCATAATCGCCAAGAAATAGCGCAACTTTTCTCCAATCCAATTTAACCGACCCCGTATCTTTTACCGTTTAACAGATCCCAAAGGTGAACATCGAAAAGTTACCCACCCTGTAGGCACAATTTAATAATTATAGGCATTATTCCATTACATATACTTTTGCTAATTAATTTAATGGAAATTCTAGGCTATCGGGTTTTAGATACCGATAGCCTCTACCTACCTGTGGAAAAATACGAACAGCTCCCCGGGGTTAGTTCATAAGCTTAGGCCAAACATTCCGTTATTTAAATTTCCCGCGAAGACGACCGAGCACGATCGATACTTCGTTAAATGTCGAGTTGATATACAGGCTGTCTTACGAATATGGAGCAGTATCGATATCTCTGGACATAAGCAAGGTACAGTTGTAAGATTTGGCATTTACAGAAATTGACACATTCGGAGTCTATTGAAATTATTGGCGAAGATGGGGTACTTCCGGTTATACCGCAAGTAGGGTCCAACTTTAAAATTTTAAATGGCAACCCCCATTTTTCATTACAGATTCGGACAGAGGAGGAAAACCTAAAGCTAAAACACCTAGCAAGTAACTTGTTTGCACCAGCCGCCTAGATTTTATTAACGTTTTTAGAGAAAAGTTCCGCGAAACAGTGCTATGTAAAAATGGTCATAACTTGTAAACCGAGGGCGATAAAAATAAAAATGGCACACCATTGTAAAGTAGAAAGACTGTTTTGCGTTATGCTTGCCAAAAAGTCATATGAAAGCTGATTCAAGGTCGATTTAAAGAAATTGAAATGTTAGAAATTTAAAAGCTGGATAACATTTTCTTCTTATGGAAAAAACAGCGATTTTAATCGTTTCCTTTTTTGGCACTTTATGGGTACCATTGAAAAGAGAATAAAATTCTGCACCCATCCATGCAGAGAAACTTGTATGCTGCCATTTAAGAAAAAAATGTTATTCGGATTTGAAATTTCCAGTATTGCAGTTTCTCGAAATCAACTTTCAATTAGTTTTCTTAGGATTTTTGGCAATCATAATGTAAAACAGTCCTTCCGCTTTACAACGGTGTGTCATTTTTATTTTTATCGCCTGCGGTTTACAAATTATGACCATTTTTACATAGCACTGTTTTGCGGAACTTTTCTCTACAAACGTTAATAAAACCTAGGCGGTTGGCGCAAACAAGTTACATGTAGGTGTTTTATACTTAATTTTTCTTCCTCTATCCGAATCTGTAATGAGGGTTGCTATTTAAAATTTAAAAATAGGACCCTACTTCCGGTATAACCGGAAGTGCCCCATGGTCGCCAATAATTTTAATAGATTCCGAATGTGTCAGTTTCTGTAAATGCCAAATCTTACAACTGTACCTTCCTTAAGCCCAGAGTCCCAGAGATATCGATACTGCTCCATATTCGTAAGACACCCTGTGTATGTCGTCAAGGATATTTGTGTACCGTGCTCTCATTTGCCGTAGCAACATATTCGCGGTAAATTCGAATAACGGCGACCCGTTCTACCTTCGTTTATGAACTCCTACTATCGGTAATTAAAACCTAAAATTCCCATTGAATTAATTATGGACACCTTGATGGAGAGTAGCAGGTATACTGTAGGTAAACTTCGTTTGGGTGTCTTTTTATACTTATACAGGCTGTCCCGTCTCAGAGTGCAATAATTTCAGCCACAGATTCCTTGCATGAAAATAAAAGACCCGTGTTTTTTTGTTTCGCTAGATGAGCCCCCATTTCGTCACTAGGGCTCCTCAAAGTGAGCCCCAAAAATCGAAAATTAATTCCCACGTCTTAACCATTCAATCGATTTTGCTGAACGATGAAGATTTCAATAATGTAGCTGATAATTTCGTGGTACCCAATATCGTCGGCCCAATATCTTTGTTAACGTAATTAAATTTCGTAATTAATTATACACTATCCGATGGTCGATTGAATTTAGAAACTACTTTACCTCTTACACTTTTTCTGTAAAATGCACCATTTCCGAGTAAAATTAAGGAATGTGGAGCCATACATGTGCTTATTGGCAGACATCAAGATAGCTATAGGGCGATTAATGTCAGGGCTTTGTTAAAGGTTTAAATTATTGTCAGTTTTGCAGTGGCACTGTGTTCGTTTTTTTTTGTAAATATTATAATTGCAGCCAATTTGGCAAATTCGGAGTATGCAGATATGCATTTAATTTATGGTGTATGGCTCCACATTTCTTAATTTTAGTCGGAAATGATGCATTTTACAGAAAAAGTGCAAGAGGTAGCGTAGTTTCTAAATTGAATCGACCATCGGATGGTGTGTAAGTAAATCGGAAATTTAATTACGTTAACGAAGATATTGCGCCGAAAATACCCAGGGCGGCCCAGGGGCGCTCGTGGTGGGCACCACGAAATCATCAGCTACATTATTGAAATCTTTATCGTTCGTAATGGTCTTATGGAAAATTTCAGCAAAATCGGTGGAATAGTTAAGACGTGGGAATTAATTTTCGATTTTTGAGGAGCCCTAGGGACGAAGCGGAGGCCAATCTAGCAAAACAAAAAAATTCGGGTCTTTCATTTTCATGCAAGGAATCTGTGACTGAAATTATTGCACTCTGAGACGGGACACCTTGTGTAAGGAAAAACCTTCTTTTATTGAACGACATTCTGTGGAGTTGTAAACCAAGCCATTGATTATATTCAGGTGACGATTCTATAGATATACAGGGTGGGAACTATTTCAATGCTCACTATTGGGATCCCGAAGACTATAAGAGATGGAAAGTCGGTTAAATTACAAAAAAGTTGCGCAATTTTAAGGCCGTTCCGAATGTTAAAAGATAATCAAAAAATTCCGATTAGTTCCGGAGATAACCGCAAAAGAAAAAATGTTCCGTAGAAGTAGAGACGCAACATTTTTTCGTGCAAAATCGACCCGTTTCGAAGCATCCATTTATTTTATGTTGTGTTGCAATCCACAAAGGCAGCAAACTAAGTAAACAGTCGAAGCGGGTCGATTGGGCACGAAAAATTTTTTCGTTTTCGTCGAAAATTCAATTTTCAAAAAATCATTGTTAAGTACCTAAGAGTAGCTGACGAACGAAAAAAATCTCAAGAGGTACCGACTAGTATATGGACTATCGTCCACACACGATAAAACTTTTCGAGAAAATCTTCCGGAACAGGAAAAAAATAAAATTCATTTTCCCATGTTAATTCCCTATACGGCGGGGTCGGTGAAACACCTGGTATATAAGCTCACACGATCTGTCAAGGAACCTGCGTGTATACCGGGTGGACCAACACTATTGCCCACCTCAAAAATTGCCCTTTATTTTAAAGCTGGGACTTCGAAATTTTTACAGTGTATATGGCTACCAAGGACCCTTCAAATGAGGGCAAAAGTTTATCTGTCATTCAAAAACTGTGACGTCACGAAATTTTGAAATGTCGTTTTTCCAAGAAAAAAAAATTTTTTACCCATAAAATCGTTTTTTGGGCTAATACCTTTATGTTAAGCCCATTTTTTTAAATTTCCGTCATCAGATTAGCCAACTGTAGCAAGCTAAAAATGGTCCATTTTAATTCACAAGTCGGCCACGTAAACAATTGACTACTATGCGAGGGCTTTCTTGGATAACAGCGTACGCTTTTTTCATCTGTCACCAGTTGACAGCGACACGACGTGGCCATTGAACTGCGAAATTGTTTTTAATTTTAATAAACGTGGATTTTTGTAACGAATAATGTTGAAATATGGGTTTAAACTGGGCATCCACCATTTAATTCGCCCACCCAAGGTGCCAGGAGAGGTTACGAACACGGACATTTAATCAGATGGCGGCGCGGCGTGAAGAGGGGCTCCAGTTTGTGTGAAGGGCTCCGGTTTGTGTGAGGGGGTTTTTTCAAATAGCCATTTCCCTAATTCGCATTATTCCATACTTATGTAATTCCACAGGTAATTATTTTGTTGTTATGGCCTGTTTTTTAGTTGGCATTTTTAGGTTAAGTGAGTCGACTTAGTTTGCCCCGTTGAGACTAATATCGAGGACTAAGATATTCACAGCCCAGAATTTAACAGCAACTCGTGTCAAATAAGGACCAAGGAATCGTTTTGCATAACAAAATTGATATTTACAGCCTCTAAATTTAACATCATCTGATCTAAATAAGGGCAAAGGAATTGTTAAACTATCGTTTCAACTAACATAATTAAAATTCAGAGATAAACTGTAGCCGAAGGTAGAAGAATTATAGCCCGATGCCATTTCTTAACTAGTTGGGTTAAATTGTTTGGTAAATTGTAGGGTGATGTAAAACCAAGTGTTTTTAGCTGGCGAAAGTGTGTTGCTGTAAAGTTGAAGTTGCAATCACAATAATTATAATTTTTCAAGGATATAAATTGAAACTTAAATCCTGTATGATCAAACTAACAACAATAAATTGAATTTGATTGACTGATTGTGTTACATAAACTATGGTCTTTTAGCTGTTTTGGATGTCTCAGAATTGTGGATCCTTCAAATATTGTGAAAGAGCTCTACTAATCATCATAGACAAAATTGTGTACAAGGAACTTACGGCTTGTACTTACCTAAAGTGATGCATTACTCACTACCACAACCCATCACTACACAATCATCACCAAATTCACTGCACTGCAACCACTATAGCACAGATCACTTCACAAAAAGTACTTACCTGATTACAGGTACTGCTCAAAGTGGTGGCCTTCTCTTTCGATGCACATCTGAGCACGTCGCTGAAATGAATTTTGGACTGTAGCTGCTGTATTTCGTTCATTGATTGTCTGGAAGGCATCTACGAGTCGTTGCTGCATGTCTTGTCTCGTGGTTGGCTGTGTTCTGTACACAATTTCTTGCACAACTCCCCATGTGAAAAAATCCATAGGTGTGAGATCGGGAGATCTAGCTGGCCAAGCAATTGGACCACCACGACCAATCCATTTATCTGGAAACTTTTCATCTGCCACACCACGAGCTTCTCGACTGAAATGTGGAGGCGCACCATCTTGCTGAAACCACAAATTTTGGATCACATTTAATGGCACATCTTCTAGTAAGTCATCTAATGAATTTCTTAAGAACTCTGCATACATCGCACCAGTCAGATGGCCTTCAAAAAAGAATGGACCAACTAATCGGTTGTCAATAATTCCTCCCCACACGTTCAGTGACCATATGTCTTGTGTTTTTTCTTCTCTCATCCAATGTGGGTTAACCACCGACCAATAGTGCATATTATGCCTGTTTACGTGCCCATTAGATTTGAATGTGCATTCATCGGTGAAAAGCACAAACTTGAAGAAGTCCTGATTTTCCTGCAGTTTCTCTTGGGCCCACGTGCAAAATCTCACCCTGTTCATAAAATCCTCTCCATGTAGTTCCTGATGCAGTTCGATGTGATATGCATGGAATTTGTGCCTTTTTAATATTCTTAGAATCGATGACTTACTTATGCCGCTTGATTGCTTCATTTCTCGACTGCTGACTTGGGGATTATTTTCAGCTATGTTCAAAACAATAGCTTGATTGATTTCATGAGTCACAGCGGGATTTATCACTGTCTTTTTCTTGGGCTTCAAACTGCCTGTCTCTCTAAGTTTCTCTACAATTCTTTTAAATGTTCGTCTATCTGGTTGAAGTCTGTCTGGGTAACGTTGGGCATACAATTCTGCTGCTTGCATTGCATTTTGCTGGCATTCTCCAAAAATCAAGATCATGTCGACCTTGTCTGAAAAGGAAAGATGTTGCATCGGCATGATAAAAATTAAATGCACTCCACTAAAATAGAATAAAACTATTAATTAACACTAGGTATAGGAAATTCACCAAGATTCACTTCTACACGTAATTATAATTAACACTCACAACACAGAAAAACGCGTGAAAGCTTCCCTGGAGGGAAACCAGGATAAGAGCTGTGAAAACAGCTAACAAGAAGGTATGTAAAACTAAGTTGGAAAACACTTCTCTTCAAGAGGTTGAAGATTTCACAAAATAGCAATTTTTCTCAAAATTAGCAACCTAAACACTGCAACACTATTGTAATTCACACACTAATCACACTAGTGGGTGACTAATGATTAGCTAAAAGGGGTTGGAAGAGTTTGAGCGGGAAATTAACGCGCGTAATGAAATAAATGCGCGAAATTCAAGTAAAAATATGAAAGCCTGATTTATTAAATTTACTTAATAGGCAATTATTGTTTAATAAACGAAAGAATAATCTCAGTATTCTTAGTTCATTCTAATGACAAAAATTGAAACTAAGGCACACACACACGTCTTGTTTATGCACTGGATGGCTTGTCGTGTGATCAATGATTAATTAGTCCTTATTTGCCCACCATGATGATGATTATTAAATTCCACATTGCACCTTTTTGCTTCTGCTGTTCAAATAATAACTTGAGCTTCACCAACTTCAAAGCATCAATTATTAACGTCTTGATTTTGTTTAGGAGGTACCTACGAGGTATTTGCCAATCGAAAACTGACACTTGCACCACCTTCGATTACAGTTTATCTTTGAATATGAATTATGTTATGCAAAACGATTCCTTGGTCCTTATTTGACACGAGTTGCTGTTAAATTCTGGGCTGTGAATATCTTAGTCCTCGATATTAGTCTCAACGGGGCAAACTAAGTCGACTCACTTAACCTAAAAATGCCAACTAAAAAACAGGCCATAACAACAAAATAATTACCTGTGGAATTACATAAGTATGGAATAATGCGAATTAGGGAAATGGCTATTTGAAAAAACCCCCTCACACAAACCGGAGCCCTTCACACAAACTGGAGCCCCTCTTCACGCCGCGCCGCCATCTGATTAAATGTCCGTGTTCGTAACCTCTCCTGGCACCTTGGGTGGGCGAATTAAATGGTGGATGCCCAGTTTAAACCCATATTTCAACATTATTCGTTACAAAAATCCACGTTTATTAAAATTAAAAACAATTTCGCAGTTCAATGGCCACGTCGTGTCGCTGTCAACTGGTGACAGATGAAAAAAGCGTACGCTGTTATCCAAGAAAGCCCTCGCATAGTAGTCAATTGTTTACGTGGCCGACTTGTGAATTAAAATGGACCATTTTTAGCTTGCTACAGTTGGCTAATCTGATGACGGAAATTTAAAAAAATGGGCTTAACATAAAGGTATTAGCCCAAAAAACGATTTTATGGGTAAAAATTTTTTTTTTCTTGGAAAAACGATATTTCAAAATTTCGTGACGTCACAGTTTTTGCATGACAGATAAACTTTTGCCCTCATTTGAAGGGTCCTTGGTAGCCATATACACTGTAAAAATTTCGAAGTCCCAGCTTTAAAATAAAAGGCAATTTTTGAGGTGGGCAATAGTGTTGGTCCACCCGGTATATGGTTATAGAATAAAAATAGTTGCCAGTGAGATGTAATATTGCAGAAATCTGCAAAAATTTGCAAGCAACGTCCCCTGCTGAGTTGTGCACCTAACTAGACTTATGTCATCACGTAACTGTCATAAACTGACTTGGAATTACATACACCCTTAGTCGATAATCTTTCAGCACTAAGGGCGGGTTGTATATAAAAAATAATCCTGGGGATAATCGCGTTTTATGCAACGGTTTCTATGTCTGAGCGTGGTCTGAGCCAATCAGATGACTCGTTGCCTAGCGACTAACCCCGGTATTAAATTTAATACTGGGATATTTTTTATACAATCGGCCCTTAATCTTTTAACATTCTAGACGGCCTTAAAAAGCGCAAATTTCCATCATGTCTCCGAGATCCCAATAGTGAGCATTGAATTAGTTCCCATCCTGTATACCTAGGTGGATTATAGTTTTCCAATATATTTGGAAGCAAGGGTTCGTTTACTTAAGGTAACCCAACAATTGAGGTTTCAGCTATAAATAAATAAATCCATTACTTATCATGGTAGCAGAAGAAACATTTTCTTCCAATTTTGGTTAAACTATAATAATGATGAAGTTATTAAGCAACAATGAAATTAACTGTTTTAGTAAATATTAATTAAAATCAACGAGCCATGAATCTAATAACTAACTCGAAACGAGAAGTGCAAAGGAGTGAGTTTTACTCGTTATACCGTTTTTGGTTTCTTATGTCAAATAAACTACTGTTTGAACAGAGAGACGCCATTTAAATGCAACCAACCCTCTAATTAGCGAGCTCAAGTTCAAAGCAATAACCTACCCTTAAAAAATCTGGACTTGCCCGCTCTGCTCTCTATTTGATTGCTTGGCAATTTTGAATTGAAACATTTTCAATTAAGTATGACTATTTTATGACCTAAGTTACAATAATTATAATATACTGTACATAAGTCGAAAGCTTAGGTATACATAGAATAACAACTATGACATAGTAGGTTGCAAAAGATGATAAGAATTACAATAAATTTAATTACAATCGAAATTGCTATACAGGCTGTTCCAACGAAAAGTATCCACCCCAAATATTTTGTAAACCAAATAAAATATGAAAATTCGCTCGGACAGGTCGATTTTTATTTGGAGGGGGACACTTAAATCCATGCTTGGCGAAATGTCAAAACTCACCCTTTAACCCCCATCTACCATCACTTCAAAATTTTAAACGGCAACCCCCCACTTGTGAACATCATTTAAAAGCTAATTTCATTGCCAATCTAACGCTGTAACAATTTTTTATATTTGTTCAACTCTAGCGCCCTCTTTGGTCAAATTTCAAATTACATTAGTGCCCTTTGTGATACATCATTTGAAAGGAATTGAAATTATCTGTAAACTAATGCAAGAATTTTTTAAATCTATCCATTCGTTCAAAAGTTACAGCCTAATCTTGAAGGATTCCTAGGCCCAGAGTTGAATAAATATCAAAAATTGTTGCATCTTTAGATTGGCAATGAAATTAGCTTTCAAATGATGTATCACAAGTGGGAGGTTGTCATTTAAAATTTTGAAGTGGGGGTAGGTGGGGGTTAGGGAGTGAGTTTTAAAATTTCGCCAAGCATGGGGACACCCCTTCCAAATAACTGTCCGAACGAATTTTCATATTTTATTTGGTTTACGAAATATTTGGGGTGGATACTTTTCATTGGAACACCCTGTATAATTGTTTCTATGGGTTTCGGTCACATTAAAAATTGCTTCGATGAAAAGAAATTCAAATTAGGGCCCAGCAATATATTGTTGCAATACATTTAACCTCCCCAACCCCACAATTTAAAAAAGAGGTTACTGCAATCACTAAAATTTTCTAATTCGAGATAAAACCGGACTATACCTACGTTTGGAGGTCTCAGCAACCCCAAAAAGTGTTTTTAAAAATGCGTCTGTGTGTATGTAGGTACGTATACGAATGTATACGTACATTCGTACGTTCGTTTGTAAACACGCGCACGCCACAGCCAAAGCTACTAAACCGATTTGTCTCTCATAACCCAACTTAGATCTGAAAAGCTTTTGGAACCAATCATGCAACCGGAAATGCCATCAAATTTTCGACTCTTCAAGCTTTTTTGACAAAAACGCCCGGGACCGATTTGCATGAAATTTTGCACATTGAGATCGTATCAAACACTAAAAACACATTATAGCTCAAACTACTGGATCGATTTGGCTGAAATTTGGTACATGGAGATTGGGTGACCAGCTAAAGAGCTGAAAACCTTTTGGAAGCAGTTGGTGATCGGGAAGTGCTATTTAGGCATCTAAAATTTTAAATTTTAAATATAGGACGCACGGAAATCATAAAAATCCATGCACGCGATGGGGAGATTCCGGCCGCTTCTCTGCGGCATTTTTATAACTTAAAGGCGATTTGAAAGGAAACACACCAATGGCACACCAATTTCCAAATTTAATAGTACATTAAGTATTTATAACAAGGGACCAAAAAAGTTTTTTTTTCCTGAGGGGTGTTTAATATCCTTGAGGGAATAAAAAACCGTTTAGTCCTGTGTTACTTATATTATTTTTGCTAATATCGACAGACTTACACTAAATTTAATTCTGAAATAATGTCACTTACAACATTATATTTGCAATAACCAAAACGCAGCCGCTTATTGTGATGGCACCCTTAGATTAATGCCATGCAAAAAGAGCCGGTTAATCAAAATTTGTATTCTCACAAAATCAGGGATTCAAAATTTATAATGTATACCCAATAAGGTTTATTTTCGCATTTTTTTTACATACAATTTAGTCAATCGATACTTAGGTACAAATAGTAAAGCATATACAGGGTGATTCACGTAGACCGTTCTTTAGAAGTTTTTCTACTTCCCAGTGGAATAGAAATTTTAAATTTGGTACTCGGCCATTATCGACAATTCTGAATTCACCTAAAATATTGGCGAGATTCCATCACTTCCGGTTTCGCCGGAAATGATACCAACTTTGTTATTTTAAATGGAACCCTACAATTTTTATTACATATTTATGATTGTCTTTTCAGACTGAGTATTTCTTATCTGGGTTATCTCCATCTACCTGTCATAGTTTTTGACTTATGTCAATTTTTTCGTTCAAAATGTCACATGTAAGAGTTGCTTTAAAAAATCGCAGCTCCTAAACGCTTTGCAATGATGAAACGAGTTTTTTTACAATCGATAGCGAAGGAATCAGAGATTCTTTTGAGTGGTCGGCAATCTACGAACATAGCTTCAAACGTTCTCAATTACCATTCAAATTTGACGATGACAAAATGTGGAAAAGACGATTTTTTCAAATGGAACGTACTATTTTTGGCAACGGCAGTCGATAGAGCGCTAAATTTTAGGGGCAGTTTCTTCAACATGTCGTATACCCTCTACTTAACAATTCTGAGTTATTTACGAAAAAAGATATTCTGAAAAAATTATGAGTTATCGGAAATAAAGTAGGCTTTGGAAATTTTGTCACGTCAAAAAGTGACATTTTCATTGTTAGTATTAATAATTGTTGGCTTAATTTTGGTCTTACAACAACGGTGGACTACATGAATGAAGTTGTTTTTGATTTATTTGTGATTTATGGTCAAAATGACACAGCAAAATAAGAACGATTTTTTAAGAAAAAATACTCTCAAGGCAACTTATTTCATTTTATAACTTACAAATACAAATCTTACAATAGAACTAACAATTATCAACATTAATACCCTTTTGAAAGAAACAAATGTAACACACTTCAACAAAGCTTTGTCATTCATTACATTAATACAATTCGTCTTCATTGCGAACAAATTTACCCTGTCATCTGCGCTAAATCTGAATACTTTGCGTTAAAGGGCCCGGCAAGTTCTGTCTACAATTCGGTCATTTTGACCATAAGTCACAAATAAATCAAAAACAACTTCATTCGTGTAGCCCACAATTTATTGTTGTAAGACCAACATTAAGCCAACAATTATTAATACAAACAATGAAAATGACACTTTTTGACATGTAACAAATTTTCCAAAGCCTACTCAATTTCCGATAACTCATCACTTTTTCAGAATATCTTTTTTCGTGAATAACTCAGAATGGATAAGTAGAGGGTGTAGGACATGTTGATGCAACTGCCCCTAAAATTTATCGTTCTATAGATTGCCGTTGTCAAAAATAGCACGTTCCATTTGAAAAAATCGACTTTTTCACATTTTGTCGTCGTCAACTTCGAATAGTAATTGTGAACGTTTGAAGCTATGTTCGTAGATTGCTGGCCACTCAAAAGATTCTCTGATTCCTTCGCTATCGATTGTAAAAAAACTCGTTTCATTATTGCAAAGCGTTTAGGAGTTGTGATTTTTTAAAGCAACTCTTGCATGTGACATTTTGAACGAAAAAATTGACATAAGTCAAAAACTATGACAGGTAAATGAAAGTAACCCAGATAAGAAATACTCTGTTTGGAAAGACGATCTTAAATATGTAATGAAAATTATAGGGTTCCATTTAAAATAACAAAGTTGGTATCATTTCCGGCGAAACCGGAAGTGACGGAATCTCGCCAATATTTTAGGTGAATTCAGAATTGTGGATAATGGCCGAGTACCAAATTTCAAATTTCTATTCCACTGGGAAGTGGAAAAACTTCTAACGAACGGTCTACGTGAATCACCCTGTATAATGAATGCGAAAATTGGCTGTAGCCTGTAGATCAGCGTCATTTAACCATCCAAAACAAGTTTTTGAAAGATTTATTGTCACCATCAGAAAGGTATTCAAATTCTGGTTTTAAATAAGACAAAACCAACGTTATAGCCCAAACTACTGAACCGATTTGTCACTCGATGATGGTGACAAGCAAAAATAGGTTACCTAAAATACATTCACACAAAATTCATTGGATATTCGTTCTTGAAGTGGGAATTGCTGCAAAGATGATAATTATAAGAACTATATAGTTCAATTCAATGATTTTAGCACTTTTAATCATTATTCTGGCTTAGAATTACGGTGCATCTGACGTAATGACAAATAATACACACTGAAACTTGCAAAATAATTTACCACTCTGTGCAGAATATCGAATCGCGGGATGTCCTAAAATGAGGGTGAAAGAGAGCGCAAACATCCAAACCATCTTTGTTCAGGTTGGCGGCGCACTTTGTTAGAAGAGTTCCATTATTTATAGCCGTAAGCTAAACAATGTAAAAAGTATGTCCGCTGCCCTACTGGAGGCCAAATGCAATAAAGTAAAGTACGGACCCTGCAATATATTGCATGTAATTTATTTAAGTCTAAACCTGAAATGCTTATGTAAACAATAACAATTATTGTTAATGGTACTTAACTGACAACCTATTCAACGAAGAGGCCTTAACGGGACGATGCTGGTGCGGTTTTCTACTAAAGCATCAGGCATATAAATATATAGGATGGTTAATTTTTTGAGGCTCCACCATTGAGATCTCGGAAACCATAAGATAGTCCAGGAGGCAATGAACATTTTTGATGGTACATATGTCATTTCAGCAAACTTGGTTTTGCTATTAACCTCCCCACAACCATATAAAAATGGGAGGTTATTGCAATCACTCCAAAATTCGAAATTGAGATAACACCAGATCTTTACGTTTCAAGGTCCCAGGATCACAAAAAAGTGGTTTTTAAAAAATGTCTGTGCGTATGTACGTATGTATGTATGTATGTATGTATGTATGTACGTATGTGAGCACGATTTCTCGGAAACTACCGAACGGATTTTAATGAAATTTGGTATGAAAGTTAGCTTTGGTCTTCCGGTGAGCCCAGTTAATTTTGTTGCGAATCCGCAGACGCCAAGTGCCTTTTTGGCACACCAACTATGAAATTTGACTGATGAACACTAATTTTTCTTATCAGTACATGAAAGGCTTTGAAACTCTGTATCTGAAAGTGTATTCACACTTAGCGCCTTTTTGGCATAAAATCGAAAAATTCGAAGTTTCGAGGAAACAATAAATAACACGCTACAGCCCAAATTGCTGGATTGATTTGGCTGAAATTTGGTAGGTAAAGATACCGTTACCCGCCGAAGAGCTGATTTAATTTTGGTGGCAATCGGCGAACGGCAAGTGCCATTTTGGCATATCAACTTTGAAATTTTAAGAATGAACTCATATTTTCTTTATCAGCACATGAAAAGTCTTCAAATTTTGTTTCCAAAATTGTATTCAATCTTAGTGCCCTTTTGGCAAAAGATCGTAAAATTTGGAAAAATCACAGAAAACACGTTAGGCTTGTATAAATAGTAAAATTTACTTGATATTGGTGATAATATTGGATCATTCACCAAGTGGGGAGGTTCCAGCCGCTTCCGTAGCTGCCCATTTTTTTATAGTTGTTTTCATGCTGGAGATTACTAAAATTGAAGTCTGCCACAAATCTTGTGAGGCAGGGGTTAATGGCGCCCATTTTAATTTTGCAAAAATTGACATCTCGCAAACAGTAAAAACTACGAAATTTTATGAAATTAGAAAAAAGTTGTGTTTTTCACTGTAGATTAGGAATCTGAAGGAAAATGCAAGATCTGGCTTAGTTCCTGAAATATACTGGCAAAACCGAAGAATATCATCCTATCTTAATTTAGAAGGCTTGGAAAAATTTTCTCCATCTCACTTTGTTGGTATACCGTCAATTGATCGCCAACAATTGACCGCGCGACAATTGATCGCATCTCAGTTGATCGCGGCCGACAATTGATTGCAGCCAACAATTGATCGCGGACGACAATAATTGATCGCGAACCTTAAAATTAATAGTTTTTAGTTTTTACCTATAATTCAAGACCATGAAGAATGTCACTTGAAAGTTATGTCACGAGCGCTGAAAAATCGACAACATTTTCTTGCAATTTTCTCAATTTCCAAATAATGGTTGGCACTAGTCCTATATATATGTAAGTGAACCTGGAAGGATCAGAAAGGAGATTTATTCTTCTGGATGGGTAGTAAGTAATAAAATTGCAGATTAAGGGTTGAGGAACAGGTACCTAACTATACTATTAGTCCTGATACACCTAATGGCTAATGGGCCCGTAAAAGTTGATACAAACTTTGTCTGTTAATAAAATTTTTATTTATAACCCGATTTTAATGAAATTTTGTGAGGTTATTAACTCAACCTTTCTACGTCGAAGCCACTTATTTAATGTTGCAACACTCATCTAGTTTTTCTTCTTCATCTTAGAATCATATTTGAAGTTTTCTGAGCGGAGTAAGACTGAAAAATTAAGACATTTTTTGTTCTCTTACTCAAAAACTAATTTAACTAAAATCTGCAATGTTTCGCAAGAAACCTGAAATTGTAAGTCAAGTTGTCTTTGGAATTTACTTTTGTCACATTGACAAGCAAATTTTAATCAGTTTAAGATGGCTCGATTATCGCTAGAAGATAAATTTTAATTAAAACCCTCCAAGAGCGTAATTTTAGAGCCTCCAGAAAAGTTGCAGTAATGCACTAGAGATTCTTCTGGCTCCAAAATTACGCTGGTCGAGCTGGCTGAGATTAAAATTTTATCTTCTAGTAATAATCGAGTCATGTTAAACAGATTAATTTGCTTGACAATGTGACAGAAGTAAATTCCAAAAGGCAACTTGACTTACAATTTCGAGTTTTTCGCGAAACTGCAGATGTTAATTAATTATTTTTTGAGTAAAAGAACAAAAAATGTTTTAATTTTTTGTCGTTACTTTGCTCAGAAAACTTCAAATATGTTTCTAAGATAAAGAGAAGCAGACCATCACCGTTGATTTAATTTTGCAGCGATCCTAGATGTTACCTCTTCGTTTACTGAAGAATATTTCAGAAACTAAATGAGCGTTGGTATGTATTAAATGAGTGGCCTCGACGTAGAAAGGTTGAGTTAACAACCTCACAAATCTTCTTTGAAATCGGATTATAAATAAAAATTTTATTAACAGCCAAAAATTTGTTTCAACTTTTACCGGCCCACCCTGTAATTGAACCAAATTTCATAATGATCTGCCTATTAGTACCTAACCAAGTTAGAACACGTTGTCAATTTTCAGTCTTTTCAGTATATTTCAGTACTTAACCAATCTACCTATACACTGAAAAACACAAGTTTTTCTAATTTAATAAAATTTTGGATCTTTGACTCCCTGTCCCACAGGATTTATGGCGGGCTTTCGTTTTAGTAATCTCCAGCATGAAAACAACTATAAAATTGCTAAACCAAATTGCTGAAATGACATGCCAAAAATGTTCACTGATGCCTCCCGGACTAAAGAAAGATTTGGAGAGTAGTTAAAATATAGAGAAAAGTGGCGCTATTTCTTGGTAATTAAGAATCTGAAGAGAGTTGCCCGATATTTTGATTTGTTTCCGAGTTGTTTATGATTTAATATGAATAAGTGGACTGTACTAATTGGTCTCAGTTTTATTTCTGATGACATAATTTACCATGTCACAATAATAATTGAATTCGTATCTCTCGATTAACATTAACATTTTAACACAACAATTAACATATCCGGCTCCTTGAACCTACCCATCAGTGCGAGTAAAAGGTTCAAAACAATGGACTTCACTAAATTTTGAAAAGGTCATTGGCACTATGGTTTGGTAACACGACAATCTTGCTAATGCTCCTTATCCTGCCCGGCGTGAGTTTCAGTATCACTCCGAATAAAATACAATATTTTATTTTCACTTATAATCTCATAAGAGCATTAATTCTTTAGAGAAATTTTTGGAGTGCATTCCAACAACGTATTAATCGGCCCGAGTGGAACACGAGGGCCCGATTACGTTGTTGGGATGCCCGACTAAAATTTCCAGAAAATGAATTGATGCTCGAATGCAGATTCGGTTAAAAAATAGCAACGATACAGCCACAGAGATTGAATAGAAATGATTTTGTTCAACATGTATCAAGTTGTAAGAGCAAATATCCATGGCGACGTCTATTAATTTGTGCTTTTTGACATTTAATTTGATCTAAAAATTTCCACTTATTAATTTCGCTTAGGACCGGTTTATCGATCCTCAGTTATCCGTATAATAACCGAAAGCCAATTGCCTAGCAACTACAGTTCTGATTGGCTATACAATCTGTTAGTTAGAAGTTAGCTGAGCATCGATAAACCGGCCCTTAGATTGGTCTAGGTATCAAAAATTTCCAGGAAATCCTTGAGTTGCCATGGTAAACACGCAGAAATAAATTTTTCTATTGGCTAACGATTAGTATCGTGCGATAATCGTATATAATATAACGAGTAGTATCGGTATACGACAAAAGGCCGCGCCCGAAATGCCGCGAGACAAAATGCCGCGACCGAAACGCCGCGGAGACGGAACGCCGCGGGGACAGAACGCCGCGGGGACGAAACGCCGCGGTTCCAAAATAACGCCGGGACATAACGCCGCCGGGACAGAATGCCGCTGCGACAAAAAGCCGCCTCCCATATTTTTATTATTTCTACTGATATTTTTTATCCACTCCGCGTCCGTTAGCATTGTGTCTTGATTTATGAAAGTGTTAGATAATTTAGAGGTGTCGGGCCGACACTTGCGACTGACATGTTTTTGCGATCCCAACCAAGTTTTGATCTGTAACCCATATGGAGTCAATTACGACTGGTTTCGGTCTTCGTTGCATGAATTTGATAATAATATTTATTAAATTAGTAGGAACAACTAGATCTTATTTTTTACAAAATCGAGCGTAATAAAATTTAGAACAATTTGTTTTCCACATTTCTTCCCAACAATAAATTTTTTGAAAAGCGATAATTTATCGGTGGCTTGTTTACGCATAGCTTAGAATAATAAAGGTATTAAAAACATTGAAACTGTGGTTGCTGGGGTCTAGAATAAAAATATTTTTTCTTGGAAAATCAATTTACAAAGGAAGGGTTCACTGTTCAGCAGGATGTACAGATATTTCATATCGTTAAAGTGCCATTAGAGGGACATGAAAAAATTACGTCATGAGTTTGAAGCCTGGCTTTAATTTGCTTGTTTAGTTTACCTGCCATTCCAGGTAAAGAAAGGATTAACAACTGATCTTTTTTCAATTACCCTAGTTAAATTTTTATTTTGAATTGAGCCGTTAGTTTAGAATTTCCCAGAAAAATTACACCAGCATTGAAAAATTGAATAGGCGGGTTTCTAACCCCCCGGGCATATACTTGCACCACCGCTACACATTTCTCTTAATAATTATACCTGCATCCTGTCCTTAAACTGGAAAAATTCCGGAACATTACGACTTCTTAGAAATTGTCGTACCTACCGGATAGAATATCCCGTGGCTGTGGTTAAGAAGATTATAAACAACCCTTAATTTACAAACCATAAATATGATAATATTTAATAATGAGTTTGCTGCTAATTTTAATTAGATTGTTTAATTCAACTGCCTTTCAAAATATTCATCACTTTATTACGATAAATAAAAACAATGTTCCAGCGGCATTCTGTCCCGGCGGCGTTATGTCCCGGCGGTTTTATGTCCCGGCGGCGTTATGTCCCGGCGGCGTTATGTCCCGGCGGCGTTATGTCCCGGCGGCATTATGTCCCGGCGGCATTCTGTCCCCGCGGCGTTTAGGCCGTGGCATTTCGGTCGCGGCATTTTGTCCCATCCCGCGAGTAGTATACCTACCGATTTTTTCCGACAAAATTTGCGAAACAAATAAATGAATAGCTTTTATAACGAAAATCGTCACGAGCGCTTTAGCGCGAGTATGACGATTTTTCAAAAGCAAAAGCTACGAATGTACCTATTTGTAAGCGAATTTTGCAGAAAAAATCAGACCACGAATTATATTGGGATGATTAAACAACAAAAGAAATTTCAATAGAAACAATAAGGTTGCCATGTTCGTTGTCATATGACATTTCGTTTGACAGAAATTTTTTCGCTGGAAAACCGTCCTGCTTTTCACTCGTATGGTGTTTTTCAGTTCAAAACCATCATGGTGATTGGTCGACTGTCTATAAATTCTGACGTTTGATTGGTTTAAAATTCTTGAGTAGTTTAATCGTATATAATATAACGAGTGGTATACTGATTTTTTCCGACAAAATTTGCGAAACAAATAAATGAGTAGCTTTTGCAACGAAAATCGTCACGAGCGCTTTAGCGCGAGTGGCGATTTTCCAAAAGCAAAAGCTACGAATGTATTTGTAAGCAAATTTTGCAGAAAAAATCTGACCACGAATTATATTCGGATGATGAAACAACAAAAGAGATTTCAATGGAAACAATAAGGTTGCCATGCTCGTTGTCATGACATTTCGTTTGACAGAAATTTTTTCTCTGGAAAACCGTCCTGCTTTTCACTCGTGGTGTTTTTCAGTTCAAAACCATGGTGATTGGTCGACTGTCTATAAATTGTGACGTTTTATTGGTTTAAAATTCTTGAGTTGTATAATCGCTTATAATACCACAAGTGCATGCTATTTAATCGGTTAAATTTTGAAAATGATTACGAAAGCTTGTTGCCGGTGGTAAAACAATGAGAACGAAATTGCCATTTATTATCTGATTAAAGCCCGAGAGCTTTAGCTCGAGGGCATTAAATCTTTGATAATAAATGGCAATTTAGTTCGAATTGTTTCACCTAAACGACAACAAAGCTTGAGTAATTATTTCTAAAATTTAACCAATTACAATAGCGATGCACGAGTGGTATTCGGTAAGATTATTTCGCAAATTAAACTCTTCATTTTGTTAAAAGAACGATTTTTTAAACCGGGGTTGCCTATACTCAAGAGCCCAATAAGATGTTGTGAACGAGCCTTTATAATTCATTGACGTTTGAGGTTAGGAAACGTGCAAACAAAATGTCATTGAATTTTGAGATTATATCCAGAAGAAATCAGAGTCCTTTATGTCCAAAAACACTTAAAATATGGTTTGTGGAAAGAAGACTTTAATTGCGTGTAGGATATGTGCCTGGTGGTCATATTTATGGACCTTTATTTCCCTTAAAACTGATTTTACGTGGTACGTAGTGAAAAAATTGTGTTCAAAATCAAGTAGTCAAGAAAACGATTAAATGACTCGTGCATTAATAGAATAGAATAGAATAGAATATTTATTTAGGCTGATAGATATATACATCATTTGCCGGGTCAATATAACATACAATATAGTAAAAAACAATAATTTTACATAACAGAAACGTACGTACAGATTCTGTGGACAGTTACAATTGGGAGGACAGGTATTCATCTGTTGAATAAAAGGCTCCTCCTGTTAGTAGGTTCTTGATTGTGCTCCTGAATTGGGGTAGGGGAAGCTTCGCAATTTCCACAGGTAGTTTATTAAAAAATTTTGGGCCAAAATAGTTTATGGCATGCCTGCATTTGTGGAGGCGGGTGTACTCAATGTCCAGGTGATCGCTAGAACGTATGGCGTGGTCATGAAACTCAGACCGAGTCATATAGTAATCAATATGGTTCCTGACATACATGAGGCATTGAAAAATATATAGAGACGGTGCAGTCAGAACTCGTAACTCTACAAACTTTGTTCGTGCATCATCACGATATGCTAGTCCAGAAATTATTCTAAGTGCCCTCCTCTGGATTTTAAACACAGTTTTCAAATGCGGTGTGTGGCCCCACGATACCAACCCATATGAGAATGCACCCTGAAAAAGCGAGAAGTACGCCATTTTTAAGACTTCTGCCGACACTTGGTCTAATAGATTTCTAAATAAAAATATGATTCCGGATAACTTGTTTGTAAGTTGTGTAACATGAGCTTCCCAGCTTAGCTTTGAGTCTACAATTAGTCCCAGAAACTTGGCAGTTTCATCAGCATCACGCGCCTCGCCCAAGTCCCGCAGGGAGAAAGTTAAACTTTGAGTTTTTGCTTCATTAAGAAAAAGTCTGTTAGTCCGGAACCATTGTTCTGCATTTTGCATTGTCGCGTGCTTAGCACGTATTGCGCCATCCAGAGTATTCCCACTAGTGAGGATACTAGTATCATCGGCAAAGAGTATGACTTCGGCTCCCTAGATCGCCCCCGGCAGGTCGTTAATATATAGCAAAAACAACAGGGGCCCGAGCACAGACCCCTGCGGAACGCCACATGTAATACTAATTTCATTTGACTTTTCGTTGTTGATGGTCGTTACCTGCTTACGCCCTTACCCTTAAATGAATTCGATTGGATAGAAATTTCAAAATGAGTCTGATTGATTGGTTTAAAAGGTAATCTGGAAATAATCGCTGGAAAACCGTCCTTCTTTTCACTCGTGGCGGTGTTTTTCAGTTCAATTCAAAACCATGGTGATGATTGGTCGACTGTTTATATAAATTCTGACGTTTTGATATAGGTTTAAAATTCTTGAGTTGTTTAATCAATGAAACATCATTATACTCAATCATACTGAGCTAATCCCGCGGAAAAATATAGTGATAATTGATTTCGATTGATTTAAAATTTCTATCATTTTTAAATTTTAACCTCCCCACCACTTCACCATTTAAAAAAAAGGGAGGTTACTGCAATCACTAAAATTTTCGAATTCGAGATAAGACCGGATCTATACGTTTTGAGGTCTCAGGAGCTCAAAAAAGTGGTTTTTAAAATGTGTCTGTATGTATGTACGTACGTACGTACGTTCGTACGTTCGTACGTTCGTTCGTAAACACGCCACAGCCCAAACTACTCGACAGATTTAGCTGAAATTTGGTACGTGTGCATGTGATAACCCAACTTAGATCTGAAAAGCTTTTGGAGCCAATCGTGCGACTAGAAATGCCATTTTGGCACATCAACTTTTAAATTTTAAATGCAAACCCCCATTTTTCACCTCACGATAGAGAAGGCCTTCAAATTCTGCTTCTAAAAATGTATTCATTCTTAGTGCCCTTTTGATCAAAAATTAAAAAAAAAAAGATTTTTATCCGACTTTAAAATCGCGGTACAGCCCAAGCCCCTGAACCGATTTGGCTGAAATTTTGCACACGGGGATTGTATTGCACGTCGAAGAGCTGAACAAATTTTGGAAATTCAATCGGCCCACGGAAACTGCCGTTTTGACACACCAATTTGTAACTTTAAAATTATTCACTCATTTAACCATCCAAAACAAGTTTTTGAAAGATTTATTGTCACCATCAAAAAGGTCTTTAAATTCTGGTTTTAAGTAAGACAAAATTCGTTCGCATTTAGTGCTCTTTGGGTCAAAAAATCGAAATTTCATAATAACACTAAAAATACATTATAGCCCAAATTAGCGAATCGATTTAGCTCAAATTTGGTACATGGAGATTGGGTGACCCGTTGAAGACCTGAAAGGCTTTTGGAAGCAATTGGTCCACGGGAAGTGCCATTTAGGCATATCAACTTTAAATTTTAAATACAAAGGTCTCCTTTTTTATGTCGCCATTAGAAAGACGATCAAATTCTCGTTCTAAAAATGTATCACAGTTTCTGCCATTTCAGTGGAAAATAGAGAAAAAATTCTTTCTCATTAAAAGGGAGCGAGCTGACAGTGGATGACATAAAGTGGCAGTTGTTGTCAAAAAGGTGGCAAAAGATTAACCTTAAAAGGAACATATTGTCAAATGTGATGGGTGATGTCCGAGGTGGTGTCGGTATTTGTCAGAAAATTGTAAAATTAGTCACAGTCGATAAGGGTAAAAAATTTCTGTTGAATTGACCACTATCTACACAGAATACAAAGATCCACGCGATGGGGAGGTTTCAGCCGCTTCTCTGCTGCATTTTTTTTACCATGTATGTAGGTGCCTACATCAGGGTGATCCAAACTCGACGTCCAAGCCATTTTTTTAGGAAACGTTTGGACGTATACTTTCAAAATTTTCTTTCCATGTTTTAGCTGTCAATGTAAGCTTTAAGCGAAGGTGCATATAAGATCTCATGCAACGACGGTCGGCGTCGTGACGCCGCGCCGGGAATAAAATTCTTTCCAGCAACGCCCTACTTGATGCGATGAACCATTGGAGAAGTATTTTTCTGCCTATTCAAATTCAAAAATCCTAATGCCAAAATTTCATAATTTGAACCATTTTCATTTTATTGTCTAAGAAAAAAAGAATGTCATCTCGCAGGCTTCTCTATCAAATAATAGATTAAATACTTACTGCAGGTGACAATGGATTATTAATGACTTATATTAACGTTTGATTTGAGTTGAGAAGGGAAGTATTTGCGTTGATTTTTGTCGTCAAACTGGTGAGAGGGCAAATAGATTCTCCTCCGTTACTTGAATTACTGCCTTTCTATGTGCCTTCTTATCCGTCACGTCATCAACCTTTATTTTATGTTCCAACTCCTCGCACTAATCTGCTAATTAAATCACCTCTCAATTTTATGTGTAGTTGTTTCAATTCAGTAGCGCTGAAATGTGACATTAACTTCTCCAGTCTTCACTCTATTAGAAAATGTTATATCGAAGCCTCGGTTAACTAATCAGTCATTGAGTACTTGTATTCACTTTTTCTATTTCTGTTCAATTATGTATTATTTTCTCATCTTTTGTCTTTTAGTTTGTCCTATAATTGGAATGTATAATTCTGTTGGGCAAATAAACTTATTATTATTAGGAATATAATGAAAAAAACATTTCAAGAAAAATGGTTTGGGCGTCGAGTTTGGATCACCCTGCAGGTACATACTATCTTGTTTTCTTTGTATAATTCCTCTAATTGGTTTCTCCTTTTATGGAATCAATAAAATACCTAACTATATTATATTAAATGTGTATACCTCATAATAAGAAAATATACTTAAAAGGAATAAAACTGATGGAATATCGACTATAGTTTTTCGAAAACTCTTCAAATGACAAAATTCGATTAAAATATGTGGTGATCCAGCAACGGCATTATATGCTGTAAATAAGGAGAGACAAAGAGCCGAAAATCCTCCAGAAAACATCCCTAAAGCTTTCGCTCAAACAGAGCCTCGCCACAAAAACTCATACGTCGATCAATCCTACCTTCCACAAAAATTATCCTGGTTTAAAAGCTTCCAAAACTACGTTTCAGGCAGCCATTGGAACAGCGATGTATTTTTAAAGCCGGGATCTAGAGAGCTTTTTAAGCTCTCCCCTCTCGAAAAAAACAAGTTGTGGCGCCGCCCCTACAAACGCCATTGGCTGGAAAAAGTTTACAACACAGACATATCATTAAGAAGACTTGAAAATTTGGGTAGTGGAATTTCGACCGTATGAAAAATCATATGAGCTCGACCAGGACCAGAGTAAACTAAGGCATATCGCAGCTCAAAAATATATCGGATTAGCGGACAGTGAATTATTGTGCAGACTGTGCGAAGCGGAAGTCTAAACCGCAAAACACTTGATCTACTTATTGCAAATTAATACATTTTGGTTTATCTCATAATATGCTCCTTTCCCTTTCTTGCTATTAAGTATTTTAAAACGCGGCGAGGTTTCGGCGAAGCCGAAAGCGAGCAGCCACTGAAATGCAAATCCGCGACTTGAGGTGTTAATTGGCGGTAATTCTGTATACTTATAAGTAAATTAAACTGTTGTTTTTTTTGATTTCCTGTTTTGTAGGTATATTTAAATTTTTAAAGATATGCCTAAGTGGCACTTCCTGTTTATCAACTGCACTCTAAAAAATTGGAGTATTTTTAACCTGCAAAAGTAGAAATTTAAAGGTAAAAATATACTTATTTAAACGGAAATTTTACTATTTTCGTCAATATTACCATTTTGTGGTTAAAATGCTCGGTAAATGGGCATTTCTGCCTCGACAAGGAGGAATATCACCTTGGACCATGCCTGATAATGCCCAAATAGTGCAATATTTTCCTGGGCAGGGGTAATATCATCAATGATAAAGTGAATGTACCATTTTTTACAGATTTCCCCATTTTGAAACAAAATTACCGGTCAATTACTCCACGTGTCTCATAATAAATTACCTATTGGATATAAGCTTTTGTCTTACATAGTAATATTACCATTTACCCAACTAATTCCGATACAGTATATCAACACCTTATATTATTGCCGTTAGGGAATGCTATTTGCCATTTACAGATCATCAGTGTTATCTACATACGAGTATATATCTAGTATCTACTGGATGGTGATCCCGGATAGCCAGAAATTATGTATGTAATGTATCACTGTAATGACTAGATGATTCGTATATATACTTTAAGTTACTTTCGCATCCCTGACTGTGTGCAGAAGAAAAATATTTCAAATTTCACTGTCCCGACAAAATTTTCTTTTTGGGGTAAAATTCACCGGCAAATTCTGGATCATTCTATGCTAGCCATCGACGCAGGATCAGGAATGCGTGCGCCGATCCGGCTCATTTCGGCGTTGTTAATTGTTATGCGAAGGGAAAGGCCGGTGTCCACGTGGTGGGTTTATGTGATTTTGTGAATACCGTTTAATTGCAACAACAAAACAATATTTATTATTAATCTACGGGTAAGTACTTCTTGTGGTTCTTCTTATTTTAAACTGGAGCTTTCGATTACAGTCAGTCACATGGTAGATAAAGAAAAGGTTTGCATATCGTTAACAATAATTATTTAAGTATTTCACAACCGAATCGTAATGACTTGGGAGTGTTCTGACTTCTGTTTGACAATTTGGGGCCAAATACAGGGTGTCTCAGAACGCGCGCACCATATTTTAATGAAGTACTCAGGATTAAATTTTGAGTCGATTCGTGTTTTTGAAAATTTCCAGGTTCCAATAGTTCACGAGTTATAACAGATTTGCGAGGGCCAATCAGATTTCAGCTCTGAATTGCTTCATAAGGTAATTTAATGTTACATGCACTATTTCCTAGGTAACAAGATTCTATCAATGAAAATTTAATATTGTTGTATCTTGTTACCTAGGAAACAGTGCATGTAACATTAAATTACCTTATGAAGCAATTCAGAGCTGAAATCTGATTGGTCCCTTCAAATCTGTTATAACTCGAGAACTATTGAGCCCTGAAAATTTTCAAAAACACGAATCGACTCAAAATTTAATCCTGAATACTCCATAAGAATTTGGTGCGAGCGTTCTGAGACACCCTGTATACTGCTCATCAGTACATGCACCGTAATTTATCGAACGTCCGTTTTCTCTTCAAATAGGTACGAAAATTGTCCTTTTGAATACAGCAAGTATAAAAGTTTCAAAGTCCACCTATTTAGAGACCATGCTAAGAAGCCGTTGCAGAAGGGTACCTCATTTCGATGCAATGCGGAAAACTTATTCAGATGTACTTTTTTAAAATCCATCCTCAGCCAGGCATCAGCCGAAACAAGAAAAGTTCCAAACCAAAAATTGTCGTTTTGTTGAATAAACTAAAGAATTAGAGGTAAGCAATGTTTTATAGGTTTTAATGTAACATTTCACAATTTTTTTTCAGTGGTTCTACAGTCCAGCGTGGTATTCTTTTGTGTATGCACTTGATACATTTGAAGTGTACCTAAGGACTTGTGTCCCGAATTGAATCGTTCACCTAAGTATATATTTACTGTAAGTAATACCTCTAGGTACATTTGAACTAGAGTTTTAATTATGCATTTTCAGTGTTTTGGTGCCTTTTGTGGAAAATGAACTAGGCGTTTTGGAGTCTCAGCGTTTTTAAGTTGTCATAATTTTTTAGTTCTGTCTTTGTAATTCATGTTACTAATTCATACTTACGCGCTTATATATGAATATAAAAAATTTACTCTAATTGTCTCAACATTCTTTAACAATGTTTCTCCTAGATGATAGGATGTAGGTAGGTATCCGCTGATTTGGGCAAAGCTTTTGTAGTTATGTTTCTAAAATCATTAAAATTCAATAGGCATTCTTATTAACAATTGTAATGCAATTTTGTTTCGTTGATTAGACAACTTTGTTATATTTAAGTGCTTTTACTAAATTTAAACCCGCATTAACTACTCTGTGGTGGAGTTCTGCGTCCTTATTTTTGATTTCTTATTCCTTATTTTCTGAACTAACCCTTCAGCTTGTAACTTAATTTTACAAATATTAACTGATACTTTTGCCGCTGTCTAAAATTGGTATAGGTAACCTGAGGTGAATTTGAAGGGTACTATTTTTGTTGGCCGGGGTAATTTTACCTGCGACCGTATAAAATGCCTAGGTAATTTTAACATCCTGAGGTAAATTTAAACGGTACTATTTTCGTTAGCGGGGGTAATTTTACCTAGGCTATGTAAAATTCCTCGATAATTTTAATCTCCTGATCTAAAATTACCCGGTACAATTTTTATAATGGGCTAATTTTGGAAAATAATATTACCCGTCAACTTTACTCCTAAAAATTTAATATTACCTTCAGACTATGGTATTTTGCCAACAAATGGAAATTTTACCGTACTAGGTAAAAAATTTCTCGGGGAGTATTCTTTCCCTTATAAAAAGAGGTAATAAAGTTGCCTCTTTTTATAAGGGTAAAATTACCCAAAAATTTTTTAGAGTGTGCTTTCAAAAGCTTTTCAGCTCATCAACTGGTCACCCAATCTCCATGTAGGTACCAAATTTCAGCTAAATCTATCCAGTAGTTTGGGATATAATGTGTTTTTAGTGTTGTTACAAAATTTCGATTTTTTTACCCAAAGGGCATAAGTATGAATGAATTTTGTCCTATTATTTGAAGACCTTTCTAATGGTGACAATAAAATTTTCGCAAACTTGTATAGATGGTTAAATGATGAGTATAATTTTAAATTTGAAAATTGGTGTGCCAAAACGGCACTTGCCGTTTGTCGATTGCCTCCAAAAAATGTTCTGCTTTTCGACGTGCGATACCATCTCCATGTGCAAAATTTCAGGCAAATCGATCCAGAGGTTTGGGCTGTATCATGTTTTTAACGTGCGTTAAAAATCACGTATATTGAAGTTTCTGTCAAAAAGGCATTAAGAGTGAATACACCTTTAGAAGCAGAATTTGAAGGCCTTTCTTATGGTGATGTCAAAAATAGGGGTTTGTATGTAAAATTTCAAAGTTATGATGTTCCAAAATGGCACTTCGGTTGCACGATTGACTCCAAAAGCTTTTCAGATCTAAGTTAGGCTATGAGATGCCTATGTGCCAAATTTCAGCCAAATCGCTCCCAGCAGTTTGGGCTGTAGAGCGTTTACAACGCACGTACGTACGCACATACATACAGACAGATTTTAGAAACCTCTTTTTTCTATTTCGGTTTCCTAATGAAACACTTTATAGCACCCAAACGCGTTCTCTAATGGGCTCTATTAGAGCACGGCTTTTGTTTACATCGTAACCTAGACAACGATTGTGTCCAACAATCGCCAACTGTCAAGCGAACGTTGACCTGTCTTTGAAAATGGAAAACCAATTTTTTTTCTAATAAATTGGGTATCCGAAATAGAAAAAATTGTATAAAAAACGTGTTTCATAAGGCTCTTATCGCACTCGGATTTTGTAAAACTCGGGCTTTTCGCCCTCGTTGTCCAAACATCCTCGTGCGATAATAATTGGCCTTATGAAACGTGTTTTTTAATATACTATTTTCTATTTCGGTTTCCTAACGCGTTCTCTAATGTGCTCTATTAGAGCACGGCTTTTATTTACATCATAACCTAGACAACGATTGTGTCCAACAATCGCCAACTGTCAAGCGAACATTGACCTGTCTATGAAAATGGAAAACCAATTTGATTATGGGTATCCGAAATAGAAGAAATTGTATAAAAAACGTGTTTCATAAAGGCTGGTTTATATAACAGGAATAACCCTAACTTTATTCTTTAACCGCAAAAATTCAAACATGGGGTTTTAATGCAAGCGTTCACAATGCCAGGCAACAATCTCTTGATTTATTCTATGTATAACCGCAAGATATCGCCAAATTTTTTATCTTTTATATCTCGCGAGAGTCACGTGACTAAATATCTGTAACAAAAACGGTCCACAGCGGCTTTTGGTATAAGGCCTCGCATGGCTGGAGTACGTAATTCATCCACAATAAAAAAATTCGGGCATTTAGCTTATTTTCAAAAAATTTCGAATTGAGTTTTTCTGTCAAAATTGAGACTTAAGTGTCAAATCACAGGCTCCTGACCTTTTCGTTATGAACAGCATTTCGAAAGCCTGTAGAATAGTTATGGAATAAATTTAGTGAACCATTGTAAACCAGCGGCTCTATACTCGACCCGTGAAAGTTCATATACGAATGCGCAATGTCATCTTATTCGTGCGATCTTGACATTTGTACATTCTTGAACACTCTCATCACTTTAGAGTGCTCGTATATTGCAGCGAGCACACATTTGGCGAACGTTTTGCGAATGCGAGTGCTCCGATTGAGTTCATCCGTCAATTTTGACGTTCTCACTTCTCAGGTACCGATGTTTTCTTATAAATTTATTATTTGACGAACTGCAAGATAGAGAAGAAGAAGCACAATGGATTTATGAGCAGCGTCGAGAAATTTGTGGTCGAGATCCTTTTGTGAAATTATCAGATGTTTCCTGTCATCGAAGGAGAATAATTGTGCCGATTGGGGCTAGATAATGAATAGCAAAAGTTCTCCATTAGACTTTACTACACTGGCACTTTTCTTCATTGAGTTTTTGTCTCTTGTTTATCATCTTTCTTTTCCCATGTCTATTGGGTTTTTCCAGGATCATCATCAACAATCCGAACTAAACCAAATAGACCATAGCCTGGGGCACCAAGTTCGAGGGTGCGCATTCTCGGAGGCGGTTATTTTTACATATCTACATACGTCTATTTATTACTAAAAATACTGAAAAATCTCACAACTATTCTTTTTATAAGTTTCGATACCAGATCAGCCTGAAATTTTTAAAAAGAGAGCAAATCCACAGCAAATCAACAAATCCGCCAATGAATTACAGCATTGCCATGTTGTGCGTACGCATTAAAAAATTCGTGCACCCCCCCGGAACCGTTTTCGATTACACATTTCGAAGTGTCAAGAATAGGCGAACGATTGCGAGCACGCTTTTTAGCGTTCGCAAATCATACATGCGAGTGGAAAAATGCACTTGTCGAGTATAGGTCCCCAGCCTTAAGGCTCTTATCGCACTCGGATTTTGTAAAACTCGGGCTTTTCGCCCTCGTTGTCCAAACATCCTCGTGCGATAATAATTGGCCTTATGAAACGTGTTTTTTAATATACTATTTTATATTTCGGTTTCTTAATGAACACTTTATCTACGACCTTGGGATAATTCATATATTAATGCACTCATTTTAGTTAGGTAATGATCTAGTTATCCCAATGAGTGCGGTAATGAAATGATTACCGCACTCGTGCTTATAAATGCCAGAGAATTGATAATTATTTATTTTTTATAAACATTGATAACACAATTTGAACAGTTGTAAAGATTAATGCTATCGTTGGCACTAGCTGTTTTCACTTGCGTACTAGTGCAGCTGGAGTTGGTTACGGAGACGCAGGCATCAGATTTTTTGGATGTGGTTGCTCCATTTTCCCCCAAAATCTGAATTGCAATTTTCTTCTTATTCTCAGCGGAAGTCTCTATATAATCTTCTGCAACAGAGTCAGATCTCCAACCACCATGCCTTTTTATGTCCCGAAGGTCTGCTCCCGCATTCGCCAAAATTGTAGTGGAAGTGCGGCGAAAACAATGACCAGTAAATTCTTTTGCATCAGGCAGTCCCAGAAATTCCGCAATTATTTTCGGCATACTTCCTATTGTGTTGATTCCAATATGCTGATTTGTGCATCTACCATTTCTATATGTCAGGAAAAAACGTACATTGGAACAATTTTTAGGTCGAAGTTCCACGTAATTCCTAACAGTCTCAACCAAATTAATACCATCAATATTTCCAGTCGTTATAAAAAATTCTCTGGCTTTATTGGTTTTGGTATCCGGAATTACGACCCTAAAGCATGCGCCTTCGTCTGTCACATTATTCGTCTTCAGATATGTTAACTCTTCCCTTCTGCATCCACCCGCCAAACCAAAAATTAAAACAACCTGAAAATCAATTAAAATTAAAGAAAAAAAATCATTTCGTTATAAATTACCATCCTTGATGCTTAAATATTTCTCATTCCCTGCTGTCTCCAAGAATTTAACAGTATCCTCCCTGTTCAGAACTCTAGACTTCCTAGGTTTATAACCCTTTCCTTTATTCTTCAGCAAGGCTATGAGATTGACGTATTTTTTTAAGTCAACGCGCTTCTTGATTGAAATTTCCGTCTTCAGCATCGAGTAATAGCACCAAAGGGACGAAAGCTTCTGGCTTTTACTCAGCTCCTCAAAATATACAAGCAATGCCTTTTCGTTTGTGGTATCCTTTATGTTCTTCGACTTGCACCACTGCTCGTACCTTTTAAAGGCCAGTTCGTATTTAGCCCGAGATTTTTCCGGGACAATTCTAGAAAAAATGACGTTTTCTGCTTCTTCTTCGATGTTAAAGGGCAATCCGATTTCGCCTTGTTGTTCGGAAGAACAGCTTGGTATATCCATTTTTGAAGCAAAATAGAACTTTTATAGGACTACAGCCGAAAACTTTAGAATTTTACTTTGTTGTTATTCGGTAACTAAGTGGTAGCTAAGGCTCGCTCATCGCCCTCTCATCTTTGATTTATTTAATATTTGGTCAGTGGGATTTTTTCAAGAGAATCTTACCGGTCGTAGATAAAATTTTGTACGATATTCGTGGGATACTCCATTGTTAACGCACTATGTCATTGCCCCATCTCGGCCTACGGCCTCGTGGGGCAATTCTTCACAATACGTGCGTTAATAATGTGCATATCCCACTTATATCGTAAATAACTATTTTCTATTTCGGTGTCCTAATGAACACTTTATAGCACCCAAACGCGTTCTCTAATGTGCTCTATTAGAGCACGGCTTTTGTTTACATCGTAACCTAGACAACGATTGTGTCCAACAATCGCCAACTGTCAATCGAACATTGACCTGTCTATGAAAATGGAAAACCAATTTTTTCTAACAGGCTATGGGTATCCGAAATAGAAAAAATTGTATAAAAAACCTGTTTCATAAGGCACTTATCGCACTCGGATTTTGTAAAACTCGGGCTCTTCGCCCTCGTTGTCCAAACATCCTCGTGCGATAATAATTGGCCTTATGAAACGTGTTTTTTAATATACTATTATAGCCTCCAAACGCATTCTCTAATGTGCTTTATTCTATTAGAGCACGGCTTTTGTTTACATCGTAACCTATAGACAACTATATTGTGTCTAACAATCGAATTAACTGCCAAGCTTGTCTTTGAAAATGACAATCTGAATTTTTCCTGAAAATATTAACAAGTTGGGTATCCGAAATAGAAAAAATTGTATAAAAAACGTGTTTCATAAGGCTCTTATCGCACTCGGATTTTGTAAAACTTGGGCTTTTCGCCCTCGTTGTCCAAACATCCTCGTGCGATAATAATTGGCCTTATGAAACGTGTTTTTTAATAAAATAATGGGACCTCAAAACGTATAGATCTGATGTTATCTCATCAAATTCGAAAATTTTAGTGATTGCAGTAATCTCCCATTTTTTTTTTAAATCGTGATGGGAGTTGGGGATTTTAATTAAATAATTTCAGGTCCACTAATATACACTTTGTGCTATTGCGAAGAGAAATTGAACAAAAAATTGGCTACATCTTAAAAACAAGCATTTTAAATGATGGCAAAAGTGACCTCACCATAGGCGTTTCAATAATGTATTAGACCCGTGTAAGTGACGTCATCACCAATTTTTATTACCTAATTATTTTCTCCAAAACCGTGAAGAAAATCGCAAAGTTATGAACTAACCTGGGTATTAGTGTCCTCTGTCTTCATGATGGGTAATAAAAAAAACTGCTTTCGAAGAACTGTTTTCAAATAATTTTCCTAGGCAAATTAGGTGTATTAAAACGAAATTAAACTTTCGTCTTTCATCACAGTTAAAATCATTGCTACTGTCCATCACACAAATATTACGAATTACTGCCAGTAAAGGGTAAAGGCTATCCGCGAAGTAATTTTTCAAACTATTTTTGCAGGTATTCATATTGAACTCAAAATTCACAATAAGACAATGTGGGGATTTTTCAATCTTTACGTAAGACGAAAGTTTCATTTCCCATTATCTATTAAATCTATTAAAAAACATCTAAATATAATAATAATAATAATAAAAATAATAGGACTTTATTGAAAAAAAACAAGTTTACAATTAGGTGGAGTCTAGCATAAGCTATTCTACTCAACCTTGCACACAAAATTGTTGAATGAACTTACAAATTATTGTTAACATTATTAATAAACAAAACTAATTGCAATTCCTTAACTAACGCAAATAAAACAGAAATAAAGTAAAGGCATCCAAGAAATCATTATAGACCTGACGGCATTGTAAGTGAACGACCTTTGAAATACCGAAGAACGATGCTGTCCTTGCGCCTCCACCAGAATGAACCACCAGCTAAACCTTTCTTTGCCATAAATGGCGGAGGTGCCGGGCGAGCGGTAGGGTACGGCGCACTGCTACCATAGTGGAACGAAACATGAGAAACAATAACATCAATTTTTAAAATTTTCAATTACATAGCTTCATTGTAGAAGATATGGCGCCATTATCGGTAATAGTACCTATAAGTATTTCAAAACATCATAAGTGCTCTCCTGTAGATCGCGGCGGGCAACTCCGCAAGGGATGCAAGAGCACTTTCTACCAAGGTATGAATACTATTTTTTCCCAGCCAGTCCCCATTACGGCATACATAAATTTTCTTCCTACACTAACTGAAAATGGAGTTTTCTGGATTCAGAAGGGCTGTGAAAGTACCGCTTCTCACGGCTAGCCGTGTAAAAATTATTCTAACGGCTAGGCGTATAAAATGGACAATATGGCGACTGCGATGGCGCATGACAGAAGACAAAACACGCTTAGGAAATGGCCATAGTCTCGGCTACGTCTCGATCGACTGTCCATATTTTCCTTCCCCGCGTAAAACATCACTTTCACGCTTTGGGTTATAAACTACTATATCACAACTTTTATTTTTAATGATTTGTGATAATTTTGAAAGTGTAAAATTATGTATGCCCTATAATGGGATTGGCTAGGAAAAAATAGTATTCATACCTTGGTAGAAACTGCTCTGGCATCCCTTAGATTAGCAATAATTCTGATATTTCGTTTCTGAAGCACAAAAATTCTTTGGCACTGGGATGAAGTGCATCCAATGTACATGACAATAAAGCCACATGGAGGGCAGAAATTTAACACTTTCATGTTTTATCTTGAGACGCAAATATCTCGGAAAGGAAGCATTTTAGAAGAAAATGTTTTGTATGAAAGTTTTGACTTCGAGGTCTAATGAAGGTCAACTTAATTTTTTAAATTTAAACCTGTATCTTTTATTACAGATTCTCATTCCCCGTAAAAGAACCAACAACTCTCATCTTACTATTTTTGGATCCGATGGATAGGTTTCCATTAAAAATAATTAAGTTAACCTTCAATTGACCTTGAAAATTACCTTCAATCAAAATGGCGATGATGCCATCTTTTTTCCCCCTCGAAGTCATAAAACTTTTATACAAAACATTTTTTTCTAAAATGATTCCTATCGCATAGTCTCAAGATAAAACCACCCCGGTATATCAATCAGAACGCGAGTTGTTTATGACTGATGAATGTATGCATTTTGAAGAAATCGTAAAATACCTAATTATTTATAGGTAGGTGCACTGTACAGGTAGCTACCCTTTCATTTAATGGGATGCAAAGTTGCATTAAAACATTCCTATTCGTGAGCAAACACTTAATTCCGAATTAAAAGTAAGCTAATCCAAGCACTGTAGGTCGTAAATATCAAATAAAACTTTTTAAATGCGACAAAATGCGTTACATAAATTCAAATTATACGAGATAAGGCCAGTTTCTGAACATTCGTTTCGAGGGATGAAAACCCTCGCAGAAAAACTTTAATTTCGCTGCTACGAGCCTTGTAAAATATTGCTTTAATCTCTGCAAAATGTGAAAAATAAACACAGGCGTCTCTTCGCCTTAGCTGAATTTAAATTACTTTTAAAATCCCAGAAAGGCACAGTCCAAGCGCAGCATAAAATATTGCAATATTTGCCATGCAGATTACTTAATAAGTAGTACATAGCTATATAGTTTATTCGGCAGCATAAGTATAGACAGGTCTGGTAATTGTTTATTAATTCTTACTTTATAGTCCGGGAGGCAGTGAACATTTTTGGTATGTCATTTCAGCGAACTTGATTTAGCAATTTTCTAGTTATTTTCATGCTGTAGATTACTAAACCAGAAGTCTGCCGTAAATAAAGATTAAAATTATTATAAAGGTATACAGGTGGTCGTTTTGTCTTTGAGACTGGCTAAATCTCGGAAAGAAAGGTACACCTATAGGGTGGTTCATTTCACTGTTCACCATTGGCAGCTCCTAAACGGTAAGAGATAAGGAGTTGGTTCAATTAGACAAAATTTGAGCTATTTCTTTGCGATTAAGAATCTGAAGAGAATTTTCCGATATCTTTAATATCTCCCTAACGACTGATGCTATTTTCTATTTAAATGAAACTTGGAGCTTTTATATTTTTGACATCCGTCAATCGAATGGCATCGACAGAAATTTTCTAGGCCTTCTAGAGTAATGACAGTCAACTTTTGATTCTCTTATGGCCGCCATATTGAATTTTAACACCATGGGCACAGTATGGGCTCTTTAGAAAAATAGTCAAAATTCTAAAATTTGTATGATTAATTTATAAAATCAGTATGCCTATTTTCACTTAGAACGTCTAGAATTGGTGGCGCTGTCGGTGGAAGTTTATTATTACCGCATTGATACTTTCAACAACTTTTTAAGAAAAAGTGAAAAGTTTCAACATAGGCTCTGACACTTTTCAATGAAATGAGCAGTTTTTGAAACTTTTCAACTGAAACGTTTCAAGTTCACATCTCTAATGCCTATAAATCTTTTTAGTCTCTCTTGATGTTTATAGTACAATAGTCAATAGATTTTCAAAAAAGTTCGGATCGGATGGTGCCAAAATTCAACATGGCGGTCATAAGAAAATCAAAAGTTGATCGTCACTTATCGGAGAATTGTTTTCAGATTCTTAATCACCAAAAAATAGCGCAATTTTTTAACCTCCCCACTCCACTCCACCATTTAAAAAAAAGGGAGGTTACTGCAATCACTAAAATTTTCGAATTCGAGATAAGACCGGATCTATACGTTTTGAGGTCTCAGGAGCCCAAAAAAGTGGTTTTTAAAATGTGTCTGTATGTATGTACGTACGTTCGTACGTACGTACGTTCGTAAACACGCCAAAGCCCAAACTACTCGACAGATTTAGCTGAAATTTGGTACGTGTGCATGTGATAACCCAACTTAGATCTGAAAAGCTTTTGGAGCCAATCGTGCAACCAGAAATGCCATTTTGGCACATCAACTTTTAAATTTTAAATGCAAACCCCCATTTTTCACGTCACGATAGGAAAGGCCTTCAAATTCTGCTTCTAAAAATGCATTCATTCTTAGTGCCTTTTTGACCAAAAATGAAAAAAAAATTGATTTTTATCGGACTTTAAAATCGCGGTACAGCCCAAGCCCCTGAACCGATTTGGCTGAAATTTTGCACAAGGGGATTGTATTACACGTCGAAGAGGTGAACAAATTTTGGATTCAATCGGCCCACGGAAAGTGCCGTTTTGGCACACCAATTTCGAAATTTAAAATTATTCTCTAATTTACCCATCCAAAACAAGTTTTTGAAAGATTTATTGTCACTATCGAGGTCACCATCAGAAAGGTCTTCAATTTCTGGTTTTAAATGAGACAAAATTGATTCGCATTTAGAACCCTTTGGGTAGAAAAATCGAAATTTTGTAATAATACTGAAACCACTTTATAGCCCAAACTAGTGGATCGATTTGCCCGAAATTTGGTAAATGGAGGTGAGGTGACCCGTTGAAGAGCTGAAAGGCTTTTGGGAGCAATTGGTCAACGGGAAGTGCCATTTAGGCATATCAACTTTAGAATCTTAAACAGAAATCAAAGACCCACGCGTTGGGGAGGTTCCAGCCGCTTCTCTGCTGCCCTTTTTTCTAATTTAACCGACTCCGCATAAGTACTCTTGCCATTTAGGAGATGCCAATCAATGGTGAGAAGTGAAAAAGGAACCAAGCTGAATACCTATACACACATGGCCAAGTAGAACAATTTGCGACAATTGCCAGGCACTACTGATGATTAAAATGTTTCATTACAGGTGATCCAATAAACAAAACAATCCTGGTGAACAAAGTGCATCCGACTGCCTGATGGCGAATCAAGATCTAACCTAAGGCCAAAATACAAATATGTTTACAAACATATAGAAATAAACATGCAGTTATAGGTATGTATACTAAACTCATGTCCAGAAGTTAGGGATAATCGCCCAAAAATCAAAATTTGCATCGGTAAAATTAATTTTCATATATTAAGCCCCTATATAGAATTCTTTTTGCCAAAAAGGACCTTTTTGACCTTCCAGAAATTTTGGATTTTTCCGAGGATTTTTCTCATACCTACACAGAAAAAAATATAGTTGTGCTTATAGCAAGAGTACACTTTGCTACAGAAAAAATGTCGGCAGCAACAAATAAAATTTGCTAATCCGACAATTTCATTTTAATGTTTGCCTCGTTCAACAAATCATAATTTGTCGGTTGGAATTATCACAATTTGCTACGAAAAAACTGTTTGATTTAACAAGTACAGTTTGCTGTTGGAACTAAAGGCATTTCTCAACAAAAAAAGTTTGCAGTGCTGGCAAAATGTTTTATAGGTACCGCTCATGCGCACAACCTCCAGACGTCCCGCTACTTTTGCCATTTTTTCATTCCACATTTCCACGTGCCCGCGTGCCCGGCGCATGTACGCGAAGCCTTAGTGAGTTTTCCAAAAGTTTTTCAGTGAGAGAGGGGACAAGATAATGGAAGCCATCCCCATCAGTGAAATAGATGTGATTTTACAGGAATGGCGGGTGCCAAAACTTCAATCACTTAGGACACTAACTATATGTATCAGTGCGTCATATCATAGTTTACTTTCTCGTTAGAAGTTAAGTATTTACATCATTTATATTCCAGAATTATGTTTTTTATGTTTTCCTTCAGTTCCTATAATATTAAATAGTTTCTCTAAATTTTCTGTTTATTGAAAAGTAAAAAACTGCGTTTACTTCCTAGAATGCTCCAGCTATCCCTATTATCAGACCTTCTTCCACGGGATGTCACTGTCAATTATTGAATTAATTTGTTTTGTGATAATTATTATGCTAAATGTATACTTCTAGGTATGTCAGGTTCGTGTACGTCTTTCATTAGCATAGGCTCTTATCTGGACGTATCCGCCTGCCTAGAATCCACAGCAAAGAAGAATAGCAAATAAGGGGGTTGCATGCAGTACATCGATATTGCTGAAACCAAAATCAAGATTATTCACTATGGTCAAAAAGTCTCTTACAGATGTATAAGAGACTTTTTAACCATATAGTGAATAATCTTGATTTTGGTATCAGCAATATCGATGTACTGCATGCAATCCCCTTATTTGCTATTTTCCTTTGCTGTGGGGACCAAGAGTTTGCTACTCTAGCCAAAGCGCATTTAGCTACGTTCTCAAAAATGGTTTAGTTGCAACAACAAATTGAATAGCTGGCAGTGCTAAATCAATTTAGTACCCATAGCGCTTGCAGTTTGTTGGGCTAACAAAAACGCGTATGTTGACTTAACCAAGACGGCTATTGTCTATAACAAATTTCTTTGCTATATTAACAAGATTTTAACATGGTGCTTTTAACAAATTCGTGATAACTCTTGTAGCAAGTCAATTTGTTGTCCTTATATTAACAATTTTTTTTTGTTGAACCAACAAATTTTTTTTTTCTGTGTAATATCAATTCTATTAGGAAATTCCAAGATTTCTGATATGGAAAAAATCCACACTATGCCAGTATAATATAAATTATTTCTAGGGGCTTAATGCGAAGATTCATTTTACTCCTGCAAATGAAAAGTCAAGGGCCTAGAAGACCTTTACTGTAGGGCTGTTTGATTATTAAATGAAAGTTAAGGTGATAGCTTATTGAACACGAGTCTATTAGTATTATTATGTATACCTGAGGTGAAATCGATAATCCACCAACTTTCATTTTTTCACAGTAGAGAAACATCATTGCGCGATTAAATGTTTATATCTACATTGTTTATTACTATCAATGTACGACAATTATAAACGAATTATATGTGATAATGTTATTATTCCGACAATCATGTTAAAAATTAAATTAACAGGCGTTTTTATTCGATGAATTAACGAAAGCCGCATTTAATTTTTTTTATTTCCCAACACACTTTCTCTCTAGTTTCAATTAAAAAGGGTTACAAAAAAGCTTCAAGCTTTTCCCGTTATTTTTATATTTTGTTTCCATTACGATATATTGGCATCAGGGTTCGTAGCTGATAGTATTTTTATTTTTTCTGAATTTGCTTTATAATGTATGTACCGATATTGTTCTATCGATTAAATTCTCAGCATCCGACGGTAAGTAGGATTATTATAGGCACACCTACTTACCTACATCTCAATAGGTCAGATATTATAATTATGTTTTTGCACATCCATCAGGGACGGTGACCGACGGGACGGTCACCGTTTTAACCCCTTGATCCTATCCCTCGTTATAGGTATAGGTACATACCTAGGTATACATACGCCGGATTTTTTAAACTTCCCATACCTTGAATGTCTCCCGGCGGACGTAAAAAGATACTGAAATAAAATAATCACTGAACAGCCCTGCATCGAAGGAATACCTATGCACTCGCCTATGCACGGTGCAATCAGGGATTTTTTTCCCTAACCCCAATTTAGTTTTTTTCAAATGGAAATTTCAATTTTAAAAACGGAATCGAAATCTACGAACTTTTTTACGACAGAAACGTGTATGGTATCGTCCTTAACCGGAAGTGGAGATTTTCGAAAAAACGCAAAAACACGTGAAGTTAGTATTTTGACGTACCCAGCAACCCCAAAATTTCAAAAAAATGGAAGGTTACTGCAATCACTGAAATTTTCGAATTTGAGAGAAGACCATCAGATCTACGTTATGAGGTCTCAGAAATCGAAATAAGTGGTTTTTAAATAAAATATGATGTCTGGGTGTATGTGCGTACATTAGGTATAACGTATGTATACCTAAACTCAGAACCTTCTCAAAAACATTTCCACAAACAAACGAACATTCTTACCTAAAGGTGTTGTTTTTCTTCAAAAAATGTACAAACATTACGATTTTTACCCTGCAAGTAGAATTTGAATACGATTAGGAATAAATGAGTTACAAGCTTCTGAAGTAGAATCGAGAAATACAAACCGTGACGTCATATATGCTTTCTCGAATCTCGCTGCAAGCGCCGCGTAAGAATAGCACTATCTTGGTGTTAATATAGACCGATAAAAAAGATCAGAATGAATGTTGATGGAATTATTAGTAAGCTAAAGTAAAAGGATGTGTAAGACGTTGCTCGGATACACAAAAAAACAATAAAGCTCTCCCCATCAGCAACAGCTTTGGCATGCTTACTGTATGTTACTCTTTAATTAAGGGACGCATTCTGAACGGCGGCTTTGAATAGCTTCCCATTTGAAAACTATTGGACCCTCGCAATTTTTGCAAAGGAAAATTCGTCTTAGATTCAGTCCACAGGAATCTTTACCATTACTGGCTTATGCGGATTCGGAAATTCGGAAATCGGAAACAACCAGCAATGAACGTTGCGAGAGGCGGTGATCCATTTTACTCGAAGTGGGCTAAGTATTTAAATCGAAGAGGAATGAAAATTCAAACTCAAAGTCGATCCCACACAAATAATTTATTTGTGTGGGATCGACTTTGAGTTTGAATTTTCATTCCTCTTCGATTTAACCAGCAATGAGCCTCGTACCTAATAATTAATTTCCAATGCATCCATAATGGGCCTTTCCAATTAGGAAAATTGGCAGTCTCGGAGACGGTAGAAACTTCTACTTTTCACAGAATTTGTAACTGTAGCAATTAAATTTAACCGAGCGTCAGCTGCATGGGTGAACCTCGTGGGCCGGGTGTCGATCGCTGATGCTGTGTTGCGCATTTTGCCCGGCGTTCATTTAGAAGCAGAATTCGAAGAGCTTTCATATGGTAACGCGAAAAGTGGGGGTTTGCATTTAAATTTTTAAAGTTGATAACTCGGACATGATGGTAAAAGTGGCCCTAACCGGTGCAAAAGGGGGTTAAACCTGTATAATTAAAGTTAATCGTATAAAGTTAATTCATATAGCAACAAATTGTTAACAAAATTTTTTTCTATGGTATGGTAATGGGCTTAGCTTAGTCACATCAGCTTAGTTCAGAATTAAATGTTTTACACAACCCGAACCGGCCCTTGTACAAAATTTCAACTGCATTATTCAATTAATTTGCAATTAATGTTGGATTCTCTCATTATAGGAGAAAAATGAGACGTCTGACTTTTTATGTCAAAATCTTTTTTTTTATTTACTAACACATGGTAACTATTTTCAAATAATACAACTATCTTAAACATTCTCCACCCCTAAAACAAATAATAGATGCTTCTCCATCAAGTTTCAAACTGATAGCTTGCAAATCTTCACAACTGGCCTCTTAAAAACCCCTGACTTCGTCTTAACTTCCACTGTTCGAATTCTATCATCTCGACCTTTGAAAACGTCAGTAATTCTTCCCATTGGCCAAACGTTTCTGATGGGAGAGTTTTCATGACAAATAATGACAACATCACCAATTTTCAATCCGTTACTGAGATCTTCGAACCATTTGGTTCTGGGTACTAAAGTAAGGTACTCTTTCACCCATGCATCGTTTCCAAAGTGACTCGATCAAAGCTTGAGATACTTGCCAAGATTTTCTTAAATTGACATCTTCTTGGTCTTCATATGAGGTACCTGACGCACATTGTACACTAAATGACCTTTGCTGTTTGCCCCTCGCAGAAATCAAAGTATACCTAAGTCATGCTATTTACGACATGAAGTTTTAAAAATTCTATAAGACCCGGTTTTTCCATCTTCGACAACCTCCAGTTTACCTAACCAACAGTTTGTCGCATAGCAACGAGTGTTATATGATTGGCTGTATCCTAGCAACTAACCGCCGGTTAAGTAAACTGGAGGTTTTCGAAGATGGAAAAACCGGGCCTATAAGGCTATGAGAATGGGAAATGAAATAAATATTAAAAGAATCATTATCGTTTAGGTAAGGTATAGGTATGCACAGATATACAGGCTGTCTCAGAACGCTCGCCCTATACCGTCTGATGGAGTATTCAGCGTTAAATTCTGAGCCGATCCGTGTTTTTGAAAATTTCCAGGGCCCAAGTTCTCCAGTTATAAGAGATTTAAGAGGACCTCAGCTCTGAATTGCTTTATGAGGTAATTTAACGTTAGATGCAGTATTTCCTTGGTAACAAGATACAAAAATAAATTTTCATTGATATACAGGGTGTTTTGCAACCGCGTGTAAGTTTTTTAACCTCAGATTGCCCATCGAAAATGGTAACGATTGGCACAAGATTGTTTAGGTCAAAGTCGTCTCCTAAGGAAGTTATAGGGCTTTAAAGTCAGCCATCAGGAGCAGTTTTTCTTAGTTATCTCAGGAACGGATTAACGGATTTGTATGAAATTTGGTGGACACTAGTAGCCATCATCAGTGAATATACATCTACATGGGGAATTTCGTTGGATTATGAGTACGGGATCCCCAGAAAACGGAGACACCTTTGACATTTTTCTTCCGGAAAATGTTTGAAGGTCACGCGTTTTAAAAATGGTGGTGTCCCTTAGAAAGGGCAATTCAAACTGCAACTTTTGCTATACTTGGTATTTTTTGATTTAATGCGTGGTTTTAGAGATATCCGTACCTGAGGTGACTGGAAAATTTTTCAAGGTCACGCATTTAAAAATTGGTGGTGCCTGTTGCAAAGAGCAGCTTAAACTGCAACTTTTACTATTCTTGGTATTTGTTTATTTAATGAGTGGTTTTAGAGATATCCAAATAAGAAAAACTGCTCCCTAATGGTAAAGCCCTAACTTCCTTAGGAGACGACTTCGACCTAAACAATTTTGTGCCAATCGTCACCATTTTTGATGGGCAATCTAATGTTAAAAAACTTACACGCTGTTGCAAAACACCCTGTATAGTACCTATAGGTAGGTATCTTGTTACCTATAGGAAATCGCATTAGAGCAAAAATTTCGAATTTGATCTAAATTATATTGTGAACAAGTCGCCGCCAACCCGGAACTCTCTACTTCTAATACTTAAGGAGTTTTAGCGACCATGTACTTATTTTGTTTTACCAAACATTTGCAAAGCCCCGCACGTGGTTATAGGTATAGCATAGGAAAACGCAGAAAATCTTATGTTTTATACATTTTCCACGTGCGGGATTTTGCAAATGTTTGGCGAAACAAAATACAAAAAATGGGAATTTTCAAGCGATTTTTGACGTTTCATACCTAACTTTCGATGGCTAAAACTCCGGAAGTATTAGAAGTAGAGAGTTACGGGCGGCGGCTACTTATTCACAATATAGTGTGATGGAATAAAAAAGGAATCAATATGTATTTTTCATGTATGGTGCCTTGCAAATGTTTTACGACTCAAGATTTAAAAAATAACCATTTTCGGGTGATTTTCGAAATTTTTGCTCTAAATTTGAACCGCTGTATTGCCGAAACTATTAGAAGTATAGAGAGTTGCGGTTGACAGAGAATAGAGAAAATTAAAGATGTCTTTCATTTTGACCAGTTATACTCAACAGTTTCGCCTAATGGTCCAAATAGTGAAAAAATGTACCTTTCTGAGCAAAAATTACCAACCTCCGGTAGGAATTTTTTTGTGCAAGACATAATACTTAAAATGTACACTTGGATAAACCATTTAACATAAAAATCGCACTATGGCCTATATATCATTATAAAATTATAAATTATGAAATGCTTTCGTAACAAAAGTAGCTCTGAAAGCCATCTTGGAAGGTAATGTGTGTATACCGCAGTCGTCATCTCTAAGGAGCAATGGCGTAAGTGTAACGAGCAAAAGTTTTAAATGAATTTTCGTGTGGAACGCGCTTAGTTCTGTGCCAGCTCCCGAAGCCCCGAGGTCATCCATCACAGCCCCCTTGGACCTCACACTAAAGACCGTTAGGGGTTGTGCAAACCACCCTCACAAGGGGAGCTTTGACCACCATTCCTCCCACTTCTCATACTTCTGCCACCCGTTTAGCTTGCAGAGATACAGGGTGATGCAAATTATGTGAGGGAGATGCCATGCAGACCAACTAACATGGAGCAAGAGTGGAATACATTAAAAAGTTCAATATGAATTGTGAACAGAAAACAGGAGCGCCATTAAATATGTATAGGAAGCTATGACGAAACGGGGTCAATATTTCCGCATACACATAAAAGATAAGAGTCGCCGATTCGAGGCGTCATTGACAAAATTTACGAATAAATTTTATTTGAAGAACAAAAACTGTTAATCAAAACGATTATGTTATTAAGGTCCTTGGAATAACCCTCGATACGATCCTGGTGAACCTATTAACTTTCTCTATAGACATTGTTAATGTAAATGTATCTTTGGGGCATTGACAGTGACCAATTGCCTCATTCTGGCAAAAAATTCATTATCCCTCACGAAATTGGAAACTCCTAACTACTTCACATTCGCCCAGATAAATTGGTCCATTGTAGTCTTTAATTAATACTCCACCAGATCCAATTTGAGAAAAACGGATTGCTTTACGATCGAGTCGGTAATTAGGAGAGAAAATTCACAAAAAAATACACCCGAAAGGCGATGTCTATAAATTTTGTTAAGTGTGGTCTTTGTTGTATAATTTACAAAGCGGAAGCCCCTGGAAGTAATATTATGGCAAAAATGGTTGTGTTTTGCATAAAACTGCTATAATTCCCTGCATTTCCTGAAATTTTCAGGCCGGGTGTGCTGAAAGTCCAGACCAATTAACTGAAATATTCCTTTATGCTAATAGGTCTGAGCATAATAGCCTTAAAACTTTATATTCTACGGCATAATGAAAAGTCCTTAACATTTTACTCTTCCGAAAATATTTATTCTAGTCCGCAAATTTATGGCATCCAAAAATAATGTTTGCTCTTGCTTACGCCGTTCCTGCTCCAGAGGGAGTACAACACAGGCATTTTTTCGTTGTTTTCCACCAATGAAAAGTTTTCGACAGACACGCCCCCACATTCTGCATCGCTTTTTAACATCTATCTCTTTTGGACGTACTTTTTTAAATGCCTCTCTGCTTAGGACACTGGAAAAAATATGAGAGTAATTTAATACCCTGCCCGCTATTTAAACAAACTCAAAACCGCGTTTACTGGGCTTTAAAAAGTATGTTCGGAACGATCTCGAAAAATTGCTGCTCATTACGCGGAAAATAGTTAGCTTTACCGAAAAGATAGCGACGGATGGATTCTAATGCTGGAATGCTGGATGTTTGGTAAACTATTTACTTAAATCCTAAATCACATATAGGCGCTGTATTAATTTCAGCTTCTCGCTCTCGGCTGGCTAGAATAGAAATTCAATACCAATATCTTTCAGAAACGTTTTCTTATAATTTATCGGCTCCCACTTAACTATAAATGGAACCAAATAAGAGAACCTTCCAGAAGCCCGCCATTTTCGGCCCATTATTAGTCCAACAACTTCATCGGTTCCATAACAGACATTCCAGAAACAGGGCATAAGTTACCTAACGTTTAAACATCTATTAGATATAATATAGCCTAGGTAATACATTATTTCTACATACCCGGCTCTTAAGCGTTGCGTTACGCACCATGGTGCAAAGTTTGGAACACCATCAGTCTTCGATAGTGCGGTGGTGCATTTGTGCTGATTTGTGCTGATTTGTGTTTCTGGTCTAAAAATTAACACTGCAGAAAATGTAAAGACTAGCTTCAATGATGGTTTAGCACTATAGATGCGGGAGCCTTACTCATACTCTTACACTAAAGCTTTTCACGGTAATTTGTCTATGTAAAAAATTTGCCTATAAGTATATACTAATGTTATAAATTTAGTTTTTTTTGTCTTTTGCCTAACAACCTAAAACAATTATTGGTACATTCCACGTGAACTCGCGGCCACCTCTTGGCAGCCAATTTTATTTTCTATATCCGATTGTGATCAGTATGACATACAGGGTGTCCCGTCTCAGAGTGCAATAATTTCAGCCACAGATTCCTTGCATGAAAATAAAAGACCCGCATTTTTTTGTTTTGCTAGATTGGCCTCCGCTTCGTCCCTAGGGCTCCTCAAAAGTGAGCCCCAAAAATCGATTTTGCTGAAATTTTCCACAAGACCATTACGAACGATGAAGATTTCAATAATGTAGCTGATGATTTCGTAGTGCCCACCACAGGTGCCCCCTGGGCCGCCCTTGACATTTTCGGCCCAATATCTTTGATAACGTAATTAAATTTCCGATTTACTTACACACCATCCGATGCTCGATTCAATTTAGAAACTGCGCTACCTCTTGCACTTTTTCTGTAAAATGCATCATTTCCGACTAAAATTAAGAAATGTGGAGTCATACACCATAAATTAAATGCATATCTGCATACTTCGAATTTGCAAAATTAGCTGCTATTATAATATTTATAAAAAAAATGGCAGCAGAGAAGCGGCTGGAACCTCCCCAACGCGTGGGTCTTTGATTTCAGGGACTTCTGTTTAAGATTCTAAAGTTGATATGCCTAAATGGCACTTCCCGTTGACCAATTGCTCCCAAAAGCCTTTCAGCTCTTCAACGGGTCACCTCACCTCCAATTACCAAATTTCGGGCAAATCGATCCACTAGTTTGGCCTATAAAGTGGTTTCAGTGTTATTACAAAATTTCGATTTTTCTACCCAAAGGGTTCTAAATGCGAATAAATTTTGTCTCATTTAAAACCAGAAATTGAAGACCTTTCTGATGGTGACCTCGATAGTGACAATAAATCTTTCAAAAACTTGTTTTGGATGGGTAAATTAGAGAATAATTTTAAATTTCGAAATTGGTGTGCCAAAACGGCACTTTCCGGGGGCCAATTGAATCCAAAATTTGTTCACCTCTTCGACGTGTAATACAATCCCCTTGTGCAAAATTTCAGCCAAATCGGTTCAGGGGCTTGGGCTGTACCGCGATTTTAAAGTCCGATAAAAATCAATTTTTTTTTTATTTTTGGTCAAAAGGGCACTAAGAATGAATGCATTTTTAGAAGCAGAATTTGAAGGCCTTTCCTATCGTGACGTGAAAAATGGGGGTTTGCATTTAAAATTTAAAAGTTGATGTGCCAAAATGGCATTTCTGGTTGCACGATTGGCTCCAAAAGCTTTTCAGATCTAAGTTGGGTTATCACATGCACACGTACCAAATTTCAGCTAAATCTGTCGAGTAGTTTGGGCTGTGGCGTGTTTACGAACGTACGTACGAACGTACGTACATACATACAGACACATTTTAAAAACCACTTTTTTGGGCTCCTGAGACCTCAAAACGTATAGATCCGGTCTTACCTCGAATTCGAAAATTTTAGTGATTGCAGTAACCTCCCTTTTTTTTAAATGGTGGAGTGGAGTGGGGAGGTTAAAAAACAGACACAGTGCCACAGTGGTGCAAAACTGACAATAATTTAAAACTTTAACAAAGCCCCGACATTAATCACGCTATAGCTACCTTGATAAGTCTATATCAATAAGCACGTGTATGGCTCCACATTCTTTAATTTTACTCGGAAATGGTGCATTTTACAGAAAAAGTGCAAGAGGTAGCGTGCGTAGTTTCTAAATTCAATCGACCATCGGATGGGGCCTATTATTTAATTACGAAATTTAATTATATCTACGTTAACAAAGAAAAATGGGGCCGAAAATGTCGAGGGCGACTCAGGGGGCGCCTGTGGTGGGCACCACGATATTAAATATTAAAACTAAATGACTTTTAATACTTGTTTCATAAAATGTCATTTTTAACAATTGTCAACAAACGTTAAAACAATAACTGTTTTTAATAGTGTTTGTAGGAAAAGATCTTTTAAGTGATTCTTAAAAGAATAGATGCTCTTTTCGACTAGTATAAGTATTTTTTGGTAACTGTTTGAATAATACTTGAAAATGTTGTTTTTTTCAATTATTGCTATTTTCCACAAAGCAATTCGTTTTAAAAAATGGGCAGCTACGGAAGCGGCTGGAACCTCCCCACTTGGTGAATGATCCAAGCCTATCACTAATATCACTTAAATTTTACTATTTACTATGCCTAAGTTTTACTCCACCAAACCAAATGTGTTTTCTGTGATTTTTCTAAATTTTACGATCTTTTGCCAAAAGGGCATTAAGGTTGAGTACAATTTTGAAAACAAAATTTGAAGAGTTCATTATTCAAATTTCAAAGTTGATATGCCAAAATGGCACTTGCCGCCCTCGGATTGCCACCAGAATTAAATCAGCTCTTCGGCGGGTGACGGTATCTCTACCTACCAAATTTCAGCCAAACAGATCCAGCAGTTTGGGCTGTAGCGTGTTATTTAATGTTTCCTCGAAACTTCGAATTTTTCGATTTTATGCCAAAAAGGCGAGGCGCTAAGTGTGAGTACACTTTCAGATACAGAATTTCAAGACCTTTCATGCGCTGTTAAGTAAAATTAGTGTTCATCAGTCAAATTTCATAGTTTACATGCCTAAAAGGCACTTGTCATCTTCGGATTCGCAACAAAATTAACTGGGCTCACCAGAAGGCCAACACTAACCTGTATACCAAATTTCACTAAAATCCGTTCGGTAGTTTCCGACAAATCGTGCTCACATACGTACATACGTACATACATACGTACATACATACGTACATACACACAGACATTTTTTAAAAACCACTTTTTCGTGATCCTGAGACCTTGAAACGTAAAGATCTGGTGTTATCTCAATTTCGAATTTTGGACTGATTGCAGTAACCTCCCATTTTTTTTTATATTGGTTGTGGGGAGGTTAAAAGTACTCAAAATGAAGCTTACTTTATCTAAATTTAACCCCCTATTGCTTTACTTTGGGCAAACATTTCATAAGAGAGCTGCAATTTTTTTCTATTGTCATGTTATACTGATTTTTAAGAAGATCGAGAAATAACAATGTAGTTGTAATTTTTCATAATCTGAAGTAAAATTTGATTCAAACTATTGATTTACTTTTGGAAAATTGTTGTTATTTCTCGATCCTCTTAAAAATCAGTATAACGTGACAACGTAAAAAAAATTGATAATCTCGGAGACGGTAGAAACTTCTACTTTTTTACAGAATTTGTAAATGTAGCATTTAACTTTAACCCAGGTCGGGCGTGCGCCCGGCGCTGATTTACTATATGATCTCAACAACAAATGTTTTTAAACCTTAAAATTACATTTTTCGAAAAAATGGCACTAAAGTTTTCGGCTTGAAAAAAAAACAGTTATCAAATCCGGTAATAAAAATATACAGTTATGCATAGGTTTTTTTTCACGGCACCATTTTTTGGTCAAAAGGGCCCAAGTATGAATACATTTTTAGAAGCAGAATTTGAAGAGCATTCATATGGTAACGCGAAAAATTGGAGTTTGCATTTAGATTTTTAAAGTTGATGTGCCAAAAAGGCACTTTCCGTGAACCGATATGACCCAAATTCTAATCAGCACCTACAAATCTCCCACTGAATATGTGTGCCAAATTTCATCTTGATACGTTCAGTAGTTTGAGCTGCAGCGTGATCACAGACAGACACACACCCACTGACAGACATTTTTTCAAAAAACACTTTTTTGAGTTCCCAGGACCCTGAAACGTAAAGATTTCATGTTTTTGGCGATTCGATTTTTTTGAATTTTCCGATCGATTCCAGTAACTGCTTCGCGAGCGTAGAAGTTAAAATTGCAACTCTTTTATGAAATGTTTGCCCAACGTAAGCCAATTAAATTTAGACAAAATAAGCTTCATTTTGAGTCATTTTGAAAGATCTTTCCTTTATTTTGAAAACTTTTTCGTCACCAACGTTTCAAAAAAATTCACCCTGATGTATATTACCCTCACAGTTTTAAATATTTTTCAACTAGGTTGAAAGCTTGGTCCATTTTTCAAAGAGGAACTGATGTTTGATTACACAAGGTAGTTTCACAGTCTCGTTCCACAAAATTTTTTTTCTTTTTTTGTGGAACGAGACTGAAATTACCTTGTGTAATCATTTTTCAACTAGATCCGACCTAAAATTCAACTAGGAGTCCAACAATTAGATTTTCTAGTTAAAATTCTAGTTGAAATAAGATTACTGAAGTTCTAGTCAATAGGTTAAGATAGATTTCTGGTCTATCGCAATTGAAATTCCGATTATGACAGCAGATTGTACGGTTTTATATAAGGAAGTTCCAGTTAAATTTTTATTCGAAATCTAACTATTTCTAGTGGAACTTCAGTTTAGTGAACTGAATTCCAAGTTTTAGGCAATCACTTGATTTTCTGGTGCTTTATCTGGTTCTTTTTCTTTGTCTACTGCGGTTCTATTTATGGCTTGCCTAGATTGCAAAGGCGAAATTTTAACAGATGGATTTTCTGCTGAAGTCATTAAACGTAGTTCTAATAACTATTTCCAAATGATGAAACTACACCCTGTCCTGTAAGATTTAAGCAAACTCGTACATGTCAACCGCACTCAAATATGAAACTGTTTGTTAAGGTTCCAATAACGCAAGAAAATCCTATTTTTTCGTATACAGGGTGAGTCTGAAAGGCTCCACATCCTTTATACCACACAGAATCTACTGTTCAAATGATGAAGCTTGGTGCAAAAATTATTGGTCAATTGTGATTCCTCTTGATGTTATAAGCCGCCAAAAATCTTAATTTTTAAACGTTATTTTTAAATATCTTTTGAAAGGTGTATGGTAGGATTTTGAATTTTTGCACAGCATTGTTACAGACCAAGAAGCAACTGCTGATGGTACTTAAGGCGTTGTCCAAAGAGCGGATCTCTGTTATACAGGGTGGCCCCGATGTTATTTGCCCTTGAACTTTTTTATGTTTGAAAATATTGCTAATTTGCCTATGCGGCCGTATTCCCCGTTCAATTCTAAAACTTTTTTGGCTCTTAAAATTTTTCGAAAAAACTAACCACTCACGAGAAAAATTGAAAAAACCGAAAACATGATGTTCAAGGGCAAATAACATCGGGGCCACCCTGTATAACCGGGATCCGCTTTTTGGATAATGTCTTAAGTACCATCAGTAGTTGCATCTTGGTCTGTAACAATGCTGTGCAAAAATTCAAAATCCTACGATACACCTTTCGAAAGATATTTAAAAAGAACGTTTAAAAATGAAAATCTTTGGCGGCTTATAACATATCAAGAGGAATCACAATTGACCAATAATTTTTGCACCAAGCTTCATCATTTGAACAGTAGATTCTGTGGTATAAAGGATGTGGAGTCTTTCAGACTCACCCTGTATGTAGGTATAATATAACGAGTGGTAACTGATTTTTTCCGACAAAATTTTCGAAACAAATAAATGAGTAGCTTTTGCAACGAAAATCGTCACGAGCGCTTTAGCGCGAGTATGGCGATTTTCCAAAAGCAAAAGCTACGAATGTATTTGTAAGCAAATTTTGCAGGAAAAATCAGACCACGAATTATATTCGGATGATTAAACAACAGAAGAAATTTGAATGGAAACAATAAGGTTGCCATGCTCGCTGGAAAACCGTCCTGCTTTTCACTCGTGGTGTTTTTAGTTCAAAACCATGGTGATTGGTCGAAGGTCTATGAATTCTGACGTTTTATTGGTTTAAAATCCTTCAGTTGTTTAATCACTTAACAAAGAACATTAATCAAATATAATTACATTACTCCTGAGAAGAATAATTGTGCACATGTCCACCATGGTAAACTTTTTTCATACAAATATTTTGAGGAAACTTATCAAAATAAAAGAACAGCAACACAATTTCAGTAAGCACGAACGCCTCCATCACTTCTTTTCATCTGCAACTGATGCAAGGGCACACCGTCTCTAACATTGTAGCAAGATGGAACCAGTTAAAGTTACGGTTTTCCTTCTTTAAATCTAAAGGAAATCTAGTTTAAAACCAAAATTCACAGATTTCTAGCAATTTAATTAATAAGGCTTTTCCGGCTATTCATACTAGATCTCTGGAATAAAATATGGACAAACTGCTTTAATGATCAAAAAACCTAGTAGTCTAGTTATCTACATAGAAACTAGACATATCTAACAAATTAGCTAGTAACTTCAGAAGATTTCACTGCGGATACAGGATAAACAAATGAAAATCCTATTTAATTCAAAAACTGAGGCCAATCTATGTAGGTATAACTAGAAATTTCTTTACTGTGTAAGTTATGAATGGTGAAAATATGTCATTTGGCCATTCCAAAACGCATATATAGGTATGTCATGCTGCTCACAATCGGATAGAAAATAAAATTGCCTGCCAAAAGGTGGCCGAGTTCACGTGGAGTGGAATGTGCTTATTGTATCGGGTGTCCCAAAAAAAACCGGACAAAATATTTTAGGGAATAAGTCTGCCATTTCTTAACCGATTTGGATGAGCGTGGTCTTAAATTAAAGCCAAAGAATCAGGCTTTCGACTGTATGAGAAACTACGGCAGATGGCGCTGCCCTTGCAGTCCTATTGATACTTGCTTTAAAGGTTTATTTTAGCTGCATGGGGATTGGTCAGTCAACGACCAATCGGGATGACACTCGAATAGCCTTGAAGATCTTTCTTTCTTGTTCAAAAATCCTTTTTCAGAAGTCGATTTGGCTTAAGCATTAATTTTCTGTAATTTTTTAAAAAAATGTGTTTTTGAGTATTTTCACGCATTAATGACCATGACTAAAAAACAGTAATGCATGTAAATCTTAATTTTCAGTTATAAATGAACGAATATGGTGAAAACAGTGGCGCGGATGCCAGTGAAGGACAACTGAACAGTAATCATTGAAAATTAAGCCCTTTGTGCATCAATGTTACTTTAGTCATGGTTATGGAAGCATGAAAATACGCAAAAACACTTTTTTTAGAAAAATCACAGAAAATTAATGCTTACGTCAAATGGACTTCTGAAAAAAGATTTTTGAAGAAAAAAGAAAGATCTTCAAGGCTATTTGGATCTCATAACCATTGGTTGTTGCCCGACCAATCCCCACGCACCTAAAATAAGCCTTAAAGACAAGTATCAGTAAGGCTACTACAGCAGCGCCATCTGTCGACGTTTCTTACAAAGTTCGGAAGCCTGATTCTTTAGCTTTAATTTAAGGCCAAGTCTATCCAAATCGGTTAAGAAATGGCTGACTTATTTCAAAGAATATTTTGTCCGGTTTTTTGGGACACCCGATATATTATTAAAGAATATATTCTATTCAAACTGAGTGTCTGGCATAAAATTCCAATCTGCCAAAGCAGCAAAAAGAATTTAAGAAAATGTCAGCAGAGAAGTGGCAGGAACCTCCCCAACCCGTGGGTATCTTTGATTTCCGTGACTTATGGGTTTAAGATTTTAAAGTTGATATGCCTAAATGGCACTTCCCGTGGACCAATTGCTTCCAAAAGCCTTTCAGCTCTTGAACGGGTCACCTCACCTCCATATGTACCAAAGGACCCCGCACGATTCTTATAGAAAGTGTCTTTCGGTGAAAATGTCTGAATTCTTGATATGTTGTAGTTTTCATGATTCTGAACAAAAGTTATCATTGCGCAAACCTCCTGACATGGACAGTTTTTGCTGCAAAAAATCCCGAAAATAGAACTTTTCCCATAAGAACTATACATGTGGCGAAAATGGAATCGGCATGATAAGTTGAGAGGCACCTTTCTTACCCACATTGGTAACATGCGTCTATATGGAAGCCTTTTGGGCGTATTTGAATTTTATGTCGGGAAGAGTAGGAAACGGCGGGCCCAAAAATGTGTATAAACCTTATGATGATGGCAAAATTCTATCTTCGGGATTTTTTGTAGCAAAAACTGTCCATGTCAGGACGTTGGCGCAGTGATAACTTTTGTTCAGAATCATGAAAACTACAACATATCAAAAATTCAGACAATTTCACCGAAAAAACTAGAATTTGAAGACTTTCTGATGATAACAATAAATCTTTAAAAAACTTGTTTTTGATGGGTAAAAGCCTTTCTTATGATGGTGACCTGAAAAGTGGGGGTTTACATTTAAAATTTAAAAGTTGATGTGCCTAAATGGCACTTCTGGTGGCACGATTGGCACCAAAAGCTTTTCAGATCTAAGTTGGGTTATCACATGCACACGTACCAAATTTCAGCCAAATCGGTCAAGTAGTTTGGGCTGTGGCGTGTTTATGAACGTACGAACGTACGTATGTAAATACAGACACATTTTAAAAACCACTTTTTTGAGTTCCTGAGACCTCAAACCGTATAGATTCGGTCTTATCTCGAATTCGAAAATTTTAGTGATTGCAGCAGTAACCTCCCTTTTTTAACCTCCCCACTCCACTTCACCATTTAAAAAAAAAGGGAGGTTACTGCAATCACTAAAATTTTCGAATTCGAGATAAGACCGGATCTAATACGTTTTGAGGTCTCACGAACCCAAAAAAGTGGTTTTTGAAATGTGTCTGTATGTATGTACGTACGTACGTACGTTCGTTCGTGCGTACGTTCGTTCGTACGTACGTTCGTACGTTCGTAAACACGCCACAGCCCAAAGTACTCGACCGATTTGGCTGAAATTTGGTACGTGTGCATGTGATAACCCAACTTAGATCTGAAAAGCTTTTGGAGCCAATCGTGCAACTAGAAATGCCATCTTGGCACATCAACTTTTAAATTTTAAATGCAAACCCCCATTTTTCACGTCACGATAGGAAAGGCCTTCAAATTCTGCTTCTAAAAATGCATTAATTCTTAGTGCCCTTTTGACCAAAAATAAAAAAAAAATTGATTTTTATCGGACTTTAAAATCGTGCTACAGCCCAAGCCCCTGAACCGATTTGGCTGAAATTTTGCACATGGGGATTGTATTACACGTCGAAGAGCTGAACAAATTTTGGATTCAATCGGCCTACGGAAAGTGCCGTTTTGGCACAACAATTTCCAACTTTAAAATTATTCACCCATTTGAAAATCCAAAACAAGTTTTTGAAAGATTTATTGTCACCATCAGAAAGGTCTTCAAATTCTGGTTTTAAATAAGACAAAATTCGTTCGCATTTAGTGCTCTTTGGGTCAAAAAATCGAAATTTTTTAATAACACTAAAAATACATTATAGCCCAAATTAGTGAATCGATTTGGCTGAAATTTTGCACATGAGGATTGTATTACACGTCGAAGAGGTGGACAAATTTTGGATTCAATCGGCCCACGGAAAGTGCCATTTAGGCATATCAACTTTAAAATCTTAAACACAAGTCACGGAAATCAAAGACCTACGCGTTGGGGAGGTTCCAGCCGCTTCTCTGCTGCCTTTTTTTTAATGGTGAAGTGGAGTGGGAAGGTTAAAAATGTAAATGCTTAAATGAATTTGTATCAAAAAAATAAGGTTGACGTATGACGTGTCTTTGCCATTTTAAAAATTGTTGTTTTTTGACCGATTTCTTGGATGTTTTTGAAAATCCAGGGTAGCCGTGACTTCACTTCAGGTCAAGTATCATACATGTTCTTATAAATCAAAAGAAATCGTAATTTCGAATTCGTTGAGAAAAAACTAAATTAGGGTAATTTCCGGTTAAACCTGAAGTGAAAAAAGACTAATTGACTACACAATCAAATCCGCATTAAGAAAATAAAGTCGACCTGTCCGAGAATTTTTGTCAGAAATGATGTGCAAAAATTTAAGGAATTTTATGCCCAGACTTCACACTCGCACCAGTCGCACTGATATGTATACATACTTATAATAGATTTATGAATATTCCATATTTTGCTATTTTCTTTAGTTTTAAAATTTCATCACAAATATACCTAGTAGTCCAGTCATATTAGATCTAAAAAAGACGAATAGAAGAAATAATTTATATATTTTTGAAATTTTGGCTACGGACTCCTGATGGCACCTGAAATGAAATGGCGAAAAGTTCCAACCCCCAAGTGTGCGCTTCATCCCTTATTTGGCGAAAACCATCCCCAAGCGTGACATGGCGCTAGTTTTTACCATTTTTCGGCGAAACTATCCATCTGACAAAAAATTTATTCTAATCAGAAACATTCCTTATGAAATGAAGAGCCGCAAACTTAACAGTAACACCTCCCAAGTGCGTAAGCTTCATCCCTCTTTTGGCAAAAACCTACTCTCAGACGTGAACATGGCGCTAGTGTTTAGCATTTTTCGGCTAAACTATCAAACGGGCAAAAAATTACTCTAATCAGGAATATTCCTCGTGAAATTCTGTATTAAAAAATCCTTTTCATCATTTTGTTTATCCCCACCAAATTTTTGCAAACGACGTCCGAAGTTGAGGGTACCGCTAGATTGATTTTCGGTGCGAAGCGAAAAACAACCCTCAACTTCGGACGTTGCGTCGTTTGCAAGAATTAGGTGAGGATAAGCAAAATGATGAAAACGACTTTTTAATGCAGACTTTCACGAGGAATAGTTTAGCTGAAAAATGCTTCTAAAAATGTATTCACACTTATGCCTTTTTGGCCAAAAAATGGTGTCGAGAAAAAAAACCTATGCATAACTGTATATTTTTATTACCACATTTGATAGCTGATTTTTTTTCAAGCCGAAAACCTTAGTGCCATTTTTTCGAACAATGTCATTTTAGTGGCAAAGGGCGTTTATTTAAATTTATTTTACAAAAAAGCATATCCTTATCTTACTATCAGATTCGACAGCTGTTGTATTGCCGGATCAAAAACCTTAGTGCAATTTTTTAGAAAATTTCCGTTTTAGGGACAAAACGACCCCTTTTTGATTTTTTCTTAGCAAAAGGGCATATTATCATTATCGAATTCGATAGCGGTTGCATTGACGGATCGAAAACCTTAGTGTCATTTTTTCGAAAAATGTCATTTTAGGGGTGAAAAACATTTGTATTTTAGATTTTAGTAAAGAGGAGTGCCGGGCGCATCAGCCATCAACAACCGCCCGCACTCCCGACCTTGGTTAAATAAAGTCAAATGCTACATTTACAAATTCTGTGAAAAAGTAGGCGTTTCTACCGTCTCCGAGGCTGCCAATTTTTTTACTGGTAACTTGTAGCTGAAACTTTAACTCATAAGAAAATGACATCCGGCACAATTAAGACTTAGATTAGAAATGGCATGGCTTAAGGCAAAAACTGCTACAACTGACCCCGCTCTCCCATACCTATACCTATGTTGTTTTTTGATGGGCGAAAAACAGGGGGACTTAATTAAGCCAATAAAGGTTTAATAATTACGTCAACAAAATCATCGACTACACAAACACGTCGCTCTAGGAGGATAGCAATAATGCATTGTCCGCATAGGTATGATGCCTAAGCCTGTTTCTCTTCGAGTAAAATGAGCAACAGGAGCAAATAAATAAAAAACATCTAAAATACGTCACTGCATGGCCACTCTGCATGCACATGTTTGTTCAGAGTTTTAAAAACGCGCATTCAAAAATAATAATACTCAATCAATGATAGCAATGAGCCAATAACCAAATGGGACGTGGACGTTACAACCAGGGGGAGGGGGATACGTGACAACCCTGTTTACAAATGTTGCGATTGATTCTTCCAATGTTGTTTGAACCACACTGATATGTCCACGCTCGCATCTAGTGCCCCGTGGGAGTGCATAAGTGGCAGTTGTCTGACTTACCGACACCGACTATACTTTCATCTTAGAACCGCCGTCTCAAAACCCCCGGTAACGCACCTTTATTCTCATTTTAAATCAACTTTCAATCATAACTGTACACTGTACTTATGTATACCTGCTTATTGCACGGCTCTCATAACCTGTACCTTATTATGCATGTTACAAACTAATATACCTGCTAAAGTATACATAAGAGTAGTACCTAATACATACCTAATGGGATTCTATATACCGTATTGGTATGTAACCTAACTATCAAAGAATACTTACCTCTACTTAATAACCAGGTGAAGTAAGTATAAATAAAGTATTGACCGAAGTATTGTCTCGTTAACGTTCATTTTCAGAGTAAAGTTTGATGCAGTCACCGCGTCGACGTCTGATGCTTAATAAGTAGGTATACCTATTCTATGATGCACGCACGACAAATACATATTGAATAAAATATGCTTAATTGCAATAATAAATCATAAATATACCCATGACCCGGACCTACCTCAACAGGTATGTCGTAAGCATAGGTAAAAAAATTGGCAATCGCGGAGAGGGTATAGAAACTTCTATACTTTTTTACAGAATTTGTAAATACTGAAATAGCAATTAAATAAAACGTAAAGATTTATATATTTTTGGCGATTCGATTTTTCGATCGATTTCAGTATACCTACCTATCTGTTCAATTGAAAAAAAAAGCCTCGTCCGGATTTGAACTCGGGTTAAAAAACTGCGCAAAAAACCACTGTTTTCCCCAGTTTACGCGCTTAGCAGACAGCTATCCTTTGCTGAAACGCATATGATGAGAGAGCTACGTCCTACTCCCTTCATGGAATTTACCAGAATTTATCAGTCGTCTAACCACAATGTTAAATTTAAATAAAAATAGAATAAAAGTCAACCATTCATCCTATATTTAAACTGTCTCAGTTATTCGTCGCGTGCAAATCTGCGAAAAACCCCGCCGCTTTAACAATTTAAAACGCTGAGTAAACGGTTGAAGATATAACAAATCATCATCAGAGGAATTGTTGGCTAAGAAAAGATCTACCAAAAAGTCCGCGACAGCATATTCGTATCAACAAACACTGAAACCGATTTTCACAAAAAATTAAAACAAAAACAATTATTGTGGTCTACCTATACATAATATGATAGATACTTATACAGGGTGTCTCAGAATTATTGGGACAATGGTTCCTTACGTGAAAATAAGGCAAAAATTAAGAATAAGTTTTTGTCCTAAAATAAATTATGTGGGAGCTATGTACCACAAAAATCAGATTTTTCGAATTTCCTCAAAAATTATAACTAATATCAGTTTGAAATTTGGAACATAACTTGGCGGCATAAGGGTTTTCATTCTGATTTTTTTTCAGATTTTCAGTAACATCAGAGGCGTGCGTTCTGGGTAGGGTCTTCCGCATTTTTTTGCATTATTTTTGTCTGTACGCGTTTTTTTTACAAAGCAACAGTAATAATATCATCGGCCTTCCACGGTTCACTAAAAAGTACTCTTGCTAAATATCGCTAGGATATATATAGTTAACTGATGGTCCTCAGAAGGGGGCAAAAAAATTGTAAGGATTTTTTTGCTATTTTCATGTTTTTTACTTGGAATCAAACTTAAATGGGATGTCCAATCCTTAGATTCAACAAACACTCGGTCAGAATTTATGACGGCACTCTAAGACCCTTATGTTTGATCGCATTTAGGTTTGATAAAATAAGCTAAAATTGAATGATCCCCAAATTCAAAAATTGGAGTTCAAAAAGATGCAATGCATTCTCAGAGCTTTGTTATAATATAAGATTTAACAGGATGCTACATTATCTAAAGTTGATTCCACGCAAAACAATTAAAGTTTTCAGTTGGATTTATTGTGGACTGCCGATGATAGTCTTCTTAGTACTTTGTCAAAAAAAACCGCTTACTTACAGAAAATGTGTTAGGACCCCCCAAGAACGCACGCCTCTGATGTTACTATGAATCTGAAAAATAACCATAGCGAAGCCTTTATTCCACTAGGCTATGTTCTAAATCCCAACATTGAATTAGTTATACCTATTTTTTGAGGAAATTCGCAAAAATTGATTTTTGGGGATTGGGGTACCCTTTTGGGGGGGCATAGCTCCCACATAATCCATTTTAGGACAAAAACTTTTTCTTACTTTTTGCCTTATTTTCACGTAAGGAAGCTGTGATTAGCTGTTGTTCCTAGAATTCGGAGACACCCTGTATGCTGTCGCGGACTTTTACGAAGATCTATATTTGTTGCCAACAATTATTCTGTTACATTGCATACAATTATTGCGAATTGCTGCCATTAAAGCTATACCAGAATAAGTAATTTTTCAAACTATTTTTGCAGGTATTCATATTGAACCCAAAATTCACAATAAAGGAGCGTTGTAATTTTTCGTGTAGGACGAAAGTTTCGTTTCCCAATACTACATCTTCAGTATAAACGCCACAATAGAAATGCATTCATTTCAAATCTTCGCTTCGCTCTTGTCGTTGCTTTTATCAGTTTTATCGCTTAGGTATCACAGTTCCATAGTTACATTTTGTTCCGTCTCCTAAACGTTTAGGCAGCGTTCGTAAAAGAGGCGCACTTGTTTTCCGGATTTATTGGAGGCGCTCCCTATATACCTAGACGTAAGGAAGGCGCCTTATAGACGTATAAATGTGGATATAATGTAATCGTAAATCGACCGATTTGGCCCAAAATCGCATCATGAGTCATCACCTACAAGGTGCTCACTGAACGTGTGCGTAAAATTTCAACTCCATATCTTCAGTATATAGTTTCGGCTGTAGCGTGTCTTTGATGATTTTTTTGCCAAAGGGCACTAAGTGTCAATACATTTTTGGAAGCAGAATTTGAAGAGGTTTCCTATGGTGATGTGAAAAATGGAGGTCTGCATTTACAATTTTGAAGCTGATTTGCCAAAATGGCATATACTTTCCGCAGGTCGACGTGGCCCAAAGTCTAATCAGTTCTTACTTGAATCATACAAGGTGGACATACCAAATTTCGGCCAGATCGGTTCAGTAGTTTGAGATGTAACCTATTCACAGAAACACCCACAGACAGACAGACAGATATTTTTTCAAAAGCCACTTTTTTGGGTTCTGATGATCCTAAAACGTGTAGTGCATATCAACTATATGAAATTTGACTGATGAACACCCATTTTTCTAAAACCTTGGAATTGTCCATTACTTCAAAGTGGGCTGATGGGTTCTTATCAAAACATGAATGGTCTGTATCTAAAAATGTATTCACACACAGCGTCTTTTGGAATAAAGAGCTGATTTAATTTTGGTGGCAATCGGCGAACAACAACTGTCATTTTCGAATATCAACATCAACTTCGAAATTGAATAATAAACTCTCATTTTCTTTATAAGCGCAATGAAATGTTTTCAAATATCTGAAACTGAAACTGAAACTGAAAAGCCCATCATGCAACCGGAAATTCCATGCTGTATATATGTGTCAGATGTTTTGTACCATCGTTTGTTACGCAACTAAAAACTTTGCGGATCAGACTCGGTCATGACGCCTAATCTGTTCCGTAAAGTTTTCAGTTGCATAACAAAACGATTGAGCAAAACATCTGACGCATACTGTACATCAACTTTGAAATTTTAAACACAAACCCTGCATTTTTCACGTCTCCATAATAAAGGCCTTCAAATTCTACTTTTAAAGATGCATTCCCTCTCATTACCCTTTTGACAAAAAGCTCAAAAATTCGAGATTTTTGACGTACTTTAATTTGAAATCATGGTACAGTCCAAACCCCTGAACCGATTTGGCTGAAATTTTGTAAGTGGAGACTGTATCATTGTATTTTTTGTATTTTACAATTACTCTCGTTTAACCATCCAAAAGCAGAAAAATTCATTGTAACCATCAGAAAAACCTTCAAATTCTGGTTTTAAATCAGACAAAATGCATTCACACCTAGTGCTCTCGATTTGGCTGCAATTTGGTAGGTGCATGGCATGGAGAGCTGAAAAACTTTTGGAAGCAATTATTCCACGGAAATAGCTATTTTGGCACATCCATTTTTTTTTAAACTGTAAATACGCCAGGTCTCATTTTTTATATCATAAAAAATGTCATAAAAGTGTTTATATAAGTTCTGATTCTAAAAATCTATTCAGTTCTACCATTTCGACGGAAAATAGTGAAAATTTTCATACATATAATCTCTCGAGTGCTATATAGGTATCTACATTTTCGGAAATTTTTCGCAAGGTTGGGGCAGCAAGAACGAGTATTGAGCAGCAAGGGAAATTTACAAGAAATGTAGCTGACAAGAGAGAGATTCAGCTAGAAAATCGCCAAAAATGAAATTAAAATTCACATTTCCATATTTGAACGTCATATGGCGTTGTCATTATCATTCCGGGAGATTTTTGGAAAATCTCTCTCGAAAAGGAAGATCCCGTAACTAATTAAACATCCAAATTGAGGGCGATTGTCATCATTCTCATTGAAAAAGAGCGGACTCTCAAAAATTTTTTTGTTCAAATCAAAGACACGCAATGGAGAGGTTCTCTGGCAACATTTTTTTTGATGCGCATCCGATGATGGATCAGGTAGGTACTCTCAGATTTTTTTGCACTTCCGGTTTAACCGAAAATGACCCTAATTTTGATTCGGATTCGGAATCTAAAAGTCAAAAACATGATGAGTCATATTTGATCGATCAGAAGTGCATAGTCGCGGCCAGCCATATACTCTAGATTCTAGAAAACATCGAAGAAGTTGGTGTATACCGGGTGGCCCATTCAAGACGATCCATCAGTCGTAATAACTTTTGAGCAGAATAAGATATCAATTTGCAGTTTTCGACAGATTTCTTGGCATTGAGGGGGACATGTTTCCCCATAGCTTTGACATTGTTCAGTTTGCATAATCATTTCATCTCCACCCCAATTAGGGTCAAAATCTTAAATGTCAACATACCACGTATCGTATATCAAATGAAAGCCCTTGAAAAATACTATTCACTGTTCTAAGTAGTTTGAGAATTTAGCGCACCGTTGTCACGTTAGAGACAAAAATGCAATGTCTTATTCGAATTTAATATAAATTAGAAATCCGTGGAAAGTTTTGAAAAACCCAATGAAAAATTTGTTGAAATGTGGACTAAAAATGTGAGTGATTAGATGTCTAGCGAGTCAACGATGTCAGCTATGTCAACAAGAGGACCAATACAAAGAAAGCTAACGATTAAACTCGCTAGCCATCTAATCTATAGTCACATTTTTAGTCCACATATCAACAATTTATAGTAAATTCGAATAAGTACATTATATTTTTGTCTCTATAACATGAAAACGGTTCGCTAAATTCTCAAACTACTTAGAACAGTGAATAGCATTTTTCAATAGCTTTCTTTTGATGCACCTACCTAATAAAATAACGGTAAATATCGGCATGTGTCTATTTAGATAATTTAATTTACTGAATAATACGTATCTACCTAAATTAGATAATAATGGTAAATTAGATCTAAAGTTTGGAGAATTAGGGTATATGATGCGAGGTAGAGTTGGGAAACGAAAGGGTGTGGTCCATGGCCAGAATAAGTTATGCAAAGTGAAAATGGCCGTCCTGCCGTTAAAAACAGTGGGTGGAGTTAGCGAATGGACCCAAGCCGCAAAAGTTGTGCGGGCGCTCTAAAAACTTTGCCCCTGTAAAAGGGGAACTTATGACACATACAAAACACAACCCTATCAGCGTCGGCTTTAGAGGAAGTTTTCGGCCGCTTTTCCATACAGTGAAAGCTATTTCTCTTGTATAATTAACTTGCTTTTATGCTATTTTAGATCTTATTTTAAATTTGCATACGTTTTGTTTCCAGTAATGGTATAAGTTAAAAGGCGCCTTCATGCGTATAGATTATGTAAGTCTTTCACTTTGCTCACCGCTTTCCTCCTTCTAACACATCATATCCAAAAGTATGTACCTATACCTGTAAGGGAGGTTAACCTAGAGAATGGAGATTTATTTATTGAATTTTTATTAGATTGTGCATATCTAACCCCATATATACCTAGGTATATGTATGTATACTTATAATTACTATTAAGTATATAGCAAAGTGTACAAAAACTCACTGTTCAACTGTGTATATACACAATATATAACCAATTAATGAAAGCAGAAAGCATCAGGTGATAACCGTTTTTACAAAACCATATACCTAATGTACCTATACCTAACCAAAGCTAGTGATACAGGCCCGGATTTCCCATTAGCCCAAAAAGGCGATGGCCTAGGGAAGGGCGCCGACGTTCAAGATTGGGCATTTTGGAGGTGATTTTTACATGCAATATCTTCTTATTACTGAAAACACTGAAAAGCAGGTTGAATCGGGGTTGGGGGTATACAGGGTGCTTCCTTTTTCACAGCTCACCATTATGTTATTTCCTAAACAGTAAGAGATATACTTACGAAGTCGGTTAAATTAGAGAAAAGTTGCGCTATTTTTTATAGTGATTAAGTATGATTAAGTATATCTGAAGCCAACTTCCCGATATCTTGATTCGTTCCTGAGTTATCCCAAAGTCTCTGAACATTGGGTTTTTAAATAAAATTTAATGTCTCCCTAACGATTAATCCTATTTACCTACATGAAATTTGGGACCTTTATATTTTTGACAGCTGTCAATCGAATGACACAGATAGATTTTGAGCAACGACAGCCAACTTTCCTTTTCCTTATGGGCGCCATATTGAATTTTAACACCATCGAATACCTACAGAAAAATATAGCTTTCCAAAAATGTAATTAACATAGACTTTTTTGAAAAAGCGTCAAGATTCTAAAATTTGTATGAATAATTTATAAAATTAGCGTAAAGCTTTATGAGAAAAAATAGAAAAAGTACACCGACTTTTTGAATCCTTTTTGATGACGTGGAAAACAACTGAGTTCAAACATATTAAATTAAAATAGGTTTTGAAGTCGTGTCTCCAACTTCGACATGCTTTTTCAAAAAAGTCCATGTAAGTAGGTTACATTTTTGAAAAGTAAATTTTTTTATATCGGGGAGTTCTCTTCAGATTCTTAATCACAAAAAAAAAATTTTCCATGGATTTCTAATTTATAGTAAAGGTGCAGGGTAAATTGCACAATCTGAACAAAGTCAAAATTAATAATGCTGTATCATCTTGAATGTGCCACCCGCTATGTTAATTCGCAACATATCCCTTCGTGTATCTTGTATGTTGCATTCTAAAATGTGCGTGTGTCCATGCACGGACATATAATATATGCAACCAAAAATACAACACTTAGTCAAGGGTAAGATGAGGATGCCTGATGTCTGTGAAGATTTCGTCGATATTAGGTATAAGAACCTCAAAAACAATTAACTCTGTAATTTTCACGGCACTCGGTAGGCCCTACAAAGCACATCAATAGAGCTCGTTAGAGTTTGGAGGAGACTGGTTCACGTGGAATGTATGACTACTACGACTATACCTACCCACTTATTTAACTTTTCATCCTTCTTAGAATTTTTCAACCCTCCGAGCATTAATTTTGTAAGACTCACCCAATTTTGCCTTTTTTCCGTAATACATTTTACGCCTTTTTCACTTTTTCGCCCCCCTCGCAAAATTTCAACCCCCAAAATGCTAATTTGCATAATTTGCTTCTTTTCGTGTCATTTTCTGTAATTCAACATAATTACTATTAATTCTCATCCATTTTGACTACTCATCCCCCTTTACAATTTTTGAAACCCCTAAGTGTTAATTGGACAAAATTCGAGTAATTTCGTTCTTCTTCGGTAATAAATTGAACTCATTTGGATTATGTTTATACCTTGTTTTAAATTTTAAAATTTATATGCCCAAATGGCACTTGCCGCGGGCCAGTTGCTCCTAAAAGCCTTTCAGCTCTTCAATGGGTCACCTAATCTTCATGCACCAAATTTCAGCTAAATCGATCCAGTAGTTTGGGCTATTCCTAACGTGGTTTCAATCTTATTACAAAATTTCGATTTTTCTAGTAGTAAATGCGAATTAATTCTGTCTTATTTAATACCAGAATTTGAAGACCTTTCTGATGGTGACAATAAATCTTTCAAAAATTTGTTTTGGATGGTTAAATGAGAGAGTAATTTTAAATTTGGAAATCGGTGTGCCAAAACGGCACTTTCCGTGGGTCGATCCAATCCAAAAAATTTCAGCTCTTCGACGTGTAATACAATGCAGATGTGCAAAATTTGGTGACGTGAAAAATGGGGGTTTGCATTTAAAATTTAAAAGTTGATGTACCAAAATGGCATTTCTGGTTGCACGATTGTTAAGTTTTATTATGAAATGGGGCCCTATAATTTTTTATTTCTTTGAATTTAAATTTAAATTTTTTAAAGGTTAAGCTTTTTAAAAAAGTTTTATAATTTTTTGAGCATTTCTTTTACCTAACTTTGCTGTTTTCAAATTTCTTAGTATCCGCAATTGCCAAAATTTCAAAGACAATTTAGGAAAATATAATTGAGCAGTTAAATTTGTCTCAAAAAAATTAAGTTAACGTGCTTTTGCGTTTTTCAAAAATTTCAATTATTCACCGACTTTTTCAATGGTTTAGAAAATCTAGGGTAGCCGTGACTGATGTACATGTTTCTAACAAAAAAAATTGTAGATTCTGAACCGTTGCGAATGGGTAGGTCTAAATTTAAAAACACAAAATTTGCTGGATGGTCCTGAAAAAATTCATCTGGCTCATCAAATTGTAGTATTTTTTATTAGATTGACGTTGTGGCATCGTTTTTTCCTAATAGATATAGGTACCTTTTTATAACCGCGCTACAATTCTGTCCGGTTTTTAAAATACACAAGGTATATATCATATCGTATATCAGGATTTAATATTATATAAGATCATGATATAACGTGACATTTTTTAAATTTCTAACTAGAGTTGGCCGTGCCTGGAACGGCGTATGTTTTAATTTAGTGCAGAAATCAAAATCTGTCAGCTTGCTTAAAATAACCTAAGTTGAGTCACCCCATCAGGCACCGCCAACTGCAATTAGAAATTTTAAAAATTTCACGTTATATCGCGATATTTATGCGCTGACATAATATCATTAAACGGTGTGAAGACGGCTCAACGCCATCTAGAGGTCTTTACCAACACTTACGGCGGATTTCTCGTCAACAAGGTTGACATCGAAAACCAAAGTGTGGTTGACCACCGTGCTATGGCAGCACGAGCAACTCAAAGATGAAAACAATGGTTGGTGATCGAGTTGCCCCCCCGACAGCTGCAGACCGGTTTCGTTCTTATTAGAACTCATCAGTACAGCAAAGCCCGGAAGGCAACTCGATCACCAAACCAACCCGGTTATATAGCCGGAAAGCGAAGATTAAACGGTGTGAAGACGGCTCAACGCCATCTAGAGGTCTTTACCAACACTTACGGCGGATTTCTCGTCAACAAGGTTGACATCGAAAACCAAAGTGTGGTTGACCACCGTGCTATGGCAGCACGAGCAACTCGAAGATGAAAACAATGGTTGGTGATCGAGTTGCCCCCCCGACAGCTGCAGACCGGTTTCGTTCTAATATCATTGATATTTATTTAAATTTTCTTCCATTCTTGACTGAATGGGGTATGACGTTGCACAACACTCATCAGTGTTGCCAACTACTGAGTAATTAGGTACCCAATTTCAATGATTTTTAATTTGAAAAGTTTTTGTAATATGAGACTATTTGAAACTTTTTGCTATTTCAAGAATTTCTAGAAGCTAGATTGGGGAATTTGGGATTTTTGTTGAAAAATTCGGTATTTTTGTTGTTGAAAGGTTGGCAGTATGTTAATTGAATGGCATTGACAGAAATTTTCTGGTCCTTCTAGATTTTGAATAACGACAGTCAACTTTTGATTCTTTTATGGCCGCGATATTGAATTGTGACTCCATCAAATACACAAAAAAATTGGCTTTTGAAAAATGCAGTCATAACATGAACTTTTTTGCCAGATGTCAGAAATTGAAAATTGGTATGAATAATTTGTAAAATCAGCCTAAACTTATACCGGGTGTATCACAGACCCCGCCGTATAGGGAATTAACATGGGAAAATTAATTTTATTTTTTTCCTGCTCCGGAAGATTTTCTCGAAAATCGCACGATACTAATCATTAGCCAATAGAAAAATTGATTTCTCTGTGTTTACCATGGCAACTCGAGGATTTCCTGGAAATTTTTGATACCTACCTTGACCAACCTAAACGAAATTAATAAGTGGAAATTTTTATGTCAAATAAAATGTCAAAAATCATTTCTATTTAATTTCTGTGATTGTATCGTTGCTATTTTCTTACCGAATCTGCTTTCGAGCATTAATTCATTTCCTGGAAATTTTAGTCGTGCATCCCAACAACGTAATCGGGCCCTCGTGTTCCACTCGGGCCGATTAATACGTTGTTGGAATGCACTCCAAAAATTTCCGGAAAGAATTAATGCTCTTATGAGATTATAAGTGAAAACTTTTAGGATAGAAAAGTTGGAGGATAGTCCATACTAGTCTGTACCTCTTGAGATTTTTTTCGTTCGTCAGCTCCTCTTAGGTACTTAACAATGATTTTTTGAAAATTAAATTTTCGACGAAAACGAGAAAATTTTTCGTGCCCAATCGACCCGCTTCGAATGTTTACTTATAGGTTGCCGCCTTTGTGGATTGCAACACGACACGAAATAAATGGATGCTTCGAAACGGGTCGATTGTGCACGAAAAAATGTTCCGTAGAAGCATCAGAGACGCAACATTTTTTCGTGCACAATCGACCCGTTTCGAAGTATCCATTTATTTTGCGTTGTGTTGCAATCCACAAAGGCAGCAAACTAAGTAAACATTTGAAGCGGGTCGATTGGGCACGAAAAATTTTTTCGTTTTCGTCGAAAATTCAATTTTCAAAAAATTATTGTTAAGTAGGTACCTAAGACGAGCTGACGAACGAAAAAAATCTCAAGAGGTACAGACTAGTATGGACTATCCTCCAAACATGATAAAACTTTTCGAGAAAATCCTCCGGAGCAAGAAAAAAATAAAATTCATTTTCCCATGTTAATTCCCTATACGGCGCGGCGGGGTCTGTGATACACCCGGTATATGTAGATGAAAGACAATTGCAAAAAAGTATGCCGACTTCTTCAATCTCTTATGTGAAAACAATTGAATTCAATAGTAATAAAATACGTCTTGCGGTCGTGTGACTCAGACTTTCACATATTTTTTCAAAAATTTCCATGTTGGTTAAATTTTTGAGAAGCAAATTTTTCTGTGTATCCGACAATGTTAAGAAAAAAAAAGTTGACTGTCTTTATTATAAATCTAGAAGGCCTAGATAATGACTGTCAATGCCATTCGATTCAAACAAAATCTCAAATATCACAGAATTCAAGCGCTTGCGCTTGATACTTGCGCTGCAAGAAATTCTTACTTGTAGGACGAAAAATGTGGGTCTACATTATACTAGTTAAAAATATACAGGGTGTTCCATTTGAAATTTTCAAAATTAATTTTGAACGCTCTGTAGGTAGGTACATAGGGTGACATCTAAAATTAGGTCAGAGCTTTCTTCGAGCTTGTACAACAAGGTCCTCATCTTATTTTCCTACAAAAACTGCATCCGCGTAAATAGCGAATTTTTAAGTGGAGTAATGTAAACTGCAATTATTTTTTTAATAATTTTTTTCTTCCCCACCAAAGATTGTAATATGATGCTAAAATATATCGGGAGCTCCATTTAAAAAAGTCACCTTTGACTTGTCAAATTTTTTTCAACTACCCTGTATGATCGGAAATATTTTACTCAAATGCGTCTTCATTGTTAGTTTTAAGTACTTATCCACTTAAACGAAATTCCTAACTTGTAGTCCTGGATCTGGACTGTAGGGTCCTGTAGGGAAAGTTGAGCAGGGAGAATTTTTTTACGAATACTTATTTAGTAGGTGCCGTAGTAATAGTAAAGTATTTTTGATTCGGGTGAACATATCTGAAGTAAGGCTGGACTATTGAATAAGGCTTACAGTACCTTAGAGGGCTCAAATATCGGGTGTATTTTATATTTCTTCTGGAACATCAAGAATATGTGTGATCGAAAGGCTCCAAATAGAGAATTCTCCACCGCCAAAATTCTAGGATATGTCAACCGTATTTTGTAATACGAATCCATCAAGGGTGTAGTCAGAATTTTTTCCCACTTCCAATTTAACCGGAAATGACCCTAGCTTCTTTTCCTTTGTTTTTACAAAATTTCTTCATTTTTCACAGTTTGTCAGAAACGCAAAAATAAGTGGAAAAAATATGCAGATCAATTCGCACAAAAAAAAAATTCTTCTTACGCTTTCTTAGATGTTTTTGAAAATCAATGGTACCCGTGACCGCACTTTCGGTTAAATTTTGAGGCTAATTTTTAACATATAAGAATTGGTAGATTCAGAATTAGTCATCAAGAAGAGTATGTATAGGTTTCTGTTTGAAAAACCAAAATCCGGGTTATTTCCGGTTACACCGGAAGTGAAAAAAATATCTGACTTCACCCCTAGATCCGTATTGGAAAATTAGGGTGGACCTAAATGTCCGATGACTGGAGAATTTTCTGTTTGAAGTGTTCTACAGCCAATAACATTCGCACTGTATAAAAAAAAATACTTGATGATATTTATGCCTTTTAGAATATACTGTAAGTCGTATTCAATTGTTCAGCTTTATTTCAGACACTTATGTAGCTTCAAAAGACGCTATAAATTTAAATTGTTTCCAATTTACGAAGTCCGGGGCGAAGGCCACCTTTATATGATGTTATAGCCGGAAAACGTATAGCAGGTGGCGAGTACGTCCCACCCGATTTAAAAATACTTATAGGTACCTACTCAGGCAGCTATTAAACATTTGTGAAAAAATCTCGCTACTCAACTTTCCCTACAGGACCTTAGTCCAGATCCAGGACTATATATACCTTGTTTTAAGCTTTTTAAGTTATTATAAGCAATATGCAGTAGCTCAAAATTCTTATGCAGCTTAAACAAGAAGCTTATAGTTTAATTTTTAAAAAATTCGGATAAAAATTAATACAGTTTTCTGAAAGCCAGTGATCGCGGTCCTTTATGACGTCATATCCGAAAAACGTAGCAGGTAGTGTTGCCGTCTAGACAAGACAAGACAAGAAATGAAAAAGTCTTGTCTTGTCTTGATTTTTCTAGACAAGACTTTACAAAGTCTTGATCTTGATTAAAAAACCATGGTCAACTCTTGTCTTGATATCAAGACTCTAGATTATTTCAAGAGTCTAGATTAACTCAAGGACAAGGTCATTCAGATCAGGTAGTTTTTCAATTTTGTTTTGATGCCGAAGCTTGTTCTGGTCCCGTCGTGGTTCTTCCTTGGCTGACTTCGACGAACTCATAAAATCTCATTGTTATCATCGACTAGGTACTTCTGCTTACTAGTAAAAATAACATGGTTTTTAAGGAGTGCATGTGTGTAATTCCGCTTTTAAAAATATATTCACACTTCAAGCCTGATGATATGTTTTATTTTTGTTGTCAACAATACCTATCCTCGAAAACAGAATTACAACATTAATTAGTTAATATTTACGAAGGTTTAGAATAAGCATCTGCCGACGTTCCCACGGTCCCTCTAGGCTTGGGTAGCCCAATAAGCAATAAACACTGTTTATGATATACCTACCCTTTAGACACAGCTAAGTATTTCTTCTAAGAGATAACACTTGCATGCCCCAAAATAACAAAGGTAATCTAAAGTTCTAGACTCTTGATAAGTTTTAATCAAGACTCTTGATCTTGATCATAAAACTCTAGTCTTGTCTAGAAATTTCTAGACAAGACTTCTCAAGGTCTTGTCTTGATTATTGTTGGTAATCTAGACAAGACAAGACAAGAGTCTAGAAAGACCAACTCTAGACGGCAACACTAGTAGCAGGTGGCGAATGTAGAATCGAGTTAAAAATACTTAGGTACTAGGGCACCTAACAAAAACATTTGAGAAAAAAAATGCTCACTACTCAACTTTCTCTATACAGAACCCTAGTCCAGATCGTGGATTATTGGGGGGTTTAATAGGCGCTATATGGAAGCCCGACGCACTGTTGCACACTTGCACAACACCCTGTATATTTAAATATATCATGATATTTTCGAATCCTGCTTACCGCCCTATAGGTTTTTTTGTGATTTTCGATTTACAAGCCTTGGCGACCATAAAAATCGGGCGATGCGATAGGTAAGTACCGGGTGATGGTCATAAATGATTGCCCGCTAAATGGCAACTCTGCACACAAGTATAGAGGAATTTGTATGCTTCAGTTAAACAATCAATAAATTGACATTGACGGATTCGTTCAAATTTAAATAATTTCAAAAAGCAGTGTCGTCCAGTGTTATCCGCGTGCCGTTCTTTCGCGTGATAGGTATTAATGCCGTATACCACCTAAGTATAATATTATTGAAAGCAAATTTGCCATTTAGCGGTCAATCATTTATGACCACCCGATATCATAGGTACTTGGAATCTTGGAAACTGCCAATAAATTAGATTTTTTGTTTTTAACGCTATTTCTGATCGCGCAAAAAATTCACGATGGTATAGGTATAGGTACATAATATTGGAGATCTCGGGCTGGAGCTCTCGATCTCTAAAGTTATATTACCCTCACGTATACCTATACCTACATAGATGAGATGGTACCTATAACCTTTCGAGGTTCGTGATTCGTGATATTTTTTTTTTATTCTTATAGCGATTTTAATAACTACTGCTGAAGAGTAATAATAAAAAAGATTGTAATAACCCATCAATAATGTTTCCTGCTTTCAATTTTCCGTGCTCTAAAGATTTCTTTATTACATTATAGCGACATTGGGAAAATCACTCTCTACTATGCCAGCCTTTTAGTTCAGCTATTTCATACCAGATGTCAGCAATGGCGTTGTACGTTAAAAAGGGAGAAAGGATAATTAACTTTATTCAAAGCTTTATTTTAATTATGTGCTTACCTATACCTGCCTGTACTTAGTAGGTCTACCTAAATTAATTGATCTTTTATTTTATTACAGTACAAGTCAGTGTAAACAGTGCAACCAATAAGATTTAATATTCCTGAAATAAAATAAAGCGTATATAGAAGTTATATTTCCACATCATAACTTTTAGTAATAGATATGTACTTAGCAGATAGAGTATAATATAGTAATAGTTAAGTACCTAGCAATTTGACAATACTGGATTTGCGAATTAAAATAATACACAGATACCTATCTACATACCTATACTATACATATAAGGCAAAAGGCAAGGAATCAGCCGATGAACGTCATCGTTGACGTAAACCGAAAAAAATTCTTTTCTTTCCAATTTTTCTACCAGAAACCGTTATCATTTAAGTTATCGTTAATTAATCAAAAACTTTCATTACCTACCCTTTTGATAATACATAGGTACCTGCATCATTCGTTTTTTTGGAAACTTTAGCATTAGATATATGTCACGGATCCTTGGTAACGTGTATTGCCTGTTGCCCGCCGTCTCCGTGTCTCACCACATTGTACAGGGTCTTTTTTATTATTGTCCCACTTTTAAATTGGAATATCTCCTTTTTTACTCTAGATATTCAGCTGAACTAAAAACAGGATAATGGGACACTGAGTATATTTTATCACGAATCGATAGAAAATTTTGTTCTGATTTCTATGGTATAGAGTAGTTGATTCTGGAGTTGATAGTTTTGGAGAAAAAAAATCCTGAACTACGAGAAATGTCTGAATCATGTTGAAATTTTTAATTATTGTAATGCTTTAAGGTGAATAAATAAGTTACTTACTTTCGATTTTCGAGGGGTGAGTCGCAGGAAAAGGAAATCTAGTGTACAAAAGTATACCTGTATACCTGGGGTTCATAGTTTTCGAGAAAAAAAATCCTGAACTAAGTACGAGAAATGTCCGAATGAAAGTGGCAAATCATGTTGAAATTTTTAATTTGCAATGTGATTAAGGTGAATAAATAAGTTAAAACTATCAACAGTAATAAAGTAAGCGAGGGGTGAGCCGCAGGGGAAATCTGGTGTACAGGTGCTAGGAAATCTTGGGGAAATCCGAGGAAATCTGAGGAAATCTTGGGGAAATCTGAGAAAATCTGGGAAAATCTGAGAAACTCGGAAAATCTGAGGAAATCTCGGGGAAACCTGAGGAAATCTTGGGGGAATCCGAGGAAATCTTAGGAAACCTTTTATATGAAGAAATTGGGAAAATCTGAGGAAATCTGAGGAAATCTGGAGAAATTTGGGGAAATCTGAGGAAATTTCTGGGAAATCTAGGGAAATCTGAGGTAATCTCGGACAAATCTTAGGAAACCTGGGGAAATCTTGCAAAAAAAAATTCTGGGAAATCTGAGGAAATCTTGGGGAAATCGGAGGAAATCTGGAGAAATCTGAGAAAACCTCGGCAGATCTAGTATACTTTTGTACACTAGATTTCCTTTCCCTGCGACTCACCCCTCGAAAATCGAAAGTAAGTAACTTATTTATTCACCTTAAAGCATTACGATAATTAAAAATTTCAACATGATTGCCATTTTCATTCAGACATTTCTCGTAGTTCAGGATTTTTTTCTCCAAAACTATCAACTCCAAGTTCCGATGCTATATTGTAATAGTCCATGGAATAATAAACATTATTATTATTTTTATTATTCTATACCATAGAAATCAGAACAAAATTCTCTATCGATCCGTGCAAAAATATACCCAGTGTCCCATTATCCTGTTTTAAGTTCCGGCGAATATCAGGAGATTTCCAATTTAAAAGTGGGACAATAATTAAAAAAGACCCTGGTACCTACATTGTGTACCTATCAAATTCATTTTTTTACAAGCTTTTTCATAAATTATTTATTATAGGTATTATGTGCACGGTATAAAACTTCCATGAAATGATGATGTACAGTAAAAAAATAAAATATAGGTAGCAAAAATAATCAAAACGTGTTACCTATAGGAGGGTATGGGGGTATTGTATCCTCTGATATATGCTGGTTATGATGTTATAAATTTCATCAGTTTATGGAATTCTGATTTCTTAATTATAAAATAAAGTATATGTTATGTCAGCGAAGTTGCCCCTCGACCTTCGAGGGAGTGTGGAATAAATCGGGCTATAAAAGATGCACATATCCATTAGGTATACTTAAGTATATAAAATATATATAGATACAACAATAGGTATGTAGTTTATAGTTATATCTATTTAGTTATTTGAGATTCTTTGTGATTTAATTATGCGGCCGTTGTTTCACCGTCACGGGTATAGAAACATCTTAACATCTACAACAAAGACAACTTTCACCATTAGACTAGAATTAGAACTAGAAACCCCACAACGTTCGACGTCGTTTACTAGAACGTCTAACAAGAATAAAGCCCAACATGGCTACGAAGTGCAGCGAACCGTTATGTTCTTTATCGTGTAATCTACATACAAGACCTTTGCTGGAAACATTACAGAACTTAAATGTAATGTTCCCCTAGCCCAGGAGCAATTTACGTAAAATCACACATTTCACACATATGCCCTTTCATCAGACGAACAGAAACATCAAATCTCACATTTTGTTCTAAAATTTTCAAGTGTTTAAAGTTATCAAAATGTTTGACTGTATGAGGCAATAATAGTTTCTGTTGAGATGTGGGGTTACTGATGATGCCAGGCTAGTAAAAACAAACATTCGAAGTTTGATTATTTAGACTAACATCAGACAATTATCATTTATTCAGTAGTTTGCTCAATTTAAGGGATATGCCTGTTAATCCATCATACATTTTCTCGGTTTTAATTAAAAAAAGACAGAGCTTCGTCGTCGTGATCGCTTTCACCCAGCGGACCAGTCCGTAAACAAGGTAGCCGTCTTAATTTCCCACGGGAGAGGAGCAGCATCCAGACTGGAGCAACTGACCAAACCTGTCACCTTTAACCTGTATACTTTTATTTCACCTCAACCCCATAGCTACTGCTGAGAGAATATATACCTGCTTATTAGAATTACAACTGCCTAATTTACATAGACGATTGAGTATTATTATGCCAAAAGGATTTTTGGTCAGTTGTGCAGAGATATTGTCGGGTACGGCCACCGATAAGTAATTCTTAATGTTCCTCAGTCGCTCACTGAAAGTTTTTGTGGTGCCACTTCACAAACTACATTTGCAACGATCTGGTACTTTACTCCATCGACAAATACCTAGAATGCTCAGGTAAACCAAACAACAACACTTAATTTACAGTGTACATACCTAATAAAACTTAAAAAAACATTAGATGTACCTATAGTGTCAAAACTCAATAATATCCTGCCCATTTCAAGACGTATTTTTTATCGTTGCATTTTAAGGTTAACATCCTGCCACATTTAGGACTGCCATTTTTTAAACGAGAATGAGAATCTTCATTATTTTCCGCCGCAATGGTAGAAACTGTGAAGAGATTTTTAGAACCAGAATTTAATGATCTTTCTAATGATAAGATAAGAAATGAGGCCTGATATAGAAAATTTTAAAGTTGATACGCCTAAATGGCACTTCCCGTGGACCAATTGCTTCCAAAAGCCTTTCAGCTCTTCAACGGGTCATGCAACTAATTTCAGCCAAATCGATTTAGTGGTTTGGGCTAAAGCTACAACTGTATTTTCATATAAAAGCTCTTTAAAGAACTAACCATTGCTCTAAATTTCAAAATCCTGTTCTTCATATTTTTCGAGAAATTTTCAGAAAACTGATTTTTTGAGTACTCTTGTGAAGGGGCATAATACAACGAGTGGAATCGTGATTATTGATAATCAACCACACGAAATATGTTGCCAAACATTAATTCCACGACTCCGGAGGAGGAGTGGGATTATTTACAACGGCTTGTTATTGGTCCAAATCAGTACGATGTGATGGAGAATTAACAAATTTAATTTCCACCTATTAATCAAATGCATAGTTCTCGCTTATCAATTATTAATCGAGCGTTTTCATAAGGAATTATTACATTATGAGTGGTATAATCAGTTATAATATCACGAGTGTGTTCATTATTATGGATTATACTGTATATTGGACACGTAACGTATTATTTCGGAATACCACGAGTCCGTAGGACGAGTGGTGTTCTGAAATAATATGTTGAACGTATATCAATACAGTATATTCTGATAATAATGAATACAAGAGTGGTATTCGTTACGATTATACAGGGTTAGTACAAAGTCCCGGGACGGTCAGTTATCTTCTTTATTTCTTAAGATTTTACTTAGAAACTTGGTACCCAGGCACAATTACATACAGGGAATTCAAAATTGTTTTTAAAAATTTTCTTGGACTTCCGGTTACCGGAAGTGGCCCTAAAAATCGTTTTTTTAAATGGGATCATACTTTTTTCTCGACTGATTCGGAATCTACGAATTTTTTTAAGTTAAAAACATGAATCATACTGACCAGAACTCAAGTCGCGGCCACCCTAGATTTTCAAAAACATCGAAGAAATCGGTCAAAAAGCAAGATTTTTCAAAACCGCAAGTACACGTCAACCTTATTTTTTAAAAGAAAATTCAACCGGCCAATTACATTTTTAAAAAAAAATTCTTTTTTCTATTTTGGCTGATCTGATTTAATAAATTTCAAAAAAGCAAAAACAAATGAAAGGAAATGTAATTGCGCAGTTGAATTTGTATTTGAAAAATAAGGTTAACGTGTAGGTACTTGCGGTTTTGAAAAATCTTGCTTTTTGACCGATTTCTTCGATGTTTTTGAAAATCCAGGGTGGCGGCGATTTGACTTCTGGTCAAGTATGATACATGTTTTTAACTTTAAAAAATTCGTAGATTCTTAATCCGTTGAGAAAAAAGTATGATTCTATTTAAAAGAACGATTTTTAGGGTCACTTCCGGTTTAACCGGAAGTCTAAGAAATTTTTTTAAAACAGTTTTCAATTCCCTGTATTTAATTGTGCCTGGGTACCAAGTTTCAAAATGAAATTTTAAGAAATAACGAAGATAGCTGACCGTCCCGGGACTTTGTACTAACCCTGTATAATGAATTCCAAAAAATGCTTCCAAATATAAGCTTATTGCGTTCCTACCGTGTTTGCAGCTTTAGACTTTCTATTTTCCCACTAATTTCTTCTCCACTAATATTGCCAAAGCGTTCCATTTCGTTAAATCTAAAAAATTCACACTTTTTAGACATTTGTTGATAATCAATAAAACTAACTAAAGTTGCTATGACTTTTCTAAAAAAATATGAGGCTAGATTGGATTGTGCATTGTTATTTTGTATTGTTGGACCATCGGACGGAAACGGTTATATCACGTCGTCAAGGGTATATTCGCTTATCAATATATGGTAACTACGTAAAATCAATTATTGTGATTAGCTAATTTAATAATGAGTTATATAATCATTAGTAATATGATAAGTCGTCTCTTGATTGCCGCGGGTTTGACGTCCGAATGGTTGAACTACGAGTCAAAATGGTAGATTTTTTTTAGGTCAAAAAGACGCCGAGAGCTTGCTCGAGTCGTCTTTGGCCGAAAATAAATCTACATACCATTGACGAGTAGTGAATCCATGAGGACTCAACAAGGCAATCAAGAGACGACGAATCATATTTTACAGATTATTTTATAAATTAAAAGTATTGAAGTAGTTCCAAAGACGTTCGAATCTAGGTAGTGTAAAAATGTTGGATCATCGCTGTCAGCTGTCAGTCACTTGTCAACTGAGTGTCACGTCACAAAATAGAAGTGAAATTATTTATTTTCAACAAGATTTAAACATTTATGTATCCTACGGCTGATTACGGCGATTGAATTTTATTTTAACCGCATTATAACATTCTTGGTATGAAATTTGGTAGAATACCTAAAACTTTACAATGGAGTACTTATTAGGTGAAGTCTTGTTCGGGGGCATCTACCTACTATGAAAAGAATGGACGAAACAAAACTGATACGAAGGATATAGGAAGCGAAGACCAATTAGACGCGACACAGGAAGACCGAAGGACACCGGGGAGAGTTTATTAGAAGAGATTTGATAAATTGAAAAAATAACTAATAGCTCAAAAAGAGGAGGACCTGCTCATATCCAGTATTTAAGATAATGTTAAGTTCCTGTTGTTGGCCCGTGAGTTTTAGGAGAATGTTATAAAGTGCTACAAATTTACATTCCGGCGAGTGACTTTGGTGCAATTATAACAAGATACCACAAGTTTAAAATTACCCAACAATTTTCTGTACAAATCTGGTAACCGTATCTTTTTCTAAATCTGATTAAATGTTTACTTTGAGTATATTTTTACTTTTGCCATTTTTTAATGACAGTTGTGTTAAATGTCGTAGGATTACCAGTTGATTTGAACTACGACTGTCGTCTTATCACAGTAATCTAGAGGTTGCTAGGTTACTGTGAACAAAATCTACCTTTGGATTGGTTCAATACTTAATGTATAAAATAATCAGTGTTATTACAAAGTTTTTTTTTATACCCAAACGATGCGAATGAATTTTGTCTTATTTAAAACCAGAATTTGATGGCCTTTCTGATGATGACAATAAATTTTTTAAAAACTTGTTTTGGATGGTTAAATGAGAGCATAATTTTAATTTTGAAAATTGATGTGCCAGAACGACACTTCCCGTGGGCCGATTGCCTCCAAAAATTGTTCAGCTCTTCGACGCCTAATGCGTGTAATATACAATCTCCATTATGCATACAATTTCCGCCAAATATCGCTCCAGGGGTTTGAGCTCTATCGTGTTTTTAAGGTGCGTTAAGAATCCTTAATTTTTAATTTCTTTGGGCACTATAATAATACTCTTGAAAGCAGAATTTTAAGGCCTCTCTAATGGTCGTGTCAAAAATGGGGGTTTGCATTTAAAATTTCAAAGTTGAAGTGCCAAAATTGCACTTCCGATTGCAAGATTTGCGCCAAAAGCTTTTCAGCACTATTTCGGATTTTGAAATGCTTACATACCAAATTTCAATTAAATCGGCCCATCTTTTTGGCGTAGCGTGTTTGCAAACGTATGCACGTCCATATGCAGTGTGTCTCATTTTAACTGGAACCACCCAAATATTTCGGTTGGTATTGAGCAAATTAATTCGCTTTTTTTATACATGTAGAGCTTCAAAATTTGTATCTGTGTGATGCTTCATCTTTTTTTTATCCCGAAATCTTAGCCCACTGCGATTAATTAAAGCGGACAAAAACAGCGAAATCGTATTAGGCATTTTTTTACCGAAAAGTTTTATTAAGAAAAGTTGTTCAGGATGACCAAAATAAAAATGTTAAATTTCTGGAGGAAAAAATGAAAAATATCGAAAACTTCATTATGTTTTCAACAAAAGAGTTGCCGTGTAATTAAAAACAATTGAACTGAGTGTTTGACAGTTGCTGTTAGCTATGGCTGGGCAAAATTTAACAATGGCAGAAAAAGTTGGAATTATTAAGATTATTATTTATTAGCTTATAATTTCAACTTTTTCTAACAACAAATGTCAAACAAACCTATTTCTATTGGTTTTTTATTACACAGCAAAAATATTGAAGTTTTCGATATTTTTTATTCTTTCTTCTAGTTTAAAATTTTAATTTTGGCCTGAAAGTTCGGATTTATAAGGCTCGGAATTTTTGCCAAAACCGTTAGTCGACTAGTCGAATAGTAAAATATCCGATAGTCGAATAAACCGATTAATCGACTATCAAGAATTAATCGACTAGTCGAATAGTCGAATAGTCGAATAGTCGACTAGTCGATTAGCCTGTTAGTCGACTAGTCGGTTAATCGATTAGTCGACCGATCAATTAGTCGATTAATCGAATAGCCAACCGATCAATTTCTCGATTAATCGACTAAACAAATTGTCGCCTAATCGTGACCAGTCGGTTGTCTTCGTCCATGGGGAGAGAGTGTGTTTAAGTTGACAAGTCCCATGTGCCCATAGTGACAAATAATAATCCAATGATTTATGGCCGATTGCACGGTAATTTTAAAGGATTTCTTAAGTGATCCTTAAAGTCCTTTAAAACCATTGTGTCAACAAACGTACCTATCTACGGAATTAAACGTTACTTATCTTTAAGGAACCCCTTAAAATTACCGTGCAATTACGGTGCAGACTAATCAAATATTCGGCTAGTTGAATAAATGCGATTAGTCGATTAGTCGAATATTCGGACTTTCGACTAGTCGACTATTCGAACATCTCGACTAGTCGACAAATCGTACATTTCGACTAGTCGACTAGTCGAATATTCGACTAATCGGTTAGTCGGTTAATAATTTTTCAATAACCGCGGTTATCGACTAGTCGACTAATCGAATTAATTTCGACTAATCGACTAGTCGATTAGTCGAAATTAATTCCGAGCCTTAGGATTTACCCATTTGGTTTGGATAAAAATATTGTAGATAAAGGTGGAGTTATACATTGACGGACTAGAAGCGGAAGCGCACTGATGTAAAAAGATAGAATATAGAACTTTTATGAGGGCATTTAATTGTAGCGCAACGGAATCTTTCCAATACATTTTCGGTTTACAGTGCGCTTCCGCTTCCAGTTCGTCAATCTATAAATCCACCTTAATAGAAAATAAAATTCGGGGTACTGTTTTGGTCTCTATATACCCATCATGCCGATCTGTGCGGATGGGTAACAACTATTTAGTTCGTTATAGACGAATAATTTTATTGTAAGTAAAGTCTAGGTACCAGATATCGTGTAGTATAAAATATAATATTGGAAGAAGTGCGGTCAAATGTATATACCTACCTACCTAACTTAATATCTAAATATCCTATGGAATATTATTATCGAGCTAAGCTAATTACATGGAGAGTAGCAGAGTACATTATCTTTATCTATTAACAAGTACGGTAGTAATTGTGGTAATTTAGTACGAGATTATGTATTGTAGAAGATTTAACAACAATAGTTCGGGACAAAGGGTACGTAGGCGCGCCGTTTTATAGAGAAAACCGGCCAAAGTTACGGAAAAGGGGAACGGAAGGTCGCCGATAAATAACGAGCTGAAAGCAGAGGAAGTATATATCCGTGGAGAAGAGCCCGCGTTTGTCCAAGAGAAGTCATTTCCTGATTTCATTTATACAAGAATCCATAACTTTACATGAAATTAAACCACTTTGTCTTTGTTGTAAGGTATACATATTAGTTTATATTTATAACACGAAAACCCTCTAGCGTTATAAGCTGCTAAAATTCTAAGGCTTATTACTTTTATTATAGGCACTCGATGCGTAGATATTTTAACCTCCCACAATCGACATATAAATTGAAACGGTACTGAAATCCGTCCATCAAAATTCAAAATTGACGAAACACCAGATCTTTATATTTCGAGGTCCCAGGAATCCAAAAAAGTGGTTTTAAAAAAATGTCTGTGAGCTTGTCTGTTGTCTGTGAGTATATGATGTATACGTATACGTTTAGGATGTAGGGCGGCATGTGAGCAAGCTTCCGCGAAAACCATGCACCGAACGGAATTTAGAGTGTTGATGAACCACTTTAATTTTCCTTTATTTATCATCAGCACATAGAAGCGGTTTCCTAATTCTGAAGTTTACAAAAATGCATTCACACTTTCAAACAAAGCTTCAAAAATTCGAAATTTCTTACTAACATTAAGAAACACCTTAGAGCCCAAGCCACCATACTGATTTGACTGAAATTTGGTAGGTATATGTAGGTATCGGAGAAATCTTATAATCCGGCGAGGAGCTGATTTGATTTTGGTGGCGCAGGGACTAGAATTTGTCAGCACATGAAAAGTCTTCAAATACTGTTTCCAAAAATGCATTCGAGCGTTGTGCCCTTTTGGCAAAAAATTTAAAAATGAAAAACCCCCAGGAAAACACTATACCTACTCACTTTAGGTAAAAACTTGTGTTAGTTTGAAATTGGAGTTTTTTGGATCCCTTGATATTTTGAATAATAAAACGGGTGTTTATTTTGCTTTCAAAGTCGATTGGAACATCAAAAAAGTAGGTAGGTATAAGATACTTGCTACTATGCAATGGGGAATTACGGTCCCTTTGAATTATAGTTCTGATGATTGAAAGAAGTTTGAAAATGAGCTTTGACGCGTTTTACATCATTTTCGAATATAATCAGTCCTAAGGCCATAAAAATAAATTTTAGTTTTGATTTTTAAACGATTTTTGGTGACATTTAGTTTTCAGGAATTGTATGTCTGCATTAATTATATTAGATAACTGTCAAACACAAATCCAAACATAGGCAAATCTCTAATGTGACCAACCTAACTTTTTGCATTAAAATTTTCCTAAATGTTACTTGTCAAACTTTTTTCAAAAATCTGAATAAAATACGTAAATGAAAGCCAAAACAGAAAATAGTATAAAACACTCGATAAAGAACTAAAGAAGGCTCTTCAAGGACTCATTCGTTCGGGCATTCGCCGCTTCGCGCCTCGTGAATATATTGCCTTGTGTTACTTGGGTTTCAATAATATACTATTTGAAGTGAAAATATACAATGAATCTCAATCAAATTAGATTATTTTTAAAATTAGGTATATTAATAATGAGGAAATTTGCGACATCGTGATGATATTGATCTGTTGCTAAGATGGCCGTCACAAGGGGGTGATCTTAGTCGGTGTAGGGATGCCGTGTCCATTAGAATTGTAATTAAATATATGCAAATGCATTCTAGGATTATACCCATGCTCTCTCCCTGCTCCTGCGACAATAGAATGTGCACACCCTGAAAATATAGAAACATTCCTGTTTCTCTCGTTCTCGTGGACCAGCCTGGGATAAGGAAATGCGTTGAGTGTAAACTAAGCGTCTCCAAATTAAATGAAGTTAAGATTCATATTTTAAATTATTTGCAAAATGATTAACAAGTTTATTATTTTATTAGTGTAAGTTACTTACTATAATCGTTCCCATGCATAATTTCCACAACTTGGGCTTACTTACCTCTAAACACGATAAATCTTATTAGGTACAGTGCTTTTCAAAAGTAAGGAATAAATTCAAGAACTTTTTTGATCGGAATATCTCAGAAATATGCTCGCACAGGTCAACCCCAAATAAAAATAACTCAAAAAGTTCCTATCAACGGGGGTCCGATTTTGCTTCCTAAGAGACCTAGGCTGTGTCTTAAGAGGAGGTCGAATGATCAAAAGCATGTTTTTTAACCTCCCTACTCCACTTCACCACTTAAAAAAAGGACGGTTACTGCAATCACTAAAATTTTCGAATTTGAGATAACACCAGATCTTCATGTTTTGAAGTCGCAGGAACCCAAAAAAAGGCGTTAAAAATGTACCTACGTACGTTTGTAAACACGCCGCAGCTAAAACTACTGGACCGATTTGGCTGAATTGTGGGCTATCCGTAACAGACTGATATTTATATGCTGTCGCGGGCTTTTTTGTAGATCTTTTCGTTGTCGACGTTTTTTCCTTCATACGATTTTAATCCATCTGCAAACGTTTAGGCAGCGTTCGCAGTAGAAATGTGAGAAGACGCGTTTTTCTCGGGCTTGCTTCCTCAAGGACAGTATGCCAAAATCATTTATTGAAGCATTCGGCGTTGGGGCCCTTTGCCCAGTTGTGAAGCCGTAACATCGCATTTATTTTCTTTAGACAACATATAGATTATAAGCGGACACGGGAGCAGCGTGAATCATGATCAGGAGTTTTTTTTCTGTTGTGGTGTCAGAAGGCGGGCTTTCATTTACGTCAAAATTCCTGTCGGTGTCAACAAACAGCAAGAATGGAGATGGGTAACGGGATCATGGTTATTCTTTGGATCCGGTATTCGTTTTTCTTTCCTTCGTGGCTATAATCGGGGTTAGTCTCTCCTAGTTCCACAATTGCTAAGAAAACCCCATGGCGAATTTAGTCACAGACGATAAGTCTAAAAAAATTTCTGTTGAATTTTGACTACTAACTATCTACTTACACAGAAGTCAAAGTTGCTGGGTACTGGCTGTAGAATAGATTTCAAAAATATATTAAAATATTTAAATTATAGCAATAACTTTACAGCATTTGGATTGGTAATTTATAGCTGTCAAATGATGTATCTACATACAGCCCGTTCGCTCTAAGCTGGAGCACTAAATTTCAATAGTGGTGTGTGTCAGTATAAGACATTTGAAATGTCTATCAATACAATTTTTGTACAGCACGCCACTGCCAAAAATCGACCTGTAAAATAGACGTTTTACCTAAATTGAGTCGTAGAAAAGTAAATATTGATGGGTTCTTTTCAGTGGACCATGCATCCTGTACATATACCTACCTAGAGCTAGACGAGGGGCTAGGCATCTTTATTTATATTAATGTAGGTATCGGAATTTCTGTGAAAGAAATAGAGTGACGCCAAATTCACGTTGTGCGAAAAGTTTTTTTTCGTAATCCCTCACTCTTCCTCTTAACTTATCTATTACTATTCGTTATGTAGGTTTCGCTTCCTATTAAGGCGGTATAGGTGGTAATCGCGCTCCTCATAGATGTCGTTAGAGCCGAGTTAGTATAGCCTGGATTAGCGACCTTGTCGTTATCTCCACCTCCATTCCTGCCACTATAAACTTTATTGAGTTAGATTAGCTATAGTTTACACACGTAGCTCTTATCAGGGGTCGTTTGTTTAAATTATACATCGTGGCGGGTTCCGTTGTGTCTTTGTTTTACTGGCGACCGCGGAACAGCCCTTGTATTTTGCCGGCATAAGTAAGGGTTCTGAAGCTGTAAGGCGACGGTAATGACACAAACGTACAAGACATTATGTTGTAGAAGTGTACAACAAAGTCGAGTCCACCATCACGATTTGCAAAAAACAAACTTTCAAATGGCCCCACCGCTCTGATAGAATTATTCAACTGCAACAGTTCATATGTTGTAAAGCATCTAAGTAGGGATCTGAGAGTCGCGTCGTATACAGAATGTCCCAACGGTGCGTCAAAGTCCATCTATGTCTATGTCATTAATAATTAATATCGAAAATCTGTGTACGCCAGCTGTTCTTGACTAAAAATGTGCATAGTGATGAGTTGCAATAGTATATTACGTAACAAGAGTTGTAAGAAGCATATTACGCACATGTGGAAGAAGTTGTACACGAGCCGCGTAGCGGCGAGTGTATAATTCGACAGTGCGTAATTTCCTGACAACCCGAGTTGCGTACAATACTTTTTCTACGACCACACAACACACAAGAGGTACTTAAATTTTCTTAACAGTAGGTACTTAATAAATTGAAGAACTTTTTTGAGAGGAATATTTCGCAAATATCCTCGGATAAGTCAACCTTATTTTTTTATGTGAATCCAGTGGTATAGTCAGATATTTTTCAGAACTTTCGGTTCATCCGGAAATGACCATAATTTTTATTTTTCAAATAAAATCATACTTTTTCTCAACGAATTCCTAATCTACGATTTTATGCAAGTTTAATCTGCATTATTATTTTGGTTCCTGAAACGTTTTTTTCCAGCATAAATAATTGATTCGTGCTTACAATGGAATTACTTTTCTTAAACTCAACTAAATCAACGATTTATTGTTCCTGGGTACCAAAAAAGTGATACAAGTATTCTATATTATGACAATTTCTTTAGAATACCTGTTCAAACGTTCAAGATAATATGAAGAAATACATCTTACCGGTCCCAAGGCATTTTCGGACAAAAAGGTCCAGCGATATAACCTAACTTTTGCACAGAAGATTTTTGTTGATTTTACCTCGGATTTTACTTTGCGATTGGACTGCTTTTGTCCTGGAAGAGGAGTAGTCGATGGGTTTTTAAAATGTCCTAATAAATAAGGCGAGAATAATGAATTTAACAATAAAATTGAGTGAAAAATGACATTTGACAAATGGCAATTGAAAACTGTGCGATTTTCTCTCTTTATGCACAGTTTTAGATTTGCGTTAGTAAGGAACGGCTTACTTAGTTTGCACATTGTACAAAATTGGCTATTTACAATAGTGGCCGTAGAAGAAAGTATTTATGATATAAGTGTTAAAAGTGATTTTATTTTGTTCGAAAAATAAAATAGGTACCACTTTTAACATTTATATCATAAATAACTATTTGGGACACGACGCGCAGCGGAGTGGCCCATCCCTTCGAACAAAATAAAATCACTTTTAACACGCATATCATACACTATTTTTTCTATATACAAACACGATTAAAAGCAAAAGTTTTCATATTATTAGTTGAAAACGTCCATGAAATTCGCTGTAACTAAGGTATAGTGACAATTTGTTGCCGGGGCTTGTTTAATTGTTGTTGCATTGTCCCTTTGAACACTGAGGGCCGATTGTAGAAAAAAAATGCAGCAGAGAAGCGGCTGGAACCTCCCCATCGCGTGGATCTTTGTATTCTGTGTAGATAGTCGTCAATTCAACAGAAATTTTTTACCCTTATCGACTGTGACTAATTGTGCAATTTTCTGACAAATACCGACACCACCTCGGACATCACCCATCACATTTGACAATATGTTCCTTTTAAGGTTAATCTTTTGCCACCTTTTTGACAACAACTGCCACTGTATGTCATCCACTGTCAGCTCGCTCCCTTTTAATGAGAAAGAATTTTCCACTGAAATGACAGAAACTGTGAATACATCTTTAGAACGAGAATTTGATCGTCTTTCTAATGGCGACATAAAAAAGGAGACCTTTGTATTTAAAATTTAAAGTTGATATGCCTAAATGGCACTTCCCGTGGACCAATTGCTTCCAAAAGCCTTTCAGGTCTTCAACGGGTCACCCAATCTCCATGTACCAAATTTCAGCTAAATCGATTCGCTAATTTGGGCTATAATGTATTTTTAGTGTTATTATGAAATTTCGATTTTTTGACCCAAAGAGCACTAAATGCGAACGAATTTTGTCTTACTTAAAACCAGAATTTAAAGACCTTTTTGATGGTGACAATAAATCTTTCAAAAACTTGTTTTGGATGGTTAAATGAGTGAATAATTTTAAAGTTACAAATTGGTGTGTCAAAACGGCAGTTTCCGTGGGCCGATTGAATCCAAAATTTGTTCAGCTCTTCGACGTGCAATACAATCCCCGTGTGCAAAATTTCAGCCAAATCGGTTCAGGGGCTTGGGCTGTACCGCGATTTTAAAGTCGGATAAAAATATTTTTTTTTTTAATTTTTGATCAAAAGGGCACTAAGAATGAATACATTTTTAGAAGCAGAATTTGAAGGCCTTTTCTATGGTGAGGTGAAAAATGGGGGTTTGCATTTAAAATTTAAAAGTTGATGTGCCAAAATGGCATTTCTAGTTGCACGATTGGCTCCAAAAGCTTTTCAGATCTAAGTTGGGTTATCACATGCACACGTACCAAATTTCAGCTAAATCTGTCGAGTAGTTTGGGCTGTGGCGTGTTTACGAACGTACAAACGTACGTACGTACGTACGTACATACATACAGACACATTTTAAAAACCACTTTTTTGGGCTCCTGAGACCTCAAAACGTATAGATCCGGTCTTATCTCGAATTCGAAAATTTTAGTGATTGCAGTAACCTCCCTTTTTTTTAAATGGTGAAGTGGAGTGGGGAGGTTAATAATCCCAATATTAAATTTAATTTAAAATTGCGCATCCACCACATGGGGTGATTAGCGCTCTTGCTTACATTTATGGTATTTACAGTTTAAATCATATCATATAGGTTGGTTGCCTTGAAGAATTTTATAGTGGATTTAAGGTGTTCTGGTTTATTGTCCAAGGCTTGTTGCGTTTTGTTGGGTAGTCCATACTCGCTTCTTCGAGTCTTCTGATTGGCTCAAACCACGCTCAGACAAAGAAATCGTTGCATAAAACGCGATTATCCCCAGGATTATTTTTTATACAACCCGCCCTATGAGTGTTAAAAATAAATCACTTTTAACGTGAATGTTAAAAGTAAATGACTTTTAATATTTGTATAGGTATCATAAAATGTCATTTCTAACAATTGTCAACAAACGTTAAAACAACTGCTTTTAATAGTGTTTGTAGAAAAATAACTATTTATGACATAAGTGTTAAAAGTGGTATTTTATTTTGTGAGAAGGGAAGTTTGAGACACGACGCGCAGCGGAGTGGCCCATCCCTTCGAACGAAGTAAAATCACTTTTCAATTGAAAACGTCCATGAAATTCGCCGTAATAATCCGGGAGGCAGTGAACATTTTTGGGTATGTCATTTCAGCGAACTAGTCCTAGTCATTTTTATGATGTACAGATTACTAAAACAGAAGTCTGCTGTAAATCTTCCGGGACAGGGGCTAATGACAGCCATTTTAATAGGATTTTAATAAGATAAGAAATTTTATTAGATTAGAAAAAAGTTGTGTTTTTCAGTGTAGATTATAAGAATCTGGAAAGAAATTGAAGATCTCTGGTTGGGTTCCTGAAATATAATATACTAATTAAAGCAAATTTTATAATGATCTGCCCATTAGTAACTAAGTTATAACACGTTGTCAGTTTTCAGTTTTTTCAGTATATTTCAGTAACCAATCTAGATATATTAGATTTCTTTTGAGATTCTTAATCTACACTGAAAAACACAACTTTTTTCTAACTTAATAAAATTTCGTATCTGTTACCGTTTTCGAGATGTCAATTTTTGAAAAATTAAAATGGCCGCCATTAGCCCTGTCCGGATAGATTTATGGCAGACTTCCGTTTTAGTAATCTCCAGCATGAAAATAAATATAAAAGTGCTAAACCAAACTCGCTGAAATGACATACCAAAAATGTTCACTGATGCCTCCCGGACTATAACTAAGGTATAGTGACAATTTATTGCCGCGACTTGTTTAATTGTTGTTGCATTGTCACATTTAACACCAGTGCTGACTTTTAATACTGGTGTCGGAAAACGCCATTTTTAACAATTGTCAACAAACGTTAAAACAAGTGTTTTTAATAGTGGTCTTAGAAAAAAACCTTATACGAATGAAAAGAAATAAGAAATATTTAAAATAGTTACGAAATCACTGGGAAAATGGTCAAAATGAAAAACAAACGAACTTTGGTATTTAGTGGGCCATATACAGGGTGGGTAATTTTTCGATGCTCACCATTGGGATCTCCTAAACGGTAAAAGATACGGTTCGGTTAAATTACAGAAAAGTTGATGATTTTTTTTAAACGCATTATGTATACAGGGTGTTTCTATATTCATAGTCCTAACTCCGGGACGCTATTCGTTACATCATTCTAGGAAGAAAATTTCCTATGGACATATGTCGGGAAATGCTTTATAGAGGAGTTACGCTCCTTCAAAGGGGTATTCAAAAAGTCAAATTTTTTAAAATTCTTCGAGAAATTTTAAGAATAGAATTTTGAAATTTGGAACAATCGTTAGTGTTATAAAGAGCTTTCGCCTCACTTTTTTTCAGAGTTTTAATAACATCACAGGCGTGCATTCTTGGAAGGCCTTACACATTTTTTGGCATTTTCTTTTGTTATAGTCATTTTTGTCAACAAATACTAATAAAACCTTAATCGATGGTCGATTCTACTCGGAAAAGAGGCTCTTGTTGAATGTCGCTAAAACGCACCCTTGTCGATTAAAATGACTTTGACTGCTTTAGAGCGCGAAAACTTCTGCTGTAAGATTTATTTTATCTACCTACTTAGTGAAAATAAACTCAGAATATGATTTCTTCCATCATTTTAGAAAGAAAAGTTCATATGGGCATGTGGCGGTAATAATAATTCCTAAGGGGGCTATGAATGGTCCTTCGAATAATGTTTTCCGAGACTCCATTCGAAGGACCCTAATAGTTCTTTTAGGAAACATTTTCTGCCGTATCTTAATATGAATTTTTCTTCCTAAAATGATGCAAGGAATCATCTTTTATCTTTATTTTCACTAATTAGGCAGATAAAACAAAGTGCTAATCACAAATTTTCGCCCCCAAAACTAACTGGAATCATTTTATTCGAAAATGGTGAGCCCTAACTACATTCAACAGGAGCACCTTTTTTATGTGGAATAGACCAGAGATTACGATTTTATTATTATTTGGCAAAAAATGGCCCACAACAGAAAAAAAATCAAAAAAATGTGTAGGGCCCCCCAAGAACGCACACCTCTGATGTTATTAAAAATCTAAAAAAAATTGAACAGAAAGCTCTTTTATAGCAATAACCATTGCTCTGAGTTTCAAAATCCTATTGTTCATATTTTTCGAGAAATTTTCAGAAAACTGATTTTTTGAGTACCCCTTTGAAGGGGCGCAGCTCCCTTATAAAGCATTTCCGGACATATGTCCATAGGAACTTTTCTTCCTAGAATGATGTAACGAATAGCGTCACGGAGTTAGGACTATGAATATAGGAACACCCTGTATATGTATAATAATAATAATTTATTGCTTCTAAAGAAATTACTTATAGCAAAGGAGTTCGATTGTTCGATTGTTCACACGTGATATAATAACAATTATATATAATATAATTTTTTTTATATTATGTAAGTTCAATTGCTATTTCGGTTTATTTTGTTCGTAGCTTTCTTTGAATGCTTTTCAAGTTTGGTTTGTTGAAAATTGCAGTGCAGCTTAAATGAAGTTTGGCAATATAATGTTGACTATTTGGGCTTGTCGGCTCATTTAGTGCTTTCATAACTCAATGACAGCGGTGCCATATCGGCGTTGAGCAAAAGCGTTCGAAGTCACGTTGGTCGGTTTGAACCCTTGGTGTTGAACAAGAGTTGCTCCTCTCCGGTTATTAATGAAGGTTGCAAACTCCTTTAATTAATTTCATACTATTATCCCCCGCATATTAATCAATACTGGATGGTGGCTTGGCCGCTGTCTCAAGTTTTGCCTGACGCGGCGTTGACCAAACGCTCTTCTTCATAAATAAACCCGAGGTTGTTGGTTGATAGAATCAAATTACAACGTACATGTTTATCTACCTACTTCAAATTCCGGTTAAATATTTACGCTAAAGATTTTTAACGGATTTTTCTTTTTCCCACTGGACCAGTCATCTCGCTCGCCGGGATACAGGTGAGAGGTCACTCTGACCGCTTCTTATTAATTTTTCTTTGGATGCTTTCAACTTTCCCGTGAAAGGGTGCATATATTAAATAAGCCAGTTTCTTTTTTCTCTTCTGTATCCCTACTGTTTCACTCGACTTTTCACATTTTCGTCAAGTCCATTTTTGGAAGTACATATATGAAGGTAATATGCTGAAGTAAAACGTAATAAAGCAGTTGCAATATGAGTGGTCGATGATTAGATTAAAAGTTGGGTCCGAGCCTGAATACGCGAATCAACACCAAATTAACGGCGGAGTCTCATAATTTGATAACACACTCTGAAACGAGTAGGAAAAGTTCGTTTTCATTTTCCAAGTGCTCCGTGTCTCGTTATAAAGTTTTTACCTAATTGAAGAGCAGGAGAGCAGCTATAGCAGCAGTGATTTCGGACGATAATTCTATTAGCAAATCTTAATTACGGCACTTTGCGCTGTCTTTATTCCTATGGAACAGTTTTCAGGGTGCTTGAAAAATTAATGTGTACTCGTGAGATTAAGATGGCCTTACCCTGAACGGAGGAGGGCTGACATGGATAAGGGCGGCCCCTGATCTGTATTGATCCTAGCTCCAGTATGTAAGAAGCAACCCTTACAGCACCCCTTTACCCAGCTCTATACCACCTCTGCACACCGCCCGCCGCCAATTCATAGCGATCAACTTGGGGATTGCGCTCTATAATTGAACCGACATCGTTAAATTTAGACGGTTTTAGCAGTTTCTGAAATTGACCAACGATCGTTTGGGTAATATGGAGATATTAAATTTAATAGGAGATACTGAACCATTTAGCTTTTTTTACATTTTAGAGGGGCTATTCTATTCTTTGATTAAATAAGTCAGAGCACGTGATTAACTCAGCTGTGTTTATGGCGGTCCTAAGTAAATACGGAAATTGTGTCATTATAGAAGGTATACACATGCTGTGTTTTGTAGATTACTTCTAATAAATTCTGAATATAAGTCTACAGGGTGATGGTGTTTGTTTCCATGATGCCCACCATTAATTGGCGAGAGTGCAGTCAGTGGATGTGGAATGCGCCCCATCACGTAATATAAGGGAGCTGCATGAAGATAATCTTGAATTTATTACCTGACAAATCGAAGAGCAGCTACGAGGCGCAATAATACACCTTGTTCAGACCTTGAACAATAAAGTTATATCTTCCTATTCTGCTGATGGTTTATTTGTAGGAAATTTCGAGAACGAAGAAATCTTCTACTATACAGGACTGTCCCAAAAATGCTTGGCACTGTTTTAACCTGAGATTCCCCGTTGAAAATGGTAACGATTGGTGCAAAAATTTGTAAGCCGAAGTCGCTTCCTAAGGAAGCTAAAACATATTATAGCTCCTCAAAATGCGCCATTGTGAGAAGTTTTTTCACATATCTCAGGAACGGACAATCGGATATTAACGAATTTTGGGAACAGTTCGTACTGTTTGGACCTGAAAAACCACCCTTATAGGCGCTACAACCCCTAACATGCAGAAACACAAAAATGCGAAAACTCAAAAACTACTCAACGTATCAAGGCATAATTTGGTGACGTCGACGCTGTAAATTTTATCGAATTCTGACAACGCTATCCTTAGAAACCCGCAATGAACTTGATATGTTTCTTCTTAAACATGGTTCAAGATCAGGAATATTAAATTTAGTGGTATTAGAAAAAGCAATCAAAGCTAAAACTTTTTTGATGAGGTTAATTTTTGATTTAAGCAGTCGGTTTAGAAATAATTGAGCTTTTGCGTTATAAGCACCAATTGCCTTGTGTACAATTTATATCATTTGATGTCAAAATTATAACTTCGACCTACAAATTTTTGTGCCAATCGTCACCATTTTCAATAGGGAATCTCAGGTTAAAATAGTGCCAAACATTTTCTGGACACCCTTTATGATATAGTCCACTTATCGTGTATACGTATATACAGAGTGTTTTTAAAAGTTCCCACCTTGAAAGATATTGAATTGAAATAAAAGCTGGCCAATCCCGCACGGAGAAGACACTTGCGCGTATATTGAGGCAATTTTTTCCACTTCCGGTTTAACCGGAAATGTCCTTAACCTTGATTTTTCGAATGGAATGACACCTTTTTCTCAACGGATTCGGAATTTACGATTTTTTCTGAGTCAGAAACATGTATCAGACTTGACCGGAAGTGCAGTCACGGCCATCCTATAGATTTTCAAAAACATCGAAGAAACCGGTGAAATATTAAGATTTTCCAAAAACTAAAAAACACGTCGAGTTAGTCACAATCTCAAAATGAAATAAAAAGAAAATGTCAATGGGCAGATGAATTTGCATCAAAAAATTAAAGTAGACGTGTTTTTGCATTTTTCGAAAATCTCGATTTTCCACCGATTTCTTCGATGTTTTTGAAAATCTAGAGTGGCCATGAATGCACTTCCGGTCAAGCATGATACATGTTCCTAACTCAGAAAAAATCGTAGATTCCCAATCCGTTGAGAAAAAGGTGTCATTCCATTTGAAAGAACAAAGTTAAGATCATTTCCGGTCAAACCGGAAGTGGAAAAAATATACGCGGAAGTGTCCCCCTCCGTGCGGAATTGGTCAGCGTTTATTTCAATTCAATATCTTTATTACATCTAAAGATATCAAATATCTAAAGATATTCAAGGTGGGAAGTTTTAAAAATAACACCCTGTATATTTAATAAAGATGAAGGGCACTGTGGCCTACCACACATATTGCAGATATTTTAAAAAAGATATACTCTTAACGGAAACCTAATGGCAGCTTATGTGAATTAACATGTTTTTTTAAGATATGCAAATTAACATGTAACTTATGTAATTTATTGTTTTTATGCGTTATTTTGTGTTTATTATAAAATTTTTTTGAAAACCTTAGTCGAGAGTAGTTTGTAACTTGTAACAATAGGTACATTTCTAATAGACGTCAAATAAAATAACTTAAAGTTGTATAGAGCAATTGGTAAATTACATAAATTACTGTAATTTACAAAAGAAAATAAATTACGTAAGTTACATACCTAAATAACAGAACAAAATGTAAATTACGTGTTATATATATTTAACGGTTTTTTATGTAAGTATTAACTTGCCATTGTTACTATAATGAGCGGAAAGTTGACCTTACTACAAAGTACAAACGGTTTAGTTTCCATAGAAACAAAAAATAACAGTGCCGTTTTGAACCATAACGGCATACATGCGCGGTAAGTAAAACAAATGAAAATCGTTTTTTTGTCCAAGTTTGTCACTAGTGGTAAAATTCGATCGTGCGAAAAATTATCTACGATAGGTACACGGCTGTTAAGCGCATGTTCAACATGTACTTACCAATCTAGTTTCGTTAATAACTATTATGATCCATGGGCTGTAAGTGTTACTTACAGTGCAAGGTGTGTACTGTACGCACTTCGGAATGTAGTTTATTTTTGTGATCTCGAATGCTTAGGAAAGCTATATAATATACTAATTAAGCATAACTCTTGAAAAGCACTGTATCGTAACGTGGATAATTATTTCTTCTTGGCCGAGTCATAGTTGATTTAGCATAGCAAATGCAGTCGTCTTGTCTTGTCTCTTGTCTCTGACTCTCTGCCATACTTAGATATAACGTGACTAGGTATACGTGACCATAAGGAAGAAGCATTTCCTTGAGCTTGACTACAAAATTAAGATATCTCAGTTATGAAATTATAATACTAGAGAATTAAAATATCAAAGGCGGTTCATCTAGGAAACACTGCCGTTGCTTTAAGGACTTAGGTACAGATAATGCGAGTGGTTCCAGCACAAATGTATTCAGAGTGAAACGCTCGCTCATTTGGGAATTTGAATATGTATAATATTCAGTACATGACCGTATACGAACCCCAAGCTATGCTATATGTATCTACGATAGAAATAGTGGAACTAATACATCAGTCATCAATCATTCTACTTCTTCTGTTATCTACTTGCAGAAAAGTTTCATTTGTCTATAATAATTCATGTCTATTTATCCATGACTAGCGAGGTCGCGCCATCGTGCCTACAGTGCATAATTATTTTGCACCCTCATTAAGGAGGTCAAACATTAGTTGTATAAAAAACATTCAAGAGTCCTTTTAACTTCTACGCCTCGCGGAGCAAGTTATAAAATCGATGGAAAAATTACGAAATCGTAGAGGGGCCACATGCAACAAAGTTTTTAAAATAATTTTCTGAAAAAAAACTTTTAAACGAAAGTTGTGGAGGAAATGAAATTTGTAATAACAGGTAATGTAGGTACTTATATAGATTCCTACCGGAGTTATGAGTGTTATCGACGTTTACGTCAGTCAAACTACGTATACAGACGCAAGGATAATATTGTAAAGCAGGCGAGTTAAACTGGTCCGGAAAGCTGTAAGAAAGAGCTAACCGGGTTCATAGACAGGTCGGCATATTGTAATCCATTTCTCTAGAGAACAATGCTTTATTACACAATAACCCTCCTGTGAAATTAAGCCTTTATGTTCCAATATATTCATTACTCATCTACACTATTCCACTATAACGTCCACCTTTCCTGCTTCTAACCTCATTATAACAAGTCCTGTTTGCCTCGGCCATCTGATTTTGTTTGAATAACCAAGAATAGTGAACAGGACTCTGTTCGATTAAAAATCTTGAATGATGTCCAACAAACTCAAGTACAACAAAAAAAGGCTCAATAAGTAGGATCGTTTTCACAATTCAAGTTCAAGGAAAGTTCACTTTAAGTTGAACCAATAAAGCAATCCTAAGCTCGAATTGCAAAAACGGCAAGATTCCTCGATAAATACCAAGCGGATTTTCATGAAATTTGGTATGGAGGTTAGTATTGACCTTCCGATTAGCCCAGTTAATTTTGTTGCCAATCCGCAAACACAAAGTGCCTTTTTGGCACATAAACTATGAAATTTGATTGATGAACACCAAATTCTGTGCCTAAAAATGTATTCACACACAGCGCCTTTTTGGCATAAAATCCAAAAATTCGAAATTCCGAAGGAACGTTACAAATACAAACTGGGATCGATTTGGAGGAAATCTGTCGAAGAGCTCAATTAATTTTGTTTTATCAGCTCATGAAAGGTCTCCAAATTCTCTTTCCAAAAATTCTATCAAACTTATTGCCCTTTTTCCAAAAAAAAATTTGAAACATTTAAAAACTGTGGGTTGAAATTTAGGCATAGGTATACCTATTTCTCAAGGAATTCTTAATCTTCGAATTTTTTGCCCTTTCAGCGACCTACTCCTCTCCGTATAAGCAAACAAGTCCAAGAGACTTCTATACAAAAGTATATTTATGAGCATGTAAGAATTGTACCCCTGAACTTATGTTCATGTGAAGTTCTGTTGTCAAAAAAAATGCAGCAGAGAAGCGGCTGGAACCTCCCCATCGCGTGGATCTTTGTATTCTGTGTAGATGGTAGTCGATTCAACAGAATTTTTTTTGTGCTTATCATCTGTGACTAATTTCGCAAATTTCTGACAAATACCGACATCACTTCGGACATCACCCATCACATTTGACAATATGTTCCTTTTAAGGTTAACAGTTTGCCACCCTTTTGACAATAACTGATACTTTATGTCATCCACTGTCAGCCTGCTCGCTTTTAATGTAAAAGATTTTTTTCTCTATTTTCCACTGAAATGGCAGAAACTGTGAATACATTTTTAGAACCAGAATTTGATCGTCTTCCTAATGGCGACATAAAAAAGGAGGCCTTGTATTTAAATTTAAAGTTGATATGCTTAAATGGCACTTCCTGTGGACCAATTGCTTCCAAAAGCCTTTCTGGTCTTCAACGGGTCACCCAATCTCCATGTAGCAAATTTCAGCCAAATCGATTCACTAATTTGAACTATAATGTATTTTTAGTGTAATTACAAAATTTCGATTTTTTGACCCAAAGAGCACTAAATGCGAACGAATTTTGTCTTAATTAAAACCAGAATTTGAAGATCTTTCTGATGGTGACAATAAATCTTTCAAGAACTTGTTTTGGATGGTTAAATGAGTGAATAATTTTAAATTTGGAAATTGGTGTGCCAAAACGGCACATTCCGTGGGCCGATTGAATCCAAAATTTGTTCAGCTCTTCGACGTGCAATACAATCCCCATGTGCAAAATTTCAGCCGAATCGGTTCAGGGGCTTGGGCTGTACCGCGATTTGAAAGTCCGATAAAAAACATTTTTTTTTTATTTTTGGTCAAAAGGGCACTGAGAGTGAATATATTTTTAGAAGCAGAATTTAAAGGCCTTTTCTATAGTGACGTGAAAAATGGGGGTTTGCATTTAAAATTTAAAAGCTGATGTGCCAAAATGGCATTTCTAGTTGCACGATTGGCTCCAAAAGCTTTTCAGATCTAAGTTGGGTTATGAGATGCCTACGCACCAAATTTCAGGCAAATCGGTCTAGTAGTTTTGGCTGTGGCGTGTTTACAAACGTACGCACGTACGTACGTACGCACATACACACAGACACATTTTTAAAACCACTTTTTTGGGTTCCTGAGACCTCGAAACGTGAAGATCTGGTGCTATCTCAAATTCGAAAATTTTAGTGATTGCAGTAACCTCCCTTTTTTATAAGTGGTGAAGTGGATTGGGGAGGTTAAAAGACCGATGAATTTTTCGTTAATGTAGTTCTGATGGAAAATTAAATATTTTCGTGACACTCGGTACCAAAAACGCTCCTTAGGATTGCTTTGGGCCAATGATAAGTTTTGACCATGAGGTGGAAATCTACATCTCATAGCTAAATCTACTGAAAGCCATCTTACACGAGGATGTTCTCCAAAAAGTCACCAAATTGCTTAGAATGATCCCAAAAAATAAAAATACCTGCGGTGTTCCTTTTAAAAAACCACTCCTGAATGAAATTCTAAAACAAATTCCAAGAGACTTTAACTAAGAAGACAAACGCAGTTCATACAGTTCATTTTTTAAGTCCATGTTTTCAAATGGCATAGCTGTTGAATGGAAACGTACATTTTTCAAAAATTTAAGCAGGTATTGTCACAACTAAAAGAAGCTTCAAATTGTCATCTACGTTATAGCATTTTTAAACCAAACTTCGTCCTCCGATATCAACTTTATAATATAACCCAGCCAAAACACAACAAAGTTATTCTATAACATATCCACCTGCAACCATGCAAATAGGTTGTTTTTTTATAATAATAATAATAATAATAATAGTTTATTTGCCATAAAAAAAAAACTAAATACAAACATTCAACAAAATATATGTAAGTTAACATGGCAAAAAGGAGTCATGTTCAGATCTGCATGCTGAATGGAGGTAATTCTCCATACATGCAGTTCTGATCTTCCACATGACCCTGATTAAATGAAAAGGAATGCTTAAAGGAGCCAACGCTTTCAAAATTTAGGGCCTTCTGCATAAATGAATGATCACCATGTATTACTAAAAAAATGTGTAAGTATAGGTAGGTTCTTAAATTTTATTTTCTTGCTACGCTAATTGAAAATAAGATTTTCGGGCCTTATACGAGGGCTGTGAAAGTACAATTTTGCACGGCTAGCCTCTGAAATGAGTGAGCAATAGACACAATTTTTTCCGACTAGCTGCGAAAATCCAATTTTCGCAGCTAGCCAAGGAAACAAGTCGGCAGCTGCCATAGCCTCACCCACATTTTAACTCAAATATATGTTTTTCTGGTGAAGGAAGAAAAATATCGTATGATGCACCAGATATCAGCGTGAAATTAGTTTTCCGGGTAGGCTACGCCTAGATTGTCCATATTTTCTTTCGACCCTGAAAACATTCACTTTCACGCTTAGGTACCATCGTATCAGAAAAAACGAGTGTACAGGGACGTGACTTTAGACACACGTTTTTCTATCTAAAATCTTAGAAAATGCTTGTGTCTAAAGTCATTCGCTGGTACTCGTTTTTTCTGATCACGATGGTACAAAAACTACTAGGCATTTCCTTAATTTAGCTTCACATTATTTTACTTTACTAAATTACTAGTGATGCCCAATTTTATTTATTTTTTATTTTCTCTCTTTCTCTTTGCATTAGAACAAAAATATTTTTGACGTATGTAATATAACGAGTGGTCTGATTTTTTCCGACAAAATTTTCGAAACAAATAAATGAGTTGCCTTGCAACTTGCAACTCGAAAAGCAAAAGCTATAGGAGTGTATTCGAAAGACAAATTTTAGAGAAAAAATCAGTCTACAAATTGTATTCGGATGACAATATCCAATAAAAGAAATTTCAATGTTAACATTGGAAACAATTAAATTTTTTCGCTGGAGAACCGTCCTGCTTTTCACTTGTGGTGTTTTTCAGTTCAAAACCATGGTCATTGGTCCACTGTCTATAAATTCTGACGTTTGATTGGTTTAAAATTCTTGCGTTGGAGTGTCAGTTGGAAAATCACTGCATAAGAGAAAAAGGATGCAGGTGTAGGCCAAAGATTGCTTGCATGCTAAGGCTAATTCTCGAAATGAGTAGGTAATTCTAGGAAAAGCTTTAAAATTAATAATTCTATCAAATGCCTGAAATATTCCGTCTACTCGAATAAGCAATAAGATAGCAACAATTTTTTTTAGCGATATTAAAATATTAAGATTACGATAGGTAGGTACGCTATAGGTATGTTAAATGAGTAGATCCTTCATGGGCTTGTTCATCTTAGGTCTTTATTCGTTAATTCATCATATGTATTATTATTTATTATATTAATGGCCAGAACTGTACCGGCAAATCTTATTTCCAACAGTAAGTATAAGCCGATATCAAGGGACCGCGCCCGGATGGCCGCCATCTTGGTTACTCATACCCCTCTGGCTCTCAGGAATCTCTGTCCTTGTCCTCATCCTTGCAGGATACTCCATATTCTCCCTCCGTTCTTGCTGCTGCTGACGCCCCTTCCTTCCTCTTGAGTCGATACACTGCAGAGTCCGATACTGTAAGAACTTCACAGAAGAATCCGGAAACTTTAAAACCCTACCAGGCGATAATCAACCTTATATCCAGGGACTTAAAGGCAAAGTAAGAAAACGTAACTATTGTAATGACAAAAATAAATAAGAATAATTATTATTATTGATTCAATCTGTCGATGGAATCTAGTTTTCTTTTGTAGTATTTATAATTAATTGGAAATTATTTAGAAAGCCGCCGGAAGATGTACATCAAAGCGATGTGCATCCCTGATGTAGATATTTATCACATTATAATGTGTATGTAGGGGCCGCTTGGAATTAACGGTGGAATCTGGTGCAGATTTTATCAGTCTGCACCTGTGGTAGTGCCTGTGCAGACGCACATATGTGTTAAAAAGACGAATTGTTGAAAAATTGTTTTACATCAGAATTAAAACTGTGGATTGGGATGAAAAACTTGAGATGGTCCTTCACAGTGTTTGCAGTAGAAAATGAACGAAATAACATGGAAAATAAGCCATTTTTGCAAATTTATGTTCTGGAGGGGTGGAAATATTGTGAAGTTAAAAAGAGTGAAAATATAATCTAAATGAGCAAATGAATAGAATAGAAAATTGGCGGCAGAGAAGAGGTTGGAACCTAATCAGTAGCTTGGGCTGTACCGCGATTTCAGTCCGATAAAAATCTCAAGTTTTTAACTTCTACGCTCGCGAAGCAGTTATTGGAATCGATCGGAAAATTCAAAAAAATCGAATCGCCAAAAACGTGAAATCTTTACGTGTCAGGGTCCTGGGAACCCAAAAACGTGTTTTTGCAAAAATGTCTGTCTGTGTGTCTGTCTGTGATTACGCTGCAGCTCAAACTACTGAACGTATCGAGATGAAATTTGGCACACATATTCAGTGGGGGATTTGTAGGTGCTGATTAGAATCTCGGCCAGATCAGTTCACGGAAAGTGCCTTTTTGGCACATCAACTTTAAAAATTTAAATGCAAACCACCATTTTTCGCGTTCCCATATGAATGCTCTTCGAATTCTGCTTCTAAAAATGTGTTCACACTTGTGCCCTTTTGGCCAAAAAATGGTGCCGTGAAAAAAAACCAAGCATAACTGTATATTTTTATTACCGGATTTGGTAGCTGATTTTTTTTTAAGCCGAAAACTTTAGTGCCATTTTTTCGAAAAATGTCATTTTAGTGGCAAAAGGGCCCTAGTTTCAATTTATTTTACAAAAAAAAATATTCTTACTATCGGATTCGACAGCTGTTATATTGCCGAATCAAAAACCTTAGTGCAATTTTTTCGAAAATTTACATTTTAGGGACAAAAAGGCTCTTTTTTGAGTTTTTCTTAGCAAAAGGGCATATTATCATTATCGAAGTGCCATTTTTTCGAAAAATGTCCATTTTACAAGTGAAAAACATTTGTATTTTAGATTTTAGTAAATGAGCGCCGGGTGCATCAGCCATCCAACCGCTCCGCACGCCCGACCTTGGCTAAATAAAGTTAAATGCTACATTTACAAATTCTGTGAAAAAGTAGAAGTTTCTACCGTCTCCCGGACTGCCAATTTTTTAATTTTTGGTCAAAGGGGCACTGAGAGTGAACATACATTTTTAGAAGCAGAATTTGAAGGCCTTTCTTATGGTTACGCGAAAAATGGTGGTTTGCATTTTAAATTAAAAGTTGATGTGTCAAAATGGCATTTCTGGTTGCACGATTGGCTCCAAAAGCTTTTCAGATCTAAGCTGGGTTATGAGATGTCTACGTACCAAATTTCAGCCAAATCGGTATAGTAGTTTTGGGCTGTGGCATGTTTACAAACGTACGTACGTACGTACGTACATACACACAAACACAAATTTAAAACCACTTTTTGGGTTCCTTAGACCTCAAAACGTGAAGATCTGGTGTTATCTCAAATTCGAAAATTTTAGTGATTGCAGAGTACCTAACCTCCTTTTTTTTAAACGGTAGAGTGGGGAGAAATTAAATGAACATTACATCAAAAGCGCGGAGAAATTGATGATTTTCGTTCACTATTCACATCTTTTAGCTATTAGGTATCTACTCTAATCTGATAATGTACCCAAAATCCAACAGTTAATAAAGACAAAAGGAATCTTTGCATTTCAAATTTTAAAGTTGCCGGTTAAGTAGAATTACAAGATATACCACGAAAATAAGTCAACTAAAAAGGTAAACTGAATACAAATGAGTTGAGTTTAATACCGAAGAAAAACGAAATTACGTGAATTTTGTAAAATTAACACTTCTTAGGGGGTTGAAAAATTGTAAAAGGGGATGAGAATTAATCGTAATTAAGTAGAATTTACAGAGAATAACACGAAAATAAGCCAATTATGCAAATTTAGTCTTTGGGGGGTTGAAATATTGCGAAGGGGGTCGAAAAAGTGAGAAGCAAACACAATCCGAATGAGTAAAATTTATTGCAGAAAAAAAGCAGAATTCAATCGAGGATAAATAATGCAGTCACTTTCGACACTTTCAATCAAATGTTGATTCGATATAAATTCTCCATCAAGAACCCCAAGATTCAGCCATATACGTTCAACTGAAAAATATCATACAAAATTGTTTCAAAGAAAAACAAAGAAAAAAATTGTCAGGTTTTTAATGGTTTATAATATAAGTATATTAGGAATTATTAAGACAAGGTTCAGCTGCTAGCTGATCATCTTGTGCCAATTCAAGCTAACGCTATCCCGGCGCATCCACCAAATTTGTATTCATAATTTCTACGCTCGCTCGGACTTCTATTATAATCTCGCAGATAATGTAAAGAATGCTTTTTCAAAATTACTCTCTGGATTTCTGGGCAATGCATAATAAATGGTTTAAAGCAAATTGTAGCCCTCGAAATTTAAGGACAAAGGTGTTATATTTGACACAAAAGGATACATTTGGATTTCGTTTTATTTTCAAATTTGTTGGTTTGTTTCAATTTTTAACCATTATTACAGCTTGGTGTACCTTACGTCAAAACAACGTCTTTCCTTTAAAGTATATACTCTTCTCAACATTCAGTCTGTTTTACTTCTGACACCATGTTACAATATTTGACGAAAAACTTTACGCAAAGATATTGAAAAATACCATCATTGCTTAATTCTGAATTTTTAGTTCAATATGAACACCAACAAAAGAAATTGTAAAAATTACAGCTGGGCTAACCTCTACGTGCAGCAATTCATAATAATTGTGTGGGCATCAGTAGCAATGACTTTAGTTGTGATGAGAGACGAAAGTTTCATTTCCTTTTGGTATTTAATAAGTAGGTATAGTTAGTAGTATCTGATGTATACATTCAGCACTGATGTAGACTGTAGAAGTTTGACCTACATTCAATGATGGTATTTCGTCAAACTTCAGCTGTTTTCTCTTTCACACCCCCTCTTTTGTGACTAAAATATGCGCATACGAGAGAAAATCCAGAAAGCACGTGGTTTTACGTCACCTAATCACGTGGTAAAAACCGAAAAAACGAGGGTATATGAATGAAATATTAAGGGGAAGTTTAGTAACTTATTTTGTGTCTGGAGGGATGGAAATATGGAGGGGTGGAACTCCGCCTTCAGACCAATGAAACTACTTTCCTGTCGATCGATGCAAGAAAACCTTCTGAGATCGTAAAAAGACGTTTTCGTTTTAAAGTTATACCGAGCTAACGGAAGGGACGTTGGAGGGCAAGACAAAACACCAAAATCATTAGTCACTCCGAACAGGCAGGATATTAGTTGCTATGTATAACCTAACCTCAAACTAACAAAAATTCAACCTTGCTCGTAAATTATTTTGACAAAGGACTAGAGTATTGGCTACTTCAACTTTGCAACTATATATTATTAAACTACCTTCCAGTTGATCGATATTTATAGTTGCTTGTACCTAGGAACTTTATGGGTCTCGAATCTGCACAATTAATATTCTAAGATAACGTGGTTATGCCAGGTTTTACATAATTGCTCCCCTTCCATATCTAGTGTTTAATTTTTGGGGGGAGGAATTAATATTCATGGCACAAATAAGCATCTGAATATAGCTATTTTGTAAAAATACAATCACTTATATCTTATATCATCAGTAAAGGTACGCGCGCGCACTTATTCGCATCGGACTAATCGGCATTTTGTTTCCCATGTAAAAAAAAATGCAGCAGAGAAGCGGCTGGAACCTCTCCATCGCGTGGATCTTTGTATTCTGTGTAGATGGTAGTAAATTCAACAGAATTTTTTTAATGCTTTTCGTCAGTGACTAATTTCGCAATTTTACTGTCATCACCTCGGACATCACCCATCACATTTGATATTGTCAAAGGTTAATCTTTTGCCACCTTTCTGACAGTAGGTTTCGGCTGTATCCTGTTCTTAAAGTACGTTAACAGCCTAGAATATTTTAGTTTTTGTTAGAAGCAGAATTTGAAGGCCTTTCTTATGGTGACGTGAAAAATGGGGATTTGCATTTAAAATTTAAAAGTTGATGTGCGAAAATTGCATTTCTGCGTGGTTGCACGATTGACTCCAAAAGCTTTTCAGCTCTAAGTTAGGTTATCAGATGCCCACGTACTAAATTTCAGCCAAATCGGTCCAGTAGTCTATCTCGAATTCGAAAATTTTAGTGATTGCAGTAACTTTTTTTTAAATTGTGATGGAGCTGGGGAGGTTCATAATTGGAGACGGTAGAAACTTCTACTTTTTCACAGAATTTGCAAATGTATCATTTAACTTTAATCAGAATGTCGGGTGTGCGGGCGGTTGTCGATCGCTGATGCTGTCGTGCGCATTGCGCCCGGCGCTCATTTAGTAAAATTTAAAATACAAATGTTTTTCACCCTTAAATGCAATGCAACCAGCCATCGAATTCGATTATAATAATTTAAAAAAATTGAAAATGGGGCTTTTTGTCGCTAAAATGGAAATCTTCGTATATAATCTATTCTATTCTATATTGCATATGTTGCAATTTTCGGAAATTTTTTCGACCTGTCACGAGCGTTTTTTTAACTTTTACGCTCCGCGGGGCAGTTACTGGAATGGATCGAAGAATTCAGAAAAATCGATTCGACAAAAACATCAAATCTTTACGTTTTAGGGTACTGGGAACCCAATAAAATGTTTTTTGAAAAAATGTCTGTATGTCTGTCTGCCTGTAAACACACTACAGCCCAAACTACTGGGCCGATCTGGCTGAAATTTGGAACAAGGACATCTTATGGATCTGGGAAGAGCTGAAAAGACCTGAATCGGTCGACAGAAAGTGCCATTTTGGCACATCAACTTTGAAAATTTAAATGCAAATACCCATTTTTAGCGTCATCATATGAAAGCTCTTTGAATTCTACTTCTGAAAATGTATTCACACATGGTGCCCTTTTGGCGAAATAAACGGGGAAACTGGGAAAAAACCTATGTATAACTGTATATTTTTATTACCGCTTGTGATAGCTAATTTTTTTCAAGGCGAAAACCTTAGTGCCATTTTTTCGAAAGATGTCAATTTAGTGATAAAACTATGGAAACACTGGACAACTTCGGTGGAAAAATGCACTATCACTAGAAACACCCCACTACACCGAAACACTTGATTTACACTGCTGACGCGTTTCGAACACAATGTGCTCATTATCAAAGCCGAAATAAATGTTGGATTCTCTCATTATGAGAGGAAAAATAGACCAATGACTTTTTATGTCAAATTCTTTTTTTCTATTGTCTATTAATTTCGGCTTTGATAATGAGCACATTGTGTTCGAAACGCGTCAGCAGTGTAAATCAAGTGTTTCGGTGTAGTGGGGTGTTTCTAGTGTTAGTGATAAAAGTTCTCCTTTTTGAATTTATTTTGCAAAAAAGCATATTCTTACTATCGCATTCGATAGCTGTTACATTACCGGATCAAAAACCTTGATGCCATTTTTTTTTAAATTGACCTATATGCAGTTTTTTCTTGGACAGGTTCGTACCTGGTTCTCTCAATTTCTGGAACTTGTCTGATGGAAAGCAAAATCTCACGTGGGGCGAAAAGTGCATAAGAAAAACCAACGTGAACGACAAGACACAAATAAATGCCAAAACACAATTAGCACATCGGGAATTTTAAAAATAACAGAACCAATTTTTAAAATGACCGAACCAGAAGCGTTGAGTTTTTGTTGACTAAAAGCAGTCGGCATAAGTATGTCCTTGTCGCATAAACTTTTTTAGATTTTAGGAAATGAGCGTCTTGCACAATGCATACGACAGCACTAGCAATCGACAACCGCCCGCACGTTTATAGTTAAAGGCTACATTTACATTTACAAATTCTGTGAAAAAGTATATAAGGTTCTATTGTCTCGTTTCCGACACTGCCTTTTTTTAGTTAGATCGATATAAGCACGGTATGCGTATAGTGGTAAAATGTAAACGGTCTGAAGAATGTTATAGAAGTTATAGAAGTTGAAAATGAGAAAATTAATTCGAGTCACAAATTAAATGAAATAGAGGCATTGTAGACTTAACCATAATCATAAATCATCAGTCTAACATAAAGAAACGTCGATTAATGTACATTAGGAACCATTTTGGGGATTGGTATAGGAAATTTTGTAACTGTCAAATGCAGCATAGGTATACGTGTTTCAGCGTAAATAATTGCTACCTATTGGAACATGGAACTAGATATTGATTTAGTATATTCAAACATATGTCTCTGAACTTCTCCAGCAATATGCTTTGAGAATTTGCAATTAGCATTATTAAACGTAGGTAAATCTGTAGTATAGTCTGGTTAGTAGCAAATCTATAAGATTCCCTGTGGTGACTGAGGTGGGCGGTTTTGTGTGTGTATTTATGTTCGATCTCGTATGACAAGTGAATATACTTCAATATAAAGAGGCAGCCTTAGAATATACTTTAAAATGAAATGAACTGTAGGTATGCGAAAAGATATATGAAAATCATAACCTATCTTCAGTTTAACATAAACCCTTGCAGTTAGGATTGGTTTTCTGGTAATAACAATTAGGGGATGGGATGTGGACCCAGTGAAGTGTATAAGAATGGCCATCGTCAGTTCCAAGCTAACGCGTAGCTAATGACCCAAACGCGACACAAAGGCGTCCAAACTCATTTTCGTTCGATAGAGCTTCATACTTTCGCTTACTGACCAAGAATTGCAAAATTCTCACTAACCGTAATTGTCATTAGGTTCCCACATAATAATGGGAGGTCGTAAGAGAATAAGTCATCAAGCCGTATAACCTTCTTTCTTTAATTTTCCACTGAACTCCGGTTATAACAATATACCTTCAGTAGACCAGTCGGCAGAGAAATCAATGTTGTAAAATATTTCATTTTATTTGCCAAATTATCAAAAATACTTAGGTAAGTTCAAGGGCTGATTCCTTGCATTATCTTAGGAAGAAAAGTTTGTATTGACTTCTGGCGGACAATTCTTCCTGCATCATGAGAGAGATATGGTATAGGTACTTCGCGGACCGTATATTTTCCAAGACCCCAACTTATTTTCAGCGATTAAGTAAATAAAATTAAATAAACGGTGCGTCCAATCGATTTTTATGTCTTATACTTATAATGATGAATTTTTACGTTCTTTCAATAATAATAATAGTTAAAATGTCAATAATGCGGAATGTATGCTTGAGGCTCGGAGGGAATTTTTTTCTGCACGGAATATAATAATAGTGGTCGAACCCCCCCCCCCCCGTTTTTAAAATCCCCACAACCAACATGAAAATGGGAGGCTGGTTACTGTAGTCAGTCCAAAATTCGAAATTGAGATCTGATCTTTACGTTTCAAAGTCCCAGGATCACGAAAAAGTACGGTTTTTAAAAAATGTCTGTGTGTTATGTTTGCATGTATATGTGAGCAAGATTCGCCGAAACTACCGAATGGATTTTCACGAAAGGACGCCGCACGAGTCTTATGGAAAGTGGCGTTCGGTGAAACTGTCTGAATTTTTGATATGTTGTAGTTTTCATGATTCTGAAACAAAGTTATCATTGTGCCAACCTCCTGACATTTACAGTTTTCGCTACAAAAAATGCCGAAGATAGAATTTTGCCATAATGTTTATACACATTTTGGGCCCGCCGTTTCCTACTCTTCCCGACATAACATTCAAATACGCCCAAAAGGCTTTCATATAGACGCATGTTCGCAATATGGGTAAGAAAGGTGCCTCTGAACTTATCATGAAGAATTATGATGGCAAAACGGACGATTCCGTTGTCGCTACATGTATAGTTCTTATGGGAAAAGTTCTATTTTCGTGATTTTTTGTAGCAAAAACTGTCCATGTTAGGAGGTTGGCGCAATGATTTTGTGTTCAGAATCATGAAAACTACAACATATCAAAAATTCAGACAATTTCACCGAAAGCCACTTTCCATAAGAATCGTGCGGGGTCCTTTGGTAAGGGGGTTAGGTTTAACCTGTAGGTGGTCCGATTAGATTTTGGCTCGGATTTTGGTGACAATTGGCGAACGACAAGTGCTTTTATTACAATCAACTATGAAATTTGAAAGATGACCACCATTTGTTTTTATCAGCACATAAAAAGTCTTCAAATTTCGTTTCCAGAAATGCAATCAAACTTAGTGCCCTTTTGGCAATAAAAAATAAAAACTTTGAAAAGCTTCCGAAACACTGGATTGAAATTTATAGGTGATAGGATTGGATCAGTCACCAAGTGGGGAGGTTCTAGCAGTTTCGGTAGCTGCCTATTTTTTGATTTTGTGAAGAGGACGTGGTGAACAAAGAAAAGTCACTGTCGGAAAATAAAATAGATTCCTTTTCCGTTAAACAGGGTGTCACGAGATTCCAGGTTGAAGCTTTCACGCGGACACTATGTATGATTTTTGCAAGAAAGAAAAATATTTTGGCTTTCTGCAATACCTGATGCATATTGTATGTCCTCCATTAGTGCCAAAATTCACTGACAGTAGGGTCCATTCTGTAATTTACACGTTAAAACTTAAATACCATGTAGTTAAATAAATGTGTACTATGCCAACTGTGATTGGTCTTGTATTTTCGCTGTTAGAGCAACGTCAAAGCAAAGGGGTTAAAATAGCATTTTTAGCGCCTTTTAAGATTTAACGGTAGTGCTACAGAGGAAACGAAAGAAGTGGCCAATGGTGTTGTCGAATTCTAGCAGAAATCGCTAAAACTAAAGAATAGACCCTAAGGCATTTTTTCTCGGCATTATGTACCTATTGAAATTCAAACTTGCATTTGAAAGCATAGGAAATAATGTAATATGCACGGTTAGGAACTTTTAAATTTTTTGAGGTAATCCTAATCTACCGATTACAAAAATAAAGCAAGATTGTTAATCGTGCCTTTATTAATGTCACTATGGATACGTGCAATTAAGTACCAACAAAAATCTAGTCGAATAATTAAAAAATGCCTTACTTTTTAAATGCATTTTTAATACCAGCCCATCGACGAAGTATTAATAGGATTTTTTGGCATCATTCATATGAGTTTAAGGTATACCTCGCACAGAGATGCCGTTATACACGGTGGTCCAAATGTATTAATACAGGGCTCTCACGGCGAAACGGTAAGATAAATGAGTAAAATAAAAAATCCAGGGTAAATTAGAATTAAATACCTTTATTTTGTCGCAATTTGGAACTCCCATCTTATTGTATAATTTAGCAATAGACAATGAATAAATTTTTTTAAATGGCACCATGCATGCATGTTTCAATTTTTTTTTGGATTCCCTTTGATGCCCTCTTTATGGTAGTGATTTTATTTTTTTGACAAATTGAGCAGTGAACGTAGAAATTTTTGTTGATTCAAATTTCGCGCGGTGATCCGGCAACAATGCGCTTCACCATTACTTCGTTGAAACCACCCTCATCTCACCGAATGTCTCCCCACTACAGGGTAGTTGTACTGTGTACACGCCCTCTGGAAGAATCTGATTGGGCCTAATAATAAATAGCCTGTTTACTTCATTGTGTACACAGTACAACTAGTGGGAGTGGGAGACATACGGTGAGATGAGGGTGGTTCCATCGAAGTATTGGTGAAGCGCATTGTTGCCGGATCACCGCGCGAAATTTGAATCAACAAAAATTTCTACGTTTACTGTTCAATTTGTCAAAAAAATAAAATTACTACCATAAAGAGGGCATCAAAGGGAATCCAAAAAAAAATTGAAACATGCATGGTCCCATTTAAAAAAATGTACTCTTATTTATTGCTAAATTATACAATAAGATAGGGAGTTCCAAAATGGCGACAAAATAAAGGTATTTAATTCTAATTTACCCTGGATTTTTTATTTTACTCATTTATCTTACCGTTTGGCCGTGAGAGCCCTGTATTAATGCATTTGGACCACCCTGTAGTAGCCATTTCTTTGCTCCTTATGTATTAAAAAAAATTGGCAGTCTCGGAGACGGTAGAAACTTCTACTTTTTCACAGAATTTGTAAATGTAGCATTTTAGTAGTCCAAATCCTGTAAGGCTATATGGCCCTCATAAAAATTTTGCATTGTCTGAAAGCCAATTGAGGGAGCAATGGGCCAGAAGTGATGATAATGTAAACAAACCAGGTAAAGCAGCCAGAGCCGGACTCCAAACTTAGCGCCAGTCGAGGCCGCATCGATTATATACGATTCCAACACGTATCTTGTTCTAGTTCCGTAATTATTTGATGTATTAATTGTAGGTATAGTCTTAATAAATTATTAATTAAATAAATTAATTTTTCTGGTGTTAATTTTATTTCATTGGGGAAAGAAATTTTGAAGCCAGGCCTGCGTAACTACCAAGGTGCAGTGCGGGAAAAACCCCAGGTAATGACCTATTAGGATTATTTACAAATTTTATTGCTGCCATATAACCTTACAGCATTTGGACTACTATAACTTTATTTAACCATCAAGGTCGGGCGTGCAGGCGGTTGTCGATGGCTGATGCGCCCGGAGCTCAGTGATACTAAAATCTAAAATACAAATATTTTTCACCCCTAAAATGACATTTTTCGAAAAAATGCCAGTAAGGTTTTCGATCCGGCAATGCAACAGCTATCGAATTCGATAATGATAATATACCCTTTTGCTAAGAAAAATTCACAAAGGGAACTTTTTGTCCCTAAAATGGAAATTTTCTAAAATAGTGCACTAAGGTTTTTGATCCAACAATAAAACAGCTGTCGAATCTGATAGTAAGAATATGCTTTTTTGTAAAATAAATTGAAATAAGGGCCTTTTTGCCACTAAAATAACATTTTTCGAAAAAGTGGCACTAAAGATTTCGGCTTGAAAAAAAATCAGATATCAAATTCGGTAATAAAAATCTCCAGTTCTGTTATGCATAGGTTTTCTTTCACGGCACCATTTTTTGACCAAAAGGGCACAAGTGTGAATACATTTTTAGAAGCAGAATTCGAAGAGCATTCATATGGTAACGCGAAAAATGCGAGTTTGTTTTTAAATTTTTAAAGTTGATGTGCCAAAAAGGCACTTTCTGTGGACCGATGTGGCCCAAAATCTAATCAGCACCTACAAATTGTCCACTGAACATGTGTGCCAAATTTCATCTCGATGCGTTCAGTAGTTTGAGCTCCAGCGTGATCACAGACAGACTGGCATACAGACAGACATTTTTTCAAAAACCACTTTTTTGGGTTCCCAGGACCCTAAAACGTAATAGTCGGGGAGGCAGCGACAGAAATATTCGGCCGGTTTCATTAACATACTTTGCCTACGACCACTTAAGAAAGTTGTAAATATCGCACAATTAAGTAGGCGCGAAAGTTGACACTAACATACGCGTATGTCGTATGTTAGTGCTGTGCGATATAATATCGCACAGTTCCGCCTACATCGCGTGGCAACGCGCATCAATCACATAATCATAGCAGGTTGGATTTCAAAATTTAATAAATTTTGACACTTGCTGTTTTGTTGACAACGATGATAAAAAAAGAGAAATTTAAGAAGAAATGATTTTTTGTTGTGGTTCGTAGGAAAAATACTGTACACAACTCGCACGAAAGTGTCTCTACAATGCACTCGTATGACATAAGCCACTTTCGCAGCTCGTTATGTAATATACTATTTCCACATTATTCGTTAATTTACGTGTCATAAATACAGAAATTGGCTGTCTGACAGGGTACCTGCGGGACAGGGCCCCGCAATGGGGCTTCAAGTATGGTAAAAAAGAGTGAAATCATTAACGCTGAAATCCTTTATATGAATTACAGACACCTCGAAGTGTCCAAAAAAACCGGTCTGCCACTTTGCCTGCGGGACAAAATGTGTCTGGGAGCCACATTTACTAGATATTTGATTAATAAAATTGTCAAGCTACTCCCAGCTTCAAATTATCCACTGTAGGAGGTGTAGAATAGACAAATTGCTGACTAACGACACTATTATGCCACCTGTTTTATACCTGCTACGGGTAGATAATTTAAATGACAATCAAATTTCTAGGCAGACACATTTTGTCCCGCAGGCGAAGTGGCAGACCGTTTTTTTTCGACACTTCGAGGTGTCCGTAATTCACATAAAAAATGGTAACGTTAATGATTTCCATCAATGAGACTAGTTTTTTTGGCATACTTGAACCGCCCCCGTGGAGCGTTGTCCCGCTGCTTGCATGGCAGACTCGACTTTTTCGAATCACAACGACATACGTAGGAAAAATTACTTTAGAAGGTTAATGAAATGAGTCAAGCCAATAATCTGTCGCTGCCTCCGGGACTATAAAGATTTCATGTTTTTGGCGATTCGATCTTTTTGAATTTTCCGATGGATTCCAGTAACTGCTTCGCGTAGAAGTTAAAAATCCGGCCTTATTACCCAACGGTACCTTAGGTATACACACATGATGAAGTATGAAGGCTCTATATCGATTGTTGTTAAATTATACACTCATAATATCTATATTTTCTAACAAAGAATGTCTTGTTCCAGAAGTAACTGTCATCTTATAAGGAGGTGTGGTACGCAAAAGAAGAGGAGATGCAGCGCAGCAACTGCGATGGTATCAGGGCGGTCCAGCACTGTGATCATCCAGGAGTATTTCCACTCTGCCGCCTCCGCTTCACATGAACGCGTCCTCAGGAACTTCAGCTAGTCGAGAGAGAGTTGACGAAGGCCTAAGCTGATTACATACTTTGTGCAGCCACTCTCGCATGGTCGATCTCTTTAGCAATACATAATAATCTCATTATATACCATTTAGCCATTTAGTGGACTTAAAATATTAAGTTTTGGTATTACTTTACCTAATCTTGAGTACTAGCCTAATAGTGGTGGGTGCAAAAAGTAAGTGATTCAAACGAATGTGCATAATATGGAGAGGAATAATGTGATGTCTCTATATAATCTGCATTTCGTTAGGAATCCAATTATAACAAATGTTTCCATGAAGGCGTAATCTGCCCCGTAAACACCGTAGAAAATAGTTGAATTTCGCATGATGACCCATAAATAGAATGGGGTCTAGTGTGATGGTGGACATGCCATTATCAGATACGGTAAGGACGGAAATCGTGCGCTGTACCTAAGAGTGTAATGAGGCGAAGGGGTTTGGTATTAAGCATCAGCCGTGGAAGGAAGGGTGCAGGGTATGAAGACAGTTTGGATCAATACTGACGCCAGAGCAGCCTCAAGGATCTCTCTCTAAGGACCTCCGTCTTTCTAAGGATCTCCCCCTCTCCGTATACACTTGACGCCAGATTCAAACAAAGGAGTCTACAGAAACGATGAGAAAGGACCTGCCGAGGGTTCTGCAATACAGATCAATACATACTTACTATCAACCAGTTTTATTACAATAATAAATTAAAGACTCCTTAAAAACATCCTACCTAAGTATAGTATACTTACCATCGGTGTTAACATAGGTATAGGTATCTTTTTTGCAGGAAATTTCTTGACAAATGTAGGTGCGCGCTAGTTGAGGATATGTAATGATAATTAGCAATTAATATGCGGCATAGACAAACATATCCATAAAACAACATCACGCATACAGGACTGGAAAGCGGATTCAACGCAAAATTTATGTATTGAAAACAATGAGAACAACGACTGACCCATCATAGTGAACCTACTATCCTACACTTACATTTAGATCTAGTTATACGTAGGTAGGGATTCGTATATATGTTATTAATATTATACTTATAACTTTCTAAATTATAAGCATCGAAGGCTTCAGAAGTTTTAACTTTTAAACTTAAGTGCATAATCAGAAGCAAGAGAATTCTTTAAACCTCTTAGGTAATTAGGTAGATACATGTAGGTGCATATCTCACTTCGATTTACCAGCTAGGTATGGGTTATAGCTGATTAGCTGCCTTGCTGCCTATATGTTGAACCGAGGTTTTTTAATGTGAGACGTTGTGAGACTGACCAGATTTTTTCCATCTTTCAGTGAACTGTGCCATCTGGCACGTAGTAGCGTAACTAAAAGTATATTAAAACTGTTTCTGCTTATTCGTTTTTTCTCCGCACTCGTTCAGTAGCGCTAGCTATCATACACAAGCTTCAAAAAGCTCGGCAGCGATCCGGAGGGGAAACAGAGGTTTGGTCTGAAATTGACCCGCCCCGAACATGGCCTCCTTTGATGATAATCGCAAGGGATTTCCCTTCAGACGTCAAAGAGAGGCAACAAACTGCTGCAGAAGTCTCAGCTTGCAGCAGCATATTATATAAGTACCTACACTCACTAAGCTAGTTTCACGTTGATTAGGTACATAATTTAAGTTCTTTTTGCCAATTCAAATTAGACCTGGTGTTCAAAAATTTTAAGACGTGATGGCCCCTAGGCCATCTATATTAATCTATATGGGACAAAATGACGTTTTAAGAGCGTGACAAAAAGAAAAAACGTTATTCCTTTACCCTTACCAAGTTTTGAAACTTCCCTGTTGATGCCGTTACCTCTCTAAAGAGGAAAATCAAAGACCCTTAGCACCCGCTGCCGCTACATACAACAAATACAACAAATAATATAATAACTAAAAAGTCCTATTTTTTACAGTTAAAGTGAAGAACTGGTCGAGTGGGTGTCAAAATTTGAGATAAACATGGGAAGGACCTCATGCATGCTTTTTTGCAATCAAATTTTATTTACATTCATTTTCTTCCAACAACAAGTAGAATAACATAATCGTTGTCATTGTCAAAAAAACCAAAACCGTACGCGTCTGACGATGACGCGTCAGAAGAAATCGGAAGCGCGGCTCGGCCGCAAGTGTCAGCCACGACGCGTCAGCCGCGTGGGGAATTCGATTTTATTTTTTTCCTGCTTCCATAATTAATTTAATGGAAATTTTAGGCTATCAGATTTTAGATGCCGATGCCCTCTATACCTGTGGAAAAATATTGAGCGAACAGTTGCCCGGGATTAATTCATCAAACGAAGACAAAACGGTCCGCTACTTAAATTAGGGCTGATGTGCGATATCGAAATTTGAATATCGATTATCGATGTTTAAAATTATATGGATATACCCACATGTCGATAAACCGATAAATCGATATACCAATATACCGATAACTAACTACAGGGTGTTCCTATATTCATAGTCGTAGCTCCGGGACGTTATTCCTTACATCATTCTAGGAAGAAAAGTTCCTATGGACATATGTCCGGAAATGCTTTATAAGGGAGTACCCCTTCAAACGGGTATACTCAAAAAGTAATTTTTTTTTAAATTTCTCGAAAAATGCTAAGAACAGAATTTTGAAATTTGGAACAAACGTTAGTGTTATAAAGAGCTTTCTCCTCACTTTTTTTCAGATTTTCAATAACATCACTGGGGTGCGTTCTTGGAGGGCCTTACACATTTTCTACCCAGAAAAGAGGCTCTTGTTAAATGTCGCTAAAACGCACCCTTTTCGATTAAAGTGACTTTGATTGGTTTAGAGCGCGAAAATTTCTGTTGTAAGATTTATTTTATCTACCTAATTAGTGAAAATAAACTCAGAATATGATATCTTACATCATTTTAGAAAGAAAAGTTCATATGGACATGTGGCGGTAAATAATTCCTAAGGGGGCTATGGTCCTTCGAATAAACTGTTTTCCGAAACTCCATTCGAAGGACCATAGCTCTTTTAGGAAATATTTTCTGCCGTATCTTAATATGAACTTTTCTTCCTAAAATGATGTAAGGAATCATCCGCCATCTTCATTTTCACTAATTAGGTAGATAAAACAAAGTGCTAATCACAAATTTTCGCCCCCTAAACCAACTGGAATAATTTTATTCGAAAATGGTGCGCCCTAGCTATACATTCAACAAGAGCTCCTTTTTTATGTACAATGGACCAGAGATTACGAATTTGTTATTATTTGGCAAAAAAAAAGGCTCACAACAAAAAAAAATGTAAAAAAATATGTAAGACCCTTCAAGAACACACACTATTAAAAATCTGAAAAAAATTGAAAAGAAAGCTCTTTATAGCACTAACCATTGCTCTGAATTTCAAAATCCTATTGTTCATATTTGTCGAGAAATTTTCAGAAAACTGATTTTTTGAGTATACCCCTTTGAAGGGGCGCAGCTCCCTTATAAGGCATTTCCGGACATATGTCCATTAGGAACTTTTCTTCCTAGAATGATGTAAGAAATAACGTCAAGGAGTTAGGACTATGAATGTAGGAACACCCTGTATATCAAATAAATATCAAACGAATAGTGAACCGTTTTTGTGTTTAGATGAAAATTTTGTTTATTTTCAAACGTCACATAACATTTATTTAAATGACTGTGTTGGCAAGATATAACCGTCATTTCTATGACACCAATTTTAGCGGAGTGTTAAACTCCGGAGGAGTTTAAGTTCATCATTATTTGCAATTTTACAAAATGTCAAAGTGACGCGCCACAGATGTGAGTAGAAAATTTTCGATTCTTTCGTTTGAAAATAAAACATTGTATTTTATTCGGAGTTTAAGCGACATTATGTGACTCGTATGGATTTAATTCGCCTCGCTCCGCTCGGTGTTTAAACTTCCATACTCCGTCACATAATGTCTTATACTTAAACTCCTAATAAAATAAATATCTATTATTTGTCAACCAAAAATGTGACTGATCGGAAGTTAAGTGAGTTTCTTCGGTTATTAGCTTTTTTTGAGCCTTACCTAATTTTAGCTGTCGCACAAGGACCAACGAGAGGATCAATAAAGACATGTCCAAACAAAACCAATAACGAGTAAATTCACTTGACTTCTCATCAGTTACATTTTTAGTCGACAGATAAACAAATTTTTCATGAAATTTTACAAAGGTTTCCACGAATTTCTAATTTAAAATTAATTCAAATACATTACATTTTTGGCTCTCACATGAAAACGGTTTATTAAATGCTCAAACTAATTAGAACAATAAATAGCATTTTTCAAGAACTTTCAATTGATATATGTATGTTACGACCTGTGTTGCCGTTTAAGATTTTGATCTGGTAGGGGTGTTGTAAACTGCAAAATCTAAACAAAGTCAAAATTGCAGCGAAACATCATCTCCCCCTCAATGCTAAGAAACTTACTGAAACTGCAAGTCGATATCTTATTCCGTTCAAAAGTTAAAGACTGGATCATATTGAATGCGTCACCCTCGGCGCCACCCGGTATATAAATAATACGTTGATGTTGAAAATTCATCAGTAGGTACCAACCTACTTATTAAAAATGTGTATACAGTATATTAAGGCAATTATCTCGGCAATTATATTGATTCATAAGTATCATCATCAAAAAATATCTTCCACAAAACACAAGCTAACCAGTTTTTACGCCGTCATATACACTCGGACTCGGCAGATGGGCTTTTGGGAAGCTGGGAAGCTTCAACTATTTTTTACATGTTGCTGGACCAGTTCCTGCTTATTCTGACCACTGTCCACTATAGGTATTATTCTTTGAAAGCTACGTGCACGTTAATTAATACAAAGAACTGGTTTATAAAACCGTTATTCCCACTCTTACTGGGGATGCTGTAAAATATAAATCCCCAGTTAGTTTAATACAAGATGCATCTGTGTTCAAACGTGATGTTTGTTTGATATAGGTACTTATGAATTAAGATATAGACGTATATAGGTACCTACTTATTTGCAATCGTAAACTTCGTTAAATTATCTAATTCAATGGGGTATTTACCGACTTACGAAGTACATTACTTTAATATAACGGCTGATCACGGATGAGGTAAGCAAGATATGTTCATTTATTATGTCATACAATAATTAAATGTTTAACTAAAGAAACAAATTACAAGCGTATTTCAAAATTATTTGTCCATGAGTAGGAATCCCCGTGTCTAAGTAAATAAGTACAGAAAATTTGATCAAGCGATCCTACCCTGACATCTAGTGGGTGGAAGCTATCCGCGCTTAATTCCTAAAGAGAAATCTGTTTAAATTACGTCCAATAACTATAGTTATCTGTTATATATTTGCTCATTGATTCATAAATTTGCATAAAAGCAACTCAAATAATAAATAACACTCGACAAATTCTATTTCGAATCAATTTATTCAATTTAATAATGCAACTGCCGTCCTTGGTAGGTACGTACTTAGGTAGGAATACCTAATGTTATAGGTATGCGAAACCGGTGACAATTTAAACCTCATTCACAACCACTTTACGTACGTGACATAACAAAGTTTAACAATCGTCAACAATTACTAGAATAAGTCAGAAGCTGTCATGAACAATTGTTGACCATTGTTAAAGTTTGTTACGTTACGTACGTAAAGTGGTTGTGAATAAGCTCTTACCATTAAGTTCGATTTTCTGTATTCTTCTACCAAAAAGTAAACTGTGATTTAGAAAAAAATAACTATTACTATGGACAAAATTTCAAGTCGCATTTTTAAAGTAGGTAAAGTAGTAAGTACCTACCTAAGGATAACGGTTTTTCGATGATCACCATTCACCATTATTTAGAATCTGGGAAACATCATAAGTGGAGGGTAGATTAAACCAGAGAACACCACTTGGACTTTTTCAAGGTGATTAAGAATCTGTAAAGAATTTTCCGAAATATTGATTCGTTCCTGATTTAGGAATTAAGTATCCTAAAATAATCAAAAATAGTTTTTTCTGGTTAATTTCTTTCTTACGATTGAACCGTTTTTATTATTTCTACAACAAAAGATAATTACAATTTCCGGAAATTTTCTAATAGTCGACACGAATGCTTGTATGGTTCAAATTTCAAAAGGACAACAAGTAATGTTTGCACATTGAACGAGTGGTCATTTTTAAATCCAACATGCATGAAAATTTCCAGTCAGTAAACAATAAATAAATAAACACATTTTTTTGGATATTTTTCCGGTATGGGAAAATTAACAAGACACCTTATTTGTGGATAATTCTCTTATACATCGATTTTGATGTGTAAGTGTTTTGGTTGCAAAGTCATTAGAAAGGGAGATACCGATTTCTTAACATTTTAAAGAGCTGTCAAACAATACGCACAGGGCCTATCGATGATGGGGCGACTTTTGACTCGTTACTTGTAATCACTATACGAAGGTCTGTACCAGTTTTTAGCTCTCTTGTGAAATCCTAAAGTTCTTGGACTATAAAACTGGTCACCCAAAAAGGTTCATAGGACCTTCGTCGTATTTTCGAAACTAAATCTTCAGTAAAATAAAATCTTTGTTTGTATGTTTTGTTATGAGATTGTTTATTGGTCATTCTGTAATACTACCATTAAAATTCTAATGGTTGGTTACATGCCTGCAGGGCTTCGATCTATAATGGCGCAATACAAAACATGTTAAAACTATAAGTACGAATTTATCGCTAAAATTAGCATTTCCATTATATGATAAACGCTCCTGATTGATAATTTTTAACGTCTGTTTAATTTTCTACTATAGTTACTTTATATTGAGACCAATTATGTGTTATTATGGCGCTAAATTGTTTTTCATATATGTATGTATACCTACAAAAGTTTATTCGACACAAAATGTTATTGGCAGACATCAAAAATAATTTTTTAATCCTACAATTTAATTAATCGCCTGAGTTAAAGGAATAATCACTCAATTAATATTTGATGGGGTGTAGCCAATACATTCTTGCATTCTTCTTCCCACAACCTAGAACGGTTAAAAAGTATGAACAGCGTTAAGCATCATCAGCCCTAGTTTTAGTGCCGTAGCAGAATGCGGAGGTACTCTTGTCTTAGCTTATTCGCTCGCTCGCTCGATCGCTCGCTCGATCGCTCCTCAGTCTGTCCGTCGGATAACTTGAGAACGGATCGAGATATCGAGCTGAAACTTGGTAGGCAGCCTCGTCTCCCGAAAAGTAAGGCGGGGATTGCTTTTGGGCCATATCGGACCAAGGGGGTGGGAGCTAGGGGTGAAAAACCGAAAAACTACTAATTGCAATAACTCGAGAACTAGTGGAGATATCTTGCTGAAAATTAGTATGCACGTTCGACCTTCAAGTCTGTTGAAAGTGAGGGGGTGCCAATTTCGGGGGATGAAATTTAGGGGATGAAAACCACAAAAAATATGATAACTCCGCAAGGGTTGCACGCAGCTGTCGGAAACTCAACGTACACACATATATCGGTGAAATCTTGTGGGGGATGCGTTTTTTCGTAAAATCGAACAAATGGGGTGGAAATTAGGGGTAGCAACTCGAAATTCCGCTTAATAAGTACTAGTCGAAATTGGCGTCATTCGATAGCTTTCCATTAATTATTCAAAAAAGGTGTCATTCATATTTTGCGAAAAACCACCCTTATAGGCGCTACGACCCCTAACATGCAGAAACACAAAAATACGAGAACTCAAAAACTACTCAACGTATCAAGGCAGAATTTGGTTTGTGAATTTCCAGTGACATTATAGGTGGATGGACAAATTTTCAAAAATATCTAACAAAGGGGATGAAATTTAAGGGTTGAAACTTGAAATTTCTTCAAGTAAATGGTAGCCTAAAATTACGGGGTTCGATAGATTTCGGTCAACTATTGAAAAAAGGTCTTATGAGTTTTCAATCTAAAACCAACCCCTGGGCCATTAACCACCCCTAACACTTTGCAAGTCGATAATTATATTTTATTTATTTTTTCTGAAACCCTATTGGTTTATTTATGAACAACTGAAGTCAGTAAATATGCAAGGAGTCATGTCACACCGGAAAAATAAACTCACCCCTGTAAATCATAAAGGGGTGAAATCATGAGGTGTTGAAAACATGAATCTACAAATTACCTTAATTTTTAAACGAATTGGGTTAGGGTGGTGAAATTGAAAACACAACTTCCTTTAGGGCATGTGGGGGTGGTGAAATAGGGGGTTGGAGTTTAGGGGTTGAAACGTCCATAAAGCCCTGTAATTTGACACAGAGAAGCAATATCTTCTGCGAAACTGTGACATCTTACACACTGCATCTTCGAGAAGGGAAGATCGAATTTTAGGAGAAAATTATCGAAGGGGATGAAAGTTAGGGGTGGAAACTCGAATTTTCAATGAAGAATGTATAGTTGAAAATATTACCATTCGATAGCTTTCTATTGATGGTACAAAAAAGGTCTTATTCATCATTCGCGAAAAACGACCCTTAAAGGCGGTACAACCCCCTAACATGCCGAAACAAAAAAATGCGAGAACTCAAAAACTGCTCTACGTATGAGGGCTAAATTTGATGTGGTAATTTACAGCGCCACTGTAGGCGGATGGGCAAATTTTCATTAATATCTAACAAGGGGGATGAAATTTAAGGGTTGAAACTGGAAATTTTTTCATGTAAGTGGTGGAATAAAATTATGGGGTTCAATTGATTTCGGTCAACCATTGAAAAAAGTCTTATGAGTCTTCATCCTAAAACCAACCCCTACGCTACTAACAACCCCTAAGCCCTAGCAAGCGGAGTAAATATATTTCATTTATTTTTTTTTTGCTTTCTTCTAATTTGTTATTAATTTAAAGTGATTTTCATTAATTTTTGACCCATCCACAATTTTTCAACCCCTTTCATGAGATGTGAACCCTCAAAGAGCAAAATTTACCCAGACCGCTTCTTTTTCGGGTGATTTCCGCTGGTTAATTTTGTAAAATTCGCGCAGTTTTGCCTTATGAATTGTTCTTGCCTTTTTCACTTTTTCGACCCCTTCGCAATGTTTCAACCCCCAAAAGTGAAATTTGCATAATTGGCTTATTTTCGTGTTATTTTCTGTAATTCTACTTAATTACGATTAATTCTCATCCCTTTTAACTTTTCATCCCCCTTTACAATTTTTCAACCCCCTAAGTGTTTATTTTGCAAAATTCACATAATTTAGTTTTCCTTCGGTAATAAATTGAACTCAATTGGATTATGTTTATCTTTTTCACTTTTCCAGCCCCCTTCGCAACATTTCAACCCCCAAAATCTAAATTTGCATAATTGGTTTACTTTCGTGTTATTTTCTGTAATTCTGCTTAATTACGATTAATTCTCATCCACTTTGACGTTTCATCCCCCTTTACAATTTTTCAACCCCCTAGGTGTTAGTTTTGCCAAATTCGGATATTTTCGTTTTTCTTCTGTAATAAATTGAACCCATTTGGATGATGATTAAATTTTTCACTTTTTTCATCCCCCTTCGCAATGTTTCAAGTCTTCAAATGCTAAATTTACATAATTGGGTTAATTTGGTGTTATTTTTCGTAATTTTACTTAGCCACGGTTAATCCTGATACCTTTTGATTTTTCATCCACCTTTACGATTTTTCAACCCCCTAAGTGCTAATTTTGCAAAATTCGCATAATTTCGTTTTTCGACGGTTATAAAATTGAACGCATTTGGGATTCAGTTTACCTTTTACAATTTTTCAGTTTCCTTCGCAATAGGTAGGTATAAGTGCTTATTTCAACCCCCACAAAAGTTTTAATTGCATGATTTGGTTATTTTAGTGTTTTATTTCGTAATTCTACTTAATCCACACTTCATTTTCATTCCTCTTGACTTTTCATCACCTTTTTTCATTACCTTGGACTTCTCATTCCCTTTTTCAACCCCCTTAGTGCTAATTCTACATACCTACTTCGCAAATATGATGTTTTTTTGTTAACTCTCTACTGTTTAATTATGTACGGCCAATTTTCATAATTTCGTCTTTTTAACACCACTGTGCGTCTGCGGAGGCACTACTACTAGGTGCAGATTTATAAAATCTGCACCCGACTCCACCAGTAAATTCAGCTCGCGCCTACATACACATTAACAAGGTAAACATCTACAGGGACACACATCGCATTGATATACATCTTTCGTTGGCTTTTAAATAAGAAGCTTCTACTATTTACGGTTCGCACAAAGTTAAATTACGCATTCAGTTTATTCTTTTCTCAGTAGAAGGCAGCAAAACAAACAATAAAAAATTCCCCTTTAGGAAAATATTGTATATAAATCACACAACTACATTATTTCCGCTTACAACGTCGAAAATCGTAGTTATAAATCATCCATTTTCTTAGTTTAGAGGCGCCACGACGTCGATGAAATTGGATGCCAACAACAAGCCGACCCTAACTGGATAGCCCAAAAATTAATCAGTTTTCTCTGATAGCTGCAAGCTAATTCAATTGCAGATTCGCCTTCTAAGTGCTAAGAATGTCAATTTTTGTGCGGTCTGTAAAAGCAAAATAATTTCATAATTGTTATTTATGATATACTTAAGTGTTAAAAGTGGTATTTTATTTTGTGAGAAGGGAAGTTTAGAACACTCGAACAAAATAAAATCACTTTTAACACAATTTTTTCTACAAAAACGATTAAAAGCAAAAGTTTTCAAATTATTAGTTGAAAACGTCCATGAAATTCACTGTAACTAAGGTAGGGACAATTTGTTGCCGCGGCTTGTTTAATCGATGTTGAATTGTCACTTCTAATACTGAGTGTAAAAAGTAAATCCCTCAGAAAACGCCATTTTTAACAATTGTCAAAAAACGTTAAAATAACTGTTTTTAATAGCGCTTGTAGAAAATAGTATATTATTGACCAAGGTAAAAAAAAAAAGATAAGAACTATTTTAGCCCAAGTGACCCAAGGGCTAACATAGTCTTTTCTATAGTGGTGAATATAGTACCTACTTTTTTTCACTTACTAGCAAAAAAAATCGAATTCTCAGTTCAAAGATAAGTCAATAATTGTACGTTTTAAAGCTATAGTAGTGAAAAAATAATGTTATGATTTATGAATATAATATGTACCATCGTGTTCACAAAGTCAGAAAATGCTTGTTTCTAAAGTCATTCGCTGTACTTGTTTTTTCTGATCACGATGGTACCGAACCGAGGTATGATTCCAAACAATTAAGTATACCTACCGGGTGGCCGTTTTATCTTGAGACTTGCAAATATCTCGGAAAGGAAGCATTTTAGAAAAAAATGTTTTGTATCAAAGTTTTATAGCTTCGAGAGGGAAAATAGACGGCATCATCGCCATTTTGATTCAAGGTCATTTTCAAGGTCAAATGAAGGTAAACTTCAATTTTTTAAATGGAAACCTATATCTTATTCCCCGTAAGAGAACAAACAACTCTTATCTAAACCATTTTTGGATGCGATGGATAGGTTTCCATAAAAAAATTAAGTTAACCTTCATTTGACTTTAAAAATGACCTTGAATCAAAATGGCGATAATGCCATCTATTTTCCCTCCCGAAGTCATAAAACTTTTATACAAAACATTTTTTTCTAAAATGCTTCCTTTCAAGATAAAACGACCATCCGGTATATTACTATGTCTTCAAAATAAAGCTGCAAAGAAGGTAGGTAACAAAATGTAACGTGCTTTGGTTTGTGAAACTGATGGGTGGTGTTCGCCATCCTCATCATCTCCGGAATCTTATCTACCCTTTCCTTATTGCACCCTCATAGTTATTACGAAGGGCGATGTTCATCTTACTGTGCATTGCATTCCTCACGATTATACAGCTTTCTAATAACCCCTTAAGCATATGATTCATCTGTTAATAGCAGATATGATGGGAATGGGAGCCAAAATAGCTTCAAGGAGTTTTAATAGTCCAGAAGTTTCTTCCTTGTAAGAATTACTTTCGTCAATAAATTTCATTTCTGTCTGAAACAAATGACTCTTGAATACGATGGCACAGCGTCTGGAGCAGCTGGGCGCTTGTCAAACACTGCTTGTGACAAGTGCAATGAAGGGAAATTCTAAGCGTCGCGATGCTATATACATCAAGCATAGTCTGCAGCGACAATTTAATTACAACTGTGTTAAAAAAAATTAAGGCATCCATGTACGATGATGGCGTCAACATTATTCCAGAACTTTTCAACTTCAATAGATGTTATGAAAATAAAAATACAGCGATAGTCGTAACTAATAAAAGTCGAGAATATTACAAAATATGGCAGTTTTACTTGAGACTCCATTCGAACCTCAGGCGAAACTGACCTTAAAGAAGACTGATATTAGGGTGAGTAATGTTAATTTCTTCTGAAGGGGATATTTCCGATACATAAACCCCTTTCTTTGGCAACGGCTCCACTAAGAGGGGAAAAGTATGGCAGACCTGGGGTTCTGTATTCCACCCCTCGTATTACAATAAAAATAACTATCACAGATTTGTATAAGTATACATACATAGTGTATAGGCGAATGTGTTTCTTCAGGTGTGGTATTCCGCGAAATTTTGTGATTACCTATATACAATCTTAAAGATAACTAATTATTAAAAACAATGATATAGCGCGCTTAAAAAACAAGTCAATTTATTTAATGGAAGATTCAACTCCGGAAATCACTTTTTAGGTCACCTCAGTTTCTGACCAATTTTAGCCCAATCCCTTCGACCTATAATGATACGTCTCTGATTTCATCTACTTCATTTGCTTCAGAACTTCATTTCTTACTTGTTCCCGGCGGCATCGAATTAAAATGTATAAAAGCTGGTCCATCCACTGAGAGAAAAAAATGCAGCAGAGAAGCGGCTGGAACCTCCCCATCGCGTGGATCTTTGTATTCTGTGTAGATAGTAGTCAATTCAACAGATTTTTTTTTATCCTTATCGTCTGACGTCTGTGACTAATTTCGCAATTTTCTGACAAATACCGACATCACCTCGTACATCACCCATCACATTTGACAATATGTTCCTTTTAAGGTTAATCTTTTGCCAACTTTTTGACAATAACTGCCACTTTATGTCATCCACTGTCAGCCTGCTCCCTTTTAATGAGAAAGAATTTTTTCAATATTTTCCACTGAAATGGCAGAAACTGTGAATACATTTTTAGAACCAGAATTTGATCGTCTTTCTAATGGCGACATAAAAAAGAGGCCTTGTATTTAAAATTTTAAGTTGATATGCTTAAATGGCAGTTCGCGTGGGCCAATTGCTCCCAAAAGCCTTTCAGGTCTTCAACGGGTCACCTAATCTCCATGTACCAAATTTCAGCCAAATCGATTCAGTAATTTGGGCTATAATGTGTTTTTACTGTTATTATAAAATTTCGATTTTTTGAACCAAACAGCGCTAAATGCGAATTAATTTTGTCCTATTTAAAACCAAGATTTGAAGACCCTTCTGATGGTGACAATAAATCTTTCAAAAACTTGTTTTTAATGGTTTAATGATTGAATAATTTTAAATTTGGAAATTGGTGTGCCAAAAGGACACTTTCCGTGAGTCGATGGAATTCAAAATTTGTTCAGCTTTTCGAGGTGTAATACAATCCCTATGTGCAAAATTTCAGCCAAATCGATTCAGGGGCTTGGGCTGTACCACGATTTTAAAGTTTGATAAAAATCAATTTTTTTTTAAATTTTTGGTCAAAAGGGCACTAAGAATGAATACATTTTTAGAAGCAGAATTTGAAGGTCTTTCTTATGGTGACGTGAAAAATGGGGGTTTGCATTTAAAATTTAAAAGTTGATGTGCCAAAATGGCATTTCCGGTTGCACGATTGGCTCCAAAAGCTTTTCAGATCTAAGTTGGGTTATGAGATGCCTACGTACCAAATTGCAGCCAAATCGGCCCAGTAGTTTTGGCTGTGGCGTGTTTACAAACGTACGTACGTACGTACGTACGAACGTACGTACGAACGTACGTACGAACATACACACAGACACATTTTATAAACCACTTTTCTGGGTTCCTGAGACCTCAAAACGTGGAGATCTGGTGCTATCTCAAATTCGAAAATTTTAGTGATTGCAGTAACCTCCCATTTTTTTAAAATTGTGATGGGGTTGGGGAGGTTAAAATATCGGTAATGTTAAACTAATATTAGTTAGTGACCTGTAATTTAATTGTTATTGTTAAGCCAACTGTTTAGGGGTAATTTCATGGTTTTAAATTTTTATGAAAAACGGCCAAATTCTTTTTCCAATAACTAATTATCCTCGTTACTTATCATATCATATGACACTTTAATTTTTATAGCAATCATAACTGAAGATTTTCGTTCTCCAGTGTCGCATCACTCTTTAGATTTTAATTCGAATCAAATGTCCTCTTGAAAACGCATAATGGTGGTTATTATTTAGGAAAATGGGCTTTCGTTGTTGTTTGACATTGTTACAGAAGCATTTGCCTGTGACAACGGCTTTCAGAAGAAGAATACTGATGAGAACGAAAAGCTACCTTTATGATGATGATGAGTATAAAAATTAAAATTGACCAATCCTTTTATTATAAATTTTCTAGCAACAGCATAATAGTATCAGCTGTACGCACGTGTAAAAAAATTTATCACGAGCCGCGTAGCGGCTAGTGTATAATTCCACAGTGCATAATTGCCTTACAACTCGAGTTGCGTACGATACTTTTTCTACGACCAGAGTAGGTACTTAACTTTTCAAAAATCGGTAATATATTCAAGAATTTTTTCGAGAGGAATATTTCTGAAAATATCCTCGGACAGGTCAACCTTATTTTTTTATGTGAATTCAGTGGTATAGTCAGATATTTTTTAGCATTTTCCGGTTGAACCGGAAATGACCATAATTTAATTTTTTTAAATAGAATCATTAGATACTTTTTCTCAACGGATTCGGAATCTACAATTTTTTTTAAGTGCATATCTCACATCAAAGAATGTTATGCAAATTTACTCTGCATTATTTGGTTCTTGCAACGTTTTTTTCCAGCATACCTAAATAATAATTGTTTCATGCTTACGATTTTTCTTAAAGTCAACTAGGTAAATTAACGTCACCTCGAGAAAGCGCAACTTTTTTCTAATTTAACCGATTTTCTGATTCTTATGGTTTCCGAGATGCCAATAGTGGGAAAGAAAAAAGTACTTTCCTGGATGTTTCGAAAACAAAAAATTGCTCTTATTCAATTTTTCGTGTGTATGTACATAAAATGTAATCTCCTAAGACGATTGAGGCTGATTGTAGAAAAATAGGTCCAAGCAGTAGTTATACTCTTAATTAAATCTGTTTCAAGATGGCCACCGTAAAATTGAAGCATAGTAACCAGAATGAGCTCACTATTGTTGAAATAATATAACATGGTGTCAAATCACTGCAAATTTACACTGTGACTATCGGTTCCACGGAAAGAAAACAAATTTTTTAACCTCCCCAACCCCATCACAATTTAAAAAAAATGGGAGGTTACTGCAATCACTAAAATTTTCGAATTTGAGATAGCACCAGATCTTTATGTTTTGAGGTCTCAGGAACCCAAAAAAGGGGTTTTTAAAATGTGTCTGTGTGTATGTACGTACGTTCGTACGTACGTTCGTTTGTAATCACGCCACAGCCAAAACTACTAGACCGATTTAGTTGAAATTTGGAACATAGGCATCTCGTAACCTAACTTAGATCTGAAAAGCTTTTGGAGCCAATCGTGTAACCGGAAATGCCATTTTGGCACATCAACTTTTAAATTTTAAATGCAAACCCCCATTTTTCACTTCACCATAAGGAAGACCTTCAAATTCTGCTTCTAAAAGTGTATTCATTCTTAGTGCCCTTTTGACCAAAAATAAAAAAAAAATTGATTTTTATCGGACTTTAAAATCGCGGTACAGCCCAAGCCCCTGAACCGTTTTGGCTGAAATTTTGCACATGGGGATTGTATTACACGTCGAAGAGCTGAACAAATTTTGAATTCAATCGACTTACGGAAAATGCCGTTTTGGCACACCAATTTCCAAATTTAAAATTATTTTTTCATTTGACCATTAAAAACAAGTTTTTGAAAGATTTATTGTCACTATCAGAAAGGTCTTCAAATTCTGGTTTTAAGTAGGACAAAATTAATTCGCATTTAGCGCTGTTTGGTTCAAAAAAGCAAAATTTTATAATAACAGTAAAAATACATTATAGCCCAAATTACTGAATCGATTTGGCTGAAATTTGGTACATGGAGATCGGGTGACCCATTGAAGACCTGAAAGGCTTTTGAAAGCAATTGGCCCACGGGAAGTCCCATTTAAGCATATCAACTTAAAATTTTAAATACAAGACCTCATTTTTTATGTCGCCATTAGAAAGGCGATCAAATTCTGGTTCTAAAAATGTGTTCACAGTTTCGGCCATTTCAGTAGAAAATAGAGAAAAAATTCTTTCTCAATAAAAGGGAGCGGGCTGACAGTGGATGACATAAAGTGGCAGTTATTGTCAAAAAGGTGGCAAAAGATTAACCTTAAAAGGAACATATTGTCAAATGTGATGGGTGATGTCCGAGGTGATGTCGGTATTTGTCAGAAAATTGCTAAATTAGTCAAGGATTAAAAAAATTCTGTTGAATTGACTACTATCTACACAGAATACAAAGATCCACGCGATGGGGAGGTTCCAGCCGCTTCTCTGCTGCATTTTTTTTACAACAAACCGTACGCATAACATTAATGATGACTGTTAATTACCTCCTTATCATGTGATATACTTATTCAACAAATTACGTTTTTCAAAATTGAACCAATCACTGTGTTTAATACTGATTATTTAATTAATTATTTAATCACGATTATTTTCAAATCTCCTTTTAAACCAATCAATTAGACTCATTTTTAAATTTCTATCCAATCAAGTTCATTTAAGAGTGATTAATGCATTTTATCGGCGTTTGCACGAGTCATTTAATCGTTTCCGATGACCACTTGATTTTAAACACAATTTGTTCACTGCTGAAAATCACCACTTAAACAAAATTATGGGAAATAAAGGTCCACAAATACGACCACCAAACACAAGTCTTTCCAAAAACCATATTTTAGGTGTTTTTGGACATAAAGAACGCTGATTTCTTCTGGATATATCCTAAAAACTCAATAACATTTTGTTTGCACGGTTCCTAACCTCAAACGTCATTAATGTCAATGAGCTATAAAGGCTCGTTCGCAACATCATATTGGGCTTTTGAGTATAGGCAACCCCGGTTTAAAAAATCATAATTTTTTCAAAACAAGAGTTTAATTTGTGAAATAATCTTACCGAATACCACTCGTGCATCGCTATTGCAATCGGTTAAATTTTAGAAATAATTACTCAAGCTTTGTTGCCGTATAGGTAAAACAATTCGAACTAAATTGCCATTTATTATCAAAGATTAAAGCCCTCGAGCTAAAGCTCTCGGGCTTTAATCAGATAATAAATGACAATTTAGTTCTCATTATTTTACCACCGGCAACAAGCTTTCGTAATCATTTTCAAAATTTAACCGATTAAATAGCATGCACTTGTGGTATTATAAGCGATTAAATTTGAAGCGAGCTTTTTGAGGTAATATTATAGAGGGTGTCCTGAAATAACGATGAAATATTTCGGGGGGTGATTCTGCAGCTCAAAATATGCAAAAAAGTTCCTATAAACATGTATCCGGAAATCGTTCCTAAGGGGGCTACGGCCTTCTGAAGGGGGAGCCTCAAATTCGGTTTTTATTGAATAAATCGGGAACCGCTTAAGATACAGTGACGACTTTTTGCGCATTATCTAACATCAGTAAGCGCCATCAGATTATGGTATCTACCAAAAGCAGATTCAACCAGGGGCGTGGAAAATAGGGGGGGGCTTCAGCTTTCCCCACCCAAATTTTTTACGTGTTATTTTTTAGACAATTTCTCGCCGGAATATGGTTTCCTGACTAAAGTTACATAAAAAAGTCTCTCTTGTTATAACACCGTAGGATTAACCGTTTTAAAAAGATCCTTTTGCATTTCCTAGGCTTATCAAACGATTTTTATTAAATTACAAAACTGGAACGGATTTTAAAAATTATTGTCTAAAGTAATCTCACAGCCTCTCACAGAGGTCGCGGTTTTCGACACAACACTCTTAATCTAATGTTGCTTATCGATGTCAGACAGTATGCAAAAACTTAATAATTGACAAAATCAAAATCGAATTTTGAGCACCCCCTTAGGAGCGATTTCCGGGCCCATGTTTATAGAAACGTTTTTTCATATTTTGAGCTGCAGAATCACCCCCCGAAATATTTCATCATTATTTCCGGACACCCTGTATACCTAAACTCCGTTCATTTTCTATAGCAGACCTAAAATTTTTCTGGAACTGTAGGTACAATCTTAATTTCTGAGGGAGTGTACTTTTGACAATTTGATCGAAATTTAGCGGGAAACCAAAAACATTACATAACCCAAATCTTCTACGGTTTGTTTTTATTGTTAGCCAGTAGTGTCACAGATAAACGTACCTGAGGCTTTTTCGTGAATATTTTTCTTTGCACTTTACTCAAAACTGCACGCACACAAAGGCCATTTTGCGCCAATTCAGAGCAATTGCAAAATTTTGACATTTGTCATGTTTTCTGACGTATCGTTTTGAAATCGCTTCTACCAACTCACGTGTTAGTAAAATTCCTTGCAAAATTTTCTCATATCAACCTAAGATTCAAATTTTGATGTTCTGTCACTTCCATAGAAAATGAATGGAGAGTAAGCACGGTCGTGTGTTCCCGAAAATGATCCCTTGCTCTCATTTTTATTGGAAGCATTGATCGTAAACATCTTCTCAACCCAAAAATACTCTTAAAACATGTTAAAACACAAATTTCAAATTGGGCTGAAAAACGTCCAATACACGTCAAGTAAAACAACCGAGCATGGCGCGTTTCGGTCATTTAATGAAAATATTACTTACTAAAAGAACCCTAATTAACACCGAAGACACACGTGTCGGTAATTAATCTGAACATATTCGAGTTCCCGAGTTTTACCTGTTAAATTTCGCTAAGCTAAGTTTTCTTAAAATTTCGCTTTAATCAAATGTTCTCGACTTAATATTATTAAGTCTCGGCCATTTTAGAAGCAAAATTTTACGAAAACCTACCTATATGCGTTTAACCGGTAAAACTAGGAACTCTCGTGATATGTATAATTAAAAATTTTCCCATCAAGCAGTCACTAATGACTAATTTACAAAAAAGCGATCATGCTTGGTAATTTGAGGTCGCATAAGTATTTTCGTATATCCACCAAATGTACTCCAGAACTATCTCCATTCGTGACTACAAATTCTCGCCTTATGTTTTTGATTCTAGAATATAGTAATTCTAAAATAAGCATTTACGCACTTATAAAAATGTTAATTCTGATTTTCTACAAGCCACCAGCAACACTAATTATTATCATTGCCATCTGCAAAACAATACACATCTTTTCCTTAATTTAATATTGCCCACTTTGAGATGGACCGCCACCTACACGTAATACTTTATAAAAAGCAATAACCATCAACATTAAATTTTAAACCATACCTTGACAAAACTGTTTCGTCTTCAACATCTTTTAAGAATTTTTCAAAATCTTATTCTTTATTGATAGGTAATCTCGTATTTCTTGGCTTGACGACCCGTTGATCTCCTTTTTCAATAATGCCATCAAAGTCGTGTATGTCAAGATTCTTCTTTACCTACTTTTAGTTCCGCTTTTCAACATAGTGAGTACGTCGTCCACTTTGTAGACGACTTTAAAACCTGATTTCCATTAAATTAATTAGGGAAGCAGGAAAAAAATTAATTGCCCATGTAAATCCCTATGGACACCTTATAGAGTAGCCATACTGTATACTCTAGGACAATTCAGGCAAGTGTGAGAATAATTAGTAATTTACTTATAGAGAAGTTTCCCGATCTATACACGAGCTGTCCTTCAGTCTGGACTCTGGAAGCACGAATCCACTGATATCGGCATCCAGGCGAGTAATAAAACTTCGCATCACAAGGATAGCGAGAGGAAGCAGTCATGTGGGAGGTGGGTGGTGAAAGAGATGGCATGCCATGTGATTATGACTGGAGTTAATCCAAGTTGAAATCTCTTGCAAACCGATTCAAACAGTCATGTCGAGGACGGCCATGAATAAATTAGGGCCGTAACTGGTGGGGTGCCCCTCGAGTCTTGCGGATTACTGGGGTCCTTACGGGATCCTTGGGGAACACTTCCCGACTGCGTCTTACAACCCGCCTGCTATCTGCCGGTAATTGCCTTTCGGCCTCTCAAATATACATAAAACTAACTGCTTCAGGACGCTTTGTGAACTTCTAAGGATGGAGATATGACTATGATGGTATCGCGAATGGAGGAACATTATTGTGGTGCTATGATTACGGGGACTGTTACGCGGCCGCGTTTCATGATCCTTGACGATGAACATTAAATTCTCCATATTCTTACATAATTATCATTCATTTCAAGAAATTAAAATGTACCTATACATATAGAAATGAGAATTGTATACCTAGATTGAATTCTAAAGCTTATAAACTTTTACTCATAGGTCCCTAATATACCTACATTCAGAGATACGAGCATATATCTAATATACAGGGTGTTTTGCAACCGCGTGTAGGTTTTTTAATCTCAGATTGCCAATCAAAAATGGTGACGATTGGCACAAAATTGTTTAGGGCGAAGTCATCTCTGAAGGAAAGTTAGGGCTTTACGATAGGGAGCAGTTTTTCTTATTTGGATATCTCTAAAATAAGAAAGCGTAGAGCTGCCATGATATTTGCTGACTTTTCTTATTTTGTAATTTACAGAGAAAGTGTAAATTTGCAGAAAAAAGTTTAAGTTTACAGAAAAAGTGTAAAACAGAAAAAGTGATTGCAATGATTCGATTGTGACAATGAAAAATTAAAAATTCTTCACTGCCACAGAAAAAGTGATGTAAAATGTTTCCATTCTGAGAGCACAGTTACCGAGTTGTACCGGATAGTTCAAAATGCATTAGTACACGGCACTTACGGCCAAACAATAAGATAAACGAATAAAATAAAAAATCCAGGGTAAATTAGAATAAATTATCTTCATTTCGTCGCAATTTGGAATGTGCACAATTAAGCGATAAACAATGAGTATTTTTTTTTAATGGCACCACCCATGTTTCTATTTTTTTGGATTCCCTATGAGTCCTTTATGGAGATGATTTTACTTTTCTAACAAATGCAACAGTAAATTTTTAAATTTTTATTGATTCAAATTTGGCGCGCAGATCCGGCAACAACGCACTTCCTTCAGAGTGCAGGATTACCAGCCATTTTGCTACATTTTTTATCGGGCTGTTATCAAGCTGTTAATTAATAAAATCACCAAAAATTAACAGTCTTGCATTCTGTAAAAAACATCCTTAATAATGAATCATAAAATAATAATTGAAAATCAGGATCTGGACGACACTAAACTTTTATTTTTGGCGTGGAGGTATAATAAAGTGTTCTTACAAGATTGAATACAAGTATAAGTATAGAAATAAAATATATAGAAATTTTCCCAGGCGGTCACATTTCTATGTGGCTCTAAATAGGTACATTTGGGCCGAGAAAATGGAAATTTTCACGAATTTTTTTCTCGAAAACTAGTACATGCTAAACTTTTATATTTCCCCCAAACATTCATCTATCGCTCGCTTACCAAAATTTAAAATTTGGTAGAGATGGGCCCAAGCGGTCGACTTATTGTATAGGGTCCTTTAAAAATTTACTGCTCAATTTATGTACTTTTTGTTTATTGCTAAATTATGCAACCATCAATAACACTTAGGGGGTTGAAAAATCGCAATAAGCCAATTGTGCAAATTTTGCGTTTGGGGGTTCAAATATTGCGAAGGGGTCGAAAAAGTGAAAAACGCAAACTATTCAAACCAGTAAAATTTATTCCTAAAAAAGACAAAATTGCGCGATTTTTACTAAATTAACGCTCCGGGGGTTGAAAAATTGTGAAGGGAGTTGAAAAGCCGAGGGTAGTGAAAATTAACACTACAGGGGGTCCCCAGAACTCGCGTAAAAGCCAGTAATGGTAGACTCCTAGAGCCATTCTAAAACGAACATTTCTTTGCGAAAATTGCGAGAGGTCAATAGCTTTTAAATTAGGAGCATTTAAAATTCGAAAATCATACTTAATGCATCACTTAATCAAAGAGTAAGTTAAAATAAGGACGTGCAAGCTGATGTTGCTGGGATCCACAAATAGTTATTTATGTACCAAGGGTGTTATAAAGATGATAACGCCCGGAGGGCGACGATGATCCAGCCCGAGGGCCTTTGGCCCGAGGGATGGATGTCGCCCGATGGGCGTTATCATCTAGTAACACCCGTGGTGCATACATAATTTTATTTTTCACAGTAATATGTAGAATTGGTTTTAATTCGCAATAATATTTGTGATCAAAGTAAAAGCAAGCTCTGATCGTTGCTAAGGACCTTGTTTATTTATTTTAAAATTTTGAGCTGTGCGAATTGAAGGTGCGAAATTTCGGAAGAAATTTGACTATTTTCCGGCAGATATTTTGGTTATATCGAAGAAGACTACTGAAAATTTGTTATCTACGACGTCGAGGGCGAGTTATGAATAAGAATACATAATATCTGTCAACTTTGGAAGTCGGAGTGTTGGTTGTGAACGATACGGTGATTATGTTGGCGTACTCTTAGGAATTGGTATGTTTTCTATACCTACTCGAGTTTTACTAATTTTATTTTTATTCCTTTTTTACAGTTTGAGACTTTTGGTAGGTACCAACTCGTTTGAGATGAGATCCATTCTGATTGTTAATAATGAAGACTACGTTGATATTTTCCGTTAGAGCATCCGATTGTTTGGAGATGTCATTTATGAAGCAAAGGTCCAAAAAGGAGTCAAAAGTTTTGACAGGAAGCTATGCTTTGGCATTTATGAAATATACTCCTAAAGGAACTTTATCTGCTGATGCATAAATGAGGTAAAATGCTTGCATTCATTTACGTTAGGTACATTACATAAATGTTTACAGGCTTCTCTGATTATGAATGTTTTGGTGCTTTGATAGCAAAATTTGCAAGCTCGATCTGTGGGAGAAACTGAAGAACAGGAAAGAACCATCAAGGTCCAGATTTCCGTTTAATATTGGAAGATGGTACAATGGAAAATCTTAGTAAACTGTGCGTGAAGAATATAGGAGCACTAGTTAGAAGTTCACCAGGAGTAATTTTTATGTATTCCGTTTTTAATTGTAACAATAATTACTTATAAATAAAAATCAGTAATAAGCGGGCGTTATGAATTATAACGCCCTCTTATAATACCCCGGATGTTATGGTCTTGTTTATATGCTTCGTATCCTAGGTATTATCAACATATAATAGGCAAGTGGAAAATAAAGAATTTTATTATTATTATTGCAAATCTTGCTATCAAAGCACCAAAACATCCATAATCAGAGAAGCCTGATGTAAACATTTATGTAATGTACCTAACGTAAATGAATGCCAGCATAATTTACCTCATTTATGCATCAGCAGATAAAGTTCCTTTAGGGGTATATTTCATAAATGCCAAAGCATAGCTTCCTGTCAAAACTTTTGACTCCTTTTTGGACCTTTGTTTCATAAATGACATTACCAAACAATCGGATGCTCTAACGGAAAATGTCAACGCAGTCTTCATTATTAACAATCAGAGTGGATCTCATCTCAAACGAGTTGGTACCTACCAAAAGTCTTAAACTGTAAAAAAGGAATAAAATTAGTAAAACTCGAGTAGGTAGAAAACATACCAATTCCTAAAAGTACGCCAACATAATCACCGTATCGTTCACAACCAACACTCCGACTTCCAAAGTTGACAGATATTATGTATTCTTATTCATAACTCGCCCTCGATGTCGTAGATAACAAATTTTCAGTAGTCTTCTTCGATATAACCAAAATATCTGCCGGAAAATAGTCAAACTTCTTTCGAAATTTCGCACCTTCAATTCGCACAGCTCAAAATTTTAAAATAAATAAACAAGGTCTTTAGCAACGATCAGAGCTTGCTTTTACTTTGATCACAAATATTATTGCGAATTAAAACCAATTCTACATATTACTGTGAAAAATAAAATTATGTATGCACCACGGGTGTTACTAGATGATAACGCCCATCGGGCGACATCCATCCCTCGGGCCGAAGGTCCTCGGGCTGGATCATCGTCGCCCTCCGGGCGTTATCATCTTTATAACACCCTTGGTACATAAATAACTATTATGATGCCTTATTTTTGCGCCATTATTATTTTTTGTGTATATCTCGGCAACATTTTACACACATGTATACTTTTGGCTCGAAATAAGTCGAAAAGAAACAGTAACGTTTTGCGCTAAAATGACTCCTAAGGGAGATACGCCCCTCGCCGGACTACATAGAATTCAGTCTTTTAAAATTTACTCAAGAAATACAATTGATACGAATCAGGAATTTTGAGCATTGACTATTTATTAATGTAAACGGCTTTCTTGTGAAATTTTTTCGAATTTTTATTTTCATCGGAGGCTTGCGTTCCTGATGAAGGGTTTTTACTCATTTTTTTTACATAATTTTTTCTGTAAACATTTTTCTCCCAAAACAATACGAAGACTGCACACAAAAAAGTGCTCTTCATCAAACGTACCGTTTTCGAATAAACTGGATAAAATTTCTTTAAAGTGCGAAAATGTTTTATAAAATTTTCTTTCTTAACCGGTTATTCGGCTGAAAGTCATTCTAAAGGGCCGTTCAAAAAAATTTTCGCGCTCTAAAGAAATTGGTCCCATTTTATTCGAAAACGGTGCGCCCTACCGAGTTTGATCAAAAGCACCTTTTTATGTGCAATGGCCACTTAATTATTATCTTCGTATTGTTTTGGGAGAAAAATGTTTATAGAAAAAAATATGTAAAAAAAATGCGTAAAGCCCCTCTCTGGAACGCACGCCTCTGATGAAAATAAAAATTCGAAAAATTTCACATTCGCATTCGTATCAATTGTATTTTAAAAGATTGATGGCCATTTGCACCATAATTTTTGAGTCATTTTAGCGCAAAACGTTACTCTTCCTTTTCGACTTATTTCGATATACTTACCTAAAAAATACAAGAAATTCGAATCACGCGTGATTTAATGTCGAATTTTTATGATAATTCCATTTTTGATAATTATGGTTATCACGGTGCATCGCCTTCATTTACTACTGAAGTGACAGGTGGTCAAGATTTGATTTTTTTGGCTAAATAAGCGAATGAGCAAAATATTGAATGCAAGTGCCTCAGTGAAGGAGATTGTGGAGATTTGCCAGGTACTGGTCAGAAAAAAACGACTGACTCAACCCCCTTACAGTCCAAGAAAAAAAGTGACAGGTCAGACATTAGTAAATGAATGAGATGTAGGTACCTAGTACCTATGTATAGATATATGGTCAGCATCATCAGCCTAATTTTTGCAGAAAAATTAATTACACCATCAAGGCATTTTCACTGATTAGATTTGCAAAACAAGAGAACTTCTAAGATGAACTCAAATTCGAAGGTAAGAACCCTGCGGTATCAGCTTTACTTGCTTTATGTACAAATTAGGAACTAAACGAGAAGCTTACTCGAGCTTACAAAGTTGGGAACTTGCAAGTCAGTAAGACTATAAAGTATAGAGAGCTTCAGGGCGCCTCAGTTTATTACAGCAACCACATCCATGTGCAGAAACGGGGAATTAATCTAAACTTTGCAGAGCAAAAACTTAGCTAGGTGCATACACGGACGAGAAGGAACGTATTTTTAATTATTTAGCAAATTGGATGGGATGCCCGTCTTTGATCGATACAGAACTTGTGAAGTATGTAACCGTTATTAATTTAGCAGCGAAGTGGAATTTAGATCTTATGTTAATTATAGCTTGTGGTCGTCTCAATATTCATAACATTCAGAGAGCCCTCTTATAATTACGGATAGTTTCCAAGTTTGGAGGAGGGTCCCCCAAAGCAGGAAGAGCGATTTTTATCCAATGTGGACTCCGAAATAGCTATCGATGATTATGTTAGCAACCCTCTATTGCCCGTTCCCATCAGGGCTCCCGGCATAAAGGAAGTAAGGGTGAAGGGGAGCCATAATAGAAAGGCGTCTTAACATTCTCCTTTAAAGACAGACAACACATTTACGTGAGGAATTTGCTCATCCTATAACTAGGTATTATACAACATCTTTATTTACCTAAAGTTTTTATAGAAGAACTATTTGGACACTGATGCCGTAAAATTTACGTTACCATAAAAAAGTTAGGCGTGTAACTTTAAAAAGTAAATTTCTTTAATTTTACCTACCATAATTAAAGAAATCTACTTTTTTTGATCGCCAGCTACATCTTAAAGTTACGCGTCTAACTATTTTATGGTAACGTTTTTGCGGCATCAATTAGAATTGACATTTTCAGTTTTACCTGAGCGGCGCGTGCATATTGGTTCTCTAGCGTGCTCGCTCATTGGCTGGATGCCTGTCACAACTAATTTTTACCCAATGAGATCTTTTTTACCTGTGTGTTTCGTTGGAAACTTGGAAACAAACCTGCGCGATCTACGAGAACCCGGATATTCTTGACTACCATGATGTTAAATTATTTCAAACTTTTTGCTAACGCACCAAAAAAATTATTTGATGCGACTTTCATAAAGCTTGTTTCAAAAGCGAACTTTTCTGGCTCTTTCATTTTTTTGATACGCAACTTCGTCTTGGAGAAAAATGAAACTAAATGCAAGCATGAAGCATGCACTACAGATTTTTAGGAAAATCAGGGTCGTCGTGGTTTCAGTAATACACAATAACACTAAGCTTATTTTCAAGGGTTTTATTGATTGGAAATGGTTTTTAACCATAGTAACCACCTTATGATATCGAAGCTATTGAATTTTGCCGGAAATTTGGGGCACATGCTTGCATTAGGTTTCAATTTTCTCAAAAACTAAGCTCCGCATGAAAAAAATGGAAGAACCAAAAAAGTTCGCTTTGTAAACGAGCTTATTGAAAATCGGATCAAGTAATTTTTCCAATAAACTAACAAAAAGTTTGAAAGAAATTGCCAACATGGTAGGCAAGAATATCCGGGTTCACGTAGTTCGATTTTGATAAAATTACAGGGAATTATGTAGCCCAATAAGCTAAATAAATGACCCAAATTTGGTTGTTGTAGCTTGAACCGTTCAAAAGTTATCGGCAAATAACTCAAACATAGCCCCTAATTTACGGGGCTGCAGCTCCTTTAGGAAGCGGAAATCGAAAAAGCTTTATAGGTGTTTTTAATTTAATTTTTGACCATAAATTTTCGTGGTCGAATTCGAGGACACCCTGTATATGTAAAGAAGGCATCAGCAAGGGTTCTTGGTTCTTGTCAAGTTTATAATTCAATCAGATCGGTCACTTCTATTTCAAATGTACAGTTATTAATTACGTAATACATTTAGGGCTACCTAATTCACTTAAGACAAAGATGTCCGGGGTTCTGAAGGGATTCGGCGTCTTTCATATAAGTTTGTGCTTTTTCCAATCAGATTGCCGATAGGAATTTTTGTATAAGTAGGGCAGTAGGTACCTATGTTTGTCATTGTCATGTTGTTAGATGTATAAATAAAGTTAGTTATTATTCTGTCTGTCTTCAATGCACACAAGTTCGGAGTTTAGGTAGGTGGGTATTATTATCATAACAAAATTTCTACATGATCGGTTCCGTTTCGTTCCTGAAACTGAATCAAGTTTAAAGTTCCGCGTCCTGAAAACTATATCAGGCACTCGGATCGGATGACCCATTGTTATGTGTAGACTAAGTTAACCTGGACGAGTTTGGAATAGTCTATTTGCTTCGGGAGATCTACACTTGCAAACTCCGCTTCACTTTCAGTTCATTGATGAAAAAAATTACATATGCTTAAGAAAGTGATATTCTCAGTCTCACAAAACAAAAATTAAAACACTGGACTACCTATACTACTTTGAAAATGAGAAAAATGAGAAAGGTCGTATTTTTTGGCGGAATTCCGTTTCTGAGAAAAAAATTAATAAAGGTGAACTTCCTTTCAAAAAGTTATGGTTATACATATCGGAAATTTTTCTGTCAGGTTCCCACTGTCCGGATTTTGTAATGAAATGAAATTTTCACTTATAATCTCATAAGAGCATTAATTCTTTCCGGAAATTTTTTGGAGTGCATTCCAACAACGTATTAATCGGCCCGAGTGGAACACGAGGGCCCGATTACGTTGTTGGGATGCACGACTAAAATTTCCAGGAAATGAATTAATGCTCGAATGCAGATTCGGTAAGAAAATAGCAACGATACAGCCACAGAAATTGAATAGAAATGATTTTTGACATTTAATTTGACATAAAAATTTCCACTTATTAATTTCGTTTAGGTTGGTCTAGGTAGGTATCAAAAATTTCCAGGAAATCCTCGAGTTGCCATGGTAAACACACAGAAATCAATTTTTCTATTGGCTAATGATGAGTATCGTGCGATTTTCTCGCTGAATACCACTCTTGATCATTAAAATTTCCGGAAATTTATCAGGGTGTTTTGCAACCGCGTGTAAGTTTTTTAACATTAGATTGCCCATCAAAAATGGTGACGATTGGCACAAAATTGTTTAGGTCGAAGTCGTCTCCTAAGGAAGTTAGGGCATTACCATAGGGAGCAGTTTTTCTTATTTGGATATCTCTAAAACCACTCATTAAATAAAACAATACCAAGAATAGTAAAAGTTGCAGTTTAAGCTGCTCTTTACAACAGGCACCACCATTTTTAAAATGCGTGACCTTGAAAAATTTTCCAGTTACATCAGGTACGGATATCTCTAAAACCACGCATTAAATCAAAAAATACCAAGTATAGTAAAAATTGCAGTTTGAATTGCCCTTTCTAACGGACACCACCATTTTTAAAACGCGTGACCTTCAAACATTTTCCGGAAGAAAAATGTCAAAGGTGTCTCCGTTTTCTGGGGATCCCGTTGTCATATTCCAACGAAATTCCCCATGTAGATGTATATTCACTGGCTACTAGTGTCCACCAAATTTCATTCAAATCCGTTAATCCGTTCCTGAGATAACTAGGAAAAACCGCTCCCGATGGCTGACTTTAAAGCCCTATAACTTCCTTAGGAGACGACTTCGACCTAAACAATTTTGTGGCAATCGTTACCATTTTCGATGGGCAATCTGAGGTTAAAAAACTTACACGCGGTTGCGAAACACCCTGTATACGATTATCGCATTTCCGGAAATTTGCGCTGGTGCATGATTTCCAGTGCGTTTGTCAACGGGTGGAATCGTGATTACTGATAATCGAACCACACGAAACATTGCCCAACATTAATTCCACGACTCTGGGCGAGGAGTGGAATTATTTGGCAACATGTTGAGTGTGTGATTTTCATTAATCATGATTCCACGAGTCGTATTCGTTAGATTATACCACGAATTGAACAAATATAATAGCAACAATAAAGAATATCAATTTGACATTTTAAAATACAAAAACAAGGTTTCTATAATTGTTTACGCAGCACAACGGCTTCTTCTTCTTATTGGTTCAAATCAGTAAGTTCGTTGTGTTGGAGAATCAACAAATTTGATTTCCACTTATTAGTCAATTACATATACCTACTTTCAGGAAGAACTTAATGCTACTGACCAACGAACAAACCGCTTAGAGTACAAGCCTGTATTTTCGAAAACTACACGGGGAGGAAGTGCTCGACTTGCAGGCAGCAAAGGAAAATGACCCGGACTTATGCCCTGTGAGATATTTACTATTTATATTTTAGAAATTATTGTAATTTTCCGCTGTTATATAGGTTGTACAGAAAGCTGATGATGAAGAGAAGAGCCCATATTACCTACTACAGACAGGTTATTCTTGACGGAAAATCCGACTTGGGCCAAACAGAACAGTCGTGGATGGTTTAAGAATCTTCCAAAAGGCTTAAATGAATTGGAAAAATGGATCAGATTAAGCGCAGGAAAAGTAGAATTGAATGTGAAAAGAATTAAAATCACCAATCATTCGGCAGAGTCTACTAGTGTTACCCCACATCTAGCAAAATCAGGAATTAGTGACCATGAGCAAGAACTCATTAAAATCACTGATGGTCACAGCTCCCCTCCGTCGATCAAACCCTATCTTCAGTTGGATAAGGACCATCATATACCTATGATAAGTTCTCTGCAGCCGCGGCCCGACGATCATCGCCAGGAACAACTGCTTCATCTACTGCTACTTCCATCTTTGTCACAGCTTTTTCCATACCCAAAACTCAAATGTTTCACGTTCTGTTTCACGTGCATTTATCTATAATAAAATAACTGTATTTCACATAATAATTTTTACCCTAAATAGGTAAGCACTTAATTATAAACGTTAAACGTTAGTTTTTAGTAAATTTCTTGATTTTGGTTCTGCTTTTAACAGAGCGAATTATTGCGGTGGAATTAGGGTGTATTGTATTACGGTGGAATTAGTGTATTACAGTGGAATTAGAGCACTCTAGATAGGCAACCAAATGTACAAAAATGACAGTTGACAACTGTCTCTCTCTCTCTCTGTTACGCGGTGGTTAATAAAAGCTTTGTTATAATACCTGCTTTAATTACTTAATTACTCGGCAACTTGTCTTCAAATTTAAATTGTGAGCACTTTCCACCAAATAAACTATAAATAAAGAAATCATGTTTCTTTTAGTCCCTTACAATTTAATAGGATTTGGCGGCACAGTTCGAAAAATATATTGATATTCTACAAATAGTGACTTATAAACAAAGTGATATTGGAACAAAAAGAATTGCTACATGGCGTATTTTATCATATTCTATGGTGAAAAGTCGTAGTTTAAATTTAAAATTTGATTTTAAAGAAATTAAATAAATTGAAAATAATCTGAGAGAGAAAGACGATAGCGTGTAGAAGCCTCTTAAGAAAGAATGTCATCAGATAAGAGGTGAGCAGTTGTTTATTCGCGAAAATCAGCTGCTAATAGATGGCATTGCTAAACCACAAAATGGCGGTCTCACCCGATTGGGGGGCCGGAAGTGAGAATTCTAGCGTGACGTGCCTGACAGTGTCAGTTGGTGACATCAGTGACATCGACAAGTGGATTTTTTAAAAGCCAAGTTTTCCTGGATTTACAATGTTCCACTTAAGTACACAAAACCTAAAATTGCACAGAATTATTTACAAAATTTCGAGTCAGCGAGAGGATGTCTCCTAAGAAAACTACCTACTACCTAACCTCGCAACTGACAACTGACTGACGTAAGCCGAAATTATGATGACAGACGTTTAAAAGTATTTCCGTATCCGGTCTCTCAGTGTAGTTAAAGTATTGCCACCAGATGTCAGACACTTTGCTGATTTTCGCGAATAGGTACCTACCTTTACTATAGGTGTCCTAAAAAAGACGGTCAAAATATTTTAGATTAAAAATGTACCTAAAGTCCCGTCGCATATTAACGAAAGAGGAGTTTTTTTCTGCTGGCTTGTAAACGGGATTTCACATCCGTCAAAACTCCCGTCATTCACTGTCAGTGTCAATAAACAGTAACAATGGAGGTAGAAAAAAAGCCTGAGACACACAACCCCCGGCGCTTTCGTTAATATGCGTCGGGACTTTATGTTTTTAGTTTTTACGCCTTTACCTGCCGTGACTACCAGCCCTGATCGCCTGATCGTTTGTCATTAAAGCGCGAAAATAGGCGAAAACGTACTTTTTAAAACAATCGTAGAAAATTAATGGTTAACCAAATTGACATCTGAAAAAGGTATTTTAAACAAAAAAGAACGATCTTGAAGGCTATTTGAGTCTCATAACAATTGGTTATTTGTTGTCCGAGTCTGACAAATCCTCGCATACACCTTAAATTGATCGACGCTTCAAAACAGCAGCGCCATCTGTCCCAGTTTCACATTCAAATCGAAAAACCTGATTCTTTGATTTGGCTTTAAACTGGCATTAGTGTACAATTTAATTTGGCCTGCGGTTGGCCCCTCGTATATTACATCAGTGCGAGTGTAAAGTATGGAATAAAATTCATTACCGTCGATTTCTGCCAAAATTCCTGGGACAGGTCGATTTAATTTTTTTTATGTGGATCTAGCGGTGCACTAAGATTTTTTACTTCACTTCTGGTTTAACACGAAATGACACTATTTAGTTTTTTCAAATGGAATAATAGGTACCTTTTTCTCGACGGATTCGGAATCTACGAATTTTTTTATGACAAGATAACGATGTATGATACTTGCCCAAAAGTGTTTTTGATTCAAATCAACTGCGCAACTACATTTCCTTGCATTCTTTTTGCTACTTTAGCAGATTGAAATTTTATTTCAAACTTTACACTCGCACTGTATACAATAGTAGGTACATATATTATTATTACAGGCCAAAGCCATGAACCGATTTGGCTGAAATATTGTACTTGGAGATTGTATTGTGTCGAAGACCCTAAAAGTTTTTGGAGGCTAGCGACTCACGCGGCAAGTGCCATTTTGGCACACATCAACTTCGAAATTTTAAAATTATACTCATTAACCATCTAAAACAAGTTTTTGAGTTTATTGTCACCATCAGAAAGGTCTTCAAATTCTGGTTTTAAATTAGACAAAATTCATTCGCATTTAGTGCCCTTTTGGCAAAAAAAAATAGAAATTTTGTAATAACTAAGATCCATTTTCTTATCCTTATTTTAATAATAATAATTTATTTCGAGCAAACTTTGTGGTATTTACGTTCGTTAATTAATTCGAGGCTTCAAACGGGTCCCCCAAGTTACGTTGTCGTTATCTTTTGTTTTTAAAGCCACCCACGATGTGACAATCATTTGTAACAACCCCATATAATTTGATATGAAGATAACAAAATTAAAATAGGAATGGCAGCAGAAAGGAACACTATATTTCTTTAAATCACTTCAATTTATAAATACCTACAAATTTACAATGCTAAAGCTATCTACCTCATGTTTCTACCTTACACGCACTGCGGCCCTTAATTTTGCAGAACGACTTCTTGGATTATCTTCTATTTCCTTGTATTTAGGGACTAATACATGTTTGTTAAGGCTCTCCCAGTTTGATTGCATGACATTTTTCACAATATTACTATCAATATCATATGAATGACTGGAATATTTTAAAGGAAGAGGATTGGCAGCGTTTGCAATTAAATTTCCCAACAAATGTCTTTTGACAATTGTGTCTTCTAAAGAGTGGAAAGTAATAGTTACAATTCTGCCCCCCAGCTTTAAATATCTATGAGCGACGAACAAGCCATAATTGATTTCATTTAGTTCATTATTGACAAATATTCTCAAAGCTTGAAACGTTTTAGTAGCATTATGCGCAGGTCTTTGCAATTTATCTAACCGAATTTCGTCCTTAAAAATTGAATCAACTAAGTCAGCTAATTCTTCTGTTGTAACCAATCTTTTAAACAAATAACGAGCTTCAACGATCGCTCTTGCAATTTTTCTGGCTCGCTTTTCCTCGCCATAAACTTTAATTATCTTGTAAATATCTTCCTCAGTTGCCTTTGCTAGAACATCGGCAGCTGTAGGACTATCTGGGTAACGATTACCATCCATACGCATGTCAAGTGGGCCATTTTTTGATACTGAAAATCCTCTTACACCCTCATCAAATTGCATGGAAGAACACCCAAAATCAAACAGAACTGCATCCAATGATCTTTGTTCGATTTTGTGTTCTTTCAAAAGAGACGGCAGCTCAGAAAAACGTCCTAACAAAGGAGTTACTTGCCCAGGATATTGTTCTGCCATTTCTTTTGCAAGACTATAAGCTACAGGATCTCTGTCTAAAGTTATAAGCTGAACATTCTTAAAATGTTCCAAAATTCTCCTGCTATGACCACCCCCTCCAAATGTCATATCTAAAATTATTTGGTCAGATTCTAATTTTAAGTGCTGAATTACTTCCTGAACCATCACAGGAATATGTGGGGCTGTGCTACTAAATTTCCTAACAAACCTTAGAGACATTATTTATTCGATTTAAAGGTGAATATCTTCTGAAAAATGGACTGGTTACTTTCCTTGACAGCTTCTAAAAATTCGTTTGAAAGGGCAATTTTGCACTCTTCAGCTGTGAGTCCAGTTGCTGATGATGACACTGACCGTGGAAACTTATTTTTATGTTCGTTGTTAATTATACGCTGCAACGATAGATATTGACTATCCCAATACTTAAAGTTTGTTTCAAATTTGTTTTCTTTGTAAGCTCGTTCGATTTTCGCACGAAGGAATTGTCCAAAATCTCTAAAATAAGAAGTTCTTTTAATGTTTCCAAAGATAGCTAAGAACATAACCTACAAATAAATATTCTATTACCTGCCCTCTTTTGACTCTTCAATTGGCCATTTTTCTAATAATTGTAACAGTCTTTTGTAGTTTCCTGCTGATCTTGCCATTTGAAGTAAACACGAATTCCAAGTTACTAAATTACTATAAAAGTCAAAATTTAAGGACTTGACATTTATAGCCCGAATTATGACTTTTGAGTTTTGTCACTGGTGTTGCCAACTGTCGAAAAACGAAATTCGTCAGATTACCTGAGAAAAATCTTTACATTGATCTAGTATTACTATGGATGGGCCTGGTTCAAGTTACGCTTGACTCTAAAGGCTGAATTACACTGGTATATTTCCGTAATATTTTCGGTCAAGTCTATTCCAGGTTCTAAATGGAAATGGCATGAGCTGTCATGTTTCACTTTTCGTTCAAGATAAAATGGTGGATGTTGACAACAGCTGATTGGAAGCCAATTTGTCTGCAAATTATTTTGTTTGTTTTGTTGTGGTGGTGTTGTGACTGTTGTGCTTAAAATAAAAAATGAATGTTCAGAAATACAATAAAATTAATCGCATTATGTTAATAAGTACTGATTATAACTTTTCAGAATAATCTCAGAACGTCTAATCCTACAAAAACTTCCAAGGAAACTGAAACTGAAAACAAGCCAGTACAACCTATTTAAATACGAATCACTAAATTATTTACTTACTGTCTGTTGTGGAAAATAATCTTTAATTTAACTGTGTAAAGAAACAAAACCAAACAAAAACAATGTCACGTGCACACATAATCCGACATAACCTCAATTTCAAGTCGCCAACCGCGGATAAATCACCAGATATCTCGCCTAAACTTACCAGTTTCTACGCCAGACACCAGAAAAATGGCACGAAAAGTAGAGCATGTTCCACTTTCGCTCAAGATTGATTCAAGATATTCTTGCCCGAATAGGTCCGAATTATCACGAAACTTGAATGAAAATTGACCTGTGTGAACGCTTATTCCAGGACATTATTCCTTGAACGAAGACATTGAATCAATCTTGACTGAAAATATTACGGAAATATACCAGTGTAATTCAGCCTTAAGATATCACACAACCAGGTATTCGTTACTTCCATATCCCCACTCCAAAGAGAACTGTCACATTTGACATTTGCTCGTTGGACAACCATTGCATTCATTTTACGTGGGGCTAAGGTGGTTTTAAATAAAATTCTAATTATTTGAGTGATAATCGCCATATTTCAATTCATTTCGAGGGGCCAAGTTGTTCCTGGAAGATTTGCGACAGCGTTTGACTGCCAGAAAGTTTTAAAATTTAAATTTTATTGGGTTATGGCATAATTGAGGTTATGACAAAAGCAAGTAATTTATTGATAATATTGCATAACACATAATATAAAGATTGATTGATAGTGCCCTCATTTTGTACAGTGGTAGGCTGCTCCAATACGGGCATGCGAAATCTAGAAAAAAGTTTCTTTAATTTGCCATAAGAAATAGCGGAGTAGCATATATGCCTGTTACGCATCTTAAGGTCAGTTAGATTAAGGAACACTGTGTTCAACTAGTGATGGGTAAAAACTTTTCCATAACAGTTACACCTGTTATCGTTATATTTTAATAACAGTTAAATATAACTGTTATTTCATAACAGCTATTTCATTAACTAATATGATTAGTTTCATATCAAATCTGCGATCATCTACTCTTACATGTCTCATTTATAAAGCAGAATTATTTCACCAGCTATTTCAAGTATTTCTCACAACCTTTGAAGAATATTTTTTGGTTTGCAACGATTAATATTTAATGAATGCTATTTTATTATTTGTTACGTCCTATAACTGTTATGGTATTCGTTCCGTATCCTTGGAGTGTGTTGTTATTTGTTATGTTCTGTTAACCTGTTGGTATCAGTGGTATCAGTTGACATTTGACAATTCAGTCCCAGTCAGTGCAGCGGGTATTTATCATATAATATCGTTAAAACTGTTATTAAAAATAACTATTATTTTTAATACGTCATAACTGTTGTAACTGTTATGATCCAAATAACAGTTATAAAAGCCAACGAAAGATGTGTATCAATGCGATGTGTGTCCCTGTAGATGTTTACCTTGTTAATGTGTATGTAGGGGCGAGCTGAATTTACTGGTGGAGTCGGGTGCAGATTTTATAAATCTGCACCTAGTAGTAGTGCCTCCGCAGACGCACAGTGGTGTTAAAAAGACGAAATTATGAAAAAAAGGGGGATGAAAAGTCAAAGAGGGTGAAAATTAACCCAAGTTAAGTAGAATTACAGAAAATAATACAAAAATAAGACAATTATGCAAATTTAGCCCTTGGAGGGTTGAAATATTGAATTTAGTAAAATGGGTGCTTAGGGGGTTGAAAAATTGTAAAGGGGGATGAAAAGTCAAAGAGGGTGAAAATTAACCCAAATTAAGTAGAATTACAGAAGGAAACTGAAAAATTGTAAAAGGTAAACTGAATCCCAAATGCGTTCAATTTTATGACCGACGAAAAACGAAATTATGCGAATTTTGCAAAATTAGCACTTAGGGGGTTGAAAAATCGTAAAGGTGGATGAAAAAATCAAAAGGTATGAGGATTAACCGTGGCTAAGTAAAATTACGGAAAATAACACCAAATTAACCCAATTATGTAAATTTTGCATTTGAAGACTTGAAACATTGCGAAGGGGGATGAAAAAAGTGAAAAGTTTAATCATCATCCAAATGGGTTCAATTTATTACCGAGGAAAAACGAAAATATCCGAATTTGGCAAAATTAACACCTAGGGGGTTGAAAAATTGTAAAGGGGGATGAAACGTCAAAGTGGATCAGAATTAATCGTAATTAAGCAGAATTACAGAAAATAACACGAAAGTAAACCAATTATGCAAATTTAGCTTTTGGGGGTTGAAATGTTGCGAAGGGGGTTGGAAAAGTGAAAAAGATAAACATAATCCAAATGAGTTTAATTTATTACCGAAGGAAAACTAAATTGCGTGAATTTTGCAAAATAAACACTTAGGGGGTTGAAAAATTGTACAGGGGGATGAAAAGTTAAAAGGGATGAAAATTAATCGTAATTAAGTAGAATTACAGAAAATAACACGAAAATAAGCCAATTATGCAAATTTGACTTTTGGGGGTTGAAACATTGCGAAGGGGTCGAAAAAGTGAAAAACTCAGTAACAATTCATACGAGTAAAATTCGGTAAAATTTATTACCGAAAAAAGGCAAAACTGCGCGAATTTTACAAAATTAACGCTCGGGGGGGAGAAAAATCGTTAAGGGGGATGAAAACTCAAAAGAGATGAAAATGTACTGTAGTTAAGTAGAACTAGCGAAAATCACACGAAAAAGAAGCGGTGTGGGTAAATTTTGCTCTTTGAGGGTACACATATCATGAAAGGGGTTGAAAAATTGTGGATGGGTTAAAAATTAATGAAAATGACGTTGAATTATTAACAAATCAGAAGAAAGCAAAAAAAAAAATAAAATGTGTTTACTCCGCTTGCTAGGGCTTAAGGGTTGTTAGTAGCGTAGGGGTTGGTTTTAGGTTGAAGACTCATAAGACTTTTTTCAATGGTTGACCGAAGTTTATCGAACCCCATAATTTTATTCCACCACTTACATGAAAAAATTTCCAGTTTCAACCCTTAAATTTCAACCCCCTTGTTAGATATTAATGAAAATTTGCCCATCCGCCTACAGTGGCGCTGTAAATTACCACATCAAATTTAACCCAGATACGTTGAGCAGTTTTTGAGTTCTCGCATTTTTGTGTTTCAGCATGTTAGGGGGTTGTATCGCCTTTAAGGGTCGTTTTTCGCGAATGATGAATAATACCTTTTTTGTACCATCAATAGAAAGCTATCGAATGGTATTATTTTCAACTATACATTCTTCATTGAAAATTCGAGTTTCCACCCCTAACTTTCATCCCCTTCGATAATTTTCTCCTAAAATTCGCTCTTCCCTTATCGAAGATGCAGTGTGTAAGATGTCACAGTTTCGCAGAAGATATTGCTTCTCTGTGTCAAATTACAGGGCTTTATGGACGTTTCAACCCCTAAACTCCAACCCCCTATTTCACCACCCCCACATGCCCTAAAGGAAGTTGTGTTTTCAATTTCACCACCCTAATCCAATTCGTTGAAAAATTAAAGTGATTTGTAGATTCATGTTTTCAACACCTCATGATTTCACCCCTTTATGATTTACAGGGGTGAGTTTATTTTTCCGGTGTGACATAACTCCTTGCGTATTTACTGACTTCAGTTGTTCATAAATAAACCAATAGGGTTTCAGAAAAAATAAATAAAATGTAATTATCGACTTGCAAAGAGTTAGGGGTGGTTAATGGCCCAGGGGTTGGTTTTAGATTGAAAACTCATAAGACCTTTTTTCAATAGTTGACCGAAATCTATCGAACCCCGTAATTTTAGGCTACCATTTACTTGAAGAAATTTCAAGTTTCAACCCTTAAATTTCATCCCCTTTGTTAGATATTTTTGAAAATTTGTCCATGCACCTATAATGTCACTGGAAATTCACAAACCAAATTCTGCCTTGATACGTTGAGTAGTTTTTGAGTTCTCGTATTTTTGTGTTTCTGCATGTTAGGGGTTGTAGCGCCTATAAGGGTGGTTTTTCGCAAAATATGAATGACACCTTTTTTGAATAATTAATGGAAAGCTATCGAATGACGCCAATTTCGACTAGTACTTATTAAGCGGAATTTTGAGTTACAAGCCCTAATTTCCACCCCCTTGGTCCGATATGACCCAAAAGCAATCTCCGCCTTACTTTTTAGTGTATAAAGCCGTATAGTAAATTTGAGCTCGACACCTCACTCTGTTCTCAAGTTATCCGACGTTATGTATTTCTTCATGTTAGGGGTTGTAGAGCCTTTAAGGGTGGTTTTTTGTAAAACATGAATAACACCTTTTTGAATCATTAATGGAAGGGTATCGAATGGCGTTAATTTCGACCAATACTTATAAGGCGGAATTTTGAGTTACAACCCCTAATTTCCACCCCCTTGGTCCGATATAGCCCAAAAGCAATCCCCGCCTTACTTTTTTGGGCAAGATTCCCTATAGCAAATTTCAGCTCGATACCTCAATCCGTTCTCAAGTTATCCGACGGACAGAGTGAGGAGCGATCGATACGACGAGCGAGCGAGCGAGCGAATAAGCAAAGACAAGAGTACCTCCGCATTCTGCTACGGCACTAAAATAACAACTTGTTATTTAACAACCCATCACTATGTTCAACCCATAACATCTGTAGAAATAGTTATTGTCACTAACTGCACACTGTGTGCTGTAGTTTACTCTATAACTATATCTGTACATTTAATAGGTGATTTCCATTTTTGACAGACTGACAGTTGACAGTCTGCTCGTAGGATAAACAAACGGATTTCTGCATAGTTGCTGTGTAGTTTCGGAGGTAATTTTATCAACTTTTTGGTGGAAGAGGATCGTTTTAGTGGGGTTTGAGCTATTGCCAGGGTTCTTCTGATATCAGTGGACATCGTTTTATGTGTAAGGTACGAAATGCCTGTAATTATTAATAATTAGTACTTACCGCACAAAACCTATAAAACGTATGTTCAATCACAAAAGAAGAGTCTTAGCATTAGCTCAAACCCCTAAGAAATGATTTTCTTTCACCAAAAAGTCGATAAAATTACCTCCGAAACTACACAGCAACTATGCAGAAATCCGTTTGTTTATCCTACGAGCAGACTGTCAACTGTCATTCTGTCAAAAATGGAAATCACCTATAACACCACAAACATCCTTCCTCGATGTCAAACTAAACAAACTTGTCTACATTTCGCATGTCCCTTGGCATGCAGGGTACCACTGCACAAAAGGAGGGCATTATCGTTCAATTTATGTTAGATATTATGCAATATTATCAATAATTACTTACTTTCGTCATAACTTCAAATATGCCATAACCCAATAAAATTTAAATTTTAAAACTTTCTGGCAGTCAAACGCTGTTGCAAATCTCCCAGGAACAACTTTGGCACTCAAAATTCACTGGAATAAGGCGATTTATCAATTAAATTATTAGAATTTTATTAAAAACCACCTTACCCCCACGTAAAATGAATGGAATGGTTGTCCTAAGAGCAAATGTCAAATATGACAGTTCTCATTGGAGTGGGGATATGGAAATAAGGAATTGCTTTCATGGTCATACTTAAAGACGCTGCCATCTCATTATCCTTTTCTTTTAGATGTGCCATGCGCTACAATTTAAAAGCTTCAAGCTCGAAAATAATTTAAATTTAAATTGAGAATCAAAGCCTTTTATTAGACGATTTATGCAAACCTTCAACGCTCGAGTGATTTAATTTATTAAAAATTTAGAAATAATCACTATATAATTTTGAGTAGGATTACTTGTGGAATGAAACGAAGGAGCCTGTCTTATAGTTTTCTTCACACAGAGCACACGTTGACATTTGGTTTTTAATTAAAACGACGAAAACACAAAATGATTGAATACCAACAAATGACAAACAATAATCTTATCAAAGATGGAAGACGGAGTCGAGCGAGATGACAACTTCGGAACAGCGAACAGCTGACAAGTCGCGTATGACACACAGCTTAGAGTGAGCTAACCGATCTCTGTTTAGCGGACAAAAGACGTCCATAAGGAGCGCACGGCAGAGCCCATCCATAGTAACACTAGATCAATGAATCTTCACAATTCGTCACGCCCGCCAAATTCAAAAGTTCTTCACAATTCTTCACACAATTTGGGGGTGTGGGAGAATAGGCGCTAGGTGGTGTAGGGCGGGCCCTCGCGAAAAAAATCCAGGTATTTCTTGAGAGTACACATTATGCTAAAATCTGAATGCGTTAAAAAAGGATGACAATATGATTCGCGCGCAATAGGCTACTTGCACATTTCCTAATTTCAGGATATTTTATTGTAAATGCATCAATAAAGATACAAGGAATCGTCCGCGAACATCAATTTTATTTAAAAAAAACGTTTGCTTATTTGTAAATAAATAAATAATTCAGAAACGCCGTTGTACGACTTGTGACGTCATAAATCGTACAGCCGATGCAATCTGACAACAGTTTATTTGGGGGTGACGCTTAATAATTAATTTGAAAAGTCAACCTTGACAGTTGGCAAAAAGAGCGGTGAAAAGTAACCTCTAACGTTGAAAAAGGCGGTAAGTAGAATGTTATTAGTTGCTTGGGTTGGTATATCTTGTACCTTTGTAAAGTTTGTCAAGAAATAACTGAACAGCCATAAGACAAACCTTTTAACTTAAGCCGACCGCCCGTTGAGGTTGACAATGCAGGGGAATTCCCTCCATAAATCTTTTTACACAGCCAAGTGTTCAACTACGAGAGCGCCGTAAAAGATTTTATGAGGGAATTCCCCTGCATTGTCCACCTCAACGGGCGGTCGACTTACGTTAAAAGGTTTGTCTTTATGGCTGTTCAATTATTTCTTGACAAACTATACCCACTGACAAAGAGTACTTGTGTCTACTATACAATATATAAGATTTATGAATGAAAGACGTCGGGTCAGGTTAGACAGCGACGTTGTCACATGTAAGAAAATTGAGTTCGAATGGCTGTGGGGGTTTTTTGGCGCGAAGTTTAAAAATGCTACTTTCTCATTTTTTTTTGAGCTCTACGGACAAGATGGAACTTAAGGTATCTGGAAGGATTAAATATATCCCGAACTTCAATTTAACATCAAAAACAAAATTGATGCAAGATGCCTATTGGAGGCGATCGACAGAGACCGATATTCCTTTCTTTAATGGGCGGGAGAGGGAGAAATATATTCTGAGCCTCCAAATGGTCGTCTCGTGACGTCACTCAAGAAATAGGTCAATTGTTTTGACACTTTTTGAGTATGATCCCGTCTGAAAAATTAAAATTATAATAATTTCCGGTTAAACCGGAAAAATAAGGTTGACCTGTCGGAAATATGCCTCTCGAAGAAGTTCTTGAATTTATTGCTTACTTTTGAAAAGCTCTGTTTAAGTTTAAAACACAGGTAATGAATAGGTTTGTTTTTGTAGTGGTTACAAACCGATTGTAAACTGACTGCGCCTGCGCAATTGTGTTTTAGTAATACAAAATACACAATTGCGCAGGCGTAGTCAGTTTACAATCGGTTTGTAACCACTGCAAAAACAAGCCTATTATAACAATACCATACAAAACCATAACAACCACAAAACCACGCACAAAACGCAACACCAACCATTCATAAAAACCGCCGGTATCACCTTGATACCTTGATGGTTAACTACCAAGCGGTCACCGGTCGTACCGGTCGTCGCTTCGCACTCGAAGTGTCGACTTGAAGATTTAACAATAATTGACATTTGCGGCCCAGCTGTCATTCATTCATTTCCCAACATACATTTCAAAAAATATCTGTGCTTTAGTAGCGCATGTGATAAGGAGCAACCCCAAATTTTAAAACCAGGGGTCTTTGGTGGAGTCTAGACAAAAAATGGCGGGTATGCTTACGATAACATCTCGAAATTTGCGAAGATCCTTGATTACGTTTCACTGTTATTTGGAAAGAACTGCAACAGAGGTAAGTCCAAGCATACTTGGGTAAAACCTCACAATGTGGGTCAAAAATATACTAATATACCTTGCCCTTCTATGCTTAACTAAGCGTTATATAACATTTTAGAATAAATATCCAGCTGCTTTTCCTGATTAATTTGATGTGTCGATGTATGTTATGTAATAACCTAATCATTTTGTCTGCAGGTACCTTCGAAATGCAGGGCTTATCATCAGGGATTAAGAATGACAGTGAAGAAACCTTCTTTGAAATCAAACTGTGCAGTATTATCAAGGTTACATTAATATTTCCTTTTTTTGACAAGGCTATGTACATTTAATAATAATAAGTATGGAAAGTTTATGCTCATAGGAAGTTTTAGATAAAAATTGATGTAAGGCACTGTATTTGCAAAAAGGTGCCTCAATAAAGGAATGCCTACATCAGGTGCTTTCCTATGGCGGCTATGAAAGACTAAACAAATTCTATGTTAACCATTAATAAGGCTAATTCCTATAAGAATAGCAATCTCTTCCATAAGCATTCATATTGTGTACATATTTGTAAATGACTACACTAATAATTTTCATTCTAGGCTGCCCTCAATTTGTTCTAGAGAAGTAAGATATTTTAGATCATCGGCTGTTTTATTTGAGGAAAAAGTTGTAACTGTACCACCATTTGCAGATTCTGTATCTGAAGGAGATGTCAGGTCAGTAATATTTCCAACCAAACTAAATTCTGGACGTCAAAATCATAGAGTATTAAGTCACATTTTTAGAAATGTGCTTTAAAGTCAATTTTAGACCATAGATTCATCAAAATTTCTATCCGGCCATACAAATATAATTATGAGAAACCTGCTTACACACTTGCTTTAGTGGTTAATGAAGGTTGACAAGTTTTAACAACTGTTTTATTAAGAAAATCAAATTGTGAGTTAATACCATATGGTTCTAGTCCAGAATTACATATTTTTTGATTGAGGAAGTTGAATTGTCAAGGCATTTTGCCCCAGAGCTCAGTCATCAGCTCTTAAAAGATACATAATGTATCACATACAGTCATACTGAAAATTTAGGTTTTACTTCATGAGAGAAAAAGGAAAAGGTATGAAAGTTGTTGTTCATTAGTTAAAGAATACAGAATAACTCTCTACAGCCTCTAAAATGATTGAACAAAATCAAAACTGAAATTTATAAAGAGAGGCATAAACAACAAATTTTGAGAAATCTGCTCTAAGTAGGTACTTTAAAGATAGGTATAGTTTTTTTTAATTAGTGAGTTAATTAGCTATTTTCTTATATTATACACTATCACTAGAAACACCCCACTACACCGAAACACTTGATTTTCACTGCTGACGCGTTTCGAACACAATGTGCTCATTATCAAAGCCGAAGCTAAACAACCTACCTGTCCGAAAACTGAAATATTTATAGGCCCACCCTCGTAGCTCCACCCCTTGGCTGTGAGAGTTAGACCAATCACAGGTCGAGAAATGGTCACGCATGGGTGAACACGTATAAATATAACAAGTCCTTCCTAAAGCAGGGTAAACAGAGATGAATATGCGATCGGGCCTGTATCAGCGTTCATAAGCCTATCTTAGAAATTACGATATTTTCCATTGCACCACCTTAAATATGGCAGAACTGAGAAATCCAGTGTTGCCCTACATACTTTACACAATGACCATAGAATAAGTGATAATATTAAGTTAGTTTGTAGCGTTAACAAGGTGCAGATGCTAGATGCAATGGAGGGTATCATAATTTATAAGTCTAGAGATAGGCTTATGAACGCTGATACAGGCCCGATCGCATATTCATCTCTGTTTACGCTACTTTAGGGAGGACTTGTTATATTATACGTGTTATGCGCGACCATTTCTCGACCTGTGATTGGTCTAACTTTCACAGCCGAGAGGTGGAGTTACGCGGGTGGGCCTATAAATATTTCAGTTTTCGGACATATAGGTTGTTTAGCTTCCGCTTTGATAATGAGCACATTGTGTTCGAAACGCGTCAGCAGTGAAAATCAAGTATTTCGGTGTAGTGGGGTGTTTCTATGATAGTGCATTTTTCCACCGAAGTTGTCCAGTGTTTCCATTGCCCATACAGCATATTGTAAGATAATATATTAGAAATAAGAACCTTTGATAAATAAAGGCAGTAAAAGGTGTTCTGCAGTAATGCCCAATGAAATGGCAATATTGCACAAAATTCACCAGATTTGCAACAGTGGACAATCGATATTCGAAATTTTGAACCCAAAAAAGTAACGGGGGGTGTACCCTGGATGATGACAAAATAGCAACATGCCAATAATTTTATCGTCCAACCATGTCTTTAAGTTCAATAAATGTTATAATTTTGAAGGTGGGAAAAGAAGAAGGGTGATCACGTGGCAGAAGATGAAGTTGTGCTGGAGATTGAAACTGACAAGACATCCGTTCCTGTACCTTCTCCTGCGCATGGTATTATTGAGGAAATTTACGTTGAAGACGGGGCCACTGTAAAAGCCGGTCAGAATTTATTCAGGCTAACAGTTACTGGTGCAGCTCCGGCGAAAGGTGCCCCGAAAACTGAAACAGCCGCTCCAACACCTCCTCCTGCAGCTGCACCCCCACCTGCTGCTGCCCCTCCACCGCAGGGTTAGTAAAATTCTAGTCGGTTCTAATTATATATTTATTTCCATTAAGAGGCTTGGATGCGCCATTGTCCTCTCACTCTCTCCCTCTTTTTCTCTCTGTCTTTCAAAATAGTAAGCCCTGTTTTATGCCACTTTCGTTTTGCCGCTGCGCGCTTAGATTGATCTTTCACAATACATCTTCGGAACGCGTTCCTAATTTTGTTGTTACTGAAGATGCAAAGTCGGCTAAAATAACACAAAATTGTACTTTTCACCAAACTGATATATTTTTAACCTCCCTAACCTCACGATTTTAAAAAATGAGAGGTTACTGTAATAGGTTTTTAATAGGGGAGCAGATCTTTACGTTATGTTACGCTATTCTGCGCTATGCTACGTAAAAATGTTTGTAAATAGTCTACAAATCAAACTATTTATCCGATTTTGCTGAACTTTGGTAAAAAGGCCTAAAAAGACCCTAACTTGGATCTGAAAAACTTGGAGCCAATCGTGCAACCGGAAATGCCATTTTGGCACATCAACTTTTGAAATTTTAAATACAACCACCATTTTTGACATCACTGTAAGAAACGCCTTAAAATTCTGCTTCCAAGGAATGTATTCAGTATTAGTGCCCTTTTGGTGAAAAGCTCAAAAATTTTTAGCGCACTTTACAAACACGCTACAGCCCAAACCCCTCGACCGATTTGGCTGAAATTTGGTATCGTTTTTCCCATAGAAGAGTCGAACAGCAATCTGCCCCCGGCAAGTGCCATTTTGCACATAAATTTTGAAAATCTTAAAATGTAATATCACCATTAGAAAGGTTTTGAAATTTTGGTTCTAAATAAAGAGAAGATAAATTCGGAAGAGAAAAACTTCAAGGCTTCGAAAATATTAATTTTTAACTGAAGTCTTGTTTTTACCAAATTCTACACATTTAATTAAATAACACAAAAACGATTGAATTTATGGGGCACACCTGACAAAAGTTGTACAGAATAACACGTAGAAACCAAAAATGCTTTGATATATGGGGTGTTCCATTTAACAAAATGTAATTTTGTGCTGCCCCCCCCCCCCCCTATACGAACCGTCCATGTGAGTTCACAGTAATTTTAGAATATGCACATTTTCAGTCACTAACTTTTGGCGTACACAGATTTTCGATATTATTAATGACGTGGACATAAATGGACTTTGTCTCACCGTTGGGACACCCTGTATGTACCTTTATTCAGCGATACCAATACTGTTCCATATTCGTAAAATACCTTATATACAAGATGTCTGATCGAAAACTTCTTCATATAATCTCTCACTACAAAAATTTGAGATCACTATAAATCACTTGAAATCAGACTGAAATCACTGAAATCATTCTGAAATCACTTGAAATAGGTATCTGAAATACTGAAATCAGGTGTACACACTTTTTAAGAGTGAATTACCCCGCGGGTTAAACTAAGGCAGACATACATGAATACGAGCTACGTTGTTATACGTTCTATGCCGAGCGGCTGTAGCATAGAGCGCGACGGAAATGAAACGTGTGTCTCGACGTCTGTTAATGAGAGTCTGGAAGTCTTATGATATTTCAACTATATACCAGGAGCCTGACACCCTGTATACGCAATTAAATCCAAAGTCGCGCAAACAATTGTGTTTCAGGGAAATTAAAATTTTAATACAAGCACAGAAAAGAAAGAAAAACAGCCACGGGATGGAGGCTCTTAAGTCTTAATCATCTGAAAAAATGTAAAATTATGTGATTGTTTGATTTCTTTGTTTCAGCGCCTAAGCCGGCAGCTGGGGCGCCACCACCACCACCTGCTCCTCGACCAGCGGCCCCCTTAAGCTCCATCCCTGTCGCCGCAATTAGACATGCCCAAGCAATTGAAGCCGCCACTGTAAAGATACCACCCCAAGACCCAACCAAAGAAATTTCGGGAACTCGCACAGAACAGAGGGTTAAAATGAATCGGATGAGGCTAAAGATTGCTGAAAGATTAAAATCCGCTCAGACCGTTAATGCAATGTTGACCACTTTTAATGAAATCGATATGTCGTAAGTTTCTGTAATCGGCAAAAAAACGGTAGATTACAGTGTCATTTTGCAGGTACATCATGGAATTTCGAAAGGCCAACCTAGATGCCTTTCAAAAAAAATATGGACTGAAACTGGGTTTCATGTCGGCATTTGCGAGAGCTGTGGCTTACGCTTTACAAGATCAACCCGTCGTTAATGCTGTCATTGATGGGCAAGAAATTATTTATAGAGATTATGTGGATATTTCGGTAGCAGTCGCCACTCCAAAGGGTCTTGTTGTGCCTGTTATCAGGAATGTAGAACGAATGAATTACGCCGACATTGAGGTTGCAATTAATGCACTTGGAGAAAAGGCAAGAAAAGGTAAGGATTTTTTGCTGCCGTTCGCTTTACGTTGCTAAGTTAAAAGCCACCGGGGGTGTATACTGTATACCTTTGGAAAGGCCACGGTTCGTCGGAAGTAACTTTTAGTTGAAAAAAATTGTCCACGCGTGATTTTATTTTCTGTCGATTAAAATTGATCTGATTCGGAAAACATCAAAATTAAAATCAGTTCCTCGATTAGATTTTGTTTTACCTTATAAAAAATAAATTAAATATGATCAATTCTTTAGATGAGCGAAAACACGAGAAGATAATCCATGTTGGCATAATAGAATGCTCCTGACATATGAATATATGTGCCAGTTGTGTGAAAAAAAGTTTAAAACGGCAGCCACAGAATCGGCTGGGACCCTTCTAAAGGTTGATCTTTAATTTGTGTGTGGTACCTATATCCTCTAGATATGATTAATTGATCAAAATTGATCAAAAAATAAGTTAAAAAGTTCTTATGAAATCGCCTCCTAAGGGAGCTGGGTTTGCATAGGCGACTTTGTGATCCAAAGATTACAAGACGCGCATCATGCAATATAACACATTGATGTTGATTACGCGAAATCGATGGATTATTTTGAAATTTTGCAAGAGCAATTAAAGTTGTCTTCTAAATAGCAGTGAATAATGTTTCAAGAACTGCTTATGTAGGTTTTGCATTGAAAATACCAATTGCGGGTGTTGGTAACTGAATGTTCTTCTTCATCAATTTTAACGAAATTTTGCACATAAGACACCCTTAAGTACCTAAATTGACGTGCCAAATTGCAATATCGCAGATAAGCAATTTCCAAAATATTAAAAATAAACTTGTCTCCATCCTCCTACGAGACGGCCTAGCTTCCTTAGGAGACGATATCGAACATATGTTCATAGGAACTTTTTGACTTATTTTTATGTAAGGAACCCACGGTAGGAGTTTGGCTACATGTTTTCCGAACACCCTGTATAACTATGGTGCGTTTCAGGAGCCCTTGCTGTCGAAGACATGGATGGCGGAACTTTCACCATCAGCAATGGTGGTGTCTTCGGCTCTCTTTTAGGAACACCAATTATAAATCCTCCCCAATCTGCAATTCTTGGTATGCATGGAATATTTGAGCGGCCCGTTGCACTTAAAGGACAGGTAAGTTCCGATTCAATGGTTCGAATTTATATGTATAGCTTAGAAATATGAAAATACCTATCCAGAGCTGAATATTTTGCTGGTCGCCTAGCGTTTCAAACGGCAGTAGGTAGAGAGCTGTGGGTGGGCATTTACATATTTGTAAGCTGTACTTATTTTTAACTTCTACGCTCCAGTCATTTATATTATACCGGGTGGACCAACACTATTGCCCACCTCAATAATTGCCCTTTACCTTGAAGCTAGAGTTTTGATTTTTTTACAGGGTGTATGGGTACTAAAATCCCTTCAGAGGACGTAAAAATTTTTTTGATTGGCCCAAAAATGTGACGTCACGAAATTTTCAATGGGGCTATTTTCATGAAATAAATAATTTTTGCCCACAGGTTGGTTATTAAGGGCCTTAGGATCACGCTAAACTGATTATTTAATTTTTTGGACATCAGGTTACCAAATTGCAGAAGCTAAAAATCACGTCAATTTTTCTCACAAGTCGCCCATGAAACAACACCTAATCATTGCGAGGTATGTCCTTTATCGATCGGCGGATATTCAGAAATGTCAGTGTCAGCTTGTCATGTCGGCAGGGTCATCAAACCACATTATTCTTAATTTTTGAATTCATTCAATTAATCAATTAATTTTCCCGGAAAATTATTCAAACAAAACGCCCAAAGTTTGTTTAAGCGCGTGCGTAGTGTTCCACATTGCGCGTCAAATTAAATCAGACATAACCTCGTTTTGGAGAAATTTATCCAAATTTAAATTACAACCAGCACCAAGTACGTTTACCCATTACCCATTTGAAGGGCCTTCTGATTTGGTAAGTTTTTGGAATTTCGGTCGATTTATTTAATTGTAAAATTGAAAATTTTAGGTGACGAAGACGATATGTGTGAACCCAAAACCTAGTAGCTGGTAGCATTGTTGGTGGTATCTACTCTGCAGAAGGTCCATTAGATAATAAAGAAGCTTACTTTCAAGTGTGGAAGATTGGTCCACTGAAATTGTTGATAAAATTGAGACTGTTCCTGTTACGTTGTTAGATTTGACTCCTGATAATAAAAGCTATTCAAAGTATTTTGTAACTTAAGTAAATTGTTGAAATTCATGATGTGACAGTGCTCTGGATTTACTTAATTTCATAACGATGGGTAAGTATTAACCTACCTCCAGAAATATCAAAAATTAAGACCACACGACATATTTTTTAACAATTTTTATTATTTTATTAATCAATTTAATCAGACAACTTGCAGCTTTGCTGTGTTTACGGACAAAGCGTCACTAATTTGGCACTGTTCATAGGTGGTACACTTGCACTGAGAAGAATAGTCCTGGTTTGTCGATTAGCTGACACTCTCCGTGATAACATTTTTGAGAATCAATTATTATGTTGCAAACAGGCTGTCTGATGAGGCTTGCAGAGAACCTACCAACAGGCCAGACACTGCCATTATTAGATTTTGGGTTCACAAAAGGGCCCCATCGTTTTATTAAACATTTTTGGTCTCCATCTAAAATTTTCAATTTTACAATTAAATAAATCGACCTAAATTCCAAAAACTTACCAAATCAGAAAGCGTACAATGGGTAAACGTACTTGGTGCTGGTTGTAAATTACATTTGGAAAAATTTCACCAAAACGAGGTTATGTGCGTTATGTGTCATTTTATCGATATGGAATTACGCACGCGCTTGTCTCACACAAACCCTATGCTTCAGGGGTTTTGTTTGAATAATTTTCCGGGAAAATTAATTGATTAATTGAATGAATTCGAAAATTAAGAATAATGTGGTTTGATGACCCTGCCGACATGACAAGCTGACACTGACATTTCTGAATATCCGCCGATCGATAAAGGACATACCTCGCAATGATTAGGTGTTGTTTCATGGGCGACTTGTGAGAAAAATTGACGTGATTTTTAGCTTCTGCAGTTTGGTAACCTGATGTCCAAAAAATTAAATAATCAGTTTAGCGTGATCCTAAGGCCCTAAATAACCAACCTGTGGGCAAAAATTATTTATTTCATGAAAATAGCCCCATTGAAAATTTTGTGACGTCACATTTTTGGGCCAATCAAAAAAATTTTTAGGTCCTCTGAAGGGTTTTTAGTACCCATACACCCTGTAAAAAAATCAAAACTCTAGCTTCAAGGTAAAGGGCAATTATTGAGGTGGGCAATAGTGTTGGTCCACCCGGTATATTAATCAGTCATTAAGGACCGTTTTCGCAATTAAGGGCCGGTTCTTCAGATTTCGTTTAAGACGAGGTTCATCCAAATCGTTTGAGAAATGGCTGACTTATTCCTAAAAATATTTGGTCCGGTTTTTTTGGGACACCCGATATTTTATTCATTATTATTGTAAATTAATTAATGCTTTCCTTTAAGGTTGTGATCAGACCCATGATGTATGTTGCTCTGACATACGATCATAGACTGATTGATGGACGCGAAGCTGTGTTCTTTTTACGTAAAATCAAACAAGCTGTGGAGGATCCTCGAGTAATACTTGCTGGTCTCTAAGGATATTAGGTCGAATGTACAGTACCACAAGAAAATTCACTCCCGAACGAATATTTTTAAATTTGTAAAGTAACAGGTAAAAAACAACCGTAGCGTAATTTTCTATGAAAATTTTACGAGTTGATGGTGAGAACATGGTAACTTTACAAATTTTATCCTACTGAAAGATACGCACGTTTTTTTTTAAAGTCCAGGATTCGTTCACAATTTCATGATGGTCGATTTATTCTGTAAGTTTTATTTAAAGTATTTATGTATGAATTGTGGCTTTTTTGTTATCAGATTGTTGTCTATTAAAACAATAAGGACGGTTACTTGAGGTTTTATTTTGATTACGACGATTCACTTAAGTTGCCACCAACACGTATTGTAACTTATTATTTATTGATTGTTTTAATATATCAATGGAAAATTGTTCTCTAGTGTTTAATTATTGGTGCATTGTCTATTAGAAAAATACTAATTAATCGCGTTGCTCACCCGCCTTCCGCTCGTGTCACAAACCTTCGTACTCATGCAATAAATTACTATCTCCGTTCAAAAGACCTGCAATGTATAATCTGGGTCAAGAACACACTAAAATCCATTCATTTTCTATTGAAGATCTAAAATTTTTCTGGAACTATACAACCCTAATTTGTAAGGGCCTGGGGACCTATACTCGACCCGTGAAAGTTCACATACGAATGCGCAATGTCATCTTATTCGTGCGATCTTGACAGTTGTACATTCTTGAACACTCGCATCACTTTAGAGTGCTCGTATATTGCAGCGAGCACACCACAAAGCACTCATCTCTATAGAGATTCCAGTTAAATAGCGGCATTTTGGCCCAGTCACGTGACATATTATTTCTGCTCCCAATCCAGAGATGTCGCGCCAATAAAAACAAATATAAAATGGGTTTGATTAGTGAGATGTAACTCAAACATTTTTGCAGTTGCTAACGCAAAGCAGGCTACTTATCTTCTTGTCTTTTTTGACAAAGCTTTCTGACTGTCACAAAATTAGTATTGTATTTGTGAATCGTTTTAAATTGTAAGTGATCAGTTTAGTTTGTCTCTAGTTTAGTTAGTTATGTGTTCGTTCTACTATATTGAGTTCTTATGTTTACGGTGTAGAGACTCAAATCAAAAAAACACACACACGGAGATTTTTTGTGTTCGTTCATCAAGAAAAGTGGCAATGGGAATTATAAAGTCCTATGGTCTTTATGTGATGGTCCAACTTAGTAGACATCGTTTGCTGAATGCCGAAGCATAGAAAGCGACCAGACTGTGTGATTTTGGGCACTACGTGAACCTTGTTTCCAATATTTCATGGTTTTATAACCCTCGGTCGGACTCGAACATTGCATTTTTTGGAACTGTTTCAGTTTTAACTTGTATTTAATTAAACAATGGTCTAAACTGCTGCTCTGAAACCTTTTATTTGTACCGAGTTTTTAATTTTATTTGATTATTTTTGCCAAGGAACATTTTAAGGAAAATTTTTAATTCCGCTCCCAATCACCAGAGGCGCTACTCTTTTTGATCCAAGACAAATGTATGGCCGTCGTACGTCTATAGAGTGAGTGGTCTGTGGAGCACACATTTGGCAAACGCTTTGCGAATGCGAGTGCTCCGATTGATTTCATCCGTCAATTTTGACGTTCTCACTTCTCAAGTACCGATGTTTTCTTATAACTTTATTATTTGACGAACTGCAAGATAGAGAAGAAGCAGAACAATGGATTTATGAGCAGCGTCGAGATCCTTTTGTGAAATTATCAGATGTTTCCTGTCATCGAGAAGAATAATTGTGCCGATTGGGGCTAGATAATGAATAGCAAAAGTTCTCCTTTAGACTTTACTACACTGGCATTTTTCTTCATTGAATTTTTGTCTCTTGTTTATCATTTTTCTTTTCCCACATCTATTGGGTTTTTCCAGGATCATCATCAACAATCCGAACTAAACCAAATAGACTATAGCCTGGGGCACCAAGTTCGAGGGTGCGCATTCTCGGAGGCGGTGATTTTTACATATCTACATACGTCTATTTATTACTAAAAATTCTGAAAAATCTCACAACTATTCTTTTTATAAGTTTCGATACCAGATCGGTCTGAAATTTTTAAAAAGAGAGCAAGTCCACAGCAAATCAACAAATTCGCCAATGAATTACAGCATTGCCATGTTGTGCGTACGCATTAAAAAATTCGTGCACCACCGGAACCGTTTTCGATTACACATTTCGAAGTGTCAAGAATAGGCAAACGATTGCGAGCACGCTTTTTAGCGTTCGCAAATCATATATGCGAGTGGAAAAATGCACTTGTCGAGTATAGGTCCCCTGTACTTTTGACAATTTGATAGAAATTATATATATTATATTATTGTTAGGAGCAGTGTCACAGATAAAAGTACCTGAGGCTTTTTCGTGAATATTTCTCTTTGCACTTTACTCAAAACTGCACGCACACAAAGGCCATTATTTTGGGCCAATTTAGAGCAATTGCAAAATTTTGACATTTGTCATGTTTTCCGACGTATCGCATTGAAATCGCTTCTATCAACTCACCTGTTAGCAAAATTCCTTGCAAAATTTCCTCATACCAACATAAAATTCAAATTTTGACGTTCTGTTCCTTCAATAGAAATTGCAGGTCGTGTGTCAGATTGAATTGAATTGACGTTATATTGATCCAACACTGACAAAATGTTTTTAATACTTAAATTCTTATCAAATAATAAAATTAAGACAGAATCTGCCACTTTATTTTCAAGTCGACGCAGCAAATGGACGTTACGAAGTCTGCCCTTACAATTGAAGAAACCAGTACCAAGGTAGTAGGTTCGTGTTCTCAGAATGACGAAATTCTTATAAATTCTAGTGACATAGACATAGCTCGTGCTCAAAAACCAAAGGACGTTGTGGAATTGGCCAGCGAAGTCGGTATTTGCCCCGACGAGATCTCACCATACGGTAGCAAAAAAGCGAAAATTTCCCTCTCCATTCTGCAAAGACTTGCCAATGAAGAAAATGCAAAATATGTTGTCGTGGTGGGGTCAGTTCTCATTTTACTAACGCAGCACAAATACTTTAACAAAATCCGTTCTATTTTTGGACAGAATAACACCTACACCATTGGGCGAAGGCAAAAGTACAACCCTTTTAGGTCTGGTTCAAGCAATGTATACCCACAAGAAGGTGAATGCCCTTGCCACTCTGAGACAGCCCTCGCAAGGTCCAACTTTTGGAATAAAGGGCGGCGCTGCTGGCGGAGGATATGCCCAGGTTATCCCTATGGAAGATTTTAATCTGCATTTGACTGGAGACATTCACGCCATTACAGCTGCAAACAATCTTCTAGCTGCTCAACTAGACGCCAGGATATTTCACGAAGCCACACAAAAAGATCAAATTCTTTTCGATCGTCTTGTACCAAATATTCGTGGTGTTAAGAAATTTTCAAAAATTCAGTTGAGGCGGTTGAAAAGACTTGGCATCGACAAAACGGACCCAGAGGCGTTATGCGATGACGAAAAAATTGAATTTGCAAGACTAAACATTGATCCCAAACAAGTTGTGTGGCGAAGAGGTACCTAAACAAGTTTCGTCTGCATAAATAAAAAATACCGTTGAATTTTTAGTTGTGGATATAAATGATAGATATTTACGAAAGATCACTATAGGACAGTCAGCCACGGAAAAGGGCTTAACTCGCGAAACAAGTTTCTCAATAACGGTGGCGAGTGAGCTTATGGCGATTTTAGCTCTCGCAAAGACCATGAAGGATCTTAAAAAAAGAATAGCTTCGATTGTTGTTGGTTTTAACAAAAGTGGATGTCCTATTACAGCCGATGATTTAGGAGCTACGGGAGCTTTGCTAGTGCTGCTTAAGGACGCCATAGAACCAACTTTAATGCAATCATTAGAAGGTTCGCCGGTGTTAGTTCACGCCGGTCCTTTTGCTAATATAGCCCACGGTTGTTCATCAATATTGGCCGATAAAATTGCATTGAAGCTAGCAGGTAAAGATGGTTATGTGGTGACTGAAGCAGGTTTTGGAAGTGACATTGGAATGGAAAAGTTTTTTAACATTAAGTGCAGAGCTTCAGAAGATGTGCCCAATTGTGTTGTTTTGGTAGCAACAATAAGAGCACTGAAGATGCACGGCGGGGGACCCCCTGTTACTCCAGGTGCACCTCTTAAATCTGAATATGTGAAAGAAAATATCGAGCTTGTAACAAAAGGTTTACCCAACATGGTCAAGCATATTAGTAATGGCCTTAAATTTGGTCTTCCAGTAGTGGTCGCAATCAATGCTCATACGTGAGATGTTTACTTATCATATTTCACTTCTAACAACGTGCTTATCTACTAGAAATGACACCGAAGCTGAAGTAGAGGTAGCGAAAAAATCAGCAATGGACAACGGAGCTTTTGCTGCTGTTGTGTCACGTCACTGGAGCGAAGGTGGTGCAGGTTCTGTAGAATTAGCTGAAGCGGTTATTTCAGCGTGCAATCAAAAGAGTAGCTTTAAGTTTCTATATGAACTGAATATGCCCTTAAATGAAAAGATTTTGACGATTTCAAAAGAAATGTACAATGCTGCCGACGTAACCTATACCCCCAACGCAAAAGAAAAGATTGAAAAATATGAAGCCTTGGGCTATGGCAAATTTCCCGTTTGTATGGCGAAAACATCTAATTCCCTTACAGCGGATCCGAAGATTAAAGGGGCGCCTACGGGGTTTACTTTAGAAATAGCGGATGTCAACGTTTCCGTTGGAGCGGAATTCGTGATTCCGATTGTTGGAACGGTTAGTAATATTCTACTTATCGTATCTCAACAGGGTGTAATCCCAAGTCAGTTTACGTCAGTCACGTGATGACATAAGTCTAGTTAGGTGCACAACTCAGCAGGGGCCGTTGCTTGCAAATTTTTGCAGATTCCTGCAATATTACATCTCACTGGTAACTATTTTCATCCAGAGGATGAAAACCATGTATACTCAGGTTCCTTGACAGATCGTGTATATAGTTATAGGATGAAAATAGTTGCCAGTGAGATGTAATATTGCAGAAATCTGCAAATATTTGCAAGCAACGACCCCTGATGGTGACTTGTGCACCTAATTAGACTTATGTCATCACATGACTGACATAATAACTGATTTGGAATTACACCCTCAAACACGATTTTGTAGATGTCCCTTATGCCGGGCCTGCCCACCAGACCTGCAATATATGATATTGATTTCAACACTGACACTGGCGAAATTGAAGGTCTATTTTGATATCTATGCATAATAAGCGCATGTTATATAATTTATAATATAATACCTACCTACCTACTTCATCTGCTCATTGTTGTAATATAACATAGCAAATTTGACGTCACAAAACAAAGACGCGATATTAGCGATGACGTGTAACCGCCATCTTTGTTGTGTATATGGTCAGTCAACGCCTTCCACTGAAGCCAAACAAAGCGAGATTTCATTGTGCAAATTCTAGAATGTTTCGTCTAATTTAACACAGTTACTGTGTTGCGTTTTAAGACCTTAATATTGACAAATTGAAGAATTGCTATCGATTAAATCGTTACATCATGTCTACTATGAGCTTTGTGCTGAAATAATTGAATCAACACAAGAAAATTCTCGCTTTGTTTAGCTTCATTGCCATGGTAATAACAACATTAACCTAATCCAACAAAGATGGCGGACCTACGTCACGCTAATAACCCGTAATATTGTCAATACTCAATAGGTTCATTCGATTCGAGTCATTATTCGAGAATTGCAACGATTGCAATCTTGGTTTATAGGTTAGGTTGCATAAAAACCAAGGGTTGCATACATTCAAGGTGAATACTGTAGAAACGAATTGCCCTTTCTAATCCAAGTGTTAATAACCTTCCACAAATAACAATGAACAGCTGAAGTTGACAGAGATCGATGAAGCATACGAAAGACTGCTGAAACACAAAAACAGCCTGACAAGTGCCAACTGTCAATGGAACGTAAACTGGCCGATTATAGAGCTAAAAAGGAACGAGAAGCTAGAATCAGTAATGTTAAAGAGAAGATGACAAATACATTCATTTCATCATACTTTAAGACCACAGAGCATCCGAACGAGGTAAGGGATTACAGACATTAATTTCAGTAGGTAATATGATTTTCGCAAAATGCTTCTTTTTTAGGCAAATGAGCCCCATGTCAAAGAACCAATCGAAGTTGTTTTATCAACTGACAGTAAGAATTCATCCGATATAGATGATACAGACAGTGTTCATGAAACTTCAACCACTCAAGATGTGCTACAGTATATTCTTTGGTTAACCTTATGGATTGTTCTTTACTTGATTTTTATTGAATTTCAATTTGGAACAGTGTTTTTAATTACATCTGCTATTGCATTCATGTATATTAACACTAGGTCTGGACCTAAGAAACCTGGAGAAATAAGTGCGTACTCTGTGTTTAACAAAAATTGTGAAAGCATAGATGGAACATTGAATGCTGAACAGTTTGAGAGAGAAATAAGATATGGTGCTGGTGGGGTACGGTGACCTACTGTTATTTGTTAATTGCATTTATATTTTAATATAATTACCAGCATCAAGAACTTTACTATTGTTTACTTTGTTAATGGGAGCACCCAAATATTTCGGTTAATATTGACTCAATGAAATTGTTCTTTTTTAGCCGATTGTTTATTAAAGTACATTGCTACTGATACTTCATCAGCTACTACAATTTAAGCCTCATATATAGTTAACTCGAAAAAAAACGGTAACCATTTTATAAATTTTCCGTTTTTGTGAATTTTTTTACTTCTTACTTTTACTTTAGTTATTATAACATTTTTAACCCGCCCTAATAATTGACATATAGGTATAACCATCTTTCATTTTACTCTCGCATAAATTTTCTATGCGACGCACCGTTTTCGAGTTATCAGCGAAAAACTGAAGAAACAAACCTTTAAATCTCAACCCCCCCCCACTCCACGCGGACCCAAGGACTTCATTTAACGTTGTCCAGTAGATCTTGGTCCCAAGTTTCGAAAACAAAAATAGTGAAACAACGACATGTTTGGATTAATTATATTATTGTATGTATAGGTATCACAGTTGTAGCGTCACTTTACAACATACTTTCAGGTTGAAATGTGTCTTGTCTAGGCAGCAGCAACATAGCGGCCACAGCCATAATAATGTGCCATAGGCTGTGTAAATATTTATAGTTGTATGCAGTTTCGAAAAATGCGAAAATTATCAAACCAATTGTCACAATGGCGGATCCAATCGGAATGTAGAAATATAGGTAGTTCCTGTTTACAAATCTCTGTTTAACCTTGCGATACTTTAATGTCCAACTGCCAGCTATTATAAGCATTCCAACAATTGCTGGTATGGTTAAAAACCAGAGACTCGTCTTGTTAATAGTAGTTAGGAATGATAATACAATTGCGCCTGCAATTTGAGCGATCGATGTCCACGTTGAAGGCAGATCGGCTATGGCTAGCAAAGTAACCCAAATAGCGAGCAGGGCACAAAAGAAATCACCAAATTGAAGAGCTGCCATGCGCACTAAACAGTAACTTAGAATATTTTCTCCGGCATCACAGGCATGGTAGAAGGTGGAAAAGAAAAATATGCTGAAGAAGCATACAGCCTCTACGTAATATTTCCTATGATAAGCAACGAATACCGCTGGTAGAAACATGAAGTTACTCAGTACTAGAAGTAATAGTTCTAAAAGCACCAAGTAATACGGGGTGGTATGGGAATCGTCAGAACAATCCCAGCCTGAAACAAATGATAAATATGAACTAGGAACTTAATACACTAATATCAGTTGACATGTAAAGTCCCGACACTTTCTAACGACCGCGCGGGTGGTGTGACTCAGGCTTTTTCTGTTGGTTGGTAAACGGATCTTCGCTTCCGTCAAAGCTCCTGTCAGTGTCAAATGGTAGAAATAATGGCCAGTAATTAACAACAATTATCCTGTCCAACCTCCATATTGCAACTCTTGATTGACATTGGCAGGCATTTTGACGGAACTCAAATAGTTATTTGTTTAACAAGGCAAAAAAATTGCAGATTTACTGACGCGGCTGAAGTTTCATAGCCGAGGCGATAGCCGTGTTGAACACATAATTTTTTCGCCGATTGTCATTAAAAAAGTACATTTTTACTCCCTATGCAGTAAATGTCGTATTATACTGCCGCAAAAGAGGCAGTAAAAATGCACTTTTAATGACTACCGGCGAAAAACCCGTTTACGAACCGGAATATAACTTCTAGAATGCAAATTAGGGATCCCGTGACATAATCTTAGGGGGTGATGTTACTTTTGAGTCTGCGGTAGAGGCCAAAGGGTGGAATCGATAGTGTTAAAAGATATTTAAACTTGCATAGAGCTACAGGATCATTCTGGAAGAGTGTCCATTAGGCGTATCTCGGAAACTGTTCGTGTTTCAGTTGCGCAAATTTCAAGGGATTCTGGGGTTGAAGGAAAATATTTTCAAGATGCGCGTACTTCCGGATATACCGGAAGTCACCGTCAACTTCGTAATTTTAAATGGGACACCTCCATTTTCATATTAAATTCAGATTCTACATTGAATTACGAGGGTTTTGATATAATATTAACCTATAGCCAGGTCTGATAGACTCGGGAGGAAAATAGTATATTGTGTAGCTAGTAGGAAAAATATTATATTCCGGGGCGATGATGAAAGATTGATGGACGAGGCACAGCCGAGTCCAGCAACCAATAGAGTCCCGGAATATATATTTTGCTTCGTGTTGCACATAGTATTTTTTCGTCGATCGCGCAACTAGACAGAAATAATGAATTTTAGAACTATTTTTTAAGAGTACCGGAATATTTTTCCGGCCTAGGCCGGAAAAAGCGTTATTTCTGTACAGCTAGTTGTCTAGCAAATCACGCAGTCCTGGAAACGTAAGCTTTCGGATGATAATTGCATGTCAAGAATGTGACGTTTCCAGTACGATCGACGATAATAGTATATTGTGTAACTAATAGGAAATAGTTATTTACAATATTAGTGCGGTAAATTGCATTTTACAGCGCGAGGTGCTTTAATTAACCGAACGCTGTAAAATGCTTACCGCACGAGATTAGTATTAAACTTTTTGGCCGACGCGCAACGCAGTAAGTTGCAATATTTTGAGAATTTTGGCGTTTAAATGCGAACACGGTAATTACCACCGATCAAAGTGGCCATTGATAACAAATGTCAAATTATTTAGATTTCAAAATGTCTGATAGTAAAAGTGATTTTTATGCACACCACCAGAATTAAGGGAGGTAGCCCAAAGTGTGTCTTCTGCCTAACTTCCACAGCTGTTCGCAATAAGATGGTGAAAAGCTACATGCCAAAAGTCAAAATAATGTCAACTGGCGAAAGATGGCGTACCGGCAATTGAAATAAAAACCTAAATTTTAAATATTTAAACGATATTAATCTATTCAAAAGTTAAGTAAAGTGAAATTTCTATAAATGAGATTTATTGTTGTAGCGTTACTTTAATTTTTGAGTTTGCCTGTGAGCCAGTGTTTTTTCGAAATTTTACCGCACCGGGGTGTTGTAAAGTGATGACGTAACCGTAAAATCGAAGTTACCGTGGACGTCAGTAGTGTGTAAAACTGTCATCTAGATGTCAGGAGGCCAAAAAATATATTCCGGGACGATGATGGAAAATTGATGGACGAGGCGCAGCCGTATACCCTTCCTAGAGAGATTCTATGGTTTTGAAGGCACAGTTCGATGCCTCCAAGTATCTTTTAGCGCTATCAAAATTTCAATACTCCATCTCTTTGACGAAGATATTAATTTTTAACTATTGCCGTCTCCGAAAAATAAAAAAAATGCTAATAATTCAGTGTAGAATCTGAGCATAACATGAAAATTGGGGTGTCCATTTAAAATTACTTCCGGTATGACCGGAAGTGAGCCCATCTTGAAAATATTTTGCTTCAATACAAAGTCCCTTGAGACCGAACCGAGGCAAAAACACTTCCCGAGATCCGTCTAATGGTCACTTTTCCTGAATGACCCTGTATAAGCATTATTATGACGTGTTTTCTGGTTACGTCTACGTCTAAACGGTATTATACAGTGTGAGCGTAAAGTATGGAATAAAATTCATAGATTTTTTACCGTCGATTTCTGCCAAAATTCCTCGAACAGGTGGATTTTAATTTTTTATGCGGACCTAGCGGTGGACTAAGAGTTTTTACTTCACTTTCGGTTTAACCGGAAATGACCCTAATTTTGTTTTTTCAAACGGAATAATATACTTTTTTCTCAACGGATTCGAAATCTACGAATTTTTTTGTGACAAGAACATGTATAATATTTGCCCAAAAGTGAAGTCACGGCCACCCTAGATTTTCAAAAATATCGAAAAAAGCCGTCAAAAAACAATAATTTTCAAAATGGCGAATGCATGTCAACCTTATTTTTTTGATACAAATTCAACTGCGCAACTACATTTTCTTAAATTCTTTTTGCTACTTTAGCAGATTGGAATCTTATTCCAAACTTTACGCTCGCACTGTATGTATGTATACTACCTCGGTAATTGTTGAAGCAAACGCACGATGCATAAACGATTCCATCTGACACGGTAAACAAACACCTTCCATTTTTTCCACAATTATTGGCACAGGAAACGGAACTGACGTCGAAGATTATACTCGAATTGCATGTGTTAGATTTGTCCCTTAGGCAGCTGCCATCACAATCACAGCTCTCACAGCCTTCTCGATCGGCTACTTCTTCTTTGCAGTTGGGTGCACAAGTGTGGCACAATCGTTGATCCAGGCAATTTACTTCGCAATCATTTACACAAGATTCAAATTCCTTTTGGCACTTATTAGGGCATTTGCATGGTATACATTCTCCACAAAACAATTTTATGCTCCCGTACCAAACTCCCGATTCTGGGAACGGTAGCATAATTGAGGAATTATCAACACTTTTGTTCAGAAGCAAAGGTGCAACATTGTGTTCCTCTCCATAATCACAAAAGTTAGGCCAGGAAGGGAATTCAGGAAAGTCTGGACGGAAACAACCAATTACCGTGTGATTTTCGGGTTGCCGTTTAATCTTCATTTTGCCCACGTCAATCTCAGGTTTAAAGGCAAGACTGAATTGAAGAACACCGCCGATGTCACTATGCCCAAACAATTCAAACTTTAGGACGACGAAGTCACTTCCCGTTAAATTTATGGGCGCAATATCTGAAACTGACAATCGGCTTGTACGCATTTCATAGGAAAAGGAAAAACTGTCTGTACTTGAAATGCGGGCCAGGGAAAACTCTCGATAAGGTACGGTCAAGTTAATTAAATTGCTGAAGAATGTTTTGGAAATTTCCGTTCTGTTGTCCTTTTCGTCGTAATTTTCTTGTGCTTGTGTGTAATAGACGAAATTGACTTTGAAGTAAAAACTCGATTTGTTATTTTCATTTACTGGCACGCCTCTGGACCTGAATTGCAAAACGTGAAAATTATTACTTGCCGTTTGAAATGGAACGCTAAATTGGGCCATATCAGCGTCAGTGTCGACAACGTAGGACATCAAAGTGTTATTCTGAGAAGGAAAACTGTTCTGCTGGACTGAAATTGTCAGGTTTTCCATATTTTGGGCAAAGGTAACATTTGAAAGATTGAGACGGGCATGGGAAACTAGGTCAGGAACAAAAAATTTGTAATATGAATCTTCATTCGTTATTATGTCGACTTTAACTAAATCCCCATCGTTGACCATCTCTGGATATATTCGTCGTTTCACATAAACTGCTACGTTAACATAGGCATGACAATTCGGCCTAAATTCTAAAATAACAAGCTATCAGTATACGCTCTTTTAAAGTACAATATGTACATACCACTAGGTTGGATGGAATCGTGTTTAGAGTCTGAATATGGTAGGAATGTAGCAATAAAGTAACAACCAGGTTGCGGTGAAGTAAAATTTACATATCCCACAGTCTTATTGTCAGTCCTTATTTTGAGATGGTGAAGCTCCAAGCGAGAGATATTTTTAAAATCTGGAGGTAATCTCGAACGGTCTGCATTAACTACAGGTAAAGATCTCTGCTTCACATATATTTCTACATCTCTTGGAGTACATCCTGGAATTAAGGATAGAAATGGTACAATGAATAGCTTGGAAAATAATTGTCTGTTTCCATACATTTGACTAACCGTGTATATTTGTAATATTGATTAGCAAAAAAATTTTTCTATTCCTCATTTAAAAAAGGACAGAATCACTTTAAAAAGCCAACGGAAGATGTATATCAATGTGATGTGTATCCCTGTAGATGTTTAGTCAACGTGAATGATTCATATATCGAGTTGGACTTGGTGGTTTTGGATGCAGATATAATCAGCACCTAGTAGTAGTGCCGAAGCATATGCTCATGATAAAGAATTCGTGAGGGTGTATCAATTGATTAACAACCCCACAGCTATTATTAATTGGTAATAACTATTTTTACTTACCAAAAATGGACATCTGAGTTTCAGCTGCTGTAAATTTAAATGCAGCAAATGGAATGTTATGTGGGATATCAACATGATTGATGTTGACATCATCGTAGCCCTCAAACTTTTGCAGATATCTAGCTCTTGTTTTCACAAATAACTCCAGTGTGTCTTCATGGCAGAAAGATACCTTTATCCAAAATACTGCGATGATTGCCCATTTCATTATATTTGGTGATAGATTTATCCAAATGTGCGTACCGACTGTACTGTCTTGAAAGGAAATGATAAATTACTGACAATCAAAGAGTAATTTTGAGTAATCTCATTAATTTGGCAACTCGTTTCATAGCAAAAACTATTCAACACTGTGATTCAGCTGTTTCATAGATAAAACAAAATACGTTACCCAACTTACTTCCTGCTCACTTGGATCCGGATGTTGTCTTGATGTTTTAATTAATGCTGCACTCCCACAAACTGTTATAAGCAGGGTATTATTACCAAAATCAAAAACTTCACATCTTCTATTATTGAGGTTAAATCTTTAAAAGCAAAGCAAAAAGCAATAAAACCATTGCCCTGTCACTTGTCACTCCTGTCAGTCAATCCCACGCAGCCGCAATTGTCACTGGCCGCAACCGCAAGCGTAAGTAATCGCGAACACGACAGTAACAATAAGGATTTGTCTATTAAAAATTAAAATCAGTGAGTGAACTCTACGAACTCTACTAACACAAGGCGTTTTTTCTCGATTTTATGTGTTTCAATACAAATTAATGCAAATGGGCTCTCGTGATTGGTCAGCTTACTATTTTTTAGAATTTGTAATGACATACCTACTGTCACTTTTGCCGTCAGTTTCAAATTTTTCTCGAAAGGACGATTCAAATCTGACATTATTTTGAAGGTATTTCAATACAAAACAAGATTATTTCCTATGCTTTGAAATGCAAGAAGTTTGTATTTCAATACATAAAACCGAGAAAAAACGCCTTAATGTTATATGAATGTACACCCAACCGCATTAATAATAAGCGGGCTGATGGAGACAGAAATAGCAGACACGCATTCTAATCGTATTTCCCTCTTTATCTCACCCGCTTATTACTAATGCGGTCGAGTGTACCTGCCCGTCCGCTCCACTGAACTCGTACATACCTAACTGTGCCACGTATGATCCGCAAAAATACAAGACGAAAATTCCCGAGTTTTTCAAGGTCATTAATAACGGCGATAGGGCTGGCCAAGTTGAAGGGATGGAGGACGTTTTTTTTTGGAATAACTCCGGAAATGATCTTAATTAATAAATTGTTTTTTGGCTATACGTTTATCTTCTTATTAGACACAACAAGTAAAAATTTGACCAAAAACGACAAAGAGGAAAATAATTTTTCATCTGCAGCTACTGTTAAATTCAGTTAGAAAAGATACAGTGTTTGAATTATCACTAATTTACTAGTGTTTTCAGGCAGAACATTTCATTTGGAAACTTTTCTGTCTCTTAATTTTTTTTTATTTGGGTACTCCTTTCCTTTCAAATCGCCTTCAATTTGGTACGTGCGAGGCCCTAAAACCGTTAACCATATCCCTCCACTGAGGCCACCCCTACCTCCGTTATTAATGACCCTAGGATAAACTTTCGTCTTGTATTTTTGCGGATAATACGTGGTTAAAATATTAGAAATATTAGAAAATTATTAGAAAAACAAGCAAAACGACTATCTGTATAAAAAATACGAATAATTTATTACTTAACAGTTAAACACTAAAATTCCCATGTATCAACCCATTTAAGTCCGAACATCGTTGAATTTCTTTCAGTTGCAGTTGGCCCATTCATTCCATATGACAAAGGCGAGAATAAGTAAAAGCTGTACAGAATTGACGACACAATGAAAACCACCATAGTGTGATAAATTGTACTTGCTATTCCACTGGGGAAGTTTCTGGGGATTTCTTCTAGCATATAATCAAAAATTATGCCTGAAATTAAACGAGCTATAATATAATATAAAAATAACAGTAACAGAAAAGTATAAAGTGCGATCAAAAACTCTTCCGATCTAAAGTCTGTTACACGAGAGTTTGCAATGCCAAATTTCATTCGAATATAGAAAAAAGCGGATGAAAGTGGTTTTGTTGCCACTCAGTAAATACATAATGTACCTAACGAGTTGTCGTAAATTATTGTCCTTTGAAATTCTAACGTTACACAAATATCTGACGGATTTTGCATCATGCTCTTAAGTAAAGCATAAAGCATTCAAAATCTACCAATTTCTGTACGTAATAACGGCAATAGCCAATTTGCCCGGACAATCATTTACGACCACCCTTATATCTACATAAATACATCATTAAGGCAGGACTTCCTTGGTCAAATTTGTGCCAAATTCAGCTCACTTCGCCTTTTTTCGTCAACAAAGTGAGGGATCGATAGCAAAAAATTATAGGAACTAGTCATGAAGGAATTCTAGGATCGCACAGGTGTACATTTTTAATACGAATGATAGTTTGTTCAGAAAAAAATCGTGAACGTTGCAAAATGCCGTGAATTTTAAATCCTCGTGGAGAATGTATTTGGCACTTCCTGAAAAATCTACTCCTGCACGACCCTAGAATTACTTCACGAGTAGAGTCTGCAATTTTTTGGTATCGATCCCTCAGTTAGTTTTCCGGTTTCCCTCAATTTGTCGACGAAAATAGAGGAAATGGGCTAAATTTGACACTTTGGCAAGGGAATTTTCGCCCTAATATAATTGTACTTACCACTTATCATAGAATTAAACAGAAGAGCTGGGAAGTAATGATGGAAGTATAATACTCTCCCCATTGCCCAAAAAGGGACATAATGTAAGGACCAGCCCACAAACAGCCAAGCACAGGCCACTAACTTTTCTTTGTGAAACACTGAAAACAAAAAAAAACACAGTTCACAGCAGCTTATTGTCAGCAATTAATAATTACATAGAAATAATTTTCATATTGTAAAAAATGAAAGGGTAGTGACTCAAATTAAATTTTTTTATCAGTATCTACATGTTTCGGCTGTTACGTCATCATCAGGTAATGAGAAGGTAGAAACTTCTACTTTTTCACAGAATTTGTAAATGTAGCATTTCACTTTATTTCACCAAGGTCGGGCGTGCGGGCGGTTGTCGATGGCTGATGCGTCTGGCGCTCATTTACTAAAATCTAAAATACAAATGTTTTTCACCCCTAAAATGACATTTTTCGAAAAAATTGCACTAATATAATATAATATGCCCTTTTTGCTAAGAAAATTTCAAAAAGGAGCCTTTTTGTCCCTAAAATGGAAGTTTTCTAAAAAATTGCCCTAAGGTTTTTGATCCGGCAATACAACAGCTGTCGAATCCGATAGTAATAAGAATACGATTTTTTGCAAAATAAATTGAAACAAGGGCCCTTTTGCCACTAAAATGACATTTTTCGAAAAAATGGCACTAAGGTTTTCGGCTTGAAATAAAATCAGCTATCAGATCCGGTAATAAAAATATACAGTTATGCATAGGTTTTTTCACGGCACCATTTTTTGGCCAAAAGGGCAGAAGTGTGAATACATTTTTAGAAGCAGAATTCGAAAAGCACTTATATGGTAACGCGAAAAATGGGGGTTTGCATTTAAATTTTTAAAATTGATGTGCCAAAAAGGCACTTTCCGTGAACCGATGTGGCCCAAAATTCTAATCAGCACCTACAAATCTCCCACTGAATATGTGTGCCAAATTTGATCTCGATACGTTCAGTAGTTTGAGCTGCAGCGTGATGACAGACACAAATGCAGCAGTGAAGCGGCTGGAACCTCCCCATCGCGTGGATCTTTGCCTTGGGTTTCTAGTCGAATTAGCAAAGAAAATGTATGACTGGTTTCCATAATGGTTTTAGAACTTTTTTAGAACATACAAATTGAAACATTCATTAGAGAAAAGTAGGTATAAGTAAGTCCTTTTTAGGCAGTTCTAAAACCGTCGTTGAAACCAGTCTTATACAATTTCTGTGCTAATTCGGCTAGAAACACAAGTCAAAGATCCACGCGATGGGGAGGTTCCAGCCGCTTCACTGCTGCATTTTTTTTGAAACCAGAATTTGAAGACCTTTCTGATGGTGACAATAAATCTTTCAAAAACTTGTTTTGGGTGGTTAAATAACTGAATAATTTAAAGTTGGACATTGGTGTGCCAAAACGGCACTTTCCGTGGGCCGATTGAATCCAAAATTTGTTCAGCTCTTTGACCTGAAATGCAATCCCCATGTGCAAAATTTCAGCTAAATCGGTTCAGGGGCTTGGGCTGTACCGCGATTTTAAAGTCCGATAAAAATCAATTTTTTTTTAATTTTTGGTCAAAAGGGCACTGAGAGTGAATACATTTTTAGAAGCAGAATTTGAAGGCCTTTCCTATCGTGACGTGAAAAATGGGGGTTTGCATTTAAAATTAAAAAGTTGATGTGCCAAAATGGCATTTCTAGTTGCGCGATTGGCTCCAAAAGCTTTTCAGATCTAAGTTGGGTTATGAGATGCCTACGCACCAAATTTCAGCTAAATCGGTCCAGTAGTTTTGGCTGTGGCGTGTTTACAAACGTACGTACGTACGTACACACAGACAGACACATTTTGAAAACCGCTTTTTTGGGTTCCTGAGACCCCAAAACGTGAAGATCTGGTGCTATCTCAAATTCGAAAATTTTAGTGATTGTAGTAACCTCCCATTTTTTAAAAATTGTGATGGAGTTGGGGAGGTTAAAACCACTTTTTCGGATTCCCAGGACCCTGAAACGTAAAGATTTGATGTTTTGGCGATTCGATTTTTCGAACGATTTTATTAACTTGGTTCGCGAAGCGTAGAAGTTAAAATTAAAAACTTAGACTCATGCCGTCACATTAGATTTATGTTGTATTTTGTCTTTACAAATATTTAGCCTCACTTTCTTAGCCATTTTACAAAACACCCGTTCATTACCTGATGATGGCCTAACAGCCGAAACATGTAAATAATGAATCAATTTTAAATTTGGTGAGAAAATGGACCTGTTAGGTACTTACTTGTAAAAGATTGCACGCAACCTCTTTGTTGCCTAACAGCATTTGCTCCAAATGTGAAAAGGAAAATTGACAAAAAGACTAGGTTTCCCCACCATACTACCGGATTTCCTAGCAAGTACACGCGATATGAAGAACCTGAGAAAAACTGACCCTGAAATTATGATTTTAACACAAATATCTCCGATATAATTTCAAACTTACCCTATAATTTACAGGCCATTGCCAGGGTCTGGATGTAATTTCTCCCTCCTTGGGTTTCAAGCCGGCATTGCCTTGAAACATGACTGCATGGGACTCAAACAAACGCTCAAAGAAACTCGGGGCGTACACTTCAAAACTAACATTGGCCACTGAAAATTACTCCATTACGAAAACAACCAGCACTAATCCGTTAAAAGCTTTACATTTTTCAAAAAAGTTCTCTTCAACATTCCACAATCCATTGGGGTCTCGTAAATTTGGATTGCAAGTGACTTCCTGTTGTTCGTAAGCCCATTTGGGCAACTGCTTAGTGGTCGTTGTTAGAATGCACGATTGTAAATAATGAATGAATTTTAATTTGCTCCTCACGGCCGTAACTTCAACGTCACGATCTGCTCCTACTACAACAACTTTCCACACATCGTTCGCATCTCCGGTTCCATTTTCTCCATATCCAGTTACTTGAAAATGTTTTTTAGTGACTGGTGCATGCTCTTTATGCGAATGCAAATTGCGTCTAGTTACTACGTGTTCTAAACGTACCAAGTCACCGCTACGAACAATGTTAACTTTGCTGTGGTCCTCACTGTTGAATTTTTTGATCAACCACTTATTATTATCGTCTTTGTGGGTGTAAGTTGTAATCTACAACGGGCAGCTGGACATAAATAGTTATTTATGATAGAAGGGTTAAAAGTGGCTTTTTATTTTGTGAAAAGTTTGGGACACGACGCGCAGCGGGGTGGCCCATCCCTTCGAACAAAATAAAATCACTTTTAACACGCATATCATACACTATTTTTTCTACAAACACGATGAAAAGCTAAAGTTTTCAAATTATATTAATTGAAAACGTCCATGAAATTCGCTGCAACTATAAGATTGTTTAATTGTTGATGCATTGACACTTTTAACACTGAGTGTAAATAGTAAATTAAACTCCATTCATTTTGTATTGAAGATCTAAAGTTTTTCTGGAACTGTACAACCCTAATTTGTAAGGGAATGTACTTTTGACAATTTGATAGAAATTTTGCGGGAAAGCAGAAACATTGCATAACCCAAATCTTCTAGGGTTTATTTTTATTGTTAGAAGCAGTGTCACAGATAAACGTACTTGAGGCTTTTTCGTGAATATTTTTCTTTGCACTTTACTCAAAACTGCACGCACACAAAGGCCGTTTTGGGCCAATTCAGAGCAATTGCAAAATGTTGACATTTGTCATGTTTTCTCACGTATCGCATGGAAATCGCTTCTATCAACTCACCTGTTAATAAAATTTCTTGCAAAATTTCTTCATACCAACATAAAATTGAAATTTTGACGTTCTGTCACTTCAATTCGCGAAAATCAGCTGCTAATAGATGGCATTGCTAAACCACAAAATGGCGATCTCACCCCACTGGGGAGTCGGAGGTGAGAATTCTAGCGTGACGTGCCTGACAGTGTCAGTTGGTGACATCAGTGACATCGATACGTGGATTTTTTAAAAGCCAAATTTTCCTGGATTTACAATGTTTCCACTTAAGTACACAAAACGTAAAATTCCACAGAATTATTCCCAAAATTTCGAGTCAGCGAGAGGATGTCTCCGAACAAAACTACTACCTAACCTTGCAACTGACAACTGACTGACGTAAGCCGAAATTATGATGACGGACGTTTAAAAGTATTTCCGTATCCTGTCTCTCAGTGTAATTAAAGTATTGCCACCAGATGTCAGACACTTTGCTGATTTTCGCGAATAGAAAATGAATGGAGAGTACTTTTAACACCAGTGATAAAAGTAAATGACTTTTAATAATGTAATTTTTAACAATTGTCAACCAACGTTAAAACAACTGTCTTTAATAGTGTTTGTAGAAAAAAACATTTCTGAAAAAATCTTCACCACTAACTTGCTGTTGTCGAGCACCGACATTCTCTGGATAAAGATGGTAATGTGAATGTAAGTAACCGCCACCCGTCCTGTGATTTTTAATAGTAATTAGGGCCCCATACGCCACTTCCCTCGGCATGCTCGCGTTGTACAAACTGTTACCAATAAGTTGAGATTGGAATGCTGAACTGTAGAATCCATCTCCATTTCCGCTACGTTCGAACAAATAAAATCACTTTTAACACGCATATCATACACTATTTTTTCTACAAACACGATGAAAAGCAAAAGTTTTCATATTATTAGTTGAAAACGTCCATGAAATTCGCTGTAACTAAGGTATAGTGACAATTTGTTGCCGGGGCTTGTTTAATTGTTGTTGCATTGTCACACTGAGTGTTAAAAGTAAATCACTTTTAACATAAATGTTAAAAGCAAATGACTTAATACTGGTGTCATAAAATGTCATTTTTAACAATTGTCAACAAACGTTAAAACCACGTTAAAACAACTGTTTTTAATAGTGTTTGTAGAAAAATAACTATTTATTTGAATCATATTACCTTTTATTTAGTACATTTAAGTGGATGTAGAAGAATGTCATATAGAGAACCATGGGCCATAAAATCAGGCATACACTTCGGACTATCAAATGTGTAAAAGCGTCCCACTAAAAAAAAAACAACAAATACGTATAAGTAAACAATGTGGAAAATTGAAAAGCAATAGATAAATAACTTCGGTGGAAAAATTTACTACTATAGTCTGTCCGGGATCTAGGCGACTTTTGCTCCCCGGGAAATTTGAAATCCACGTCGCCGATTGGTTAAAATTCAGCCATAATTAATCGCAACAAAAATGTGGCTTGCAGGAATTAAGAATGTAGGTTTAAAAATCAAATTTACCTCGCAGGTCGATGTAAGTTACATTTTAAACCGTTTGCGCAGCATTACTTTTATAATATTGCAAAATTATTGATTTGCCGAGTAAAAATTTTGCTCTCATGACAGATATCCTGCTGTCTGTCACATAAGTCCTGCGACACGTAATAGCCAATGGGTGCGATAAAAGCGGCTATTCTATTGGCTTATTTAAAGTTACCGCTATGAAAGCCGCCATCTTTCCGAATTCCAGCTGCAGCTGCTTCATAATAAAAATAAACAGATGAAACATGGCGGCCATGGGTCCAACATTTAGTTACCGTTTCGGAAAGGGGCATTTAACGTTGAATGAAAAGAAGATAATATTAAATGTCTATAAAAGTGTCTGTACAAATTTCCCTAAGTTGAACAGGTTCTGGATAAAACCGCTAAGTTTACAGGTAAGGTCAAACACATTCCTCTTTGAGAAGTGATAGAGAGTTTTAACGCCCTCTACCGGAAGAATGGTCAAATGAGCACAAGAGAAGCGAGGGCACTTTGCAGCGACCGACTCACTTTCAAGTCCGGGACCTTCAAATTGCCAGCTACGGCAAAGGAATTGTATTTAAACCGATTTAAATACCTGAATCTTTCGAGCCACCATTCAAAAACTTCGGACCGGTTTCGGGTTACTTGACCCTCATCAGCGAAGTGCATTTGAATGGTGGCTCGAGAGATTCAGCTCCAAAGACTTTATTACAAGTCGGCGATGTTTTGAGAAGTGATAGAGAGTTTTAACGCCATCTACCGGAAGAATGGTCAAATGAGCACAAGAGAAGCGAGGGCACTTTGCAGCGACCGACTCACTTTCAAGCCCGGGACCTTCAAATTGCCAGCTACGGCAAAGGAATTGTATTTAAACCGATTTAAATACCTGAATCTTTCGAGCCACCATTCCTTTGCCGTAGCTGGCAATTTGAAGGTCCCGGGCTTGAAAGTGAGTCGGTCGCTGCAAAGTGCCCTCGCTTCTCTTGTGCTCATTTGACCACTCTTCCGGTAGAGGGCGTTAAAACTCTCTATCACTTCTCATAACATCGCCGACTTGTAAAAATCTTTGGAGCTGAATCTCTCGAGCCACCATTCAAATGCACTTCGCTGATGAGGGTCAAGTAACCCGAAACCGGTCCGAAGTTTTTGAATGGTGGCTCGAAAGATTCAGGTATTTAAATCGGTTTTACATTCCTCTTTCATGATAACGGTACCACACGTTATCTTTCAGGCCGATGTTCAACAACAATTAAAGCTTTATTAAAGGAAGAGCGTAGTACAAATACTCTATCACAGCCCAAAGTAGGTCGAAGGGATCAGCAGATTGTATTGGATGAACACGAAAAATATCTGTTGCGAAGGATAGTGCATCATAAGGAAATATCGGAAATGCCCTCGGAAATGTCAGAAAGAAGTGAGGGAAAATGTCCGAATGTCCTGGAAATGTTAGAAACCCCTCGGAGATAAAAATTCATCAAAAATGGCACTTTCTGGTCCAAAACTTGATCAGGGCCCATTAAAAATGTAACGTCATGTAAGCATTTTTATATTTCGGTGTTTAATCACCTAAGGACATTTTCATACACCTTCCCACGAAAAATCACTATTCAGTGTTTGATTTAAATTTTTTCCTGGGCCGATGTCGTATAGGATTCTTTATAAATGTTAGGAAATAATCCATTTTATGGCTAATTGCCATTTTGAGTGTCCTGATTTGTAAATGCACAATTATATTACTAAAATTGTCTGTGTATCAGGGAATGGGACGGGAAACTTCAATGATACACAGACAATAGATTACGATGGACGAAGAATTGAATCACAATTATATAACTTTCTCTTTATTGATGTGCTGATTTCTTTGTTTTTCGATAATGTAGAAAGTAATAAATCGTTTTATTTGTCAGCTGACTATTTTGTATTTATTCAAAACCCCAAATCGTTTAAACTGAAAGAAGATTTACTTTGAATTTTATGAGCCCCAAGGATTACTTTAAATTACCCGCTTAATTTCAATTTAAAGTTCCCGCAAGCCAATCAGATTTAGCATATTTGAATTTGACATTTATCAGAAAATCCTGCTGGCGAAAAAACGCCTAGAGAAGTTTTCCCATCATTCCCCATTGTGAAGCGGGCCGGTCGCCTGCAGGACGGACAGACTATAGCTAAAAATGTGGAAATAATTAGAAGACAATGGTTTTTTGCTTTGAAGTGTTCTACTTTATGTAATGTTTAACATACTAAAAGTCCTGCGTGTGCGTTAGCCGCAATCTTCAAAAAATGGTGGAGGACATGGGTCCCACTGACGTTTTTCCTTTATATCTCGAAAACCGTTGATCCTACGTGAATTTTTTACGTGACTAAACTGAAAGAGAATAAAATTTGCAACAGAATAATAGTTGCATTCATGGCTCCTTCTGTTATGCAGAAAAAAAATGTAAATTCAAAAATTTGACGCGTATTGCAATTTTTTAATGCAGATGTGGAAATATGTAGAAGGCAATAGTTTTTTGCGTCAGGATGTTCTACTTTATGTACTGTTTAACATACTAAAAGTCCTGACAAATCCTGTGGGTGCGTTAGCCGCAATATTCAAAAAATGATGGAGGACGGGGGTCTCTCCGAAGTTTTTCCTTTATATCTCGAAAACCGTTGATCCTACGTGAATCTTTCACGTGACTAAACTGAAAGAGAATAAAATTTGCAACATAACGAGTATATACTTGCATTCATAGCTTCTTCTGTTTTCGAGATATAAAGGGAAAAAATGGCTTCTTCTGTTTTGCAGAAAATTATTTTTAACCGCCATTATAGATCCCACAGAGTTCTACCACCTTGAACCAATTCTGTATCAGATTTCCGCCATTTTGGATCCACCAACAAGTTTTTCATGTCCTAAATCAGTCTTGTATTTTGGATTCCAACTCTGATTTAAAAGTACGTAATTTTTTTGAAAATTTGTTTCGCTACTTCAAACCGGTTTTGACATTTCCGCCATTTATCGGCCATTTTGAATTCCCCGAAACAAAAGTAAAATCTGTAAAATTGAATTTGCTCTGTCAAAGGATTTCTCCATTTTGGATCCCAAAACTTGGCTTTTAGCGCCATTTTGGATTCACACCTTAAATGAGTATTTAAGCACTTGACTTTGAACCTTCATTTTGGAGCATTGAAACATTGCAAATATGTACGTGATATCTTTGAAAATTGACTTTTAACCACCATTTTGGGTCCCACTAGGAACTTTGGGCACTTCGAGGCAAAACCGTACATGTTTCCGCCATTTTGCATCAGGCTGAACCGGAAAATCTCTCAAGATTAGAAAGTGCCTAATTATAAATCCCATTTATAAATAACGGTCATTTTGCTTTCAAAACTAGCAAAAACCGATGTTTTTGAAAATTGATTTGGAACTGGGAACTAATTCCGTCAACAGCTGCCGCCATTTTGGCTTCCAGTTCTGAGTTAAAATTTGTTGCACGTTTGTTAACAGCTGATAACCGCCATCTTGACATTTTGACTCCCTCTTCACAGTTGAGTGTTTTTTTAAATTAACTAGGAATCGCCATTTTGGAACCCACTAAGAACTTCGGGCACTTTGTTCCAATTCCGCCATTTTGGATCCCGCTGAAAACAGGAGCCTCCCAAACCAGTAAACGTGTAATTATAACCGCCATTTTGGATCCCGCAGAGTTTCGCCGCTTCCAACCGATTCTGACATTATCCCTATTTATTTGCACACACAGGATTTGTCAGCACTTTTAGTATGTTGAACAGCACATAAAGTATAGCATACGTGTAATTATAACCGCCATTTTGGATCCCGCAGAGTTTCGCCGCTTCCAACCGATTCTGACATTATCCCTATTTATTTGCACACACAGGATTTGTCAGCACTTTTAGTATGTTGAACAGCACATAAAGTATAGCATCTTAAAGCAAAAAACCATTGTCTTCTAATTATTTCCACATTTGCATAAAAAAAAATCTACTACGCACCAAATTTTTTCATTTACATTTTTTTCTGCAAAACAGAAGAAGCCATGAATGCAAGTATATACTCATTATGTTGCAAATTTTATTCTCTTTCAGTTTAGTCACGCAAAAAAAATTCACGTATGATCCACGGTTTTCGAGATGTAAAGGGAAAACATCGGTGGGACCCACGTCTTACACCATTCTTTGGAGATTGCGGCTAACGCACACGCAAGATTTTTCAGGACTTTTAGTATGTTAAACAGTACATAAAGTAGAAAATCTTAGCGCAAAAAACTATTGTCTTCTTTTTCCACATTTGCGTAAAAAAATCTAATACGACTGGACTACTACGTCGATCAATGAAGACAAAAATTGAAAAAAATTGATTTAAATAAGTCCCTACATGCTTCGAGTAATCTGCAGCTAATAAAATTCCGCATCTCGTCACGTGTAGCGATTTTTAATATTCAATTGTATAACAAAGTTATGCGCGATAGAAGTGCAATTTCGGAAGTCACAATTTTGTGAGAATTGCTCTCCGTCCTAGATTTCTGGACTAAAACACCCTGCAATTCCAAATTTATTGACATATTTGGAGAGCACATGAAAAGATCTACCAGACAGTCAAAGAACGATGTCTGTGGCCCTATTGGTTCCCGAGAAATAATTAGAAATATTTCGAATTTGAGATAACACCAGATCTTTACGTTTTGAGGTCTCAGGAACTTAAAAAAGGCAGCAGAGAAGCGGCTGGAACCTCCCCAACGCGTAGGTCTTTGATGATAAATAGAAACATCACAGGATTCCGGTGCTCGGTATCGTCGGTCACTATATCGCGGTTGCTACGCCAAAAGTTTCCTTATGGGTCAGCACCTAGCAACCACGATACCATTTGAACCACATTTGAACTAAGGATATAACGATATTGCTACCAGAATACGGGCTCTGGCTAACGCGTTTCGAATGCCAAGTGTTCATTATCAAAGCATATGCTATATACATATGTAGGTCATATAATACCGAGTAGTTAAATAAAAAACGATAAAGGGATGCCATGAATCTTTGAAAATACATTGTTGATTAACCCTCTAGTTTTGTTAACTTCTGTCAAAACTGTGTTAGTCAATCCTTACTTCCACAAGGGCAGCGACTTCCAAGGTAAACAAAAGTCACTTTTGGTTTTAATTGACCCTCGGTATTTTACAGGGTTACTACAAAATCCCGAAACGATCAATTTTCTACTCTGTTATTTTATTTAGATTTTTTTTAAACTTGGCATCTAGACACAGTTGAAAGCAAGGAATTCGAAATATTTATAAGTTTTTTACCACTTCCGGTTTAACAGGAATTGTATTATACTTGACCGAAAATAGTCATTTTATTTTAACCTGCAATCACTAAAATTTTCGAATTCGAGATAAGACCGGATTTATACGTTTTGGGGTCTCAGGAACCCAAAAAAGTGGTTTTTAAAATGTCTGTGTGTATGTTCATACGTTTGTAAGCACACCACGGCCTAAACTACTTGACCGATTTGGCTGATGTTTGGTACGTAGGAATCTCATAACCCAACTTAAATCTGAAAAGCTTTTGGAGCCAATCATGCAACAGGAAATGCCCACACCAATTTTAAATTTTAAATGCAAACCGCCATTTTTGACGTCACCATAAAAAAGGCCTTCAAATTCTGCTTCAAAGATGTATTAACTCTTAATGCCTTTTTGACAAAAACCTGAATATTCGAGATATTTAACGTACTTTGATAACAGGATACAGCCCAAACCTCCGGACCGATTTTGCTGAAATTTTGCACATGGAGATTGTATTACACCTCAAAGAGCTGAAAAAAATAGTGTGGAGGCAAGTGACTCACGGTACGTGCCGTTTTGGCATGTCAATTTTCAAATTTAACAAAATACTCTCATTTAACTAGCCAAAACAAGTTTTTGAGAGATTTATTGTCAGCATCAGACAGGTCTTCAAATTCTTGTTTTAAATAAAACAAAATTCATTCGCATTTGGTGAAAAAAAATTTAAGAACAGTTTTTAGGAAATCTGAAAATAAACTGAAGCACCTCTGAGAAATCCAGTGTTGCCCTGCATGCTTTACACATCAATGACCAGAATAAGTGATAACTGATAATATTAAGTTAGTGTGTAGTGTGAACAGATGCTGGACGCAATGGAGATTACCTACCGCCATCTAGTCTAGTCTAGAGATAAGCTTAAAAACGGTGATGCAGGTTCGATCGCATATTCCCCTTTGTTTATGCTATTATAGGTAGGTACTCGTTATATTTATGCGAGTATTTATGTGTTCCCCCAAGCGGAACCATTTCTCGATCTGTGATTGGTCAGCCGGGGGGTGGAGCTACGCTGGTGCACCTATAAATATTTCAGTTTTTTATAAGGTACGGCTGTTTAGCTTTGATAATTAGCACGTTGTGTTCGAAACGCATTAGCTGTGAAAATCAAGTGTTTCGGTGTGGTGGGGTGTTTCTAGTGATAGTGGACCCTAGCTATTACAAAATTTCGATTTTTTTTTACCCAAAGGGCATTAATGTCTTAGTTAAAACAAAAATTTGAAAACCTTTCTGATGGTGACAATAAATTTTTCAAAAACTTGTCGATTGCGTCCAAAAACTTTTCAGCTCTTCAACGTGTAATACAAAATACAATCTCCATGTGCAAAATTTCCGCCAAATCGCTCCAGGGGTTTGAGCTGTAGCTGTAGCGTGTTTTTAAAGTGCGCTAAAAATATTTTTTTTTTGCAAAAGGGACACTAAAACTAAAAGTGAATACATCTTTGGAAGCAGAATTTAACGGCCTTTCTTATGGTGATACGTCAAAAATGGGGGTTTGCTTCTCAAATTTAAAAATTGATGTGCAAAAAGGGCACTAAAAGAACTTATCAAATCACAATGTTTATTTACTATTATAAATTATTATAACACGTTCAGAACAGTTTTATTAGTTTTAACATTTTCAGCACTTTTATTTTCTTTACTCTTTTTAAAGAATGTGCCTAACACTATTCCACAAAACAAGATAAAACCTACTTGTGCATTTGACATGAATTTATTGGAACAATCTGTAGGATTGTCAATATTAAGTGTAAAGATTTGCGAGGCAATATGAGCTGCAACTAAACTAGTGGCTGCGTAATAAGGCCAAGCCATGTTGTTCATAATACCAGAAAAAACCACCCCCACTGTCATTACTGAGGCAAATCCACTCAGCCACAATTTTGTGTCTTTATCAAACCTCAGTGCAGTTGATTTTATCCCTAATTTGTAGTCATCGGCTCGATCCTGATGAGCATATATTGTGTCATATATAATTGTCCAACAGACGGAAGCTAAATAAAGCGGCAAGCAAATTGGTATATCTACGTAACCTTTAACAGCACTAAATCCTAAAAGTATTCCCCAATTGAACGTAAGTCCTAACACTAACTGTGGCCAATCTGTGACCCGTTTCATTAGCGGATACATTGCAACTAGAGCTAACGAACTGGCACCTAAAAACACACTATACCAGTTTAACTGCAATAACACCCCTAAACCTAAACTAAGTTGTCCACCCAAAAACAACCAAGCGTTCTTCATAGACACTTCACCATTTACTAAGGGTCTTTCTTTAGTGCGTTCCACCTTTGAATCAATATCACGATCCCACATATCATTAATGGTACAACCAGCTCCCCTCATTATAACAGCTCCTGTTCCAAACAGGGCGAGGGTGTAGAGATCCGGAAGGCATCCTGCAGCTGTGGCCGATCCGATACCCCATCCACAAGGCCAAAATAATAACCAAGTGCCAATTGGTTTATCTAAACGCATCAATTTCAAGTACGGCTGAAGGGGTTTCGGAGCACTGACAACCAATCTTGTTACGAAATTCACTTTTTCCACTCTAATTGCTTGTGCATTTGTTGAACTCGCGCTGTTGTTATTTGCCGTCGTATTGAACCAGCAACAAACAACATTGGGCTTAAAACCGTCAGGAAACTTCAGCCTACCCTTTGCAACATTCGTACGATTTAGTAATTTGTGGGTAAAATTAATCCAAGACATCCTTTACAACCTGGAGAAGATGTGGGTGACGATCTAATGCCTTTAAATTACTTTTTAGGCTTGTTTTATTGATATTTAAGACACCCTAACCTTGAATGTCAAAATGTAAATGTTAGGTTAGGATAACAAACCGGGGTCGGGAGGCCATTCCCACTCGTTTCGGCATGACGTGCGCATAACATTTTTCAAACGGGGATCTTATTGGTCAAGGGGATTGGCGGCAACAGTTAAATAATCCGATCACATTAGTTTGTGTTTTGCGAGTATTTTGCGGCTTGAACCAGCTTGAACAAATACCAGAACGCTCGCACCACCGTTTAATGGATTATTCAACATTCAATTCTGAGTCGATTATAAGAAGAAAAGTTCATATGGACATAGGGCAAAAAATGCTTCTTCAGGGTTGTTATTAACGGCCCCTCCAGACACTATATTTTTTGATCATGGAATGCACCCTTGCACCATGATGGTATGTACCGTAGAGAACAATTTTAGATCGGGACCCACTCGAAATTTTCCTTAGGATCGAAGATGCCCCCCCGTTTTGAGGTGACGCTCAAAAATGGAATTATCGGAAAAGAATAACACTAGAGAAAACTTGTGCGTGATAAGAATTTCATGTATTTTTGGATCCTTTTGTGGACAAAAACAACTAAAACCCCATCTTGAACAAATGAATTAAAAGAACTCGCACAAACACTGGCACAAAATTAAGTTCTTCTGGATTTTTTCACTATTGGCGACTCAGGATTGCTAATTTAGGGCCGGTTTATCGATGCTCAGTCATCTCAAACTGAAAGCCAATTGCCTAGCAACTAGCGATCTGATTGGCTACAAACTGTCAGTTTGCCGTTAGCTGACACTTAGCTGAGCATCGATAAACCGACCCTCAGAAACACACTTTTAAGTAGCGCTCTGATTGGCTACAATCTGACAGTTTGCTATGGAACGCCGTTTTGCTATTTATTAAATAGGAAAAGAGATATGTTGAAGAATATTTAGGCGACATATTTTGTAGTGAATGAAAACGTTAGTCAATTTTTCATCGAAATAACCATTCATGTATTGTCTCAAAATTGATGATTTTGAATATTATATACTTATATTATGGAACGCCGTTTTGCTATTTATTCGTGTAAAAATAAAATTTATACAAGAAGTATTAATGTTGTTGTTAAGCAAACAATACCTTTTCTTACATAATATAACAATATTGGAATATTGTTTTAGTTTTGGCAACAGTTATTAGACGCTCTGTATCAAAACGTCTGGTATTGCGGCTAATTCCCTATTAAATACATGAGGAGCCACCTAGATCTTTAACGTTTGTTTGTATTCATGTTCCTGTGCTAGCCAAAATAGTGTAATATTTGGAACAAGACCCAGAAACAAACATTACTGTTAAACCAAAAATTTGCATTGAGTAATACCCAGATGTACAAACTTGACATATAGCATAACATTGTCACTGGTTTGAAACTGTCCCTCCTTGAAAGAATAAAAACGTCACTGCTCTTCTATGATGTTAGGCAAACAAGAGTGATGCTATTAAGGGAATGATTTTCTAAATCTACTGTTTGCATAAATTCAGACTTATCTTCCTTTTTAACCCTTATATTAATTACTTCTATTTTTTTTGCAACATTTGAGTGCCGCTTAATGTTTCCGAGTTCTCGCGTTATCAGTGTATTGTATTAATTGATGATTATTGATTCTTCTACAGTTAGTTGTTTCAATTCTCAGCCGAAGAGATGATATTTATAGCAACACACTCGCGTATCGTGTTAATTATTGCACTGAGTTTACTTCAAAACTCAATAAGTGGCGTTTTAATTCAAGTCTCCTATATTAATGTGCACGAGAATACAAGTAAAAAACCTTGTAAATCAAGTCTCGTTAAGTACCTATTAGACTAATGCAAAGATTCAAGAACCCAAGAGACGTTTTAGTTCAAGTGTTATACAATAATTAATGCACGAAAACTAAAGTGACGTTTTAATTCAAGTCGCGTGTTAATGTGCACCAGAAGTCAAGTGACGTTTTAATTCAAATCTCGTATTAATGTGCACGAGAATTCAAGTGACGTTTTAATTCTAGTTTAGCATTCATTAATGCACGAAAACTCAAGTGACGTTTTAATTCAAGTCTCGTGATAATGTGCACGAGAACTCAAGTAGGTACGTATCGCTTTTAATTCAAATCTCGCATTAATGTGCACGAGAACTCAAGTGACGTTTTAATTCTAGTTTTGCATTCATTAACGCACGAAAACTCAAGTGACGTTTTAATTCAAGTCTCGTGCTAATGTGCACGAGAACTCAAGTAACGCTTAATTCAAGTCTCGCATTAAATGTGCACGAGAACTCAAGTGAGGCTTAATTCAAGTCTCGCATTAAATGTGCATGAGAATTCAAGTGACGTTTTAATTCCTCAGAGTTGGCTAACCTGACTCGACATAATTGAGCGTGGGCACTACGTGTGGTATGTATGCAACCCAGGAATCTCGTGCAATGTTGGGTTGCATACATTCCAGACGTAGAGTTCGCGCTCATTTAGTCCGCGCACGCGCAAAAATCTCTCAGCGTGTATGTCGAGTGAAATAATTCATTGTCCAGTGAGTGTGATTTTGACTTTAGCAAATCTGAACGAAATTACAGTCAAATCAATAAAATTCTATTTTTAGGAGCAAAAAAGCGGAGCAAACTTTACGTCGCCGTAAGGCCACAGGTAACACAGACCGTCGTCGAGGATTATGCAGTCCAAGTCCAGTTAACTAGTTAACTGCATGTTATCAGTTGTTAAGTAAATGGGGAATTCTTTTACGCAATCACTTTCATCACTTTCCACTTTTTTAAGATGAAACAATGAACATACATAACAACCTGATAACAACCGTCATCGACATAACCTCAAATCGTTTGAATTTTAGAGATTTTTGCGCGTGCGCGGACTAAATGAGCCCGAACTCTACGTCTGGAATGTATGCAACCCCACATTGCACGAAATTCCTGGGTTGCATACATACCAGACCTAGTGCCCACGCTCAATTATGTCGAGTCAGGTTAGCCAACTCTGAGGAATTAAAACGTCACTTGAATTCTCGTGAACATTTAATGCGAGACTTGAATTAAGCCTCACTTGAGTTCTCGTGCAGATTTAATGCGAGACTTGAATTAAGCGTTACTTGAGTTCTCGTGCACATTAACACGAGGTTTGAATTAAAACGTCACTTGAGTTTTCGTGCGTTAATGAATGCAAAACTAGAATTAAAACGTCACTTGAGTTCTCGTGCACATTAATGCGAGACTTGAATTAAAAGCGATGCTTACCTACTTGAGTTCTTCGTGCACATTATCACGAGACTTGAATTAAAACGTCACTTGAGTTTTCGTGCATTAATGAATAATGAGGTAGAATTAAAACGTCACTTGAATTCTCGTGCACATTTAATACGAGACTTGAATTAAGCCTCACTTGAGTTCTCGTGCACATTTAATGCGAGACTTGAATTAAGCGTTACTTGAGTTCTCGTGCACATTAGCACGAGGTTTGAATTAAAACGTCACTTGAGTTTTCGTGCGTTAATGAATGCAAAACTAGAATTAAAACGTCACTTGAGCTCTCGTGCACATTAATGCGAGACTTGAATTAAAAGCGATACTTACCTACTTGAGTTCTCGTGCACATTATCACGAGACTTGAATTAAAACGTCACTTGAGTTTTCGTGCATTAATGAATGCTAAACTAGAATTAAAACGTCACTTGAATTCTCGTGCACATTAATACGAGATTTGAATTAAAACGTCACTTGACTTCTGGTGCACATTAACACGCGACTTGAATTAAAACGTCGCTTTAGTTTTCGTGCATTAACTATTGTATAACACTTGAACTAAAACGTCTCTTGGGTTCTCGAATCTTTGCATTAGTCTAATAGGTACTTAACGAGACTTGAATTACAAGGTTTTTTACTTGTATTCTCGTGCACATTAATATAGGAGACTTGAATTAAAACGTCACTTATTGAGTTTTGAAGTAAACTCAGTGCAATAATTAACACGATACGCGAGTGTGTTGCTATAAATATCATCTGTTCGGCTGAGAATTGAAACAACTAACTGTAGAAGAATCAATAATCATCAATTAATGCAATACACTGATAACGCGAGAACTCTTAAACATTAAGCGACACAGTGGCGACACCCAAGTGTTGTCGAACATAAGTTTATGAAATATTAATAATTTCTCCATATAAGTATATAATATTCAAAATCATCAATTTTGAGACAATACATGAATGGTTATTTCGATGAAAAATTGACTAACGTTTTCATTCACTACAAAATATGTCGCCTAAATATTCTTCAACATATCTCTTTTCCTATTTAATAAATAGCAAAACGGCGTTCCATATAAAACTATAATACCTATCGTTATTGTGGTGGAGCAAATCATATACCGAAATTGTCGCTAGCCCGCTGTCTAGTACTCAATAACAAGAAGATACTTGAGTACTGTGTCAAGTACTTAAGTTCTGAAAGTACTTAAGTACCTTATTAAATACCCAGTCTCTTATTTTACTTAAGTACTATGTCAAGTGCTTAAGTATTTTATGAAGTATTTTTATTAAATACTCAGTGCCTTATTTTACTCAGTACTTCTAAGTATTGGTACTGGGTACTTAACGTGTGCGCAGTGCGCACTAGTAAAGTACTGGACTGCAATTTTCAAGTACTTCTATCCAGTACTTGTACTTTATACTTGAAATACATTCAGAGTACTTTTTTTCGGCACTTGGCCCAGCTCTGGTACTAGTGCCCCACTCTCCCCTGACTATACGACGCATTTCTTGGTGGTGCACGGTGTATAGTAACTATTATTAATTTATTAAGTTAATTTCAATTTCAATTAAATTTCTGCTTAAAAGATTTCCTACCAGTTTTATGAGCACAAGAGCAAGAGTAGAATAGTACTTACGACAGGACGAGAGATGTCTCCTAGGATGCGCCATAAATCAGCGACAGTCATTAATCCAACTAGGAAAACCGTGAATAATCCAACAAACTTAACAGAAGCACAGCAAGTTAACATGGTGCCTGTGAACATTAACCAAAACCACCAACTTTTGGAAAATTCTTTTATCCTGGAAGATGATATTTTCACAGCACCAAGGAGAGAGCCCATCATAAAACACAATAATATGGGATCCAGAAGAATGTACTGGGTGAGAGTTATAACTCCTACATCTGAAAATTGAAAGGGATGATGCAAACAAATAACAATGTAGGTACTTACCAAACAAAATCAGCAAGGAAGAAAATATGGCCGCTGTTATAGAGTGTGTCATTTCATCAACAGTCAGAAAAGCCGTTGGCACTAGCGTGGCACCTAAGGCTGTGCAAAACTAAAACAGGAAAAGGCAATAATTAATAAAATATCTTAGCTTGAGGGGTTGACAATTTGGAAATTTTGGTGTACAATCATGAGAAATTTGTACAATTCTTTTCAGGAATTTTGGAAATTTTGGATATTTTTACATAATTTTGCAATTTTCTGGAAATTTTGGTGTACAGATTTTTACCCAGTTGTCAACCCCTCGTCTTAGCTATTCTTCTATGATTAAATGCTACAGCATGAAACAATGGGCAGCTATGGAAGCGGCTGGAACCTCCCCACTTGGTGAATGATCCAATCTTTTAGTATTTTCAACAAAACTTCCGTTGCACGTTATCAATAGAATTTTTGATTTGCATATTTATCTGAGGAGCCTCACTGAATCTCGACAGCTCTATTGATTCATTTAAATTTTTAAGCATGAAAAAGTACATGTCAGATTATTTACTCTCAGCACAATCATCAGCTATTTATTTATAAGTAAAATTAAGATTAATATAGGTACTCATAAGTCATTACAGTGTTTTGCTTTTTATTTCTGTAAAGCAGCGCTTAATTTTTTCAAAATCCTTGATATTTTTATTTCACTTTGCCAAACGTGTTGTCCCGTTTTGCTATAGTTAGTTATTTATGTTTTGGCAAGGGCTGTGTGGAAGAACAGTCCCCGGCTCATATGGGAGAACTGAACATAGCCCTTGAGATTTACCACCAATATATTTTATCGTTTTACACATTTTTTTTCTCACGTATTATATTATATTTGTCCTGGTAAATGAAGTTAAAAAAAAAAAAAACTGGCGAGAAAAAGTGAGGCTCCTCGAATAAATGTGCAAATCATAGACGTTTATTGATGACGTACAACGGAAGTTTTGTTGATATGCCGCTTTCTGGATTTTTTCTAAATTTTACAATCTTTTGCCAAAAGTTCTTGTGTTTGCAAGAAGTAAGCTAGGTAAGAAGTAAAATAAATGAAATTAGATTCCTGGTAAATTATTATTTTAATAATCAACTAAGGGCTTTCTATACTTATAACTAACTTCATGAACTTACGATTCTCATTCCAAGGTAGCTTGTATTCTCATATTTATCACCAGGCTTATCAAAGGCAAAAGTTCCGTCATATCCAGTTAAGTATCCAGACAAAGCAATAAGCATCTGCAATAATTATATCAGCAAGTTATTATAACCAGTCTCAGAATACCTTTCCAAGTGGAGGATGTACATCAAAAAAGAAAGTGCGATTTATATACCAACTACCCATTTTACCAAAATGAGTCTCATCCCAACTTAAATATACATCAAATTATTATTGTAAAATAAGACAAGATGTAATATGAACATACCAAACATGATCCGGTTCCGTTACTTTGTAAAATCGAGTAGCCACAGTAAGCAGGCAAATGGTACTAAAGGCAAACCACCACATTCTAGAAATAATGTGGCTTGAAAAAAATATTATGCTGAGTGTGGAGATGTTCTTACCTCTTTTCTGTCATTTTAAGCACAATTTACTAATTAGGTAAATTAGAAATTTTGATTTTTATGAGAACCTCATTAGCTTGTAGTATGTACAACTGTAACTGTAATTGTATTTTCGCCAACTCACAGCACAATGCTGCTCTTGTATGTACGTTATTCCACAATCACACTTTCTCTTCCTCTACAGCTTTCTTGTCTTCTTCCTTTTCCCTACACTCCACTCCACACTTTATTCTTCCTTTACCTCGTTCTTTACTACCTTTTTACTTCTTCGCGGAGTGTGGGTAATAATGTAAACATAATTGAACACCAAACCCATGATACACCACCATAACCTTAGGCGGATACCACCAATACCAGGAGTACCATATGAGCCAGAGGTGAATGTACCCAGCCAAATACATATCGGTAAAAAATTTAAAATTTGACAGATGTCGCTTGCTGTGACAGTCTGACAGTAGAAATTAGACAATTTTTCGCGAATGAACGCCAAAAGCCTGTAAAGTAAAAAAGTCGAACGGTTTATTGGTCTGTGCTGGTATGAATAAAATAAACTGAGGGCAACATAAAGTGCATGTAAAGTAGTTGTAAAAATTTGATGAAACCTATTTTTTTGAAATATTTCATTAAATATGAAAGATATTTATGGAATGCCGTTTTACTTTTTAATGGAACATACATGCTGTGATAGCCAAAGAAATAAGATAATTCAAATTCAAATACTGTTAAGAGAAAATAAGTCTATTCTTATTATCTGAAATACAATTTCTATTATCACTCCCAGAATTTCTCTTAACACTAATTGAATTTCTGTTAACAGTAATTCAGAGAGATAATGGAAATACGTCTTCCTTCTCTCTCGCACCAGTTGAAATTATATCTTCTGTCTCATTCGCGCAAGCGCAGTCGTGATAATAGAAATTGAATTTCACTTAACAGAAATTCATTTACTGTTAACATTAATTCATTTTCACTTAAGAGAAATTCTATTTCAATTATCACTGCTTAGAGAAAATAGAAAAACAATTTCACTTAACAAAAATTCATTTAGAGATAAATTGAAATAAAACCGTAGTTTTAGGAGCCGTTTTACTTTTTAATGCAACCCATACCCTATGCATTTCAAAAAAATTCAAACATTTTAAATATATACAATAAAAATTAAAACGGCTCGTAAGATCAGTGTAAATCACCAAATTTATTTCTATTATCACTGCACGAATTTTTGTTAAGTGAAATTGTATTTCAATTTTCTCTAAAGCGAGATAATAAAAATTCTATTTCTGTTAAGTTAAATTGAATTTCTCTTAAGAGAAAATGAATTAATGTTAACAGTAAATGAATTTCTCTTAAGTGAAAATGAATTATTGTTAACAGTAAATGAATTTCTGTTAAGTGAAATTGAATTTCTATTAACACGATGCCTGGGATTGCATTTCTTTGGCTACCACAGCGTGCTGTTGCATTAAAAAGTAAAACGGCGTTCCGTACATTTCTTTGGCTACCACAGCGTGCTGTTGCATTAAAAAGTAAAACGGCGTTCCGTACGAGATAGATATCGTGTTTTTAAGTGGTACGAAAGAGAAAGATGACAACCCAATGGGCCAATGGCGTATTTTCATTATCTCTCCGAATTACTGTTAAGTGAAATTCAATTTCTATTATCACGACCGCGCATGTATGAACTGCGAGTGCGACAGATAATGTATTTTCAAGTGGTACGAAAGAGAAAGATGACAACCCAATGGGCCAATGGCGTATTTTCATTATCTCTCCGAATTACTGTTAAGTGAAATTCAATTTCTATTATCACGACCGCGCATGTATGAACTGCGAGTGCGACAGATAATGTATTTTCAAGTGGTACGAAAGAGAATGATGACAACCCAATGGGCCAATGGCGTATTTTCATTATCTCTCCGAATTACTGTTAAGTGAAATTCTATTTCTATTATCATGACCGCGCATGTATGAACGCGAGTGCGACAGATAATGTATTTTCAAGTGGTACGAAAGAGAAAGATGACAACCCAATGGGCCAATGGCGTATTTTCATTATCTCTCCGAATTACTGTTAAGTGAAATTCTATTTCTATTATCACGACCACGCATGCTCGATTGCAACAGAAGATGTAATTTCAATTAGTCCGAGAGAGAAGTAAGACAGTCCAATAACGTATTTTCATTATCTCTCCGAATTACTGTTAAGTAAAAATAAATTATTCTTAAGAGAAATTGTATTACTGTTAACAGAAATTGAATTAGTGTTAAGAGAAATTCTGGGAGTGATAATAGAAATTGCATTTCAGATAATAAAAATAGGTTTATTTTCTCTTAACAGTATTTGAATTTTAATTATCAGTACTTGAATTTTAATTATCTCATTTCTTTGGCTACCACAGCGTGCTGTTACATTAAAAAGTAAAACGGCGTTCCATAGATATTCTAACTTTGGTCCAGTATAAAAATTTATAAGAATTAATATTTTTTAGTTACAAATTTAAGTAGGTACAAGGTACAACCCACAAGTTTCAAAACACTACTTTTTAATTATATAAGGGTCGGTCTTTCATCTCATGTTAACTTTAACCTGACCTTTTTTGCATGTAAGCTATCCAATGGTATTAATTTCAACCCTACATTATTCAGTAAAAAATCGAGTTTTCACCCCTAAATTTAAGCCCTCTCGATAAATTTCTCCTAAAATTTACTCCCCCTTTCTCGAAGATGTCATGTATACGACCTCATAGTTCCACAGCAAGTTACAGGGTTTTATGAATGTTTTTACCCCTAAACTCCGACCCCCCATTTCACCACTCTGACAGGCTCGAAAGAAAATTGTGTTTTCATTTCACCACACCAATCCAATTCGTTGAAAGATTGCGGCTATTTTAGATTTCAGCCCTGTGATTAGTTTTGTTAGTTCTGTCGGAAAATTCCCAAAATGACAAGTTTGACTGACGCAGTAATCTGTGAACTTAAATTGAGCTTTATTGAATTGAGTAGAAAAAAAGTTGCACATGCCTGCTCTAGAAGATATTTTAATCGTTTCACTTTATACAAAACTGCTACCTTTGGTCATTGCTTCATATGCAGTAAAACTTAAAGATCTTTTTCCTAATTCTAAGTAAATTAAGTATGGTATGCAAGCCACCCCTGGCAAAAAATATTCAACTATTATACCAAATTATATTTAGAAATTGTGGAATTCAAAAACAATGTACAGTGTGAGCAATAAAACAAAAATCTCAAGTTCTTAGCTAACAAGTTTCAGTTATGAATTTTTGATAAAAGTGCCGAGCGTTTGTCAGTATTTTGAAACAAAGCTCTGATAAGTAGTTTAAGTTCATCCGGTCTAAACTGTAAAGCCGATGGACCCTTCCCATCTGCCCATCTGTCATTAATATCCAACAAACTTGCACCAAGAACAAACACTAATTCACCAAGTTTATACCATAGAGGAACATACAAGCTGACTTCTTTTGGATCAGTGAACAGTTTGGGTCCACGCGTTTGCACCATTTTGAGAAGCTCTACTAACTGCTCGGCAGGTTCTGCTGAAATGTCCACAAACTTAGTAATTGAATTGATTAAGTTACTGCAGAGGGTATTTAGAATCACGCCCATAGTTTCATTATAAACTGTATTAGGTAGCACTTTCATCCAAACAGTTTTTAACAGCTCATGCTGCCTTAAACATTGCCTTATTGACTTTTCCACTGAAGGTTCAATTAGCTCCAAAGTTTGGCGATCCAATCCAGATTCCTTCAAAATGTCCTCGACTTGAGAAATTTGTCCCTTAACGTAAGTAGTAAACATTTTAGATCCTACTTCTTTAAGCAGATGACCTTCACCAGTAAAGCCATTAATTTCTGCATTGAGTATAGAAGGAAATTTAGTCAAGTAAGTGCCATTAAATTCACTTATTTTGTGCGAAAGGTATTCACAATTGTTACGGAATAATGCCACTTGTTGTGGAATGGTCTGGATCAGTTTGTTGTGATATTCCGGAACAAATGCAGAATATGTTGCACAAATATTTCTGACAGTGTATAGAAGATGTCCTGCAGAAAGCTCTGAAGATTGAACTGCTTTACACAAAATATGTTCCATCAAACTAATCAGGTCTAAAATGTTGCGAGAAACTGAACAGCGCGGAAATTGATTGGTCATATTAAAACCCTCCTGCAATTCCACCCCAACATCCACCATATCATGTAAATCCTTCTTCATCAAATCTCTTGCCTTTACCATATACTTCTGACACTTTTTGTTTATAAATAAAATGTCTACATTATTAGCATATTCCAGTAGTGATTGTGCATTATCTGTAAATATGAATGAAGAAATAAGAGCTTGTTCCAAATCTTCAGTGGCTTGAATTATAACGCTATATTGTTGCAATTCTTCTGCAGTGGAGGGAACAGTATCTTGCAAACAATGCTTTATAATTAATTCTGACAAATTATCTCTAATATCATCCCCTATGTACATCAAGGAGTTTATGCCCTCTGTTAATGGAAAATTGAGGTTTGCTGACAAAAAATTGGCAACAGTTTTTATGTTGGCAAATACTTCCGCATATGATGCCTTCATGTTTACATCAACTGTAATGATTTCTATCACTGAAAAATCGTCTTCTTGGTGGGTATTCACTTCACAAGTTGAATCAACAATTGGTACAAAAATATGCTCCCAGAGAAATCTAGCAACCTTGTGCAATGCAGTTACTGAATTGTTGTACAAATATAGCGCAGACGCTGTTTCGCCTACCCCACCTGAATTTATCTTCATCACATTCTTCCCATCTTTCGTCTCAAATAATATGTTGTCTTTGAAAACATTTGCCAACTTATAAAAAAAGGAATCTTTTGCCATTTTCACATTGTCCCCCAGTTCTTGAAATCCCTCCAAATCTTCAAGATCGGGGTTATCTGTAACCAGGTTTTCTGCCTCAATTATCTTCTCCACGCACAAAACATATGATGACTGATCTTCTTGTAGTTCTTTAATGGTCAAAATATCTTGGTGAATTTTGCATAAAACACCTATCATTTTCATAACAAGTGTGATCTTCTCAAGGTTTTGCCCATGTTTCATCATTACTAACTTCGACTCATTTATACTGCCCTTAAGCGAGTTTGCAGTATTTGCTCTCAAGGTAGCTAACTCTTCCTCTAGTAGGGCTGCCTTTTCCATCAACCGTTCGTTTCGTTTGGGCCGTTCTCTAAAGTGTACATAGATATCCTCCAAAAAGGTCGTTAGGCTAGTTTTCAAATTATTTATCGATGAAGTAGCTTCTGTAATTTGCTTGTTAAGTTCTTCCAACTCAACCTTCTCTGCTGATGATAGAACTTCTGATAGTAAACTCATTTTCACGTGCTGAATTTTAAAACTTCTTTTACTTCATTCAAAGTTTATCTCAAAACAAGAACGACGCAAATTGCTCTCAAATGTCAGAGATATATGTCAATTGTCAAGAATCATCAATGGATTGTCATTTGTCAGCCGGCTGTCAACACTAGCAAGTGTTCGATACTCCAATAGAGGGCTGCCCCATCGACACTCGTCCAGTGCTGGCTAAATACGCTCCTGGTCGAGAGATGGCGCTCCCAAAACTAGACAGCACACAAAATTCAACATTGTTTAGTGTGTTGCCTGGCTATGACAAAAATCTCAAAAATTAAATTAGAGCCGTTTTCTGGCGGTCGGTATGTTTTTGAAAACAAACTTGCATTGGAAAACATACGGCGAACGGCTATTTTGTATTAAAACAGTGTCAAAATAATGTCAGTTTTGAATACATTTCCGAAATGAATTTGAAACTGACAACAAAGTGACAGTATATTAATTCAAAACAAGGGTTTATCCTATGCTTCCAAATGCAAGTTTGTATTTGAAAACATGGCCATCGCCAGAAAACGGCTTAAAAGTGGGAGACATGGACATCCCACTCTTACTTCTTTCGTCCGTGTGCTGATTGTTGCCTAAAATTCCTAGGGAAATATTCACACGATTCAAAAATAGGCGTCCTGGGATAGACCATACGTGGTTAGTTGCCGGCACTATGATGCAACACAACATGCGTTAGTTAACTTTCAGCACGTGTTGCCATATAGACTTGTCGACGCGGGCGCCATCTGTCTGATAGCAGAATTTAAAACAGGAAGCCAGGGATAATAGGTCTCTGCATTAATCCAAGACTCAAACCAAGATGATGATAAATATAAAGTTTTGTGGAAATATAAAATTAAAGGGACTATCGAGGGGACAATAATATAAAATGAGAATATTTCAGAAAAAATTGATCTGTTTTCTTAAGCAAGCTTAGTAAGTAAGTAAGTAAGCTTACTAAGCTATTCTTAGTAAATACTATAAACCTTGTCAGAACTCAGAAGTAATATAATTTGTCTCAAATTTTAATATATTCCTCCAAAATTCTTTCAAATCACAAAAAATTGTACATCTACATTTTGTCCGTGTTGGCCGCTCGTTACCTCTTCAATCTATTTTACTCCGTATTTACTCGTTAATTTGCTATTTTACTTTCAGCAGGTACACCTGGCCGAGGTTCCAGTTTTATTGTTTTATTTGAGATTGAGGAAAAAAAGAGAATCTGTAATCGCCGTGAGAGTAGTCTGTGGTGAGAGTTTGTTTTCTTTAGCGCAAGCGCACATAATGAATATCAATATAAACGCGTGGGACGCCATTTTGATGTAGTGCTTTGTGTTTTAGGGCATCATAATTTTTCTCAAATAATGCAAACTTACCATGCATTGAAATAACGGAGGAGAACGTGATTGTCTCTCACCCAAGGTACGATAAAATAAGTTACACCTAAAATAAAGTTTTCAGTCTGGAATGCTAAATATTGTAGAATCAGAATCGGCGATTTAAAAGCCGAAAATTGTTTGTAAACAAAAGTACCCTCCAGTGTTCCGGGATGCCAAATGATTTTTAGTTATTGTTTCTTAACTTTTAAGTGTTTATTGGGAAAAGTTGTAGTTCGTTAGGGCTTTTTTTCGAGTGTTTTTACAAGGCGGGAAGGTAACCTGTTTAGTTTCCTTCAGTCCAACTAATGTATTAACCCGCATTAACCAATGAAATACAGTGCAATTTCAAAAGTTAAAAGAAACCCAAGAAAAGCACCCTCATAATTTTCGCGTTTTATAATAATAATTATTAGGTATAGGCATGCATTGCAGGTATAGTAATGGAATAATTATACCACCTATTTTAGAACTACAAATATAATAATAATAATGTATTTCTCTAAAAATTTACAGAGATAGTCAGAAAAAAAATGGCTAGCTACGGAAGCGGCTAAAACCTCCCCACTTGGTGAATAATCCAATCCTATCACCTATAAATTTCGATCCAGTCTTGAAGTGTTTCGGGAGTTTTTCAATTAAAATTCAAGCTTAATCGTGCTATTCTGTAAGGAATCGTTAGCATAACGACGTCTTGAACACAAGTATCGACAGTTTTCCTTCCAACTTGGATTGGAGCACGTCCCGTAGAACAGCCTTTCATTTGAATCGGATAAACCCTAACCAAAGTTAGTCGCTATTGCTATGGTGGAACCTTCCTTATTGGTCAACGCTTAGCAACGACGGACCACGTCGTTATCCTAACGATTTCTTACAAAATAGCACCGTGAGTTTGACTATTTTAACCTCCCCAAACCCATCACAATTTTAAAAAATGCAGCAGAGAAGCGGCTGGAACCTCCCCAACGCGTGGGTCTTTGATTTCAGGGACTTCTGTTTAAGATAATAAAGTTGATATGCCTAAATGGCACTTCCCGTTGACCAATTGCTCCCAAAAGCCTTTCAGCTCTTCAACGGGTCACCTCACCTCCATTTACCAAATTTCGGGCAAATCGATCCACTAGTTTGGGCTATAAAGTGGTTTCAGTGTTATTACAAAATTTCGATTTTTCTAAATGCGAATAAATTTTGTCTCATTTAAAACCAGAAATTGAAGACCTTTCTGATGGTGACCTCGATAGTGACAATAAATCTTTCAAAAACTTGTTTTGGATGGGTAAATGAGAGAATAATTTTAAATTTCGAAATTGGTGTGCCAAAACGGCACTTTCCGTGGGCCGATTGAATCCAAAATTTGTTCACCTCTTCGACGTGTAATACAATCCCCTTGTGCAAAATTTCAGCCAAATCGGTTCAGGGGCTTGGGCTGTACCGCGATTTTAAAGTCCGATAAAAATCAATTTTTTTTTATTTTTGGTCAAAAGGGCACTAAGAATGAATGCATTTTTAGAAGCAGAATTTGAAGGCCTTTCCTATCGTGACGTGAAAAATGGGGGTTTGCATTTAAAATTTAAAAGTTGATGTGCCAAAATGGCATTTCTGGTTGCACGATTGGCTCCAAAAGCTTTTCAGATCTAAGTTGGGTTATCACATGCACACGTACCAAATTTCAGCTAAATCTGTCGAGTAGTTTGGGCTGTGGCGTGTTTACGAACGTACGTACGAACGTACGTACATACATACAGACACATTTTAAAAACCACTTTTTTGGGCTCCTGAGACCTCAAAACGTATAGATCCGGTCTTATCTCGAATTCGAAAATTTTAGTGATTGCAGTAACCTCCCTTTTTTTTAAATGGTGAAGTGGAGTGGGGAGGTTAAAAAATGGGAGGTTACTGCAATCACTAAAATTTTCGAATTTGAGATAGCACCAGATCTCCACGTTTTGAGGTCTCAGGAACCCAGAAAAGTGGTTTTTTAAATGTGTCTGTGTGTATGTTCGTACGTACGTTTGTAAACACGCCACAGCCAAAACTACTGGGCCGATTTGGCTGCAATTTGGTACGTAGGCATCTCATAACCCAACTTAGATCTGAAAAGCTTTTGGAGCCAATCGTGCAACCGGAAATGCCATTTTGGCACATCAACTTTTAAATTTTAAATGCAAACCCCCATTTTTCACGTCACCATAAGAAAGACCTTCAAATTCTGCTTCTAAAAATGTATTCATTCTTAGTGCCCTTTTGACCAAAAATTAAAAAAAAATTGATTTTTATCAGACTTTAAAATCGCGGTACAGCCCAAGCCCCTGAATCGATTTGACTGAAATTTTGCACATAGGGATTGTATTACACCTCGAAAAGCTGAACAAATTTTGAATTCCATCGACTCACGGAAAGTGTCCTTTTGGCACACCAATTTCCAAATTTAAAATTACTCAATCATTTAACCATTAAAAACAAGTTTTTGAAAGATTTATTGTCACCATCAGAAGGGTCTTCAAATTTTGGTTTTAAATAGGACAAATTAATTCGCATTTAGCGCTGTTTGGTTCAAAAAATCGAAATTTTATAATAACAGTAAAAACACATTATAGCCCAAATTACTGAATCGATTTGGCTGAAATTTGGTACATGGAGATTAGGCGACCCGTTGAAGACCTGAAAGGCTTTTGGGAGCAATTGGCCCACGGGAACTGCCATTTAAGCATATCAACTTAAAATTTTAAATACAAGGCCTCCTTTTTTATGTCGCCTTTAGAAAGACGATCAAATTCTGGTTCTAAAAATGTACTTACAATTTCTGCCATTTCAATGGAAAATAGAGAAAAAATTCTTTCTCATTAAAAGGGAGCAGGCTGACAGTGGATGACATAAAGTGGCAGTTATTGTCAAAAATTTGGCAAAAGATTAACGTTAAAAGGAACATATTGTCAAATGTGATGGGTGATGTACGAGGTGATGTCGGTATTTGTCAGAAAATTGCGAAATTACAGACGATAAGGATTAAAAAAATTCTGTTGAATTGACTACTATCTACACAGAATACAAAGATCCACGCGATGGGGAGGTTCCAGCCGCTTCTCTGCTGCATTTTTTGGAAGTGACATTTGAAGGCATAAGAAGATTTGAGTTAATCATTCAAATTTCAAAGTTGATAATATTCCAAAATGGCACTTGCCGTTAACCGACTCTTAAGCGGGTACTTGTATCTCTACGTAGCAAATTTCAGCCAAATCGATCCAGTAGTTTGGGCTGTAGCGTGATATTTAATGTTGCTTCGAAATTTCGGTTTTTAAAATTTTATGCCAATAAGGCGCTAAGTGTACACGCAGAATTTGAAGACTTTTCATATGCTGTTAAGAAATTGTTTGTGGATTGGCAACAAAACTAACTGGGCTCACCAGAAGGCAAACACCAACCCCCATTCCAAATTTCATTAAAATCCGTTCGCCAGCTTTCGATAAATCGTGCTCACATACGTACGTACACACATGCAGTCATTTTTTAAAAACCACTTTTTCGTGATACTGGGACGTCAAAACGTAAAGATTTGGTGTTATCTCGAATTTCGAACATTGAATTAACAAGTTTACATACACGTTAAAAGAACATTTACACATTAGAATTTTATGCCATACAGAATACACATTTTCCGTTGACAGGTGTTCGCAGTTTGTTGTAGTTTTACTCCTAAATACTTATAGGAGCTGGTGGACTTTATGAAGTCTGTGTTTTGGTGTAACTATGTCGTTTATATCCCCCAAAATTGACATCCAGTCACCTTTAACAGATTTGTAGGTCAAAAGCGCATAGCAAGTTTCAACCGTTTTGTCCCCCTTTTAAATTGGAATATCTCCGTTGTCTTATAAGTTAGCAGGTTGAATCAAAAAGTGGATCATAGAGTAGACTTTCAAGTTTTGTTTGGTATATAGATACAAATTTTTCAAGGTCAAACTTCGTCTCTGCGGAAAAATGCTAAATTTTTTTAAATGGAACACCCGGTATATTTTGCATGTTTTGGTTAGATCTGATCATTCTAAACAAGTTTTGTATAGCATACTATAGGTCCTTTAAGGCACTGGTGGGGGTTTATTGCGCTTGGCCCCGTATGATACGCATGCGTTGATCTAGTGTCATTTCTAGTGCATTTATACGTCATTTGTCAATACTGTCAACAGAATCTGGGACCTTTCACGTTTACCACGTGCTATTTTAACCTACAATGATGATAAATGACACATAACTGACAGTAGACATTCAAGTAAATTCTGTCAGCGGTCAAAAAATGACTGCGCATACGGCATACATGGCGTCATGACGTCACGCTTACAGGACCTATAGCTCTAATTCTAACCCAAATACGTTATACTAATATACCGCGGCCGACCTATCTCTCGCTGTGTTCGTTGGGGTCGCCGACTGAGTGAGATGGGTAGAAATACCTTCGCCCTTTTGCGCGTGCCCAGAGGCAGCAGATGTGAACGTGAGGGGAAGAGGCGGACTTCCAGTTAGCTTGCAGTGAATTAACGCATGCTCAGTATCGCGGAAGTATTTCTGATCAACAGAAACGCAGATATACGTGTGACTCGTTCTCATTTCGCCCCAACATCTCTCTCTACCCGCGGTATATTAGTATAACGTATTTGTTCTAACCTTTCGGCGGACATTTTGAAATTTGTAGCGCGAACGTTGGCATTTTGAAAATCTCGAGAAAAAAATAAAACTAAAAAAATTTAAAAATTGATTCCCTGTTAATGAAGAGTATTTTAGATAATTTATGTGGTAAATTTCATTTTGAAATCTTAAGTGGTTAGCCCGGTACAGTCCTTCAAAGTGCCAACGTTCGCGCTACAAATTTCAAAATTCCCGCCAAACGGTTAGAAGTAAAGCTGTAGTATCTATACAAAACTTGTTTAGAATGATCAGATCTAACCAAAAAATGCAAAATATGCCGGGTGTTCCATTTAAAAAAATGTAACTTTTTTCCGCAGACGAAGTTTGACCTTGAAAAATTTGTTTCTATATACCAAACAAAACTTGAAGGTCTACTCTATAATCCACTTTTTGATTCAACCTTCTAACTTGTAAGACAACGGAGATATTCCAATTTAAAAGAGGGACACAACCGTTGGGTAACCCTGTACCTCCACTACTTCTCACACAAGCTCGCCTATTACTCCTACCCCCTTGGTCCAATATAGCCCAAAAGCAATCCCCGCCACCGCGCCGCCGAGTATTTTGGAAAACACAGCTGTATACCAAGTTTAAGCTCCATATATCGAATCTGTAATCCTACGGACAGACTAGACGAGCGATAGAGTCAAGATCTTGAGATAAAAGTCAAGAATTCGATAATCTAAAAGAAAAGACTACCGACTGATCCCTCAGCGCTTCCGTAATTACGCATCTGAAGAGAATTCGTTCCTAAGCAACCTATAGAGTAAAAGATAGAAAACGGCGTTTGCACATTGCAAAAGGGGAAATAAAATGTAAATATCTTTAGGTGGAAATTTGTGAAATGTATTAAAAAACTCCATAAAAAATGATGAAAGAAGTTATAACCTCCCCAATCCACTTCACCACTTAAAAAAAGGGAAGTTACTGCAATCACTAAAATTTTCGAATTTGAGATAACACTAGATCTTCACGTTTTGAGGTCTCAGGAACTCATTTTCTGGAAATTTTAGTCGTGCATCCCAACAACGTAATCGGGCCCTCGTGTTCCACTCGAGCCGATTAATACTTTGTTGAAATGCACTCCAAAAATTTCCGGAGAGAATTAATGCTCTTATGAGATTATAAGTGAAAATTACGAAATTAGTCATAGACGAAAAGCATAAAAAAAAATCTGTTGAATTGACTACTATCTAGACAGAAAACAAAGATTCACGCGATGGGGAGGTTCCAGCCGCTTCTCTGCTGCATTTTTTTCTTTTAATAATCATGAAGCGCGTAAGCCGCGCAGCGAGCGTAACTTTTTTGCTCGCGTTAGGGGTGAACCGTCGTCTGTACGAAAAAAATTATTAGGGCCTTTCTCGTAGAAAATTAAGCGATTTTTAATTTTGTACACCATGTCTTTGGTCGAAAAGTGCGTAATTTTTATACTATTTTGGATATAACACTCTGCCTTTAGCGCCATCTAGAATTAAGGACTTCCGGTTAAGATTTCGAAATGCCGGCACTGATTTTCGGATTCAGCAGGGTCCAATTAGTCCAGAAACACCTGTTGTCAAAATGTTATCCGATTTGCTTCTAACAAGTCACAAATCTCAAAACTTAAGGCCGTTCATTTTCTATAGCAGAACTAAAATTTTTCTGGAACTGTACAACCCTAATTTGTAAGGGACTGTACTTTTGACAATTTGATCGAAAGGACCCTATATGATAGTGGCCCAGAAGAAATCTGATCTAGACGATTCCAAACTTTGATTTTTGCTGTGGAAGTATAATAAAGTATTCTTACAACATTGAACACAAAAATATAGAATTTTTCCCGGGCAGTCATATTTTTATTAGGCTCTAAACCAATTTGAACCCCGAAAATGGCATTTTCACGAATTTTTAACCTCCCCAACCCCAACACAATTTTAAAAAAATGGGAGGTTACTGCAATCACTAAAATTTTCGAATTCGAGATAAGACCGGATCTATGCGTTTTGAGGTCTCAGGAACCCAAAAAAGTGGTTTTAAAAATGTGTCTGTGTGTATGTACGTACGTACGTTCGTACGTTCGTACGTACGTTCGTTTGTAATCACGCCACAGCCAAAACTACTAGACCGATTGGGCTGAAATTTGGAACATAGGCATCTCGTAACCCAACTTAGATCTGAAAAGCTTTTGGAGCCAATCGTGCAACCACAAATGCCATTTTGGCACATCAACTTTTAAATTTTAAATGCAAACCCCCATTTTTCACGTCACCATAAGAAAGATCTTCAAATTCTGCTTCTAAAAATGTATTAACTCTTAGTGCCCTTTTGACCAAAAATTAAAAAAAAATTGATTTTTATCGGACTTTAAAATCGGGGTACAGCCCAAGCCCCTGAACCGATTTGGCTGAAATTTTGCACATGGGGATTGTATTACACGTCGAAGAGCTGAACAAATTTTGAATTCAATCGACTCACGGAAAGTGCCGTTATGGCACACCAATTTCCAAATTTAAAATTATTCTCTCATTTGACCATTAAAAACAAGTTTTTGAAAGATTTATTGTCACCATCAGAAAGTTCTTCAAATTCTGGTTTTAAATGGACAAAATTAATTCGCATTTAGCGCCGTTTGGTTCAAAAAATCGAAATTTTATAATAACAGTAAAAATACATTATAGCCCAAATTACTGAATCGATTTGGCTGAAATTTGGTACATGGAGATTGGGTGACCCGTTGAAGACCTGAAAGCAATTGGCCCACGGGAAGTCCCATTTAAGCATATCAACTTAAATTTTAAATACAAGACCTCCTTTTTTATGTCGCCATTAGAAAGGCGATCAAATTCAGGTTGTAAAAATGTGTTCACAGTGTCTGCCATTTCAGTGGAAAATAGAGAAAAAATTCTTTCTCATTAAAAGGGAGCGGGCTGACAGTGGATGACAAAGTGGCAGTTATTGTCAAAAAGGTGGAAAAAGATTAACCTTAAAAGAAACATACTGTCAAACGTGATGGGTGATGTCCGAGGTGACGTCGGTATTTGTCAGAAAATTGCGAAATTAGTCAAGGATTAAAAAAATTCTGTTCAATTGACTACTATCTACACAGAATACAAAGATCCACGCGATGGGGAGGTTCCAGCCGCTTCTCTGCTGCATTTTTTTCTCGGAAACCTAAAGATTCCAATCTTTTATTTTTTCACCAAACATTCACCTATCCCTCGCTTACCAAATTTTAAAATTTGGTAGAGATGGGCCCAGGCAGTCGCTTATTGTATAGGGTCCTTTAGCAGCGGGAAAGTAAAAACATTACATAACCCAAATCTTCTAGGGTTTATTTTTATTGTTAGCAGCAGTGTCACAGATAAACGTACCTGAGGCTTTTTCGTGAATATTTTTCTTTGCCCTTTACTCAAAACTGCACGCACCGAGGGGTGATCCGCAGACTAAAGAACGTGCACTGATTCCGGGAATACCCAAGTATTCCCAGTATTCCGAAGTATTCCGATGTATTCCGAGGTATTCCGAAGCTATTCCGAAACTCGACTTAAAGCTATTCCGGTATTCCGATGTAGGTAATCGGCGATTTTCTCCATCAATATTCCCATGTATTCCGGTGTATTCCTAGTATTCCCATGTATTCCGGTGTATTCCCATGTATTCCGATGTATTCCCAAGTCGAGTCCCAAGTATTCCGAGATTTCCCAACCTTAACAGGCGCAGGCGCTTCCGAAGCTACCCCGTGTTATTCTGATGTATTCAGGGTAATTCTACCTATTCCTACAAATTATTCTCCAATTGTTTTGATTTATTTTAAAGTACACGCATCCAATCAATAAATTTTAATATATCGCAGGGAAATTTTCAATTATTCCCAACTATTCCAGAGTATTCCGGGTATTCCCGTCTATTCCGATGTATTCCGACGTATTCCCATGTATTCCGACGTATTCCGATCTATTCCCGGTGTATTCCCGAAAAATGTACACTGATTCCGGCCTGCGGATCACCCCTCGGCACGCACGCAAAAGCTATTTTGGGCCAATTTGTCATGTTTTCTGGCGTATCGCATTGAAATCGTTTCTACCAACTCACCTGTTACTAAATTCCTTGCAAAATGTCCTCATATCAACCTAAAATTAAAATTTTGACGTTCTGTCACTTCAATAGAAAATGAATGGAGAGTAGCCTGGTCTATGAGTGCTGTAGCACGAGTGCGGTTTTCACCGTAACACGACGCGTGAAAGATCGATCAATGCAAAATTATCGATAACAGGGTATGCACGAGTTGTATTTTGCAGATCATTGCACTCGAATGTGAAATTTGATTGCCAAGAAAATGTTTTTATTTTTCAAATACAGGGTCCGGCATCAGGATTGACCCATGGCTTGCTGTGGTTATGCAAAATGTGGAAAAAATACTAACTGAAATACAAAATATACTCTTGGCCATATATTATGGTCCAAAAATTACATCCCTAAGATATCCCCCATCGGCGTCTATGCATTGTTGAAATCTTCTTGCATAACCTATTGGTAACAAACCGCCATTAATTCTGTCTACTTCTCTTATTCTGCTTTTGAGCTCTTGCCAATTTTAACGAACACCAACCATGACAAAAACGTCAATTAATTTCTTTATCTGCAGCAAACTATTAAAAATGGGTCAATCCTGATGCCGGACCCTGTATAAGCCAACCAAAGTCTACTCCAGAATTATCGCTAGTGTGCTACCGATTTGTGCTTAAGTTGTTTGTTCTAGTGCAATAATTTGAGAAACTTTTCCAAACTGCCTTTTTATGTCCTCCAGGAACAAATCTTATAAAAGTTTTCTTTGCAGTTGAATAAATGGACTGGCAAAATGTGGCTGCGTAGTGAGAAACGAAAAAAGTTTCGTGCATTCTCTGTATGCGCCAACAAGATCAAGAAAGGAAGGAAGGACCAAAAGAGACACTGGATCCACAAACCCAAAATTGCCCTTTATAAAATCGCCGAAAAGTCTAAATCCGTTCAACCAATCGATTCGGCAACGATTGCCGAAGAATGTAAAGAAAACTACCAAGCTCAAGTTGTTCCCGAAATTTTCACTTCAGATACCTTACCACCATTCGAAGCAAATGCCAGTCTAAAGAGCGAATCGAAGTGTTTTGAATATTTGAACAACAGCAGCTCCTACTCTTATGAAAAAGCAACAAACGCAGTTGTGAACTCTGAGCTTCCTAAAGAAATAGAGTATTCGAATTTTGATCCAGGGTTAACAATGTCTTGTGCAGAATCTCTACCCCAATCAGATTATACCAGTAACGTACAGTTTCAAATAACCGACAAGAAACCGTGCGACTATCCTAAAGAGAAGTACAACTTTGATATATTCTCAGAGAAAATATGCGAATCAATGTACTACGAGTATGGACAGTCAGAGGTTCATTTTGATGTTAATGATCTCAATAGCGTGAACACTCAAGAGTTCACCAACATGTTGGATGAAGAAATGTCCAAAAATAGTAATATAGCTAACGCAGTTTATGACTACACCACCCTGTACCCAGTTACTATGACAGATGATCACATGATAACTAGTGTTGCCCCTGAGAGTGAAGAACGTTTGGATAAACAACCGGAGCACGTTGAAGTTGAAGATACTTGGGAAGTTTTTGACCCGTATCTTTTCATTAAACATTTACCCCCTTTAACATTTGACATGAGATCGAAATGTCCTGCACTACCTCTGAAGACCAGATCTAGCCCAGAGTTCAGTTTGGTTTTGGATTTAGACGAGACTTTAGTTCATTGTAGCTTGCAAGAACTTTCAGACGCGAGCTTTCACTTTCCAGTCCTCTTTCAAGACTGTTCCTACACCGTTTATGTCCGTACGAGACCCTATTTTCGGGAATTTATGGAAAAGGTATCGCAAATGTTCGAAGTAATCTTGTTTACTGCTTCAAAAAGAGTTTATGCGGACAAGCTGCTGAATTTACTGGATCCAGAGCGGAAGTGGATCAAATACCGACTGTTTAGAGAGCATTGCGTGTGTGTTAATGGTAACTACATTAAGGACCTCTCTATCTTGGGCAGAGACCTGTCCAAAACTATCATCATTGACAACTCACCACAAGCCTTTGGTTACCATGTAAGTACCAAATACCCATAATTTTAAAGGTTAACGAGTGTTCATAAATGTTTATAACATTGTAGAAAGCTTTCAAAATTAAAAAAAAGGTTTTTGAACGGGATACCTGTACATATATGAGGTCCCGAAATTAAGCTGCAATATTTTACGTGCTTTCTACAATCAAAAATAAGACTAAAAGTTTCTGTAAGCATGAGCCTCCTAAGGGAGCTTACAACCCTTCAAATGGGTACACGAAAAGTCGGTTTTCTTCATTTACTTGAATATTCTAAATGGCAGAATTCTGAAATTTCGAGCATAGGTTCGTGTTATCAAGGGCTTTCTTTTGAATTTTTTTTAAGATTCTTATTTTAGCCAGGCGTGCGTTCTTGGCGGGACATGACACTTGAATATTCACTTGATTATTCTTAATGGCAGAATTTTGAGATTTCGAGCATATGTTCCAGAGCTGGGAAAGTTACTTTTGTGAAGTAAGTTACTTTTCATAGTTACTTCTTAGAAAGTAACTATTACTTTTCATGACAGTAACTTTAGTTACAGTTACTAGTAACTTAGTTACTTCTAACACAGTTACTTTTATAGTTATTTTTCACCTTTGGGGCGTATTGCATAAAAAATAATCGTGGAGATAATCGCGTTTTATGCCACAGTTTCAATGCCTGAGCCAATCAGAAAACGTGATTTTTTATATACAGGGTGTCTTAGAACGCCCGCACCATATTTTAATGAAGTATTCAGGATTAAATTTTGAGTCGATTCGTGCTTTTGAAAATTTCCAGGGTTCAATAGTTCACGAGTTATAACAGATTTGGGAGGACCAATCAGACTTCAGCTCTAAATTGCTTCATAAGGTAATTTAATGTTAGATGCACTAATTCCTAGGTAACAAGATTCTATCAATGAAAATTTAATATTGTTGTATCTTGTTACCTAGGAAACAGTGCATCTAACACTAAGTTACCTTTATGAAGCAATTCAGAGCTGAAATCTGATTGGTCCTCTCAAATCTGTTATAACTCGAGAACTATTGGACCCTGAAAATTTTCAAAAACACGAATCGACTCAAAATTTAATCCTGACTAATCCATAAGAATTTGGTGCGAGCGTTCTGAGACACCCTGTATTTTATTTTACTTGAGAACTTTAACACTTTGACACACGGAATTAATGATGCAATAACGTGAAACACGCTTTCACATGCGCACGTAATAACATGTTGATTCGTGCAAAAATAACTTGATTCTGTCAAAGTAGGTAACTTATTTAAAAAAGGAAATTAGTTACTTTTCAAGAAACTGAGTTACTAATCAAGTAACTTAGTTTAGTTACCTTTCAAGTAACTTAGTTACCAAAAAGGAACTAAGTTACAGTTACTTTTCCAGAGTAACTGAGTTACTAGTTTTTTCGGACTAATGTGAGAAGTAACTAAAATCGGGAGTTACTTCCCAGCTCTGATAGGTTCGTGTTATCAAGGGCTTTCTTTTGAATTTTTTTAAAATTTTTATTTTAGTCAGGCGTGCGTTCTTGCGTTCATGACACATTTTTTCTTTATTATTTTATCTTTAACTCTTATCATTATACCGTTCAAAAGTTATTATCGTCTTGAATGCGCTACCCGATATGTATTATACATATTACACATATTAACATCAACACTTATCTTAACAGTGAGCCTTTTTAACTATTTTTGTCAATAAAATGTGTCGTGGGGAAATAATGAACTTTCCATTAATAGTTTTGTGTAGGTACCTACTTATAAAGCTATAAGTACCTAAATGAATTCTCGAACAACAATGATTTCTTCCTGCCTCCGTTGTTACTTTTGAATGAGTAATGACACTGACAGGAATTTTGACGTAACTGAAAGCCCGACTCATACTGCAACATAAAAACCCCCGACTCACACTGTCCCTGCATCCGTTAAAAAATGTTTACTGTCAAATTAGTGTAGTGATGTATGACTCTGTTGACCAAGCTGTTAATAAATAACCTGCCAAAAATGAGGACTGCTTTGAAATTGTATTTTGTATTGTAATGTTTGCATAACTAACGGGTGTCCCAAAAAAAAACCGAACGATTTATTTTTGATTATCTTTATTATTATTTTACCGATTTTCCCAAATTTTGCACAGGACGTAGCCAATAGATTAGGCTTTTAGAATTGACAATCATTTTCCAGATGGCGATGGCGCCACTAATAAATTTTTTTGCAATTTTTTACAAAGCCATTTTTTGATTAGCTGGAGTTTAATCATTTGTGTACCGATCAGAATGAAATTTGTGTACGATGAAAGCTAATGCTTTCCTCTTCCAAAAGAACTTATAAAATCTTATTCAGGGTTTTCTTTATTTTTTACTATTTTGTTTGCGGTACTGTTAGATTTTTTAAGGTCTATTTTTTACGTTGCTACCAATTTTGGAAAAAAGTTATTTTTAATACTTGTAACTACAGTACTTGAGTTAAATACCTGTAAAGTAACGTTATTTTGTGAAAGATTTATAGTATCAGTAAAGATCCGGAAAATTTTGCCAAGATCGGTAGAGAAATAAATAATAAATTTTAAAAATCGATGTTTTAGAGCATCACAAAAAATGTAAATTAATCAAAAACGTTCAGAATAAAATTTTGTAAAGTTGTTTTGGAAGAGAAAAGCATCACCTTTAACCTTACACAAATTTTTATTTTGAACGGTTCACAGATGCTTCAACTCCAGCCAATCAAAAAATGGCATTGTAATAAATACCAAAAAAGAATTTGTTGGTGGCGCCATCTGGAAAATGATGGTTGATTCTAAAAGCCTCATCTTTTGACTACGCCCGGTACAAAACTGAGCAAAATCGGTTTTTTCTGGGACACCCTTTATGTCATTCTTCATTTTTATTTATATGAATATGTATTTTTGCAGTTGAACAATGGAATTCCCATTGAAAGTTGGTTCATGGACAGAAGCGATTCCGAACTGATGAAATTGTTACCATTTTTAGAAGACCTAGTGCAAATGGTAAGATTGTGATTGCTGAACATTTGCTGAAGTATCTGAATTTTTGTTTTAGAAAGAAGATGTTCGGCCTCATATCCGTAACAAATTTAAACTATTTAGTTATCTGCCCCCAGATTAAAGTACTATATTAGAAATCTCTGGTTCAATGATACTCTGTACTTTTCGTTAATGTTACGTTAAAGTACTGACTGACTATATTGTTATACGGATTATGAATTATACAGCAACTGAGGTGCCTTTTGGATCGTCTCTATCATAGGTTTGTTTAATTTTGCTCGTTCCTCAAAATTTCTTGATTAGTGATTTTTATTGTGCAATACACAGAATTCTGAAATAAATATTATTAAGAGTTATAAGAATAATAAGATATAAAAGCGTATTTATTGTATATAAAATTATTGTTGGTCAGTATTTTAAAAATTACCAGTGTAAAAGGTACCTATATTAGGGTTATGTAATTCTTTTTCAAATAGCACAAGTGTATATAGGGAACAAAAATTAGTAAATTTCTTGCCATTTAATGAAGAAGTTGAACGAGAACCATAGAATAGAACGCAATACTGTGAACAAAAATATTTCGTTGTTATTTCTTTATTATTTAGATCTTTTAAAAGGTTCAGCATAGAAAGGTATAGTTGGACTGAAACCAAACTTTAACTAAATTCTTAAAATTTTACATAATTCTTAGGGGATACGCCGGTTATTGGATTATTTCTTAACTTGCATGATTTTAGTCAAAACACTTGCAGTTTCTGTACTACTATACCTACTATTGTATTGGAAGAAATTCAGTTATTTGTTCCTGATTTGGCTGAATCTTAAAGTATTATTATTCTCTAAATGTTATGATGTTTTATATTTTATTAATCATACTCGTTTTAAAACACCGTTTAAATTATTCAAATTTATTTTTTGTTTATATTATATAAATTGTTCGTATTCTGTTATTACATAGTGTTCTGTACTTATTATCTTTTTAATTTAGAAAAGGCATATTTTCATAAGTTGTTACTTTTCACAACTGCTAATATTGTTCTAAAATGATGGTTGTTCGGTAATATACCTGTGTAAGCAGGGAAAGTTTTGCTATGATGTTAAATTGAAGATAAAAATTTTACGTTTCAAGATCTTCAATATTTTATACTGTGGTAGGCTATAGCTGTAAGTTTTTCTCTTCTTTGACTTGGCTGTCGAGAATGGATGTTTATTAAAAAGAAAGAAAAACTAAACATAAAATTTTGAATTCGAATTATGTTGTTGCGGTTTTAAAAGCAAAAAGTCTAGGATTGTCCATGACTCATTCTTATGTGTTGTTTATCCATTGTTATTGTCCTCTTTACAATCAAACTAATGTCAATGTTTATTAATATGTTACTTTAATGGGCCACAGAGTATCGGCAGGTCCAGAAGATATTTCAAATTTGTACTTTGCAAACACAAGCTATCAATTACCAAAAATTGAAACTGTTTTAAATTTCAGCTTGTACGCTGCAACTATCACCAACACAATGGCGTAGCTGTTGGCCACACACAAGTTCACCTTTTGGATAATTGAAGGTTTGTGAGATGTAAGTATCTTATATTTTGATCATCTTTCTAGAAATTCCGATAATTGGTCTACATTCAAAACATGCAAAAATATTTTCTAAAGATGTTATACCTAATCATTGTGTTTGTTTCTACTGTTATTATGACTTAGTTATTTTTATAAGTTTATGATCAAATAATAATACAATCATAATCTCAATGTAGTGTTTTATTCTCCTATCGTCCATATGGATGTATCTGAGTCGCACTTTTTATATTTGTTTTAATGGCAGACGGCGCTTTATTCATCGCCTGTGTATTGGGTGGAATCTGTCCTTGGCCAGGACCCGGCCTTCCTTGTGGAGCTACCATCATCCCCCCTGATGTCTGATTGGCTTGGCCATTAGGATTTGTACCCATCTAGGACAAAGAATCACAATATGTATTATAAAGTGCACTCATTCCGCACGCGAAATAGTTGCTACATTTTTTCATACCCAAGTACCATCTTTTAATGGACCTTTCCAATAAAAATAATACCGCTTCTTTTGTTGTAATTGCAGGTGTGGACTGGGCCAGTTATAAAAGTAAATTATTTCTAACTTCAGACTTCTTTGATTTTGCGATAAGAGCGTACAGCATGGAAATGTGAAAATACCTAGACAGCTGAATAATATTTTGTTGCTCCACTAAAACTCAAATGGCAGGTAATTTACTTTTGCACAGCCTTTTACCATTGTCCTGCCTATACGAGCAGCTACATATACAGGGTGTCCCAACGGTGAGACAGTCCATTTATGTCCACGTCATTAATAAAATCGAAGATCTGTGTACTCCAACCGTTAGTGACTGAAAATGTGCATAACCCAAAATTATTATGAACTCACATTTGCGGCTCGTGTAGGGGAGGCAGCACAAAATTACATTTAGTGAAATGGAACACCCCATATATCAATGCATTTTTGGTTTCTACGTGTCATTCTGTGCAACTTTTGTCAAGTGTGCCCCATACTTAAATTCATTCGTTTTTGAGTTATTTAATAAAATGTGTAGAATTTGGCAAAAACAAGACTTAACAGTCAAAAATTCATATTTTGGAAGCCTTGAAGTGTTTCTCTTTCGAATTTATGGCACATCCTAAAGGAAGGTCTGAGCTACCTGATGGCACTTTAATGTCAAATTTCATGCACACCGTATCCCCGATAAATTATCAAATTAACAGAAATTAAAAAGACGAAATTTGAAGAATTTTAAATGGAATGACCTTGAATTTTTTTGTCTCACTTAGAGAAGTAAATTCTAGGTCGACTTTCTTAACAAATACCTATACCTAAATAGCATGTTTTTCAAATTATCACTAGCATTAGGTCTGTGTTGTGGTTTTATTCGTTTCCGAGTTACTGGATAAGAGTAACAGAACAAGTGAATATCTTTAAAACGATAAACTCTACGGTGTATAACAACGAATAATTCAAAATAATCGGTTAACGGATGTTTGCAAAATATTTGTAACAAAAATCGGGTGAAGCAATTTGCAATAGGGAAAAACAGTGATTAATTCGGCAATGTTTTCTAAAGCCAACAAAAATGAATGCAATACCAAAGTCAATTAACAAAATCATTTCTAACCGCGATAGTGACAATAAGATCGATATTTGAATTAAAGGTGGTTATTAACTCCAGGCGGATTAAGCTATAAACTCAAAATATAGGGAGTTGTTAAGAAAGGCAAGGTCATTACATTTGAAATTTTTGAGATTTTGTCTTCAATTTCTGTCAATTTGAAATTTTACAGGGGATACTTTGTGCATGAAATTTGACACCCAAATGTATCGTCAGGTAGTCCTGATCTGTGCCATAAATTCGGAAGAGAAAAACTTCAAGGCTTCCAAAATATGAATTTTTGACTGAAGTCTTGTTTTTGCCACATTCTACACATTCTATTAAATAACTCAAAAACGATTGAATTTGAGTATGGGGCACACCTGACAAAAATTGCACAGAATGACACGTAGAAACTAAAAATTAATTTATATCTGGGGTGTTCCATTTCACTAAATGTAATTTTGTGCTGCCCCCCCTATACGAGCCGCCCATGTGAGTATATAGTAATTTTAGAATATGCAAATTTTCAGTCGCTAACGGTTGGCGTACAGATTTTCGATATTATTAATGATGTGGGCATAAATGGACTTTGTCTCACCGTTGGGACACCCTGTACAGCTCTGGGTGGGCATTTTCATTTATCTTAGCTGTACCTACTCGAGCTCAAGTGAATTTGTGTAACTTCTGCCGGTTTTCAACACACTGAGAACTCGTTTACATTTTCATTAAAGATTTGTCAACAACTATGCCTACTATTGAGGCAACTGCATATTGATCATATTAATAACAAATAAAATAAATAAATTAAAAAAAATGTATTACCTTCAGACCTTTACCCATGCCAACGGCTGCTACAAGAGAATGTGTGTCAGCAACACTGGAATTCTGCTGACTGCTCCCCCTTGCCGAAGATTCAACTTCCCACTCTTCTCTAGCCTTGCTTATGATTTCCCAAACGTGAGACACCACTTTCTGGTATGCCGCAATTTGCTTCTACAAAGTACATTACTGGTACCTCCACAAATTTATAATCAATAAACTCACTTGGGCATTTTCATACGATAATGTAGAAGCTTTGCTTTCCAACTGAAACATTTTGCCCTCCGCCAGAGGTTCTAATTTTGTTCTAAGATAGTCAGGGACCAAATCGTGTGCAAATGTGGACACCCTATGCTCAGTCATTTGTGCTAACTGTTCGTCTCTTTCTGGGGAAAGCATTAAGGGCAAAACTGTTAAATTTCGGAGTGGAGGACATTTATCATGGCTTAACACTTTAGATAGGGAAGTTAGTTGTCCAGAAACTAGAGCGTAATTGTCAAGAAACGTGGGCCAATTTAATGTTTCATATTCATTTTCCACCTTGTAGATCATTGCGGCTGTTGAGGATTTCAAGTCATTTACTCTTTGGATGATGGACTCTAATGATGTTTCCAACTGCTTTTCCTCTCTTTGTTGCATTTTTGGTCCAATTATTCAAGCCAAGAACTGCGGCCTAGGATTTCTGATTAAAATTTATAAGAACCAAAACAAGTATGAAAAATTTTTGGAAAGTTAGGTTAGGAGTAGTTAAGACCTAGAGATCGTGGCGCCATCTATGTCTGAACGGAACTAGACAGGAAGGCGGCCTTTTCAAATCAAACAACAATGTCAAAAATTGACAAACAAAATAATAAAGTTCCGTCGCATATTGACCAAAACGGGGGTTGTGTGTCTCAGGCTTTTTTTCTGTTGGTTTGTAAACGGGATTTCAGTTCTGTCAAAATTCCTGTCATGGACAATCAGTGATGTGACACGGTATGTCTGAGTTAACATTTAGTTCAACAAAATTGCCCAAGACAGAATTTGGTATCAAACGTTCTATTGGACGTCCCGCTTTCCGAAAAGGTCTCATTTAAAATCTTTCGCCGATAGAATTTTTTTCTACAGGAAGATATAATAAAAATATTGTTATTTGTAAGCATTATAAAATTTTTTCCGAAAGATTGTTGGTTGCAATTTAATATAACTTCGTCAAGATTAAATCGAAGTGTGCCTTGTCAAAATGACGCGCCATCAGTGACATTTCGTGACGTGTTACATCGAAATTTTCGTGTTTTATAAGGTTTCCTTGTTTATATGTGTTTAAAAATTTATGTGAACGATTTAAAGTAGTTTAATAGAAATGAAAAATCACGAAGAATGCCGCAAACTCGTATGTTTACTGTGTTTTGGAAAAACGAAGGACATGCGAGAAGTTACCGAAGAACAACGAGAGATAATTAATCGCCACATTCTAAATGGTTACGATAAGAATGATTCAAAATTACCAAAATCACTATGTTCCACCTGTCGTAGAGTAGTAGACGAATACAAAGAGGGTTCCTTTAAACGGATTGTGCGATCATTTAACTTTTCTTCCATGGCGGATTTTTTGCCACCTGGAACATAGTGATGTTGGTAGTTTTGAATCATTCTTATAGTAGCCATTTAGAAGGTGGCGATTAATTATCTCTCGTTGCTCTTCGATAACTTGTCGCATGTCCTTCGTTTTTCCAAAACACAGTAAACATACGAGTTTGCCGCATTCTTCGTGATTTTTCATTTCTATTAAACTACTTTAAATCGTTCACATAAATTTTTAAACACATATAAGCAAGGAAACCTCATAAAACACGAAAATTTCGATGTAACACGTCACGAAATGTCACTGATGGCGCGTCATTTTGACAAGGCACTCTTGAATTTAATTTTGACGAAGTTATATTAAATTGCAACCAGCAATCTTTCGGAAAAAAATTTATAATGCGTACAAATAACAAAATTTTTATTTTATCTTCCCGTAGAAAAAAATTCTATCGGCGAAAGATTTTAAATGAGACCTTTTCGGAAAGCGGGGCGTCCAATAGAACGTTTGATACCAAATTCTGTCTTGGGCAATTTTGTTGAACTAAATGTTAACTCAGACATACCGTGGTGAGCCGGTCATATGACCGTGTCATGACGTTCGGTCATGACGGTCATGACCGTCACGTCACAATACAAAATGACCGTGACCAATAATAATAATAATATTAATAATAAATTTTATTCTTTATATAAATAGGTAATTGCATTAAACGCAACCCTTTAGCCTGTTAATAAGAATATACAGGGTGGTCCAACGAAAAGTTTCCACCCCGAATATCTCGTGAACGGAGCGAAATATAAAAATTTGCTCGAACAGGTGGATTTTTATTTTGAGGGGGACACCTAAATTCGCCCTTGGTGAAATTTTTCCTCACACCCCCTGACCCCTACTAACCCCCTCTTCAAAAATTCAAGTGGCAACCCCCCACTTGTGATGCATTATTTCAAAGCTAATTTCATTGTCAATCCAACGCTGTAAGAATTTTTGAGCTTTATTTAACTCCAGCGCCCTCTATGGTCAAATTTTAAATTACATTAGGGCCATTCGTAATACATCAATTGAAAGAGTTTGACATTCTTTCTAAACCGATGCAACAATTTTTGAAATCCATCCACTCGTTCAAAAGTTACAGGAGTAAACTTGAAGGATTTTTAAGCCCAAAACCAGCTCATGTTCTTCAATGTAACTTTTGAACGAGTGAATGGATTTCAAAAATTCTTGCATCGTTTTACAGAGAATTTCAAACCCTTTCAAATAATGTATCACGGAGGGCCCTAATGTAATTTAAAATTTGATCGCAGAGGGCGCTGGAGTTGATCAAATCCCAGAAATTTTTACATCGTTGGGGTGGCAATTAAATTTGCTTTAAAATGATGCATCACAAGTGGGGGGTTACCATTTGAGATTTTGAAGTTGGGGTTAGTGGGGGTTAGGGGTTGCGTTGTGGAATTTCACCAACCGCGGATTAAAATGCCCCCCTCGAAACAAAAATCGACCTGTTCTTTTCGTTATGGACCACCCTGTACTTACATGAACGAAAAAACAGAGTAACCAACAAAAATTTCGACATTCGTGATAATTTGGTAAAAAAACAAAATTATTCTGACATGCACGCCTGGCATTGTGAATCAGTAGCAATTTTCATATAAATTTAAGCCCGTTTAAGAAAATAAAAAACTAGACTCGATCACACGCCCCTGTGCCCGTAAAAAAATGATTCGACTTTAATATCAAGTATTTAACAATTCTGACTGAAAATTTTTATAGGTACCTACTTCCCATTACCTAATTAATTTTATTATTATTAACTATGGTCATTTATTACTGTCATATGACCTGGTCATGACCGGTCATGACGTCATGATGTTACGTGACCGTCATTTTACATCACTGTGGACAATAATTAACAACAAAGACCCCTTTCAACCTCCAATTGTTACTGTTTATTGACACTGATAGTGAGTGACGGGAGTTTTGACGGATGTGAAATCCCGTTTACAAACCAGCAGAAAAAAAGCCTAAGACACACAACCCCCGCTTTCGTTAATATGCGACGGGACTTTACCTAATTCTTTTTAATGAAAATACAAGAATCGATATGCGAAAATGTAATATAAAATTAAAATACGGGATACATTTTACATACTTGTAGGTATACAGCGAAAGACTTCTCAAAATCTGTTTCGCCACATCTAACTATTCATACCTAGATTTTCAGTCAGAAATTTCGCCAAGCTTGAATTTAAAGTGCCCCCCCCCCCCCCCCCCAAATAAAAATCGACCTATCCGAGCGAATTTTCATTTTACGCCGAGAAAAAATGCGCTTCTTATGCGAACGCTATGGGATTACACTGACGTTATGTTTTTTGCTTATATTGTGCTTATGCTTACGGCAAGCCTCGTTACACCCGATGCTTTACAGAGTTGTCCACGTTCTGGACTTATGTCAGCTCCTGATTGGTCGGTCAACTCTTGAGTCAGCTGTCACATGAATGTCACTACTGTCAACTGTCAGTTGCGTTGTCGATGTCGTTTTGTCAAACAAGAATGTCAGTAAACTTTTTGTCAATTTGTAACTTGTAAGTGATAGTTTATTGATAATTATTTTGATTCGATTCAGCAGTCAACACTAAGTTAAACCACATGTACTTTCATCCACATATACACAAAATCTATCCTCCGAGAACAACCCTCTTCCTGTCATAAAACATTAAAAATGTTCATCCACTTCAACCAAGATCTGTGTGCAGATTTTGAACATTTAACAGAGTTATGACTTTATTGGTACGAATATTAACTTCATGGCAAATCACTAATTTATTAGTTTCAGAGTTTTAGTGAGATCTTCGTAGATAGATAAAATAACATGCGATTGAAACGCACAAATCTAATATTAGGTTTGTGTTTAATTACATTGTTATACTTGGCATTTATAAATCATCCTTACAATACGGATGAAACTCGTCTTAATGTTGATAAAAAAATTGCAATGCTCCAACAAGGCATTTCTGAGCAGTTTAAAGTTAATGGTGAGATGATTCAGGATGCGAAACAATTCTTGGAAGGGAAGAAAGTGCAGTTTGAAAATTCGCAGGATTTTAAGATGCCAGTTCTTGTCTTTGCTTGTAACAGAGTCAGTGTTGGTAAATGTTTAGATAAACTTTTAAAGTATAGGCCTGACCCTGATAATTTTCCAATTATCGTTAGTCAGGTATTTATGTGATAATTTTGATGATTGTTATTGATATACTATTCTAGGATTGTAGTCATGAAGAAACAACGGAAACAATTCGTAGATATGGATCTCAAGTGTCATTGATTCAACAACCTGATCAGTCTGACATACAAGTTCCACCAAGAGAAAAGAAATTTAAAGGATACTTTAAAATTGCCCGTCACTATGGATGGGCCTTGAACCAAATGTTCTTCAATTTTAATTTTAGTACTGTTATTGTAGTTGAAGGTAATTTCTGTTTTGAAAATTTCATACAAAATAATTTCTAATGTTTCCAGATGATTTAGAAATATCTTCGGATTTTTATGAATATTTTCTCGGTACTTACCCCATTCTTAAAAAAGATCCGTCGTTATGGTGTGTCTCTGCATGGAATGACAATGGAAAAGAAGATTTGGTGAATTTGAACCGACCAGATTTACTATATCGTACTGACTTCTTCCCTGGTTTAGGTTGGATGTTAACAAAAACACTTTGGCTGGAACTCTATACAAAATGGCCAAGAGCGTAAGTACTGTAGACAAGCGCAAGATTACCAAGGGTACTTATTGTAGACTTAAAAATCCATTCTTTTTCTTTCTCACTATCTCACCTTGAAATTGTGTTTAAATGTGGGGGGCTGGTCACTCAAAATTCCATCAATTCACGATTAGTTCTATCAATTCCAGATTAATTCCATCAATTCCATATTAATTCCATTAGCTAATTTAATTCTTTCCCAATACAGGGTGGTTCCTTTTTCATTGCTCACCATTGGCATCTCCTAAATGTAAGAGGTAGGAGGTCAGTTTAATTAGAAAAAAGTTGCCCTATTTCTTGTCGATTGAGAATCTGAGGAGAATTTCCCGATATCTTGATTCGTTCTTGAGTTATCCCGAAAAAACGGGGAAAAACTGAAAAATGCGACTTTCAAGAAAAGTTCATATCTTTCTTACGATTGATGTTATTTGTTTGAAACTTTGAACTTTTATATTTTTAATAAATTTTTCCGGATAATTCAGAAACGAATCAAGATGCCGGAGAATTTTCTTCAGATTCTTAATCAGCAAGAAATAATGCAACTTTTCTCTAATTTAACCGACTCCGTATCTTTTACCGTTTAGGGGATCCCAGTGGCGATTAGTGAAAAAAAGAACCACCCTGTATACTTCCATTAATTTAGTGCCAAATTAATTCTTCACCCTGTATACTTCCATTATTTAGTGAAAAATTAATTCTTTCTTGTAATACTAGACATAGAAATACTCGTATGAATTTAACTGAAAAAATTCTATAAATAAAAATTTACAGTTATTAGCTATGCACAATCATATATTAGGCCTAATGAATAAATGGTAACGGAGCTTTTGCTTATAGTTCTATCCTTATCTTACACAAGAAGAACTTGTATTTCTATCCTTATTTAATGCAAGTTTAAGCATTTTGTAACACTTTATTCATTAGGCCCATTGTTACGTAAAATTATTGTAGGTATTGGGACGACTGGATCCGTGATCCGCTTCAAAGAAAGGGCAGATCCTGCATCCGACCTGAAGTTTCCAGAACAAGCACATTTGGAAAAATAGGGGTTTCAAAGTGCGTATGCCTATGCCTAATACTAAAGGTGAGTGTTCACTTCGCGGATTGCGGATTTGCGAAGTGAAAACTCACCTTAACGTGACATTTTTTAAATTTCTATTTGACCTTATCGAAAACTGAAACACCATCTGTTGGGCAAAATGCGTATTAAAATTGTGTTTCATCAGGAACATAGCTGCATCACGCTGTATAAACGTTAGCGTAGACATCGCAGTATCTCTTGTCTCCGTTTCACTTTTAAGAAGGCCATCTTCTGTTTCTTTTTAGTTTGTCACCGAATTTGACAGATTTGACGTTTGTATCGATTAGCCATGGCATCCGATTTGTTTCTTTTATTGTAATTTGAGGATTCGGTTTCAAGGAAAATGCCGTTAATCTTTGATTGCGGTATGTCTTTAGGTTCGTTTAATGTCAACCGCGTGGACACAATTCGTGCACAATTCAAATCCAATAAGATAAAAAGGACCCTGTTTTACACACGATTCATTTTCGCGGGAAAAATCACCGAATAGGACGCTTGCGCATTGAATTTCCGATATGGTCAATTGGAGTAGGCCGTGCCCGGAATGACGTATGTTTCAATTCGTTCTGGCAGATATCAAAGCCTGTCAGCTTTTTTGACATAATCTGACTAAGTTCCGACACGAGTCACCCCTGGCACCGCCAACTGCAGTTAGAAATTAAAGAAATGCCAGAACACGGAGCCGATCAGAAGTCGATTTTTGTTTTCTTTTTGTAAATATTGCCTTTTTCAGTGGAATGTTCTTTGAAAAACATTTGAAATATATAAAACTTAATGAAAAGTTTGTGCCTTTCACAAAGCAGAATTTAAGCTATTTATTACAGGTAAGGTACTTGATATGACTTGCAATATTTATTTATCCATTTATTTTTCAGAGCAACTATGATAATGAATTCCTTAAGAATGTATATGAAAGTGTGATAGTTGGTTACCAGGAGCTGAAGGATGATCGAATTGCTCGTGAAGGCCCAGTTCGTATAGTTTATCGCACGAAAGAAGAGTATAAATTAATTACCAAAAAGTTAGGGCTTATGGATGATTTCAAGGTAAATAAGTATAACCATGCCGTACACTTATTTATACTATAATTAGATAAGAAGAAAGAGACACAAAGTGTTGCCCCAAATTTAATGTCGTATAAAAGAAAAGGGGTTAAATTAGCGACATGTTTCGAGAAGTATTGTTCTCATCCTCAGGCAAACTGAGAGGGGGGGGTTAAATTTGGAAAAATGCGTTAAAATCTCATGGTGCTAAAAAAAGGGGTCAAGTTCCACATGATTTTGTGGCAAGACAGATCGATTGAAGGATAAAGTAATTAAATCATTAAAATGTGGTTAAAAATAAATTAAATTCACTCTCACGTCATCGTTGTTGTAATGGCGTCCAAAGGACCTACGTACACGAACATATGTACACACAGATACATTTTTAAAATCACTTTTGGGTTTCTGAGACCTCGAAACGTGAAGACCTGGTGCTATCTCTAATTCGAAAATTTTAGTGATTGCAGTAACTTCCCTTTTTTTAAGTGGTGAAGAGTTTAGTGGGGAGGTTAATAAAAAGTCAAAAAAAATGTGAAAATTCTTTCTTGAATGTTTCCACATTTTTGTGTATCTTCTTCAAAACCCTGTTGCAAATCACAGTAGAAACCATTGAAAAATTTCTCTTGTGGATTCTACTGGTTTCAATGTGTGTATTTGCACGGGTAATTCCCAGTACCAATCAACAGAAATTTGCCCTGGTTCGCACTGGGCAGTTCCAACAGACACCAATGGAAACCAGTAGAATCCACAAGAGATTCCCATAAAAACACTATAGGATCCAACAAAAAATATTTTCACTGGAAATCCACAATACAAATATTAATGGAACGCTATTGGCTCTGCGTATGATGGCGTGACCTTCTTTTCTCGCGAAGTCCATTTCCTGCAGCCAATGTTGAATGATCTGTAACGTAAAAGTTTGGTTCTCAGAGTGAAAAGTACAAAAAAGAGTTCAATAGTAGGTTTTAGAGATAGCAGACTTCAGGATCGAAATATTTTAACTTTAGGTACCCGCTAGGTACCTAGTGAGGAGGATTTTTCTCTTCCACGCATTTCTCGATCATTTGGTAGTTTCAAGCAATTTGAAGAATATGAGAGGTTGCCAAATAACGTACCTAACTTTTACTTCAGGCTTTTGTCAAAGCAAGGTGGTGGTTTTTTGTTGACTTCGCTGGCGGGCTGACGCTCATCCTGAATCCTAAACACTCTAAACTGTTACAAATTGTCCTCAACGATACATTGTCCACACTTCACCAAAATCTCCTAAACGGAATCAGAAACTCACGAAAATCTTGCAAGAAAAACATTGCCAATGACTAACACCAACAGCATCAAAGATGGCTACCTACTAATACGAAAGATGATATGAATTGTAAACAGGCAGGACTTGCTTGATTCCTATTGGCTCAAATTCTGCAACTAGCGCCATCTACTCTAATTCTAATGGATTTTCCCAGTACGAATACAAAGCCAGTACAATCCATTAGATTTTAGAAGAAATAGTTTTGTTATTTCTACTGGTATTTCCAAGCAGTCTACTGGACCAAGTACACTCCAGTTGTATCGTTCCAGTAGAGACCAGTATACACATTAAATACCAACACAAACCAGTGGCAGCTTCTAATGGTTTCTATAGCACTTCTACTGGTCATTTGCAACAGGGAAGTGCCTAGTAGGTGACCTCTTTCTATTCCGTCACTACTTGAAGGGAAATAGGACGGCGGCTTATTATTCCTATTATTACTAATTAATTATATTTAATTTCAGAGTGGCGTTCCACGTACAGCATATAAAGGTATAGTGACCTTTCATTTTCGAGGACGAATGGTGTATTTAGCTCCAAATATAAATTGGAAAGGCTACGATTTAACTTGGAGTTAATTGCGCATTAGATAGATGAAAGAAATGATTGGTTTGTTAAAAATAAATTTATTGTTACGTTTGAAAAATTTTGTTGTGAAAATTATAATTTGGGTGATATTTCATTTTTTGAAAGGTTTTGTGATATACTTTTTATTTTAATATAGGCAAAGATTTTTTTTATATTGCACTCATTCTGTTGTAAATACTGCGTTTAGTTTGCTTTTAAATGTAAATAATTATTATTATTATCAACTGATTAATTATTATAGAATTTATACTACTTATTGAACTTTTGTTTGATTTTACATCGTTTTTGCAACATATAAATGTTGTTGTACATATACAGTTTGGTGTAAGGTACCTATAAGTAGGATACTAACGGAGGGATCGATATTAAAATTAGTAAAAATTACAGCAGTTAGCCATGAACAGAGCTGGGAAACAACTTTCGATTTTAGTTACTTTTAGGAACTTGGTTATATTTAGTAACTAAGTTTACTTTTCACATTAGTCTGAAAAGAACTAAGTAACTCAGTTACTGTGGAAAAGTGACTGCAACTTAGTTACTTTTATGAAGAACTTTGTTCCTTTTGGTAACTAAGTTACTTGAAAGGTAACTAAGCTCATCTTTCGTAACTAAGTCACTTGAAAGGTAACTAAGTTCCTTTTTTAAACAAGTTACTTTGTATTCTTTTTGCAAAAATCGCTCCTTTTGCCCCATAACGCCAGAACGCCAGTGTTGGGGTCAATGGACTTCCTGTTATCATGACGAGTGTCAAAAATGTGTAAAGCCAAAAGGGAAGAACGGGATAGTCAAATAAGAAATCATCAGATCAAAAAGAGACGGACGAAGAGTGCACGGAGCTTCCAAGCCGAACGCACCTCATCACGTGACGACATGTGTCATGCATGTCATAGAACAGTGACACGTGGTGTCAATTGTCATGTTTAACCCATAACCTCATATGGAAAGGCAAAAAGAAAATGATTTGAATTATCTGATCACTGAGTTGTTACCTGAGCATTAATATATGGAATTGAGTAAGTAAATATTTCAGAGGTTTATAAAATCACTTTCGAATCGAAACTTTTCTAGTTTCGTCATGGAGCACATTAAGGAGTCTCATTTTTTTCAGTTACCTTGCCAAGGTAACATTTATACGATGACTTATTTGCCAGTCGCAAAATGCCCCTGCAAGCTACTTGTAGCCTCCCTTAAACGAGACGTTTTTTGTATTGAATACCAAGAAACTGCTCAGGGGCTGCCGATACCCACAGCCAAAGAAGTTTCATTTACATACATTCCAAGCACGTTTTACAATTACAATTTCTGTTAATTGCTCACCAAAGTTATAATTTTTAGGCGGTGCAGAAATTGTTTCTATAGATGCTTTTAACAAGTCTGCAACTAGGAACGAGTTTGTTATTGGAGTCACTATCATAAAAGTATTTAAGAAATAGGTAATTCTGATTTGTATAATTTTTATCGTGCTTTTTTCTAGAATAGTAACAATTTAGATTCTTTGGAATTCTATTTAAACATTTATTCTGAATGGGAAGAAACTGATGAATTTAATATTGAAAACATTGCACAGAATTGTTTAAATGTTGAACTTGCTTTTACCCCATACCAACTTACTCACACTGATTTAGTAATTTGGAAGGACAATAAAATAATCAGCAAAGAAGTAATATTGCAAAATGTTTAACAACTAATTGGAATTATTTTGCAGATTGTATTTCTACTATCTGGAAGTGATAATCAAGTACACATTTACAGAGAATATGCAACTGATCATTTATACAAAGAAATCGACAATAAGGAGTACTTTCCAGAATTTGCAAAAACTCCTAGTCCAGTAGTATGGGTTGACATATATTTTAATGAAGCTTATTCGGAGTATGTACTTATTTAAAATGATCAGTATTCAAATAATGTAATACAAACATTTACAGACGCTTTACTGTGATGGCGTGTGAATGTGGATATGTAAGGTTTACAAAAGTGTGCTTAAAAAGCAACAAATTAGTTCAAAGCTTTTCTACAAAATTGAACAACTACATATCACACATTTCCATTTATGCTGAGGAATGCTCTACAGGCCCTGCTGACCAAGTATCAAAAATACTACCATCATCAACCACAAAAACATCCGAGAGACTTGTTTTGAATGTGGTGGTTGTGAATACCATTTTGCCTCCAATTTTATTCCAGTAAGCTGACGACTGTAAAGATCAGTCTTTCTTATTATTCAATAATTATACAGTGTGTCCCACTTAAGATGAAGACTCGTATTTTGGTTAATTTTAGGAGTAGGGATTTAACACTTTTGCACCATTCTGGACCTTTATAAGAAGGTTTGAATTGATGTGGAGGTGTAAAGAAGGTCCACTATACAGGGTGGCCCACTGAAAAGGGGCCATCCAAATTTTGTCTACTCTGATTCAATTGGGGAAAAATCCCTCGAAACAGGTCGGTTTTAATTTCGAGATGGATACTTAAATTCGTGCTTGATGAAATTTTACAACGCAACTCCCAACCCCCGCCAACCCCGACTTTAAAATTTCAAATGGAAACTTTTACAATATTTATGCTTTCTAGTGAATTTCGCGTTTCAAAGTTTATATCATGAAAATTGCTGGCAATTGGTTTCACTGGAGCCTTTGATAATACAAAATACAATGTTGATTAAAACTTTCCCATATCTATTAGCTTTGTTCTATTTTGGAACTTTAAATTTAAAAAAGCTACTTTTCTCGAAGTGTGTGAGCCCTAAAAGCTTTAAATTTGCACCGATCGATTCCCCTTCAAATTTGAGGAAATAAGATGGGTACCACTTGCGGTCGCAAAAAACTTCTACAAAATTACGCTTTCTAGTGAATTTTGCGTTTAAATTTTTTTTTCAGGAAAATTGCTGGAAATTGGTTTCACTAGAACCTTTGATAAAACAAAATGCTATTTTTATTAGTTTTATTCTATTTTGGAATTTTAAATGAAAGAAAACCTACTTTTCTTGAAGTATGTGGCTCCTAGAAGTTTGAAATTTACACGAATCGCTTCTCCTTCAAATTTGAGGAAATAAGACGGGTCACACTTGTGGTCGCAAAAAACTTTTAGAAAATGTGTAGTTTCTACTGAATTTCGGTGTTTTAAGGTTTTTTCTTAGAAAAACTGGTGGCAATGGTTTTACTAGCATCTCTTATAATACAAAATCCGGTTTTAGTTAAAACTTGCCATGATTAATTGATTTTATTGAATTCTGAAGTTTTAAATCAATGAAAATCTACTTTTTTCGAAGTGGGTGGCTCTTAAAGTTCGAAGTTTACGCCAATTGATTGTCCCTCAAATTTGAGGAAGCAAGATGGGTCACACTTTAGGTTGCTAACTGTTTAAAAAAATGAACTTCCAGTGTATAGGTACCTCTTGCTAAAATTGGCATTTTCGGTTTTTCACGTGAAAAATTAATGGCAGTTAGTCTGTTTAGTCTCTTGACAGTACGAAATACGCACTACGCCCTAGCTGGCCCCCAACCAAGGGGCCCCCACATATTGATCAGCCCCCGGGCCTTACTATTGGTTAATCCGGCCCTGTGGATTGGCAATGAAATTATCTTCCAAACAATGTATCATAAGGGGGGATTCGCCGTTTGAAATCTGAAATTCTTAAATTTAGAATTCTCGAAGGTTAGGTAAAATTTTCCGGATTTAAAATGACCTCCAAATAAAAGTCGAACGAAAATATGAGTCTGCTTTCATCTGAATAAATCTAAATAATGAAAAACTAACATCTTAAATTTTCGTCCAGAAACGTTCTTAAGCATGGTCTCAGCGACTACTTGTCTTTACCAAGACATGATGATACGTGCATCTTAACATGTTGTCAAATCGCCGACATTGATTTTGATGGAGAAAGAGAGATCCTAATAGGAACCAGTACGGAGGTATGGAAATCCTAAAAAGTAACCCCCTCGTTGTTTTTATAATGTTTTATAGGAAGTTCTTGTTTACAAAAAAGATCCACAACTTGGATGGTGTTTGGAACAGCTAAAATTGTTTTCTTCACCAATAATTAGCTTGAAATATATCGATATAATTGAGGATGGAGTTAATGAACTGATTGTCATGTCTCTGAAAGGCGTCCATTTTTTACAAGTAATCAAGTTACCCATTTCCAGATTAAAAACTCGATGTTTTAGCACGAATTTTCCCAAATTCAAAGAATCTTGAATGAGAAGCTTGATAAGCTAACCATCCCTAATATTGCAGCTCTGAAAATGTAAGAAGTTATTAGCATAATAAAGTACAAATTTGCAATTTTATGTTTTATTAGTGAATCCAGGCACAGATAAAATTCATTTCGTCAAGACTAATGGCTCAACTGTTACCAACGGCAACTGAATTTTCACTACATTATGTACAAAAAGTGACAACAAAAATAAAACTTAAAAACCTATTTATCACGAAGAGTTAAGAAACCATACATTTTTAGATTGTGATCATTAATAAAAGTATCTACGAAATTCAGATTATGCTAGATTCAAACAATAAACAATTAAATTGTGAGGAGTTATGCATTGCCAAAATTCAAAAATTTAAAAAAATCAATTGATAATAATTACATAAAATTATATCATTTTTACAAAGTGCCTAATATACTGTTGCTGAACAAAACTTTCATAGGTTTCTATGTCTTCAGTAAGCTAAATACTAACCAGTCTTAACAATTCACGCATTTGCACTTGACGTATTATTTATATTTATTTTTCACTGCATAATCATCAAAATACTTTTCCTGATATGGTACAAATTGTAAAATACATTATTTATCATTGTCCTCACACATTAAATGCATGTATTTACAGTAGTTACAATAATCGTCAATTACAGACCATAAAGTACAGGTATAACAATAAATTAATAATGTTTTTTTAGGACATAAATACTTCCATGATTGGCTATTTTTAACTTCAACGTAAGAAGTTTTATTATTTGCATCTTTCCATTTTAGCTAAAAATCTCGTCTTTAGCCTTCAAAGACTTGCAGAATGCGCCATCAGACTAGATATTTAATGTTCCACCTTTCAAAACCTTTTTTTTACAGTATCTTCGCAAAATTCTACAGATGCAAATTTAATAGTTATTTATATGGTCGGCACTATGGCTGAATGTGCGAGTTTCATATAAAATGAACACGTGCAAATAAGATTACTAATTAGCCAACGTGGAAAAGGTGATAAAATGACGAAAACGCCATTTGAGAAAGTATAATTTGCTAAAATAACGGCAGTTCGTAAGAACATTTAAATAAAAATATGTAAAAGTAATATTTGCTGAACTTAAGATTTAAATAAATAAAATAAAACTTTCATATAAATAAGAGAGATAAATAAAGCTTTGGTAAACTAATTCATTAGCTCACCTTGAATTACACACTCAAACACGTTACAGAAAATTTACAGGGTCCTAGTCAACATTGTCCTGAAAAATCAGCCGCACGTAACCTGGAGAACCACATAAAGGCGATGCACAGAACGGGCAGACTGCGTGAAAACCGTTTGTCCCATGCGGAATAGCCACATTAGCCCAATATCTAAAAGTAGAAAATTCGATACATTTTGATACAGGAAAACTAATTTTTGCTGTTAAACAGTTACATGTTTTTCAAGTTAAATTAAATAAAATAACAGCATACAGCATTGCTTGAAAAGTGACATGCGCCATAATAATAATATATTTATTCATTCTTAGGACAAATATTTTTTTTTTTGTATAGAACACGTCATTATAGTACAATATATATATAAGGCTACGTGTTAATATTTTCATAGTTTTAAACAGTGTCAGTAATTGTTTGCTGTGTTTTGAGGTGCCTACAAGAGGATTAGATATTTATGAAAGCCATAACGTGAATTTAATCTTCCAAATAAAATATTTATTTAAAACTGGTTATTTCTGCATGTGGCCATCTGTTCCGGCCAGGTTTAGGCATTATTTCTTCGTTTATATGTTATCTTTTTATGTAGAATTGTAGAACATAACCTTACATTCATTTTTATAAACTGTATTTCGGACAAATAAAAATGATCCTTCAATGTTTCAACAATACAAACACTTCCATATGAAATCTACATAATATACCGAAGACAGTCAGCATGGGCTGAATAAAGTCGAATTTATGCTTTCTAGTGAATTTCGCGTTTTAAAGTTTATATCAAGAAAATTGCTGACAATTGGTTTCACTAGAGGCTTTGATAATACAAAATGAAGTTTTGATTAAAAGTTTCCCATATTTATTAGTTTTGTTCTATTTTGGAAATTTAAATTAAATAAAAGCTACTTTTCTCGAAGTGTAAACATTTACAAAATTATACTTTCTAGTGAATTTTGCGTTTTAAAGTTTTTATCAGGAAAATTGCTGGAAATTGGTTTCTCTACAGCCTTTGATAATACAATATTTGATTTTAATTAAAACTTGCCGATATTTATTTAGTTTTATTGCATTTTGGAATTTTGAATTAAAAGGAAAAGCTACTTTTGAAATTTTCCGGGAATATTTCATGGGGAAGATTGCCTGCACCTCGTTTATTTCTTCCCGGAAATATTCCCATTTTGGAAACTTTCCGTCGACCCATCTCTATTAAAAAGTATTTATGGTTTCCGCATGTGCTGGAACAAACCTACGATTTGATCAAAAAGTAATCAAATAACGGGGAACCTTAACTCCTACATAAAGGAGTGTATGGGATAAGCCACTATTTTGGGCCAAATATCAGGTTAAATGAAATATGATATCTCTTTACACCGGCAAAGTCATATTAACAAAAAAAAGAATGAAAATAGGGTACAATGAAGAAGAAAACCCATAGAGGGCATTGAAGTTTATAGGGTTACTGCACTTGCGTCAAGTTGAAAATAAAGTTCACTGAAGAATAAATGTTCAATTTTGTCTTATTTCCAACAGTGTTTTCAAAATACCGCACACGTGATTTTTTGTGCATAGTTTCCTTATATGTTCTAGAGTATCATATGCCAAAATAGCATTTGCGGTATTTTGAGAACTGGGTGGCCCATGTCCAAGTTCTACTCCATACACCCCATTCATCGTTTTTAATAAGATTTTCAGTTTCAGCAAAATGAAAGATTCTCTTACTTAACAGTTTTTTCGGTCGCCATGTGTCCGCAGGGATTGAAAGCGTAAGTCGGAGGACCAGTGTCGACGTAGAAAGCTGGTTCGAGCCCAATAAATACGCTAACCACCGGTCCAATCTAAAAACATCGAAAAAAAGAAACACTAACGTCGGTTTTTAAGGAGTCTCCTTACCTCCATGCAAATAGGACACCTTCTAGCTCCTGAGTCTTTATCTTGGCCCCATTCGTGTAACCCCTGAACATGTCCACAATTTAAATAAACGTACGGTTTCTGTAAATTATCGTTGGTGACCCTTCGTGGAATGACTAACGTGTTTAAGCCTACAGGACACTGAGGCCTGCCAGCATTGATTTTGTCTATTTCTCGTTCCAAGTCACGTTTACTCTGAAAAATTACGATTAAAATGACAACTTGTTTACGAGAAGAATGTTTTACCGGTGATTTTGCGAGACCTTCCGCCGATCTCCATAACAACGTTGCGCCGCAGAGATCGATTAAGGTACCATCTTGAAGAATATTCGTTTCGTTTTCTACCTATAAGTGTACATAACGGAGTGTTTAGAACTGTTGGATTCTCTCGTTATGAGAGGAAAAATAGACCAATGACTTTTTATGTCAAACTCTTTTTTTTATTATTGTCTATTAACAAAATGGTAACCACTTTCAAATATAACAACAATCTTAAACATTCTCCACCCCTAAAACAAATAATGGATGCTTCTCCATCAAGTTTCAAACGGGTAGCTTGCAAATCTTTACAACCGGCCTCTTGAAAACTCCTGACTTCGTCTTAACTTCCACTGTTCGAATTCTATCATCTCGACCTTTGAAAACGTCAGTAATTCTCCCCATGGGCCATACGTTTCTGGGAGAGTTTTCATCACAAATAATGACAACATCACCAATTTTCAATCCGTTACTGAGATCTTCGAACCATTTGGTTCTGGGTACTAAAGTATGTAGGTACTCTTTCACCCATCGTTTCCAAAATGACTCGATCAAAGCTTGAGATATTTGCCAAGATTTTCTTAAATTGACGTCTTCCCACCTGAACTCTCCAACTAAAGTTAAAACGTTTCCTGAACCGATTAAAAAATGGTTAGGTGTCAAGCAAGATTCATCGCTGGGATCTAGAGAAATGTGAGTCAGGGGTCGATTATTTACAATGTTTTCAGACTCTACTAAAAGGGTATTCAAGACTTCTTCCCGTGGTTTCCTTTCTTTCAACACTGTGTACAGTGACGTTTTAACTGATCTTATCAAACGTTCCCAGGCACCTCCCATGTGTGGGCTTCCAGGAGGGATAAATACCCACGCAATATTTCTTGTTGTCAGTTCCTGTAACATCTGTTTCTGATTAAAGCTCTGGATGGCTTCTCTCAACTCCTTTTCAGCTGCTTTCAAATTTGATCCGTTGTCAGAATAAATTTTCCTAGGATTTCCCCTTCTTGCAGCAAATCTTCGTATTGCCATTATGCAAGAGTTGGTATCCAAAGATGAAGCGATTTCTACATGAACTGCTCTAACAGTCAGGCAAGTGAAGAGAACTCCATACCTCTTTTCCGTTGATCTTTTTACGGTCACGTTTAAAGGACCGAAGAAATCAATCCCGACATAGGAGAATGGTCTGCAAAAGGCTCCTAATCTGGCTTCTGGTAACAGCCCCATACATGGCACTGTTGGCTTCGCCTTCTTGACCTTACAGTACTGGCAGTTGTTCAGAACTCTTTTCACTGCGCTCCTAATTTTAATAATCCAGAATATCTCGCGAATGCAATTTATAGTATATTCCACTCCCAAGTGACCAGTTCGTTGATGAATGTGTTGAATCAGTAGACTAGAATACTTGTCATCTCCTGCCAAAATAATCGGATTCTTCGTGTCTTCGCTTACATAAGCTGGAGCTAACTGAATTCTGCCGTGACATCGTAAAATTCCATCTTTATCAATTTTTGGAGATAATTTAAATAATTTTCCTAATCGTTTATCCTTTCCCTTTCTCAGAATTTCAAGATCTTCATGAAAACTCTTTTCTTGTGTCCATCTCAGCCATAGAATTTCAGCTCTTTCAATTTCTTTGGACGTAACCTCATGGAAAGGTGTTTCCATTGCACCTTTAATCTTATTCCTCAAGTGAATAATCCAAGCTGTTGATCTAATTAATCGGATCCACATCGAAAATCTTTCAATTTTTGGTAAATAAACAGGGTTAAGTTTGTCTTCATCCTGAATCGTCGTTGTCCCAATAAATTCTTTTCTTAATTCTTCCGAGGATGAATCAAAATGAGAGACATTTACACATGTTTTTACCGGCCATTCATTTTCTCTTAATTTCAGAAAACTAGGCCCTTCAACCCACCTATTAGAATTATTGACGCCTTTCTTAGCTAAAGAGATTTCCGTTTCTTGTCTTGTGGCATCGTCGGCCGTGTTTTCTGCAGTTGGAACCCACCGCCACCATTTTGGTTCCGTGTTCTCTTTTATTTCACTTAAGCGATGAGCTACAAACGGCTTAAATTTTCTAGAATCTTCTGTGTTGATCCAAGACAGCACAGTCGTCGAGTCTGACCAACAAAAGACAGCATCAATCTTCAATTCCAACTCCGATGTGACATATTTGAGAAGTCTACTTCCCAGCAGGGCAGCTTGCAGCTCCAGTCTTGGAATGGAAACCGGCTTCAGGGGGCTAACTCTTGATTTTCCCATTACAAAGGAGACAAACACCTGTTCCTTCATGGAGACTCGCAAATAGACAACACATGCAAATGCTTTTTCGCTGGCATCACACAGCATATGAAGTTGAATCTTGTCTGCCAAATGAACGTCTCGAACATAGCATCTGGGAATTGTAATATTTGAGATTTGAAGAAGCCAACTCAACCATCTGCTCCATTTCACTTTTAAGTCACCCTGTAATTCTTCGTCCCAACCAAGTTTCTGACGCCAAATATCTTGCAATAATATTTTAGCCGAAGTGGTACAATTCAATAAGAAGCCCAAAGGATCGAAAATGGTCATTAGAATTCTTAAAACGTCTCTTTTTGTACAAAATTTGTGTTCCTTTAAAATGTCTTCAATTTCTTGTTTTAACTTCAAGGTAAAGAAAAAATTGTCTTCACCAGCATTCCATTTCAGACCCAGCGTTCTTTGAATTGTTGAAATATCTTCAAGGTCAAGGTTCATGTTCTTCAAATCTGAAGTTCTTAATTCCAACGGGATTTCTTTGATGACGTCTTTGGAATTGCAGACCCAATTTGTCATAGTGAAGCCACCAGCCGCGTGTATGTCAATCACGTTGTTGATAATTTGGATGGATTCTTCAACGGTGTCTCTGCTATCTATGTAGTCGTCCATGTAAGTTTTTTCGACGATAGCTTTGACGGGTTCTGGGAACTGTTTTTCAAATTCCAAAGCGTTTCTTCTTAAAACATATTGAGCAGAAGCCGGAGAACAGATGCTACCAAAGATCATGACCTGCATCTCGTACACTTCTGGTTCCACTCGAGGATTTTCTCTCCATAAAAATCTCAAAGCTCTTCTGTCTTTAGGAATTATCTTGACCTGGTGAAACATTTCTCGAATATCCCCAATAAAGGCAATATTTCTTTGACGAAACTTCAACAAAATCGACATTAATGAATTTAGAAGGTCTGGACCTTTCAATAGGGCATCGTTGAGACTAATCCTTTCAGAGGAGGACTGTGATTTAGCAGCAGCGTCAAAAACGAATCGCATTTTGCCTGGCTTGTTCGGGTTGAATACTGGAAAGTGTGGTAAGTACCAAATTCGATCACCACTTTGATCTTGGTCCAATTCTTCTTTGCTACATTTTCTTGCATAGCCTTTCTCCAAATATTCTTTGATTTTGTTAGAATAATCAGTGTGAAGTTGAGGATTATGTGACAATTTCTTCTCAATTCCTTTCAAACGATGTAACGCATCTTCTTTATTATTCGGCAACTGTAGTTCGTCCTGTTTCCATAATAATCCCGTTTGCCATCTTTCTCCGCTTCGGTCCGTAGTTCCTTCCAAAAGTCTTTCGGCACGCATTTCTTCTGGGGACTTCAAAGATGTTTTATTTACTATCACTCCGAAATTTTCAATTTTGTAAGATTCTTCGACTATTTTCTCAATTCCACCATAATCATTTTCAGATTGACAATTTGAAATGTAATTAATGAATACCACATCAGATCTGTGACGATTAAGTCCAATATTTCCATGTAAAACCCATCCCAATTTTGTTTTAGAAGCGACCGGACCATTTTTCTGTCGAGAATCTGTTACAACTTCTCTGGAAACAATTAGATCAATGTTGTCTTGACCAAGGAGAATTTGTGGATGAGCGTTGCTAAGATTTAAAATATTTATATTTTCTTGGCACAGGTACTCCCACTTAGCAGCCAAAGCCTTTACGTTTACCGTCTGTGATGGCAAATTCAGGTTCTTCACAGTCTTCACGTCCGTGAGTTTATATTCAGTTTCTTCTCCCGCTCCTTTTATAAAAAGTTCCACAGTCATGGAGTTTCTTTCTTCATGGCATACTTCATTTGTCCATTTCATCTTCAAGTTCTGGCGTAAACCATTGACACCTATTTTCTTTGCAATATTTTCGTCGATTAATGTTATTGTTGAGCCTTCGTCGAAAAATGCGTATGTTTCCACTTCACCATTCGTGCCCCTTAACGTTACAGGAGCAACTTTCAGCAGAACTTTTGTTTTTTCCTTGTTCCTATGATGACCTATAACAACATTTTCCTCGACGTTTTCGACAACTTCTTCTTTCGCAGGATTATGTAGTAAAGAATTATGATTCTTAATACAATTTTCTACATTGCACTTCACCTTTTTCTTGCACTGTGGACTTGTGTGCAGAAAACCAAGGCACGAATAACAAATTTTCTTTTTTGATTTTCTTAAAAAGTTCCATCGATTTTCGACGTCGAAACTGCGAAACTTCTTGCATTCCCCTAGTCCATGATTCTCTTCTTTCTTGCAGCAAGCGCAGGATTTATTCTTGGACGTATTGTCTACCGTTGCCGCAACAAAATATTTTTTCTTCTTATCTCGCGTTGTAGTGTCAATTAATGTTAACGCTTCTGCAATCTTATCCATCCAATCAGCAAAATCCAGTATTGAAACCATGCTTTTAGACTTTTGAGTGTCTCGCAAATTTTCAGCCCATTTCAACCTTAAGCTGTGAGGTAATTTATTTACACTCTCGTTCAACAGCTGTGGGTTCATTAAATAGTTCTCATATCCCAGATTCTTAACTGTTATAGCCAGATTTTGAATCATGTTCGCGAAATCTACAAGACTGTCGAATCTCTCCTCTTCTAAGTTGGATGTTTTCCTTATATTATTGATAAGTTCCTCTATGATTAGTTCAGGACGACCGAATCTTCTTTCTAGCAGCTTCATGATCTTATTTACTTCTCCAGGAAAATTTAGTAATGCTTGCACGGTCTCTCTAGCTTTTCCCTTCAAACACTTTTGAAGTCTAACTAAATTTTCACGATCAGATAATCCGCAGAGCTTCGTAGTCTCCTCAAATTGAGACTTGAAATGCAAAAAATCTATGGGATCGCCAGAAAAGTGAACGAGGTCTTTATTTACACTTTGCCTGGCCAAAAAATTTTCCATTTTACTCTCTAAATTTGGCAATTCCTCCTTTTTCACGGGGGCTTCCGGTGGTACCGATTTCTCGCAATCCGCATTCGGAATTTTTGTTTCTGTCACAACATTATTTTTGTTGACGTCATTGTCAATTCCACATTTTTCTACCCATTTTCTGATGAAACTGTTCTTGTTCACATCCTCATGATGAGAGCTTCCCAAAGGTGTATTCTCGGGTGAATCTAAATCCATCTCTTCAAATTCTGCTGTCGAAATTTCCAACTCTTTTCTGATTAAGTTTTCTTCATCTCGCAGGCGCGCTTCCTGCAATTCATTCCGTTTTTTCTGTATTTCCATCAACTTCTTGGCTGCTTCCAATTCAGCCTTAAGTTTTAGTATTTTACTAGCCTTACTTCCAGCACGTGAAATGGATGTTACAGAAAAGCCTTTAAAGACAGTGCTTCCAATAGATGAAGACGTTCTTCCTGTCTCTGTGGCGGCTTGCTTCTCCATTGGACTGGTTCAATTAATAGTTCGAAGGACCATAAATGTTGGATTCTCTCGTTATGAGAGGAAAAATAGACCAATGACTTTTTATGTCAAACTCTTTTTTTTATTATTGTCTATTAACAAAATGGTAACCACTTTCAAATATAACAACAATCTTAAACAAGAACATATTCCTATTCATGTCACAGTCAGTAATTGCTGCGTGATGACGGGAAATGTATTTGATTTCAATATTCAATAGTTATTTGTTTAACAAGGCAAGAAAATTACAGATTTACTGCATCGGCTGAAGTTTCGCAGCCGAGGCGATAGCCGTGTTGAAGACATAATTTTTTCGCCGATTGTCATTAAAAAAGTGCATTTTTGCAGCAAAAGTTGATTTTTATTGCTGCAAAAGAGGCAGTAAAAATGCACTTTTAATGACTACCGGCGAAAAAGATATTTAAGATATTTTTTCTAATTTTATATGAAAGTGTGCACCGATTAAGACAGAACTGAAATCCCGTGCTTTTTTAACGGGCTTCCATCTTCGTCAAAATTCGTCAATGTCGATTGGATGGGGATCATAAATTTTGATTCATTAAATTTACCATTATAGAAAAATTCGCCATGCATTGTGAAAAAAATGCAGCAGAGAAGCGGCTGGGACCTACCCATCGCGTGGGTCTTTGATTTCCGTGTTTTGTATTTAAAATTTTAAATTTGATATGCCTAAATGGCATATCCCGTTCACCAGCAGCTTCCAAAACCCTTTCAGGTCTTCAACCGCTCACCCAATCTCCACGTACGAAATTTCAGCCAAATCGATCTAGTAGTTTGGCCTCTAATGTGTTTTTAGTGCTATTACAAAATTTCGATTTTTATGGCTTTTTTTTACATACTTTATTTGCCAAAACAAAATAACAAGTGAGAAAAAAAAGTGTGAAAAAACCAGAACGATTTATTTTTGGTTATAACTTTATTATTATTACACCGATTTTCCTCAATTTTATGTGGGACGTAGGCAAAAGATGTGGCTTTTAGAATCGGCAACCATTTTCCAGATGGCGCCACTAATACATTTTTTGTGGCAGTTTTTTACAAGAACACTTTTTGATTGCCTGGAGTTGAACCCAATAGGTGTCACAGGTTTTGACACCCAAAACACCCTGACACCCTTGGACATCTCTAAATTTAATTATACCCAATAGTTATCTACTTACAACTTGCCCTTTCTGCTGTGCAGACCTGGACTCCCTTAATGAGAATACACCACCGCCCACTGAAGTCTCCAGCCAGTAGCTACATTTTGCATCGCCTCCACAAAATGTTCCCCTTGGATGCATTATTAGAACACCGTTTGTGGTCATGCCGTCTATATCCCGTCCGTTCTCCTGCCATTTCGTCGCTTTTTCCTTTAATGAAATGCGTTACAAATTTCATGTCTAGTTGGCGCCCCGACAAAATAGCCCCGTCAAAATAACCCCCGACACAATCGGTTTATTTAACTCATTTGTACCTTTAGACGCCCTTTGCAAAACACTTTTGTGCACCTCCAAGACACATTTTTTTGGTCTGTATTTACACGGGCTTGACGGTAAGAGAAGCCGTTTTTTAGCAAAATATTTTTGTCTTTCTGAGATGATACTCTTTCCATAATCGCTGTTAACAAGTCGACACGTAAATTGCAACTGAATAAAGATTTGAAAACTACCCTTTCAGGTAAATTTTGATTCTGCCCCTCTCAAGTAGCTATAAGCGGGGGTAATTAGTGTGGAATGCAATAATCGCTTATAATGCCACAAGTGCATGCTATTTAATCGGTTAAATTTTGAAAATGATTACGAAAGCTTGTTGCCGGTGGTAAAATAATGAGAACTAAATTGTCATTTATTATCTGATTAAAGCCCGAGAGCTTTAGCTCGAGGGCTTTAATCTTTGATAATAAATGGCAATTTAGTTCGAATTGTTTTACCTATACGGCAACAAAGCTTGAGTAATTATTTCTAAAATTTAACCGATTGCAATAGCGATGCACGAGTGGTATTCGGTAAGATTATTTCACAAATTAAACTCTTGTTTTGATAAAATTATGATTTTTTAAACCGGGGTTGCCTATACTCAAAAGCCCAATATGATGTTGCGAACGAGCCTTTATAGCTCATTGACATTAATGACGTTTGAGGTTAGGAACCGTGCAAACAAAATGTTATTGAGTTTTTAGGATATATCCAGAAGAAATCAGCGTTCTTTATGTCCAAAAACACCTAAAATATGGTTTTTGGAAAGACTTGTGTTTGGTGGTCGTATTTGTGGACCTTTATTTCCCATAATTTTGTTTAAGTGGTGATTTTCAGCAGTGAACAAATTGTGTTTAAAATCAAGTGGTCATCGGAAACGATTAAATGACTCGTGCAAACACCGATAAAATGCATTAATCACTCTTAAATGAACTTGATTGGATAGAAATTTAAAAATGAGTCTAATTGATTGGTTTAAAAGGAGATTTGAAAATAATCAGTGCTATTCAGGTATTTCTTGAAATTTGTTAACATTGAAATCAATTGAGAGAACTTGATTGGTCAATGTGACTATTGTTTACGTTGTTGTCTGGGATATATCAGTTTTATTGAAATTTGTCAACATTTTCAGAAAGTGATGGTTGGGTCTTGCTAAATGTCAATTGACTTGCGAAAAATATTGATAGCAAAAATCACTAGAAACACCCCACTACACCGAAACACTTGATTTTCAGTGCTGACGCGTTTCGAACACAATGTGCTCATTATCAAAGCCGAAGCTTCGTAGTGGGGTGTTTCTAGTGATAGCCACATTCCGCCAATCCAGTTCTCTCAATTGATTTCAATATTGACAAACAAGAAATACCTGAATAGCACTAAATTACTATACCAGGTAACACTACCTGAGAATAAACAAAATAAAACATTTTGGAAACAAGTCAAATTTAACTTACATAAGTGGTGTTTTTTTGGGGGGGCTATTTTGTCGCAGGCCATTTTGACGGGTCACCGTCTAGTTACATATTTTGACGGGTCACCGTCTAGTTACATATTTTCCCTCTTACCCCTAAGAATATATTTTTTGATGTGTCGAATCCAGCTGCGAATATGCGCGGTATTTTCGGGTTGTTTCTATCGCACAATATCCGGCACGCAAACCTCGATATAGTGCTTTGCATTACTTTTGTATCGCCCGTTTTCTCTCCAGGGACGGTGTCCATTACTACAAAGTCGATCGGTGCTTCTGAAGATCGCCCAACCTGCAATCACAGTAAAATTTGCCAACAGTTTGTCAAATAATAAGAAAGACACATTTTTTATCCATACGGGTATTGCAGAATGGACTCATTATACAATGAGTGAGATTTTTTCGCTTTAAAACCCGTGAATAAAGCATAGTATTCCATTCGTGTGTAATGATTATTGCTCACTCGGATGATTTGTGGCACTCGCCTACGGCTCGTACCATAAACGTCATCCTCGGGAGCAATAAAATTCATTACACACTCACTGAATATTAATAATTAATAATAATAATTTGTATTCCGTTATTCCATAAATACAGGGTGTTATTTTTAAAACTTCCCACCTTGAATATCTTTGTATGTAATAAAGATATTGAATTGAAATAAAAGCTGGCCAATCCCGCACGGAAGCGCGTATATTGAGGGAATTTTCTCCACTTCCGGTTTAATCGGAAATGACCTTAACTTTGTTTTTTCAAATAGAATGACACCTTTTTCTCAATGGATTCGGAATCTACGATTTTTTCTGAGTCAGAAACATGTATCATACTTGACCGGAAGTGCAGTCACGGCCACCCTAGATTTTCAAAAACATTGAAGAATTCGGTGAAATATTGAGTTTTTCGAAAAACGCAAAAAAAGGTCATTTAGTTTTTTTGATGCAAAGTTACCCGAGCAATTTCATTTTAATTTTGATTTCTCTTATCTCTATCAAATTTTCTCTTACCTCACAATCTGTCAAAATCTCGAAAGTGAATAAAAAAAAAATGTCAATGGGCAGATGAATTTGCATCAAAAAATTAACGTAGACGTGTTTTTGCGTTTTTCGAAAATCTCAATTTTTCACCGATTTCTTCACTGTTTTTGAAAATCTAGGGTGGCCGTGAATGCACTTTCGGTCAAGTATGATACATGTTTCTAACCCAGAAAAAATCGTAGATTCCAAATCCGTTGAGAAAAAGGTATCATTCATTCATTTTACCTTCCAAATGAAAGAGTAATACACAGCTGACCGTTGAGAGGATTATAATTAATAATATATATATAATATGTATATATAATTAATTAATAATAACAAAAAAGAGAAAAGTTCATAAGAAAATGTGTTTTCCAGGGCCCCAATGAACGGGAATTTCTAGTGAGTTCCCGTCTCAAATTGTTCTCTATAGTTGCAACCGGGGATCAAAAACTGCAGTATTGTTTTGGTAAACTTTTTTTTATTGCTATTCATATCTTAACTTCAAAACGATCCAAGTGCGAAAAACGCACCGTATGAACAATTAGTATAATATCTAGATCGAATATAAATTTAATACGTGTAAATTTGGGCAAATAGTTAAAATTTTTGGAGAATCACATAACGATATTATAAGTATTATAGTATAAGTATATGATTGTGAGAAGAAACTTAATTTAGGTGTCTTTACTAAACGAAACATAACAGAACCATCGAAAACGTAAACAAATACATCAGACTCACCTGAAACATATCGGTATTTTCATCGCTAGTGTATTCCACGATTACAGCATGACTTCTGGACAACGTATAAGATATCGAGTGCTGATTGGCATCTAAGATGGCTTGTGAAGAATGCGGCGTTTTCACTACATAATGCCTAGACTTTTTGACGCCGTTCGCTAGCGGTCTTTTGTACAAAACAAATTTACTACGCCTCCTGCCTCGGTCACCTTGTGGTAAGCTACCATTATATCTAAAAAATATTGTCACTATTAGTAAATTAAACGTGCAAACCAAAAAAAAACGGGTCTACAGTGCGAGATTAGTCTAATTGATAGTTTAGAGCATTTTATAAATGTTGCCGTAAATAAAATTGCATCAAAGAACTTCAATTCGTTGCTAGAATCGGTTTGAGTGAAGTGCGTGACGTCATTTGTGATACAGCTGCCCGTTCGTGCTTGCCAGCCTGCAGTGATCTTACGGATCTTGCGCCGTAGAAATAATTATTGTTTCTTCTGTAACTTTTGAACGAGTGGATGGATTTCAAAAATTGTTGCATTGGTTTAGAGAGGATTTCATACTCTTTAAAATGATGCATCACAAAAGGTCCAAATGTAATTTAAAATTTTACTGTTGATCGGGTTGGAAGGTAGACGGATATTAAAAATATTTGCAGCATTGGATTAGAACTGAAATTAGCTTTCAAATGATGTATTGCAAGTGAGGGGTTGCCGCTTGAAATTAGGAAATGCTTTAATGCAGCGCCAATGCTTTCCAAGTGCAAGCACACGGAGCTTATCACATATGACGTCAGGATGGACCTTTGCGGCGTTGTTTGGAGTTGAAAATAAAATCATTTTCTTTTTGCGGACATGTTAGCGCTCGTTTCCAGTAATCTTCTGTTCTTTTATGCAATAAAAAATACATGGGTTTTTCAGTTTACTGTGCCTTTAAGAAAATACTCCACAAACAATATGCAAAAGCGTGTTTAGGAAGAATTATTAGTAACTTCAAATATTTCTTCTGCAGAGTTAGTTATAATAATAAATGAGTCCTACACATGCACAAGCTCATCACCTGGTGTCTCGCCTGGCATGTTCGGAACTACTTATGCATAACATTAAAAATAATTCATTTACAATAAAAAGGGAAACCCCTCCAATGCAAAAGCACACCACTAATAAAAAACACCTACGACACCACACCACAACTGCAATTAATCCGCAAAGAAATCTTAAAAGTGCATAACTTACCCTAAAATGACTAGTTCTCCATATTTAACAAGTTGCTTGGGCTTTTCAGAATTGGCACTCTCTTGTTCTTCTAATATAGGAGATTCGGTGCCATCCGATCTAGAACGAGGAAAGAATTACCTATGGTTTTATGATGCATCGAGTTTGTTGCTAATAAAACCCACATTTTCCGATCGTTTGTAGTAATAGTTGTTATCAATGCTGCCCTAATTCTTTCGTATGTAAGCCATATTAGGTTTATGCACATTTCAAATGCTGAACTTAATTTTAAGTCACTTGTAGGCTTAGGTTATACCCAATCAGCATAGTACTATAATCTTTATCTTTATTACCCAGAAGTAGGTATATGTCAATAATTTCTGTAAGCCAAATAAAGGGGAAGGACGTTCCATGGAAATTTACTCTCAACCAAACGAGTGTGAGTATCATTACAACAAAATTCAAATGGCAGATGAATGGGTGCTCAAAAATGTACACTGTCTCAGGCTACTCAGGAAGTTTCATCAAAATTTGTTTTGCACCCCCCCCCCCTTTTCAGTTGGCTTTACGCACATTGTAAGATATGTTTTTATTATTTATAGATGTTCTTACCGAACAGTATGGCCGTTTTTTCTCTATTGTCTTAGTGCTTATACTTTTTATTGGGCAGGTATGTATGTACCATTGTAGGGGAGGAGTACCATTATTTGTAAAAACAAATTACGAATCCATTGCTATGGATTTTTTGTAGAATGTAATAAAATTACTAGTATTTTATTTTATTGCTTGTAAACTTCGCAGTTTCGCATAAATCGGAGTAAAAAAAAATTGGCAATCTCGGAGACGGCGGAAACTTCTACTTTTAACCTCCCCACAACCATATAAAAATGAGAGGTTATTGCAATCACTCCAAAATTCGAAATTGAGATAACACCAGATCTTTACGTTTCAAGGTCCCAGGATCACAAAAAAGTGGTTTTTAAAAAATGTCTGTGTGTTCGTACGTACGTATGTGAGCACGATTTCTCGGAAACTACCGAACGGATTTTAGGAAATTTGGTATGGAGGTTAGCGTTGGCCTTCTGGTGAGCCCAGTTAATTTTGTTGCGAATCCGCAGACGCTAAGTGCCTTTTTGGCATGTAAATTATGAAATTTGACTAATGAACACTAGTTTTTCTTGTCTGCACATGAAAGGTCTTGAAATTCTGTATCTGAAACTGTATTCCCACTTAGCGCCTTTTTGGCATAAAATCGAAAAATTCGAAATTTCGAGGAAACATTAAATAACACGCTACAGCCCAAACTGCTGGATCGATTTGACTGAAATTTGGTAGGTAGAAATGCCGTTACCCGCCGAAGAGATGATTTAATTTTGGTGGCAATCGGCGAATGGCAAGTGCCATTTTGGCATATCAACTTTGAAATTTGAATAATGAACTCCCGTTTTCTCTATCAGCACATGAAAAGTCTTCAAATTTTGTTTTCAAAATTGTATTCAAACTTAGTGCCCTTTTGGCAAAAGATCATTCACCAAGTGGGGAGGTTCCAGCCGCTTCCGTAGCTGCCCATTTTTTTTGCAGAATTTGTAAATATTGTATAGCCTTCCAATTACGGGCCCGATTTGCTTCAAAATTTAATGAGCACCTACAAAATTTAATCTCGATATCTTCAGCAGCTTATGGGCTGTAGCGTCTTTCTTTAATGATTTCTCTGGACAGACAGGCTCTAAAATTACATTCTTCGAAAAAATGAACTAAGATTTTCGACCGGGACAGTAACAATCAATCAAATGCAATAATAAAAATATACAGTATACAGTTAAATACATTTGTAAATGTATGTTCAGGTTATTGCTAAAGTGGCTAAAGGTAGGTACTAGATTTAAAGCGCGAAGTCTAAATTCAAATTGCAACAGAACCTACAAGGCCAAAGAGGCTTTTCGCCATTAAAATGACATTTTTCGAAAAAATGGAACTAAGGTTTTCGATCCCGAAAGATAACAGTTATGGAATTCAATAATAAAACTGTACAGTTATATGTATTATTTTTTCAGGCTGGCCCCATTTGGCTGAAAATTTATTGAGTACCGACAATATGCTCACTGAATGTGTGCCAACTTTTATCTCAATATCTTGAGTAATTTGGGCTGTAGCGTCTTTCTTTTACGATATCTTGTCAAAAAGACACCATACTACCATACCCATACAACGGTGTCGTATCATCTCATCCCAATAACCAACTCATCCCAATAACCAACTCATCCCAGGTGACAACTCATCCCACACCAACTCATCCCAGACCAACTCATCCCAAACCAACTCATCCCAGACCAACTCATCCCAGACAAATTCATCCCAAACCAAGTCATCCCAAAAGACAACTCATCCCAGAACGCAACTCATCCCAGACCAAGTCATCCCAACGGACAACGCATCCCAACAGACAACTCATCCCAGCAGACAATAACATTTTCTCTCAAATTCTGCCCGTCCAAAGTTCCACGCTTGCAAAGCTTTAAAATATCGGTTTGGAGTGCGAAAAGCGAGGCCAGTTCAGGTCTATGTCAGGTCAGGTTTTTTTTTTAATAACATTTTCTCTCAAATTCTGCCCGCCCAAAGGTTCACGCGAGCAAAGCGAGTGGGTACTCGTCGAAATATCGGTCTTGCAATGGTGCGAGAAGCTAGGGCAGTTCAAGTCTATGTCAGGTCAGGTTTTTTAATAACATTTTTTTTAAATTCTGCCCGTGGAAAGTTCGACGCGAGCTTTCGGCGGAGCCGAAAGCGAGTACTCTTCGAAATATCGGTATTGCAGTGCGAGAAGCTAGGGCAGTTCAGGCCTGGTCAGGTTTTTGACCTGGGTTGTAGTGTCATTTGGGATGAGTTGTCTCCTGGGATGAATTGGAAAATTGTATGAGATGATATTAGCCCGCGGCTACCTTAAAGCGAACAGCCCAAACAATAACAAGCAAGAGTTGGTCTGGGATGAGTTGGTTTGGGATGAGTTGTCTGTTGGGATGAGTTGTCGGTTGGGATGAGTTGTCTGTTGGGATGACTTGGTCTGGGATGAGTTGTGTTCTGGGATGAGTTGTCTTTTGGGATGACTTGGTTTGGGATGAGTTCGTCTGGGATGAGTTGGTCTGGGATGAGTTAGTTTGGGATGAGTTGATCTGGGATGAGTTGGTCTGGGATGAGTTGTCAGATGGGATGAGTTGGTCATTGGGATGAGATGAAGTATATTATGTTTTCTTCAAGGCACCGATTTTTTGCCAAAAGGGCACCAAGTGTGAATACATTTTTAGAAGCAGCATTTGAAGAGCTTTCCTTTGGGATGCGAAAAATTTGGGTTTGCAGTTATGCACTGAAGTTAAACTTTTTATTAGGAATGTGGAATTTAGCTCTTCAGCTCTTCCTTAGAACAATGTGCACATACCAAATTTCAGCCAGATCGGTCTAGTAGTTGGGCTGTAGCGTGTTCGCAAGGAGGCACACAGACAGACATTTTTCAAAAACCACTTTTTTGGGTCAATTAATTTTTTTCAAATTCTTTTTCCGATTTTGCAGATTGTGAAAATTGAATGAGGCAAAAACAAAATAAAAGGAAATGTAATTGCGCAGATGAATTTGTATGAAAAAAAGTAAGGTTGACGTGTATTTGAGATATTGAAAAAGGTTGCTTTTTGAGCGATTTCTTCGATATTTTTGAAAATGCCGGGTATATACCGGGTGGTCGTTTTATCTTGAGACTGGCAAATATGCATTTAGCATTTTAGAAAAAAAATTTTTGTATAAAAGTTTTATGACTTCGAGGGGAAAATAAACTAAAATTTTGGGAATGCTTCGGAAATGCTTGGGAATTTCAGGAATGCTTTGGAAATATATGAAAATAGGAACACTCCGAAAATAAGTAGAAATGTCCAATTGAGAAAAATAAGGAATTAAAGAAAATTAGAGGATAACTATATCAATTTTTCATTCTTGTTGCGGTTTTCGTGCTTCAATTATGTAGTTAAATAAACGTAATTCGGTACCCTAATAATATAGGTACAATGGATAGAAGGGTAGGTAATTGTATAAATAACCTAAAATATCTGCATTCGAGTGTACCTAGGGTTTAAAACAAGATAACAAAAGACAATTATTTATAACGCACAGAACAATTTATAAGCGAGTTTATAAGGTAAACGAGGTAAATTTTATAGCTCTTATATCAAAATAACAAACATTGCTATACTTCATAAACAATTTAAGAAGGTGCAAATACACTACAAACGATACCCACAATACGCATCTTGCACATTTCTTTATTCCTGTGTATTTTAATGTAAATGCATCAATAAAGAAAAAGGCAGCAGAGAAGCGGCTGGAACCTCCCCAACGCGTGGGTCTTTGATTTCCGTGACTTGTGTTTAAGATTTTAAAGTTAATATGCCTAAATGGCACTTCCCGTTAACCAATTGCTCCCAAAAGCCTTTCAGCTCTTCAACGGGTCACCTGGCCTCCATGTACCAAATTTCAGACAAATCCTTCCAGTAGTTTGGGCTATAACGTGGTTTCAGTGTTACTTCAAAATTTCGATTTTTCTACCCAAAGGGTAATAAATGCGAATAAATTTTATCTCATTTAAAACCAGAATTCGAAGACCCTTCTAATGGTGGCAATGAATCTTTCAAAAATTTGTTTTGGATGGGTAAATGAGAGAATACTTTAAATTTGGAAATTGGTGTGCCAAAGCGGCACTTTCCGTGGGTCGATTGAATCCAACATTTGTTCAGCTCTTCGACGTGTAATACAATCCCCATGTGCAAAATTTTAGCCAAATCGGTTCAGGGGCTTGGGCTGTACCGCGATTTTAAAGTCCGATAGAAATCTCGATATTTTTAGTTTTTGGTCAAAAGGGCACTGACAGTGAATACATCTTTGGAAGCAGAATCTGAAGGCCTTTCTTATTGTGACGTGAAAGATGGGGGTTTACATTTAAAATTTAAAAGTTGATGTGCCAAAACGGCATTTCTGGTTGCACGATTGGCTCCAAAAGCTTTTCAGATCTAAGTTGGGTTATCACATGCACACGTACCAAATTTCAGCCAAATCGGTCGAGTAGTTTGGGCTGTGGCGTGTTTACGAACGAACGAACGAACGAACGAACGAACGTACGAACGAACGTACGTACATACATACAGACACATTTTAAAAACCACTTTTTTGGGTTCCTGAGACCTCAAAACGTACAGATCCGGTCTTATCTCGAATTCGAAAATTTTAGTGATTGCAGTAACCTCCCTTTTTTTTTAAATGGTGAAGTGGAGTGGGGAGGTTAATACAAGGAATCGTCCGCGAACATCAATTTTATTTAAAAAGCGTTTCATTATTTATTTGTAAACCTAAATAAATTATTCGGAAACGCCGTCCTGCGACTTGTGACGTGATAGATCGTACAGCCGGTGAGAGCTGGCAACATTTAAATTTATGATTGAAAGACGTTGGGTTAGATTGACAGCGACGTTGTCACATGTAAGAAAATTAACTTTGAATGGCTGTGGGTGGTTTTTGGCGCGAAGTTTGAGAAAGCTACTTTGAAATTTTTTTTGAGCCCCATCAGCTCCTCTTGCCTCCCACTTTTAAATTGGTTGTGAGGAAGTTGAAAAGTTGCGCTATTTCCTAGTGATTAAGAATCTGAAGAGAATTGTCCGATATTTTAATTCGTTCCTGAGTTACCACATAAAATCCGTAAAATCTGAAAAAAATCCCTAACGATGATGTTATTTAAACGAAACTTGAAATTTTAATTTTTTTGACAGCACTGTCAATTGAATGGCATTGACAAACAATTTCTAGGCCTTCTAGATTTTGAATCAAGACAATTTTTCTTTTTCTTATGGGCGCCATATTGAATTTTAACACCGCCGCATACACAGAAAAATTAGCTTCTCAAAAATGTAACCAACATGGACGTTTTTGAAAATATTTGAAAGCCTGAGTCACACGACAGCAACACGTATTTTATTATTGCTGAATTTAATTGTTTTCACATGTTATCAGAGATTGAATGAGTCGGCGTACTTTTTTGCAATTGTTTTTAATCAAAGTTTAGGCTGATTTTACAAATCATTCATAAAAATTTTCAAGTTCTGATATTTACGGGGTAAATAATTTACATGGTAAATTAGTGTACACAAAATCGCAAATTGTAAGAAAATCGCCAAAATCGTTAAAAAATCGCCAAAATCGCTAAAATTGTATTTGTAAAATTTGTCCAAAATCAATACAGAGTTTTTGAATCTAAAAAATGAAACATTAAAGACCACAGAAGGAGCTTAAAAATCGCCGAAATTGCTGGAAAATTTTCAAGTCGCCAAAAAAATATGCGAAATTCGCTCGATAATCGCTAAAATTGCTACAAAATCGCTGGAAACTTGCTTGAAAATCGCCGGAAACTTGCTTGAAAATTGCCAAAATCGCTAGAAAATTGCCAAAATTGCAGGAAAATCGCTGGAAAATTGCCAAAATCGCTAAAAATCGTCAAAATTGCTAGAAAATTGCCAAAATCCAGAGAATCGCACACTAAAATCGCTAAGTGGTTAACCCCTCGGATATTTGTTGGAAAAAAATTCACAAAAGGCTGAGGGCGAGGGGCGGTTCACTCGCTAAAATGTGTACACCTACTTTGACTTTATTCGAAGTACTTTGATATTTTGATGGAACTTCGAGTACTTCGAGCACTTCGAGTACTTCGACCAAGTACTTCGAGTACTTCGACCAAGTACTTCGAGTACTTCGACCAAGTACTTCGAGTACTTTGACAAGTACTTCGAATACTTCGAGTTATCTAAATGAATTTCCCGATATTTTGATTCATTCCTGAGTTATCGCGAAAAATCTGAAAATTGCCAATTTAAAGAAAAATTAATATCTTCCTAACGTTTTGATGTTATTTAATTGAAATTTAGAACTTCTATATTTTTGACACATGTCAATTGAATGGCATCGACAGAAATTTTCTAGTCCTTCTAGATTTTGAATTCTTTTATCCTTTTATGACCGTCATATTGAATTTTGACACCATCAAATACACAAAAAAAATTTCTTTTCAAAAATGTAGTCAACATGAACTTTTTTGGTAGATGTCAGAATTTGAAAATTGGTATAAATAATTTGTAAAATCAGCCTAAATTTAGATGAAAAACAATTGCAAAAAAGTACGCCGACTTCGTTCATCGCTTATAACATGTGAAAACAATTGAATTCAACATTAATAAATTACGTCTTGCGGTCGTGTGACTCAGGCTTTCACATATTTTTTCAAAAACGTCAACAACGTTGGTTACATTTTTGAGAAGCTAATTGTTCTGTGTATCCGGCGGTGTTAAAATTCAATATGGCGCTCATAAGAAAAAGAAAAGTTGACCGTCTTTATTCAAAATCTAGAAGACCTAGAAAATTTCTGTTAATGCGATTCAATTGACAGCTGTCAAAAATATTAAAGTTCCAAGTTTAATTTAAATAACATCAAGCGTTAGGAAGATATTAGTTTTTCTTAAAATTGTCAATTTTCCGATTTTTTGTGATAACTCAGGAACGAATCAAAATATTTGAAATTTCTCTTCAGATTCTTAGTCACCAAGAAATAGCGCAACTTTTCTCTAATTTAACCAACCCCGTATCTTTTACCGTTTACGATATCCCAATGGTGAGCATCGAAAAATTACCTACCCTGTATATTTATCAATATTAATAAATGTACAAAACTTAGGGCTAAGGAGTTTTAAATTACCGTCATCCGAGGATTCCATCCAGTTTGCCAAGCATGATAGGTAATGGAGCATGATCAGCTGTTTCAGTAACAGAAACGGTTGTACGCAGGCGCACATATTCTAACGCATGCGCAGTTGCAAACTTCTTAGCTCCACCCTAAAGTACTTCGAGTACTTCGACAGGTACTTCGTGTACTTCGAACTGAAGTGTACACCTACTTCGAGTAGTGAACCGCCCCTCGGCTGAGGGATAGATTAATTTTAATTTTAAATGACATATTGGAAACGGAAAAAGACTGGCTTTCTCGCTGGCTTCAATCCTCTCTAAATAACACTGTCAGATGCCAGTGGGTAACGAACGAAACCCCATTGGAGTAAATAAATCGAAAATAAATGCTCTTAAAAAGAGCAAAGATGGCGTGATTTTAAATCTAATGGGTGGTATCGAGAGCACCAACCCTTAACTACGTCTTGTATAAAACTGAAAATTATGGCACAAGAACGATAGGAAAAATAAAAGCGAGGCTTTTTTTCTGGCCCACCCGTTATATTCTCTTTAAAAAGGAGCCGACTGACAGTTATGATGAGAGTTGGTGACAGTAAATGTGGCAAGATTGAACAGTGTAGTGTGCAATGCAGAACAGTAGTGTGCAATGCTGCTGTACAATAGTGTTAGTGTGGAATATTGCGTGTGTAATGTGCAATGTTTATAATTTACAACGCCCTCAATTGGGTGTGTAATGGGCGAGGTAATGGGTGTGCATTTATGTGCAATGTATCCAATGGGTGAGCAATATGTTAAGTGGATGTGCAACGTAGGACACTAAAAATTTAAGTGATTGCCCCCTCGTGAAATACACGCAGACTGACAGACTTCTTTTTTCCTGACTAACTCGGTTTCCACCAATATATTGCAAAACGTCCCTCGGTCCCGCAAAACATTGCCTGAATAGGTAGTAGGTAGGTACCGGAACCAAAACTGCAGGTTTTCCGTTTTACATAACTTTACCGAGATTTTGTGTAAATTGGTAAAATCAATAAATCAACAAATATGTAAACGAAACGTCACAGGTAGGTGTCTTTCAGAGAACATAAATTGAATTTGGGAATTTATGAGCCGCATGACAGAAATTTCGAATAATATGTAATAATAGAAAACCGACAAGAAAGCTGTGGAGACCAAAACAGAAGCACTCGTCGTCAGGTGAATTAACGTTTTTTATTTACCTTTTCACCATTTCTGAAGCCGTTGTAAACAGCTTGACTGAGACTACGATTTAATAACAGGCACCAAAAAATTTCACTCAAACAGTTTAACTGAACAGAATAAGTTCACAGCCACAAAAGATTCGTGTTTACGTGACATGATTGAAATTATGTTGTACCGAACACACCACATTCACTATTTACACGATGCGCTCGGGTTTGGAGAGTTTTTACTTTCTAGGTTTGAAGAAACAACCAACAGTTTTGAGAACTGGTATTTTTAAAAGAATAAAAGTGTTTTTCGTGACCTATATACGATAGATGTACCCACTAAAGACTACACGCACACTTTTCTCGTCAACAATGGCGCGAGCCACCACCACCAACCCAGCCACACCACAACACAACATAAAACTTAACTACTCTACTCTCTACTTTACGTACGCTTACGGTTACGCTATGCCAAGAACATTAATCTTTAGGAGGTTAAGGCTGGCGCTGGAATCGTTTAAAAATGACATTTTCGCGGCTCGGGAATTCCTAGTCACAGGAGACTACGAGTGGCCTAACGAAGTGGTTGAAAGTGCATTTTGTAGATGAAGGATCAGACTACAGGATGACATTAATTTAAAACTCATATTTTGAAAAAAAATTTATACGGACAAATTTTTTTTCAAAATATGAGTTTTAAATTAATGTCATCCTGTAGTCTGATCCTTCATCTACAAAATGCACTTTCAACCACTTCGTTAGGCCACTCGTAGCCTCCTGTGACTAGGAATTCCCGAGCCGCGAAAATGTCATTTTTAAACGATTCGAGCGCCAGCCTTAAGATCAGAGTACCTACGGGCTACGGGCCATTATCACGTTTAGGGTCCTGGGAACCCAAAAAAGTGGTAAGTAAATGGTTTTTGAAAAGCCCCCGGAAGATGTATATCAATGCGATGTGTATCCCTGTAGATGTTTATCACGTGAATGGGTGGTATTAATAAAACGCTAGCATGTGCTGATGCTACAAGTTTGTAAGCAAATGCTACCAAATCCTGAGATCTTATTGGCCGGTTCAACGATATCTACTAGCATATGCTTATAAAATTGGTAGTATTAGCATATGCTATATTTTATTAATATGACCCAATGTGTATGTAGGGGCGGCTGGTCTTACTGGTGGAAACGGGTGCAGATTTTATCAATATGCACCTAGTAGTAGTGCCTCCGCAAACGCACAGATGTGTCCAAAAGGCGAAATGTTAAAAAATTGTTGTTACTAAATTAAAAAGTAGAAAATGAACAGAAAAAACAAAAATTTTGAAGGTTGAAAAGTAGGTACATAAAAAGAATGACAATACGTATAAACCAAATAAGTAAATGAAAAGAATTAACGGAAGTAAAATAAAATTTGGCGAATTTTGAAAAATTAACACTCAGGGGGCTGAAAAATTGCGAAAGGGGATGAAAAATCAAGAGGAATGAAAATTAAGTGTGATTAAGTAGAATTACGAAGTATAACACGAAATTCACCAAATTATGCAATCTTCATCCATAAGCAGCTTGGGTTTGTTTATCCTATGAAGCTAAATGACAGCTGTCATCGCCATATTGTGGTGGGGATATAAAATTCAGAAATTATCACCTATTATTGCACCAGATATTACACTTAATATCCAATGTTATTAGACAGTGGCGTAAGTATACATATACAAAAAAAAACAATTTTTCTTTTGATTCATCCTGAAAATGATAAAATGTAGAAAAATACAAACAATTTTGACAAACAGGCTCCATGACTTCCATTTGAATTCTGTGCTTCCTTTTATATTTCAAACATTTTCAATAATGCATGTTCTCCTTCGTGCATTGATTGTATACCTAAGGTAATTTTTGTCATGCATTCCAATAACGTAAATAATTACTGGAATGCATTCGAAAAAATTACCGATAACAATCAATGCACTAAGGAGATTATACAGGGTGTCTCAGAACTCCCGTATAAGTCAGTAATTGTAGATTACTGGACTCAATCTAAGACGAAATTTTCTTCTGCAAAACTAGGCAGGGTGCAGTAGTTTTCAAATGGGAAGCAGCTCAAATTCACCAATCAGAATGCACCCTTTAATTAAATTGGTAAGGTAAAATAAGGTTGTGCAATAAGCTGTTGCCGGGATATACAAAAAGCTGTTATGATGCCTTCTACTGCCATTATTATTTTTTTGTGTATGTCAGCAACATCTTGCACATCCTTATTTTACCTTATTATCTAATTCAGAGATTCATTCTGATTGGCGCTCTTATTCATTTGTTTCCGATTTGAAAACTATTGGACCCTCGCAATTTTTGCGAAGGAAAATTCGTCTTAGATGTGACCAGGAATCTACAATTATCGGCGTATACGGGAGTTCTGAGACACCCTGTATATGATTATTGCACTCGAATGTCACGTGAAATTTGATTGCCAAGAGTGTTTTTAACTTTCAAAAATAAGCCAAAACCCTCGACAAAACCCCAGCCTGCTTACCGATTTGCGTTATCGCTTTAAGTTCTAGTGCAATAATCATGTCGATGTTTGCTTCGCAGTAGAGACCGGATTTTTGGTTATTTGGCCTATTTGTATGGGCCTTGCAGGCACATTGCCAACACTCAAATACTCGCTCAAATATAAGTACCATTATGTTTATTTTCAAACGTCATTTAAGAATTACTTAAACGACTGTGTTGATAATAATATGTATAATAAAATAAATATTTATTTGAGAAAAATAAAGCCAAATACTTTCGGAATAATCGATCAATTTTCCTAAAATAAGCTTTTCCAATCTTGTCTCTATTAATGCCAAACCTCGCTCAAAATTAAATTGAAAAATCTGAGAAAAATTCGCAAAACGGTCCTTTATAACTTTTCAATAGGTTTCTTCCGAGGTTTCTTCTTAAAATTGCAAGGGTAAAGTACCCCTTAATGAGGATGACGTATGAAGATGGTCCGACGATTCTAAGTACCCGGTCAATATACGAAAAGATACGATATATTTCGCGCGATGATCCGGCAACAATGCGCTTCACCATTACTTCGATGGAACCATCCTCAATGAAGTAAACAGGCTATTTATTATTAGGCCCAATCAGATTCTTCCAGAGGGCGTGTACACAGTACAACTACCCTGTAGCGAGGAGACATTCGGTGAGATGAGGGTGGTTTCATCGACGTAATGGTGAAGCGCATTGTTGCCGGATCACCGCGCGAAATTTGAATCAACAAAAATTTCTACGTTCACTGCTCAATTTGTCAAAAAAATAAAATCATTACCATAAAAAGGGCATTAAAGGGAATCCAAAAAAAAAATTGAAACATGCATGGTGCCATTTAAAAAAATGTATTCATTGTTTATTGCTAAATTATACAATAAGATGGGGAGTTTCAAATTGCGACAAAATAAAGGTATTTAATTCTAATTTACCCCGGATTTTTTATTTTACTCATTTATCTTACCGTTTCGCCGTGAGAGCCCTGTATTAATTCATTTCTCTCCATTGTGGTTTTCGGCTAATACTTTATAGCCTTTTTGCAGTATGCCTGGGGGTATGCCGCAATTTTTTCTTTCGTGATATAAAGACTATAAACTATAGCTAAACTCGCGAATAAAGGGGAGTTTTCATAGCGCGAATTGCGGATTTGCGGAACGAATTGTGATATGATGGTCAACTTTTGAAAAATTTCGAACATACCTATAAGGGTATAGGTACGTACTATCGCGATCAGAAAAAACTATTACAGTAACGTGACTTTAGACCCACGTTTTTCCATATAAAATGTTAGAAAATGATTGTGACTAAAAAAGGATAAAAAACAACTAAACAGATTTAAAATAATAGAGGTGGACTACTTTTATACTTACAGTTTCATTTTCTTGATTTTCATTTTATTTCCATTGGTCTGCGTCAACTCAATTTCACAAAAAATATTTATTACAACGCTGGAATGAATTTTGATTGGTTGTGTTTTCTGTTGAACTTTTCTTTTTCTTGAATAAAAGTCCATAACTGACTATTACTCCATCCACTTGCCTTGGTAGAATATAAACTAAGAATGAGTTCTTGAAGAAAATTACCACAGTGGTAACTGGTAAGCCCAATCTTTCGTCGTTGATCTTGTCCCAACTTGTCCATTAACAGCACTAACAAGTTTAAAGAGCAACTTAAAACGCGAAATCTCAAAAAGTTGTAGATATATGATGTACCTATTATGTAAAATATAAGTACTAAAATTCGGGGAATTGGAGGCGATTGGAAAACGTTCAAATAATATAATGTCTTCTCCTATTGCTCATGCACATCGCGATGACTCAACCGTACTCCAGCGACTCTCAGGCAGACGCAGAGGCGTCCCGTCCCCGTTCCATTCAAGTTCCAATCCATTCGGTCACCAGTCATGTGATAATAAATATATTGTTAACAAAACAAGTTCCAGCTTGTCTTGTATACCAAAATCAAAATCCAAAATGTAGAACCGGGAATCGGGTGGAATGCAGGAAAGCCCAGAGGCGCATTTATTATTTTGCGGCGTGACGCCTCTGTATTAAAAAAATGGGCAGCTACGGAAGCGGCTGGAACCTCCCCACTTGGTGTATTATCCAACCTTATCATCACCAAAATCAAATAAATTTTACTATTCTCTATTAGTACCTACCTAAGAGCTTATTCACAACCACTTTACGTACGTAACATAACAAACTTTAACAATGGTCAACAATTATTCATGACAGCTTCTGACTTTTCTAGCTATTGTTGACGATTGTTAAACTTTGTTATTTCACGTACGTAAAGTGGTTGTGAATGAGGTTTAAGTTTTACTCCGCGTTTTCTGTGATTTTTCTAGATTTTACTATCTTTTGCCGAAAGAGCACTAAGTTTGAATACGTTTTTGAAAAGAAAATTTGAAGATTTCATGTGCCGATAAAGAAAATGGGAGTATTATTATATGGTATTATTCAAATTTCAAAGTTGATACAAACTCAAGATAGTTTTAATTTTATCGACTCTTCAACTTGAATGTCTACTGTATGTCAACTTTTCATTTTCAAATGGACCTATACCTACCCAATTTTTTTTGCTCAGTCTAATAGCTAATTTTTTTCTGCGGCTTCTCATGTACAATAAGCTATGTTTGATTTATAATTAGTTTTGAAAATATTTATAAATTTTTGTTAAAATTTAGAACATTTTTTACAAAAAAATTTCGAATGTGCTGTGGATCTGAATAAAACATTTAAAATATGTCATTTTCTGACATGTAAAATGCATTTCGAGATTTTTTATCGCGGCATACTTGAAAATTTAGCATAAAAAGATTGAAATGTTGACAATAATTGTAATTATATTTTCAAAATTTTCAACTTATTGTACATCAGAAGACGCAAAACAAAATTAGCTATTAAACTGGGTACCTACCTATTTGAATCCAAAATATTTGTTTTGTAAATAATGGATGTAGTGTAAAGAGGGTCCATAATTAAGGTATATAGGAAATAATAAATCCCTCCCTCTTGGTAAAAAACTCTGTATTTAAATTGTGACTAGTTTCGACATTTCATATGTCATCTTCAGACCGACGATGTCAACAGATCTCCATAAAATATAAAATGGAGATCTGTTGACATCGTCGGTCTGAAGATGACATATGAAATGTCGAAACTAGTCACAATTTAAATACAGAGTTTTTTACCAAGAGGGAGGGATTTATTATTTCCTATATACCTCAAAATATTTGTGCCTATATGGTCTACAATCGTATTATGTTCAAGACGCAAAATGATGACTGCACAGGGAAACCGTCCCCCACCTTTTCGGTAGGTCAAGTAGGTCAATTTATTTTGGGGTATTTGTAATTTGGCTTACATTTCGACTAAACATACTTTCGGAACTTCCGAGGGAACTTCTTTATTATGGGGTGATGAAATATATTGGACATAAATATTTTGGGCACTTTTTGCGCTCTCACAAAGGGGCACTAAGTTTGAATGCATTTTTGGTAACAAAATTTGAATACTTTTCATGTGCGGATAAAGAAAATGGGAGTTTTTGTTTTGATGTTGGAGATGTTAAGTTTGTTCAAAAAACTGGCCGTGAATGGTCACTTTCAGCAGTACCAACATCTTCAGCACCAAAACAAAGTTTTTGCAACAAAATCACAAACAATAACTTTCATTTTCAAGTTTCCCGCCATATTTCAGTTTTCAAATTTACCGCCACAATTTGACTGTAATACAGAGCCCCATCTACGTTGATACCTCTGGATACGGCAACCAGTGTTGCGCCGAACCCTTTTGCTTTTACAACAGGTTATACAACCATTGATCTAGTATTACTATGGATGGGCCTGGTTCAAGTTACGCTTGTCTCTAAGATATCACAGACAAGCAGGTATTGCTTTCGCTCTCATCCCATTATCCTCTTCTTTTAGATGTGCCTGCAATTTAAAAGCTTTAAGCGCGAAAATAATTTAAATTTAAATTGAGAATCAAAGCCTTTTATTAGAGGATTTATGCGTAACCAGAGACAACTGCAAACCCTCAACGCTCGAGTGATTTAATTTATTAAAAATTTAGAAATAATCACTATAAATTTTGAGTAGGATTGGATTGGTGTATACTTACTTGTGGAATGAAACGAAGGAGCTTGGCTTACAGTTTTCTTCACACAGAGCACACGTTGACATTTTGTTTTTAATTGAAACGACGAAAACAAAAGCATTGAACACAAACAAATGAAAAACAATAATCTTATCAAAAATGGAAGATGGAGTCGAACGAGATGACAACTTCGGAACAGCGAACAGCTGACAAGTCGCGCGTGACACACAGCTTAGAGTGAGCTAACCGATCTCTGTCTAGCGGACAAAAGACGTCCAAAGGAGCGCACGGCAGGGCCCATCCATAGTAATACTAGATCAATGTTTACAACAGACTTGCATGCTCCGAGTTCTGTCATATTGACATTTTCTGTTCATTTTCCCGCCAATTTGCCGTGGTGTGGTGTAGAGTGGTGTAGAGTGGTGTCGAAATTTTTGTTTTTGCGTTTACACCAGTCTATTATTTCTTATTCGTTCTACATTTTTGCAATTGCATGTTAATTTCACAGAATTTAAGTAATTTGGAAAGCAGGTTATCGTTCCAATAATGGAGGGATTTGACGATCAGGGTGTTTACTACAGTGATAACCTTAATGGAGAAGACAATCCAAACGATGCTCAAATTAACTTGCAAGTGGTCAAAAAGAAGTTTAAGGAATTCCTCAGACAATACCACACTGATAACTTTGATTACAAATACAGGTTTGCCTTTTCAGAGTGTAACAGTCTTGCGTAGAATATTAATACCAAATGGTTTCAGAGATACGTTGAAAAGAAATTACAATCTTGGTCAGTTTTATCTTCAAGTGAATATAGAAGACTTGGGAAGTTTTGATGAAACTTTAGCAGACAAGCTGTATAAACAACCGTCGGAACATTTACCAATATTTGAGGAGGCTGCCAAAGAAGTAGCAGATGAACTTACTGCTCCACGTCCAGAAGGCGAAGAAACAGTTGAAGACATTCAGATTATGCTATCGAGTGATGCAAATTCGGCCAATCTACGAAATATGAAGGTACATACAGGGTGTTCCTATATTCATAGTCTTAACCCCGGGACGTTATTCTTTACATTATTCTAGGTAGAAAAGTTCCTATGGACCTATGTCCGGAAATGTTTAATAAGGGAGCCCCTTTAAAGCAATATATGAACAATAGGGTTTTGAAATTCAGAGCAATGATTAGTGCTATAAAGAGCTTTCTCTTCAATTTTTTTCAGATTTTTAATAACATCAGAGGTGTGCGTTCTTGGGGGGCCTTACATATTTTTTTACATTTTGTTTAGTTGTGGGCCTTTTTTTTGTCAAATAATAACAAAATCGTAAACTCTTGTCTATTCCATATAAAAGAGGTGCTCTTGTTGAATGTAGCTAGGGCGCAACATTTTCGAATCAAATGATGCCAGTTAGTTTTGGGGGCGAAAATTTGTGATTAACACTTTGTTTTAACTACCTAATTGGTGAAAATAAAGCCCCCCCAAACAGATTTTTGGGCGATGCACCCTAAATCACTTAGCATGAGGGTATGTTTCTTTGCTCTAAATATTTGAAGGCAATACCATATTTTGTTTTGAAAATATTAATTTTTAAGTTCAGTAACGTTTCGGTCTCTGGAAATCAAAATATTTTTTTTTTCCGAAACTGTCAAATTTAACTATAGGGTGTTTTATATCGAAATTCCCAGAATTTCATGCAGAATTAGAATCTAAGTTAAAAAATGCAGCAGAGAAGCGGCTGGAACCTCCCCAACGCATGGGTCTTTGATTTCCGTGACTTATTGTGTTTAAGATTTTAAAGTTGATATGCCTAAATGGCACTTCCCGTGGACCAATTGCTCCCAAAAGCCTTTCAGCTCTTCAATGGGTTACCTAACCTCCATGTACCAAATTTCGGACAAATTGATCCAGTAGTTTGGGCTATAACGTGGTTTCAGTGTTATTACAAAATTTCGATTTTTCTACCCGAAGGGTACTAAATGCGAATAAATTTTATCTCATTTAAAACCAGAATTTGAAGACCTTTCTGATGATAACAATAAATCTTTCAAAAAGTTGTTTTTGATGGGTGAATGAGAGAATAATTTTAAGTTTCGAAATTGGTGTGCCAAAACGGCACTTTCCGTGGGTCGATTGAATCCAAAATTTGTTCAGCTCTTCGACGTGTAATACAATCCCCATGTGCAAAATTTCAGCCAAATCGGTTGAGGGGCTTGGGCTGTACCGCGATTTTAAAGTCCGATAAAAATCAATTTTTTTTAAATTGTTGGTCAAAAGGGCACTAAGAATGAATACATTTTTAGATGCAGAATTTGAACGTCTTTCTTATGGTGACGTGAAAAATGGGGGTTTGCATTTAAAATTTAAAAGTTGATGTGCCAAAATGGCACTTCTGGTTGCACGATTGGCTCCAAAAGCTTTTCAGATCTAAGTTGGGTTTTCACATGCACACGTACCAAATTTCAGCCAAATCGGTCGAGTAGTTTGGGCTGTGGCGTGTTTACGAACGTACGTTCATACATACAGACACATTTTAAAAACCACTTTTTTGGGTTCCTGAGACCTCAAAACGTATAGATCCGGTCTTATCTCGAATTCGAAAATTTTAGTGATTGCAGTAACCTCCCTTTTTTTTAAATGGTGAAGTGGAGTGGGGAGGTTAAAATAGGGTGTTCCGTTTAAAATAATGAAGTTGACATCTACTTCCGGTATAAACGGAAGTGCCGCCATCTTGAAAATATTTTCGTTGAATTTAGAATATTCAAAAACCCCGGAATACAAATTTTCGCGAACCGGATATCCAAACTTTCCGAGATAACCAAGGGTCTTCGTGAAATACCCTGTATGTTCATATGGACTTTTTTTTCATATTTTTCATAGAAGAATCTACTGGTAAAGTTTTACCCCTAATTTCGAGACACCCCGTATCTAATTTAATATCAGCAAACCAAAAAAGAATCTCATAGTTTCAACGAATATGCGATATGACCTTACCTAGATAGGTATACTTACATGTACAAAAATTTTTCTTTTAGTCGGATGTCGTTTCCCGTTTGGTAAAAATTCCTGGCATTATTGTTAGTGCTTCAGGAATTAAGGCCAAAGCCACCAAGATTTCTATAAAATGCCGTTCATGTAGTAACGTTATCCCCAATCTTCCTGTGAAACCAGGCTTGGAAGGGTACATCATGCCAAGGAAATGCAATGTGTAATAACCACATACTTTTATTTTCAATTTTATGATATTAATTGCTGAATTTTTTTAGCGAGCAAGTGGGGAGTAAATGCCCTTTGGATCCGTATTTCATCATCCCTGATAAATGCCATTGCGTTGATTTTCAAATATTGAAGCTGCAGGAATTGCCAGATGGTATACCTCAGGGGGAAATTCCGCGCCACTTGCATCTCTACTGTGACAGATACCTTTGTGAGAAGGTCGTTCCCGGAAATAGAGTCTTTGTTTTGGGAATATACTCCATCAAGAAAGTTGCGAAAGTTGGCCGGGTAAGTGTACATAACGCAATAAAAAAAACAAGGCGAAATATTTTTGTTTATTAAGCGATTTGGTTGAACGTGATCTGAAATTTAAGCTAACGAAGGCTGACCACGCTGTCCAGTTGCGCAAGAAATTACGACAGATGGCGCTGCCGTAGTAGCCTCGTGCGACTTGTTTAAGGCCTACTTTACCTGCATGATGGGAATTGGTCAGTAAACAACCAATCGTTTTAGACTGAGGGTGTAATTCCAAGTCAGTTTATGGCAAGAAATTACGACAGATGGCGCTGCCGTAGTAGCCTCGTGCGACTTGTTTAAGGCCTACTTTACCTGCATGATGGGAATTGGTCAGTAAACAACCAATCGTTTTAGACTGAGGGTGTAATTCCAAGTCAGTTTATGTCAGTCACGTGATGACATAAGTCTAAAGTCAGTTCATTTTCTATAGCAGAACTAAAATTTTTCTTTAAGTATACAACCCTAATTTGTAAGGGCCTGTACTTTTGACAATTTCATGGAAATTTAGCGGGAAAGCAAAAACAACATAACCCAAATCTTCTAGGGTTTAATATAATATAATATAATATAGTTTATTTGCCCAACAGTAGAGACCATTTACAGGACAAAGAATTGATATACATAATATAAATATACAAAGTAAAGAGTAAGATAAACAGAAGCGAACAAAGAAGTAGGTAAATCAAACCGAGTTCAGTTTAGCCGAGAAAAGGCTGAGAATTGATTTCTTAAAACTATATAAACTCAGCCTGAAGATATCAACATCACTATGGCAAATTACATTGTATCTTGAACACATCAGTGAAATCGGACAGCGTAACAGAATGTTGGTACGTGGTATTGAGGCTCGAAATGTAACAGGAGATCTTGACCCAAGTCGAGGAACCAAAAAATTAAGTCTGCTAAGCAAAGCAGAGGAATCAATAAAAAAATTAATTATTTTAAATAAAAAAATAAGCGAAGCAATTTTCCTTCTGTCATCTAGCGACAATAATGCAAATTCAGAAAGTAAGAGATCTTGATCATACCCTGAGGTGGATAAGTCTTATGCCTTTTAAAAAATAAATATTTAAGAAATCTTCTTTGAATTGATATATAGGAAACCAAATTAATGAAGCATATTCTAATACTGCCAAAACATAACAATTATATAAGGTCTTCAAGCAGCTTATATTTGTAAAACTTTTACTGTTGCGAATAATAAACCCTAAAGATGATGAGGCTCTACTTATACTGTAATCAAAGTGTAAGTGAAATCTAAATTCTTTATCAAAAATAACTCCAAGGTCTTTAACATGGTCATAACGTAAGATAGAAATATTATTTAGAGCATAATTAAAATGTATCGGGTTTTTTTTACGGTTGAAAGATAAAACCTTACATTTGGCTAAATTCAGTTTTAATTTATTTCGCACACACCAGGAATTGAGATTTTCCAGACTATTCTGCAGATGCTTAGCATCATCAACGTTACCAACAGTTCGAAATATTTTTGCATCATCAGCATACATAAGAATCTCACAGTCAACAACAGACGGTAAGTCATTAATTACTAAAAGGAAAAGTAAAGGGCCCAAAACTGAGCCTTGTAGGACACCAGAAGTAGCGAGATAAGTTTATTTTTATTGTTAGCAGCAATGTCAGATAAACGTACCTGAGACCTTTTCGTGAATATTTTGGGCCAATTCAGAGCAATTGCAAAATTTTGACATTTGTCATGTTTTCTGACGTATCGCATTGAAATAATTTCTACCAACTCACCTGTTAGTAAAATTCCTTGCAAAACTTCCTCATACCAAACTAAAATTAAAATTTTGACGTTCTGTCACTTCAATTTAAATGAATCGAGAGTACCTCTGTATTTTTCGTACAGTCGGGGACTTTGAAAATACCCACCCCACCTCGACGACTCACTAGGTCGATTGTATCGATTGTATCTGTCAGGCAAACATCAAACGAATTTCAGCGATGCAGCCGACCAAGGGAACCGTGGTGGGTGGGCATTTTCAAAGTCCCCGAATGTACCAGAAAGCTTGTTATCGGGCCAAAACAAAACGTAATCCTTGCGCATAGTTCGCAGATTTTGGGGGTGTTTTTCGTAGCTCTAAAATCTAACCATTCCAACAAAAAACTTCTCTATTTAATTTTTTTTATTCAAAAATAACCACCACGTGGACTATTAACAAAAATGGCTTTCATCCTATTTAAAAATTTTCACATATCTTTTCTTTTCTTAGAGAGATGATCGCGAAAAGGGAACAACAGGAGTTCGAGCTCCTTACATTAGGGTGGTTGGCATTCAGTTGGATTCAGAAGCTGTTAGAACATCCACATTTTCTTCTGTCACTGCTGAGGAAGAGGACATGTTCCGAAGATTGGCTGCGTCTCCGAATGTTTATGATAGAATTGCAAACAGCATCGCTCCGTCAATTTACGGGGCTGTAGACATCAAAAAAGCGATTGCATGTTTGCTGTTTGGAGGTAGGTACTAAAACGGTAAAGTCGTCACCAGTCAATAATAATTAGATATTATTTCGTGTAAATTATAAAATATGAATTTAGTTTGAACGGGATTCGGACTGGAATAAAACTACGATTGAGGTGCCAATGTTTCGAAACTATTTATTGTCTCTTCTTTAGGACCCCAGGCCTGCTATTTCATCTGGCGTGAATTTCGCAAATACATTTGTTTTTCAGAAAACTGAGTTTAAATATGTGTAGAGAATACGTGATAGTAATAGTTTTATTCCAGTCCGGATCAACTTTCAAACAAAATTCATTATACCACGCTCTTGAACTGACGTCAAGCCAATTTTATTATAAAAATGTTTTTGCATTTAGCCCAGCGAAAATAGAAACAAAAATGACTGCAGTCCTACAAATTGGCCGAAGTTGTAGCTTAAACCATTCTATTGAACACCATCATGGCGAGGAAGTACAGTTTTTGTTAACTTTGCAAATATCTCATGAAATATTGATTTTATCGAAAAAATGGCAGCAGAGAAGCGGCTGGAACCTCCCCAACGCGTGGGTCTTTGATTTCAGGGACTTCTGTTTAAGATTCTAAAGTTGATATGCCTAAATGGCACTTCCCGTTGACCAATTGCTCCCAAAAGCCTTTCAGCTCTTCAACGGGCCACCTCACCTCCATTTACCAAATTTAGGGCAAATCGATCCACTAGTTTGGGCTATAAAGTGGTTTCAGTCTTATTACAAAATTTCGATTTTTCTACCCAAAGGGTTCTAAATGCGAATCAATTTTGTCTCATTTAAAACCAGAAATTGAAGACCTTTCTGATGGTGACCTCGATAGTGACAATAAATCTTTCAAAAACTTGTTTTGGATGGGTAAATTAGAGAATAATTTTAAATTTCGAAATTGGTGTGCCAAAACGGCACTTTCCGTGGGCCGATTGAATCCAAAATTTGTTCACCTCTTCGACGTGTAATACAATCCCCTTGTGCAAAATTTCAGCCAAATCGGTTCAGGGGCTTGGGCTGTACCGCGATTTTAAAGTCCGATAAAAATCATTTTTTTTTTAATTTTTGGTCAAAAGGGCACTAAGATTGAATGAATTTTTAGAAGCAGAATTTGAAGGCCTTTCCTATCGTGACGTGAAAAATGGGGGTTTGCATTTAAAATTTAAAAGTTGATGTGCCAAAATGGCATTTCTGGTTGCACGATTGGCTCCAAAAGCTTTTCAGATCTAAGTTGGGTTATCACATGCACGCGTACCAAATTTCAGCTAAATCTGTCGAGTAGTTTGGGCTGTGGCGTGTTTACGAACGTACGTACGAACGTACGTACATACATACAGACACATTTTAAAAACCACTTTTTTGGGCTCCTGAGACCTCAAAACGTATAGATCCGGTCTTATCTCGAATTCGAAAATTTTAGTGATTGCAGTAACCTCCCTCTTTTTTTAAATGGTGGAGTATAGTGGGGAGGTTAAAATAGCCATATGACAAATTGAAGAGCGTAAAATTCTCTATAAAAAAGGTTTTACACATTTTTTGCTGAAACTAAAATTTAATCCCTAAATCGGCGGCTAAAGCAGTCTATTTGTCCAACCATGTCATCCCCCTGAATTTGGGCAGGCTTATGTCAAAACTGAAATTAAAAATATATTAATATTTAGTCAAGTAATGACTAATTAAATTCAGAAAATTTTGAACAAGAATCTTTCTACAACAAAACTATACAATGTTAGTCAAAAGTAGGGCACGGGTAGTTTATTTGACTAACTGTTCACATTATCGAAAAACGTTTCCTATTATAAAATTTTTCTTAATAACGAAAATAGTTCGTGTTTGGTGTCTTTGAAAAGGGGAATTTTTTCTTCTTATGATGTGCGAAATATTGGAGACTTTTTAAATTGAGAATAACCTTTTTCTTTTCTTGTACCATAAAATCTCGTGAAATGATGACTTTATCAAGAAAGCCATTAAGTAATGAATTGAAGAGCATAAAATTCCCTACAAAAAATTCTTTTCATTTTTCTCCTTCACCCCCTCACCCCTTTTTTCCGCACTTATTATAATACTTCAATGAAATTTTGCAAACATATATTACACAATAAACTGCATTCTTTGACATTTAGAGGCATTTTGAATCACTTCCGGTTACAGCGGAAATGCGACTACCATTGAATTTTTAAAGGGGACACCCTGTATATCTTAATATTTTCGAGTTCTGTATTAAATTTTGAGTGTGACAATTAATTTTTTCAAGCTTATTTTGTTTTTAAATCTTGATCTAGGATGCTATCTATAACCCCTCAAAAAATAAATTAGATTCTAGAGCCATCAAACACCTCATCAAAATTTGTTTTAAGCTTCTGTTTCTATCTGTCACTTATCCTGATTCGTTAAAAAGGACGGACCGCAGCTTTTCCAAATTACTAATTTTTTTTTAATGGATGATTTTCTGCAAAGTAAATTTTCTTACAAATAAAATGGTATAAGATTCGAATGATTAAAATTATAATAATAATAATAATTTTATTTCATAAAACCAATGGCGGTATCGAAAAATGTCAACTATAATCTAACAAAAACATACAGGACATGTACACAAACGTGTGTCACGACATACACATTAAATAAAGAATAAATTAATACAGAACACACTACATAGGTAATATAATATGCTTGAAATTGTCAAAAAAGAAAAAATTATATATCACAGGTGTTGGTATTTGTTTCCAGGAACTCCCTAATTGTATAGAATGGATTGTTCAATAAGAATTTTTTTACTTTACTGCGAAAATTATTTCTGGGTAAGGTTTTTACTCCATTGGGAAGGTGATTAAAAATTTTGATTGGGAGACAGTCTGACTGCTTCATAACCTTTGCACTTCTGACCTTTGGTAGTCTTACATTTGTCCTACATCTGGTGTTATATTCGTGGATTTCTGACCCTCTCTCTAGGTCTTTCACATTGTCGTATATATACAGACCTGCCTCGAGAATATACAAACTAACTACTGTCAATATTTGAAACTGGATAAAATAGGGTTTAGCATGCTGAGTAATATCCACACCTGCCATTACTTTAATTATTTTCTTCTGGATTACCAGGAGATCGGGTGTAGCTGGAGAGGTACCCCACAGTAGCGTCCCATAAGCCAGGTGTGATTGAACTAAGCCAAAATAGGCTGTTTTCAATACTTGTGGTGATACATTGTCTTTCAGTCTTCTTATGACGAATAAGGATTTTGTTAATTTTTTGGTGACGGATTGGACGTGGTCTTTAAAAGTTAGGTACTTATCTATGTAAAATCCTAATATTGTTACAATGTTGTTGTCATTAATCTCATGGTTTGAGTTTATTAGGTAGTTGAAATAGTTATTTACGTAATTAGTTATGAAAAGTCCTATATTGTTTGACGAGTCGTAATATTTGCCAAAACGAGCGATAGCGAGTTTTGCAACATTATGCGAGTTTTCGAGATTTGAGCCCACATTTATTAAACATGTAACCAATGGATAAAGAATGAAATTCTTGTTTTTTGAATTAACCATTAGGCGTAAATCGTAGTGGACCATGGTAAAATAAAAACAATTGCCATCTAATTAATAAGATCCTTGATTAATTCGAAAAAAAAAGAGTAATTTGGAAATTATTGTGATTAGTATGAGAGGTCATATCGGGCATATCAACTTTGAAATTTTAATAATTAACTCGAAGTTTTCTTTATTAGCACAAATGTCATTTCCAAAAATGTGTTCAAACTTAGTGCCTTTTTTGGCAAAAAACTGTAAAATTTTGAAAAATTCCAGAAAACGCTTAAAGGTTGGTGGAGTAAAATTTGGATATAGCAAGTAGGGAAATTTACTTAATTTTGGTGGCACTCGGCCAATTACAAGTGCCTTTTTGGCATGTCAGCTATGAAATTTGAAAGATGACCACCATTTGTTTTATTAGGTCTTCTGGAAGGTCTTCCAATTCTGTTTCCAAAAATACAGTAAAACTTAGTGCCCTTTTGACAATAAAAAAAAAAAAAATTATGAAAAACTCCCGAAACACTTCGAGGCTGGATTGAAATTTATAGGTGATTGGGGATTGGATCGTTCATTTTGCCCATTTTTTTTTGATAAATTCATTATTTCACAAGACATGCAAAAAAAGAATGACACAAAACTAGAACTATTTCGTTATTAAGAAAAATATCTATGAAATCATATCACCCCGTGACGTATAGTAAAAAAAAATCATTAACGTCAAAAGATGCGCCTGACAGTCGTATTCAAGTTTTATAGGAACCGTTTTTCGATAATGTCAATAGATTGTCAAACAAACTACCCGTTCCCTACTTATTTCGGTTGACATACTGTACAGTTTTGTTGTAGAGATTTTGTTCGAATTTTTTTGAATTTAATTAGTCACTGCTTGACTAAATATTGATATTTTTAACTTCAGTTTTGGCATAAACCTGTCCAATTTCAGGGGGATGACATGGTTGCACCAATAGGCTGCTTTAATCGCCGATTTAGCGATTAAATTTTAGTGTCAGCAAAAAATGTGTAAAACCTTTTTTCTAGAGAATTTTACGCTTTTCATTTGTTATATTGTTATTTTTTCGATAGAATCAATATTTCATGCGATATTTGTATATTTAAGAAAAACCCCATCATAGGGGACTTTTAGTATGTTCAATAGAATGGTTTAAGCTACAACTTCGGCCAATTTGCAGAATAGCAGTAATTTTTGTTTCTATTTGTCAAACTCTGGTCTTTATTGACTGGGCTAATTGGCAAGTAGTTGAAAAGGAGGAAAAGATAATATTTTTTGTGTTAAGGTTCTCGCAAGAGATTGCCTGATGGGTTGACAAGAAGAGGCGACATCAATATTCTTTTGCTGGGCGACCCAGGTACCGCTAAATCTCAACTTTTGAAATTCGTTGAGCGAGTCGCACCCATTGGGGTGTACACTTCTGGTAAAGGCAGTTCAGCTGCTGGATTAACGGCTTCTGTCATGAGAGACCCCGCCACAGTATGTGATTCGATTTCATTGTACAAACCGTGTGCCTTAAAACTGAGTTACAGCGTAATTTCGTCATGGAAGGGGGTGCAATGGTTCTTGCAGATGGCGGCGTGGTGTGCATCGATGAGTTTGATAAAATGAGGGAGGACGATCGAGTCGCCATCCATGAAGCAATGGAACAACAAACAATTTCGATTGCCAAAGCTGGAATTACGACCACCTTGAATTCACGGTGCTCGGTATTGGCAGCGGCGAATAGTATTTTTGGGCGCTGGGATGAAACTAAGGTAATTTTTTATATTTTAGCTTCAAAGGTGTGAAAATTTGAAGAATTTGTAGGGGGACGATAATATCGATTTTATGCCCACGATTTTGTCCCGTTTTGACATGATCTTCATTGTGAAAGATGAACATGACCGACAACGAGACATGGTGACTCTTTAATATTTTAAGAAACGGTATAGCCTAACTTGAGATTTTGTAGACCTTGGCTCGTCATATAATGGGAGTTCATATGAATGCTGGTCAGGTGACTCAGGAACTTAGAGAAGGGGAGTTGTCGCTGGACTTCATAAAAAAGTACATCAGCTATTGCAGAACGTAAGAAATTTTTTATAAGACTCTTTTCATGATTAGTTGCCAAACCAACCAATAACAGGCAGCTCACAAAACATTTCTGACAAAATCTTAACCTTCAATTTTGGTGGAAGACAAGAGACGTTAACAATTCAGGCTGATTTTGTCGACTGTCCTCTTAAAGAGATCCTCTTATGTTAAGTCACGATAAAACCTGATAAAACATCGTGTGTTCTGAGTATAAAACGAAATGAAAATTTCATTTAATTTGCTATACTCGTTCGAAGAAGAGTTGACTGAAGGCAGCGATAAGTCTATATTCATAACCACTAACATACGTAACATAACAAAGTTTAACAATCGTCAACAACTGCCAGAAACGTCAGAAGCTGTCATGAACGATTGTTGACTATTGTTAAACTTTGTTATGTTACGTTAAGTGGTTGCAGCTTTTTATCTGATTTCGCTTTGAGAAGTGGAATTTTACGTTACTTTTGAATAACATATAATAGTGTCTATTCTCTAATTTTAACGTTTTCCTAGGTAGCACTACCGTTATAGTTATTTTCGCCCAATCGTGTGTAGTAACTCTCTACTGACGTAGTTAAAATAAGGTGTAAGTTCGATTTACTAAGCGCGGTTTAATTTCCAAGGTAAAGAAAAATAACAGTGCTGTTATGGTTTCATAACAGCACGCATTTAGCCAGAGCATGGCTGGTAAGTAAAACAATTGAACTGTCAAAGGTGTCGAGACGCATTTGGGAAATCTGGCGATCTGTCAAACAGGATTTGATTAATGGCTCACGAAAAATGTTTATTTTCGATTGTGCGAAACATCATATACGATAACGATACACGGTTGTTAAGTACATCTAACAGAATCTCGGAAATTGCAAAAACTCGTCTCTGATTCGTTTTTGCAAACCTTTCCTCGATTCTGTTATACTGTACTTACCAAGGCTGCGTTCGTAAAGTGCTACAGAGTACACACTCTGTAACAAAAATGACGTTCACAAACTCCGAAAATTAAGGCTCTGTGATTATTACAAGCATTCATAAATGTCGCTCTGTTACACTTACTCGCAAAAAAATCGGGACAACCGAAAAAAAATTCAACCCCAAAACTCACCCCTTTCAGCCCCCAAACTCAAAAAATGGACATAGAGAAAATTGAGTGGCCCGATTTTTTTGCGAGTAAGTGTACAAGAAAATGTTGCAAAGCTTACCTTGGTAATGACCGCGGTAATAATGTGTGGAGAAAGATCAAAAACCGTCAAGAACATGTAACACATAACCTATCTCATCTCAACCTTTATGGCGAATAATTTTAAGTTTTTGCTCAATAATTTCGGACAATCGGTCATAAACTGCGATCGGCTTTCGGAAGCAGCTAATATGAAGGTATAATGTAGCTTATTTACGAATAGCAGACCAAAATGGTTACAGAGTCTGTTCACAATTCAACGTTACTCTGCGTTTCATTCCAAATGTCATTCAAGTTACTTTACTTTGCTATCACATTACAATGTAATCTTTCACGAACGCACCCCAACTTAATATCGTAAATTGCAAAATTTTGACATTTGTCATGTTTTCTGACGTATCGCATTGAAATCGCTTCTACCAACTCACCTGTTAGTAAAATTCTTTGCAAAATTTCCTCGTAACAACATAAAATTGAAATTTTGACGTTCTGTCACTTCAATAGAAAAACACTAATCTGTCACAAAATCTCAAATGAAAGCGCCCAAAAGAACTATAGAGTTAGTGCATTAAGCGCTAAACTAAATTGACAACCCTTAGACCGACGACCGTTATGTTTCTTTTAAAGGAGGATTCAACTCAAGAATTCGACTTTTGGCTTACCTCAGTTTCTGGTTAATTTTAGTCTCCTGAATCTAATGGTGACATTAAAATGTTGAAAAAACCTCTATTTTCAGAATTATTTGAAAATTAAGAATTCTCGAATTCCAGGCATCTATAGTCTGTCCGGGATCTAGGCGACTTTTGCTCCCCGGGAAATTTGAAATCCACGTCGCCGATTGGTTAAAATTCAGCCATAATTAATCGCAACAAAAATGTGGCTTGCAGGAATTAAGAATGTAGGTTTAAAAATCAAATTCACCTCGCAGGTCGACGTAAGTTACATTTTAAACCGTTTGCGCTGTATTACTTTTATAATATTGCAAAATTATTGATTTGCCGAGTAAAAATTCTGCTCTCATGACAGATATCCTGCTGTCTGTCACATCATTCCTGCGATACGTAATAGCCAATGGGTCCGATAAAAGCGGCTATTCTATTGGCTTATTTAAAGTTACCGCTATGAAAGCCGCCATCTTTCCGAATTCCTTCATAATAAAAACAAACACATGTGTGTCTGTACAAATTTCCCGAAGTTGAACAAGGTGCAGGTTCTTCTGGATAAAACCGCTGAGCTAAGGTAAGGTCAAACACATTCCTCTTTCATGATAACGGTATCACACGTTATCTTTCAGGCCGATGTTCAACAACAATTAAAGCTTTATTAAAGGAAGAGCGTAGTACAAATACTCTATCACAGCCCAAAGTAGGTCGAAGGGATCAGCTGATTGTATTGGATGAACATGAAAAATATCTGTTGCGAAGAATAGTGCATCATAAGGAAATATCGGAAATGCCCTCGGGAATGTCAGAAGGAAGTGAGGGAAAATGTCCGAATGTCCTGGAAATGTTAGAAACCCCTCGGAGATAAAAAGAAAGAAGTGAGGGAAAATGCCCTGGAAATGTTAGAAACCCCTCGTAGATCAAAATTCATCAAAAATGGCACTTTCTGGTCCAAAACTTGATCAGGGCCCATTAAAAATGTAACGTCATGTAAGCATTTTTATATTTCGGTGTTTAATCACCTAAGGACATTTTCATACACCTTCCCACGAAAAATCACTATTCCAGTGTTTGATTTAAATTTTTTCCTGGGCCGATGTCGTATAGGATTCTTTATAAATGTTAGGAAATAATCCATTTTATGGCTAATTGCCATTTTGAGTGTCCTGATTTGTAAATGCACAATTATATTAATAAAATTGTCTGTGTATCAGGGAATGGGACGGGAAACTTCAATGATACACAGACAATTTTAGATTACGATGGACGAAGAATTGATTTCTTTGTTTTTCGATAATGTAGAAAGTAATAAATCGTTTTATTTGTCAGCTGACTATTTTGTATTTGTTCAAAACCCCAAATCGTTTAAACTGAAAGAAGATTTACTTTGAATTTTATGAGCCCCAAGGATTACTTTAAATTACCCGCTTAATTTCAATTTAAAGTTCCCGCGTTAAGCAAGCCAATCAGATTTAGCATATTTGAATTTGACATTTATCAGAAAATCCTGCTGGCGAAAAAACGCCTAGAGAAGTTTTCCCCATCATTCCCCATTGTGAAGCGGGCCGGTCGCCTGCAGGACGGACAGACTATAGATCTTAAAATTGCGTCAATTACGACATGATTATTCGTCATGTTGGCAACAATTTGTGATTAGGGGTACATCTCTCAAAATTATGCCAAGCCATTTTTTAAGGTTATGTTTGACGGCAAATATTATTGATGCATAAATTAATATTTAAAAAAATCACACAAGGACATTTTGAGGACAAGAAGCGTTTCAAACATCTTTCACCACCTTCGTTTATTCAGTAACTTCCACCGCAACCGCAATTCTTCAGCATGATCCATGGCATATTTCGGCATTAAGAAAAACTTATCAAAAATGATTCTACTATAAAACTCGACAGCACACCACTACCACTTCCACAATACATGTATACTTAGGTACCCATTTCATTAGTTTATTTTAACAAAAATACAGCTGCAGAAGCCCAGATTACGAGCCTCAAAATTTACCCCAACGTTCAAGGTCAGGAAAGATTCAATCTACGGACTATGTTCATAAACAGCCGCAATTTGATTACACAAAAATTTCGCGCGTTTTATTATGACATGGAGTTCCGGAGAATTGAAAGAAATTATGTCAATTATTATATGGCAACTGGCAACAAATGAAACAATCCAGTATTTTAGTAATTTCATTTTATTCCACAAACTAAGTACAATAAGTTAGTCCACATAATGTTTTGAAAAACAGTTACTTACTACAATAATTAATCGAAATACTTCAAATCAAATCCTTCAGCTGCTTTAAATCTACTATAAACTCCATCTTTTTCGGGAAATTGTTCTCTTATTTATGACACAACACATGCTGGAACAACTCTTCTTTGGAACTTGCCTAAAGATTGAAAAGCATCAACTCAAAAAATAAACTGTTTATAAGCAATAAAACACCAAACCCGATTCGATGGTGACTTCAAAACAGCCATTTTCTCTGGATTGTCTTTTGCTATGAGTATAAGGCCTGCTGCTTGGCATCTTTTAAGACATTCGCATCCAATACAACACTGTAAAAAGAAGAATGTTGCACAACACATTCGTTGCCTTCTTCTACCAGTTTTGAAATTAAAGTCGATTCCCTGCAACAAAAACATTCTTCCTTTAGCAACATTATCTTACAAAACCCACATCTACACCAGTTTAAATTACATAATCATGATGAACTACTACTTATCTGGGTGGTAGCCTCTGGAGATGGTATCGGGTTGAAGACTTGAACTCCCTCGCCATTCTCTTCATCGCTGGCTTATCAGCCATGATTGCGCTTGAGGTAGAATATTAGGAATAGGAACTTTACAAACTTTAACTTGAACTTTCACTGAAGAGTGAAAATCGAAAATTCTTAATTATTGCTTACACACCAAATGTCAAAGAGTCGCTTTGACAATTGACATAATCGCCCTGACGTCTACAAAGTTGAGACGTCGTATTAGACACAGAAAACCACTGCCACCAACAATACAATTTAATGCTTTCAGAAACAGAATCGAAGTTACCGATGATTTGGGGAAAGATGACGTCATCTTTCTCTTTTTTTGTAACGAATATCTTCAAAACGGTAAAGAATTGTTAAATTCTGATAACACCATTCGACTCAGACGCTCCCCTGATACTAGAATCAGCCATAACCTCAACATCGATTTCTTGAGTTGCATCCTCCTTTAAGCACGTTGCTTCGAGTAAAGACATTTTTCCATGCTCCACCATTAGTATCTTGGAGACCATCCATAATAGATGGAGAGTAGTTGAAATTGGAGGAAAGTTGCGCTATTTCTTGATGAATAAGGTTCTGAAGAGAATTCCCCGATATTTTGATTCGTTCCTGAGTTATCACAAAAAAATCTGAAAATTGGCAATTGTTATTTAAATGAAACTTGGAACTTATATTTTTGACAGCTGTCAATTGAATGGCATTGACAGAAATTTTCTGGGCCTTCTATATATTTTGAATAACAATAGTCAACTTTTGATTTTTTTATGGCCGCCATATTGAATTTTGACACCATCAAATACACCAAAAAAATGGATTTTCAAAAATGTAGTCAGCCTAAACTTAAATGAAAAACAATTGCAAAAAAGTACGCCAACTTCCTCAATCTCTTATAACATTTGAAAACAATTGAATTCAACAGTAACAATACAAAATACGTCTTGCGGTCGTGTGACTCAGGCTTTCACATATTTTTTCAAGAACTTTAATGTTGGTTACAATTTTGAGAAGCTATTTTTTCTGTGTATCCGGCGGTGTTAAAATTCAATATGGCACCCATAAGGAAAAGAAAAGGTAACTGTCTTTGCTGCTTCTTGACTACAGCAAAGCTTTTGATACGGTTAATATGGATTTGCTAGTCGCCAAGCTTCACTATTACGGCTGTGGTAGAGACTTCCGCAATAGACCTTATTCTAAATTAAAGAGCCATCTATCGGATGTTGTACGAACTTCAGATGGTGTTTCAAGCTACAAAAATTCAAATGCGCCGCCAAAAATTAACGTATATCTGTCAATAATTAGCGTGGCTTGTTGTTATGAATTTTATGATAATGGATCCTACCGTGGTAGTGGCATTGACTAATGGCCTAGAAACGAACTTTGGCAGTAACTTTTCGTCTTTTAACGCACCAAATAAATTATTTACGATGATTCTCCAAGTGAGGCTGTCACTTGTCATCCTTGTCAATTTCTGTTCCCACTCGGTTCACCATGGTTTAGTTCTGAATTAAACTGCTACTATCTTAATATTGTTTTATAATTATTGCATTAAGAAAATTAGCACTTTGAGGTATTAGTTGCAATACTAAAGGTTCATTGTCTTCATACTGCTAGTTTACACGAAGGTAGGTGCTACAGTTTTCAAATGATTTCATATTTTACGAGCACTGTAATGTAAGCGTTTCTTATGGACGCCAATTTCGTGAAACACCAGAGCCCTTCGCGCGCTGCTACGCACATGCGCATTATAATTTTGAATATCGTCTATTGGATTGTCAATTATCTGAAAGGGCGGACGCAAATTGTACGCATATCCAATCAATTATCGGGTTCAGTTGATCTTGTACAGGGGCTTCCCCAAGGCAGTGTGTTATCACCCCTATTTACAATTTTTACGTCAGATCTACCAGCTGCCTTGTCGGAGAATGTTTCCTGTCATCTTTACGCAGACGACACCCAGATGGGATTAACGATGCAATTGATCTGTTAAACTTGAATCTACTCTTCATCTCGCGGTGGTCCAACGAAAATGGTCTATGCATTAACCCGGATAAATTTAAGTGCCTGTGCATCGGCTGTCCTGTACTCCTGTACTCCGCGAAAGGGCTATGTCTCGAATAAGTCAAGATATAGAGGTGAACAATTGCGTTGTTAAAATATCTGAGCGCGAAAGAAATCTTGGAGTCTCCATTGACAGCCATCTTACCTTTCAAGATCACGCTCAACAAAAGTGTAGTGCTTGCTTCTCAGTTTTGTGTAACCTGCGCCAGTTTAAGCGTATACTTCCTTCTCCAGTCAAATGGCAACTGGCCGAAACGTTAGTGCTCAGCATCCTAGACTACTGTAGTTCTGTATATTACAACTATTTAACAGCTGAGTACAAAAATAAAATACAAATTGTAATGAATTCTTGTTTACGGTTTGCATACAGTGTTTCCTACTCAGATCATGGTACTCCTTATTATAATTCTTTAAACATTTTAAAATTCAATAAAAGGCAGTTGCTTTTTTTTGGGAAATTGTTATATAAAATTGTATCATCGGAATCGCCACCATATTTAAAAAATTATTTGATCAAACGATGTGCTTGTCATACTAGAGATCTAAGAAATGTCGAAAGTTTTCATGTACCTGCCCACAACTCAGAAAAATTTAAATCTAGTTTTAGCTATGCTGCGGTATCACTGTTAAGTAAATATGAAAATTGTTTCTGTGTAACTGATTTAAGGCAATTTGTATTAACTTTTAAGGACACCTTGTTAAGAGACCAGCAATCCATGCAGTAACCTATACAGACATATTTACATGTACCTAAGTATAAATTCTTTTATTTGTGCTCACTTAATTTCAGCTCTCTTATTGTAATATATATATATTCTTTGTTTTCCCTCGGGTGGAGGTGAAAATCTGCTTGCAGACCCTCCGCCTTTTGATTACCGAAGAAAATTTGTTATTTCTCTTTCTTTTAAGTTATTTTTGTATTAAGTGTTTACTTATGCATTTGCTATAGTTTTTTTTTTTGATTTGTAACTTTTATCGGTGATCAATAAACTTTATTATTTATTTATTTATTCAAAATCTAGAAGGCCTAGGAAATTTCTGTGAATGCCATTCAATTGACAGCTGTCAAAAATATGAAAGCTCCAAGTTTCATTTAAATAAAGTCGTTTTTTAGCGATGATATAGTTTTAAAACTAGGCATGCGTTTCAAAACCTGCCATTTTAGAGTTGCATTAATGATGTCATCGCGAAATAGTTTTAAACCGATTCGAAAAGTTTTGAAGCGGTTTGAAACGTATTTGAAGGGTGGGAAGCGAGTGGGGGCAAAAAAGCAGTTTTTGAGGTTACCTACGTACATAACGATTCAGGTACAATTTTTGATGTAAGTAATGTAAGATAATTGATCTAATAATTACTGCTATAAAAATAACATAATATTCTGCTATGTTGGAGAGCAAGGATATGTGCAGAGTAGGTATCTATAAATATTGTGAAAAAGCAGTTTAAAGGTCCAAATAGAAAGAATACTTTAAAATTGTATGGATTAAAAATTGCAGAACTATTTATTATCAGTAGTAATACGACCAGTAGTCTCTTGATTGCCGCGGGTTTTGACGTCCGAATGGTTGTCAACTACGAGTCAAAATGGTAGATTTTTTTTTACCATTTGACAAGTAGTGCATCCATGAGGACTCAACAAGGGAACCAAGAGACTACGAATCTTATTTTGCAGATTATTTTATAAATTAAAGTATTGAGTAAGTAGTGTCAAGTTGACGTTGTAGTATTATCACTGTAATCAGGATTTGATTCGTTACTGGTATACTAAATGCTGCTTTGGATTGGTTCAATACTTAATGTATAAAATAATCAATATAATCTAACTTCTAGCCACAGTTGATCACCGGTCATTATTCGGTTTCAAAACATCTTATTCTTGCGTCAGGTTATTTTAATGACGTCATCGACAAAGCGGTTCAAAACCAAGAACGAATACGCTGCTAAAAATCAGCTTTCCATCAATCGTTAGGAAGATTTCTTTAAATTGGCAATTAGCAGTTTTTGCCTTAGCATTTTTGCCTTAGCCTTAGCATTTTTTCTCAAAAGCTACTTCTGTTTTCTATTATTTTTATTCTTATCTGCAATGCTGTGTTCAATAAATTCTCTTATAAATTTTAAATTAGCGTTCATTGTTAATCGAAATAATTCAGACTCAATCCCAGTTCGTTATATTTGGAAAAATATTTACAGGCACTGTGGACCGAGGTTGAGTGCCGAAGCGGCGGATAAACTCAAAAGGAAATACGTTATGATGCGGTCTGGCGCCAGTCAGCACGAAAAGGAAGTTGATCGCCGGAATAGCATTCCAATAACTGTCCGTCAACTGGAGGCCATAATCCGAATCTCAGAAAGTCTCGCGAAAATGCAGCTGCTACCATTCGCAACTGAGACCCACGTGAACGAGTCCTTGCGACTCTTCCAAGTATCGACGTTAGACGCTGCAATGAGTGGCAGCTTAGCCGGTGGGGAAGGCTTCACAACTGAAGAAGATCACGAGATGTTGACTCGCATCGAGAAACAGTTGAAACGTCGATTTGCGATTGGCACACAGGTGTCTCAACAAACTATCATACAAGATTTTATCACGCAGCAGTTTCCCGAGCGCGCTGTTGTGAAAGTGGTCCAAACTATGTTAAGGAGAGGTCAGTTACAACATAGAATGCAACGTCGCATGCTATACCGTATAAGTTAAGGTGAACAATTTTTATTTTTCATTTATTGTGACAATTTCAATATAATCCTTTACCAGCCTTCAATTCTTTGCTTGAAAGGATATTCCGGGTGTTTCTCTACTCCCTTGAAGAACAGGAAGTCAAAAATTCTTCCATTCTCGCCACGATCCAAACCATCTAATTTTTGAATATCGTCTTCAGAAAGCTCAAAGTTGAACAAATCTATATTATTTTTTATACGTTCAGCGTTTGCACTTTTTGGGATGACGATAATATCTTGCTGTACTAGATGTCTCAGTAGTACTTGCCCTGCAGTTTTGTTGTGCTTTCTTGCTATTTCATCTACTACAGGGAGTCCCAAGATATCTGGAAAATCTTGGATCCTGTAACAAAATTATAATTCAACCCTCATTAGTGCAATGCATTTAGACGAAAAAGTGCCGAAACCCGGGCATAAAAAAAAAGGTAAAACCTTTTCTAACATGATCGGGACACTCTATTTAACATGTCATAAAAAGTCCCAAAGAATCCCGCGTCGGGTTTGGCCGTAATGGCCGAGGAACCGGTTCAACAGTAAAAATTCTCAAATTTTAGGCTATTTATCCCACCAATTGTGTTTTAATCTTGATATGCCTTTGCAGTTAGCTTGTCAGGAACATTGTGAAACATACTTTATTTAGCTGTGGCAAAAAAAAATGACGGGGCACGCGCCCGAGCGTTCGCGCGGTCCAATAGACGCTTCACGCGAACTGTCCAGGGAGTCGACCGATTTTGATGAAACTTTCAGCGTCGAGGCAGATCGATGTGAGGTTGAAGCCTATTGTTTTTCGCTGCGATCGAACAGCCGGACTACCGGAAAAATGCAGATACGGTAAAAACATTGAATTGCAAATATCTCAGTTTTTGTCGGTCTTATGCCAAAATATGTCTTATTCAATGTTGTGGGAAATTTAATTCTCTACAAAAAAGCACATAATCATTTTTTTCATACGACCAATGGTTTAGGCGCTACGGTCGGAGGAAGTTTTTACCGTATCTGCATTTTTCCGGTAGTCCGGTCGTTCGATCGCAGCGAAAAACAATAGGCTTCAACCTCACATCGATCTGCCTCGACGCTGAAAGTTCCATCAAAATCGGTCGACTCCCTGGACAGTTCGCGTGAAGCGTCTATTGGACCGCGTGAACGCTCGGGCGCGTGCCCCGTCATTTTTTTTTGCCACAGCTAAATAAAGTATGTTTCACAATGTTCCTGACAAGCTAACTGCAAAGGCATATCAAGATTAAAACACAATTGGTGGGATAAATAGCCTAAAATTTGAGAATTTTTACTGTTGAACCGGTTCCTCGGCCATTACGGCCAAACCCGACGCGAGATTCTTTGGGACTTTTTATGACATGTTAAATAGAGTGTCCCGATCATGTTAGAAAAGGTTTTACCTTTTTTTTTATGCCCGGGTTTCGGCACTTTTTCGTCTAAATGCATTGCACTATATTGTATACGGATTTGAATCAGAATACGTAAAAAGGGAAATTACGTTGATCAAGGAAGACAAAACTAGAAGAAAAGAAACTGGCAGCTTAGGAAGCGGCTGGAACCTTCCCCCCCACTTGGTAAGTAATCAAATCCTATACTCTCGATATGGGGATTAGTGTAGGCCTTCTGGTAAGCCCAGTATTTTTTTTTACAATCCGAAAACGCCAAGTACCCATTTGGCATAATTATCAACTATGAAATTTTATTGATGAACACTTAATTTTTCTTTCACGTACAATCATAGAAGGTGTTTAAATTCTGTATTTAAAAATGTATTCACAATTTACCCCTTTTTGGCATAACATCAGAAAATTCGAAATTTCCAAGAAACATTAAATAACACGCTGCAGCCCAAACTACTTGGTCGATTTGGCTAAAATTTGGTAGGTAGAGACACCATAATCTGCTTGAAGAGGAAATCTAATTTTGGTAGCATTGAGCGAACGGCAAGTGCCATTTTGGCATTAGACTTTGAAATTTGAATAATAAACTCCCATTTCCTTTGTCTTTCTCAGCACATGAGAAGTTTTCATATCTTGTTTCCTAAAATGTACTCAAACTTAGTGCTCTTTTGGCAAAAGATCGTAAAATTTAGAAGAATCCCAGAAAGTGCCTTAAGGGTGCGCACGGATTCAACGAAATGCAACCAGTTATACATTCTTCTTTCATTTAATCCTATATGTTTTTACTTTCACACAAATATAATAATAATAATAATAATAAATTTATTTTGTTACAATTCACATGAATTATACAAAAGAGAGCGATGTGTCAATTTACTTATCTAATTACATAATCACAATCGAAACAAATTCCTAAATATTACTGGCTACGAAAATCGTTTGGACTCGGCGTCAGTGTTGTTTATCACGAGATTTATCAATATAGCTACCATGTCACTTAAAAGTCTTCGGTTAGAACCAGCTGGCGTAGTTTCAGGGCATTGTCTAAAAAGTTGAAGAGACCACACACCACGGAAGGGCTCTGCGACTCGAAAAGAACCAAAATATCTGAAGGCACCAAATCCTGTAGGTATTTGTTCCTGAACCCGGCATAGATCGGGCAGCCAGTGAGTAAATGGAGCAGAGTTTCATCCTCCCCTATATTACAAATACTACAAGTTTGCGTCTGGTCAATTCTATATCTGACGTTTCTTATATTTACGCACAAGACTCCGGAATGACTTAGGCGAAGCTGACAGAATAATCGAATTTTGTTTAAGTCTAGTTTCAAGTTCAAATATTTTTGAGAAAATGTTGTTTTATCCACCAAACTTTTATATACGTTTGAGTACCGTAGAGTGGGGGAATACCGATCATATGGGGTAAAACCGATCAAAGGCGCCTTTTTTAATTAAATGTGGTCTGCCATCTATAGGACGGTAGTTTAACGTTTCAAAGGCACCTCTATCCCTTTACAGATAGTAGCAAAGTCAATGAGTGCTGTCAGACAGCGCCGATTTACAGTCTTCTAGAAAATAAGTGTAAAAATGTTGTCCCTAGACGGAACCACAAATTATCAATTCCTGCAAACAAACTATTGCTCACGTGAATCACCGAGTCCTGGAAATTTTCTTCATGCCGAGAATGGTTCTATGGTTCACCTAGAATAAGGTAATGGCACTTGCGTCCCAGTATCGGCTTTAGGTTTTTCAGAAAAAAATATAGTCTTCAAACTTGACAAACTAAGGGTCATTACCGATCATTTATTTCTTGTTTTTGTTTTTTAAGGTTATGAGTGGAAATGGTGCGCAAATACAAAAAACGTGTTGGCCCCGGCGGCAGACAAAACTATAACGAAATATATTTGCAAAATGCCATCTTGGCCGTTAGGCGGGGCAGATTTTCGATTCGGCAAGCGTCGGAAAATTATGGTGTTCCATATACAACCCTTCAAAATGCTTAAAAGGAAAATACCAGACACACAAAGTGGGGAGACATACAGCCCTTGGGGCACAAGAAGAAAAAGACCTCGTGGAAGGCCTTTTGGCATGTGCAAAGTGGGGATTTCCGCTAGGATCCAGAGACGTACGCAATATTGTTCAAGAGTATTTGAACAGATCTGGGAAAGTGGAAAGAAGATTTCGCGACAATCGGCCAGGTTTAGAGTGGGCCTGGGGCTTTCTAAGAAGAAATCATGAGCTGTCGGTAAGATTAAGTGAGAACATAAAAAGATATAGAGCGGCCATCTCCCGTGAAACCGCTCAAAGATATTTTGACAATCTTCGCGTAAGTTTGGAAGGTGTACCCCCGTCAAACGTCGTCAATTACGACGAAACCAATTTCACTGATGATCCCGGACAAGAAAAAGTAATTGTAAAAAAGGGCGTTAAGCACGCCGAGCGAATAAAAGACACCTCCAAGACGAGCATAAGTGTTATGGTGGCCGCTGCAGGAGATGGAACTTTGTTGCCTCCTTATACTGTGTATAAGGCTAAACATATTTACCCTACTTGGACGGAAGGAGGGATGCCTGGGTCAGGATATAATCGGAACTCCAGCGGATGGTTTGACCTAAGGATGTTTGAGGATTGGTTTTCAAATATTTTGCTACCATATTTCAGAAAGCTAGAAGGGCCAAAAGTAATGATAGGAGACAATTTGTCCAGCCATTTGTCTGAAAATGTGATGAGGCAATGTAGGGAAAATGACATTAAATTTGTATTGCTACCACCAAACTCAACACACTTCAAGAGTGATAGACGAGGCTAATATCCCGGAAGAAGGAGAAGAGACTGAAAACTGGCAGAAAGAGCTCAAGGAGACTGAAAGCGAAAGATTGGATGATGGGTTTGAAGAAGGCAACTTCGTAATAGTCTCATTCCCAACTAACAAACGAGAGAGGAAATTTATTGGAAAAATCGAGAAAATCCTTGATTGCGATAAATTGACTGTCAAATTCTTAAGGAAGAAAAATAGCTCAAAACAACACTATTTCGTTTTCCCTGAGGTAACTGACGTGCAAGAAATCCATAAGTATCAAATTATAGAAAAAGTGGAAGGGCGGGACATTAGAAGGGGCCGGTACACATTTGCCAACATAAATTCAACAAATGTTGAATAAAATATTTGTTTAATTTTCATTAAATTGTAAGCTTTTCAATATTTGTCTGTATTTATTTCAAAATATCTTCCATTTTGTTCGATTTTTTCTTCATTTCTTTAAAAAAAAAAAAATAATAATGATCGGAATTGCCCCTGTACTTCGTTAAATCCGATTTCTGTGAAAAACAAGGCGCGATCGGATTTACCCCAACGTATGGGGCAAAACCGATCAGAAAAAAAAAATATATATCTACTCCTTCTGCAAACCGATCACCATGATTTCTACTGGATATAATAGGAGAAGGATTAAGGGTTATATATTATTTTTTTAAGAATTTTCCCCCTAAAAATAGTGTCTGATTTTTCGATAAATCCGCAAAAATTGATCGGTATTCCCCCACTCTACGGTACCTAGAGTCCAGTATAATGTCACGGTCTGACTTAATAAGCAGGTGTTTTCTATGATCCAATATGGATTCGAGGTGAGACCGCGTGTATTTGTTGCTCCCAAATGAAGTGCAAGCGGTTCCTTGCAAGTAGTCTGCGAAACTGAGTTACCCAATTGTACTTCATTTGTTGCTCGCTATCCTCGCCATCAGCGTCGAGTCGTAATAAGCGATTGTAACATATCTTGACCAAACGGTCTTTGGGCATTTTAAGAACATTCATCCACCAGTTTATGGCTGCTTTTAGGACAAAAAATTCAAGTCTTGGTATTTGGACCTCGTTCACACAAATATGCCTTACGAAGACAAATTAACTTCGGAAAAAATTAACAGATGGAAGAGCAGTCATTAAGTTATTTAATGACGATTCAAAATTTGTTATTTTGTTGAAATAAATTAAAGAAAAAAAAAAAGAAATATATCAAAATTTATTAATTTTTTTCTTTAATTTCTTTCAGCAAAATGGCAAATTTGGAATAGTCAATAAACAATGTAAAGACTGCTCTTTCATTTGTTATTTTTTTCCGAAGTTAATTTGCCTTCGTAAAGCATAGTTGTGTGAAGTTAAAAATACATAGGATTAAATGAAAGAAGAATGTATAATTGGTTGCATTTGGTTGAATCCGTGCGCACCCTTAAGATTGGTGGAGTAAAACTTGGGTATAGGGAATAGGAGGATTTACTTGATTTTAACTTCTACGCTCAAGGCGGAGCAGTATATAAAATCGATCAAAAATTCGAAATTGAACTGACATCAAATCTTTACGTTTCGGGGTCCCAGGAACCCAAAAAACCTATTTTTGAAAAATGTGTGTCTGTGTGTCTGTCCGTGTGTCTGTCCGTGTGTCTGTGGACACGCTACAGCCGAAACTACTGAACTGATTTTGATGAAATTTGGCACACATATTCAGTGGGAGATTTGTAGGTGCTGATTAGAATCTGGGCTACACCGGCTCACGGAAAGTGCCTTTTTGGCACATCAACTTTAAAAATTTAAATGCAAACCCCCATTTTTCGCATTACCATATGAATGCTCTTCAAACTCTGCTTCTAAAAATGTATTCACACTTGGGCCCTTTTGACCAAAAAATGGTGCCGTGAAAAAAAACTATGCATAAATGTATATTTTTATTACCGGATTTGATAACTGATTTTTTTTCAAGCCGAAAACCTTAGTGCCATTTTTTCGAAAAATGTCATTTTAGTGGCAATTTATTTTATTGTCTGTGCGGGAGAGGAGCTGATTAGATTTTGAAGCCGATCAGTCAACCCGAAGTGCCCTTTTGGCATAGCAACTTTCTTATTTTAAATATTTAAAAATTTAATAAATGCTGCCGTTATTAATCCAATGCAGTGCGGCGTAGAAGTTCCTGCCGTCTCCGAGACCGCCTTTTTTTTCTTGCAATCGGTCAACGACAAAAGTGCTTTTTTGGCATAACTGAAATTTTAAAAATCACCGTCATTTGTTTTTATCGGCACATGAAGGGTCTACAAATTCTGTTTCCAAAAAGGCAGCCCCGTTTGACAAAACAATTAAAAATTTTGAAAAACTCCAGAAACACTTCCGTGCAGCCCAAATTGCTGGACCGATTTGATTGACATTTGGTATATAAGCATTTCATAATCATAACCCGTAATATTTCTGAAAAGCTTTTGGCGCAAATCATGCAACTGGAAGTGACATTTTGGCACTTTAATTTTGTAATTTTAAATGTAAACCCCTATTTTTGACATGACCATTAAAGAGGCCTTGAAATTCTGCTTGCAATGATGTATTCACTTTTAAAGCCGTTTTAGATACTGTAGAAACATTACGTTATTCGTGCCTTAGAGAAGAGACCAATCAGCGTTTGTGGATTTTATGCACCGCGCAGCACAGGACAGATCGAAAGCGGCATAAGCAAGTACAAGGTGTTTACAAAATATTATACCATCGTAGGTGGCTTTTAAAACAAAAGAATTGACATTTAACGCATTTACGACTAATTAAATGTCAAAACAACGCATCACAGCCACCTACGATATTTTGTAAACACTCGATAGATATGAGGGAACGGTTTTTAATAGCCAGCCTATCGTCAATTTTGACATTTTTTAGCTGATAAATGCCCCAAAATGGTATCTATAAAATACTCGTACACAGAAGACCATGTTCATTTTACGTTTAGAGTGTGGCAATGTTATTGTTCATAAATCAGATTGGGATGGGAACAGAAAATGTTCAGCCCTAGCTGTTTTGATTCTATAATAGAAAATAAAAATACTTACAAGTAGTTGTATTTAGAGCTGAAGTGATTGTTAGCTCCGGGACTTCCTAGAGGAGAGTATGCAGTTACTGCTATATTTAATTTTTTGCATAAAGAGCGTAACTCCTTTTGTTGAAGGTAGGCATGGAGTTCAACCTGTAATACCGCAGGTTTTAGGTTGGCGTTATCAAACACCCTCTGAATTTGCTCAGCGTTGAAGTTGGAAAGTCCTATAGTTTTCGTCAGGCCATTTTCCACCTGCTTTTCCATAGCCTGTAAAGCAATTTCTCACATCTATTATTAAATTCTCAATGAGGGGTAACATTATTATGAAATAACCGATTTAGATAATACATTTATGTATTTATTTGCCAAAAAATTGTTAGACAGGCTAATCTCTGCCATAGAACTTTGCAAGAATTTTTAAAAAATGCAAAAAGCGAAGTTTTGAAAATTTGCCATAGGTACTTTTTGTAGTCTAGAGGAAGAGGACATTTAAACGTTCGGCATAAGTAAATTAGCAATATTGACTTATAATCAATAGTAATACGAGTAGTCTCTTGATTGCCGCGGGTTTTAACGTCCGAATGGTTGTCAACTATACCTACGAGTCAAAATGGTAGATTTTTTTTAGGCTAAAAAGAGGACGAGAGCTTGCTTGAGTCCTCGTTGGCCGAAATAAATCTACCATTTGACAAGTTGTGCATCCATGAGGACTCAACAAGGCAACCAAGAGACTACGAATCGTATTTTGCAGATTATTTTATAAATTAAGGTATTGATTAAGTAGCGTCAAGTTGACGTTGTAGTATTATCACTGTAATCAGGATTCGATTGGTTACTGGTATACTAAATGCTGCTTTGGATTGGTTCAATACTTAATGAATAAAATAATCTAACCAAGTGTTTTAAGACTTCTTTTACCTGCCACGTGGATATCAAGTTGCTTTCTATGTCCAGGGAGAATGTCCCATCTTCATTAATCAAGGGCGAAAAACTAGCCTCATTGCAATGAAAGCTGAAGGGCATGTGAATCAGATACAGATCCACATAATTTGTTTGCAATTTTTCCAGAGACATTTTGATAAATCTCTCCACATCTTTTGCACGATTTGCACAGTTTGGCAGCTAACCAGAAAAAAACTGGATTAAGGCAGTCCCTATAGGTAACTTTACCTTAGTGGTAATGAACAGGTCTTCACGTTTCCCTTTTCCTGAATTTATCCACTCCTTTACAACCTTTCCTATGGTCTCTTCAGTGTTATAGTTGAATGCAGTGTCTAAAATTTGAGAAATTACTTTACTTAAAATAAAACTAAGTTGCAATTACCCAACCGATATGTCTATAACCAGCGTCTAGAGCGGCCCAAAGGGCCTTCTCAATTTCTTCGGGTTGCGCCCTCCATGTCCCAAGCCCCACGAGGGGTATTTCCGCTACTTGCTTTCCAGATGACAACTTCACACACTTCATTATGTTTCTTGCCAGATTTTCCTTCGTTTTACGCAAAATGGGGCCTAGAATTAATTGGCTTTTATTAGACACAGTGAGTTGGAATACTATTTTTAAATTCGCCACAGCGTGGAACGGTAGATGAACTTGACACTATTTTCAGATTTTTGAGACGATTTTGTTTTTGGTCGTTTTAATTTTGATAGGTAGTGTCTTTGATGCAGGAATAAGTTTTTGGGTTAGAGAAAATATTGATTAGGGGAGTTGTTAGGTCACCCTTCTTTCTCGATTATTATATTTATCACAATTGCATCTTCAGTTCTAAGAAAATTCATGTTAGGCGTACAATTTAAATTTAATATTGAATCCGTCTTTCCCTAGAGAAACGGCACTAAAATCAAGTTTCAAAAAATATACCGTAAAATGCAGGAAACTGCACCGTGGTTTATTCTGAGGCATCCATAGAGGACGGGGTGTGCTACGGGTGCTACGTTATTACGTCCTTGCTGCGCGATTGATTGAACCACTGCTGACTGCAGGACCGTCTTTACTAATTTGGCGACCCTGAGCCAACAAAAAAATTCTATCCGTCCTCCCTCGCAAATAAAGATCATCAAAAAGCACAAAAGAAGGAACTTACCCAGTTAGGAATTGTTATTTTATTCTAAGGGCCGGGAGCTGGAATATCGATCTCCCAACAGTCTAAACCAGTCATCATGGAGCCTCGTGTGTTCCGCAAATTTATGTTCGCTAGGTACCTATAAATAGGTAGGTACTTATATCAATGCGATGATTCCGTGAATGATTCATATACCGAGTTGGACCTAGTAATAGTGCCGAAGCATATGCTCATGATAAAGAATTCGTGAGGGTGTATCAATTGATGAATTTTTTTGCGTTCAACTCCTAGTATCTTCCGGTTGTAAGTACATATAGGTCAAGCATCAAATTTCCGCCAAGTCAATTTTTGTGTTGGGGGTTGAAGGGGGTGCAATTTTTTCCGTTTAATTATTATCCTCAAGGGTTGAAGGAGGTGGGTTTCGGGGGCGCTTACTTGGTACATATCCTCCAATAACAGTGGTCCAAATCTTAAATTCATTAGTGCTCAATTAGTATCTTCCAGTAACAAGTAGTCTAAGGGTTAAATTTCCACACCGAGTCAATTATTTATGTTTGTCAATTTTTCGTATTTGGGGGTTGAAGGGGGTGGTTTTTGAGGTTGCAACTTTTTGCGTTCAGTTAGTCTGTTTCTGTGGTAGATAATCCAAGGGCTCAATTTCATCCAAGTCAATTATTTGTGTTCGAGGGTTGAAGACTATGGGTTTTAGGGGGTACAATTTTTTGCCTTGAAAATAGTCTCCTGCGATAATGAGTGGTAAAAGGATTAAATTCCGTCCAAGTCATTTTTTTGTGTTTCGGGGTTGAAGGGGGTGAGTTTTAGGGTCGCAGTTTTTTTGTTCAATTCAACTCTTTCGGTTGTAGGCGGTGCAAAAGGGTTAAATTTCCTCCAAGTCAAGTTCTTGTGGTTGGGGGTTGAAGGGGGCGACTTTCAGGGGTGCAGTTTTTTGTGTTCAATTAGTTTTCTCCGGTAATAGGTGGTCCAAGGGTAACATTTCCTCTAAGTGAATTTTTTGTTTCAAGGTTGAAGGGGTTGAGTTTTAGTGGTGCAATTTTTTTGTCTTCCTGTCGTAGGTGATCTAAGGGTCTAGGGACTAAATATATGCTCAAAACTTTTTCTGGGCCATTGATTAAAAGTTATCGATTTGCTTGAATTTCAAGCAACACTTATGTGAAATTTCGAGTATCAACCCCTAATTTGCACCCCTTTCTGTTTCATCTTGCAGAAAAAAACCATCCCTTATATCAAATAATGTCAAAATATATGTGGTTTCAGACCTCCATGTGCAAAATATTTGAGAAGTTTTCGTATTTTTGTGATTTTCAACCCCTAAGTTTCATCCCCCAAAATTGACACCCCCTCACCTTCAACAGACTTGTACGTCAAAAACGCATATCAAGTTTCAGTAAAATATCTCCACTGGTTCTTGAGTTATTACAATTAATAGTTTTTCGGTCCCGAAAAAAACCTCGCATTCTCGCGCTTTTACTGCGAACGCTGCCTAAACGCTTGAAAACACCCTGTATATGCCGTCGCGTACTTTTTTGTAGATCTTTTCATTGTCATAGTAGCTCCTCCATTCTCAATTTTGATGAACATGCGCTATAGCTTCAAACATTTAGGCATCAACGTTCGCAATTAAAGGGCCGAAACCTGACGATGGTCACAAAAAACAAACGAAACGTCATTTTACAGGTTTAAGATTTTTTCCGTTATGTCGATGGCATATTCAGTTAAGGTATGGTGAATTTTTCGTTGCTCATTACGAATATCTTTCTTTATTATTGCGACTTTCAATTTTTTCGGGATAACTCACGAACGAATCAAGATAAAGAAGAATTATTTGCAGAATCTAAATCACCATGAAAAAGCGCAACTTTTTTCTAATTTGAGCTACTCTCCATCTCTTACGGTTTCCGAGTTCCCATACGCGGGCAAAGAAAAATTTACCAACCTATTATATCGGGTGTCCGAAAAAAAAAACCGCACAAAATAGTCTTTGAAACAAGTCGGTCATTTCTTAACCGATTTGGATAGACTTGGTCTTAAATTAAAGGTAAAAAATCAGGCTTCCGAACTTCGCAAGAAACGTCGACAGATGGAGCTGCTGTAGTAGCCTTATTGATACTTGCCTTTAAGCCTTATTTTAGATGCGTGGGGATTGGTCGGGCGACAACCAATGATTATGAGACCCAAATAGCCTTGAAGATCTTTCTTTTTTCTTCAAAAATCTTTTTTCAGAAGTCCATTTGGCGTAAGCATTAATTTTCTGCGATTTTTCTAAAAGGTTTTTGCGCATTTTTCATTCTTCCATATAGCCATGACTGAAGTAACATTGATGCACATAGGGCTTAATTTTCAATGATTACTATTCAGTTGCCCCCCACTGGCATCCGCGCCACTGTTTTCACCATATTCGTTAATTTATAACAGAAAATTAAGATTATATGCGTTAACTGTGCTTTGGTAATGGCCATTAATGCATGAAAATTCTCAAAAACACATTTTTTAAAAATTTTACAGAAAATTAATGCTTAAGCCAAATCGACTTCTGAAAAAGGATTTTTGAACAAGAAAGAAAGATCTTCAAGGCTATTCGAGTGTCATACCGATTGGTCGTTGACTGATGACCAATCCCCCCCCATGCAGCTAAAATAAACCTTTATAGCAAGTATCAATAGGACTGCTACGGCAGCGCCATCTGCTGTAGTTTCTCATACAGTCGAAAGCCTGATTCTTTGGCTTTAATTTAAGATCACGCTCATCCAAATCGGTTAAGAAATGGCAGACTTATTCCCAAAAATATTTTCTCCGGGTTTTTTTTGGGACACCCGATACTTGCCTAGGTACCTACTTATCAAAACAGTATGAAAAATTTCAGCTATCCTCACTCATCGAGAAGACAAACACTCAGTTTTATAACAACCTATTAGCGACTAGGAAGTTTCGACTGAATTTGTCTTAATTACCTATTTTCATCTCGATATCTTCAGCAGTTGAGTTGTGTGGCTAGACGAGACTTCAAAATCTGCGTCTCAAGGACCCTAAAACGTGAAGATTTAAAACAATGTTTTTGGCAATTTAGTTTTCTGCGTGATTTTAATGAACTTAAAATGAAGCAGTGAGTTTGAGTATAATAAGGCATATAGGGGAGTATCGTAGCCCCCGCGAGTAGGGATGGCAATCCCGCGATCCCGGACTAAATTCAGTCCCGAAAATCCCGAGAAGTCAATCCCGGAATTTTCGCAGTCCCGAAAATACCGACAAGTCAATCTCGAGATTTTGGAGCAAAAATCAACTGCTGCAATAACTGCAAAATCCTGACAGGAAATATTAAATAAAACACATTGGTGTAAATTGATATTTGTGGAATCATTTTCGGGCCCACTGAGTCACGCTAATGAGTGCGCCTTAGCCATAACAAACTATTGTGCGTCATTTTTCCTATATTCTACACAAAATTAATAGTTCCTGGCAAAGAATTTATATAGGGTTTTGCGTGGCATTTTGCGCAATAAGGGCAATACTAACTTATCCATTTATATTTAGTCATTCAAGCAGATTGTTTTAATTACACAAGGTAGTTTCAGTCTCGTTCCACAAAATTTTACTTACTGTTCATAGCTGAAGATGGAGTAACACTCCGAAACGCGTCCTAAACAGTAAGTAAAATTTTGTGGAACGAGACTGTGAAACTACCTTGTGTAATCAAACATCAGTTCCTCTTTGAAAAATGGACCAAGGCTTTCAACCAGATTGCTTTAAGTTCAATAATATCCTACATATCTTGTATCATTTAATTCATTATTCTAACTAGGTATACAGGGTGTTCCAATGAAAAGTATCCACCTCAAATATTTCGTAAACCAAATAAAATATGAAAATTCGCTCGGACAGGTCGATTTTTATTTGGAGGGGGACACTTAAATCCATTCTTGGCGAAATTTCAAAACTCACCCCTTAACCTCCAACTACACTCCGAAATTTTAAATGGCAACCCCCGACTTGTGATACATCATTTGAAAGTTAATTTCATTGCCACTCTAACGCTGTAGCAATTTTTTATATTTGTTCAACTCTAGCGACCTCTTTGGTCAAATTTTAAATTACATTATGGCCCTTTGTGATACATCATTTGAAAGGGATTGAAATTATCTGTAAACTAGTGCAAGAATTTTTTAAATCTATCCATTCGTTCAAAAGTTACAGCCTAATCTTTAAGGATTAATAGGCCCAGAACCAGCTCATGTCTTTCAATGTAACTTTTGAACGAGTGGGTGGATTTCAAAAATTCTTACATCAGTTTACAGAGAATCTCAAACCCCTTCAAATGATGTATCACAAAGGGTCCTAATGTAATTTAAAATTTGACCAAAGAGGGCGCTAAGAATTGAACAAATATCAAAAATTGCTGCAACGTTAGATTGGCAATGAAATTAGCTTTCAAATGATGTATCACAAGTGGGGGGTTGCCATTTAAAATATTGAAGTGGGGGTAGGTGGGGGTTAGGGAGTGAGTTTTGAAATTTCGCCAAGCATGTATTTAAGTGTCCCCCTCCAAATAAAAATTAACCTGTCCGAGCGAATTTTCATAATTTATTTGGTTTACGAAATATTTGGGGTGGATACTTTTCATTGGAACACCCTGTATAAAAATTTTCTATTCCCGCATTTCCATTTTATTTGTCTTTGCATAATTTGGAAACAGAATCCACCTCTCAATAATTTTGTCATGAGCAATCCCGGGATCCCGAAAAATCCCGGGATTGAATTTATCGAATCCCGAAAATTCCAATCCCGTCCGGGATTGCCATCCCTACCCGCAAGTTTTTTGCTCCCTCACCACAATTTGCAAGCTTTTTTTTTAGAAATTTTTTTTAAGTACGCCCCCAGGAGCTTCGGTGCCCTGGAATCAAAAGCGGCATTCCCAGACCTGAAGTTTTTATTAACAACTAGCATATACATTTGTTATAAAATTCTGTCTCAATTCATCCGAAAGACACTCATCGTCAGCCACAAAATTCATGTTCTCGAATAAACGTGATATAATTAATGGTTACAATATGTCTAAATATTCTAATTATACATAATCGTCTACAGTAATTCCATTATTATCGTTGACGATCATCAGTCCATTGCATCTGACAAGCACTCCTGACAAAAAGACAATTAAGGTATCATATCACGCATCATAATAGCATCGGAGCTCCAAATAAACGCACTTTGAAGTCAAAGCAGCCCCCACAATTCACATTTTTATATATACAAAAGAAGGAGTATTAGTTACTCGTTGAAGTACTATAAACAAATAAGTTTACAAAAATATGTATATCATATAAGAAAATAATGCTTTGATAATTAGGACTCGGTCCCTTATGTGAAGTCAAAGTGCGTTTGTGGCCACAACTACACACTATTGGGTAATTTCAATTATTGTTCCTTAAATAGTCATGTCACAATTTGAATGTTTCACTGCGAAGGATATTTCTGAACTGTGCTATACATAACAGGTACATTTGGCTGTTGTCCTGGTTGAGCCGTCCACTGTCCCTGTTGAGGCATCATGCAGTATTGTTGTCCGGCATATGGATATTGTTGGTAAGGGTAGCCTTGCATATAACCCCCATATCCTTGGTACCAATATCCACCATAACCATAGGAGTATGGCTGTGCTTGAGCACCTGCGGCTATGCTGGCCCCCGCTGCTGTCATTGCAGTAGGATCACCCCCCATTCCACCATTTTCCTTCCCCCAGAAACATTTCACAGTCTGTCCATTAATGTCGGTGTTGTGAACAGTTTCGATGGCGTGCGTGGCAGCTTCTTTGGTGGCAAATTTAATAAAAGCATAACCCTTATCCTTAAAAACTCTTATATCTTGAATGGGTCCAAACTGAGCGAATGTCTTTTGCATTAGTTCTTCAGTAAGTCCACTGGTAAAACCACCACAATAAACGGTGCAATTGGTAGGTGAGCTCTGGGAATAAACTTCATCGAAAGTCGGTTGCTTGTTGCGTTGGGTGGGTTTCTCTGATCGCGGCGGTGGTGGTTTCCTTGTCGACCAATTAGTGCGAATAGACCTAGATCCTAGCCACTGCCCATTCATTGCCTGTATGGCATTTTCAGCTTCTGACTTTTTCACAAACGAAACGAACGCGTAGCCTTTGGATTTGAGTGTTTGCGGATCACGAACGATCCGACAGTTGGATATCTCTCCAAAGGGAGCAAAGGCCTCTCGTAAAGTTTCAGTCTCTATTTCTGGCGACAAATCGCCCACAAATATATGGTGATGATTCGAAGTGTCTTGCTTCGGTTGGTTTCCGGGACTGGTGGCCCAGTTCACTTTCATCTCTTTGTCTAAAAACACCCTTTTGTTCATTGCTGCTAAGGCTGTGGAGGCTGACTGGTGGTTGGTGAACTCCACGAAGGCGTAAGGGTCGTTGCCGGGTTCGCGGATAATTTTGCATCCTTTCACAGGGCCAATTTGCGAAAACAACGTACAAAGGAGGTCTTCAGAAACCGAAGAATCTAGGTTGCCTACATACAAAGTTTTTGGGTGACTCTCGTCCGACATGGTGACGCCGGCACTACCTAAAGGCAAGTTCTCACAATCCGCCACTTGTTTCACTATTGTGCACAAAGCAAATCCGATTTCCTTACGGAAAAGGCCTCACCATCGAAGGTTTATGCGAAAAACTATGGACAACTCGTACAAAAACTGGCCAACTTTTCTCTGATTCTGCAATCTTTCAGCTGTCAACTAGAACAGTTCCGAGCAAAAATCCCTAGATTTCAAGCTAAGCAGATGACAAATGTCAAAAGCCTGTCAAATAGGTTTGAACCGATTGAGGTTATGTTCTGCTAATTTTACAAGAGGCCACAGTTCAGTTCAGGAATAAAGCGCAAATTGTTGAATAAAAATTACGGATTAATTGTGCTATGAGTGATATCTGCAAAATATGAAATTTTATCGTCCCTGTGTGAAGAATGTCAGGAGACGAATCAAGCCAGTCTCGACAAGAAAACGAACTTGAGGCTCTAAAGGTATGCGTTTTAGCAAAATGACACTTTTTAGATTTGGTTTTACTTCAGGCAATATATGGGGAAGATCTGAAGGACCTACGTGGTAAAACGGCATGGAACTTGTGGACTCCCCTAAATTTGACCGTTTCTTTGCGACCCCAGCAGGGAAGTTCTGGTATCCTTGAAGTAAATGCAAAAGTTGTTTTACATATTGAGTGCTCTGAAACTTATCCTAACAGGTAAATGATGTTATACATTGTGAGGCATCTGCTTTCAAACTTATCTAATCTGTGGCGGGTGAAAATAGATTAATCATGCTTAATAATTTAGTAGTATAATGCACAAATTGCGATTTTTGTCCCACTGCTTGTATTTTGTTACTTGCTATATGGCATGTTTTTGAAAGTCACATTCCATACAGAACATTTCAAAAGATGTACCTACCTACAGAAGAAACCAGATCTGCAAATAATCTTGAAAACATTTACAGAGTTGCGACTACAATGGCTAAAGGTTTATATTTCAGAGCTAAAAATAAGAATCTTGTCCCATTTGAAAAGTTCTATAAGTTTTGTAGATCTGGTTTCTAGTGTACATACATAAAGTCCCAACACTTTATAACGAACGCGGGAGTTGTGTGAGTCAGGCTTTTCTCTGCTTTTCAGTTCTGTCAAAATTTCTATCAGTATTAAAGACAATGGACAATAATTAACCACCCCTTCCAACCTCTTTACTGTTGATTGACATTGACAAGAATTTTGACGGATATAAAGCCCGTTTACAAACCAATAGAAAAAAACGGGCAGCTACGGAAGCGGCTAGAACCTCCCCACTTGGGGAATAATTCAATCCTATCACCTATTTTCAATCCACAGTCTCTATCTAGGTAATTATAGGTATTATTATTTATTGCCAAAATGGCACTAACTTTGATTGTATTTTTGGAAACAGAACTTGAAGACCTTTCATGTGCTGATAAAACAAGTGGTGGTCATCTTTCAAATTTCATAGATGACATGCTAAAAAGGCATTTGTTATTGGCCGATTGCCACCAAAATTAAGTCAATATTCCTACTTGCTATATCCATATTTTATTCCACCAACTAGAGATGGGCGGTGGAAATATTCCCAAATGGAAATGTTCCCAATTTTGGGAATATTCCCGGGAAGGAAACATACTACCAAAGAAACTTTCCGAGCAACATTTCCGGGAATGTTCCTTTGGAAACATTTCCAGGCATGTTTCCCAATTTGAAATTGCCGTGGTAACGCGTCCAAATCGAAACCCACCAAAAAATTATTGTATTGGAAAAGTATACTTTTGCTTTCAAACAGTAATGTTATACAGGGTGTCTCAGAACGCTCGCACCAAATTCTAATGGAGTATTCAGGAGTAAATTCTGAGTCGATCCGTGTTTTTGAAAATTTCCAGGGACCAATAGTTCTCGAGTCATATTGCTCCATAAGGTACTTTAACGTTAGATGCACTGTTTCCTAGGTAACAAGATACTATCAATGAAAATTTATATTGTTGTATTTTGTTACCTAGGAAATAGTGCATCTAACATTAAATTACCTTGTAAAGCAATTAAGAGCTGAAATCTGATTGGTCCTCTTAAACCTCTCATAACTTTGGAACTACAGGACCCTGGAAATTTTCAAAAACACGGATCGACTCAGAATTTAATCCTGAATACTCCATTAGAATTTAGTGCGAGCGTTCTGAGACACCCTGTATAAGTAATGCCAATGTTTGTTCAATAAAAGTTTTGCATTAAATTATTTATATTTGGATATTAAAAAAAGACAGAAACAAAATAAAAATTATTATGCCATGGCAATATTTCCAGGGAAAGTTTCCTTAGTAACTGGGAATTTGTGGGTGCCCGGAAACTTTCCGGAAAGTTTCCGGGAATGTTCCCGGGAATATTTCCCGAAAAATAAATTCCCGGGAATCGCCCATCTCTACCACCAACCCTAAAGCGTTTCCCGGGATCTTTAAAAATTTTACGATTTTTTTGTCAAAAAGCACTAAGCTTGAGCAGGGCCGGATTAAACAATAGTGAGGCCCGGGGGCTGATCAATATGAGGGGGTCCTTTGGTTGTGGGCCAGCTAGGATGTGGTGCGTATTTCGTACTGTTAGGAGACTCTAAAAGCTGCCATTAATTTTTCACGTGAAAGACCGAAAATGCCCATTTCACCAAAGTGATTTTTTTTTAAACCGTTAGCGACCTAAGGTGTGACCCATCTTGCTTCCTCAAATTTGAGGGAGAATCAATTTGTGTAAACTTCGAACTTCTAAGAGCCACCCACTTCGAGAAAAGTAGATTTTCATTGGTTTCAAAATTCAATAAAACCAATAAATTATGGCGAGTTTTAATTAAAACCGGGTTTTGTATTATAAGAGAGGCTAGTAAAACCATGGCCACCAGTTTTTCTAAGAAAAAAACGCCGAAATTTAGTAGAAACTACATTTTTACATTTTCGAGTTTTTTGCGACCACAAGTGTAACCCATCTTATTTCCTCAAATTTGAAGGAGACCAGATTGGTGCAAATTTAAAACTTCTAGGGCTCACACACTTCGCGAAAAATACCTTTTCTTTAATTTAAAGTACCAAAATGTAATCAAAAACTAATAAATATCGGCAAGTTTTAATTAAAATTACATTTTGTTTTATCAAAGAGTCTAGTGAAACTAATTGCCAATAATTTTCCTGACAAAAACTTTAAAACGCGAAATTCACTAGAAAGCGTACATTTTGTAAAAGTTTTTTGCGACCGCAAGTGTGACCTATCTTATTTCCTCAAATTTTAAGGAGAATCGATCGGTGCAAATTTGAAACTTCTAGGGCTCATACACTTCGAGAAAAGTAGCTTTTCTTTAATTTAAAGTTCCAAAATAGAACAAAACTAATAAATATTGGCGAGTTTTAATCAAAATTGCATTTTGTATTATCAAAGGCTCTATTGCTGATATAAACTTTAAAACGCGAAATTCACTAGAAAGCATAAATTTTGTAAGAGTTTTTTGCCACCGCAAGTGTGACCAATCTTACTTCCTCAAATTTGAAGGAGAATCGTTTCTTGAAAATTTCAGATTTCTAGAATTCGAAACACTTTGAGAGAAGGCGGTAGCGGTATAATAGCGTATAATGCATCATAATACTTAGTTGTTTTGTTGTTAGGAATACTTTTTGCAATAATTACTGAATTACAAGATTGCGAGGCTCCTAATAGTCGGGGCCCCTACAAGTTGGGGCCCCCCTAGCCCCACTCTTACTCCGGACCTGAGCTTGAGGACATTTTTGGAAACAACATTTGAAGACGGAGTTTATTTTTCAAATTTTAAAGTTGAATAATACCTCTAGAGAGAAATCGAATGGCAACTTAAAACAAGGCACCCTGTATGCATTATCCAGTGGAAAGCAATAAAGTATAAAAAATGAGCTTTACGAGCATCATAATCGTACTGTGTTTTCCAACGTTTGCTTTATTTTTTGTTGTTTTCTCTTACAGTGTCCCAAGGATACATCTCGAAAATAGTAAGGGTTTATCTGATAATGATCTGAGCCAATTATACAATAATCTCGAAGAGAAAGCTGAAAGTTTTAAGGGGGAAGAAATGATTTTTCAACTTGCTCAATACGTTCAGGAGTTTCTGCATTTCCATAATAAACCTGCCACCAAGAGCTTTTTTGATGAAATGTTGCAAAGACGTAAGGAACAAGAGGAGAAGGATCTCCAGGCGAAACAGATTGAGGCTGACAAACAGGTAATTTGAAGTGACTTAGCTTCGACTTCGACCTACCTATTAAAAAGCAAAAGACTTATTACTTATTTATCTTTGAGCCGATTAAATAATCTGATACTTTAGATTTACTTCGAAATTTTGCAGCGTGAAGATATATTGAGAGAGATACAAATGAGGGAGGAAATGTTAGAACGGGAATACCGACAGCGGAAAGAACAGAGACACAATTCGGACAATTCGGTTGAAAGTGAGGGTGATTCTAGAAGGTATTCATTTTCAAATAAGTAAGTAAATGTACTTTATTAATTAATTTTTACGGATGCTTAGTACATTTGATAATAGTGTGGGCTGTAATGAGCACAACAAGGAAACGGTTGTTGTTGAGTTTCCTAACAGGCGAATACAAAGAGGCAGATGTTTAAGTAAGTTGATTTTTAAAGGGGTACTAAAGAGAAATTACGTCAAAACCTATGTTTAACAATTGAGATCTTCTAAACGGTAAAAGGTCCGGGGTTGGTTAAATTAGAGAAAAGTTGCGCTATTTCCTGGCGATTAAGAATCTGAAGAGAATTTCCAGATATTTTGATTCGTTCCTGAGTTACCACAGAAAATTGCCAAATTAAAGAAAAATGGATATCTTCCTAACGATTCCCTAAGTGGAACTTGGTTGAATTTGTTCATTTCTCTTTAGTACGCCTTTAAAGCTCGAGCAACGTATTGTTTACTAATATTACGCTATTGCAGAACATTGTTCTTACAATCATGTAGGGTTCTTCGGTATTGACTTAAAAAATGGAGAACCAGTACATTTGAGTGAGTGGATATTTGAAGTCAGAAACATAACAGAAATGAACAACGTGAAAAAGCAATTGAACAGCATAGAGCAAGAACTTACTTACTTTTCAAAACTGAAACATTGCAATCTATCCCATTACTTGAGTCTGAAGTATGAAACTCAGGGCGACAAAGTTATTGTCTATATGCTAAAAGAGTTTATAAACGGTTTGTTAGCTCATTTAGTTAGTTGTTGTAACGTGTGTTTCAGGGCCGAGCTGTTCCTTGTTCATCAATGAATATTTTGGCCCAAGCATCCAATTTGTTAAATACCTCGCAAAAGGTGTCTTAACAGCTTTAGATTACTTACATCGTAACAACGTTGTTCATAAGGATATCAGGGATTCCAGTATATATTTAAATGATAAAGGTGATTATTTTTATTGTACCGTGAGATCTATTCAAAAATGATTTAGTGTGAGGGTGTGATTCCAAGTCAGTTTATGTCGGGCACGTGATGACATAAGTCTAGTTAGGTGCACAACTCAGCAGGGGTCGTTGCTTGCAAATTTTTGCAGATTTCTGCAATATTACATCTCACTGGCAACTATTTTCATCCTATAATCATATATGTATAAGCTCACAAGATCTGTCAAGGACCTGCGTGTATATATGGTTATAGGATGAAAATAGTTGCCAGTGAGATGTAATATTGCAGAAATCTGCAAATATTTGCAAGCAACGACTCCTGCTGAGTTGTGCACCTAACTAGACTTATGTCATCACGTGACTGACACAAACTGACTTGGAATTACACCCTTACTTTCTGTTCTCTGTTGGATTGTCAAAAAGTGACTGATCGAAATTATTTTTATTGTCACATGAAGTTTAGCCAACGCATGGCCAACTCTAATTCGTTTTCATTATATCTCACGGTGTTAGTAGCTACTACTAGGAAAAGAAGAATGATACATTGTAACAAAATCTCTTTCTTCTTTCCAGGAACTGTGCTCTTGACAAATTACAGCCTGAATAGAAGACTGCGAGATCTATCGACACAATCCAACACTAGTTATAATAAAAAGACTGACATTTATAAATTTGGAATATTGCTAGTGTCCCTTTTACAAGGATCACCTGTAAATAACGACGAAGTGGACATACCTTCTTCCTTGCCCTCCGATCTTTATGATTTCTTGATAAAGTAATTAGGTACAGTACGTATTGTAGACAAAATACACTGAAGACTTATTCTTTCAGATGTTTAAGTAAACGTGAAGACAAAGAAAGACACACCGCTACGAAATTATTGAATCACCCTTTTTTTTCTCAAGCCGAAATCCTCAATTCACCGATAAAACATAGAAACGATTTTGTGCCAGAGGGAGATTTGGCCTTAGATGCGCCCCAAGACGAATCACTGCCCCAGTTTCAAAGCAGCAGCCAGTCAAGAATCGACAGTGAATTTCTACTTCTCCAACCTTTAGGTCAAGGAGGATTCGGCGATGTTGTCAAAGTGAATATTGTAGAAGGATGAAATTTTTTATTTCTACCAAATTTTCAGGCGAAAAATAATTTGGACGGGGGTTATTACGCAATTAAACGCATCAAACTTAATCCGAAAAATCGGCAGTTGAATAAGAAGATCATGAGGGAGGTTCAACTGCTTTCAAGATTGAACCATGAAAATGTGGTTCGCTACTACAATTCCTGGATTGAAACTACTATTATCAAAAAAGAAAACGATGATTCCAGTTCTGCGACTACCACAACTACCTCGTCTGGAATACATAATTTACCAAAGGTCATGAGACATGATGAAGTAAGTTGACTGGAGTTTCCAAGATATACAGGTTGTAGTGGTCAAAACTTTACCAGTAGATTCTTCTATGAAAAATATGAGAAAAAGTCCCTGTGAACATATGTCGAAAAATGTCTCCTAAGGGAGCTAAGGCCCCTTAAAGGGGCCACTTTGAAAGTGTTTTTTTCTAAATATCTTCAAAGCGGTTAAAGATAGCAATCTGTAGCAAGTCTGATGCGGAATCTACCACTGTGGAGAAAATTTTAAAATTTTGATCATAAACGTCGCGTACAGGAGAGTCTTAGGACTCAAACTCAAACTTTTTTGTGAGTAGTTTTTTCTCAAATTTGATTCCAGAATCTGAAAATTTGAGGTTTTCTACGTAAAAATGGTACTGTTGTTTGACATCGATGGGATGCACATTTTCAGTCACTAACGGTTGGCGTACACAGATTTTCGATATTGTTAATGTCGTGGACATAAATGGACCGTTGGGACACCCTGCAGGAACTTTTTTCATATTTTTCACTGGTAAAATTTGGTGCACTAATGTCGGAACACCCTGTATATTCTAAAATTTATTTTTAGTTCACCTTAAATGACAATATAGAAGCGATGGCTCCATCTATGAGAAATGTGTCGTCTTTTGCCTCGTCCTTTGCTTACGACAGCAAATCGTCTATTTCAGATGAAGAAGACAGTGATGATGAAGAAGATGACTGGGGGGTGTATGTTTTGAAAATTGTGACACTACAGTCTGTAAAATGGACTCAATTGATTACAGGTACAAAGATGAATCGGATTCTGACGACGGCATAGAATTTGAAAAAGACAGCACAAGTGAATCTGACGAAAAGTCACTGTCGCAAAAAAACGTCTCGTTGAACGCTTCAGCGTCTGTTACAGAAATGGAACAGCAAATTGATTTTATGTACATTCAAATGGAATTTTGTGAGAAGAGCACCCTTAGAAATGCCATAGACAATGATATATATTTGGAGAAGGAACGAGTATGGCGATTATTCAGAGAAATCGTTGAAGGCCTTGCTCACATTCATCAGCAAGGCATGATTCACAGAGATCTCAAGCCAGTCAACATTTTCTTGGATTCAGATGATCACGTAAAAATTGGGGATTTTGGATTGGCGACCACTAGTATAAAAGCGAGAATAAACGAATACAGTTTTTTACAAAACAGCATTCAAAATATAAAAGAAGATGCAATGGATGAAAGCAAAACTGGTTTGATAGGAACCGCACTGTACGTTGCACCTGAATTGGCAGTAGGATCGAAGGCAATGTATAATCAGAAAGTTGATATCTACAGCTTGGGAATTATATTTTTCGAAATGTGCTACAAGCCTTTGAGCACAAGTATGGAAAGGATTGCTATTTTAAATGGTGTGCGGAGGAATGAGATTTGTTTGCCAGAGGACTTTAATGAGAAGGAAAATAAGAAAGAGACAACTATTATTAAGTAAGTATTTTCGTCCACGGAGTGATCAATAAAAAAAACGATCAAGGAGTTCTGGATCTTTGAAAACACTTTGTTGAAAATGTAAAAATGTGCGAAAACTCGAAAACGCCTTGTTGAGCAACTGCACTGTACATTTCAACAGGAATAACATAATCCGGTTTATGGCTTTCCGTTGAAATTAATCTAATCGCAAATACCAGAAATAAGATGCTCAAAATTTCAGTTTGATATCTCAGCCTGTTTCAAAGTTGTCCAAATTTTTCTATTCAACGGGTTGAATTTAGGAATTGAAAATGTAAAAAAAACTCGAAGACTGTTTAAGATGTCGACTTGAAATTTCTAATGTACTGAATGTGTACATGTACATTTCAACGTCATTTTCGGCTAAAAGTGCAGAAAAAATGCGAAAAATATTTTTCAATTCTCTACCTTCAACTGTGACTAGATCTAAACTTGGATGAAGTTATGAAATAAATGGGGGGAGGGCAACTTCGGTTAAACCATCCTGTATAACAATAAATTTTCTCGTCAATTACAACAGAAAGTTGGCTTTTGTGTTCCCCAAAGTGATCGCAAACGCTTACTTTAGCGAGCGAGGTCACAAAGTTTTCAAGGATCATAGCCGTTTTTTCTCGATTTTATGTTTTTCAATACAAATTAATATAAAAATGGGCTCTCATGATTGTCAGCTTACTATATTTTGAACTTTGTATTGAAATACTGTCCTTTTTGACGTTTGTTTCGAATTTTTCTCGGAAGGACAATATTAGCGAAAATCAGCTGCTAATAGATGGCATTGCTAAACCACAAAATGGCGTTCTCACCGCACTGGGGAGCCGGAAGTGAGAATTCTAGCATGACGTGCCTGACAGTGTCAGTTGCTGACATCAGTGACATCGATACGTGGATTTTTTAAAAGCCAAGTTTTCCTGAATTTACAATGTTCCACTTAAGTACACAAGACGTAGAATTTCACAGAATTATTCCCAAAATTTCGAGTCAGCGAGAGGATGTCTCCGAACAAAATAACTACCTAACCTCGCAACTGACAACTGATGACGTAAGCCGAAATTATGATGACAGACGTGTAAAAGTATTTCCGTATCCGGTCTCTCAGTGTAGTTAAAGTATTGCCACCAGATGTCAGACACTTTGCTGATTTTCGCGAATACAAAACAAGATTATTTCCTATGCTCTCAAATGCAAGTTTGTATTTCAATACATAAAACCGAGAAAAAACGCCTCTTGTGAATGGTTATCAATGATTACGAGTCAACAATCTTGATTTTGCTTCCGTAGAATACTGAAAAATAAGCCAATTTATTTAATGAAACGCGATTGATGAAAAAACTTACTCACAAGGTGCACTGCCGATCTCAAGAGATTGCTGGGCTCCGCTGCGCGTCGCGCGGAAACTTTCTCTTGTTGATCGCCAACATATCACTTTGCGGGCTTCTTACACAATATACTACATACAGGGTGATTCACGTAGACCGTTCGTTTGAAGTTGCAAGATTCCGTCACTTTCGGTTTTGCCGGAAATTATACCAACTTTGTTATTTTAAATTGAACCCTATAATTTTGATTACATTATTTGAGATCGTCTTTTCAAACTGAGTATTTTTTATCCGAGTTATCTTCATCTACCAGTCATAGTTTTTGACTTATGTCAATTTTTTCATTCAAAACGTCACATGCAAGAGTTGCTTTAAAAAATCACAGCTCCTAAACTCTTTGCAATGATGAAACGAGTTTTTTTACAATCGATAGCGAAGGAATCAGAGAATCTTTTGAGTGGTCAACAATCTATTAACATAGCTTCAAACGTTCACAATTACTGTTCAAAATTGACTTTGACAAAATGTGGGAAAGTCGATTTTTTCAAATGGAACGTACTATTTTTGACAACGGCAATTGATAGAGCGCTAAATTTTAGGGTCAGTTATCAATTCTGAGTTATTTACGAAAAAAGATATTCGCGAAAATCAGCAAAGTGTCTGACATCTGGTGGCAATACTTTAACTACATTGAGAGGCAGGATACGGAAATACTTTTAAACGTCCGTCATCATAATTTCGGCTTACGTCAGTCAGTTGTCAGTTGCGAGGTTAGGTAGTAGTTTTGTTAGGAGACATCTCTCGCTGTCTCGAAATTTTGTGAATAATTCTGTGGAATTTTACGTTTTGTGTACTTAAGGTGCAACATTGTAAATCCAGGAAAACTTGGCTTTTAAAAAATCCACGATCGATGTCACTGATGTCACCAACTGACACTGTCAGGCACGTCACGCTAGAATTCTCACTTCCGGCTCCCCAATCGGGTGAGACCGCCATTTTGTGGTTTAGCAATGCCATCTATTAGCAGCTGATTTTCGCGAATTCTGAAAAACGATGTGTTAGGTACCGGAAATTGAGTAGGCTTTGTAAAATTTGTCACATGTCAAAAAGTGACATGTTCATTTTGTTAGTATTATTAATTGTTGGCTTAATTTTCGCCTTACAACAATGGTCGACTACACGAATGAAGTTGTTTTTGATTTATTTGTAATTGTGGTCACACAGTAAAATGAGAACGATTTTTTAACAAAAAATAAACTCTCAAGACAACTTCTTTCATTTTATAACTTACAAATACAAATCTTACAATAGAACTATCGATTATTAACATTACTACCCTTTTGAAAGAAACAAACGTAGCACACTTTAACAAAGCTTTGTCGTTCATTACATTAATACAATTCGTTTTCATGCGAGCAAATTTTGTTGGAAGTAATTGTTATAATAATCATGTATGCATGAGTGTTAGATGAACGTCAGATGTTATAAGTTATAATAAATATAAAAACTTGCTTCAATAAGCTCCTTAATTACTTGTATTTATCAATACAATTTAACTGGTTATGGGCCCAGCATATCCCTCTATTTAAGGAGAGTAAAAAGGAAAGTAAAAAAACCTGCTAAAAAGCGTAAAACCCGAAGCAAGAAGAAAATCTGGAAATTGTGACAAGAAAATTTTTGACAAGTCTTAAAAATGTCATTCACAAGCAAAGAAACTGTTCAAATCGAAAAACTTCGTGATGCTGAATCATTTCAAGTTTGGAAATTTCAGATCAGCGTATTATTTAAAGCCCAAGGTGTTTATGACATTGTGTCCGGAGTAAAACTACTTCTGCCAACGCTGAGTGAAGAAGAAAAGGCAAGCTGGGAGCAAAATGATGCGAAGGCTCAAAAGGCAATTGTAACGTCTGTAGACAGAAAACTGTTGCTACATATTTTGAACTGTAAAACCTCGAAACAAATGTTTGACAAGCTGTGTTCTATCTTTCAAAATGACAGTGGACAAGAAAAATGTAACCTTCTACAAGAGTTTTTCAATTATAACTTTGAAAAGGACGCAGACATTTCGACCCACATCAGTAAACTGGAAAACCTGGCATACCGACTTAACGCTCTCAATCAACAAATTGACGAGAGTATGCTGATGTCAAAAATATTGGCAACCCTTCCGGAGAAATTCAAATACTTCAACTCGGCTTGGGAGTCCACCCCAATCAATGAAAGGACGTTAACCAAACTTACAGCGAGATTATTATCAGAAGAAACCAGGAGTAGTCAAGAAACTAAAAACGAGACAGCAGTGACTTTTAAATGCACCGAGAAGAAATATAAGGAGAAGAATTCAAGAAATCTAGATGATGTAAAATGCTGGCGTTGCTCAGGGACAGGACATTACGCCAGGTCATGTTTTAAAAATACAGAACACACCAAACCAAAAACTAATTTTAAAACTTGTAGTATCTGCAAGAAGAACAATCACAAGGAGTCAGACTGCTTTTTTAGAAGAAAGAAACCCGAGGAAAGTAAAATCGCGTTTCTGTCCATGGATAAGGATGAACATGAAGCAACTGACTTTGTCGTGGATTCAGGGTGTTCTGCACACATGGTGAATGATAAAGATCTTTTCAAGAATTTCAAAGAAGAAGAATCCGTAATACAAGTCGCCAAGAAGAATCAAGATATGAAAGCTGTTGGAAGAGGACACATCGAAACAAGTACCTGTGTCTTGAAAAATGTTCTCTACGTACCCGATCTATCTAAAAATTTGCTGTCTGTAAATGCTGTTACCAGATCCGGTGGAGAAGTTCTATTTAAAAGTAACAAAGTATTCATCTCGAAGGATGATAAACAAGTTCTAAAGGGAACCAGGCAAGAAAACGGCTTATATCTCGTAAATCTTCAGAAAAATATCTTGGAAGGAAGCTTACTAGCAAAAGAAGAAGAAAATGGCATAATATGGCACAGAAAATTAGCCCATTTAAGTCCACTTTACATGAAAAAATTGGAGAAAATGTGCACTGGGTTTAACATCATTGAGGCTAACAAGTGTCTAGAATTTTTGTGCGAAACTTGTCTACAAGCTAAACAGACGAGAATGCCATTTAAAACAGTAAGAAATAAAGCTTCGCGACCATTGGAAATTGTTCATACTGACTTGTGCGGACCGATCGATCCAGCTACATGGGATCAGAAGAAATACGTTCTCACTTTTCTGGATGATTTTACACATTTCTGTATGACTTTCCTGCTAAGAAACAAAACTGAAGTACTGGAACATTTGAAAGAATATGTCAACGAGGTCGAAGCTTTTCAAAATGTAAAAGTCTCAAAATTGAGATGTGACAATGGTGGCGAGTATAATTCTAATAACCTGAGAGAATTGTGTAAAAGGAAAGGCATTACATTAGATTACACAGTCCCATATTCTCCACAATTAAATGGTAAAGCAGAAAGATTAAATAGAACGATAATGGAGAAGGCGAGAGCTTTGCTATTTGATTCCAAGCTTAAAAAGGAATTTTGGGGAGAAGCCGTAAGATTTGCTGCTTATATTTTGAACAGGAGTCCCACTGATTCACTTGACGTAATACCAGTACAGATGTGGACCAATAGAGTTCCAGACTTATTAAGATTGCAGCTTTTTGGTATCCAATGTCATGCTAAAGTTCTTGGATCTTTGAGAAAATTGGATTCAAGAAGTCAGAAATATCTCTTTATTGGATATGCATCAAATGGATACAGACTGTGGGATTCTGAAAAGCGACGAATAATTGTTCGACGAGACGTGATCTTCGAAAAGTATAAAATTGAAGAATTAAGACCTGCTGAAGTAGAAATTGAAGATGGAGATGAAGAAAACCAAGAACAATTGTTAACACGCCACTATGAACAACCTGAAGAAGAGCAAATTGAAAACGTAATAAATAAGGATGGAGGAGAAAATGTAACAAATGAAATCGGGAGAGAAGATGATGACGTTGAAGGTGAAAGAAGGATGACAAGAAGAGATGCAAAAAGGCCCAAAAAATTCGATGACTTTGTTTTCTTAAGTTATCAAGAAGTAATAAATGGCACTGACAGTGAAAAATGGAAACAAGCTATTCAAGAGGAACAAGATTCTTTAAGTAAAAACAAGACTTGGATCTGGGTTGATGAAAATGAAGTGCAAAATAAGAAAACCCTGACCAGTAAGTGGATTTTCAGAATAAAAGAAGGAGGAAGGTACAAAGCAAGATTAGTAATAAGAGGTTTCGAGCAAGAACACGGAATTGACTATCATGAAACCTTTAGTCCAGTAGTTAACTTCAGCGCCTTAAGAATAATGTTCGCTCTGGCAGCCAAAAATGATTTCATAATGAAGAAATTCGACATTAAGACTGCATTTCTTTATGGAAACTTGGACGAGGAGATATACATGGCGAGACCAGAAGGATATGATGATCAAAAAGGCAAAGTATGTCTGCTAAAACGATCTTTGTATGGACTCAAACAAGCTCCTCTGAAGTGGAATCAAAGATTTACAAACTACCTAAAATCAAGAAAATTAATACCCCTAAAATCAGAACAATGTATTTTTAAAAATGAAAATGGAACCCTGTTACTGGCAATTTATGTAGATGATGGGTATTTTAATGGGTAAAACAGAAAACGTGTTGAATGAACTTATGGATGAATTGAAAACCGAATTTGAAATGACAGCCGAGAATAATCCCACATCATTTTTAGGAATCCAAATTAAAAAGGACAGAGAATACATAAGTCTGAGCCAGAAAAATTACATAGAATCAACATTAAGAAAATTTGAAATGGAAAACTCGAAAACGGCGATAACCCCAATGCTGCAAGGAAATGATTGTATAGATTCTGAAAAATTAAAATCGGACAAATTTCCCTACCGCGAGTTAATTGGTAATCTGCTGTACCTGAGTAATAAAACGAGACCAGACATTGCTTATGCAGTCGGATTTGGAAGTAGAAGTTTGGAAAAACCTACATCTGTGGATCTTTCGAATGCAAAGAGACTGTTAAGGTATTTAAATGGAACGAAAGAAGAAGGAATAAAATATTTTAAGAACACTGCCCAAGATGAGATTCATGCGTTTTGTGATTCTGATTATACTGGTGATATAATGAGTCGCAAGAGCACGACAGGTTACGTGATCATGTTCTGTGGTGGTCCGATAGCCTGGTGTTCGAGAAAACAGCCAATTGTGGCTTTGAGTAGCACTGAAGCCGAGTATGTGGCAGCAGCAGAATGTGTCAAAGAAGTGATGTATCTGAAATCTCTTATCAAAGAGTTAACTGCAAGAGAGTCTGTGAAAGTACAATTGAACATAGACAATCAAAGTGCAATGAAACTTATTAAAAACGGACAATTTAATCGACGCAGTAAACATATCGACGTTAGGTACCATTTCATCAATGAAGAAGTAAATCGGAAAGAAATAGATCTTGTATACATACCTACTGAAAACCAGATTGCTGACATTTTAACAAAACCCCTCGGATCACAGAAGTTTCAGAAGTTCAGAGAAAAAATGGTTTGGAAAATTTAATTTAATTTCATGTTATGGATCAACAATTAAGGGAGGGTGTTGGAAGTAATTGTTATAATAATCATGTATGCATGAGTGTTAGATGAACGTCAGATGTTATAAGTTATAATAAATATAAAAACTTGCTTCAATAAGCTCCTTAATTACTTGTATTTATCAATACAATTTAACTAATTTACCCTCTCATCTGCGCTAAATTTGGATACTTTGCGTTAAATGGCCCGGCAAGTTCTGTGTACAATTCGGTCATTTTGATCATAAGTCACAAATAAATCAAAAACAACTTCATTCGTGTAGCCCACAATTTATTGTTGTAAGTTGTAAGACCAACATTAAGCCAACAATTATTACTACTAACAATGAAAATGACACTTTTTGACATGTAACAAATTTTCCAAAGCCTACTCAATTTCCGATAACTCATTACTTTTTCAGAATATCTTTTTTCGAAAATAACTCAGAATTGATAAGTAGAGGGTATAGGACATGTTGATGAAACTGCCCCTAAAATTTAGCGCTCTATCGATTGCCGTTGTCAAAAATAGTACGTTCCATTTGAAAAAATCGACCTTTCCACATTTCGTCATCGTCAATTATGAATAGTAATTGTGAACGTTTGAAGCTATGTTCGTAGATTGGTGGCCACTCAAAAGATTCTCTGATTCCTTCGGTATCGACTGTAAAAAAAGTAGTTTCATTATTGCAAAGCGTTTAGGAGCTGTGATTTTTTAAAGCAACTATTGCATGTGACATTTTGAATGAAGAAATTGACATAAGTCAAAAACTATGACAGGTAGATGAAGGTAACCCACATAGAAATACTCAGTTTGAAAACACGATCTCAAATATGTAAATTATGTAATCAAAATTATAGGGTTCCATTTAAAATAACAAAGTTGGTATCATTTCCGGCGAAACAATATCTTAGGTGAATTCGTCGTGAATTGTCGATAATGGCCGAGTACCAAATTTCAAATTTCTATTCCACTGGAAATGGAAAAACTTCTAACGAACGGTCTATGTGAATCACCCTGTATAAGTTTATAACTATGCCTTGGGCTTATTGCATAAATGGTAACGGAGCTTTTCCTAGTAAAAAGAACTTGTAGTTGCATTTCTGATCTTTATTAATGCAAGTTTAAGCATCTTGTAAAACTTTATTCATTATGATTAAACCCGGGTCTTGTCATGTGACATAAATAACAGAATCTTACCATTTTCCCCATAAAGGTGGCTGCTGGACCACGACGCTGCAAAACGGCCGACTTCACAAGAGCTCTTACAGTCTGAGTACTTGCCACCCCCAATCTTAGAGGAATGTGAATTGAGGGAATTGGTGCGACACACTCTCAGTAATCCCCAATTAAAGGCCTACAAATATCTTGTGGCTTCATGTTTTAATCAAACTCTTACACGAGCTCAGGATATAACATACGACAGAGACCTTCCATCTTCCAGCACAGTGAAATTGCTGCAGCTTTACGATTTCGTCAAAGAGACAATCTTGAAGGTTTGCAGCCACCTTCGTAAATAGATGCCCGAAAATAAATAATTTCCAGGTTTTCAAGCAACATGGAGCCCAAAATCTTTCCACGCCGCTTTTGATGCCCAAAAGTGCGCATTACGATGGCAAAATGAATGTTAAACTGATGACGCACTTTGGCGGAGTGGTTACGTTACCGCATGATCTTCGGTGAGTATTTCTACTTAATTATGATAAAATATGGTTTTCCCGGTACTATTCTGAAATATGTTAAATTTCCAAGTATTTTTTTTTTCATTTAGAAAAGTTAAACTTTTCTACATAGCAACACTTTTCCACATAGCAAGCAACGCTTTTCATCGGCAGCAAACATTTTCAATGATTAAAGTTGCTTTCCATTTGCACATTTATCTGAGAAGGCTCACTTAACTCAGCAATTTGATTGGTCAATGAACCAATCAAATCGCTGAGAGTAACTGAGGTTGCTCAGATAAATGTGTAAATGGAAAGCGCCTATATTATTTGTTAATTTTTATTTTGTTGTTTTCCGTTACTATGTAAATGAAGTTTCATAAAGTATTTGACCCTGCACTATTAAATAACATTTGATTTCTCATTTTTGATTTTAAATGTTAACGCCTTTTCAGGCTAATAGGTACACGGAAAAATAATGTGTAAATTCGTGGAAAAAAATCTTTTCCTTACTTGTTGTACAAATAACTATTTCAATCAATTTTCTAGAGTTCCATTTGCTCGATATATTGTGTGGAATGGAATAGCTTCTCTCAGGAGGTACTCCATAGAAAGGGTTTATAGGGAAAAGAAAGTTTTCGGGTTCTTACCAAGGGAATTGTATGAGTGTGCTTACGATATTGTAACACCGGCACCGGGTGAGTTTAATTTTTACCACATTATTCGGAAATATTTCATTTACATGCTGATTTTTTAAGGAAATTTAATCGCAGACTCGGAAATCCTGTATGTCGTTTACGAAATAATTAACGAGTTACCTGGAGTAAAAAATAAAAACTTCACAATTCGATTGAATCACACCTCTCTGCTGAAGGCCATCTTGATTCAATCGGGAATCAAAGAAAAACACCTGGAAGTTTTTCAGACCGTCGCAGAATTTAAGGTAAACAAAGTTTATGTCTCACTAACTTACCCCCACTCAAAATTTTAAATGGCAACCCTGACAACCCTCCATTCGTCATCATTTGAAAGCTAATTTCATTGCCAATCTAACACTAACAATTTTTGATATTTGTTCAACTCTAGCACCCTCTATGGTCAAATGTTAAATTACATTAGTGCCCTTTGTGATACATCATTTGAAAGGGTTTGAAATTCTCTGTTCAAAAATTTCAGCCTAAACTTGAAGGATTTCTAGGGTTCTACCAACTCACCTGTTAGTAAAATTCCTTGCAAAATTTCTTCATACCAACATAAAATTCAAATTTTGATATTCTGTCACTTCAATGGAGAATGTTAAATATTGATTTTGTCAATTTTTTGTAGGAAGGAAAAATTTCCAAGAGTGAACTCCAAACTTACCTCACTAGTTTCGGGTTATCCGACAGTTCCATATCGGCCCTCACGAATATCTTTAGCTCCGAGTATGACATATCCAGAGCTGCCAACCAGATGCAAACGCTTATTAAGAAAAGGTCTGGTGAAGCCAGTCATTTGGCCAAACAAGCGTTGCAGGATTTGAAAAGCATTATTCAGAACGCTGAAACTTTTGGCGTCACCGTACGTACTTGCCGTTGTTGGCATTTTTTCATTTTTAAGCTGTTGCAGTTCGACATGGTTATTGCCCCAGGCGTTATTCACAACATTGAGCAGTACTCGGGGATGATTTGCCAATTTGTGTGCGAAGGAAAAAGAAAACACAAACACAGCAACATAGAAGTTATTGCCGCAGGTGGCCGCTACGATTCTATGATCACCTCTTTTCGAAAAATATTGGAAAATGCCAATATGTTAAGTAGGGACATTAAGCAATCTGCAGTGGGAATCTCAATTTCTTTAGATAAACTTGTTCAGACTATTCAGAGAGAGCAAGGAATCGATTTAACCAGACTGTCGTCTTATGACGTTGCAGTCTGTTCAGTGGGTTCTAAATTACTATTGAAGGAGAAGACTAATGTAGGTTTTCAATTTGTTTCTTAATAAGTATCATAATGCGTTTTTTTCTATTTCTGTTTCCTAATGAACACTTTGTAGCATCCAAACGCGTTCTCCAAAGGTGCTCTATTAGAGCACGGCTTTTGTTTACATCGTAACCTAGACAACTATTGTGTCTAACAATCGAATTAAACTGCCAAGCCTGTCTTTGAAAATGGCAATCTGAATTATTAACAAGTTGGATATCCGAAATGGAAAAAAATGTATAAAAAGCGTGTTTCATAAGGCTATTATCGCACTCGGATTTTGTAAAACTCGGGCTTTTCGCCGTCGTCGTCCAAACATCCTCATGCGATAATAATTGGCCTTATGAAACGTGTTTTTTAATATACTATTTCCGCATTTAGATATTGAGGAATCTGTGGGCAGCTGGGATTCGAAGCTCTCTGATTGACGGTACTACTATGGAAGACATCCAGGAACAGTGTCACGAATTAAAGGTGCCGCATGCAATTATTTTGAAGGATTCAGAACAGGGTAATGTGAGGGTTCGAAGTTTCGAAAAAGACAGGTAAGGACTAAGGGGTCATTGCGCTTTAGAAATGTACAGCGACGACATAAAGCACGCCCCCTGTAAGTGTAGCCAATGTTTTAAATATTTAAAACAATAACAAAATTTGTTACTACGCCACATTTTGTCAATCACTGACATCCTTAAAATTTCGCATTTTTGTTGCTAATTTTTTTAAGAATCTCGAGAAATGTGTGATATACTGCCGTGTTAATTTGAAAGGGCGTATCTGAAAAACTGTAGATTTGTGACAAATGGCCCTATAAATGACATTCTTCTGAATTTATACAGGGTGTTTCACGACGAGCGGCAGTTAGCCGTATCTCGAAAAGTACTTCGATTGGTGTGGAGAAAATTTGCACACTAAGGTTTTAGCGGAAGCCGAATTCAATGAAAATATTTTGAGTTTGATGGCACTTCCGGTTTTACCGGAAACAGATACAAACTTTGTTATTTTAAATGGAAAACCCAGAATATTATTGCATTTTTGGATTCTTTGTTGAATTTTAGGTAAAGTTTCATCAGAAAGTGGTATACCTAAAGTCAGCCGTTCTTGAGAAAATTAAAAGTCTTTCAAAAATTTTTACCAAAAACAATGTTGACTTCAAAAAATTACATCTTCGATGTGGTGCCAATTATGGAAACGAAATTACACCGTCCTTTAAACCAATGCATGTGCTAACTAATGGTGTATTGCGAACTTCCTTTTCTCAAAGAGGAGGCGCCTCACGATTTTTGAAATTTCGGGAACTTTGATCATAAAAATCTCCGTTTTTCTAAATGGAATGCCATAGAAATTGAGTATTCATAAGAAAGAGAATTTAATTCTCTTTCTTTTGATTATCTCATTCCTATACCTAACTATCTTAGATTTTGTTTTATTTTAGATTATTTGTCATTTTGCTGCATTTTTCAATAATTTTCCCTTTAACAATCTCACAATCATGATTTCTATAGCAACGCCACTGTTACCAGTCGTAAGAAAACCTTTTTTAATTGTAGCTTATGTACGTAATTTAAAACATTCTTGTTGCACTCACTTAATCTCAGCAATTTCATTCGTTAAATTTAAATGAACCAGTCAAATTCATGTAAAGAGGAGATGCTTTTTATTTGTCAATTAATAACCAAACAAAAAAGAGGGAAGGGGTCCTGGCACTACTGGCTAATTGGTTAACAATCTTCCGGATGAGGGAAGGACACTGCATTAAAGCCAGCACGATAAAAATTGGGTTTATTTAGCAACCGGTTTCGGCCGCTCCCCGGCCATCATCAGGCTACTACAAAAGGATAATTACAATATACAGTACAGCTAATCATAGTTACCAAAACCAAAGAACGAATCAAATCGGAACAAACCGCGACATAAAAACTGTGAGCTCAATAGGGTACCTATGTCCTATTAAAAACGATAAAGTTAAAAAGTTAAAAATTTAAAAAGTTAAAAATCCTTTTGTAGTAGCCTGATGATGGCCGGGGAGCGGCCGAAACCGGTTGCTAAATAAACCCAATTTTTATCGTGCTGGCTTTAATGCAGTGTCCTTCCCTCATCCGGAAGATTGTTAACCAATTAGCCAGTAGTGCCAGGACCCCTTCCCTCTTTTAACCTCCCCACTCCACTTCACCATTTAAAAAAAAAGGGAGGTTACTGCAATCACTAAAATTTTCGAATTCGAGATAAGACCGGATCTGTACGTTTTGAGGTCTCAGGAACCCAAAAAAGTGGTTTTTAAAATGTGTCTGTATGTATGTACGTACGTACGTTCGTTCGTTCGTTCGTAAACACGCCACAGCCCAAACTACTCGACCGATTTGGCTGAAATTTGGTACGTGTGCATGTGATAACCCAACTTAGATCTGAAAAGCTTTTGGAGCCAATCGTGCAACCAGAAATGCCGTTTTGGCACATCAACTTTTAAATTTTAAATGTAAACCCCCATTTTTCACGTCACAATAAGAAAGGCCTTCAGATTCTGCTTCCAAAGATGTATCCACTGTCAGTGCCCTTTTGACCAAAAACTAAAAATATCGAGATTTTTATCGGACTTTAAAATCGCGGTACAGCCCAAGCCCCTGAACCGATTTGGCTAAAATTTTGCACATGGGGATTGTATTACACGTCGAAGAGCTGAACAAATGTTGGATTCAATCGACCCACGGAAAGTGCCGTTTTGGCACACCAATTTCCAAATTTAAAGTATTCTCTCATTTACCCATCCAAAACAAATTTTTGAAAGATTTATTGCCACCATTAGAAGGGTCTTCGAATTCTGGTTTTAAATGAGATAAAATTTATTCGCATTTATTACCCTTTGGGTAGAAAAATCGAAATTTTGAAATAACACTGAAACCACGTTATAGCCCAAACTACTGGAAGGATTTGTCTGAAATTTGGTACATGGAGGTCAGTTGAAGATCTGAAAGGCTTTTCGGAGCAATTGGTTAACGGGAAGTGCCATTTAGGCATATTAACTTCAAAATCTTAAACACAAGTCACGGAAATCAAAGACCCACGCGTTGGGGAGGTTCCAGCCGCTTCTCTGCTGCCTTTTTTTTGTTTCGTTATTAATTGACAAATAAAAAGCATCTCCTTTTTACATGAATTTGATTGGTTCATTTAAATTTAACCAATGAAATTGCTGAGATTAAGTGAGTGCAACAAGAATGTTTTAAATTACGTACATAAACTACAATTAAAAAAGGTTTTCTTACGATTGGTAACAGTGGCGTTGCTATAGAAATCATGATTGTGAGATTGTTAAAGGGAAAATTATTGAAAAATACAGCAAAATGACAAATAATCTAAAATAAAACAAAACCTAAGATAGTTAGGTATAGGAATGAGATAATCAAAAAAAAGAGAATTAAATTCTCTTTCTTATGAATACTCAATTTCTATGGCATTCCATTTAGAAAAACGGAGATTTTTATGATCAAAGTTCCCGAAATTTAAAAAATCGTGAGGCGCCTCCTCTTTGAGAAAAGGAAGTTCGCAATACACCATTAGTTAGCACATGCATTAGTTTAAAGGACGGTGTAATTTCGTTTCCATAATTGGCACCACAACGAAGATGTAATTTTTTGAAGTCAACATTGTTTTTGGTAAAAATTTTTGAAAGACTTAATTTTCTCAAGAACGGCTGACTTTAGGTATACCACTTTCTGATGAAACTTTACCTAAAATTCAACAAAGAATCCAAAAATGCAATAATATTCTGGGTGTTCCATTTAAAATAACAAAGTTTGTATCTGTTTCCGGTGTTTCCGGTAAAACCGGAAGTGCCATCAAACTCAAAATATTTTCATTGAATTCGGCTTCCGCTGAAACCTTAGTGTGCAAATTTTCTCCACACCAATCGAAGTACTTTTCGAGATACGGCTAACTGCCGCTCGTCGTGAAACACCCTGTATGTATAGATTTCCCACGAAGGCCTCAAATAATCACCAAAGTGTTAAGTAATATTTTACAAATTGAACTTAGACTGAATTAAACAAGCAGGCAGCGTTTTAAAGCTGAAAAATACTGTCAAAAAAACACAGCAGATACGCCCTTTCAAATTAACACGGCAGCATAGTCATATCAACAAAACTTTCGTTGCACGTCATCAATAAACGTCTACAATTTGCACATTTATCTGAGGAACCATCGGAGGAGCCTCACTTTTTCTCAGGAATTTGGTGCCTAAAAATTTAAGTGAATCAATAGAACTGCCGAGATTGGTGACTATAAGGTCGTAAGTGCATTGCATGGTGGCGTTTGCATACTTGCAAAGAATAATATGCAATGTGTCCCCGTCATTACGAAAACGGGGATTGAAAAACAGTTTGAGATTGCTGTAGTAAAAATTATCAGCAGTGTCGTAATTTATGTATGTGTAGTTTATAGGAGCCCGGACTCTAATCTAGATGCCTTCCTTGAACTTCTTAAAGGTGTCGTGAACTCGTTGGGCAACTTTTTATCAAAAAATTCTGTAAAAAATTACGATTCTTACGCTGCAAGTAGAATTTAAATACGATTAGTAATAAATGAGTTATAAGCCTCTGAATGTGGAAAACTACGATCTGTGACGTCATTGGTGCAAGCGCTGCGTAAGAATTGCACTGTCTTGATCATAATAAATCGATGGAAATGCCCCAGTGCTGTGATTACGGTGGCAGTAATAACGAAAAATCCAGGTAATATAGTTTTTTTGCTTTTCCCGATAAGAACAAGCATCGGAAAGTTTCCAAACAGTGGTTGGATAAAATTAAAAGATCAAATTTCGTTCCCGCGCAAAGAACACTAGAAAATGCTCGGCTCACTGCAGAGTGCAGAAACAACGATTTCGAGAAAACTTCATTGTCGAAACAAGAATTAGGTACTTGGTGGTGAAATGTAACTATTACAAGAACGAGCATATAATAATTACGCGAGAAGGCAGAGCAAGGACTGAGGGAGTTAATTGACAGTATGTTCAATCGATTCGACAAGTAAACAGGTGAATATTATCAAATTCTAAAAAAATAAGTGCAAAATAATGCATTTTTTTAAATTTAAATTTTAAATACTAGGGCGTGTTAATGCTCTAATAGTTATTTACGTAATTAGTTATGAAAAGTCCTATATTGTTTGACGAGTCGTAATATTTGCCAAAACGAGCAATAGCGCGAGTTTTGCAACATTATGCGAGTCAAACAATTTAGGCTTTTCATAACGTATTCCGTACAACATTTTACCTAATTGTGTAAAATCCAACTTTTCAAAACGCAAGTAGGTAAAAAATGTTTTTAGGCGCTCGACCGGAAAGTTACCCTTTCCGGTCAATTTTAGGACCGGAAAGTGGCTTTTCCCGGACTAGTCCGGGAAAGTGAAAAATTAATTTTCCCGGTCAATTTTGGGACCGGAAAATCAACTTTCCCGGACTAGTCCGGGAAAGTCGAAGTCCGGGAAAGTGAGATTTCACCGAAATATTCTAGAAAGTCAAATTTCACCGGAATATTATGGATTTTGTTATCGTGTTAATTTTTACTAGGCTCCTCACATTTTTCAGTGTAGATAATTTGAATTAAAATATTTAATTTCACACAGAAAATATGTTGCGAGCACCTAAAAAATTTAATACGTAACTCACATGTAAAGTGTCTTTCCTGGACTCGCAGGCATTCAGGCTTCCGCCTACGGCGTCAGCCTGAAATCTGCCTATTCGTCCCGGAAAGATCGCTTTCCATACTCTTTACGTAAATAACTATTATAGTTTAAAAGTGCCTAAAATAATTATTTGTTATTTATATTGTATATTTTAATATTAAATTAGAACGATCTGTTCAAATCGAACCGTAACAAACCCCAACAATACTGTTAAAAACCTCAGGTTGCGCTACTCCACGCTTCGATGCTTGCACCAATGACGTCACCGCGAGCCGCCAGCAACGAGTTCACGACACCTTTAATTCATCACTAACGGAACTAAATTGTGATCTTAAATCGGAAATAGAGTCTGGCTCTCGCAATGTATTAAATCTGTTAAATGAATTTGGTCTAAAGCCCAACATCCACCAGCCAACACGCATAACGAAGTCAAGTGCAACATGTATTGATAATATATTTTCTAATGTAACTTCTCATAAGGTTGATGTTGAGGATTTATTTTTATCTGATCATTGCTATCAAATTTGTAGTTTTATTAACGTTGATAGCTGTAAAGTACTAAATGACTCGAAAATTTACAAGAGAAATTTCAATGACTTAAATTGTCTTCAATTCTCTAATGAATTCGCTGCTGTGAACTGGAATTTTCTATATAATAATTCTGTTGCTTTTATGAACAAATTTGATATATTTTATAACACGCTAGTTAATAAGTTTGAAGAGGCCTTTCCAGCATCCTTGCATAAAAGGGTAACTAATAATAGCCAACCATGGTTTACTCCCCCACTCAAAAAGATGCATTCCCAGTTATGTGAAATGTCAAAAATCAAGAAGAGTATAGACAATCCGATATATCATAAAAGATATTTAGAGTTCAAGAAGTTGTATCATGACTTTGTTAATAAAAGCAAAAGGGCTTTTAATGACAAAAAACTCTCAGCGTCAGATAATATCATGCGAGATAGCTGGAGAATAATAAATGCACAGAGAAAAAACAACACTCATTCACCAATTGAACTAAAAGACGAAAAGGGCAATGTTGTCTCAGAACCTGATTGTCTGGCGGGCATGTTCAGTAGGTACTTTGTAAATTTAGCGAACCAAAGGCAAAAGCCGAACTATCTGGTAGCAACAAGATATATCGGACATCATTGTAACACTTTTTTTCTAAGACCCACTACATCAGAAGAACTACACTCGGTTCGCGAGACTTAGCCCCATCGTACCCGGTTATAAAACACGTACGTTTTAAAAGCCGTCTCTCTCCGCATTGTTGCACGTACGACCTAGAAAGTGTGAGCGTAGCGCCCTAATAATGTCGCGCGCTGTGTCTCACTCAGACTCGTTTATCTGAGGAAGAAAGTAAACTGAACGTTCGACGTTCCTTGACGCGTCATTGAGGCACGGTTGTTCTCTCCACTTCGATTTTAAACACAATTATTAAACAATTTAATTATTTTAATTATTAATAAATGACATAAGGCGTTTTTTCTCGGTTTTATGTATTCTAATACAAATTAACACCAAAGATAAACTTGTCCTCTCTAAAGAAAACATTTGTTTATCTTTTAATACTTTCAGCAAGGTGTTCAACGTAATGTGTTCCCTTTTGGCATACATATTATACAGGGTGAGTCAACAAGGTGACGGCGGTCCATAACTTCTGAACCCTTCCAGATAGGAAATCAATTCAAACGCCATTATGTACAACACCGCCAATTCTACATCCTAAAAATTCTTTCAACTATACAGGCTGTCCCAAAACACTTGCAATGCATGGCAACTTCATTTTTTTAAATGGAACACCACCATTTTGATGACATATTCTGGATCACCTATAACATAGCTTTACATCGACATAAGACATTCCATGTTTTAAGGCTCTGTTCTAAAGTAATTAATTCTTTTTGAAAAATTTCGACCATTGCGGGTGCTTCTTAAAAAAAATCCTGAGAACTCAATTTTGTATCTAGAGAGCTGAGATTCGGTACGAACATGAAGGAAGGTCCATTCTATCTATCTAACATGATAACTATCATTATCACTATACAGGGTGTCAAAAATTCTGTGTCAAGTTTGGAGAATTTCAAATATGCAAAACTCCATTTTTTCAAATGGCACCCCCTGCTATTATTGTGCCATGGGGTTGGGATGTTGAATTACTTTATTTTTTATTAAGTATGTCCTATACCTAAAGTCAATACTTCAAAAGATATTCTTTGTCTTAATTATTTTATTGAAGATTATTACGATCTCAATTAAAGAATGCCATGGATTGTATGACAGTTACGATTAACCTTGTTTATTTACATAGTTACCAGACAGTTTGTCACATTTATTGACATACACAACCAGAAAGAATTCATTGACATGGTTTATTGCTTATGGTTGAAATTCATTGTGTATGTCAATAAATGTGACAAACTGTCTGGTAACTATGTAAATAAACAATGTTAATCATAACTGTCATACAGTCCATGGCATGCTTTAATTGAGATCGTAATAATCTTCAATAAAATAAACAAGACAAAGAATATCTTTTGAAGTATTGACTTTAGGTATAGGACATACTTAATAAAAAATAAAGTACTTCAACAGCCGAACCCCATGGCACAATAATAGCAGGGGGTGCCATTTGAAAAAATGGAGTTTTGCATATTTGAAATTTTCCAAACTTGACACAGAATTTTTAACACCCTGTATAGTGATCATGATAGTTATCATGTCAGATAGCTTGAATAGACCTTCCTTTATACTCGTACCGAACCTCAGCTCTCTAGATACAAAATTGAGTTCTCAGGAATTTTTTTAAGAAGCACCCGCAATAGTCGAAATTTTTCGAAAAGAATTAATTACTTGAGAACAGAGTCTTAAACCATCGAATGTCTTATGTCGATGTAAAGCTATGTTATAGGTGATCCAGAATATGGCATCAAAATGGTGGTGTTCCATTTAAAAAAATCAAGTTGCCATGCGTTGCAAGTGTTTTGGGACAGCCTGTATAGTTGAAAGTATTTTTAGGAAGTAGAATTGGCGGTGTTGTACATAATGGCGTTTGAATTGATTCCCTATCTGGAAGGGTTTAGAAGTTATGGACCGCCGTCGCCTTGTTGACTCACCCTGTATATGACATTACGAATCTCCATCTTTTCCGGCTCACTTAGATAGATTCGTTTCTTTTTTTTTGGATTTCGATTGGCAATAGCGTTGTCGTTTGGAATGCTTCCATCTAGTAGGGTGCTCGCTAGACTTTATCTTTCAACCAAGGGGCACTTACGAGTGAAAATGTATGGAGTATAAATTTTGGTTTCTAATGCCCTCGGTATGCTACTGTCAAATTCGTCCAAGGGTCGTCCTGTGACAAAGGGCACAAATCAAAATTTTCCAACTAACGCCGCCACGTGAAAGTTCGTGTAGAGAAGTACCTTTCCTGAAAAATTCATGGTTATGTCTGTGCGGATTGTATTTTTTATTAATTTTGAAAGGAAAATATCTCCATTGATCCATACGGGGCCACGGACCTTTGGAGGCGATTATCTCGGTTCGAGCATCGGCAAAAACGCATCATTTTTAGGGGTATATTTCCTTTCCAACACGATTACTCCAAATCGGGGCGGTTAATCGAAACTAATTATTCTTAATAAAAGATGTGCTATTTTATTTTGTTGACGATCGTCTTTACAGAATATTTTTAGCGCAATCAATAAAGGAGTTAATTGTCTAAATCTGAGAGGAAGTAAAAAATTCATGCCACTGTAACGCTTGGGTTTCCGTGCCCCCACCACTACTTTCGCTGCGTCCCGCCACTCCGCAACCCCCTGAGACGTCCACATCTACAATCTTAGAGAATATCCTGTATTCCTGAAAATAATGGAAATAAGACTTGGAACTCTTGAAAAGCACTTTTTATTTCATGTAGGTAAGAAAAACAATAATTTTTAATTTGAAAATTCTTCGTCGTCCTTCTCGTTGATCGGGGAACCTCCGTGATCGGGGGTCTTCCCTCATTTGAATTTCCTTCATGTTATTTTTACAGGATCGGTTTTCCCATACCGTGGCATGAAAAAATGCAGGAAACCTTATTTTTATTGCAAATGCAACTCTTGCTTATGCAGTCTTTAAAAATAATTTTTGGACAAATTAGGACAATAATATCTGAAATGGTTTTTTGGGACGGCGGGCTATGTTTGAAGAGCTGGCCCAAGACTGTCACCCACGTCGTTTTTCCCATCTATAACCCTCAGGTGACGGAAAATTAGGTCGAGAATTTAATTAATTCAACCAAATTTTGGTCTGAAAGAATAGAACTCTCAAGCAATGCCGCTTCAAACTGTCTTCGGTTGGAGGCAGTTTTTCTAGCGACTTAGTTAACGCAAGTAGGGCCCGTTAAATCGTTGATAGATATTATTACTTCATCGTTGTTGGTTCAACACAAAAGTTTCCATATTTTTGAACGGGTTTTTGAATTTAATGTTGTCCAACTCTTGGTCTAACTTTTCGTCAAATCCTACATCGCCAAGTAATTCACATAAGTTTTTGTAAATTTTCCATCAATTTAGCGTCCCAACACCTCTGAACTAGCTTGTAGCATCAAATTCTGTTAGGGCATGAAATATACATTTTTTGGAAGTTTTGCTTCCGGAATGTTTCTTTACTATTTCCAGTTCTCATCCAAATCTCTGTATATAAATTCTCTGTCGACTCGAGATACTGATACAGACTTGCCAGTTATTCTCGTGCATTTTAAAGAATATCTCCAGAATACTCCAGAGGTTTGAATAAGAACTGGAAATAGTATAAAGATACATTCCCGTTCAACCCACAGTCCATCAAATTAATTTGAAAGAAAAACTACTAAGCGGTTTTGGAAAGTTAACTTGCTGGGCTGGAAAATTTACCAATAGGTACTTCCGGGAGTTGGTGGGATTTGAGGAAACATAAAACCGTTTCAGATACATCTATTATTGTATTAATTTGTCCACAGATTATTTTTAAAGACTGCATAAGCAAGCATGCAATAAAAATAATGTTTCCTGCATTTTTTCATGCCACGGTATGGGAAAACCGATCCTGTAAAAATAACATGAAGGAAATTCAAATGAGGGAAGACCCCCGATCACGGAGGTTCCCCGATCAACGAGAAGGACGACGAAGAATTTTCAAATTAAAAATTATTGTTTTTCTTATCTACATGAAATAAAAAGTGCTTTTCAAGAGTTCCAAGTCTTATTTCTATTATTTTCAGGAATACAGGATATTCATTAGTAATATGATAAGTCGTCTCTTGATTGCCGCGGGTTTGACGTCCGAATGGTTGAACTACGAGTCAAAATGGTAGATTTTTTTTAGGTCAAAAAGACGCCGAGAGCTTGCTCGAGTCGTCTTTGGCCGAAAAAAAATCTACCATTGACGAGTAGTGAATCCATGAGGACTCAACAAGGCAATCAAGAGACGACGAATCATATTTTACAGATTATTTTATAAATTAAAAGTATTGAAGTAGTTCCAAAGACGTTCGAATCTAGGTAGTGTAAAAATGTTGGATCATCGCTGTCAGTTGTCAGTCACTTGTCAACTGAGTGTCACGTCACAAAATAGAAGTGAAATTATTTATTTTCAACAAGATTTAAACATTTATGTATACCTACGGCTGATTACGGCGATTGAATTTTATTTTAACCGCATTATAACATTCTTGGTATGAAATTTGGTAGAATACCTAAAACTTTACAATGGAGTACTTATTAGGTGAACTCTTGTTCGGGGGCATCTACCTACTTGAAAAGAATGGACGAAACAAAACTGATACGAAGGATATAGGAAGCGAAGACCAATTAGGCGCGACACAGGAAGACCGAAGGACACCGGGGAGAGTTTATTAGAAGAGATTTGCATTTCAAAAGTTAATAAATTGAAAAAATAACTAATAGCTCAAAAAGAGGAGGACCTGCTCATATCCAGTGTTTAAAATACTGTTAAGTTCCTGTTGTTGGCTCGTGAGTTTTAGGAGAATGTTATAAAGTGCTACAAATTTACATTCCGGCGAGTGACTTTGGTGCAATTATAACAAGATACCACACAGTTTAAAATTACCCAACAATTTTGGTAACCGTATCTTTTTCTAAATCTGATTAAACGTTTACTTTCAGTATATTTTTACTTTTGCCATTTTTTAATGACAGTAAAGTTGTGTTAAATGTCGTAGGATTACCAGTTGATTTGAACTACGACTGTCGTCTTATCACTGTAATCTAGAGGTTGCTAGGTTACTGTGAACAAAATCTACCTTTGGATTGGTTCAATACTTAATGTATAAAATAATCTCTAAGATTGTAGATGTGGACGTCTCAGGGGGTTGCGGAGTGGCGGGACGCAGCGAAAGTAGTGGTGGGGGCACGGAAACCCGAGCGTTACAGCGGCATGAATTTTTTACTTCCTCTCAGATTTAGACAATTAACTCCTTTATTGATTGCGCTAAAAATATTCTGTAAAGACGATCGTCAACAAAATAAAATAGCACATCTTTTATTAAGAATAATTAATTTCGATTAACCGCCCCGATTTGGAGTAATCGTGTTGGAAAGGAAATATGCCCCTAAAAATGATGCGTTTTTGCCGATGCTCGAACCGAGATAATCGCCTCCAAAGGTCCGTGGCCCCGTATGGATCAATGGAGATATTTTTCTTTCAAAATTAATAAAAAATACAATCCGCACAGACATCACCATGAATTTTTCAGGAAAGGTACTTCTCCACATGAACTTTCACGTGGCGGCGTTAGTTGGAAAATTTAGATTTGTGCCCTTTGTCACTGGACGACCCTTGGACGAATTTGACAGTAGCATACCGAGGGCATTAGAAACCAAAATTTATACTCCATACATTTTCACTCGTAAGTGCCCCATAATTCCTAAACTAAGCGACTTTTCTCCTCGCGAGCACCCTACTAATCCACTTCAGGTCAAATTCCGGGTGCACTAGGATCTTGGTTTTCCTTTATTTCGGAATCCTTTTTCCCCACTTTCGCTGGTGCGTTTTGTTGCACGGTAAACCGTTTTTCTGTCCACTTTAAGAGCAGCGGTCACTCTTTCTTGCACTTTTAATACAGAAATAAGAGGACCATCATTATCCTTCTCTTTAGTAAAATACTCTACTAAGTTAACAATTAATTCGTCAACTTTTAAAACTTTACGAGGCATTGTATCACTGCGTTCAAATTCAATTGAAATAAAATTTGAAAAATGGTCCATTTTTACATGATCTGATGTCCAACCTTAAAATCCAATGACCAATGATTAAACGTTAAAAGCCATTATCCCAAGATCCATTTCTAAGAATGTGAGAATATTTAAGTAAATAATTGCAATTTCCAGTGCGAACATTAGCCTGAAATCAACATTGTACTTCTAGGAAAAAGGGTAAGAAGGATAATTGAATTTAAATCAGATATGTTTACTTTGATTTTATTTTTCACATTAAAATAGTAGGTTTAAGTACCTATGCTATTAGGATTAAAAGTGGCACTGAATTCAAATAACATAATAGTATTTTAGGTTTAGGGAACAAACCATTTTTTAAGTCAACTTTTAACGATAACTATTATGGTAACAAAATTAGGTCTTTTTTAATCCGGTTAGAGATAAATAAATTCATTCAATCTTAATTTTAAAAACGAATTTTGTAACGGTGGGTTCATGTAAGTAAAAAATAAAAGTTGATGTTTGTGCGCACTCCCGCCTGGCTTTGCTAGCCTTGCTGGAAATACCAAGCATCGCTTGTTAGAGTTGACGGCCGACTAGAAGGATGTGTGGGCGGCTCTGCGCAAGAAACCAAAACTCGTCCGGGCGAGTCCATTACTCAGACCGGGGTGGGCGTAGTGTCAGTGAGAGTACTGACCACACTGACAGTAGCACGTGTGTCGTTTTAATATCTATTTCTACGGCACTGTACGTTTGAAGTTCGCGCACTTAGGCCACGCCCACACATCCTTCTAGTCGGCCGTCAACTCTACAGACGGCGGTCACTGCGTTGATAACTGCAGCCGCTCGTTCATGGGGCTAAGTCGCGCGAACCGACTGTATTAAAAATCATTCGCAAAACAAGCTCAAGTAATGCTGCTGGTCTCGATGGCATAACTGGTAGATCCATTAGAATAATTGAAGGTACATTGAGTATTCACTTGTCTCACTTAATCAATGAATCATTCGAAACCGGGATATTTCCTAGTTCATTAAAAATTGCAAAAGTCATTCCACTGTATAAGAATAAAGGGGCAAGAGACGACATCACTTGATACAGACAAATTTCGCTGCAGAGTCAGGTAGAGAAAGTTTTTGAAATGGCATACTACACTCATTTGATGGATTTTTTGGAGCATTTCAGTATCTTAAGGTTTAAGTATAGAGCATATTTAATGTGATTCTGACTCAGGAGATGGCTCCACACTCACAGAATTAGTTGTATTGTGGGTTGCGGGGCCGATTGCGTAGTTGCATTAAAAACCCGTCCTACGTATCGAGGATACCAAATCCCCGAAGTGTCGCTATTCGCCGCTAGGTGCTTTGCGCAGGGTAAGGTTACCGGCAGAGCACCTGCGTAAGGTTGAACTTGCCCTGTTGCCACTATGTTACTTTGATAATATACAACATAGGTACATTCAAGAATCAGACCATGGAATCAGATTTGTGTATCCATGACGTTAATAGTATTTACTGCATTACATTTAAGACTGTGATATGACTGATAACTGATAGGGGTTTGGTAAAGATTTTACATAACCAGTCAGGAATTAATCTATAATAGACAATTAGACAAGGCTATTTTTGAGACTCCACCAAAATAATTAAGATTCTCTTTAATTAAAAATTGCAAATTAAGATTTGTAATTTTATGCTGTAGTGTATTTATGCAGAAGTTAGTTTTTTGTTTTACATTATATTATTTTATTGTAAAAATAGTTACCGAATATTTGCGTAAATAACAAATTAATTATATTTTTGCCTACCGATCATGTATACATCTGCGCCAAAAAAATTGGGATACGTTCACACTATAAATTATAATAAAAAAGTGGCAGTCTCGAAGACGGTAGAAACTTCTACTTTTTCACAGAATTTGTAAATGAAGCATTTAACCAAGGTCCGCGTGCGGGCGGTTGTCGGTGGCTGTTGCGCCCGGGGGAAGAGCCGGATTCACTCCCGCGATATCAGGTAGAAGGATTTTTGAGCCGAACTCACTCCCAGGTATGGTCGAATTCACTCCGAACGCTAGCAGGGGGTATAAATAATGAGGGTGAAAGCTGGACGTGATCAGAAACCAATTACACAAACATTAACCCTCGCATTTACCTGTTTATGACCAATCTCGACAACGAGCTGCCACTATCTACTGCAGGAGAGGGGTGGGTAAGTATGATAGGAATTTCGGCCAAATGAGAAAAATAATAGTTTTCACTTGTCTTTATTCTGTTAAACGATATGGCCTCCAGCTCTTGTGTGGTTATTAGTGAAAGAGGAAAAAGTCAGTTTATAGTGGAAGGTTTTAAATTTAGTTTCCAAAAAGTGCTAGCCAACAGTGTCAAACGTTGGACTTGCACCTCACGAGGAACACGTTGCAAAGCATATGTGAAGACAGAGGGTGCTGAAGAAACCATAATCGAATCGGTGTTGGTTCACAATCATCCAAAAATTTCTGAAAAGACATTGAATCGTCAATGTTTAAGTAATAGTGTTAAACGTGCTGCCATGGATGATATTTGTGAACGGCCAATGAAGTTAATACGAAAGGAGTTACAACGATCGAATCCTGAAACAATAACTACAGAAGACATTGGTCGTGTAAGGAAGAATATTTATGCTGCAAGATCCTCCCGATTGCCAAAGTTGCCAAAGGACCGTAATGAATTCCAGAAATTACTGACATCTCTCCAAGTAAAAACTAGTAAGAGTGAGGATTTTGTTTTAAAAAACGATATGGTTAACAACATAGTTATGTTCTCCAGCGAAACTAATTTAAGGTTTTTGTCAACATTGTCTGAATTTTACGCAGATGGAACATTTGAATATTGCCCAAAATTTTTTCTGCAATTATTTACAATTTTTGGCTTGAAAAATGGCTACTACATACCATTAGTATTTTGTTTGCTGCCAGACAAAAGTGTAAAAAGTTATCAAGCAGTATTTAGTTATATAAGTGAAGAATGTTCAAAATTGTGTGTCAGATTTTCACCGACTATAATTACTGTGGATTTTGAGCAAGCCATTCATAAGGGAATTACTGCAGTGTTTCCAAAATGTACAATTCGAGGGTGTCGATTCCATCTTGGGCAATCATGGTACCGAAAAATACAACAATTGGGCCTTTCCTCTGAGTACATTAAAGAAAATAGTGATGTTTCTAAGTTTTTGACTTATGTTTTCGGATTACCATTTTTGAAGGCGAAAGATGTGGGTGACTGTTTTGGAATTGATTTTGCCGAGTTTAAACCACTTGATGACAGAATATCTAAATTTTGTGATTATTTGGTGGATACCTATATAGACGAAGCCTCTACATTTCCTCCACATATGTGGGCTGACCATTCGGCATCTTTGGAAAGAACAACAAATGCTTGTGAATCTTTTCATTCGAAATTTAATCAATCATTTTATTCTCCACATCCCAACATACACCAATTTCTACATGTCTTGTGCGACTTTCAGTTGGATACTTATATAAAGATTCGAAGTTGTAATAAGATCAGAAAAATGTATGATAAATCTGTTGGTTCGGCAAGCATTTGTAGAAAATCAAATAAAAAAATTAAGTGACGATGTAAGTTTTAGAAATATAGATTTTGTTAAGTCCATATCATATAAATTTAGAGCATCTAAATTGTGATTTAACCTATGTACCAATTTAATTTGAAATTATTAAAATTTGCTTTACCTACTTATTCAAGGCGTTTTATTTATTTCTCACAGTCGACAATTTGGATTCGTAGATTCAGTATATAAGTATACATCTAACTTAATCTAAAAGTAATTATGTTTCTAATGGGCCCACGCATCTCTGTGGGGGGTGGTCGGAGTGAATTCGGTCCATACCTTTTTGGATACCAACCACAAGACCCATTTATTAAAATCTAAAATACAAATGTTTTTCACCCCTAAAATGACATTCTTCGAAAAAATGGCCCTAAGGTTTTCGATCCGACAAAGATATTATGCCCTTTTGCTAAGAAAAATTCAAAAAGGGGTGTTTTTGTCCCTAACCGGAAATTTTCTAAAAAATTGCAGGTGATCACAGACAGACACACAGACGTTTTTCACAGTTATTAACTTCTACGCTTCGCGAAGCAGTTACTGGAATCGATCGGAAAAATCGAATTTCCAAAAATATCAAATACTTACGTTTTAGGGTCATGGGAACCCAAAAAAGCGGTTTTTGAAAAAATGTCTGTGTGTCTGTCTGTCTGTGTGTCTGTGATCACGCTACAGCTCAAACTATTGAACGTATCGAGATGAAATTTGGCATACATATTCAGTGGGAGATTTGTAGGTGCTGATTAGAATTTGGGCCACATCGGTCCACGGAAAGTGCCTTCTTGGCACATCAACTTTAAAAATTTAAATGCAAACCCCCATTTTTCGCGTTACCATATGAATGCCCTTCGAATTCTGCTTAAAAAATTTATTCACACTTGTGCCCTTTTGACCAAAAAATGGTGCCGTGAAAAAAAACCTATGTATAACTGTATATTTTTATGACCGGATTTGATAGCTGATTTTTTTTTAAGCCAAAAACCTTAGTGCCATTTTTTAGAAAAATGTCATTTTAGTGGCAAATGGGCCACTGTTTCAATTTATTTTACAAAAAAAAATATTGTTACTATCGGATTCGACAGCTGTTATATTATCATTATCGAATTCGAAAGCTGTTGCAATGCCATTTTTTCGAAAAATGTCCATTTTAGGAGTGAAAAACATTTGTATTTTAGATTTTAGTAAATGTGCATCAGCCATCCAACCGCTCCGCACGCCCGACCTTGGTTAAATAAAGTTATACTCTGCCATTGTCATCAGATTTATTCCGTTTTATAACCGAAGGATTAATCGTAAAAGTGCTAACTTTGGCTGTGGATTATTCCAAATAAAAAATTCTTGGGTCATTTGCTGTTAAAATCCTCGGACCGCTTTAGCGGTCCATCAGGCATGTAACAGGTAGCGAAGGGTGGGTTTATAGGGCAGGTAACTTAGCCATTTACCTGGGTCGAGGTCATTAGCTGGGGTTTTTCCAACCGTCTGTTAACCAGGAAATAGGTATCTTTAAAGTTTTCTAAAAATGTTGGCATGAATATCGATTTTTATTCCCTTGTGCATACCTACGGCGTGTACCCGCGGATACGCTGGACTACAGCACTGTAATTGTCTCACAAAGTTGTCTTAAATTTTATGCCCTTTCGGCGGCTTTCGAAAAACGCAAAAAAACAATAAAGACCTACATCACTTTTTTTAACTTCTTTATTTAGGTACTTATTTTTGCGTCTTTGACAAATTATACCAGTTGTTTCATCGGACCATCACCACAGGCAATTAACATAGAAGATTTAATTTTTTTTCCTGTTCCTGAGAATTTATTTACTTCAAAAGTTTTAGGGAGTGTGGAGGGTAATATGGACAAGCCTGTACCTTTTGTTGTATTTTGTTTATTTTGCAATTTCTATAGTTACAACTGCCACGAATATCTTGATATTATTGAATAAATTTTAGAGCGCGTCATGAGAGAGAAAATTGTAATAAACAGTACAGCAGTACTCTATATGTGGGTATATTAATGTTTTAATTAATTTGAGTTTAGTACTCGTGTAGATTGTACCCGAAAAATCTCCAGTCTCCATTTAAAAATCAATTTTCCAAGAATATTTGTTAGGTAAGTACCTAAGAGGAGCTGATCAACAAAAAACTGAGCATTGAAATCACGGTAAAATTACGCGTAAAACAATAATTCCAACTTTATTAAATAATGATAAATAAGCATTGCATTAGGAACTAATGGAATGTGCACTTGATCGTTGACAAGCAAACATGGCAACGCTGCAACCGGCTTCTTCCAGTGTAGTGTAGTGAGCTTGAGGTGGCCAAATTTTAGCTATTGGGCGATAGAGAGTGCATCCCTCGGTGCATCCCTAGTTCGCTAAAAGTAGGCAGAAGCAGCACTGTGCAGACAATGAATTGCACGCATTGAAATTGAAATTCTAGTTCGGTAAATTGTTAATATTTCAGCGACATTATAAGCAAACGCCGGTTTTTCTTCACAGAAAGCAACACAGGCCCTATTAGAATAATTATAATAGTTAGATCTAACTATTTTATAAATTTATCGTACATAATTTGGCATTTTAATTTTTCATTATTTTTTATTAAAAAAACTGGAAATTCAAATAAATTTAAAAAAATGTGGAGATAGCCTCGCAGTTCCAGCAATTTCAGAAAAAATTTTTAACGAAATCTGGTATATAGTTTTCGAGAAAAAAAAATAAATCCCGTTAAATGCACCCTTTTTTCAACTTTTTATTTTTTTTTTCAAAAACTGTATACCAGAATTGTTTCATATTTCGACACAATGAATTTGATACTGAAACGAACGCCTGGTATTTTTTTTATGAAGTTTGAATTCAGAATTTTTTTTTTCTACTGTATACTTGAACCTTAACAAATTGTCCACATGGTTTTCGTCAAAAAAGATCAACTAGATCGGCTATACTTGAGTTGGTTGCAGAAATACATGAGGCCTTAAATAATAAAAACAAGGTAATTGGTCTTTTTTATGATTTCACTCGTGCTTTTGATTCTATAGATCATAAATTATTGTTGGATAAACTTTATAAGTACGGTATTCGTGGCAAGGCTTACAACTGGATAGATTCCTATCTACTGAGTAATCGCAAACAAGTAGTAGTGGTTGAAAATGAACAATCTCTACCCGAAATTATTACTACGGGTGTTCCTCAAGGATCCATAATGGGTCCTTTACTATTTATTATTTTCATTAATGATTTGCCCGATTTTGTTCTTTCTGAAATATATGAAATGATAAAAATAATTATCTATGCGGATGACACAAATGCTGTTGTTTCGACTCCAGATCTTGATGTGTTAATTGAACACTGTAATTGTTTATGTAAGCAGCTACAAAATTGGTGTTCCTTGCATAATGGCTTAGCTCTGAATAATAAAAAGTCTAACTTTGTTGTGTTTCTTCCTAAGAATATGCCTTTGCCAGACTTCAGTCCCCTGATTAAATTGGGTGATTCAACATTGCAGGAAGTCGGTAGTGTTCGATTTCTAGGTGTAACGATTGACAATAAACTTATTTGGCAAGATCATATAAGCGATCTAAAAAGTAAACTTAGCTCTTCATGTTTTTTAATTCGAAGCTTGAGATCTACAGTATCGCCTGATATTCTCAGATTGCTGTATTTTGGTGTTGTTCAGTCTCTACTAGTTTATGGGCTTTTGATAGGTGCGTCTGCACATTTGCAGACTATTTTCAAAGTCCAAAAGAGAATAATTAGATCCACAGAGGGAGTGAGCCATGACACGCATTGTAAACCTATTTTTTCAAAGTTTCGAATAGTGACTGTAACATCGCTCTACATTTATCATTTGTTAATATTTGTTAAAGAAAACGAAGCCAGTTTTGAAGAGGAATGATTATCACAGTTATAATACTAGAAATAAAAATTTAATTCAGTTGCAGTTTTCAAGACTAGCTACAGGCCAAGATAGTGTGTACTATAGAGGTGTCAGTCTGTTTAACAAACTAGATCAACACATTAAAGAAATAGGAAACATAAATACTTAAAAAAAAACCTCTGAGCATCTTTGTGAAAAGGCATTTTATACATTAGATGAAGCTTCTGACAAAATTTTTTTGTGTTTTAATTTGTCTCTGCTTTCTGTTTTGTTAATGTTTGTTTACTGCACATGGTGCCTTTACACTTGACGTGTCTTATAACTATAAGTTTATAACGGAAAATTTCCCGGAGTATTTCCTGGTAAAGATTGCCTGAACCTCATTTATTTCTTCCCGAAAATATTCCCATTTCTATTTTCAGCCGATTTTCGAAATTTTTGCACTAAATTTGAACTGGTGTATCTCCGAAACTATTAGAGATAGAGAGTTGCGGTTGACGCCTCTATTGGCCAGAGAATAGAGAAAATTAATGTTTCATTTCGACGAGGAGTACATGAAAAATGTGCCTTTCTTAGCAAGAATTACCAACTCCCGGTCGAAATTCTTTTACGCAAACTATAATCCTTAAAATGTACACCCAAATACGGGTGTGGCAGAACTCGCGCCCCAGAGAAAATGGGCTTGTGCCGGAGACCATAAGGAATCAAAAACCTCAATGCGAAAATGTCCTTCCTCTTTTTATAACAGAGCTACAGTGTTTCTTAATCCACCAATCCCAGAAGTGATGCTACAGGTAATTTTTCACTAAAAGACCCGTTCCTAGGTTACACGAAAAATGTAAATTTGCACATTTTTACAAAAACATAGTGAGCGTTCGCGTCTGACAGTGTCACTGTGACATAAGTTGCGCGCTTATTATTTTTGAAATCAGCTTCACTGTCAGTTTGTACAAGATCGTAAGGAATTATGTATTCTTCCGCTGATTATGTCGAAATGATAACCCTTTATGGCGAAAGTGGACGCAACGCTAGAGGCTGCCAGGCTCTTTGCCCAACGATTTCCGCACCGCCACCATCCTGACCATAAGGCTATTCTAAGGACTGTAGAGAGGACCAGAGAAACCGGCCAAACGGCTCCAGATCGACAAGAAATCGGAGGTGCAGCCAGAAGAGCACGCACGGTTGAAAATGAAGAAGCCATCATCGATGCCTTTTTTCGGTACATCGTGTGATGAAAAACTATGGACATCATCCTTACCATTACACGCGTGTTCAGGAGCTAAAACCGGAAGATTACCCTTTACGCAGAACTTTCTGCAGATGGTTGTTGCGCCGAGAAGAACGCGAGCCGAACTTTGTTACACGAGTCCTATTCTCGGACGAATCGATGTTTGACAGACAGGGATGCTTCAATGCGCACAACTTACATATTTGGACAGAAGAAAATCCCAGGGCCATTTTTCCACGGGGTTTCCAACAACGGTTTTCTGTAAACTTGTGGGCTGGGCTGCTTGGAGATCAAGTGGTATACAAATGTTCCTGAAGAATTACCCTTCAAGTAACTTATTATTACCGTTCTAGATTGGACCGGTGGAATTTCCACACCGGTTGACAGGGAATCTCTATGCCCAGTTTTTAAATGAAGACCTCCCCCAACTACTGGATGATGTCCCTGTTGCTTTTCTGGTAGGTCAGTGGTTCCAACATGATGGGGCAGGACCGCACTTCAGTCGAGTAGCACGCGCAATTTTGGACGAACAATATCCTGACCGCTGGATAGGGCGAGCTGGTCCAATACACTGGCCCGCGCGTTCGCCCGAATTGAACCCTCTAGACTTTTTTTTGTGGGGACATGTGAAAAATGTTGTCTACAGGCAGCCCATTCAGTCAGAAGTTGAACTTAGGGCCCGAATTCTGGAGGCATTTGAGACAGTAACACCTCAAATGGTAACCGCCTCAAAATTTAACCTGTTGAGACGAGCTCGACTATGTTTGGAAATGAATGGCGGACATTTTGAACATTTACTCTGATTTCTTATTCTTTCCTTTCTGTTCAATTACATGGGCTTTGAAAATGTGTTCCACCTTTTAGCTACTTTGGATGCTATTTCAATAAAATGGTTATAGAACCGCTAATTGTCGTTTTGATTTGCGTCAAATAATGTCTAACCAAACTTTCTATAGCGCAACGTATGTCACAGTGACACTGTCAGACGCGAACGCTCACTATGTTTTTGTAAAAATGTGCAAATTTACATTTTTCGTGTAACCTAGGAACGGGTCTTTTAGTGAAAAATTACCTGTAGCATCACTTCTGGGATTGGTGGATTAAGAAACACTGTAGCTCTGTTATAAAAAGAGGAAGGACATTTTCGCATTGAGCCCATTTTCTCTGGGGCGCGAGTTCTGCCACACCCTGTATAGCGAAAATTACGCTTATGGGAATTGACTTAATTTTTAGGGCCAAATGTCTGCCGACTGACCTAAGACCACCATAATAATTCGCGACATCAATTTCTGTATAAACAGTTCTTAGTAGGTACTACTGACGTTTACAAAATCGACTCTTTTCAGGTTCCAAGAGAAAACATTCAAGATAAATGAAGTGGTTGAGAATATGCACAGAATAATTAGAAATTGGAGGGAAGGTTCTCAGGAGACCATCGCTGTAACCAATCCGTCCAAGTCAGACAGCAAAACAACCTGCGGTGAGCCCCATGACGCTAACGTTAGTATTATGTTTGTTACTGTGGAAAAATTATCTTCAAACGCACGAAAACGGAGCGAGGTTCAAGTATGTAGCAATTACATTTCGATATTTCTTGATTGTGCAATTTTTAGATAAGGTCACATCTGGATAATTTATTCAATCGACTAACTGGCCACATTATTGTGTTTGGCCTTAGTGTCGAACTAAAGGTGATCAGAACGTTGGCCTCACATTTGGAGTTTGAAACTGAACAACATTTCCACAAGTCTGTACAATTGGCAATTGAAAAGTAATAATTTTGCTTTTTATATTTTCCACTAATGTTTATATTTTAGACATCAGCGTCACAAAAAATATTTGATTGACGTGTGCGATGAAATCTACGAGCATAAACTGAAACGTACAAAACCCATCATTGTGCTGTTTGGCCTGTCTGATTCATCTTATAAAGTGTTAATTTAATGTAAGAATTTGCATTGTGCTCAAAATCCACTATTAAAATTTTCTTTTCATATACTTTCGATTTATTTCCTTTTTTTCACAATGTTTACAACTACAATACAATTAATAATTATTCTGAGACTTACTGGAAAAATAAAAAAAAGTCCAAATGTGCATTTCACTGTTTTAACTGCATTAACCACTAAAAAGGTGGATGTAATATTACAAATATGAGGAATTAATTAATAACTATACCCTCCTCCATAAGAACCCCATTGGTTATATCCACCATAACCACCTTGTGGGTATTGCCAGCCCTGATATTGATACTGGTCTCCTTGTCCATATGAATAATTATACTGTCCCGGTTGTGAACCAGAATATTGATACGAGCCTTGAGCTGAAGAATTTCCATAGTTTGCATAATTTCCATATGAACTTGTCTGAGATGCTGGCTGACTTGACGCTTTTTCTTTTTTCCCAGACGACGTTGGCTCACTGCAATTAAATAAATAGCTATAGCAGCGACCAAATTATAGTATAGGCCTCAGGCAGCGGCAATTAGTATCCCGCTGGCACAATCCTTTTGTTTGCGGCAACCAGCAATTAAATAAATAGCTATAGCAGCGACCAAATTATAGTATAGGCCTCAGGCAGCGGCAATTAGTATCCCGCTGGCACAATCCTTTTGTTTGCGGCAACCAAACCCATCGTATAGCTAGTGGAAACAATATTTGGAAGAACCTAAAACCTGCCTCATTACGAGGGTTATAACTGTGACAATGATGCCCTGCTGAATGGACAAACACAGGTGTCTGGTGTACCTACTAACTAGTGGGTATTTTAAATTTATTCCCACGGGCCGTACTCGGACAATTTTAGTTTTAAAGCCACAAATAATTCACTAAACAGTGTAAGATAAGACTGAAGTGTAAATCCATCAACTCTCCCTTAAATAGGAGCTATTTCCATAATTGCAGACGACCCACTACTGGCAAAATCTCATTATCATTGTCATTAGCATCGAGACAGAACGATTTAGCCAACAATAATCGAAAAGAAATAAAATAACAAGAATTCTGAAACAAACTTATTTCCTAGAAGGCAGGTAGGTAGAGTACTCCTACATATCTACCAACAGTGTACTTTTTTAAATGCACGCTACGTTTTATGTCTCTCGTCAATTTTAAACTCATTCTAATTCCAAATTACTTGACTTGTCAAAACTTTATTCTTGTATGAGTTGCTTGGATGCCTGTGCAATGATTTTAGTGGCATTTCATTATCTATAATCAATCGATTTGTGCTTGTTAGATAATGAAAATTACCAAATCCGGCCCACCTTGGGAATTTTAAAATATCCACGAGCCTCAGGTAAGCCAAACGTCTGAGTTTGTCCACGCAGCGGGGCGTCATTGTCACAGTTACAACCCTCGTAAAGAGGCCGCTTTTAGGGTCTCCCAAATATTGTTTCCACCAGCTATAAACAAGGTGATGGGCAGGGGTGGGCTTGTTGTCCACGTGTTGAAGAAGTCACCGAAGTAATAATCTATTATTAACATAATTTTGAATGACTAGTGAAAAAAATGTCGAGGAAATGCCTTTTTACGAGTGAGTAACTTAAGAGTACCTGCCGTAGGACGTTATTTTTAATAAAAATACTGCGCATAACTAAGAAGCAATCGTCTCTGTTCTTAATGCGGCCCTGTCTTACCGGAATGGCAAGGGATTGTAAACAACATTAGTGGGAACCAGCTGTGAAGTTAACAATCCGAAGTCAGGTCAACTTACAATATTTTGGCCGCTGCTATACTCGATAACCGAAAAATTGAAATTACCTTTTCGTCTCTTTCTTCTTTGTGTTTTCTTTATTCTGCTTGATGTACTTCTGGTATTCATCATAAGCTTTCTGAACTGATTGAATATCTGATCCAAAGTCTTCCAAATACTCCAATTTTCTTTGTGCAAATAGAACCTTCTGGTCGGTATCAGCACTGTCTTTCTCCAAAAAAGAATCAATTAATTCAAGTACATCAGATTGACTACAATCCTCTTTTTGCAATGTTAAGTCAATCAACTGTAAGTATAGTCTAGGATTATTAGCATCTTTCACTATAGCATCCCTTAAAATTTCTACAGCTTTCTCTTCGTTTTTAAGTATTTTAAGTGTGAAACGCGAATATTTTATGGCAATATTGCTGGAAATCATTTTATTTTTCGAATTGTTGATGTAATGCTCGTACAGTTGGGCACATTTTTCGTAGTCAAGTCGCCTCCTTTCCAGATTAATCCTTCGATAAGCTATTTGTAGTACATTTGGAACGGATTTTTCTAAGTTTACCAAAATTTCTGCGGCTCTATTAAAGCTTTGCAGTGATTCTTCGTACATGGCCCACTGAAGATGTAGATTTGGTTTCTTCAGATGGTGAATTGTGCATGCTCGTTCATAGACATCTCGAATCTTTGTTTCCATTTCTGGATCTTTCAAGCTTTCCAGATAGTGTACAAACTGTAGAAAGACAGTCAATTAAATTTTGAATTGTTCTTTATTTAATTTACGTACCTTTAACCAAAACTCTTCATACAACGCGCAAGCGATTAAACAACGCTCGAATAGAACAACGATTCGTACTTGGTCACCTTGTTCTATTTCATAGTCTAAATACTCTTGCCAATTTTTCAGTTGACACCTTTCCAGTGGTTTAACGTGGAAGTACGGCCGTTTTATCTGAAATTGAAATGAACACATACAGCAAATTAAGTTGAATAAAATACGCTTTAAATACATTGTATTAAAAATCAGATGGCCTCTGCAGAGTCTACAAGGTTATTAAGGTTTGCTTTACGTACAACCACATAGAACAAACAATGCATGACTGTCATCATTAAAAATCTATAAGATATGGTTACATAGATGAAAGTACAGAAATACTAACCCCTTCTTCGAAATTCCACCTCGCAGTTACTGAAGCGACGGTGTTTTTGTGTATCTTTCTTCTTATGGAAATTATTCGTTCCTTTATCGACTTGGTTTCTTCATCTGAACTTATCGTTTTGCTATTGTCATCTTCGCCAGGAGGTACATCTGGATTACTGTTCGCCTTGCTGTCTGTGGTAACATCATGTTTTAGCATATGCCTAACTTCTTTACGCAAGGCAAGAAATTCGTCAACTTCGACCACCTTGTTTGGTGCATTTGTCGAGATGTGTTCCTGGAAGCTACATATATTTTTTTAAATAACTCTTATAATGGCGACAACAAATTTAAGTAATTGGTAGTTATGCAATCCGTAGCACGATCATCAAAACCAAAATGATGAAAATGCTTTGAAACCGAGTAGATTCGGTAGTTTCGAATAAAACAAATTCAGTTTAAGTTTCACGATATTTAGGAAACTTGTTATTGAGAAAAATAAATAGTAAAATCTTATCTTATGAGAAATGTGAGATATTTTATTTTGTCATATCTTGGCAAAAAATGATGACAAAAATCTTAAATTCTACTGGCCCCATAAGTATATGTACTAATTTGCAGGTTTATTAGGAAACACTCTCAGCACATACAGTGTGTCTCAGTTTAGACGGCAACACCCCTGTATCTTTGTTGTTTTATGGAACATCGTAACAATTTTTTTTCTTTGATGTAGACCTCAGAAAGTTGTGTTTTTGGAGTAGTTAACATTCTTTCAGACCAAAAACAAATACTAAAAATCCGAAAAACCTATCGGGCATTTTTTTATCCAAAATTCTGTTAAAAGTTGCTCAGGATAACCTCGAATCGGTAAGTCCGGAGTTTCAGGCCAAAATGAAAATGTTGAATTTCTGTAGGAAAACATGAAAAATATCGAAAACTTCAATATTTTTACAACAAAAGGGTTGCTGCGTAATAGAAAACAAATTGAAATGAGTTGTTATTAGCTATGACTCGGCAAAATTTAACAATCGCAGAAAAATTTGAAATTATTAAGATTTATGGTGATAGTTTATAATTTCAACTTTTTCTATGATTGTTAAATTTTGTCCAGCTGTAGCTAACAACAAATGTCAAGCAAACATATTTCAATTGTTTTTTTTTACGCAGCAACCCTTTTGTTGCAAAAATATTGAAGTTTTCAAAATTTTTGCCTTTTTTCCCCAGAAATTCATCATTTTTATTTTGGCCTGACTATCCGGACTTGCCCATTTGGGGTCATCCTAAGCAACTTTTCGTAATAAAATTTTTCGATAAAAAAAATGCCTAATAGGTTTTTCGGATTTTTGGCCTTAGTAGGCTGTGGTTATATTTTTGAAAAAATGTTAACTACTCCAAAAAGACAACTTTTTGAGGTCTACATCCAAGAAAAAAAAATTGTTACGATATTTCATAAAACAAAGATACAGGAGTGTTGCCGTCTAAAGTGAGACACTCTGTATTTAAGAAAAAGTGACTAAATTGGGTTAATGTTAATGTAGAAGAGCAAGCTAATTTGAGGGCAAACAGTTTGATAATTTACCCATAACAAAAAGAGGAATAGTGATTTTGAGTGACTTTTTTCACGGAATGTACCGTCACAATGACATTTTTCCGACAGTACTCCCTTAAGTTTTTAACTTAAAAAGCAATTTAAAAAAATTGATGACGTATACAGGGGGCGAGATTGAAACTCCAAAATGCTATAACTTTGTTATTTGTAGTCCGATTTAAGTAAACAAAAAACCAGATGAATTGGCTCATAAAACGCTACAAACTCAGAGTTGTCAATTTTTCATTTTCAAATGAATATATCCAGTTCTTTTTGCTACTTTTTTCTGCGTCTTTTGGTGTGCAATAACTCGACTTTGGTTAATAATAAATTTTGAAAATAATTAAAATTATTGTCAACATTTCAATCTTTTTATGCTAAATTTTCAAGTGTGCCGCGAAAAAATTCTCGAAATGCATTTTACATGTTAGAATATAACATATTTTAAATGTTTTGTTAAGTTTCTACTTGATCCACAGCACATTCGAAAATTTTGAGTAAAAAATATTCAAATTTTAACAAAAAGTTACAATTATTTTCAGAACTGATTGTAAACCAAACCCGCTTTGTTTGACATCAAAAGATGCAGAAAAAAATTAGCTTCCAGACAGAGCAAAAAAAACTGGGTATGTCCATTTGAAAATGAAAAATTGACAACCAGTTGACATTCAAGTTGAAGTTGATAGCATTTTAAGAGCAATTTCATCTGGTTTTTCGTTTACTTAAATCGGACTACAAATAAGAAAGTTATAGCATTTTGGAGTTTCAATCTCGCACCCTGTATGTACTAATTTGCAGCTTTATTAGGAAGCTCGTTTCGCCAAAAAAAAAACACTCTCAGCACATACAGTGTGTCTCACTTTAAACGGCAACACCCCTGTATCTTTGTTGTTTTATGGAACATCGTAACTATTTTTTTTCTTTGATGTAGACCTCAGAAAGTTGTTTTTGGAGTAGTTAACATTTTTTCAAAAATATAACCACTGCCTACTAGCCTACTAAGACCAAAAACAAATACCAAAAAGCCGAAAAACCTATTAGGCATTTTTTTATTACGCAGCAACCTTTTTGTTGCAAAAATATTGAAGTTTTCGAAATTTTTGCCTTTTTTTCCAGAAATTCATCATTTTTATTTTGGCCTGACTCTCCTGACAGGAGTGTTGCCGTCTAAAGTGACACACTGTATTTAAAAAAAGTGACTAAATTGGGTTGTTAATGTATTGGCCCGGTATACGTAGAAAGAGCAAGCTAATTTGAGGGCACAGTTTGATAATTTGCCCATAACAAAACGAAGAATAGTGATTTTGAGTGACTTTTTTCACGGAATGTTCCGTCAAAATCTCACCTTTCTTTCCAATTTCTTGGTATAAGAACCCTATTAATGCACGATTTTCTATTAATCAACGATTTTAATATAGGCAATCAACTATCAGGGCTTCCAGCGCCAACTTTGCAAAAATAAATTATAAAAATGACTTGACTAGTCCCAAAAAAAATGACCCAAAAAATGATCTCCGTAAATAAGAAAAAGACAATGACTGGTATGAATAAAGTGTTACAAGATGCTCATACTTGCATTAATAAAGGATGCAAATATAAGATTTTCGTGCACGAGAAAAGGATAGAACTATGAGCAAAGGCTTTGTTACCGTTTATTCATACCGGCCATTAAATGAAAGAAAACTGACATAAATGGTCGGTATGAATAAATGGTAACAAAGCTTTTGCTTATAGTTATATCCTTTTCTCGCGCACGAAGAGCTTATTTGCATCCTTTGTTAATGGGAGTGTGAGCATCTTGTAACACAATGGCCGGTATGAATAAACGGTAACAAAGCTTTTGCTTATAGTTCTATCCTTTTCTCGTGCACGAAAACCTTATATTTGCATCTTTTATTAATGTAAGTATGAGCATCTTGTAACCCTTTATTCATACCAGTCAATAAAGCGTTACAGGATGCTCATACTTGTATTAATAAAGGATACAAATACAATTTTCTAGTGCACGAGAGAAGGATAGAACTATAAGCAAAAGCTTTGAAACCGCTTATTCATACCGGCCAATATTCGAAAGCAACACAAGTTAACACAATTTTATTCCAGGTATTGCAAATAAACAATTTCTAAAACTAAAAACTAAGAAATTTTTTGTTTCTTGACCAGAAAATTGTCAATTAAAATTTTCTTCTTAAATTCATGAGTGTCTTTTTTTTCACTGATCCAACAGAGCAATTCTAAGTACCTCTAGTTTATAATACTTTTTGACAGGTTTTTCAGTGGCGTAGAGTGGGATCAATCCATCAATAACTTACCATTTGTGGCCCAAAAAAATGACAGGAAATAACCTAAATGTGAATAAAATGACTTTAAATGACTACTAAAAAAATAAATGACTATAAATGATTTAAATGACTTCACTGGAAGCCCTGAACTATACATGTTCTGACATTAAACAAGAATTTAAGTGCCATCTGTCAAATTTTCAAAATCTGCAATTTAAATAAAAGTCATCAATGGATACTCAGGATCTTAATTTAACACCACCTGAAGTGCTAGAAAGTGCAAATCTTGCACGCTTAAGTTTGCTTCCAGAAAAAAGCCGTAAGATTCATGATGCGAGAAGAAAAATTCTCATGTTTTGTTCATCGAGCTTGGGCACTTTTTAAATTGGATGGATGTTTGGTTGCATAACCGTTTATCAAACGCAATTTTGAAAAACAAATTCCGCCAATTTAATGCTAATACAATCCACGGAAAAATATTGTAACTGACCGAGTGTTAATAGGCGATTAATAATCTCTATCATTAACGCGTTCGCTGCGCTCACGCGTTAAAATCTCTCGATTAATCGTTCTCATTAACACTCTTGTTCGTTAAATAACTATTAGTAACTATGGTAAAATTTAATAATTTTACATTTAATCCCTTGGGACATTTCAAAAAATTTAGTCCCCCGAAAAGAAGAAGAAAAGTCAATAAAGTAGCACTTTTAATGTCAGCAGTGCAAAAAAGAAGAAAACGACTGAAGCAGATCAATTTTTCTCATAATTCCATGCACTTTTTTAAATGTGGTCAATTGACTTACTTCTCAAAATGGGTGTTGTAACCCTGAGTTGGTATAGTGAAGAGCCTGTCATATATGGAAGTGACATTTTGCAATCGTTTGCCTTCAGTCTCCCATTTGATGTAGGAGTCCCATAGACGATCCGATCGAAATTCGAGTCCACTGGCGGTGATGGCCCTCTCAAATTGCGATCTGATGTATTCCTCATCGTCCGGTTTACTGGTTTTGACATAGGTGAGGTAGTGGATCCACAGATCGACGGAGAGTGGAATCGCTTTCAAGCCTCGCTCGAATACCTTTACAACGATTAATTAGAACAAAAATGTTAAGAAGCCCTTTGATGTGTATTCATTTGCAGACAAGTTTTACCTTTACTGCCCCGTGCCAAGCAAATAAATACACACCAAACTAGTTTGCAACCTGAAAAAGAACTGCTTAATATTAAATGAGAATGTATCTGTATCTCACAAAACCTATCACTTGGGAGTATTTTTTGGTCTCTTACATTTTGCAGCAATGTGAAACTACATCCAGCGATGCGAGCCTCGCTGGTCACCTCGAAGACTGGGGTGATTTTTACAACTTTCACTTAGTATATCAAGTATGGTAAGATAACACAATTACAACTTAAAATTAACATATAAATAACGTACTACAAATACATTTACAATTTGGTATTTTGTATTTTCACTACAATTGTAATAATGAGAATTAGCAGCCACCACGCCGAGCTGTAGGGATTGCAAAATAATTATGTGAGTGTATAAAGCATTACACGGGATATCTTAAAATTATTTACGTACCTCTTCGCACTTTTTCTTGTTGCCTTTCCTTTTCTCGTAGTCTGCATATTTTCGCCAGTAACCATAACAGTATGGATAATGCGATAGGAACGCGTCGTACGCTTCACGGGCTGCTTCCATGTCATTCTGCACAAACACAAATTAGGTAGTAGCATAATGGGTATTGCTTAAAATATTTATCTAAATATTTGAACGTAAGAAATCTTGAAAAAATACTAATATTGTACCCTGTGAAAAATTATGCCACAACCAAATTAAATTTTTCACCAACTTGTAAATGGTTAAAGCAGTACAATTTTAAATTTGAAAATTGGTGTGCCAAAACGGCACTTGATGTTTGTCAATTGCCTCCAAAAAAATTTCTGCTCTTCGACGTGCGATACCATCTTCATGTGCAAAATTTCAGGGAAATCGATCCAGAGGTATCATGTTTTTAAAGGAGAATTTGAAAGCCTTTCTTATGGTAACGTCAAGAACAGGGGTTTGTATTTAAAATTTCAAAGTTGAAGTGCTAAAATGGCACTTCCGGTTGCACGTTTGGCGCCAAAAGCTTTTCAGATCTAAGTTAGGCTATGAGATGCCTATGTACCAAATTTCAGCCAAATCGCTCCAGTAGTTTGGGCTGTAGAGGGTTTACAAACGTACGCTCGTACATACATACATACAGACAGATTTTAGAAATCTCTTTTTTGGGTTCCTGGGACCTCAAAACGTATACAGGGTGTCTCTTTTAAACTGTCAGTTAGCGATATGTAGAGAATCGTTTTGAGCAGCTAAATGAAAATTCACACACGGGGGTTTCAATTATTTGCCCATCGAAGCTCTGAGGCAAAGTGGCCGCCATTTTTGTTATTTTAAATGGGAAGCCTATGTTTTGACTCTAGATTCGGATTGGCCTCTTAATTGTGAAGTTATTTCACTCCCAATTTACCTACCTAACTGTCGTAATTTTTGACATAATGTCAAAATTTGTGTAAAAAAATTGATTTTTATCTGGCAATAGAAAAATTTGTATCTTCCAGACGGTTGAAGATTAAGGAACCAAACTTGGAGGGCTGAAAGTACAAGGTTTCAGCTTCCTTTTGATGTCTCACTTGATCATGTTGACTTAACACTATTTTTTAAAAATAATGGCATAACGAGATTGTAAACAACTCAATTTTTTCAAATGCGAGTACCATAATTTTATGTATCCAAAAGATGCAAAATTTGATTCTCTTTAGGGCTAGTATTAGCATTTCCTAAACCTATTTTCAATTTTTTTGAAATAAATGTATTTGTGCAAATTAAAAAAATTGATCCCAGCAAGCTTTAAGACAAATTTTTGAAGTAGTAGAGCGAACTATTACCAATTTTTGATCAAAAGCTTGCTGCAATAAATTTCTTTTATTGGCACAAATACGTTAATTTAAAATATTTTCAAAAATATTGAAAATAGCTATAGGACATGCTAATAAAAAGGAATCTAATTTTGCATCTTTTGGATATATAAAATTATGGTACTCGCATTTGAAAAAAATGAGTTGTGGACAATCTCGGTACGCCATATTTAAAAATTAATTTCCGCCATATTGTTATGTCAACAAGAACGAGTGAGCTATCAGCCGAAAGGTCAAACCTTGTACTTTCAACCCTCCCAGTTTGATTTCTTAATCTTCAACCGTTTGGAGAACACAAATTTTTCTATTGCCGGATAGAAACCAATTTTTTTACACAAATCTTGACATATGTCAAAAACTATGACAGTTAGGTAAGCAAAGTGGGTGTGCGATAAACTGACAATTAAGAGGCCAATCTAGAGTCAAAACATATATTTTCTATTTAAAATAACAAAGATGGCGGCCATTTCCGGTATAACCGGAAGTTCGTCAGAGCAAATATTTTCATTCGATGAACAATAAATTGAAACCCCCGTGTGTGAATTTTCATTTAGCTGCTCAAAGCGATTCTCTAAATATCGCTAACTGACACTTTAAAAGAGACACCCTGTAGATCTGATGTCTCAAATTCGAAAATTTTAGTGATTGCAGTAACCTCCCTTTTTTTTAATTGTGATGGGAATTGGGGGGTTAAAAATAGGCCCGCGACTTTTTACTGATATATCGATAAAAATGTGTTATCGATATATCGCCATCAATTAGTCGATATATCGATAAGTTATCGATATGATGTATCGGCACGGTTACCGTTACTCAAATTTGCCGATAATTGCCGATAAATTCGCGAAATATGGATACAAAAATATCGAAATATCGATAAATCTACATTTCGACATATCGGGATATTGATACATCGATATATCGATACGATTGGTAATATCGATAATCGATATTCAAATCTCAATATCGTACAGCCCTAGTTGAAAACAAAATGATTCTTCTGACTTGTCATTTACGTCACTGACTGTAGGGGTGAATATTTTATGATTGGCACCTAAACCAACCAACCAAGTTTGTGCAATTTATGTAAAGAGAACTTAAGGCTGCTGTACTAAAGCTAAATTCTTCCTCACGCACATTTTTAACAAATGAATCACTGCCTTGAAGTGCTGGCGAAATTTTACAATTCTAGCTCAATAGAATATAATGAAATTCGTCATGTGCTGTGTCATTTTTAGAATACAACCATATTTGAGGCCAGGATTTTTATTGAGAGCATTTTCAGCGAAAACTTTCGCTCAATAAAAATTCTGAGTTCAAATATGGATATATTCATATATTGGATCTCCTAGTTTCAGGCATGGAAAATGAAATTAGTAGCAATTTGTATTTTTTGGAAGTTACGAGATAAATCATGAAAAAAGAAAAAACACAAACCTCCTGGTCCACATATTGCAGTAAATAGGTCCAACCAGTAAAATCAGTTGGATCATCATTAACTGCCTTCCAATACTTGTCAAGTTCTGGAAGCTTCTTAGTTTTTGCGGGCTTCTCTTCTTCTTTAACAGGTACGGTTTCTGTGGCAGGCTTTTTGGCAGGGGTTTCCCCTTCAGATGTGGGTGAACCAGGATCATAATCCCCTTCAGCTAGTTTCCTTTTTGACGCTTCTTTTTTTACAGAGGGTAGCTCATCTTCTGATACAACTTCAGTGTCTGCTGGTAATTCAGCACGTTTTGGACCTGGAAGCTCCTCATCTGAAACTTCTTCTGTCTCAGGTACTTTCACAGCTTGCACGGTTGGTAATTCATCCTCGGAAATGTTTTCAGCATCAGGTTCGCCATTTTGAGGGGCTCGTTCTGCTTCTTCTGTATCTTCTATTGAATCAATTTTTTCTTCTAAACTAGTTTCCTCTATTACTTCTTCTATTTGGGGTTGCTCCTCTATCATTTCTTCTATTACTTCTTCTATTTGGGGTTGCTCCTCTGTCATTTCTTCTATTACATCTTCTATTTGGGGTTGCTCTTCTGTAATTTCTTCTAGTACTTCTTCTATTTGGGGTTGCTCTTCTGTCACTTGTTCTAGTACTTCTTCTAATTGAGGTTGCTCCTCTGCTTCTTCTTCATAAGCATGCTCCTGAACATCGGTTGCTTCTGCCTCCTCAATTATGTCATCAATATCTTCTAAGTCATCTATATCCTCCCTTACAGGTTGGGCAAATTCAGTTTCAAAGTCAATATTAATAGGCTCCGATCCATTCTGATTCACCACTTCCATTGGAGAAGCATTATCTCTATCAACATTTTCCTCGACTTGCTCTTCGCTTATTTCTGTCTCCTGAACTTCCATAGAGTCAGAGTCTTTATTAATAGTACCATTTTCTTCTTGCTGCACTTCAGGTAACGTTTCTTCATCTTTTGTTGTCTTGTCTTGATGTATTTCCTCTTCATCAGGAACTTCAACCTCTACGACAACCTTTTTACGAGTTTTCTTTGTGGATGGTTTAACAGCAGGGGGTGTGCGAACAATTTTACCGGAACGCGTTCTCCTAACTGCAAATTACAGATTTATAGACATAATTGGTTTTAACGTTATTCTGATATAGGGCAGTGGAAGGACGCTAGCCCTGTTTAGACCTCAAACACATAAAACTTACCGTTTGGGTTAATTGCAGCCTCATCAGGAGAATCCATATTTTTTCACAAGAACGTTATAAAATTAATATCTTACAATTAGAATATTAAAATACAATATTTTTAGAGTAGCCGAAAGCAAACACAAGGCGAGGCGAAAAACGAGAGATCACCGACAATCGATAAATTAGGCATCTGCATTATCGACAAAATCGTGAATTCGCATTGTTTCAATATAAGAAACTGGAAATCCCTATGTGAGTTGTGCCGTGTCTTTTATTTTTTCGATCTTTTGAAGAAAACTCGTGCCGTTTAAAGTTAAATTTTGTACTTAGAATTCAATTTACATTTTAAGTTACCATCAACACCTCGTTAAAAACTCAAAAAGTCCTGATATCGTAGTTACTCCGTTCATGATTTAAAAAGCGCGCGTATACTGGCGCAGAAAGTCACTGTGTAGTGGTATGCACTGCTTATTAGAATCAGCTGTGTGTCAGGAAGGTTATATGTATATTTTTGTAAATTTTCATTAAATTCGCCGTTTTTCTATGTAAAACTTAAACAACCCTAAGTAAGACACGATGTTTTCCTTTCAAAATCAGAACCAGGTAAGTGATCCCATCTTTGTGACATAAATACTTAGACAATTGCGTCTTTCAGGCATTCGCTACTCTTTCGCAAATATCAAGTATAATAACACCGCGACAGAATTCGTACTTAAACAAGAGAATCTTGCAAAAGAAGGAAAGAGCCCCTCGACAAAACTTGTGCAGTGAAAGTTTTTCAGAGGCCGCAAAGAACTGTGATTTTTCCTTTATGAAACACTTGAACTGCAAACAGTTTTTTGAAAACACCTCCTTCAAAAACTCAAAAATCTCATATGTTTCGAGCAATAGCTTTTTCGAGAACAAACACGGACTTCCGGAGAGTGATCTGAAAGGGGATGTGCCTAAAGTTGTCTTTCGAGATCATAGAAATTTGCAAATGCCCAAAAATTTCTATCAAAACCTAGTCCAGGGGTTATTACGTCAGAAATCTTTTACGTTTGATTTACAAGTAAGGGGTTTCAAGACTGAAAGAAGCATAAAAGCGGACCAGCAGAGGAATCCCACATTGGGTAGTAGAATCAAGAACTCCCTCGGATTAATGCCGACAGAAAATGTAGATACAAAGCTGGCTAAGGATTTGTCTCTTGGGAGCGATAGAATGAAGCAGATCTTGTCGGAAAATCAGAATTTGACAGATGCCGAAAAACAGAGGATTAAAGTAGCGTTTGCCGAGGGTTACCTTTTGGCTAATTCAACGGGGGCGAGAGCAGGAAAAGCTGCCCGATATTTTAGATTGTTCCAACAGGTTTTGACAATTATTATTTTCTTAGGAATTGTGATTAGTTTAATGGTTAGCACCAATGGTTCAGTATTTAGGTATGGACAATAATTTAATCGTTTTTTTGCTAATTTTAAATTCATGCAAGCAGAATACAGTTAGGAAATCAAGTAGAAGTTGATCCTGAAGACATTCATGTAACTTTTGATGATGTGAAAGGAGCTGATGAAGCAAAGCAAGAATTGAAGGATGTGGTGGAGTTCTTAAAAAATCCTGATAAATTCTCCAGTTTGGGTGGGAAACTGCCTAAAGGAGTTCTTCTTGTGGGCCCTCCTGGTAAGTGATTACAAATTTAAAAATAATTTAATTTCACATTTTAAGTTAGGAGTAGGTACAGTTCATTAGTCTGGTCAGTCCGGTTCAGGTACAACGCTCTAGATTAGCTCCGTCTTTTTCTACACAACGTCTGGCAATTCACCCACGTTGTAACGTACAGTCCTAAGAGTGTCTACTATCGCGTCTCTGTTTAACACATATAAATGGAAGAGACGGATATATCACCCGTTAAAGTATTCTCTAGGACTCGATCGGGGCGCGAAACTATTCCACCACTCATTCTAATTATATTTCCGTAGAAACACAATTCTTTTTAAAAGTAGGTACTTTGTGTTGACTGTGGTGGAATAACCAGGTTTCACTGTTACATACGACGGTCAGGTCGAGGATGAGCGGAACTCATTTGCATTTTACGATCTAACGGACTAAACCCTTGAAATGAACTGTATATGCTTCTAGGTACAGGGAGTTTCATGTTTCAGACATGTTCATGTTGCACAAGATGAAATTTTAATAATAATAATATTAATAATGTGTGATGTGATGATAAGATAATAATTATTGCCAATAGACATTATTATTATATCCTAATCTACTTCAAAACTTATAAAATGTTGTTGCAGGATGCTTTTAACCTCCCCAACCCCATCAAAATTTAAAAAAATGGGAGGTTACTGCAATCACTAAAATTTTCGAAATCGAGATAAGACCGGATCTATACGTTTTGAGGTCTCAGGAACCCAGAAAAGTAGTTTTTAAAATCTGTCTGTATGTATGTACGTACGTACGTGCGTACGTACGTACGTGCGTTTGTAAACGCTCTACAGCCCAAACTACTGTAGCGATTTGGCTGAAATTTGGTACATAGGCATCTCATAGCCTAACTTAGATCTGAAAAGCTTTTGGAGCCAATCGTGCAACCGGAAATGCCATTTTGGCACATCAACTTTTAAATTTTAAATACAAACTCCCATCTTTCACGTCACCATAAGAAAGACCTTCAAATTCTGCGTATAAAAATGTATTCATTCTTAGTGCCCTTTTGACCAAAAATTAAGAAAAAATTGATTTTTATCTGACCTTAAAATCGCGGTACAGCCCAAGCCCCTTAACCGATTTGTCTGAAATTTTGCACATGGGGATTGTATTACACGTCGAAGAGCTGAACAAATTTTGGATTAAATCGGCCCACGGAAAGTGCCGTTTTGGCACACCAATTTCCAAATTTAGAATTGTTCTCTCGTTTAACCATTAAAAACAAGTTTTTGAAACATTTGCTGTCACCATCAGAAAGGTCTTCAAATTCTGGTTTTAAATAAGACAAAATTAATTCGCATTTAGTGCTGTTTGGTTCAAAAAATCGAAATTTTATAATAACACTAAAAATACATTATAGCCCAAATTAATGAATCGATTTGGCTGAAATTTGGTACATAAAGATTGGGTGACCCGTTGAAGACCTGAAGGGCTTTTGGAAGCAATTGGCTCACGGGAAGTCTTATTTAAGCATATCAACTTAAAATTTTAAATACAAGGCCTCCTTTTTTATGTCGCCATTAGAAAGGCGATCAAATTCTGGTTCTAAAAATGTGTTCACAGTTTCTGCCATTTCAGTGGAAAATAGAGAAAAAAATATTTCTCATTAAAAGGGAGCGGGCTGACAGTGGATGACATAAAGTGGCAGTTATTGTCAAAAAGGTGGCAAAAGATTAACCTTAAAAGGAACATATTGTCAAACGTGATGGGTGATGTCCAAGGTCACGTCGGAATTTGTCAGAAAATTGCGAAATTAGTCAAGGATTAAAAAAATTCTGTTGAATTGACTACTATCTACACAGAATACAAAGATCCACGCGATGGGGAGGTTCCAGCCGCTTCTCTGCCGCATCTTTTAAATGTGGATCTCGGAAACCATAGATTCCATTGGTTCCTAATTAGCTAAGCCTAAGCTTAGATGAAAAACCTCGTAAAAAACAATTGCAAAAATTACACCGTCTTTTTCAATCTCTTATGACAGTGGAAACAATTGAATTCAATGGTAATAGAATATGACTTTGGCATGGTGTGACTCAAGCTTTGACATATTTTTTCAAAGAAGTCCATATTGATTACATTTTTGAATAGCTTTTATACAGGGTGAGTCTGAAAGACTCCACATCCTTTATACCACAGAATCTACTGTTCAAATGATGAAGCTTGCTGCAAAAACTATTGGTCAATTGTGATTCCTCTTGATGTTATAAGCCGCCAAAGATCTTCATTTTTAAAATTTCTTTTTAAATATCTTTCGAATGGTGTATCGTAGGATTTTGAATTTTTGCACAGCATTGTTACAGACCAAGAAGCAACTGCTGATGGCATTATCCGAAAAGCGGATCTCTGTTATACAGGGTGGCCCCGATGTTATTTGCCCTTGAACTTTTTTATGTTTGAAAATATTGCTAATTTGCCCATGCGGCCGTATTCCTCGTTCCATTCTAAAACTTTTTTGGCTTTTAAAATTTTTCGAAAAAACTAACCACTCACGAGAAAAATTGAAAAAACCGAAAACATTATGCAGGTAATCACCTTAAGCCAATGATGAGTCTACCTCATAAAAAAGTGAAATTGCCATCAATGTTTTTTCTTCAGTTGTGAGCAATGGTTCTGGACACAGATGTAGGACAACACCTTCAATGCAAAAAACAGTTGACATGTGATGCCTGTCAACGTACACTTTGATTTTTATTGAAATTGTAGGTTTATCACGATGATCATGTTTTCAGTTTTTTCGTTAGTTTTTTCGAAAAATTTTAAGAGTCAAAAACGTTTTAGAATTGAACGGGGAATACGGCCGCATAGGCAAATTAGCAATATTTTCAAACATAAAAAAGTTGAAGGGCAAATAACATCGGGGCCAGCCTGTATAACAGCGATCCGCTTTTTGGATAATGTCTTAAGTACCATCAGTAGTTGCATCTTGGTCTGCAACAATGCTGTGCGAAAATTCAAAATCCTACGATACACCTTTCGAAAGATATTTAAAAACAACGTTTAAAAATGAAGATCTTTGGCGGCTTATAACATCAAGAGGAATCACAATTGACCAATAATTTTTGCACCAAGCTTCATCATTTGAACAGTAGATTCTGTGGTATAAAGGATGTGGAGTCTTTCAGACTCACCCTGTATGTAAATGAGAATATCGTGCGACTTTCATTAAGTTGTACCTATATAAAAAACACAAAACTGAGTAAAACGGAAAACAATAAAAAAACTTTTTTCAACTAAAAAATTGTTCTAAAATATCTAAGAACGAGCTCTGGTGAAAACCTCATTTTTCTAAGTGCAGTAGTTTAAAAGATACAGTTAGTACAAGTAGTACAAGTTAAAAATTAATATTTTCGAAGCCTTGAACTTTTTCTCTTCCGAACAGACATTTTTCGTATAAATAATTGTTGTTTCGCTAAATTAGACGATATTTTCATTTTGATTGATAAAATTTTTGGGGGTAAATGTACTCGATTTCAACCTTACGAAACAAAATTTTTTGAGTGACAGTGAAATGAACGATGAGTGACAGTAAAATTAAGCGATTGCGATTAGCGATTAAACTAATTAGATATATTAAAATTGTAAGTAAACACAGTAATAATGAAAATTATAAACAATATAGTCCTATTAAAATTAGATAAAAGCCCGTGATTCAGAAGAAAGGAATCATGAAGAGACGTCGCAACACTGTAACTTCTTTTAAGTTGGCTATTCTGTCAACTACTGTCATTTATTGACTAATAAATTAATATCTCGAGAACGAATTCAATTACCTTAGATGATAATCATACCAAATTGTTCCTCAGTATTCATTCTATGCACATAAAAATTAACAAAGCAACGACTCCCGTCAGATTTTTAAAGCTGACAGCAATGATGTATAGAGTTTTGAAGCAGATTTGGGATACTTACCTAAAGTCCGTTCATTTTCTATAGCAGATTTGTAGAGAGAGAATTTGTAAGGACCTGTACTTTTGACAATTTGATCGAAATTTGGCGGGAAAGCAAAAACATCACATAACCAAATCTTCTAGGGTTTATTTTTATTGGTAGCAGCAGTGTCACCGATAAACGTACCTGAGGCTTTTTCGTGAATATTTTTCTTTGCACTTTACTCAAAACTGCACACACACAAAGGCCATTTTCGACCAATCCAGAGCAATTGCAAAATTTTGACATTTGTCCTGTTTTCTGACGTATCGCATTGAAATCGCTTTCACCAACAAACCTGTTAGTAAAATTCCTATCAAAATTTCCTCATACCAACCTAAAATAGAAATTTTGACGTTCTGTCACTTCAATAGAAAATGAATGGAGAGTACATACAGAAATTTTATTGACATTATCTCAACAATAGATCAGACATTCGCTTGAAGACTCGTCTGAAACATCTTGTATTTGTATTATTCATTTGTTTTTACTCTCATCAGGTACTGGTAAGACACTATTAGCCAGGGCAGTTGCTGGAGAGGCTGGGGTTCCATTTTTTCATGCAGCTGGTCCTGAATTTGATGAAATATTAGTTGGACAGGGCGCAAGAAGAGTTCGTGATCTGTTCAGTAAGTACTCATTTTACTTTTTTTATACATTTCTTCATTTTTTTTCTGTTTAATTATTACCGTGTTTTATGGTGGTTTACATTAACAATTATTCAACTTTTACTTTATAAACCAATCAAAAGTAACGAATTATCCGCTTCAGCCAATCACAGCGTGATTAATACGGCAATTTGTACATGTGGTGATTGCCAGGCAGTTGTCAAAAACGAGAAACGTCAAATCGTTGAATTGTTTTGCCGAATACATCATGGTCTCGATGTCTCGGTAATTTTTGTCACTTTGATTAACACTCGCAGGCGTTTCTTTTGGAAAATTATCACTCGCGCAAGCGCTCGTAATAATTTTCGTGCAAACCCCCGCTCGTTGCATCAAAGTGACAACAATTGCCGGCAATATTGAGGCCATTTGTTGTATTAGGGTAATTCGTAATTTCATGCAATACCTAAAAATTGCTGCTGCATGAAGTCTTAGATATTAATGAAAAAGATTTGATATGTTACTTATCCAATGCTAAAGACATATACGAGGCTTCAAAGGCTATTTTCGCTTTCTGTAGGATTTTGAAGAATATGAAATTTTCTCCTGATCAGCAAAACATGGTATTAAAAAAAATCATATGTTCTAAAATACAACAGATATCGCATTGAGCCAAAGTTTACCTGAAAATTCAAGGTTTTGTCTATAATTTCTTGCACTAGAATCGTCACAATTGGGAAAATTTGTTAATAAAAAAAATCTGGAAACATTTAAGAAAAAATGGAAATTTCCTGGATGAAAGAAAAAAGCTTAAAGCTGGTTAAAGCCTCTTGATCGATGACAATGGTGTGCAAAAATTCAAAATCCTGCAGTACACCACCAAGATATTAAATAAAAACGTTTTACAATGAACATCTTGGCTTATGACATCAAGAGGAATCACAATTGACCAATAATTTTTGCAACAAACGTCATCATTTGAACAGTAGATTATGTGGCATAAGAGTTGCGGTGTCTTTCAGACTCACCCTGTATAATGTCACCGACTGTAACTTTATGCCATTCATGGCTTAATACCCTCTTCCCTCTAGCCCTTGAATCAACAGAATCTAAGGATTTTGTTTTTGTTTTGACTTGGTTGAGAGACTCAAAATTCAGCATTTGTTTTACGTTACAGAATCGGCAAAAGAAAAGGCCCCTTGCGTTATATTTATCGATGAAATTGATTCCGTCGGTGCTAAAAGAACGAACAGTGTCCTTCATCCTTACGCCAATCAAACAATTAATCAGCTTCTTAGCGAAATGGACGGTTTTCATCAAAACGAAGGAGTTATTGTTTTGGGAGCTACAAATCGAAGAGACGACTTGGATCAAGCCTTATTGAGGCCCGGAAGATTTGACGTTGAAGTAACTGATTGCCTAGATATCAGTTTATATAATAATAAATGCATTTTCAAGGTTACTGTACCCACCCCCGATTTTACCGGAAGGAAGGAAATTTTGGATTTGTATCTAGGAAAAATATTGGCAAAGGATGTCGACTTAGAATTGCTCGCGAGAGGGACAACAGGATTTACAGGGGCTGATTTGGAAAATATGGTTAATCAAGCTGCATTAAAGTAAGTTTGATGGGGACAAAACTACGGAAGCGTAGAAGTGCCACATTTTTCTCTTTTTTTATTTCGAAATTACCACAAAAAATGTGTAAATTTCGGAAGAAAAAACTGTTTTACACAAAAACTGTAGATTTACAGAAAAACTGTAAATTTACACAAAAACTGTGAATTTACACAAAAACTGTAAATTTAAACAAAAATTGTAAATTTACACTGTCAATTTACACAAAAAAATTTTAAGTTCCCGCGAAACAACGGCCACCGTGCGGAACGGACTATGGGTATGGTCGGCACGTGACGTGATGAGACGAGGCTAGTCGCCTAATCGGACGGGAGGTGAACGTGAGTGGGTGCTGCAAGTGTAAATTTACAGTTTTTGTGTAAATTTACGGTTTTTGTGTTTTACTGTTTTTCTGTTTTACAGTTTTTGTGTAAAGGAGTGTATGGGATAAGCCACTATTTTGGGCCAAATATCAGGTTAAATGAAATATTATCTCTTTAAACCGAACAAAGTCATATTAACAAAAAAAAAGAATGAAAATAGTGTACAATGAAGAAGAAAACCCATAGAGGGTATTGAAGTTTATTAGTAGAGTGCAAAGCGGCTCGTATCTTTCACTATTCGAACACCTCAAAGTAAAAATGTATGACCTAGCCAGAATTGTAGGTTATGCCCTAAGTATCAAAAAGCCGTAAGTTGTCCAAAAATCGTCCAGTGCATAAGGGCACTATCCAAAAAATTCGAGTTAAGTGCAAAATCAGAAAGAGGACATCAAGTTTTACCTACTGTTAAAATTTCAAAGTGGTCTCTGTACGATTTGTATTTTTTTTTAATTATCAAAATATATTAGTTGCACGGGCGTATATGGGACCCGAACGCAGTTTTTCGTTGTTTTCTCGGTTCGACCCTCGCAAAATTTTCAGTGATTTTCGGAGTTTTTCTCCTTTCCACGGTCTAATCTCCTTAAATATTGCATTTATCAAGAAAATGTGTTCTTGATTAATTATAGAACAATTCATGAGGATGCGTATAGCGTTCAATTTGGATTTTTTGGATTAGTGATAATCGAGACAATTAATTAAATGTTAACCAGTGCAAAATCTAAGGTTCGTCCGCGCGTGCTGTGACTCCCGCGCTCTCGCATGTCCCTTCTACGCCCCTCCGCATCCCTTGCCTGGTGCGAAGTAACTTGGAAATTTGAGGATTCGATTTCCGGATATTTTATTAATTGTTACTGTTATTATTTTTTTATGTACATGTATCAACCATTTCCACATTGCCGAAATTAGCTCATTAGAACCGTATTCTTTCAGTATAACATACCTAGATGTAAAAGGTAAGGTAAGTATATAAATATAGGTATAATTATTCATTAATAAAATGACGTAGGTACCTAGGCAATAAATGGTTTTGTTGAACGTCATACCTATTCTCATTAGCCATCACTGTTTTTTTTTAGCTCAAGAGAACCGTATTCTTTCAGTATAACATAATCTAGATGTAAAAGGTAATATGTATAATTACTCATTAATAAAATGACATAGGTACTTAGAGAATAAATGGCTTTGTTGAACATCGTACCTATGCTCATTAGCCATCACTGTTTTTTTTCTACTGTTTATATTTTGGCATGAAGGGCATGATGCAGTGTATATTTGCTAATATCGTTTTTTGGCAGCTACATGCTTTTCACTCTGAAGCATAAAAAAAACTAATTGGTATCTTCCTATAGGCATTTCAGCTACCTATAACAAATTATGTATGTACCTAATAAATTCACAGTAAGAAATTATACTAGTTTATGCTCTACTAAGGTAGTGCTTAACTGCACTAAATGTGCTCTTGATTTTTAGCCAAGTTTTCCAAGTAGTACCTATACCGAAACCTAAGCATTAATAATAAGTAAACCTACCTTATATGTGGATTTACCTTACGAGACTTTACAGCGGCAGAGCGGCAGTCACTTTTGAAATGTTGTTTCTCCATGTAAATTAGATGGGGAAACTATATTCCAAAGGCGACTAGCACTGCAAAGTCTTGTGGAATAAGCAGTGTTGTTAAAGATACATTTTTTGAAGTATCTAGATACAGATACAGATACTATTCGAACGGAGTATCTAGATACTAGGTAGATACATTTTTTTCATCAGTATCTAGATACAGATACAGATACTTGCAATAAGTATCTAGATACATATAGATACATTTCAGATACATCTGAATTTAAAAAAAATTAAAAAACAACCTTTATGTTGTTTCTTTTTATAGAAATAATAGTTTCTGAAATAGTTGATATTATATCTATTACCTACCTACCGGTTCCGGTTTTCTATATTTTACAGTTTAGCACCTATACAGGGTGTCTCAGAACGCTCGCACCAAATTCTAATGGAGTATTCAGGATTAAATTCTGAGTCGATTCGTGTTTTTGAAAATTTCTAGTGTCCAATAGTTTTCGAGTTATAAGAGATTTAAGAGGACCAATCAGATTTCAGCTCTGAATTGCTTCATATTAAGGTGATTTAATGTTAGATGCACTATTTCCTAGGTAACAAGATACAACAGTATAAATTTTCATTGATAGTATCTTGTTACCTAGGAAATAGTGCATCTAGCATTAAATTACCTTATGAAGCAACTCAAAGCTGAAATCTGATTGGTCCTCTTAAATCTCTTATAACTTGAGAACTATTGGACCCTGGAAATTTTCAAAAACGCCGATCGACTCAGAATTTAATCCTGAATACTCAATTAGAATTTGGTGCGAGCGTTCTGAGACACCCTGTATAGCTGAATTTATTCCTAAACAAAAAAAATTTCATTTAGAACAGGTATGAATAATACCTGTTAGGCATTAGGGTGCAGAATGCAGGCAATTATACTAGAGAAACGCTAATCCGCCTGACCATCGATACCCATCAGAATAAACAGAATGACGCAAGCAACGGGAAGTTTTTTGGAAACAAAAGCACATTATTTAAAAAATTGTAAAAGGGGGTCTGCTAAAGCTATCGGGTACGATACGGGTATCAAGAAAGAGTAAAGCAAATAAATATTTCTAGGTGCAATTTAAACTCATTAGTTCGGTATCGGTATTTTGGGGAAAACCCAGCTTCTTCGAATAGAGTATCCCTTTGTGTTTCTATACCTGTTTAGGATTCCACCGGAAAGGACTCCTTAACACAAAGATATTGATTATTTGCGGGTGTAGAAGAAACCGAACATCTGCATTTTTGACGCTTATAACCGAGAAAAAAAAACAGCTCATTTTAAAGTTGTCGTTGTCTCGAGGTAGTTGTCAATTATTAAAATGCGAGGTATGTATGGAATGCCGTTTTACTTTTTAATGGAACATACACGCTGTGATAGCCAAAGAAATAAGATAATTCAAATTCAAATACTGTTAAGAGAAAATAAGTCTATTCTTATTATCTGAAATACAATTTCTATTATCACTCCCAGAATTTCTCTTAACACTAATTCAATTTCTGTTAACAGTAATTCAGAGAGATAATGGAAATACGTCTTCCTTCTCTCTCGCACCAGTTGAAATTATATCTTCTGTCTCATTCGCGCAAGCGCAGTCGTGATAATGGAAATTGAATTTCACTTAACAGAAATTCATTTACTGTTAACATTAATTCATTTTCACTTAAGAGAAATTCTATTTCAATTATCACTGCTTAGAGAAAATAGAAAAACAATTTCACTTAACAAAAATTCATTTAGAGATAAATTGAAATAAAACCGTAGTTTTAGGAGCCGTTTTACTTTTTAATGCAACCCATACCCTATGCATTTCAAAAAAATTCAAACATTTTAAATATATACAATAAAAATTAAAACGGCTCGTACGATCAGTGTAAATCACCAAATTTATTTCGATTATCACTGCACGAATTTTTGTTAAGTGAAATTGTATTTCAATTTTCTCTAAAGCGAGATAATAAAAATTCTATTTCTGTTAAGTTAAATTGAATTTCTCTTAAGAGAAAATGAATTAATGTTAACAGTAAATGAATTTCTCTTAAGTGAAAATGAATTATTGTTAACAGTAAATGAATTTCTGTTAAGTGAAATTGAATTTCTATTAACACGATGCCTGGGATTGCATTTCTTTGGCTACCACAGCGTGCTGTTGCATTAAAAAGTAAAACGGCGTTCCGTACGAGATAGATATCGTGTTTTTAAGTGGTACGAGAGAGAAAGATGACAACCCAATGGGCCAATGGTGAATTTTCATTATCTCTCCGAATTACTGTTAAGTGAAATTCTATTTCTATTATCACGACCGCGCATGTATGAACTGCGAGTGCGACAGATAATGTATTTTCAAGTGGTACGAAAGAGAAAGATGACAACCCAATGGGCCAATGGCGTATTTTCATTATCTCTCCGAATTACTGTTAAGTGAAATTCTATTTCTATTATCACGACCACGCATGCTCGAGTGCAACAGAAGATGTAATTTCAATTGGTCCGAGAGAGAAGTAAGACAGTCCAATAACGTATTTTCATTATCTCTCCGAATTACTGTTAAGTAAAAATAAATTATTCTTAAGAGAAATTGTATTACTGTTAACAGAAATTGAATTAGTGTTAAGAGAAATTCTGGGAGTGATAATAGAAATTGCATTTCAGATAATAAAAATAGGTTTATTTTCTCTTAACAGTATTTGAATTTTAATTATCAGTACTTGAATTTTAATTATCTCATTTCTTTGGCTACCACAGCGTGCTGTTACATTAAAAAGTAAAACGGCGTTCCATAGGTATGGTATTGTGTATCTAAAGTATCTATGAAATGTCTTAGATACAAGATACTATAAAAATGTATCTAGATACAGATAAGATACTGTTACGATAAATGTATCTAGATACAGCAAATGTATCTAGATACTGTATCTAGATACTTGTATCTAGTTACTTAACAACACTGGGAATAAGGCATACTGCTTCTCTCTTTATTATGACATTTTGTCCAACAATTTTATCAGGAAGCTTTTTTCGTCGGCCACAAATCAACAAGTTTTGATGAATATCAACAGAGTGAAAATTCAACTGATGGTTTATTCTGACAGTTAACTACCTACTTATTTTGTTATTACAAAAATATAATATCACACCATTTATGTATAGTGGCATGAACGAGGGTTTCAACTTCAACCTAGAACCTAGGTTAGGTACTGCAAGCTTAATCGACGACCTATATAATTAATTTATGGACGATATGAATCTTTCGAACCGTCTTGACGGAATTAATAAACGAAAAGGTATGGTATTTTGTTAGGCCTGCTTTTATAAGTTTTTTTTATTTGGAAAACCGTGATGAAAAACCAAGAATATGTAGTAGGTGATAAAATTAAATTTTTTTCCAGAAAAATGCTTAAATCTGGAGCCAATAATTGTACAATTGACAGAATTTTTGATAGGTACTGTGAATTTGTAGAGTTGAAATGCCCTATAGGGTAGGTACCTATAAGTAGCAATTATTTTATTTAGGTATGTTTTAGATTGTAATATCTGGGAATAAAATTAAGGAATACCGAACGACAGTGGCTAATAATATTTTTTGTACATGCTCTCCAAAACACTAACTTTAGGAACTATAAATAGTCCGCAAAATAGAATTTTAGCGGACTAGTACTTTAATGGTAGCTAAGCGACACTTTGCGGACTAAAATTGTTTTTTGGAATTATTTTTCAGAAGGAATAAACAAAGGCGGTAACAAATCATCTATTGAAAATGTTTATTATGTACCTACTTACAACCCTAATTCTAAAGACAAGACAACATTACCTACTTATTTCGGAACATGAAAATGAAAATGACAAAACTGTCGAGGTAGAAGTCGTCGTTGACGCAACGGCTTGATGAGCTAAGACAAGTTAGCGTGAGACTAACGTAGACGTTGACGGAGCTTCTAATTTTTGTCCCAAAATCAATTCCGATACTTTCCTTTTCTTCTCCAATTAATCTTCAATGTAGCTCTCAGCGACCGACGACGACCGCCAGCCCTCAAGACGTTTTAAAGTAACCAATTCGGCACCTGGCATCGGCCACAAGCGTCGCAGACGTTGCCCTCAGCATTGAAAATTTTGACCACAGGGACGGAGGTTTCAAGGGTTTTGACTAAACAAAATATAATAATTAGGTACTTACTTTGAAGAAAGTTATTATGTAATAGGAATAGATACTATTGGTGGGTTTATGCTCACTTAACACCTAACATTTAACATTTATGATTTACCATTTAAGATTTAATCAAAATCAGTGACGTTTATGTTGAAAATTGAAATGCTAAATGTAACCAATCACCTCCTTTTGACATCACATGATAGGAGGAAAGAAATGTCAAGCAATTGACAAGTAAGTGACGCTTGACGGATATCACCAATTTCACGCAAGCGCACATGTCATTACACTTAAAATTTAAAATTTTAGATTTAAGAAAGTTCAAGTTAACGATCTTTCAAGGTCATCCCTTAAATGTTAAATACTGTAAATCTTAAATTTTAAGTCTTAAATCATGCGTAAACTTGCAATGACTACTTCTATGTAATAACCTCACTTTTAACTACATAAATCTTAAGTGGTACATGTTGAATGTTAAATGTTAGGTGAGCATAAACCGACCATATATTTTAATGAAACTACACTGCAACAAACTTAATAAGCCCACCTACCTTAAGGCTGGCGCTCGAATCGTTTAAAAATGACATTTTCGCGACTCGGGAATTCCTAGTCACAGGAGGCTACGAGTGGCCTAACGAAGTGGTTGAAAGTGCATTTTGTAGATGAAGGATCAGACTACAGGATGACATTAATTTAAAACTCATATTTTGAAAAAAAAATTATACGGACAAATTTTTTTTCAAAATATGAGTTTTAAATTAATGTCATTCTGTAGTCTGATCCTTCATCTACAAAATGCACTTTCAACCACTTCGTTAGGCCACTCGTAGCCTCCTGTGACTAGGAATTCCCGAGCCGCGAAAATGTCATTTTTAAACGATTCGAGCGCGCCAGCCTTAAGGTTAATAATATTTCTTCGTTTACAACATGCATCGGCCACGTCGTTTTCACTCTTCCACATCTTGAACGCCTCGTATTCCTTTTCGTAATGAATTCTAGACTTCTTTGACAGCAAATCGAGCTCAATATTTCTTGCTCTCTGCGAAATAAGGGTTTTCAGCATAAAAGGATGGAAGATGTGCCATGTCAGACCCCCTATGCGCCGCCATAAACAGTATACCATCAGTAAACATCTTGGATTCGTCCGCTAAAACTCTATTTTGCGTACTTATAACATAAATAACTATTTTTTCATATTTTTATTATTATTTATTTTGCAACTGTGCTAATCATTGATATTGAGTATTAAAGAATTATACTGAAAGAATATGCTTCTCACGAGCTAATTTCGGCAATATGGAAATGGTTGATATTAACAATAATAACATAATACATACATAATAACAATCAACAAAATATGCAAAAATCGAATTGTCAAACTTCCAAGTTACTTCGCGCCAGGCAAGGGATGCGGAGGGGTGTAGAAGGGACATGCGAGAGCGAGTGAGTCACAGCGCGCGCGGACGAACCTTAGATTTTGCACTGGTTAACATTTAATTAATTATCTCGGTTATCACTAATCCAAAAAATCCAAATTGAACGCTGTACGCATCCTCATGAATTGTTCTATAATTAATCAAGAACACATTTTCTTGATAAATGCAATATTTAAGGAGATTAGACCGTGGAAAGGAGAAAAACTCCGAAAATCACTGAAAATTTTGCGAGGGTCGAACCGAGAAAACAACGAAAAACTGCGTTCGGGTCCCATATACGCCCGTGCAACTAATATATTTTGATAATTAAAAAAAAATACAAATCGTACAGAGACCACTTTGAAATTTTAACAGTAGGTAAAACTTGATGTCCTCTTTCTGATTTTGCACTTAACTCGAATTTTTTGGATAGTGCCCTTACGCACTGGACGATTTTTGGACAACTTACGGCTTTTTGATCCTTAGGGCATAACCTACAATTCTGGCTAGGTCATACATTTTTACTTTGAGGTGTTCGAATATGCAGTTTTTTGACGTCTTTCGGCTGCCCGGGCACTCTACTATACAGGGTGTCTCTTTTAAAGTGTCAGTTAGCGATATTTGGAGAACCTTTTTGTACAGCTAAACGAAAATTTGCACACGGGGGTTTCAATTCATTGCCCATCGAATGAAAATATTTTCGTCTTTGACGTACTTCCGGTTATACCGGAAGTGGCCGCCATCTTTGTTATTTTAAATGGAAAGCCTATATTTTGACACTAGATTCGGATTGGCCTCTTAATTGTGGGTTTATTGCACCCCCACTTTACCTACCTAACTGTCATAGTATTTGACATATGTCAAAATTTGTGTAAAAAAATTGATTTTTGTCCGGCATTTGAAAAATTTGTATCTTCCAGACGGTTGAAGATTAAGGAACCAAACTTGGAGGGTTGAAAGTACAAGGTTTGAGATTTCGGCTGGTCGCTCCCGCGTTCTTGATGACGTAACAATATGGCGGAAATTAATTTTTTAAAATGGCGTAACGAAATTGTCCACAACTCGATTTTTTTAAATGCGATTACCATAATTTTATTCATCCAAAAGATGCAAAATTTGATTCTCTTTTGGCTAGTATTAGCATTCCCTATACCTATTTTCAATATTTTTAAAAATATTTGCAATAAATGCATTTGTGCGAATTAAAAAAATTTATCACAGCAGGCTAATTTGTCTTAAATCGAATTGTGAAAAAATGTATTCGTTCAATAACTTATCGCAGGTCGACAACAAAAGCTCTTTTGATTTTCTATCTGTACGAGGTTCAGCAACTGCGAAAGAATTGTGTCTAAGGACAAGCTTTCCTGCATGTACTAAAATTTGCCAAAAGTGAAGAATAACGAATTTTTCAAAGGTGTGAAGGACATTTTAAACATTTCATCGCTCCAGGATCTCCTAGTTACATTGCTTAAACTTTAAAAACACATTAATATTTAATACCTTCGATTAATGAATACATTACAAATTAAAGTTATGTCTGTATTTTAACACGTGCTCGAACTTTCTCCCTTCAAACTCCAGGCATAACTCCACTCTTTTCATTAAATTTGGACCTGTCGCTCTTCTAATTTCATCTTCATCCAACGTCTGCAATGCGTTTTGAACTCTGTCTATCATGTCTTTTGTTGTCGGGGGGAAAGCGTACACTTTATCTTTAATCGCCCCCCAAAAGAAATAATCTAAAGGCGTTAAATCAGGTGAACGCGCTGGCCAAAGGAAAGGACCGTTATTAGCAATCCACCTGCCATTGAACGTATCTTCTAAAAAAGTAGATATTATCCTGGCCCTGTGAGCCGGAGCACCGTCTTGTTGATAGTAGGCTGCTACATACTCTGCAAGAGGCGGGTACAACAATGTTTTGCAAAATATTCAAATAGCCATTGCTGTTCAGATTTTCATTGTAAATGTAAAAGCATAACACTTGATTAAATTTAAGTGCACAGAACACATTGAACTCCCAATTTTCTTGAAAATGTACCTCGCGAGTGGCATGTGGGTTTTCGGGAGCCCAGTAGTGAATATTATGACGGTTGAACATTTTGTTTTTCTTAAATTTAGCCTCATCAGTCCATATAATATTTCTGAGAAAATTTTGATCTTCTTGAGAGTTTATCAGTAACCATTCTACAAACCGTAACCTTCTTTGGTCGTCACCTGGGTGCAGCGAATGAACACTGTAGAAACAAAACGGATGCCATTTGTGCTTTGATAAAATCCGATTAATACTGTTTCTCTTCAAGCCTAAATCTTCTTCAGCTTCTCTCAAGGAAGCAGTAGGGTAAGCTGTGAAATACCCTAGAACTGTAACTTCATTATCCTCGTCGTCTACGGCTGTTTTTGTTCGGACTCGCTTTCGGAGAAAAGCACCATGTAAGGAACAATTACTTAGTAATCTTCGGATTGTACGTTCGTTAGGTCGAGGCTTGTTCGGATATCTTTCGACGAACGTTCTGCAAGTTCTTGCGGCGATTTGTCCGCATTCACCATGTATCAACAATAAATTTAAAAAATCTTCGTTAGTATAACCCAAACCCGCCATTTTTTTAGCAACAAATTTGACAGTAGCGCAAAAGCCATAGCTAACTATGTTTATCAAACACTGCTTGCTGTGATAAATTTTTTTAATTCGCACAAATGCATTTATTGCAAATATTTTTAAAAATATTGAAAATAGGTATAGGGAATGCTAATACTAGCCAAAAGAGAATCAAATTTTGCATCTTTTGGATGAATAAAATTATGGTAATCGCATTTAAAAAAATCGAGTTGTGGACAATTTCGTTACGCCATTTTAAAAAATTAATTTCCGCCATATTGTTACGTCATCAAGAACGCGGGAGCGACCAGCCGAAATCTCAAACCTTGTACTTTCAACCCTCCAAGTTTGGTTCCTTAATCTTCAACCGTCTGAAAGATACAAATTTTTCAAATGCCGGACAAAAATCAATTTTTTTACACAAATTTTGACATATGTCAAATACTATGACAGTTAGGTAGGTAAAGTGGGGGTGCAATAAACCCACAATTAAGAGGCCAATCCGAATCTAGTGTCAAAATATAGGCTTTCCATTTAAAATAACAAAGATGGCGGCCACTTCCGGTATAACCGGAAGTACGTCAAAGACGAAAATATTTTCATTCGATGGGCAATGAATTGAAACCCCCGTGTGCAAATTTTCGTTTAGCTGTACAAAAAGGTTCTCCAAATATCGCTAACTGACACTTTAAAAGAGACACCCTGTATAGGTTTACTGCACTTGCGTCAAGTTGAAAATAAAGTTCAATTAAGAATAAATGTTCAATTTGTCTTATTTTCAACAGTGTTTTCAAAATACCGCACATGTGATTTTTTGTGCATAGTTTCCTTATGTGTTCTAAATTATCATATGCAAAAATGACATGTGCGGTATTTTGAGTACTGGGTGGCCCATGTCCAAGTTCTAATTCATACGCCCCTTTACAGTTTTGTCTTTCAAAATTTACACATTTTTTGTGGTAATTTGGAAATACAAAACAGTTTGTTCATTTTGTTTTTTTTTTGTAGGGCGGCCATTGATGGGGCAGATAGTGTTGGTATGAAATATTTAGAATCGGCACGTGATAAGGTGTTGATGGGACCTGAACGAAAATGTCGCATCCCCGATGAAGAGGCCAATCTCATAACCGCATTTCACGAAGGAGGCCATGCGATTGTAGCTTTTTACACAAAAGATAGTCATCCGTTGCATAAAGTCACTATTATCCCAAGGGGGCCCAGTCTTGGTCATACGGCTTATATTCCTGAGAAGGAGCGATATCACGTTACCAAATCACAACTTTTGGCTACAATGGATGTCATGATGGGGGGTCGAGCTGCCGAGGAGCTTGTTTTCGGGTTGGAAAAAATTACATCAGGTGGGTTTTGATGTCGGTACTTCTACCAAGGTCAGATCTATAGCAGTTTCAAATGTGACAAAATCTAATCTGTCAATGTTTGTCATATTAGCATACAAATGATTCAAATGAAAGTATGTGTTACCGAGCACTATCCAGAAGATTTATAGATCTGGAATCGACTTTGACTGTTTTAATACTATATAATTGTTTCTCTTTTAAAATTTCAATTTGATAAATAATTGCCATAAAGGCTCAATAATCTTTTCTTAGAGCAGTTGCGGATTGTTACATATCTGTCTGCTAGCGTAATAGCCATAATGCATTTGTTTATTCACGACTATTAAATAATGCCATTGTTATGTACGTAACTATGGATACATAATCTTGTTCATAAAATACAGCGTGACTTGTGGTCATAAGTCACGCTTCTGTCACATTATTTCACAGTACCTGTAATGTTGGCTGCCTATCCAATGAACATCATGACCTTTCAAAATCAAGCGAAAGTGTGCCAAAGTAGATCAAGCATCAAGCTGTTCCTATCATTTGTCAACTTTTTGTTTTTGTTGGTTTGTGTTTACAATAAATATAAAGTGATAAAAATTTTTGAAAAATTTCAATAGTCTTGGATGCATATATTTCAATAATCGTGGATAAAACATCGTATTTAACTCGCACATATGGGCCATTATTCAGTTGGTTGTTTAGAACTCAGCCGCGTGAATAATGGCCTTCATAATGTGCTCGTTTAATAATATAGTATTATCCACAACTTGTCTATTATTAAGGTATAAAATCATTCTTTGCACATCTATAATCTATGCTATAAAACACTAGTGTTTTATTTTTCATAAAACACTCCACAGTTTGCTACGGTAGCAAATATCGGTGGCCTAGTCCTGCGATATCGACATTAGAATAAATTGCCATTTTCATATAATTTCTAATTTATTTATGCCCTAATAAGTAGACAGTTGGAGGATAAAACGTTATATTTTCTTGCGTGTCTAAAATGCCTTATAAGACTCACGTACCATAAATAACTAATTATATCAATTCATTGATCAGAAAATAATTATCATCTTTTATTTTTTATACAGGGGCTAGTTCTGATTTAAAGCAGGCTACTTCCATTGCAACCCACATGGTTAAGGACTGGGGCATGTCTGAAAGAATTGGACTTAGGACCATGACGGAAAATACAAAACCATTTCAAGGAGATAGCTTAGGACCCGCGACCAATGAAATGGTATAATTCAATTTTCTTTAAATATTTCCGAATGTTTTATAATAATTATAATTGAATTTAAGTGTGGGGCTGATTCTAAGTGAATTTATGTCATCACATTAGTCTGTTTGTGTCTGGCTGTGCCAGATTTCTGCATCTCATTATCGATCACTTTAAGGCTGAAATGGAGTGTCCTCGGTACGCGCTGCCGCGGACACTCCGTTTCAGCATGAACTTCCCCCAGAAATCCTGCTGATGATTTCTCATGATTTATGTACCTAAGAATCCACTTAGAATCAGTCTTTCTTCTTTTAATGTGTGGTTTTTAAGGTTAAAAACACTTTGTTACTTAATCAGAGAAGTGTAGTCTCGTCTACTTAATTTTTCTGTTGCAAATTCAATTGCGGAATTACAAAATTTCTTTACAGTTTACAATTTCTGTACAGTTTCGGTCACAAAATTCCAAAAACATCAACTTCAGTGTGACATCACAAAATGTGAAGCGATTTTGTTTTTTTTGCGTGGTATGTTGGCAAATATTAACGATATTTGACTTCAACTTCAAAAAACAACTTCCTTCTTAAAATAAAGCTTGCTTTACATAATTTTTTTTTGATGTTTGACACTTTATGACCGAAACTGTACCTTCTCTCCATTCATTTTTTATTGAAGTGACAGAACGTCAAAATTTGAATTTTATGTTGGTATGAGGAAATTTTGCAAGGAATTTTACTAACAGGTGAGTTGATAGAATGCGATACGTCAGAAAACATGGCAAATGTCAAAATTTTGTAATTGCTCTCAATTGGCCTAAGACGGCCTTTGTGTGCGTGCAGTTTTGAGTAAAGTGCAAAGAAAAATATTCACGAAAAAGTCTCAGGTACGTTTATCTGTGACACTGCTTCTAACAATAAAAATAAACCCTAGAAGATTTGGCTTTCCCGCTAAATTTCTATCAAATTGTCAAAAGTACAGGCCCTTACAAATTAGGGTTGTACAGTTCCAGAAAAATTTTAGATCTTCAATAGAAAATGAATGGAGTTTATGTGGTTTATGTTAAGTACGATAGTACAAAATTCTTCCGCAACCTATTTGACATATTCTTTACATTTGAAAAGCGCTATTATGTTACGCATATCTTTTTTAGGTTGATAATGAAATCAAAAGAATATTGTCTGAGAGCTATGACCGAGCCAAGCACATTTTAAAAGCTCACTCCAAAGAACATAAAGCCCTGGCAGAAGCATTGATGAAATACGAAACTTTGGACGCACAAGACATTAAAGCCATAATGACAGAAAAAATACCCCACGTGGAAAAATCCTAACAGTGATAATATGAATTTGAGGAGATCCCACCATTTCTTAAGCCATCGCTCCATATTAGGAATTGTTACTTTTTTCTGTTTAATGAATCAACTTTACATATAATATGACTGTATAATAAAAACATGGACGGGCTTATTATGTTATTTTAAGTTTATTAAGTTTATTAAGAAACTCAGCGATTTCTATTGACAGTTCATCTATTCGCGAAAATCAGAAAAGTGTCTGACATCTGGTGGCAATACTTTAACTACACTGAGAGACAGGATACGGAAATACTTTTAAACGTCCGTCATCATAATTTCGGCTTACGTCAGTCAGTTGCGAGGTTAGGTAGTAGTTTTGTTAGGAGACATCCTCCCGCTACTCGAAATTTTGTGAATAATTCTGTGGAATTTTACATTTTGTGTACTTAAGTGGAACATTGTAAATCCAGGAAAACTTGGCTTTTAAAAAATCCACGTATCAATGTCACTGATGTCACCAACTGACTGTCAGGCACGTCACGCTAGAATGCTCACTTCCGGCTCCCCAATGGGGTGAGACCGCCATTTTGTGGTTTAGCAATGCCATCTATTAGCAGCTGATTTTCGCGAATACAGACACTGACAAAAAATGGGCAGTTTAAAAATATAGGCCGAGATTTTTGACATTTCGTCGCTTTAGAATGACAGGGTTGTAACTGAACAACCAACCATTTTGAGTAATAAAAGCTTGAAGTTTTAACTTGCTTTAATTTATTTTCTTTAATAAAAATCTCATGCAACACATTTTTGAAAAACTTACAAAAAATTAAGTAATTCAATAGATCCATAATATTTCTATTGACATTGCAATCTTCTCAGTAATATGAACTCAAAAACCGTAATTAGAACCTTGTTACCTAATTTTAATGATTTCAATTTATAATACAAGGGTGTATGTACCAGTTAAACCCTTATCACGCAATACTGTTGCGTGATAAGGGTTTAACTGGTACATATATACCCTTGTATTATAAATTAAAATCATTGCAATTCTAGGTAACAAGGTTCTAATTACATGAATTTCTTAAACTCACGTTAGAGGGACAAGACTTTTCGGTAAAAGATGTAAAGTCCCGTCGCATATTAACGAACACGGGGGTTGTGTGTCTCAGGCTTTTTTTCTGTTGGTTTGTAAACGGGATTTCACATCCGTCAAAACTCGCGTCACTCACTGTCAGTGTCAATAAACAGTAACAATGGGGGTTAAAAGAGATCTTTGTTGTTAATTATTGTCCATGACAATAATTTTGATAGAACTGAAATCCGCAGTTTACAATCCAACAGAAAAAAAGCCTGAGACACACAACCCCCGCGTTCGCAAATATGCGACGGGACTTTATACATATAAAAATTTTCATTTTTATTTTGGTTTTCATTATGGGCACAATTTTTTGGCTCTATTGAAGACAGTAATCTACAAATTTATTTTAGGTAAAACCGAAATGTACTTATAAAATAGTCGGAACTTACAGCTCTGAAGTTTCATGAGGTATCCTAATAGTAATAATTATTGAGGAGTTATGAATATTCTCTAGTAATGGAGAAGTATTTATACTTAGGTACCTACTCATTTTTAGGGCGGTAAATTGTTTAACTTTTTATGACTTTACTCTAAATAAAAAGACGAAGAGCTGTCACTAAACTGTCAAATATGCACAGATTATAGAGCAATATCATAGCAAAATACTTTCGCAAAATTTATCAGATAGAACTTTGTTGCAAAAAAAGTTTTTCAAACTACCGCAGATAGAACTCCGTATCCCCACCACTTTGAAAACCACTATTGATAGATGGCGCCACATGATTGCCAAAGTTAGAACGTCTAATAAGAAGGTGTGTATTATTATCAAAATCTCAGTTTGGATAAAAGTGGCAGATAACCTTGTCATTCTAACCCGACGATTTATCACTTGAATTGACAAGAAAATTCAAAAGAAAAGGTATCGTGTTAATAGCTGCTTCCCATTTACACATTTATCTGAGAAGGCTCACTTAACTCAGCATTTGATTGGTCAATATTCAAATTAACCAATCAAATTGCTGAAATTAACTGAGGCTCAGATAAATGTGTAATATATGGTCATCCTGACGTCATTCAAGTATAAACTACGGCAAAACTACAGTATTATCAGGTGCGTTCTTACACATTTATCTGATGAGGAATCTCAGTTAATCTCAGCAATTTGATTGCTGAGATTTACTGAGGTTCCTCAGATAAATGTGTAAAAGGAACGCGCCTATCGTCATCACAGCCTACTGATCGACGGTTTTAAACACCATGAAAGGAGAAAAGTACCACGACGTCGTACCACAATGGTTCGAGAGAGACAGTGATCTGTGTCGAGTGGTCGAGTATGAGTACTACACCTTTTCCAGTAGTAGTTCAGAAAGCGTCAATTGAATTTCAGAAAGGGTCAGTTGAATTTCAGAATTGTCACTTGAATTTCAGAATCCGTCAATTGTAGTTCAGATTAGTCAATTCAAATTCAGAGAGTGACAATCAGGGGGCTATGCACTTGGAATTAGTTGTACAAAAGTTAGGAATTAATGGAATTGTTTTTGAATTTTTTTGGAATTATTGGAATTTTCATGGAATTATTGGAATTTTAATAGAATTATTGGAATTACTGGAATTTTCTTGGAATAATTGGAATTTTTTTGGAATTATTGGAATTTTTAAGTGATTCTAATGGAATTATTGGAATTATCTTGGAATTAATATGCCTAACGCGCATGCGCACCAAGGTTACCTGCGTCCAGACCTGCGCACTTTCACAAGCTCACGGTGACAGCTATGACATTTCGAATGAAGTGAGGCGAGGTTCGAGGTTATGTTTACAAATTATTTTTTTGAAGAAAAAGAGGGCAATGAAGATTTTGTAAGGGTGGTTGTCGGTGAGAACACACAACCTTTTCTCGTTAAAAAAACTTGGTTAGTTTGGTTATTACGAAAAAACTCGAGAAGGGTCCGTTCTGATAGGTTGCACAGGTTTAAAAATTGAATTAATTACCTATCTTTTGTCAAAAAATTGTACTTCTCTTTCTAATTGTAAGATTAAATGAAATGATCGAAAATGTGTGTCTTCTTTGTGGCCCAAAAACTTATACAGGGTGGGTAATTTTTCGATGCTCACCATGGGATCTCCTAAACGGTAAAAGATACGGGATCGGTCAAATTAGAGAAAAGTTGTGCTATTTCTTGGCGATTAAGAATCTGAAGAGAATTCTCCGATATTCTGATTTCGTTCCTGAGTTATCACAAAAAATCTGAAAATTGTCAATTTAAAAAGATTGAAGTTATTTAAATGAAACTTGGAACTTTTATATTTTTGACAGCTGTCAGTTGACTGATATTAACAGAAATTTTCTAGGCCTTCTAGATTTTGAATAGACAGTCAACTTTCCTTTTTATTATGGGCGCCATATTGAATTTTAACACCTCCGGATACACAGAAAAATTAGTTTCTCAAAAATGTAACCAACATTGACGTTTTTGAAAAAATATGTGAAAGCCTGAATTACACGGCGGCAAGACGTACTTTATTATTGTTAAATTCAATTGTTTTCACATATGTTATAAGAGATTGAAGTATTCGGCGTACTTTTTCGCATTTGTTTTTCATCTAAGTTTAAGCTGATTTTACAAATTATTCATACCAATTTTCAAATTCTGACATCTGTCAAAAAAGTTCATGTTGACTACATTTTTGAAAAGCAAGTTTCCGAGATGCTAATGGTGAGCATCGAAAAATTACCCACCCTGTATACCTATAGGTCTCGATATATCTATACATATTTCTTGTAGAACAAAAAACCGCTGTTGAAGCTCTTTAAATTAGTACCTTGGTTGATGGTTGCTTACATTAGTTGGTGTAATCTGAAATGTATCTACTAAATCGTGGCTCTTGGGAATGATAGCAATTCTGTCGTCATTTAAATTGCCGCCTATTTGGTACGCATGCGCAAAGGGACTGAATTATTGGAATTTTTTTGGAATTATTGGAATTTTTTTGGAATTATTGGAATTTTTGAATTTTTTACAGGAATTATTGGAATTATGTGAATTTTTGTGGGATTATTTGGAATTTTTTTGGAATTGAATTTTGTTGTACAAAGAAAAAGAGACTGCATAACCCCCTGGTGACAATTGTATTTCAGAATAGTCAAATTCAATTGACGCTTTCTGAACTACTACTGGAAAAGGTGTAGTGTAGTGTAGTACACACACAGATGGAGCTAAATGTATTTTTGTTCTAGTAATTTTCTAGTAACTTTTAAGTTTGTTGCGTTTGTTGTCTAGTAGACTGTGACTGTCATTGCAGTTGTCAGCTGTCATTATAACGTCATCGAGCCGAAACACGAATGTACGAAAGGAAAGATTCGAGAAACGTCAGCCCTTGAACTGAACATATTCAGGGTGAAAGGTGAAATATTAGTATTATTGTGATGTTGCTGTTTTCTTCTATCTATTGAAATAATTAGAAACATGACTACCGAGGAAAAATTTAACGCCGCAGTTAACGTAATCAGAAGTCTCCCGAAAAATGGTAAGAAATCACTCAATTTTTTTTTATATGAAGAGTTTTGCATTAACCGAAATTCATGAGGACCTCAAAATACTTTGAACAATATATCTGCTTAATTGTTGTTTAATATGTAATTGTAGAATCAATAATTCTATTACACATTATCAGGCCATCCTTCGTAGAAGTTTTGCCACTATGATAATGATTATGAAGGAGTTGTTTGTGAGGTTGTTTGTTATCTAGAAACATGATGTCTTGCTTTTCAGTCAACTTTATCATTGTACTCTGTTCAAGGGTCAGTTTATTATTATTTTCTGTAAACAAGTAAAAATGGTAGAAATGGCACTTAATATCTATTTATATAATGAAATAAGGCTTACCTGGTAAACACTCTTCTACCCTCACTTTATTTATGTATAATGTACCTAGGTCGGGAGACTTTCTAAGGGCTGGTTGTTCAGTCCATGGTCTCATCCATGATTAGCTAACATCGGATTGATTGCCGTGGATACTCATTGTTGTAAGAATTGTATCCATGGAAATTATAACATGGTTAGGCTAATTATGGAATAACCAGGCACTGAACAACCCAGGGTAACAAACGCAGGGGCTGTGAGTCAAGCTTTTTAACCTCCCCAACCCCAACACAATTTTAAAAAAATGGGAGGTTACTGCAATCACTAAAATTTTCGAATTCGAGATAAGACCGGATCTATGCGTTTTGAGGTCTCAGGAACCCAAAAAAGTGGTTTCTAAAATGTGTCTGTGTGTATGTATGTATGAAAAAATTCTTTCTCATTAAAAGGGAGCGGGCTGACAGCGGATGACATAAAGTGGCAGTTATTGTCAAAAAGGTGGAAAAAGATTAACCTTAAAAGGAACATACTGTCAAACGTGACGGGTCATGTCCGAGGTGACGTCGGTATTTGTCAGAAAATTGCGAAATTAGTCAAGGATTTAAAAAATTCTGTTGAATTGACTACTATCTACACAGAATACAAAGATCCACGCGATGGGGAGGTTCCAGCCGCTTCTCTGCTGCATTTTTTCTTTTCTTTTTTGTTAAACGGGCTTTCAGTTCCGTCAAAATTTCTGTCCAGTGTCAAGAAGCAGAACAATAATTAGCAAGAATAATTGGTCCGACTTCCATTCACTATCTCATTTAGGTATCATTTATTTATTGTTTATTGCGTGACATCTAAATTCGAGTCTAAATTATATGCATCAATTAATATTATTAAAAACCGCTTTGGCAGGTAAGTACCTATACCTGCTCATTTAAAATGTAAATTAAACACGACCTTGTTACGTGAATTCGTTACATGTGTAGTTCCAAATCAACTCCTTTCAATTTTTATATGAAAATTAGGTACTAAATTAACTGGCTACTTTTCGTTTTTGAGCAGTTTGGACTGTCTAGCCTTTCGTCATGGTCTTTACAGAATGAAAAATTGATTTTGCAAGGTATCCAATAATAATTATTGTGTATTGCGAGGTATGTTGTATGTTTGGTTGCACACATTTCTAAAATATTTCAAAGTTGATATCACGGAATCCAAAAAAAACTCATTTCGCCATCTACAAAACGAGATTTCAATGTGCAGAGTCAAGAAAGTTGCGTTTTTGATGTAATTCTTTATTTACAGTTACTGTGTTGCGTTTTTAATACAAATATTGACAATTTGAAGACTTGTTATCTATTAAATTGCAACCCTAAGCCATAACCCTAACGTCCCTAACCCAAATAAGTTCCTAATCATGCCCTATGCCCAACAAAGATGGCGGGCCTACGTCACGCTAATAAGATTATATGGTCTGTCCGGGATCCACACGACCGGGATTCACCCTATTTCCATGGCGAATCATTGTTGTCAACAATGAATCGCCATGGAAATCGGGTGAATCTCGGTCGTGTGGATCCCGGACAGATTATAGCATTGTAATTAATAGTCCGTATTAAAAGTAATGTTTTTGATTATTTCTTGCTTGTTGGCATACTACAGGATGTTCCAGAATTATGTTCTGTAATTAATAACTGTATTATCAGATTTCTTATCTTAACATGGAACATGTATTCAAAGATCTTAATATTCTTAATAAATAAAGGAGTAAGTATATACTCGAAAAGTCACTTTTCTTAAAATTACTCGGAAAACGGAAATGTTACAGTTTTGAAATTTGGAGTAAATGCTAGAGTAAATGTTAATGTTAGCGAGCTGTGATTGGTTTTTGTATTTTCGCTTTTATACGTCAAAGCCAGGGACGTAAAACTGTAATTATCTAAATTACGGTAAATTGCCAAATATATTTTACCGTAAATTATGTTACTCGGTAATTAACCGGATGAATTCCTACCCAACAACTTGGTAGATTACGAAAAGCATTGTTTTAACACAAATAAAACGGTACATTTCTATCTTTCTATCTCAAATAAGGTTTAAGGAAACGAAAGATGTTGTGCTGTCGTTAAAATTAGAAAATAGACTCGTTAATAAATTAACCGGGCCGTTAATGTGTAATATGAAAGCTGTGATTGGTTTTCTATTTTCGCTGTTATAGCAACGGCAAAGCAAAATCGTTCCTGATAGAGGTGCATCTAATTAATTGATGTTTAATTGTAACTAAAATTTAACGGTACTGCTACCAAAGAAACGAAAAACTTGCCCAATGATGTCGAATTTTAAATTACAGGGTTTTGTCGATTTTTTTGTTGTGGTAATTTTATGACTTAAATAATAATAAAATCGTGGGGGGGATTTCACAGTCGGCAGTGGTGTACAAATTTTCGGCAGTGTTAGTGGGAAATGTTAGGCAGTGGTTGCAAAAATTGAGCAAATTCGACAGTCGGGGGACTTCACAGTCGGCAGTGGTGTACAAATTTACGGCAGTGCCCTGAAAATTCGGCAGTGGTGTACAAATTTTTGGGGTGTGAAATGCCCCCCATAAAATCGTAATCTTGGGTCTATTCTATTCTATTCTATACAATAAGAAGAGACTCGCTAAAGCTGGCTAGGACCGAGGCCAGGGCACACCGTTTTAACCTCCCCAACCCCATCACAATTTAAAAAAAATGGGAGGTTATTGCAATCACTAAAATTTTCGAATTTGAGATAGCACCAGATCTTCACGTTTTGAGGTCTCAGGAACCCAAAAAAGGGGTTTTTAAAATGTGTCTGTGTGTATGTACGTACGTACGTACGTTCGTACGTTCGTTTGTAATCACGCCACAGGCAAAACTACTAGACCGATTTAGTTGAAATTTGGAACATAGGCATCTCGTAACCTAACTTAGATCTGAAAAGCTTTTGGAGCCAATCATGCAACCGGAAATGCCATTTTGGCACATCAACTTTTAAATTTTAAATGCACACCCCCATTTTTCACTTCACCATAAGGAAGACCTTCAAATTCTGCTTCTAAAAATGTATTCATTCTTAGTGCCCTTTTGACCAAAAATACAAAAAAAATTGATTTTTATCGGACTTTAAAATCGCGGTACAGCCCAAGCCCCTGAACCGATTTGGTTTAAATTTTGCACATGGGGATTGTATTACACGTCGAGGAGCTGAACAAATTTTGAACTCAATCGACTCACGGAAAGTGCCGTTTTGGCACACCAATTTCCAAATTTAAAATTATTTTTTTATTTGACCATTAAAAACAAGTTTTTGAAAGATTTATTGTCACCATCAGAAGGGTCTTCAAATTTTGGTTTTAAATAGGACAAAATTAATTCGCATTTAGCGCTGTTTGGTTCAAAAAAGCGAAATTTTATAATAACAGTAATAATACATTATAGCCCAAATTACTGAATCGATTTGGCTGAAAATTGGTACATGCAGATCGGGTGACCCGTTGAAGACCTGAAAGGCTTTTGAAAGCAATTGGCCCACGGGAAGTCCCATTTAAGCATATCAACTTAAAATTTTAAATACAAGACCTCATTTTTTATGTCGCCATTAGAAAGGCGATCAAATTCTGGTTCTAAAAATGTGTTCACAGTTTCGGCCATTTCAGTAGAAAATAGAGAAAAAATTCTTTCTCAATAAAAGGGAGCGGGCTGACAGTGGATGACATAAAGTGGCAGTTACTGTCAAAAAGGTGGCAAAAGATTAACCTTAAAAGGAACGTATTGTCAAATGTGATGGGTGATGTCCGAGGTGATGTCGGTATTTGTCAGAAAATTGCGAAATCAGTCAAGGATTAAGAAAATTCTGTTGAATTGACTACTATCTACACAGAATACAAAGATCCACGCGATGGGGAGGTTCCAGCCGCTTCTCTGCTGCATTTTTGGACTAAAATTACTCTAATTCGCTTATTACCCGAAAAGTGATGGACACAATGTTTTCTCGTAAAAATAAACAACATTTTTAGCTTCGAAATTGAGAGGCATTTTGGGGTGCTCCTTAGTGTATGATGTGTATGTACTTGTATGCCTATTTTTTTTATTGCACTCTTAAAGAAACTTAGCAAATGTTTTCCGAAGTTTACAAACTTTTGTACAGGGAAATTGCATCACATTGGATAAATAACTAATTAGATAATAAATTGGTGCTTCACTTCTTCACTTCCTTTCTAATCTTTGGTTGCATACATTAATTTAAAATTTAAAAGTGATGGGAACATGTTAGGGGCTAATTCTAAGTGGATGTGACGTCATGCAATAAGTCTGCTTAGGTGCACAAATCATGAGGTGGCGCTAGCAGTACGATTTTGCAGATTTCTGCAGCATTGCATCTCATTATCCACGACATGACATGCAATTACTGTTATGATTTCTGTACCTACGTAAGCAGACTCACTTGTGTCATGACGTCGTGACATAAATTGTCTTAGAATCAGCTCCTTAATTTATACCGAGATTTTATACGTTAGTCTTAGTGTTAAATTCAGCTACAGTTTTACTCATTAATTTTCATTACAGGATCCTATCAACCCAGTAATGAACTTATGCTGCGATTTTATGCTTACTACAAGCAAGCATCCAGCGGACCATGCACAGGCCGTCGCCCTGCATTCTACGATCCAGTTGGAAGAGTAAAGTATGATGCATGGAAAGCTTTAGGTGACATGCCTAAAACAACCGCAATGGCCAAATACGTCGAGGAACTTCATTCGTAATTTCCTATTCGAAAATAAAGAAAATCACTACATTCGTGCTTTTAGAATTGTTGAGACTATGAGCTTCTCGGATAAAGTGGCAAACTTCCTGGAAGCTCCCTCAGAGGAGGTTCAAGTCGTTAACATGATAATGGACGATCTAGAATTGATTGCGGGCGACGTTTTAGAGAGGGTGCGATCGCAGCCTAATTCACCGTTAGGTATGATGACTTCATGTTTTTATTTTATGAATACATTAATAGTTCATTATTTCGTTCAGCATCACGGGAAGCTTCACCTATTAGAATGAGTAACTCCAGTCTTGACATTTCACCAGTTTCTACCCCAAGTCCTGCAATGGAAGAATCGGATCACAGTGATGATGAATACACTGATACAATTGAGGTAATTATTCTGCGATTTGTACATACATACTATGTTATTCGGTAGAAGATTAATGTTGTTTCAATTATTGGAAAAAATTCAATGGCACTACGCCTGGAATATCTGCAACCCAGCACTCTGCTGGACGTATATGAACTTTGTTGAGTCAACAACGTCAACGAGGCAAAAGTGAGGTTTTGCTCTATGTTAGCCCACCAGAGTGCTGGGTTGCGTACATTTCAGGCGCAGTGCCCGCGCTCAATTGGGTTAAATCTTCCATTTTTTAACAGAAAAAGAACTGACTGACAATAAACTTAAACCAAATTTAATGAAAATAGTGCTACTTCTTGTTAACACGATTATTCGCGATTCAAACAACAAATTTTTGTCACGTCAGATGGGAACACTTGTTATGATTGACTCTAATGTCATCACAAAAATGTCTTGTTTCATGACATTTGAGCAGTGAACTCTATGTTATACAACAACTGGAAGGGATGCTGCCTAACATCCAGCATAGGCAAATGTGAAGCCGATAGAGAAAGCGCTATTTTAGTATATGTGTCACTCTCTGACTTACGGAGTGTATTGTGTCATCCGAAAATGAGAATTATTTAAATCGAACATCTATGTACTGTGTCAGACAGAGATAGATTTACTAAAGTACTGCAGGTTGCGTACTTAGGCCTGCCTCACTTTGTATACATTGAGCATCCGTTCCAGTTGTTGTATAACATAGAGTTCGTTCACTGCATTTGAGCGTTCCACAGTGGTTGCCTTCCCCTCTGTGACGTCATACGGTCAGCCCCAGAACTCGTTTAAGAACCGACAATGGTAGACTCCTAACCGTAATCGAAAATAAATTTTCTTGAACGAAAATTGGGGGGGTTCAATTGTTTTTAACTTTAACGTAACAACCTTTGTTTAGGGCAGTGGGGTTTCGTTACCGTTGCACATAATGACAACGACAGGATTGAAACCCGCCTTTTTCTTTGTACAAAATCTACCCCTAAACTTAGCTCAAACTTTAAAAGCTCTAGAATTAGGGTACTTAAGCACTAAATTGGCAACCCTTAGACTGACGACCGTTATTTTTCCTTTGCCCTTACCATTGCAGACTCTTACACCACGTGTTCTGGGTCACTTTGTTCTGTTCACCATTTTGACCGATTGGTTGTTGCGGCTGTGGTTTTGTGAATACTAATATAATATACATATATGTTATATAATAGTATACTATACAGGGTGAGTCAACAAGGCGACGGCGGTCCATAACTTCTGAACCCTTCCAGATAGGAAATCAATTCAAACGCCATTATGTACAACACCGCCAATTCTACATACTAAAAATACTTTCAACTATACAGGATGTCCCAAAACACTTGCAACGCATGGCAACTTGATTTTTTTTAATGGAACACCATCATTTTGATGTCATATTCTGGATCATCTGTAACATAGCTTTACATCGACATAAGACATTTGATGTTTTAAAGCTCTGTTCTAAAGTAATTAATTCTTTTTGAAAAATTTCGATCATTGCGGGTGCTTCTTAAAAAAATTCCTAGAACTCAATTTTGTATCTAGAGGGCTGAGATTCGGTACGAATATGAAGGAAGGTCTACTCTATCTATCTAACATGATGACTATCATTATCACTATACAGGGTGTTAAAAATTCTGTGTCAAGTTTGGAAAATTTCAAATATGCAAAACTCCATTTTTTCAAATGGCACCCCCTGTTATTATTGTGCCATGGGGTTCGGCTGTTGGATTACTTTATTTTTTATTAAGTATGTCCTATACCTAAAGTCAATACTTCAAAAGATATTCTTTGTCTTATTTATTTTATTGAAGATTATTACGATCTCAATTAAAGAATGCCAGGGACTGTATGACAGTTACGACTAACATTGTTTATTTACATGGTTACCAGACAGTTTGTCACATTTATTGACATACACAATGAATTTCAACCATAAGCGGTAAACCATGTCAATGATTTCTTCCTGGTTGTGTATGTCAATAAATCTGACAAACTGTCTGGTAACTATGTAAATAAACAATGTTAATCATAACTGTCATACCGTCCATGGCAATCTTTAATTGAGATCGTAATAATCTTCAATAAAATAAATAAGACAAAGAATATCTTTTGAAGTATTGACTTTAGGTATAGGACATACTTAATAAAAAATAAAGTAATTCAACAGACGAACCCCATGGCACAATAATAACAGGGGGTGCCATTTGAAAAAATGGAGTTTTGAATATTTGAAATTTTCCAAACTTGACACAGAATTTTTAACACCCTGTATTGTGATAATGATAGTTATCATGTTGGATAGATAGAATGAGCCTTCCTTCATATTCATACCGAATCTCAGCTCTCTAGATACAAAATTGAGTTCTCAGGAATTTTTTTAAGAAGCACCCGCAATGATTGAAATTTTTCAAAAAGAATTAATTACTTTAGAACAGAGCGTTAAAACATCAAATGTCTTATGTTGATGTAAAGCTATGTTATAGGTGATCCAGAATATGGCACCAAAATGGTGGTGTTCCATTTAAAAAAATCAAGTTGCCATGCGTTGCAAGTGTTTTGGGACACCCTGTATAGTTGAAAGTATTTTTAGGACGTAGAATGGGCGGTGTTGTATATAATGGCGTTTGAATTGATTTCTTATCTGGAAGGGTTCAGAAGTTATGGACCGCCGTCGCCTTGTTGACTCACCCTGTATATTTTATGATTATTAATGAACTTCGCCTAAAATATTTTCCACTAGTTTCCAGAATCAAGACGAATGGAACGATATATGGAACAAATCCCTAACGGACATGTATTTAAGGAACATGTGCCTCGTTCTAGGACCAAATCACAATCAAATTACATAGATATCTCATATGAAGTATCAAAGGCTGTGCAAAACTTACGAGTTGACATTGAACGACTAACTGCAAAAATCAATACTTTAGAAAAATCTTCAGTTGCTGTGAAAACAAGAGGACTATTTGCTGGAGTTCCCTTAAAGCTTATTGCATTTATTATAGTTTGGCCTTTTTTGGCTAACATTCTAATGAACAAATTAAGGAGGAAGTAGTTTTTAATTGTTAAATTGTACATATTGGTGTATAGTAGGTATAATTGAGGCATCCGGCGTTGTTAAGCAAGGACATTTTACTCGTATTTTTTGTTATGTAGATTTTTATATGGTTTGGATATAGATATTACCTATATATAAATTTTATTAGCCGGACGTTTTTTTACTTCATCCACATACCACAACTGTACACGCGGATTAAAAAGCTACCGGAAGATGTACTCAAAGCGATGTGTATCCCTTTAGATGCTTATCACATAGATGGATATGTAGGTGCCGCCTGGATTTAGTGGGGAATCAGGTGCAGAGTTTATCAATCTGCACCTAGTAGTAGTTCCTCCGCAGATGCACAGGCGAATTGTTGGAAATTTGCTTTTCAGGATTAAAAAAATTGCGAATTGGGATGAAAAACCTGAGGTAGACCTTTACAGTGTTTGCAGCAGAAAATGAACAAAAGACATAAAAAATTTGAAGTTGTAGAATTAGCACTCCAGGGGGTAGGAAAATATGGCAGAGAGGGGATGAGAAGACCAAGGCAATTAAAATTTCGAGCAGTTGAGTAGAAATACCAAAAGAACACGGAAAATAGGCAAATTTTGCAAATTTATGTTTTGGAGGGGTTGAAATACACATCGTCATTTCTTAATTTTTTGTAATATCAACTTGAAATTTTCATTGATTCATATATACCTATAAAAATGCTAATTTTTATATATTTACAAACTTTTTGTTATTTCCGGTTTTGTCCTAATAAGTCAAATTTAATTTCTATTTTTTTGTTTATTTGTTTTGTCTCACATTTGTAACATAATGACGCATCCTAGTTTCTAAAGAAATCAATGGAATAAAGATTATTATTATTACATCTTCTGTCTTTTTATACTAAAAACCCTTTTTAGTATTTCGTCCGGGGAAATATTCAATTTAAGGCGATTTTTAAAATTCCGCCACGATTTAAATTTGGCGCCCAGAATAGGATCGGCAGGAAACTGTAATTCATAATTTCAGTATTCTGTTACAGGAACCATTACCAAGAGCTATTAGCTGCTGCCCCCTGCCGCGCATAATGCGCGTCTGTTTCGTGCTGTATGCCGTGGCTGTCTGCTGTCAAATTGACACTACATTCTAGAAAAAGTGATGTTTGCATCGTACGTGAACGTGATAAAAATCGCCATTATCACCTAGAACTCGTGAGATTCAGAGGTGTCGAGTGTTTTAATTCATTTTTTTCGGTTTCAATTATGTTTATCAGTGCCATAGAGGCATTTAATTCAGATTACAGTTCGGAACGAAATAAAAGTAATAGTGATCAAGCCATGCCTGCTATATTGAGTAGCAATTCGTAAGTATTAAATTTTTTATTATTTTACCCAATGTCGGCTGGGGACACGTCATGTATTGTTTATGACGTTTGTTTGCTATTTTGCATGGAACGAAAATAACCTATCATCTTCATCTTCACTGTTGACGTTTTGTGGGTCACGTAGGTGTACCGTACAAATGCGTACAAATGACAAAATTTACTTAATCCATTGTCCAACTATTCCTGTTAACTATTACCTACTTAGGTATAAGTAAAGATTCATACTTAATACGCTTTTTTTTATTATTTTATTAATCAGAATTAAGTATTTACTTTAGAAAATTAAAACCCATGCCATTTTTGACTCAGTACTTTTCCATTGCCTCATTACTTATATGTAGAACATACATACTATTGTTTATACTTTGTGCTGTGCTTCTGATATGTAGGTACAGCATGCGTCAGAACAGACTCGGTCATGACGCCTAAAAACCGGAGTTACCTGAAATTATATCATTGTCACAATCAATGCTATTCAAGTATTTCTTGAAATTTGTCAACATTGACATCAATTGAGAGAACTTGATTGGTCAATGTGACTATTGTTTACGTTGTTGTCTGGGATATATCAATGTTTTATTGAAATTTGTCAACATTTTCAGAAAGTGGTTGGGTCTTGCTAAATGTCAATTGACTTGTGAAAAATAGAAATCAAAATTGATATATCCCGTGATATCCTGATATCCCAGATAACAACGTAAACAATAGCCACATTCCGCCAATCCAGTTCTTTCAATTGATTTCAATATTGACAAATTTCAAGAAATACCTGAATGTCATAACTTTCAAAGTAGGTAGTTGTCAATAGGCATCTTGCACATTTCCTAATTTCGGATTATTTTAATGTAAATGCATCAATAAAGATACAAGATACAATGAATCGTCCGCGAACATCAATCTTATTTAAAAAACGTTTGCTTATTTGTAAATAATAATTCGGAAACGCCGTTGTGCGACCTGTGACGTCATAGATCGTACAGCCTATGCGATCTGGCAACAGTTTATTATTTGAGGGTGACGTTTAATAATTACTTTGATTATTTTATACATTAAGTATTGAACCAATCCAAAGGTAGATTTTGTTCACAGTAACCTAGCAACCTCTAGATTACAGTGATAAGACGACAGTCGTAGTTCAAATCAACTGGTAATTTTACGGCATTTAACACAACTGTCATTAAAAAATGGCAAAAGCAAAAATATACTCAAAGTAAACATTTAATCAGATTTAGAAAAAGATACGGTTACCAGATTTGTACAGAAAATTGTTGGGTAATTTTAAACTGTGTGGTATCTTGTTATAATTACAGTTAAATAACAAAGTCACTCGCCGGAATGTAAATTTGTAGCACTTTATAACATTCTCCTAAAACTCACGAGCCAACAACAGGAACTTAACATTATTTTAAACACTGGATATGAGCAGGTCCTCCTCTTTTTAAGCTATTAGTTATTTTTTCAATTTATCAAATCTCTTCTAATAAACTCTCCCCGGTGTCCTTCGGTCTTCCTGTGTCGCGTCTAATTGGTCTTCGCTTCCTATATCCTTCGTATCAGTTTTGTTTCGTCCATTCTTTTCATAGTAGGTAGATGCCCCCGAACAAGACTTCACCTAATAAGTACTCCATTGTAAAGTTTTAGGTATTCTACCAAATTTCATACTCGAGCAAGCTCTCGGCGTCTTTTTGACCTAAAAAAAATCTACCATTTTGACTCGTAGTTCAACCATTCGGACGTCAAACCCGCGGCAATCAAGAGACGACTTATCATATTACTAATGATTATTTTATTCATTAAGTATTGAACCAATCCAAAGGAGCATTTAGCATACCAGTAATCCTCATTACAGTGATAAGACTACAACGTCAACTTGACACTACTTACTCAATACTTTAATTTATAAAATAATCTGCAAAATACGATTCGTAGTCTCTTGGTTGCCTTGTTGAGTCCTCATAGATGCACTACTTGTCAAATGGTAGATTTTTGTCGGCCAAAGAGGACTCGAGCGAGCTTTCGTCCTCTTTTTAGCCTAAAAAAATCTACCATTTTGACTCGTAGTTAACAGCCATTCGGACGTCAAAACCCGCGGCAATCAAGAGACTACTCGTCGTATTACTATTGATAAGTCAAGCTTGACAGTTGACAATATAGGTAAATTTTCGCGATTTAGTGGTTCAAACCACAAATGCTTAGCTGCTATTGGTTCATTTACCACATTTACTAGAAAGTTGTTTAATAAAATAGTCAAACTACTGTCAGTTTCAAACCTTCCTCCGTATGTAGCAGGGTTGGAAAAAATCACGATTTTTTTAAAAAAATCAAAAATCATTGATTTATTTTAAAAAATCGCGATTTTTTTGATTTTTTTGATTTTTATTTATTTATTGCTTTTAAAAGCGTTAGCAGATTATTTTATTCAAATTATCAACTGAAGAGAAAGAGCTAGCCTTAACAACTGTTGAAGAAATGTATGGAAATAGTGGATTGCTGCCGATAATGATTCAGTTACAGGCACAAATGGAACCATATTTAAAAAAATTATGTTTTCAGAGGAAATTTTATCCAAAGTAACACCTCTACAGTGGTGGGTTTCACAAAAGGATGTCTACGAAGTCAAAAACGTATTAGTTAAAGTCAAACATTTTTTATGTGCGGTCAGATGGTTGGCGTCTGTAAAGCGAGTCTTCTCCTCTTTTGGATTGGTGCACTCAAAATTACGGAATAAATTAGGCATCGAAAAAGCCGGAAAATTAGTGTTCCTCTATAAATTTTATAATGAAAATTGAAAATAAATGTAAAAATTCTTCATAAGTTTATACTCCTATACAGGCTGGTCGTTTTATCTTGAGACTGGCAAATATCTCGAAAAGGAAGCATTTTAGAAAAAAATGTTTTTTATAAAAGTTTTATGACTTCGAGGGGGAAAATAGATAGCATCATCGCCATTTTGATTCAAGGTCAAATGAAGGTCAACTTGATTATTTTAAATGGAAATCTATATTTTTTATTACAGATTCTTATTCCCCGTAAAAGAACAAACAACTCTCATCTAAACTATTTTTGGATACGATGGATGTAAATTTTAACCTTTTTCGAAATTCCTAGACATTCCCTAGTAACAGTGGCAAGACAAAACAAATGAACAACGGTTGTAACTTAGCAACGATGAATTCTAAATTCTAGATAAATAAACCACAAAAATTGTTGTAGATTTTGTTTTTGCCATGCCGCTGTTGTTAGGGAAGGCAATGGATTTCGAAGAAGATTAAAATTTTCATATAAATATCTGACAAACTATCCATCGGATCCAAAAATAGTTTAGGTGAGAGTTGTTTGTTCTTTTACGGGGAATAAGAATCTGTAATAAAAAATGTAGGTTTCCATTTAAAAAAATGAAGTTGACCCTCATTTGACCTTGAAAATGACCTTAAATCAAAATGGCGTCGATGCCATCTATTTTCCCCCTCGAACTCATAAAACTTTTATAAAAAACATTTTTTTCTAAAATGCTTCCTTTCCGTGATATTTGCCAGTCTCAAGATAAAACGACCACCCTGTATACTACTTACCTAATTTTGTTATATGACATTACGTCGTCGATATGAGTTATACAGATTTTTTTTAATAAAAGAAACTATTCAACTTTGATTTAGTTTATGATGATTTAAATCATTGATTTATATTTTAAAAAATCAAGTGATTTAAATCATTTGATTTAAATCGGGCCAACCCTGGTATGTAGGTTTGAAACAGGCAGAATTATGACGCTTTCGTTAGGCAACAGTCTCGATAATGGATGAAAATATCAATCAGAGCTAAGTATTTGTGGTTCAAACTATAAAATCGCGAAACTGTATCTTAAGAGGGGTCAAAAGTAACCTCTAACGTTGAAAAACGCGGAAAGTAGAACGTTATTAGTTGCTTGGGTTGGCATCTTGTACTCTTGTACCTACATACCAAATTTCAGCCAGATCGGTCTGTTAGTTTGGGCTGTAGCGTGTTCACAGACCTGATAGCAAACATGTTTCAAAAATCACTTTTTTGGGTTCTCAGGACCCCAAAACTAAAGATTTCATATGATTCGGTTTTTCGATTGAGTGTAGTAGCTGCTCCGCGAGCGTAGAAGTTTATTGCCGTCCTTAGGTCTATTGTAAATCAATGATATAATTATTATCCATTATTAATATCATGCCAAGTCCCTTTTTACAGGTCCTTAATACATATTTGTTAATAAATATTTTTAATTGCAGGAGTTTTATGACTAGTAAGCGCTCCGCTTGCAGCGCTACCGACGCCGAATGCTACAACATGTCTCTGGGCGCCGGGCCTCTGTGGTGGTCCTGATGCCCCTGGGGAGACCAGGGGCGCGTCGCCATTGCGACTAACTTTCCGCACCGCACGTCAACCCTGGGATGCGGTACTCCGGGGGCAAACGCTGTACATCGCTTTGCCTCCGCAGATGCTGCCTGAGGGTTCTCGAGAGGCATTCGTTGCACTTCTTGAAGCAGCCGAGGAACAACTCAAATGCAAGCATGTTGTGGTCGTAAGTATCAAATAAAATCCTGTTCAAAAGTTAAGGGTAGGTAATGTGAAATAAAACGCTTATTGGAAAATGTGCCTGCAATAAGTTAATTAAACAATACATAAACAAATTCAAATTGTATGATCATCTACTAACTTCAGAGTCGGAGAGAAATGCGCACAGGCCTCCCACACCTCCTAAAATTCCTAAAATGCTTTGATCCTCCTAAAAATGACAACGAAATCCTAAATTTCTTAAAATAAGGAAGTCTGAAAAATTTTATGTTAAAGGGGCGGAAATTTATCCCTGGAATATTTTACTCACACAACACCCGCGTTACAGTGTATCGGAACTTTATTTTATAAAGATCTAGTAAAAAAAGATGTTTTTTTTATTGTCAAGACGCTAACTATACCGGGTGATTCAGTTTGGTATTCTCCCAGCCCCCTGTAACTTTTTCATTTCAACGGAAAAATACGTATTTTAGGGTGTTCTCCCAAAAAATTGACTTAAATTACAAAAATTTTATAATAATACATCAACTTATTCTGTGTTATGCAAAAACGTTTTCCAAAGTTTTCTCTCTTCCGCCGTATTCTTTGCCTGGAAAAAATATGTATAAAACCATATTTGTAAATTGCATTGTTTTACGTTCAAGTATGTAAAGAAAGTTTATATCTGATAGATTATAAAAATTCCGAAAAAAAAATGCAGCAGAGAAGCGGCTGGAACCTCCCCATCGCGTGGATCTTTGTATTCTGTGTAGATAGTCGTCAATTGAACAGAAATTTTTTACCCTTATCGACTGTGGCTAATTTTGCAATTTTCTGACAAATACCGACACCACCTCGGACATCACCCATCACATTTGACAATATGTTCCTTTTAAGGTTAATCTTTTGCCACCTTTTTGACAACAACTGCCACTTTATGTCATCCACTGTCAGCTCGCTCCCTTTTAATGAGAAAGAATTTTTTCTCTATTTTCCACTGAAATGACAGAAACTGTGAATACATCTTTAGAACGAGAATTTGATCGTCTTTCTAATGGCGACATAAAAAAGGAGACCTTTGTATTTAAAATTTAAAGTTGATATGCCTAAATGGCACTTCCCGTGGACCAATTGCTTCCAAAAGCCTTTCAGGTCTTCAACGGGTCACCCAATCTCCATGTACCAAATTTCAGCTAAATCGATTCGCTAATTTGGGCTATAATGTATTTTTAGTGTTATTATGAAATTTCGATTTTTTGACCCAAAGAGCACTAAATGCGAACGAATTTTGTCTTACTTAAAACCAGAATTTAAAGACCTTTTTGATGGTGACAATAAATCTTTCAAAAACTTGTTTTGGATGGTTAAATGAGTGAATAATTTTAAAGTTACAAATTGGTGTGTCAAAACGGCAGTTTCCGTGGGCCGATTGAATCCAAAATTTGTTCAGCTCTTCGACGTGCAATACAATCCCCGTGTGCAAAATTTCAGCCAAATCGGTTCAGGGGCTTGGGCTGTACCGCGATTTTAAAGTCGGATAAAAATATTTTTTTTTTAATTTTTGATCAAAAGGGCACTAAGAATGAATACATTTTTAGAAGCAGAATTTGAAGGCCTTTTCTATGGTGAGGTGAAAAATGGGGGTTTGCATTTGAAATTTAAAAGTTGATGTGCCAAAATGGCATTTCTAGTTGCACGATTGGCTCCAAAAGCTATTCAGATCTAAGTTGGGTTATCACATGCACTGCACACGTACCAAATTTCAGCTAAATCTGTCGAGTAGTTTGGGCTGTGGCGTGTTTACAAACGTACGTACGCACGCACATACGCACAGACACATTTTTAAAACCACTTTTTTGGGTTCCTGAGACCTCGAAACGTGAAGATCTGGTGCTATCTCAAATTCGAAAATTTTAGTGATTGCAGTTTTTTAAATGGTGAAGTGGAGTGGGGAGGTTAAAAAATTTGATAAAACAATTTGGCAGTTTTGTTGTTAATAAACGAAATTTACTTTCTCGAAATTTTTCTAATGAAAGTGTAAACTTTCTTTACATATGTATTTTAATGTAAAAAAAATGCCTACAAGTATCCGCTAAGAAATGTACAGCGTGTCATCAAAAGTTACAGGGGGAGAATACCAAACTGAATCATCCTGCAAAAACTCCTAAAATTCTCCTAAATTCCTAAAAAAAATAGGAAAAATTGACGTGGGAGGCCTGTGCGCATCGACCCCGTATCGCCATCCGAACCATGCGAACGAGGATGCGGCAAATGCAAAACAGCACAAAAAATTTAAATAAAAATGTTTTTTATCTCTAAAATGTAATTTTTCGAAAAATGGCACTACGATTTTCGATCCGGCAATGCAACAGCTGATATCGAGTTCAATAATAATAGTAATATGCTCTGTCCCGAAGAGAAAGAGGCCTTTTTGCCCCTAAAATGGCAATTTTCGAAAAAATGGTATTAAGGTTTTTGGTCCGGCAATGCAACAGCTATCGAATCCGGTAGTAAGAATATGGCCTTTTTGTCACTAAAATGACATTTTGGAAAAAATGGCACTAAAGTTTTCGACTCTAATGGCCGATCTCACGGACCAAACTTATCCCTTAAGTTAGACCTAAAAATGAAGAATGACGTTTGTCTTATGGTATAAACGTCATAATTGTCATTTTAAGGCTCTCTTAAAGTTAAGTAAGGGCATAAATGTCCAGTAGTTTTGGGTTGTAGCGTCTTGACTGACGACAGACACACAGACATTTTTCAAAAACCACTTTTTTCGATTTTTCGATCGATTTTAGTAACTTGCGGCGCTAAAGCGTGGAAGTTAAAAATTTTCATTTCCATTTAAAATAATGAAAATGGCTTCCACTTCCGATATAACAGGAAGTGATAAGGAGCTGAGAATATTTTCTTCTCACTCTGCGTGGTCGATAATGGTATAAGACACCAAACCAGAGAACATTTGCAGTGAATATGATCACCAAACATAATTCTTTGATATTCACTACAACTTTTTATCACTTCCGGTTACGCCGAAAATGGCTCTGATTTTAAATTTTTAAATGGGACGTCCGGTATATTTTTATATTTTTGGAATCTAGGGGTGATTGATCGACGTGTCTATAAATTCTGGCGTTTGATTGGTTCAAAATTCTTGAATTGTTTTATCATAATTAATAATAATTTAAAAAGTTATTGGAGCATACATGGTCTCGTTGTTACCCGGTATATGAAAATCCATAGTGCATACTTTACATTTGGTTTAATTTTTTTCGTTCGTCCACCAGACTGCTGGGTTGCATACATTCCAGGCATAGTGCCCACACTCAATTGCGAGCAAGATTTGATATTTGTGCCTAAAGGCGATATATCGCAATTTTTGTGGTTTTCCACCAAATATTGACGAATCTCTACCGATTTGGAAATTTTTCACGTGGAGATTGTATTACACGTTGAAGAGCCGAAAAGATTTTGGGAGCAGTCGACCCACGACAAGTGCCTTTTCGGCAAAGCAATTTTAAAAATTTTAAGTTACACTCTCATCTCATTTAACCATCCGAAACAAGTTTTTGAAAAATACTGGCACTATCAGAAAGGTCTTCAAATGCCGGTTTTGAATCAAAATTTTGTAGCAACATTAAAAATTGCTTCTATTGGGTGGACGTCCGATCACCCCATACAGTACTTCTTGAATTTCAAAAAATGGGCAACAGAGAAGACGCTGGAACCTCCCCATCGCGTGAGTCTTTTATTTCCCTGTCTTGTATTTAAAATTTTAAAGTTGATATGCCAAAATGACCCTTTCCGCGGACCAATTGCTTCCAAAAGTCTTTCAGCTCTCAGTGGGTCACATTCACATAATCTCCATGTACCAAATTTCAGACCAATCCGAGGACCAATCTATCGAGTAGTTTGGGTTGTGGTGTGTTTTTAATTTTGCTACAAAATTTTGATTCAAAACAGGCATTTGAGGACAGTATTTTTCAAAAAATTGTTTCGGGTATTTAAATGAGAGTATAACTTAAAATTTTGAAAATTGCTTTGCCAAAAAGGCTCTTGTCGTGGGTCGATTGCCAATTTATTGCAATTTGGCTCAATTTGTTTCTATGGTGTTTCCTTTTCAGGTTTTTACGAGCGACCGACCCGATCGCGCAATGCTAGTTCGGACCTTCATGTTCTTGGGATTTGCAGTACTTTCTCCTACTTCACCATTAGTGCCGCCCTCTTTGAGCTCCGGGTACGTTTGCATGCTGTATAACATCGAGTGATCAACCCCCAGAAAAGCCTCGGACCTCTCAATTTATCCGCAACATTTAATTTTACATGTACTGTAATGTAATAACGACTGAAAGTGCTTAAAGGCTTTTATAACATGTTTTAAGACATCGTATTTGTGATTATATATTTTATATTTTGTTATTAGGTATGTAGCTACACTTACGTATTCACGATATTGTCATCTAAAGTAGTGCTATGTAGTTAGATTAAGAAATTAGTTTGGTAAGACGCTTTTGGAGTGTTAATTTAGTATCGCTTATCTTTGCATTTTATGAATTATCGTGTACTTTGAGAGTTATACTTACTTTGTATGTTCAACTATTGCAGATCTATTGTAAATGTGTTATTTAACAATAGTGTAGGTAGAGTAGAAATGTGGATAAATATGGGAGGAAAACCAACCTATTTGGATTATGTGTAGTGCGGAAATACAATATGCCCCTAATTATAAATTATGAAAAATGTAAAAAAAATTAAAAAACAAAGAAAAGAAGAATTGACGCGGTGCCTAATTTTTTCTTGTTCCTTGTGAGGATATATAATACACTTGTTTAAGTTACTTGTCAGTTCTTTTTTCAAATTTGTATATGTGTAAAATCATAATCAGTTTTTCATTCCTGTAGTACATATTATAGTAGTTAGTTGAATAAATCGTTCGAATCTTCATGTTTGGTTCAATTTCAACTTCCTTCACTTCTCATTCCCGTGGGGCTATTCTATTGCCTTCCAAATCTTGTTTTTTAAATTGTTTTCTAAATCATCGCAATTTTTCAACGCATTGGACTAGCCGGTGAAATTGAATTCTTTAGAGCATGATTGTATGGGGTTGGAGTTTAAGGGTTGAAACGTTCATGAAGCCCTGTAATTTGAGGCAGAGAAACAATATCTGCTCTGAAACTGCCGAAATGTCTTCCAAGTACATGGATAGAAGTAATTATTGTTTCTTCTGTAAATTATATACGAGTGCGAGTGGAAGGATTTCAAAAATTGTTGCATTGGTTTACAGAGGAACGATCGAATTTCCCAACTGAAAAGGCAAATGGTCAATGGAGCGCCGCGGGCGAAAATTTCAAGGTCACGCATTTTCCCAGCACTTCAGAATAATACAAACGCAGGGAAGAATTATTATTTATAGGTATAAAAAGAGTGATTCCTGGACAAAGCAGGTCATAGTCACAGATTTTTATCAACAATTAGATAAATTGACGGCCTCTGCCAGGCCAGCTAACGTCGAGTAGGTATTTTATAAAACTGTGGGGTTCAACTTCGAAAAAACATGCCGCCCATGTGTGGCCTTAACCCCTCTACCCCCCCTGAGCTACGGCCTTGCCGATCAGCATCCAATTTGCAATGATGAGTGGGGTTTTGTCAGCACGTACAGTTACCGTCGTTGGTGGTTGCCAAAATTGTTCGTATTTTTCTACATTTTATCGTTCTCAAGAGAAAAAAATGCAGCAGAGAAGCGGCTGGAACCTCCCCATCGCGTGGATCTTTGTATTCTGTGTAGATAGTAGTCAATTCAACAGATTTTTTTTTATCCTTATCGTCTGACGTCTGTGACTAATTTCGCAATTTTCTGACAAATACCGACATCACCTCGTACATCACCCATCACATTTGACAAAATATGTTCCTTTTAAGGTTAATCTTTTGCCAACTTTTTGACAATAACTGCCACTTTATGTCATCCACGGTCAGCCTGCTCCCTTTTAATGAGAAAGAATTTTTTCAATATTTTCCACTGAAATGGCAGAAACTGTGAATACATTTTTAGAACCAGAATTTGATCGTCTTTCTAATGGCGACATAAAAAAGAGGCCTTGTATTTAAAATTTTAAGTTGATATGCTTAAATGGCAGTTCGCGTGGGCCAATTGCGCCTTTCAGGTCTTCAACGGGTCACCTAATCTCCATGTACCAAATTTCAGCCAAATCGATTCAGTAATTTGGGCTATAATGTGTTTTTACTGTTATTATAAAATTTCGATTTTTTGAACCAAACAGCGCTAAATGCGAATTAATTTTGTCCTATTTAAAACCAAGATTTGAAGACCCTTCTGATGGTGACAACAAATCTTTCAAAAACTTGTTTTTAATGGTTTAATGATTGAATAATTTTAAATTTGGAAATTGGTGTGCCAAAAGGACACTTTCCGTGAGTCGATGGAATTCAAAATTTGTTCAGCTTTTCGAGGTGTAATACAATCCCTATGTGCAAAATTTCAGCCAAATCGATTCAGGGGCTTGGGCTGTACCGCGATTTTAAAGTTTGATAAAAATCAATTTTTTTTTAAATTTTTGGTCAAAAGGGCACTAAGAATGAATACATTTTTAGAAGCAGAATTTGAAGGTCTTTCTTATGGTGACGTGAAAAATGGGGGTTTGCATTTAAAATTAAAAAGTTGATGTGCCAAAATGGCATTTCCGGTTGCACGATTGGCTCCAAAAGCTTTTCAGATCTAAGTTGGGTTATGAGATGCCTACGTACCAAATTGCAGCCAAATCGGCCCAGTAGTTTTGGCTGTGGCGTGTTTACAAACGTACGTACGTACGAACGTACGTACGAACATACACACAGACACATTTTATAAACCACTTTTCTGGGTTCCTGAGACCTCAAAACGTGGAGATCTGGTGCTATCTCAAATTCGAAAATTTTAGTGATTGCAGTAACCTCCCATTTTTTTAAAATTGTGATGGGGTTGGGGAGGTTAAAATCGGTTTTTCTTTGTGCACGCCACTGTCTGATAACATTGCATAATTACATAATTGTATTTGTGTAATTCATCCCTTAATTTATCGATGTAATAGGTAGTGTACTAGTGTAGTAGGCAACGACGGATCAAAATACCTACCTCTTGCTAATTGGCTAAATAAAGTTTTCATAATTTTCAGCAGATATTTGGACTAGTACATTCGGTGACTTTGAAAATGCCCACCCCACCGCGACGATTCACTTGGTCGACTGCATCGCTGAAATTCGTTTGCGATACAGTCGACAAAGTGAGTCGTCGCGTTGGGGTGGGCATTTTCAAAGGACCCGACTGTACAAAATTGCCTCTGAAATACAAGTGAAAATTGTGATTGGTCAGAAATTCGTCATTTGCTTTATGTCATTGGTCAATTTCAAGTGAGTCGAATTGTCTGGAAAATTCACTCGCGTATAAGCATACTAGTGAATTTTCCATTATCAAGGTTCTCGAATTACACCAAGGCACTCAAAGTTTCGCGTAAAAACAAGTTTTTGATAAATAATAGTTACAGAGTGTGCAAATACTACATTTTTGTAATTATTCGATAAGTAATATTTCTAAATAATTTTCATTATTTTTCACCCCTTTCTAATGTTTCAATCCCATTTTCAGTATGAGAACCCTCAAAATGCTAAAATTACGCAGTGTTATTGTTATCTAATTCTTCTTAACTTTATTAACTGCTAAATCTTCACCCCTCCTAACTTTAATTTAGCAAAATTCGTATTTTTTCGGCGATTCTACACATTTACTCATATACCTATATTATGTTTTCACTCATTCCAAGTTTTCAACCTTCTTTAGTTGTAAAGAGGGTTGAAATGTTGATTTCAACCTCTAAAAACTAATTTCCAGTTTTACTTTTGGATTTCTGCTTAACTGCAGTAAATTTTTATTGCCTTGGTCTCTTCACCTCTTCCATAATCTTTCAACCCCCTGAGGGCTAAATCACTTCGCAAACTTTTGTGTTCTTTTTTGTTCATTATCTACTGCAAACACAATAAGGACCATCTCAGATTTTCATCCCAGTACATAGTCTATTTAATACTGTACTTAATAGTAAATTTTCGACAATTCGCATCAACGTGATAATCATCATCAACACAGGGATACACATCGCTTTGATGTACATCTTCCAGTGGCTTTTTTATTAGGAGGGTAGGATAGGAGGACATAGTGAAATGATTTCAAATTCTCATAACTCTATTAATTAAATAAAAGGAAATATTTTTCACATTACATAACTGAGTTTCTACCTACTCTAAATAGCTTAATATTCTAGTATCAACGAATGATCAAAGTAACTTAAAAGTAATGCTATTTAAAATTAGCATATGGTTGAAAGTTTTTAATAAAACTAACTGCAGCTTGGTATAAGAAGATAAATTGTTCCTGCAAAATAGGAAATAATAATCATGATTGCATTTTTAAGCACTAAGCATACCTCATGTTGCACAAACTGACTACGACTGTGACGAATTGAACGTACTGCTTGGCATATATCGCAGTTTTGCTCCAGCTTCATCTTTTCGATAACGAATGTGAGTGCTAAGTAAAGGCCAGATGCTTGAACTCCGTCACTTAAAAGAGTTGACAGAATAGAGATAATCCATTAATTTAGTTCGATAATACGAAGGCGTAGAGGGGCCACAACAAAGTTTTTAAAATTTTCTGAAGAAAAAAACTTTGTTGCATCAGCAAATTGCCACTTTCAAGTGACAATTGTCACTTGTAACTAACAGTTGTCACTTGTAACTGACAATTGTCACTTGTAACTGACAATTGTCACTTGTAACTGACAATTGTCACTTGTAACGGATGATTGTCACTTGTAACTGACAATTGTCACTTGTAACTGACAATTGTCACTTGAAAATGGCAATTGTCACTTGCAACTGACAATTGTCACTTGTAATCGACAATTGTCACTCGTAACTGGCAGGCGCTTCGAACTACTTCAGTGACGTGCGCAGAAATTTGTCATGAAAAGGGGGGTATCAAAAGAATAAGGTGTGCAAAAACTACTAAAAGAGCATAAATCCTTATATTTTCGTTATGTTCTAGACACTGAAAAAAAAACCAAAAATTTTTGAAATCACACAATAAGTTGTAACCCCCCTAACCCCCTCCGGCGTACGCCGTTGGTCTGTTCCAATTACCGAATTATCGTCAGCTACAAGTGACAATTGTCGGTTACAAGTGACAATTGTCACTTAACAACTGACAATTGTCACCAACAAGTGACAATTGTCAGTTTCGAGTAACAATTGTCACTTAACAACTGACACTTGTCATTTGCAAGTGACAATTTGCTATTGCAACAAAGTTTTTTTTTCTAGAAACTTTAAAAACTTTGTTGTGGCCCCTCTACGTCTTCGTCGTATAAACAGTGTCACTTACTAGCATGTAACTATAATTGTGGAACTTGATTTCCTAGTCAAAGCTTCTGCTTCTTCCCAAAACGATAGAAAGTGTTCTACGTTTTTCGGAACAACTTCCATTTTTGTCCAGTTGTTCAATGAGATAATTTCAACAGCCCGCGACTCCTAAAGTTTAAAATATTTCACTGCCGTCGTGTTTCTCGAATACTCACTTCATTTTTGCTTTTTAATTTAATTGTTGTTTTATCGAAGTGCCCTTGAGAATTGGTGTTAACGTGAACAAGGATAATGTAGTCAACTGGTTTCATAAGAGGATTTTCTGCGGTTGGCCAAAATTTGCAAGACGTCTGCAAATAAGGTGTTAATTTCTTACTAATATATCTAACAAATACAACTTCATCATCTGGGTCGATTTCATTTAAAGAAACCACAACTGAAACATCATATTCATCCAATAATCTCCAAAAATCACCAACTGTAGCTGGCATTGGTTGTTGGGTCGCTATGTATCTCTCAGGGCTTCTAAAACCATCCACCCTTACAGCATTGATGTACGAAGAATTTTCATCAGTGATTGGATAGCGAGATATAAAAAGTCGAACTTGATCATCTAAAATTATTTACCTATTAATTTATTGGAATCTATTAAACCGCTAACCTGGAATTAGTTCTTGGAATCTATTTTTCTCAGCGACTACTGTTGGAGTTTCACTTACATCCCCTACCGTCTTCATGGCATGATCCTGCCAAGCAGTATCGGTCAAGTAACGAATTTGTATTTTAATCTCTTCGTTAGATAAGAATTTCTGCACAGAATTCTCTATTTCCTTGCAGGCAATTGTCGTGTTCATTCCCACTAAGCATTCTAGTACAACTAAATGAGCCAACTTGTACTGTTCTATATTATCTACCATATTGGCCCTTTGTTCACGTAGTCGATGCAAATTAAACAAAGCATCTATTGAACCTTCTCTTGCAGCCATTCTTAGACTAGTGTCGCATAATATGACGGTTCCCGTTCTACCTACTCCAGCGCTATTTTAATAAAATTAAAAAAAATTGAAAGTGGTGCTTGTCAATAAAACGATAAGTCACTCACCTACAGTGTATAACTACTGGAGATCTGGGATTTAAAGGGAGTTTTAACATTCTTTGCAAAAAGGGTACCAGGCTTTGGCAGTAAAGAGGTACCCCATGGTCTGGCCAAGAAGAAAAATGTAGTTGATGGACCTAAAATTACATGATACAGATCCTTAAATTTTATAATGTACAGGTACTTACTTTTCTTATTTCCTCATTTCGAGAAACGTTGAATAATCGGTACTCATAGTTAGCAAATACTTCGTGAGTCAGATACTGAACAGAAATCTTGTCAAATTGTAAAGTGCTATTAATATCGGGCCAGTACTTTTCGACTTTTTTCTAAAAGGGAAACAATAGTTATATTATCCAAAACTAAAGCGGATCATACTTTGCCCCCCTCAAGAATATTTGCTAACATAATGATGTGCTCCACTCTTTCTTGCCATATCATCCTCCAAAAATCGTTAAGTGTTGAGGCCTTCGGTCCTTGAGTGGCTATGTAGGCCCGAGGCATTTTGTAGCCCTTTAGCATATGAAAAGTTTGTAACTAATTGCAATACTGTTAGGTACAACTTACGTCTATATAGTTCGCATTAATATAATCTGAATGTTCCTTTCCATTGATTTTTTCTAATATTACTCTAGTATGATCATCTGTAAGCAAACGCAATATAACCAAATCCATTAAAATGTTAGTTTTATTTACAAGCTATCAAGTTCTTATAGCGATTCTTTGATTTGTTGACTTCCAGACACCCGTAATTACATGGTTTGGTGGCCCCGCGTGGAAATAACTGAAAAATATTACTTACAATATCTTTAGGAGTTAAGTAGCTTATCTTACGGAATGTTGTCTAGCCAGTTCTCCATTGGCAATAGATTCCTTTACGTAATCTTCAAAATCTGTTATTTTAACACGTTTTGAATACACTTGCTTTTCGCTTTTGATTTTCGAATTCGACACCTGTAACGTACAAACCAAAACTTATATCTTGAACACACATCCGAACAACATGTTGTAGAACAAATATGAATATCTAATAAAAGAGCTTATCCAGATGCCACCACCCTCCATATTTGCATATTTGCATATTTTCAACAGCTAGTCCTTAAAATGCGAGAGCGCTTTTTCGACGTTTTTCACAGAGTTAAAATTCCTTTAGGACAGGAATTTCAATCGAAGGTTAACCTTTTACATACAGATCTGTTGGTTATCCAATCAGATCATCAGAATGTTTTGAAATGAATTTATTTGATTGGATTGGAGAGAAAAAGGGAAGAAAATACAAGGATATTACGAGAGGAACGGACGCGCAAAGGAGGATACAGAAAGACGCAGGGAACAGGGGAGATGGATGAATGGAGCGATGTGGGAAAGAGATGTTCAGGAAAGCAGAACAAAAATCAGAGAATCAAGATTTGACGCAAAATATTGTCACATATGTGACTTTCACACTTTTACTTTTTCATAATCCTGACTCGGATTATTCTTCGGTCCGAACCAAGTTCAGCGGCCGAAGGAAAATCGCGAAGTCAGGAGTTTACCTGGCGCAAGCCATGGCTTAGAAATTATCCGGCAGTCCCGTTTGATCACTGATAAGTGAAAGTGAGTGACACGTCCCGATCGTCCCAAAATGTAAGTACCGTAATTATTGTTCTCTTTATTCCTTTTATTCTTTGATTATGGTTTTGTGTTATGATAAGATTTTACCCCCTCGTTTTAAGTCGGTTGCTTCGCTCGGAGGGTTTAGTTGTGCCTAATTTAATTCTTCCCTTTTCTTTGATTTTGTCACGGTCATGCCGTACCGTCTGAAGCAACCTCTACCTTTTTCCCTGTGTATACATAAAGAATCCCGTGTGTCATTAAATCTTAAGTCCGCCTTTATTTCGTCTTATTTTGCGCTGTCGCCCTTATAGTTCAAAGTCCTTAAACCCGGTACCAGCTCTGGACCCAAAGGGCCAGATGCGACATATGGTGGAGGCGCCGTCGGTTTTATTTTGGTAAATTCATCATAATTTACCACCCCACGATTATTTTCAAGTAAATTTTTTTCCTCGTAAACCCCCACAAATGGCAAATACAACAATCACTGAGGCATTCGCCTCCAAAAAGAAAGCCGCAGTCCCCGCTTTCGTTAGCCCTCAAATTTTTAACCCTGCTGTTTCCGATCCAAACAATTTTATTAAAAATTATCAAAGATGCAGCATTGCAAACGGTTGGAATGATGATTTGAGAATAGCATATTTCGGTTCATTTCTAGCCCCCCCTTCAAATATATGGTACGAACAATACGCGGCAGAAAATCCCTCAAGTACTTGGAAAAATATAAAAGAAGAATTTAGTATTGAATTTGACGATGGAGTAGAAAACACAACAGCGGAACTTCTATTCGAAAATTATAAGCAAAAAGAGAGCCAAACTTTAAAATCATTCTATTACGAGTTAAAAACATTAGCTTATAATTTTGACCCAGATATGGGAGACAAAACATTTATCAAATATTTCGAAAGGGCAATGTCCAAAAAATTTAGAACTACATATAAAATACTAAAACCCTCTTACAATACAATAGTCACTTTAAAAAATTTATCAGCAAAAATTGATGACATTTTAGAAACCTCCGATCAACCCCTCCAACCACCCTCCGATTTTACTCCCCCAAGTAGGCAACAAATTGTCAAATATCAAGTACGCCAATCTACGACTGAAACACCCCCTCCCCTCCAACGTTCTCCTAATAATTACTATAAAAATAATTTCGACAATAACACACGACAATTCCAATATATACCAAGAAATTATAATGAAAATAATTATTACAAACCCCATTATCAACCTCGCTATTCTTCTTATAATACCCCTCGACAACCTGCCCCACAAGGATACTACGCGCTAACTTGTTTCAATTGCGGAGTGGTTGGACACCACACTAATTCTTGCAGACTTCCAAAAAATCAACCCAACTACAATAATTTTACCACCTATAGGACTCCAAAATTCTCAGGGGTGCCCTTACCAAACAGAAATTTCGTTAATAATTATAATCTTCACCTCGGACAATCACCTCTTTTATGCTTAGTGTGTGAAAAGTTCGGCACACACGCTCCTTTTTGTAAATCCCTAACTCAATTTTTAAGAGCAAACCAAAAAATAGAAAACATAACCCTTGCGAACAAAACAACCCCGACATCAAATTTATTAGTGGTCCCAATTCAAGTCAATGGCCAAACCATTTCAGGACTATTAGACACAGGAGCAGATTCAAATGCAATAAGGATTGACGCAATCGAAAACTTGAAAATAAACAAAAAAACTCCCCCGACAAACGTTATTATTACCGCTAACGGCGACCACATTTACCCCTTAGGACTAACTAAATTTCATCTCAAATTTGGCTCCTTAGAAACAGAAACAACAGCTGTAGTCCTGGATAAATTACCATTCCCCGTAGTTTTAGGTATGCAATTCCTTCGAAAATTTAACGCAAATATCAACATAAAAGATAATTTTATTACAGTCGAAAACAAACTTTTTAATTCAAAATTAATGTTCCCAAAAACCAATCCCACAAAAACATCTGGTCCAAGAAACCAAGAATCTACGAAAAATGACCCCCCAACCTACCCCAATTTAAAGTCAAAGACTATTTCAATCCGCCAAGGCGCCAAGGGCAGTTCAAGCACCTACAATAATGCGTCGTCAACAAATGAAAACTTCCGCGAAGATACACTTCCTGTACAAGATCCGACACATTCAGATTACAGAAACATTGCGATAAAAGATATTGTTACAAGCTGGAAAAAGGTTAATTCTAATGGCAAAACTGGCCATCAGCAAGTTCAAACTGTCGATCATTACCCCCTTATAAATCAGGAAATTACATTTGCGAACTTCCAAAAATTATTTGACGATCATGAAACTAACAACATTAAATTCCAATTTTGCGGGAAAATCATAGAAAAACATCAAGATTTATTCACCATTCCCGATACTTACAGCTTAGCGCATTGTGTTGGAGCGGATCTGCTGATGTCAGCAGGCATAGCGGTAAAATTTAAAGAACTTTTCGGAAACGTCCCCGAATTAAAAGCTCAAAGACAAACAACCGGAGGTCTAGCAATTTTAAATATCAAAAACCGTTTTATTTACAATTTAGTGACGAAAGAATTTAGCTCCGGTCTACCCACTTACGAATCCCTTTTCTCTTCCTTACAAAAATTGAAACAACACGTTTCCCAACATAACGTTAAACAATTAGGAATCCCATTTTTAGGCTGCGGTTTAGACCAATTAAATTGGGAAAAAGTTAAGTTTATGATAGAGTTTATTTTCCAAAAAACAGATACCATTATTTTAGCGTGCCATGTTACACCAATGCATAATTCTCACAGCGCCAATGACCCTAACACAACGACAAATGCCTTTCAACAATTTATGTCAGCAAATTTCAATCATCGTAATTCTCATTTGAACTGCCTCATCTCTGCAAAAAATATCGCTAGCCCCAACGATTACAATTTTCCATTTTATGCAAAAATAGCCAACCCCCACCCCCTCACTGAGATCGATCCACATTATCGTCTAAATGCCCCAACTTGCTGGACAATGCTTAATAATTTAAAAAACCAAATTATCTCGCTTAATCTAAACAAAATTGGAATCGAAATTACCCCCAATATGACCTTAACTCCCGAAGAATTTGTCAATATGGTATCATATATATTTAAAGATTTACAGATAGAAATAATTATTTTCTCCGTCCAACACCCCCCTGACATCATTACATCAAACCCCAACCCCCCATTAGTAGACCATAAAGAGGCATTAATTACACTGAAACAACCCCACATATCTCTGCAAAAACCTAAACTCAATAAAACAAAACAAATAAAAGTTACACTTGAAGAAGATTACACAATACAGCCATATGCCTCACTAAGGATAAATCTATTAATTTCGGATCCAATTAACTTACAGCAACCACAAATCATTTTGCCAAAAGAAAAATTCCTCACTAAAAGAAATCTAATTTTACAAACAACCCCTCTTTTACATAAATCCGCTGAATTAATATCGTACAATCATTTACCAGTAGTTCTCTTTAAAGGTTCAACAGTAGGCTTTCTAAATACTATGACGTCACAACCAAATCCAAAAAGCCCCCTCCCTACAAGGACCCCCCTTAAAAAATTTGAAGACAGAGATTTGAAAATAAATACCAATGCCCTCTCAAAAAGCGAGAAACAAAAATTAATATTTTTATTACGAGAGTACAACGATATTTTCGCTGATGACATTTCAGAAATTGGTTGCACCCACTTACTAGAACATAAAATCGAACTAATTAAAGAAGCTCCTTTCAAAAGCAAACCATATAGAGTCAGTCCCACAGAAAGAGAAACAATAAATAAACAAATAAATGAAATGTACGAACAAGGAATTATTAGGCCCTCCCAATCCGAATACTCCTCTCCCATTGTTTTAGTACACAAAAAAGGTGAAATAGGAAAAACTCGATTTTGTGTAGATTATAGAAAATTAAATTCATTGACAATTAAAAGTAACTACCCCATTTCTGACTTAGACTCAATCTTAACATACCTGGGTAACTCAAAATACTTCAGTTCCATCGATCTTTTTTCCGGATTTTTCCAATTGCCGCTAGAAGAAAAATCTAAAAAATATACAGCCTTCATAACTCCCGGTTTCGGGCTCTGGGAATTCAACTGCCTGCCTTTCGGACTATGTAACGCCCCCTCAACATTCCAACAATTGACAGACACAGTACTTCATGGACTTAAATGGAGTAGTGTTTTATGCTATCTAGACGACGTTATTATTTTTTCAGAAACTATTGAAGAACATTTACAAAAATTAAAACAAGTCTTCGATAGACTCAGATCTGCCAACCTCACTATAAAATCAAGTAAATGCGAATTTATGAAAGAACAAATCCAAATTCTAGGGCATATCATCGATAATAAATCAATAACCCCCTCACAAGAAAAACTAAATGCTATAAAAGATTTCCCAATCCCAATCAATAAGAAGAAATTGCAAAGCTTTATCGGACTATGCTCATTTTATCGAAAATTCATTAACAACTTTTCAAAAATTGCGAGACCACTTTTTAAACTACTAGAAAAAGATAAAAAATTTACTTGGACTTCCGAACAACAAAATGCTTTTGAGATTTTAAAAACAAAATTAACCCAAGCTCCCGTTCTAGCACATTTTAACCCAAAAATCGGTTGCGAACTCAGAACAGACGCAAGTACAGACGGCCTAGGAGCCATATTATTACAAGAAGTGGAGGGTACCATGCACCCAATTGCCTATGCAAGCCGCACCCTCACAAAAGCAGAGAAAAATTATTGCATCTCAGAATTAGAAGCTCTCGCTGTTATTTACGCCCTAACATACTTCAGACATTTCATTTATGGTAGACCAGTTACCATAGTTACAGATCATCATAGTCTTTGCTACTTACAAAAAGCTCAAAATACTACAGGCCGGTTGACCAGATGGCTAATAAAATTACAAGATTTCGATTACAAAATTGTTTATAAAAGCGGGAAAAACCACAACGATGTTGACTGTCTCTCCAGAAACCCCGTCTCACCCTCACCCCCAGAGAATGATGACATGTTTGATATTCCCCTATTTCTATTAAATGACGAAAACCTACGTTCGGAACAAAATAAAGACGAAGACATTCAACATATAATCTATATAATTGAGAACCCAACAGACCCAAATATTGCAATAGGTGACAAGAAAAGGGCACAAAATTTCAGAATAATAGATGGCGTCCTATATAAAAGAAATTCAGATTTTACAGGCAACGATAATTTGTTAGTAATCCCAAGACATTTAATCCATGAAATTCTACACTCCAATCACTCAGAACCCTTAGCAGGCCACCTTGGGGTAAATAAAACATATAGTAAAATTGCAAAGAGATTTTATTGGTTAGGCCTCCAAAAAGATACTGAAAAATTCGTCAAAGCCTGCCCAATATGTCAAAGCAGAAAAGGAGCTCAAAACAAGAAGCCCCAAGGTCTTCTTCAACCAATTCCAGTAGGCATGCCCTTTGAAAGAGTTGGCATAGATATGTTAGGCCCTTTCCCGAGGACCGATAGTGGAAATAAAGTTATCATCGTTGCTACAGACTACGCAACGCGTTTTGTCGAATGTGCAGCTCTCCCCGACAGCAAAAGCCCCACTGTTGCAAAATTTATTTTAGAAAATTTGATATGCAGACACTCTTGCTTCAAATATTTACATTCCGATCGAGCCCTTAACTGGAGATCTCAACTAGTGCAGGACCTACTAAAACTAATGTCAATAACCCCGTCTTTTACAACTTCTTATCACCCTCAATGCAATGGAGTCGTGGAAAAATTTAATTTAACAATGGCCAATATGCTTTCTAAATTCACCGATGGCTCCCAGAAAAATTGGGATACCGTAATTCCCCATGTAACATTTGCATATAACTCAGCAGTCCAAGCAACAACCAAATTCTCACCTTTTTTCTTAGTTTACGGAAGAGAAGCAGTGCTCCCCACTGAAGCCAACCTAATCAATAAACCAAACGACATAACAGTTCAACAATTTAGGGAAAATATTTTAGCAGCAAGAAATTTGGCCGTAGAAAATATTCACAATAGACAAAAGGGCGATAAAATAAGATACGACGAAAAACATAGACACGTAGAATTTCTGCCAGGGGAACAAGTAAAAGTTTTCTACCCCAGAAGGAAAATAGGAAAATCAGAAAAATTACTCCTTAGGTGGGAAGGTCCTTACTACGTACAGAAAAAATTAAGTGATGTCAATTATGAAATTAAAAAAGGGAAAAAACCCAATTCTCAAATCGAAGTGGTTCACGTTTCCCGTATTCTGCCCTATTATGAACCATACCTTCCCTTCCCCCAACAAGATCAACCAGATCAACCACAATAATTCTATACAAATGACACCCCTGAGAAAACAAAACTGACCTTCAGTTCAACCCCCCATCTCATACATCCCCCTCTTTGTTCGGGGTCAAGAATTGGCAAAGACCTGGTTCCGTGGTGCTCGTAAAAGGCGAGTAAACGAACGAAAATTCCCTTGTCATTTTCCCCCGTAATGATGAAACGTCCAAAAATCCCCAATAATTTTTACAATTCTTTTAATTCCTGTTTTACATATAGAGGCATTGCGTACCCAGTTACTTATAATTAGGCTTAACTATATATATATTAACATTATTTCTCTGTCCAGGTATTTCTCACGAACTGTTAGGTATTGTTTTAATGACTTTTATCTACCCCCATACTACGGACATCATCTAGAGGCCCCACAGGAATAGTTTTTGGAGATTTACTACAAAGTCCATTATTGCCCCATAGTCTCCCACAAGAAGGACTATTAGATACTGGTGACCCAGCTATAGAGAATTCAAGCAAGCGATCCCCAAAACGATGGAACTTTTATTTTTCACCATATAATTATTGTAATATTACTTTTTTTTCTAATGATTTTAGGTGTTTCAGCCGTCTTTACTTTCAAAGTTTTAGCCACAGTTGTAGACAATGGAAACCCAAAAAACGAGAGAATATTAAATTGCATAATTGAAGAGAAGAAGTATAGGAAGTATTCGAAAAACTTTACAACCCCCTTAGATTTAGTTACAGGTGCAAGAAGCTTATTTTTGACCTCTAATGCCACAGCTAATGCTACTAACCCCAATTAACAAAAGCATGCTAAATTCACTAAACACTAATACCCTTGACGGCCGTCAGAAACATCCACCCCCAAAACAAATTCCCCATTTTTTATTGTAATCCATTCGAATCTACAATTTACTACAAACTATGCGATGCCCTTATTTTAAGTAAGTACTTGTGAACTTGTGAAACACAATTGCATGATTTTTATATTACAAATCTAATTTTTTTGTATTCTTACATGGCACACTCGAAACACACCCCATCACACCGCAACCCCAAAAATGGCACGATTTCCTCAGCTCACTGAGAGGGGCACCAACATAATAAGGAAAAAGTCACTCACCTGTACAACTATTATACCCAAAAACCACATCGATGAAAATCCACACACCGCAGTAGCTGTACAACAAATCTCACGACGAACAAAATAATTGTAAGGTCCACAACAATAAAGGAAAGATGATACCAAAATACCAATTTAAATGGAAACCTCTCTTTGGAAAACACCAAACACCCTGGAGCATGGACATATATACATTTCGGAAAAATAACCAGAAAGCTACCACCCGAACCAATAAAAAACTTCATGCAAACTGAACGACTACATCTGCAGCTCCACTAACATTACCATCACGACATGAACACCACGAACACACACATCGTATCATCTCCCAGGAAAAACCCACACAATTTGAACCTCTAAGGTTTCCATATTATCTCAGTGACACTACAGACAAACTAAATATTTAAAGATACTGCTATGGAACTCTCTACACCTACAATGAAAATTCAGTGCCCCCACGAACTTCAAATCTACCCCTCTTGAACATTACCCCTGTGCTGTGCCATGTACAATTTTATATAGGATTTGTTCCCATTGTTATTGATATATCAATTATTGTAAATTTTCAGATTAGATTAATTGAAGCCTTCAGGCGAAGGCTTTTCCGGGACAGGGGGGATGTGTCACATATGTGACTTTCACACTTTTACTTTTTCATAATCCTGACTCGGATTATTCTTCGGTCCGAACCAAGTTCAGCGGCCGAAGGAAAATCGCGAAGTCAGGAGTTTACCTGGCGCAAGCCATGGCTTAGAAATTATCCGGCAGTCCCGTTTGATCACTGATAAGTGAAAGTGAGTGACACGTCCCGATCGTCCCAAAATGTAAGTACCGTAATTATTGTTCTCTTTATTCCTTTTATTCTTTGATTATGGTTTTGTGTTATGATAAGATTTTACCCCCTCGTTTTAAGTCGGTTGCTTCGCTCGGAGGGTTTAGTTGTGCCTAATTTAATTCTTCCCTTTTCTTTGATTTTGTCACGGTCATGCCGTACCGTCTGAAGCAACCTCTACCTTTTTCCCTGTGTATACATAAAGAATCCCGTGTGTCATTAAATCTTAAGTCCGCCTTTATTTCGTCTTATTTTGCGCTGTCGCCCTTATAGTTCAAAGTCCTTAAACCCGGTACCAGCTCTGGACCCAAAGGGCCAGATGCGACAATATGAGAATATAATAAGCGAAGGGTTACCAAGTTACTTATTGGAGATTGAGAGTGGGAAAGAAAAAAGAATGATAGCGAGATTCAGATGCGGGAATGAGGAGAGGGAAAACAAGTTCTGGCTGAAGGAGGAAGAGAGATAGTGCAGAGTATGTGGAGAGGAGAGAGAGACAGTAGATCACCTGCTGAAAGAGTGTATGGGAATTAGAGAAGAGGAAAGGGATAGAAAGAATATTCTGAACAAATGGGGAGAGCAGGGAATAGAATGGATTAAGGAAGTCGAGGGAGAGAGAGAGAGAAAGAAGAGAAAACAGAAGACAACCGAGAGAGAAAGAAGTAACCGAAGAAGAAAAAAAAAACTATACCAAAATATGTAAATATGTAAATATTAAATTAGTATGCAAAAGGGCAGGGCTCATTACAAACCGAAAGGGTTTAGAAAGTTTAGACTCAAACGTTGTGTACATACAATGGTAATACTTACGGGTGGTGAGCTACTGCTTAATTTGATTCCGGGACCGAGACTTATTTTTTCTGCCGCCTGTGGTAGTGGGATTTCTTCACCTTTCCCTTCACACAAGTCTTCCCCTAAGCATGGACAAATTGTGTAGTTAGAGTCTAGCAGCTAGTGGTTTTTAACCGTGTTTAACTTAACTTACCTCTTGCTGATCCAAAAAATTCATTTTTGAAGGAAGATATTTTTCTTCGTTGTCTAGAAATGAAGATTACACATAAGCGATTTCAAAGGTATTTCTCAATTAGTTAGTATTCCCTTACATAAAAGCAACAATTAGAAGAGCTATCAGTAATAGAAAGAATATCAAAGCTATCCACCCTCCACCGAGTTGCGAGGACGGTCCATCCCCTGTAGTTTGAAGTACTTCAGAATAAATACGATGAGCTGTTTTATTTTTAAAGAAATTTATTAACACTACTTTAATAGTGTAGTTAGTTCCAGGGTTCAGCAGTTCATTTCGATCAAAATTCTGGCATGCACTGTTGACAGTGCCTGTAACATTCCCTAGGACGATGGAAAGCTTCGACACACTTCTCACATTGCATTCGTATAACATTTTATATTTATGGAATTTTTTTTTAGTCATTTCTTCTATTTTGTTCGTGTACATCGAAGTAAATTCGGCAGAATTTTCAGATACAAGCAAAAAGGCACTGCTTCTCTCAACAAGCTGGCGGGTTTTTGTTGGTTCATGCAAAATAGTTATAGAAACGCGAATCGAATCGTTAGAGGGGATGAACTCGGGAAATTCTTCTAACTTTGGTATCGGTGGGCGACTATAATCCATTACAAATGTTAATCCAGGACTCCGAAGCTCTTCGTTATAAGAGACTACCGTAATCCTATATGATCTTGAAGGCATTATTTGTGAACCATCCACCTGTAATTTAGAGCTGTAATTTAGCAAGATTTATTTAATGCTGGTAAGTAGGTATATTGTTTGTAGGTATCATTTGCCTATCTACAGGGCTGCTACAAACGATTTCATCATGTGTAATCTATAAGGGGTCCTGAATTGCTACTACGCATGTTCCTGACCATTTCGTTCTCTTGCAGGAACAAGCACAAAATTTCTACAGTCGTAAATGTGTTCATATAAATAGGATTAGCTGTCAATCGTTTTATTTTTAAAGCCAATTAACATGTTACAATCATTTGTAACAACCCCGTATTTGTATGTACAGCCTAGAAATATGATAATGCTTAATGACCAGCTAAATAATTAGTTGATCGCCTGGACTTGGAGAAGCAGTAATAGGCAAAGTCCTTCCCTGACTCTAGCGACCAGCTCTGGGTGGGCATTTTCATCTTTCTACGCTGTACAGTTATTTAAGTATAGGTACCAACTATAGTTTCAAAATTTCTCGATTCCCACGTGAAAACATAGGTAAAACCGAGGGTAAAACTAAAAAAATAAGAGCTTGCCGAAAAACTGATTAGATTTTGATGGCAATCGGATGAGCGGCCCATTTTTTCTTACATTACATAATTTAAAGGGGCGAACAATGATATTTTTTATTATGCATGAAGAAAGTGGGCATCAAAATACCTGGGGTTTAAGGTTTCATTCATGACTAAAATCGGCGATGACGTCATTTATCTAGTGCATTTTTCCACACGCATGTACACGAAAGAGCGTGCTCGCATTCGTTCGTCTACTCTTCACACTTCTTCTAAATGTGTATCTTAAATTTTAAATTTTGCGCAAAAAACCACTGTATCTCCGAAACTATTAGGTAGAGAGCAGGGCCAGATTAAACAATAGTAAGGCCCGGGGGCTGATCAATATGTGGGAGCCCCTTGGTTGTGGGCCAGCTAAGGTGTGGTGCGTATTTCGTACTATCAGGAGACTCTAAAAAGACTAACTGCCATTAATTTTTCACGTGAAAAACCGAAAATGCCAATTTCAGCAAGAGGTATACACTGAAAGTTGATTATTTTTTAAACTGTTAACGACCTAAAGTGTGACCCATCTTGCTTCGTCAAATTTGAGGGAGAATCAATTGGCGTAAACTTCGAACTTCTAAGAAGAGCCACCCACTTCGAAAAAAGTAGATTTTCATTGATTTAAAACTTCAAAATTCAATAAAATCAATTAATCATGGCAAGTTTTAATTAAAGCCGGATTTTGTATCATAAGAGATGCTAGTAAAACCATTGGCAACAGTTTTTCTAAGAAAAAACCTCAAAACGCTGAAATTCAGTAGAAACTACACATTTTTACATTTTCTAAAAGTTTTTTGCGACCGCAAGTGTGACCCATCTTATTTCCTCAAATTTAAAGGAGAATCGATTGGTGCAACTTTCAAACTTCTAGGACTCACACAGTTCGAGAAAAGTCGGTTTTCTTTCATTTAAAAATCCAAAATATATAAAAACAAATAAAAATTGCATTTTGTATTATCAAAGGCGCTAGTGAAACAAATTTCCAGCAATTTACCTGATAAAAACTTTAAAACGCGAAATTCACTAGAAAGCATAATGTTGTAAAAGCTTTTAGCGACCGCAAGTGTGACCCATCTTATTTCCTCAAATTTGAAGGGGAATCGGTTGGTGCAAATTTAAAACTTCTAGGGCTCACACACTTTTCTAAAAGTAGCTTTTCTATAATTTAAAATCCCAAAATGCAATAAAACTAATAAATATCGGCAAGTTTTAATTAAAATTTGAAAAATATTGACAGACTAAATCATATCTAGGTACCTACTTATTTTATTTTTATTTATTTCCTTTTGTTTACCTCGTGTTTATAGATCAGTCTGTAGGCATTTAAAGGGTAGTCAATTAATATATTTGTCCCACTCTCTGGTGCTATCTTAATGAAAAATTTTTCCAGTGGTCCGTTAGTAATATTGGGATGTTTCCAACTCAGCAACAAGTCATTTTGCACGGTCCAATCACAAGTTATATCGTACGGGTCTTCAGGGCCTACATTTATCCAACAGAAAAGTAAATGGTAAAGAGAAATAATTTTATTAATGACATATTAGTTAGGGGTCGTATAAACTTACGATCGATTTCTGTGGTGGTTTCAATTACTCTCGTTTCCCCGTTCCCTTCTGGTTTCTCGTTTCTAGCTGATACCTATTTAGACAAAGCCTAGAAATAGAGACCGCATTTTAAATCTAACGAACCTACTTGAATGGTATATAACATTTTCTTCTCCAGATTATGGAATTCGATGCACTGCAACTGAGGCCAGATTTCACAAGACGTATTTGTTGACACTTGGCTCTTACTTGATCTGCTGATTTCGTTGATAATTCTTGCCTCATATTCTCTAATAATACCAGTTGGTGGATAAGGTTTGTCCCATCTAATGTAAAGTGAATCATAGTCTTTGGAGTAAACTGATAGATCCCTTACTGGACCTGGAACTACATTGAATTTTACTCAGTAGTTTTTACCCAGGAAGGTATATTTTTTAATGTTACCCGAAGCTTTCGATTTGAAGTGTTGATTAACAATTTCCATGCAGATGTTCTCCGTGCGACAAACGCGAATCCATAATTGATAATCAGAAAAAGGATGGACATTTTCGAAAGCGTACTTTGGAGTATCTGCAGCAGAAAAGTCTTCAAATGTTTTAGCTTGCAATGTCGGTTGACACCAAGCGCTAAGGCACATTAAATTAATTTTCAGCGAAAATGGGCCTAATCTATTGGAACAATTATCTTCAAAAAAGTTCACTTGAATAAAATGCTCGTCCATCTCTCGCACAGCTGTTGGTAATTCATTTTTGTCGATTCTACCTAAAACAAAACGATCCAGTAGTTTCAAAGGGGTACTCAAAATTTCAGTTTTCCTAAAATTTCTCGAAAAACATTGTACCTAAATAGGGTTCTGAAATTTGTTAACATTAGTTAACGTTATAAAGGGCTTTCTGCAGATTTTTTTTTCAGATTTTTAATAAGATCAGAGGCGTACGTTCCTGGAAAGGGCTATACTTTTTTGCAAGTTTCTCAGTTGCGCGGAATTTCCCACGCTAAATGGTAACAAAATCTTAATCTGTATTATTCCACACAAAAAATTTACTCTTATTGAATGTAGCTAGGACGTACCGTTTTCGAACAAGATGATTTTAATTGGTTTACGGTGCGAAAATTTGTGCGACTAACGTTTTGTTTAAACTACCTTATTTGTTAGTGAAAATAAGGACGGAGGATTATTCCTTGCATTATTTTAGGAAGAAAAGCTCATATTTACAATATTTACACATTTTAGGTGTTGTATGGTGCAAAAAGTAAGCTTTCGTTGCACTTTAAGTAGGTCAACTACTTCATTAGTAACTGCAGTCCATTCGCGGAATTTAACACCATGAGCCAGTAACTGCAGTTACCTATCAACAAGAAATAAAGATTAAAAAGAGTTGACCTAATTTTTGGAATACTTGAGCTAATTTGGGATAAAAATGTTGCGCCACACTGTTGCAATTTTTGCTCTTTTAGTTACACCCAGCGGGCACACGGACGTTGAAAAAACGTTTAAAAAAAACCAGATTGGTACGTTAAAATGACGTTGAAGTGTCCGCGAAATCAACGTGATTTTCAACGTCTTCTCGTTAATTGTACGTCAGAAAATCAACGGCCCTTTAACGTAAACTTTTACATTATTTTTTAACGTCAACAGATAAACGTTAAAAAATTACAAAATACACGTCATTTTTCCAACAGTGTGTTTAAAGATCGTTTAAAATTTGACGTGTTTTTAACGTGTTTTTCGGTACCGAAAATAGGTGACCACTGACCAGACAATGTTAACGTCTTTTCTACGTAAATTTCCAGGATACTTCAACGTCATTTTGACGTTGACGATTCGACTAAAATTCAACGTGTGCGCTCGAAGATAATTGACAATTACTCCCCTCGACCAAACATTCAGAAAATTATCCACATCTCATTTCAACGTCGACGCTGAGAGAGAAGAGCTGTAGGTACTGTGAGTAAGTGACTACCATCAATACCAGTTTATCCTGTGGATAATGTTTTGGAGTGATTTTACAAATGTTGTCTAGAGCTCTTATACACGGTTTGCTAAGTAATAGCGGCTCATTTCAACTATCAGCGCCACCTACACTCCCTCAATGCAACTACACAGGAAAGTCAACTTTAAGTCGGAATTTCAACGTCATTTCAGAAACGACAAAGAAACTTTAACTTACAACGTTTTTATAACGTCCAAAATTATACATATATTTAACGTTGAACGGCATCAGTGGTTACACCCTTTCGATACGTCTTTAAGTCGTCTAAATAAAAACTGAAATATGACGTTACAAATAAAACGTGCAAAAGTGTCCGCTATAATTATAAATATCCCAATTTCGTCATTTCAGACACGACTAAAACACATTCATATTACAACGTGTATATAACCTCCAAAACTACACACTTATTAAACGTTGAACGCCATGGGTATATTTCGACACGTTTTTAAGTCGTATGTATAGAAACTCAAATATAACGTTATAAATTCAATGTTTGTTCGACGTGTCCGTTGGTTATAGAAATATTCCACTTTAAGTCGTGATTTGAACGTTACTTTAAACACGACTAAAGAACGTTAATATTGTAACGTACTTATAACGTTCAAAATTACACACATATTTAATGTTGAAGTGCAGCACCATTTTGACACGACCTAAAGTCGTCCATAAAAAGACTAAAGTATAACGTTGCAGATGAAACGTTTATTCAACTTGCAAAAGTGTCCTTTGGTTGGAAATAGTCCACTTTAAGTCGTGGTTTGAACGTAACTTTAAACACGACTAAAGTACGCTTAGATTGTAACGTACTTACAACGTTCAAAATTACACTCATATTTAATGGTGACCTGCAGCACCATTTTGACACGTTTTCAAGTCGTGATTAAAAAGACTAAAGTTTAACGTTGCAGATGAAACGCTTATTCAACGTGCAAAAGTGTCCGCTGGTCAGAAATATTCCACTTTAAGTCGTGATTTGAACGTTACTTCAAACACGACTAAAGAACGCTAATATTGTAACGTAGTTATAATGTTCAAAATGACACATACACATATAGTTTGACGCATTATGCACGTGTTTTATATGTGATCAAATAGACGTCATTTTAACGAACGAATATCTACCTTTCACCAAAATTTCAACGTCACCTTTCCAACCAGTAACGTGAAATCAACCACCTCAACGTGATTTTAACGTTGAAAAAGCGTATGTGTGCCCGCTGGGACAACATGATCTAGGTAGTATACCTATATTTATCAATAAAATTTTAACTAGGGCTATAAAACTTACATACCTTGGACCATGCTAGTATTTGCATAAATTTGTTCTTCCTCGCCTGGAAAGGAGTCTGTTACTGCAGCAATAGTAAATAGATATCTTGAATATGGAATCAAATTTTGTATCTTCACAGTCGTACTTATCGCCTCTTTGGTTTGGGCCACTTCCATAAAACTTGTATAACTGCTCGTATGACTGCGAGTACATGCTATAGGCGAGCTTAGCTATAAACAAATTTAAAAAAAATGTTTCAAAATGAATACATTGTCAAAAATTTAAATGCGTTCTATTACAAAATCCTTTATGTACTTTTTAAACGTCAATGCTACAGGCAATTCCTTAAAACAAGAAGTGGTAAAGATTTTCGTTTAAATGGCTCCAAAAGATTCAACTAAAGTGTGCTATCTTGTTAGGTTTTGCTAATGGGATTTACCTTATAAGTTATTTTGTAGTACCTAATGACACCATTTGGTTGGTCTGGTTTTCTCCATTGTAGGTCAATTTCACTTGAACTTATTGCTGCCGTTATCAAGTTTGCAACCTTGCCTGGTACTGAAAGTGCAAAACGTAAAATATGTCAAATTGAATAATGCGTTTTTACCTCCTTCTTTAGTTTTAAAATACATAAAAATTGGATCACCTTTACCTCTAAGGATGTATATAACATAGTTGGAAAAAGGCTTTAAGTTTCCAAAATAACTACTGTTATGTGTTGAAAAGTCTGGGTGATGGGTATTGTTTACTTGGATATCATAATTCTCTAGTTTACATGATTCTTCGGTCAACTGTATAATTAATGAAATCGTTATAGTATATAACGGTATTAGGCCGATATTAAGCTTGTAACGGACGAGGATAAAATTTGTGGCCGAGGCATAGCCGAGGCTATCAAATTATCCGAGTCAGTTATCATGCTTAATATCGGCCGTATATTGTTCTACAGTTTTCGTGATACATAGGCACAAAACGGTACCTATAGAAAAATGAAAAAATTTGGAAATGAAGCTGAAGTAACCTGTGCCCAGCCTGATTTGGGAGCGTAGTAACGGTTGCCAATGGTTGTTTACAAACATAAAAACTGAAATTAAAACCAGAAAACGATGACAGATTTTGAAATTCCCGAAGATATTCTCAAAGAAGCGGCTGCTGCAAGTCGGGACTTACTGCCTTCGAAGACTAGTAGCAGGTACGAAAAGGAATATCAAGAATTCACAGCATGGCGTAAAAGCAGAGGCGTTGATGGGGTCAATGAGGATATTTTGCTTTGCTACTTGTCAGGATTGAGCAAAAATTTTGCGCCGAACACCTTATGGACAAAAATCTCCATGCTGAAGACATCCCTCAAGTTACATGAAAATGTTGACATTTCTGGGTTAGTACCTATTACTTACATTTCTGCGTCGACTAAAATTTACGCATTTTACAGATATGGAAAAGTTTTCACGTTTCTGAAGCGGAAATCTGAATATTACAAACCAAAAAAGGCGAAAATACTGACAACTGAGGAAATAACAAGATTTTTTTTAGAAGCATCCGATGACTACTTTTTACTAGAGAAGGTTATTTTGGCGTTCGGAATTTTTGGTGCCTGTCGACGCGAGGAAATCTGCAAATTGCAACTAAATAATGTTGAAGATACTGGAAAATTCATAATCGTTACCCTGGAGGACACAAGAAACAAGTCTTGCAGAAAATTCATCATCAGCGAAGATGACACTCCCTTCAAAAGCTGTAATTTATACAGAAAATATGCAGCACTTCGGCCAGCCGGTGTACCAAGTCATCGTGTTTTTGTAGATTACAGGAAAGGTAGATGCACAAGGCAGCTTGTAGGCGTTCACAAAATTGGAGGAGTTCCGAAGAAGATAGCTGAGTTTTTAAAATTGGAGAATCCAGAAAATTACACGGGTCATTGCTTTAGGAGATCCTCGGCTACAATGTTGGCAGAACATGGAGGCGATCTGCTTACTTTAAAAAAATTTGGCGGTTGGAAATCTTCTGCAGTTGCTGAACAGTACGTCGAGGTATCAATTAGCAAGAAGGTCAAGATATCGAAGCAACTTTTCATTCGGGCAGATAATCCACCACCCTCACGAAACTTCAACAATTGTGGAGAGGAAATCAAGGTGTCTAACCAATCTCCTAATGCTCAGAACATCTGCAGTGCTGATAACAATGAACCAACGTCGGATATTTTTTCCGGTAGTGATACAAGCAACAATGAAATGAAAAAAATTGTTATTTCACGAAACACTAATTGTTATTTTAATATTTGTAGTTGTTCTCATGCAAAATAATCTTTATATTATTCTTCACTGTAGGTGTTTGTGGCAAAACTTTAATTTGTGATTAAATTTTTGATAAAATAAGGCTGTTTCATTATATCGGCCTAGGCCGATATAAGGGTCATATCGATCGACCACACAGTACGAATATAGAACAATAACAGTTAAGTATCACGAAAAAAATTGAACTACGTAGTACTTACCTGTTTAACTGTTTGAATTTTCATACCTTATAATTCACATTTACGCTGGTATTAGTTGGATTCACAATAATATCATTTTTCTCGATTTCTGAAAATTAGGACAAAATTCATTATTTAAATAGTACATTTTGGATCGAAATGCCTTAGTAAAGGTACGGTTTCGTTCAGGCTGCTGATGGTCGCGTCTGGAAGTCGCCGCCCGACGCGACCGCCGAACGCGGCATTGTTATGGTTTCGTTGACGCGTTTGGCAAGTGCGTCCGACAGCGATCAGCTGATTTTATTGACGGTATCCACAAAGATTGTACCAGAAAAATTAACTCGGAAATTGTCGCAGCTCTTTTAATAGAAGATGAAGAAGAAGAAGACGTTTTTATGGTAAACTATCTGTTGACCGAAAGACAGAAGGTGAACAAATTATTCAATGAAGAAAAATTTTGAGAGTTCTTTAGATTAAATAAAGAGCAGTTTTATTTCGTATTGAACATAATTCAAGGCGATCTAAAGAAAATGAGCACCAATGCTGTGAAGTCTCCAATATTGCCCGAATTTACTGAATTTAGGCGCCATTTTTTTGAAAATGTGACAGCGCGTCCGCGTCTAGACTGCCCACTGTAGCAGTCGAGACGCGGACGCGCGCTTCCGCCGGTCGCGTCCGAATTTTCAGCAGCTTCTACGAAACCGCATACACGTTGCTACGTATAAGCAGTGGTGCGACCGTCAGCAGCCTGAACGAAACCGCACCTTTAGTTAGTGTCCGAACATCTTAAAATATAATGTCTTTATCGGGCTTCAGGGCTTAGGGTTCAGGGGCTTTGGCTGTACGGCGATTTTAAAGTCCGATAAAAATCTCGAATTTTTTAGTGTTTGGTCAAAAGGGCACTGAGAGTGAATACATCCTTGGAAGCAGAATTTGAACGCCTTTCTTACGGTGACGGCAAAAATGGGAGACTGCATTTAAAATTTCAAAGTTGATGTGCCAAAATGGCATTTAAATTTGCACGATTGGCTCCAAAAGCTTTTCAGATCTAAGTTGGGTTATCACATGCACACGTACCAAATTTCAGCTAAATCGGTCTAGTAGTTTTGGCCGTGGCGTGTTTTTTGAGTTCCTGAGACCCCAAAACCTGAAGATCTGGTGTTAAAGTTACGTACCTTTGCATTTTGTTTCACAGACGCTATAAGGAATATTGTCTGAGAAAAATGAAGTTACGTTTGAAGAAATCACCGCTCGAAGGAAATACTTTGTGCCTGGTTGAAGATTATTTATTAAGGCTGGTTTTGGGACTTCCTCCATGTAATAATTCACATTTGAGGAGATCCATTCTTCTGCTTTATTAGCTTCCTATAAAATTAAAACAATGATATAGGACAGTCCGGTTTCTTACCTTATACTGAAATGAGTAGTATAGTGGAGAGTCTGCAAAATTGTAATATGAATTTGTTTCCACGCTCTTCATTTGGACTATACAAGTAGTGTATGATGCGTTAAGAATATGGGGCGCTTCTTTAAATCTTGGCCCTTGAGCTAGAAAGTCAGAAATATGGTGATTTTATTTAAAAAAAAGGAAATTAGTTGTTAGTTATTTGTGTATTACATACGTTTTTTCTACTTATATCACTGGTAAAATTCGGAAAATAATTAAGGACCCCGCACACTTTACTAGGAAATTTGGCTTTCAGTTAGATTTTATAATTATTTTGCAGCTTACTTTCTGCAGAACATTTTGATCTTTATTAAACGTTCCACCTAGTCGGTATACCTAGTTTAGAAGATGTACCTACCGGTTGATTTTTGAGAGCAAGTGAATTAAAATAATGAAAAAATCCAGCAGAGACCGATTGTAGTAACCTCCCTTTTTTAGTTTGGAAGGGGGTGGTTAAAAAACGAAATTGACGTATTTTTGCGATTTTCAAAAATCTTTATTTTTCACCTATTTCTTCGATGTTTTTGAGAATCTAGGGTGGCCGTGACTCCATTTCTTTGTTTCTATCCTTTGAGAAAAAACTACAATTCCATTTGAAAAACAAAGTTAAGGTCATTTCCGGTTAAACCGGAAGTGGAAAAAATTCCCTCAATATACTCGCAGGTGTCCCCCTCCGTGCTGTGATGACCAGAGCTTATTTCAATTCAATATCTTTTTTACGTCCAAAGATATACAGGGTGGGAAGTTTAAAAAAAACACCCTGTATGATGAAATCAGTAAGGTTATTCACTTTTTATTTGCCTTTTTCAATTTACAACTGCCGTTTTCTGTCTTTGACCGTAGGCTGCTATTGAGGGGCGCCACATGCCAGGGGTGAATCGGATATCATTTTGAGAGGTACTTATCTCTACTAATTGCAATGTCGAAGCTCGCAGAACCTGAAAATCGATCTCGAAATGTTGACCGGAAAATTACACCATCCGACTCATCCGAGGCACCATCCTTATAGGAAAATAAATTTCGGCTGATTTGGTTGAAATTTTGACATGTTGTAGATTTCGGCCCTCTGATCAAAAGTTATCATCGACACAGAGCAATATCGTAAGGACAGTTTTTGAAAAAAATCGTTCAAGATTGAATAAAAACTATAAGCTGAGCTTTGACGACATCTTGACTAACGCACTTACGGTCCACATTTCCAAATCGATTTTCGGATTCAGCAAAGTTCAGTTAGTCAAAAAATACTTGTTGTCAAAATGTTATATCCAATTTGCTCTTGGCAAGTAGCTCCTCTCAAAATCAGCCTACAGTTAAGGATAGAAAACGGCAGGCGTTTCAACGCATTTCACCCGTATCAATGACGTCATCACCAATTTCTATTAATTATTTTCTCCAAAACAGTGAAGAGAATCGCAAAGACGTGAATTAAACACTAGGTATTTTGGAGCCCTATTTCTTTATGGGCAATAAAAAAAACGTTCATATTCCCGATTGTCATAGGTACATATTCGCGTAACTTGACTTGAAACACCACTAATTGTGTAATGCATATTGTACACACTTTCATCAATCAACATTCAATAAAATTACAACCATATGAAATTTGGGATAAAATTGTTACAGCCCGAGTAACAGCCGTTTGCACCATTATTTCTTAAGGCTGCCCCTCGGCCGGTTCCCGCCAAAATTGTGTTTTTTGTTAAATTTGAGAAGGACTATCAGCTTACAATTGCTATTTTACCTGCACGTTTACTCCTGTAACACGTTGGTTAACAAATTATTGTTAAAACTACACTGGTTTCTCAAATTTGTATAATTTTCCGATTTCGCGCCAAAAAACAACATTATTGTACAAATTTGAAAAACCGGTGTAGTTTTAACAATAATTTGTTAACCAGCGTATTACAGGAGTAAACGTGCAAGTAGAATAGCAATTGTAAGCTGATAGTAATTCTCAAATTTAAATTAGAAGCAGAAAACACTATTTTGGCGGGAACCGGCCGAGAGGCCGCCTTAAGGACTCAAGGACAAGACATACGCTTGTTGAGACAATGGTTTCTAAGAACTGCGATATTAGATTAATAACTCTTTAAGAATACCAGTGCGCATTGTAACTTACCGATGTTACACCTTTTTCCAGTATAACCGTCTTCGCAGCGAGAGCATTCACCATTCACTGGGGAACAACCCCAGAATCCCCGCCAGAGACATTTACCACAATGGTGTTCACATGTATGCCCGTAAGAATCGCGACAGACTGAAAGAGGAAAACGACGAATTAATAAAATCATAAAGTCAAAAAGTGCTCTAGTACCCTAGTCTAAAGTTAGAGCGCGTTTATAAAAGAGACATGATGACTCTTGAAATATTTCCTGTCTTCATTTAACCTTCAGAGAGGATATGTTCTATCTTTTCCTAGTTTCCTCTATATGGTTAAACAGAGCAACATTTGTGAACGCACCTCTGTTCCTGTATTGATGATTTCAATAATTCCAGTGCATGAAGGGTGCCAGTCTACGCAGTAGGTAAAACAGTCCGGCTGTATTATCGGCTCTGCCTCTGCCAGTTTTGAGATTGTGACACAAGAATGACAATAATGACTAACAAATAAATAATTTGTCACAAAATGTCATGAGATGAAAGCGCCCAAAAGCACCAGATATGTAGTGCATTAATCACCAAAATTGGCAACCCTTAGACTGGACGACCGTTATTTTCGTTTAAACACGTTGATTCGGTAAGTATTCATAGATGTCCTTCTTATTTTATTAAAATCATCAATACACTAATGAGTGATGACACAAGAGAAAGTCGTTAAGTGTAGCTAATATACAGAGTGGTCCAACGAAAAGTTTCCACCCCTAATATCTCGTGAACGGAACGAAATATAAAAATTTGCTCGGACAGGTCGATCTTTGTTTCGAGGGTGGACTTTACTCCGCGGTTGGTGAAATTCCACAACGCAACCCCTAACCCCCACTAACCCCAACTTCAAAATCTCAAATGGTAACCCCTCTCTTGTGATGTATTTTAAAGCAAATTTCATTGCCATTCCAACAATGTAAAAATTTCTGGGATTTGATCAACTCCAGCGCCCTCTACTGTTAAACTTTTAATAATTTTAGGGCCCTCCGTGATACACCATTTGAAAGGGTTTAAAATTCTCTGTCAACCGATGCAAGAATTTTGGAAATCCATTCACTCGTTCAAAAGTTACATTGAAGAACATGAGCTGGTTTTGGGCCTAGAAATCCTTCAAGTTTACGCCTGTAACTTTTGAACGAGTGGATGGATTTCAAAAATTGTTGCATCGGTTTAGAAAGAATGTCAAACCCTTTCAATTGATGTATTACGAATGGTCTCAATTTAATTTAAAATTTGACCATAGAGGAGCTCAAAAATTCTTACAGCATTGGATTCACAATGAAATTAGCTTTGAAATAATGCATCACAAGTGGGGGGTTGCCATTTAAATTTTTGAAGAGGGGGTTAGTAGGGGTTAGGGGGCGTGAGGAAAAATTTCACCAAGGGCGAATTTAGGTGTCCCCCTCAAAATGAAAATCCACCTGTTCGAGCTAATTTTTATATTTCGCTCCGTTCACGAGATATTCGGGGTGGAAACTTTTCGTTGGACCACCCTGTATACATATAGCAGACCGCGGAGAGTTGAAACACAAAAATCGTTCCTCTTGTTGATATCGGTACCTACCCTTCTATTCTTAAAAATGTTTCAGTACCTACTTAACTTATCTTAAACTTATCTGGAAAGGAAAGCCAACTAGGAGTTACAAGCAGAAGTTATTACCAACGTTGCAGAGATCTCCTGAAAAACCCGCTGAACACGAACATTCAAGCACTCCATTTTCGTTTCTTTCACAGACCTTTATGAAATTGCAGTCTTCATACAAATAATTGCACGGAGTACACGACATGCTCCCAATTTCATCAAATGAACAATTGCTGCCTATAACAGAAAATTGAATTAAACATAAGCCTATTATCCCGGAAGATGGGTATTTATTAAGTTGCCTATCGACTTGAGTTGAGTTCACAGTTCACATGTACATGTACAGGGTGTTTCATTCCAGGTGCCGTATAGGGAAAAGTTATTTTATTTTCAGTTTGCTGATGGAACTGGTTACGGCCAAATCCGAGTGATTCGGTCAATGGCTCTCAGTGAAAAAAAATTGGCCCTGAAAGATTAGATGCCAAAGAGCGCTAAATCGTCACCCGCGTAATTTAAACATCCGATTTTCCAAACGGTTCCCCCGTTTCAACAAGGGGGCATTTCAGGGCCAATTTTTTTTCATGCATAGAGAGCCTCAGGGCCCATTGACCGAATCACTCGAATTTGGCCAGAACCAGTTCCGTGAGCAAATTGAAAATAAAATAACTTTTCGCGTGTTATTTCCCTATTTTCAAACAGTCCTCTCGTTTTAAGTAGAGGGCATTTCAGGTTCAATTTTTTTTCATGCATAGAGCACACTGAGGCCCATTGACCGAATCACTCGGATTTGGTCGGTACCAGTTCCATGAGCAAACTGAAAATAAAATTAGTTTTCCCGTGTTATTTCCCTATGCAGCGCCTGGAATGAAACACCTGGTGTGTATAGAAGCTATGCTATACGTATACTAACCTTTGAGGGCGCTTTCATTGTCTGTACTTATTATTGAACTTAGCCCCGAGCTGGTAAGTTCTTGGCATTTTAACCTTTGTTCGGATTGTAATGTTCTGAGCTCTGAAGCAGACTAAGTATAATAAAATTTAGTTTTCTTTCACAATTTTACCCCTTTTCTGGCATGATCTGGTACCCCCAATGGCCCAGAACTGATTTTCTTCATATTCTGAACGTGTCGACACCAACAGCAGTACTTCAGTGTTTTTTACATTTTCGGTCATAAATTTTATTTCCGTCCATTCGTTCTGGGAAGACAATAATATATTAAATATATTACTTGGTACTTATTCTACCATTCACACCTAGATCCTTATACATCAGGGTATATGATATTAGGTATATTTCAGGGGGTGATTCTACACCTAAACTTATCATAACCACATTTTCAAAGAAATGCCTATTCTCTTAAAAATTTGCTTTGTGGAAAAAATAAAATTTTGAACATGCAATCAAGACTTTAAGACGTAATAAACCTATAAATATAAATTGTACTCCTTAAATGTACCACTCATACTCTAAAACTTGATTTACCATTACCATATTATGTTGCGCGAGCTAATGCGATAAACCATTAAAGAAAAAGTAACTTCAAAGTAATGATCACATGATTTTGATCATTAGATGAAAGACGATGATGTGAGGAAACAGGGTACTATTTTTTCTCGAAGACCTACATTTTCTTGCAATTTTACAACGTATGTGCATAGTCACAAATCAATGTGACTGACTTAACATTACACTAAACTACACACATGATGCGCTGTGGTTTCCAATATCGTATACGTAAATTAGCAGATTAATCGTAATTTTACAAATTGTTTTACGCCGCATTATGTAATGATTTTTTCTTAAACAACCAAAATGTAAAAAGGCAATCTTATGATTGCACCTACAAGAACTCTTCTTCTAGTAATAAGTAGGTAGGTACTTTAAAAAAAGTAAAATCAATGTGAATTTACTCGTACTCTTTTCAGTGTACCTGCATTCTTTAAACTGAAACAATCATTAATTAAATTAAACTTTTACTTACTTTGTTTCTATATTCCACTTCATTGAAAATATGATTTTTATCTCTATTTGATAGCTCCAATTTTAAGATGCAATGAGGACACATTTTTACAAACAACGCAATGCAAACCAGCCCCGAAGCACGAATTAAAGATCCCAACTGCTGTTTGTCTATTGACTCGTCGGTATAAATATACTCATCTGAAAACAAAATAGGTACAGGTACCTACGGTAATTATTCACATTTGCATTAATTTCATTCCATTCAAACGTTTATATCCACAATCTTCATCTAATAAGTTCATACTTACAATTTAGCCAAACAAATATCTTGTAAGTAAGAGGAAGGTAATGTTTATTTGAAGAGAGGCGATTATATGATAACAATGGAGGGAATTTTGTACTTAACAGATATTTATTTTCAAACGTCACATAACAATTATTTAAATGACTGTGTTGACAAGGTATTGATGATTTCAATAATTCCAGTGCATGAAGGGATTCAGTCTACGCAGTAGGTAAAACAGTCCGGCTGTATTATCGGCTCGGCCAGTTTTGAGATTGCTGTGACACAAGAATGACAAATAACGACTAACAAATAAATAATTTGTCACAAAATGTCATAAGATGAAAGCGCCCAAAACCACAATTTCTAGTGCATTAAGCACCAAAATTGGCAACCCTTAGACTGACGTCCGTTATTTTCATCTAATCACGTGAATTCGAGTAAGTAGGTATTCATAGATGTCCTTCTTTTATTAAAATCATCAATAATCGTCACTTCTATGACACTTTTTTAGCGGAGCAGTTTAAATTCATCATTATTTGCAATTTTGCGAAGTGTCAAAGTGACGCGCAACAGGCGTGAGTCCAAAATTTTCGATTTTTTTGTTTGAAATGTCTCTTAAACTCTGAATAAAAAACAATATTTTATTTTCAAACGAAAAAATCGAAAATTTTCTACTCACATCTGTTGCGCGTCATCGTCACTTTGACACTTTGCAAAATTGCAAATAATGATGAATTTAAAGTCCTGAATTTTCCTCCTTCGGAATTTGAGGAAAATATTTGAATATCAAGCTCTGAAGAGAATGTGCGCGTCACTTAAAACTGCACCTCACCTTTCCCCAAAAAAGGGAGTAAATCTATTTTGAAGCAAAACTTGTAAACTTACAATTGTGAAATTTCCACAGGCCGTTGCTTACTTTGCTATGGATTATGATGCTTCTTACGTCTATAATTTTAGACCTATCTGTATATTCAATAATAGCCGAGCTGGTGTTAGCCAATGACACGGCTAAATAATTACTCTGTCCGTAATTTTGTATTTTCAAATTTAAATGGGTCCAAAACTGTGAACTTATATAAAGAGGCTTATAATGAGAATTGCCGGAAGGATTGTCTTGAACGATATGCTGAAACATTATAAGAAATACCATGAGTATGTTAATTTATAGGCTACCTATATACCGACCTGTGTTTCACTTAGTAATGTACTACAGTCGCCTTTTGGATAAACGCCTTGTATATAGGGAACTGCGTTTTCTCCGTCATTCGTACACTTCCTAATACCAGTGATGTTTCCATTCCATCCTTGAAGAATAAACCAATAGCAACTAGATTGCTGAGGTTGTGCTCCATCACATAAAAAAATATGTGCTTGCTCAGTCCGCACGGAAAACGGAAGCTCCAGATTTGTGTTTACTCTAATGCTGGTTTGTAGATATTGAAGTCGTTCTTTGTCTCTGTCTGTCTTTTGAGTAAATAAAGTGCTTAAATCTAAAACGTGAAAAATTAAGTGCTTCAATTAGGTTCCTTTAAACCCGACCGTTTTCACACAGCGCTATGGTAACAGTTAACAAAACATGTGTGTGTAAATTGTAAATTTACAGAAAAAAGAGTTTTACAGAAAAAGTGTAAATTTACAGAAAAAAGAGTTTTACAGAAAAAGTGTAAATTTACAGAAAAAAGTGTAAATTTACAGAAAAAAGTGTAAATTTACAGAAAAAGTGTTTTAAAGAAAATGTGTAAATTCACAGAAAAAGTGTAAATTTATGTTTCCATTCTGAGAGCACCATTACCGAGTTGTACAGAGTAGTTCTAATGTATTAATACACGACACTCACGGCCAAACAATAAGGTAAATAAATAAAATAAAAATCCAGGGTAAATTAGAATAAATTGCCTTCATTTCGTCGCAATTTGGAATTTGCATAATTTAGCGATAAACAATGAGTAATTTTTTTTTAATGGCACCACCCATGTTTCTATTTTTTTGAATTCCCTGTGTCCTTCTTTACGGTGATGATTTTATTTTTTTGATAAATCTAACAGTAAATTTTTAAATTTTCATTAATTCAAATTTCGCGCGGAGATCCGGCAACAACGCACTTCATCTGTGCAACCGATGCAATCGTCCTCGTCTTACCACATGCCTCCCACTAATTGTACACGCCCCCTAAAGGATTTTAACGGGGCCTAATTAGTTTCTTTACTTAACAAATGGTGCTTTTCATTACAAAGGAAAAAATGTTTCTTCAGAGTGCAGGATGTTAATTAATAAAATGACCAAAAACAACAAATCTAGCATTCTGAAAAAACATCCTTAATAATGAAAATTTAAATTTAAAAATTTACTGCTCAATTTATGTACTTTTTGTTTATTGCTAAATTATACAAGCATTTACCATGGATTTTTTATTCTATTCATCTTAAAATTTGGCCGTAAGAGCCGTGTATTAATGCGTTTGGACTTCCCTGTACAACTCGGTGACGGTGCCCTCAGAACGAAAACATTTAAATTTACACTTTTTCTGTAAATTTACACTTTTTCTGTAAATTATAAAATAAAAAAAGGCAGCTCTACGCTTTCGTAATATGGCGATAATGTTTTAACAAATTTAGCTGCTGGGCCATTTCTCATTTTCAGCTATTATTTCTTATGACTAGAAAACACGTATTATATCGTCTTCATTGTTTTTATAAAGAGAGTCTAAATTCGACACACTTCGAACATACATTAGCGATCCCTTTGACTTTTGATGTCAAATAGGCATACATTCCTCTTCTATTATTTGCATTATTTCAAGTATTGACACATTATCTGTGACGTCATCAAAGAGTCAAATGCATTTTGCTTAGCCGCGCCACTGAGAACAACGTGTTTCATTTTATTTCGATTTGAAACGTCAGAAATCAGCACTCTTAAAAGCTAGAAAATAGCTATTTATGTAACAAGTGGGAAAAGTACATCATTTCCTTACGCGGGTGCTTATTCTGTAAGCACGCAAGTAAGGAAATGATGCATTTCCCACGTGTTACATACAAGATTTTTCATAATCCCCATCGAGACATTCAAAAACTATAATTGGCGGAGCACTGAAAAAGATTTGATGTATTTTCATAACTTGCATGAAATGTTTAGTGATCATGATGTGGATCGTGCTGATTGAAACAAATTAAAGAAATTATATTAACATAATTACTTTCCGCATTAGTGCGGAAATGCATTTCCTCACTGAAATTGGTGGGAAAAATAACATTTCTCACACGGGATTATGAAAATTAATTTTCGTAATTACAGTTCCAAAGGATTTTTATTGAAAAGGGCCGTAAATAATTTGTAACACAAAGGCCCTCGCATAGCTTATGCCAATTCTAAATATTGTGAAAGATGTTGCAAAACTGCGGTCGAGAAAAGCTTTGAAATCCTGTATTATCAGCCTCACTCTGCGGGGCAGGGCATAGACAGCGGAAATTATATGATAACGTTATTGTCAGATTAGTTTTGTTTTGAGTGACAATTTGAGCGGTCTACGCTTCGCGATTAGATAGGATTTCGGAAGAGCTTTTGATCACACGTTACCTACAACCTAGGAGCATCTGAGGTGCATATCCAGAAGAGGATATTTTGTTACATTTTAGTGCCCTCTGCCGTAGCAGAATGCCAGTCACTCTTGCTTTTGATTATTCGCTCGCTCGATCGCTCCTCAACCCTGTCCATCGGATATCTTGAGAACGGCCTGCTATATCGAGCTGAAACTTGGAATACAGTTGCGTATCCCAGTACTCGGCGGGGATTTCTTTTGCCTTGGGCCATATCGGACCAAGGGGGTGGGAGTTAGGGGTGAGAAACCGAAAAATGTATTAATTGCAAGAACTCGAGAAGTAGTCAATGTATCTTGGTATGCATGTTCGACTGTCAAGTCTGTTGAATGTGAAGGGGTGTCAATTTGGGGCAATCAAATTTAGGGGATTAGAACCATAAAAAATATGATAACGCAGCTATGTGAAACCCAACGTACACAAACATTAATTTTAAACGTTCTGCGAAAAATTATATGTTGAACGCGGTAAAAACAATAGACTTACCTACTGCCTGGACAAGAACTTGCCTTGCCCAGACAGTAAATCTATCATGTTTTTGCCTAGTTGAACAAATAACTATTTATTTTGAGTTAGGTGTTTTCAGATGACCGTGATGCAGGAAAAAATTGGGTAGGGTTGCTTCCTGAGATCCCAAAACTGAGGTAGATGTAGATCTGGAATCATCTCAAATTTCAAAGTGGTGCATTCAGCATAACGTCGCATTTTTTAAAAATTGTATGGGGTCTCCCCATTGGGGAGATTAAACCGTGATATCAATATGCTGTAGAGTAATGACTGATTTTTATCACCCGTTATACTGTAGCGTTGTATGTAAACGGTCTAATAGTGTCAAATAGTAGTTGTAATAATAGTATCAAGTTGTTTTTCAAATTGCGTTTTGCCTAGAATGCCTTATTATACATAATGCCTCTTATTTTAATACGAAGCGCCCCAATGAAAATCGGTCTCAAATCTGCTACGTACCTATACTTAAAATAAATAAATGTAAGTAAGTACTTATTAATTGTTTCTTGCCAAATTGTGTAATTTGCCATTTGCTCCATTTTGCCGTAAAAGCCATAGGTATTTGTATATGTATTATTTGGACCACACTGTATGCAAAACAGGAAAGATATTCAAGCTTCGCATTATAAGGAGGTAGAATATAAACAAGGATCCGCAGCCATGGCCACCCTATATTTTCAAGAACATCGAAGAAATCGGTGAAATATTATTGAGATTTTCGAAAAACGCACCTGAGCAATTTCATTTTTTGATTTCTTTTATTTCTATCAAATTTCAAATGTCAATAGGCAGATAAATTTGCATCAAAAAATTAAAGTAGACGTGTTTTTGCCTTTTTCGAAAATCTCAAATTTTCACCGATTTGTTCGATGTTTTTGAAAATCTAGGCGGGGTTACTCTGTGTTGATGGTACCTATAATTACCTTCCCACCTATAATCGAAAATTGGATCATGTATTGGTCCTGTTAAAGAGTCCATAATTTTCCACGGTTCCTTCACCCATGTCGTTCGACATCCTTCAGTTTTAGTAAAGGTGCACTTAAATTGAGCATCAGGTTGATATGGATGTATTTCTGATATGTCTGAAAAGAAAGAGATAAGGCTTCTTTACGATTCATTTTTAGGGTAGGGTTTTTCAAAAATGTATACCTAGTCTAAAATTGATGGATGAAACAGTTTTAGCATATAAACTCATACTCTGTCCGGTATCCACGCGATATTTCCAAAGATTGTTGACAACAATGCTTCGCCATTATGGAAATAGGGTCGTGTGGATTCCGGACAGAGTATTATAGTTCATTTTTAACCTCCCCACTCCACTTCCACTTAAAAAAAGTGTGGTTACTGCAATCACCTTTTGAGGTCTCAGGAAATTTTTTAAACATGCCACAGCCAAAACTACTAAACCGATTTGGCTCAAATTTAGTACGTAGGCATCTCATAACCCAACTTAGATATGGATAGCTTTTGGAACCAGTCGCGCAACCAGAAATGCCATTTTGGCACATCAACTTTCAATTTTAAATGCAAACTCCCATTTTTCACGTCACTATAAATAAGAAAGGCCTTCAAATTCCGTTTCCAAAGATGTATTCACTCTCAGTGCTTTTTTGACCAAAAACTAAAAAATTCGAGATTTTTATCGAACAAAATTTCGGTACAGCCCAAGCCCCTGAACCGATTTGTCTTACATTTTGCACATGGGGATTGTATTAGGTACACGTCGAAGAGCTGAAATTTTTTTGGATTCAATCGACCCACAGAAAGTGCCGTTTTGGCACACTAATTTCCAAATTTAAATTATTCTCTTATTTAACCATCCAAAACAAATTTTTGAAAGATTTATTGTCACCAGCAGAAATAAATAAGAAAATTCATTCGTATTTAGTACCCTTTGGGTAGAAAAATCGAAATTTTGTAATAACACTAAAACCACGTTATAGCCGCCAAACTAACTGGATCGATTTGGCTGAAATTTGGTACATGAAGATTAGGTGACCCGCTGAAGAGCTGAAATGCTTTTGGGAGGAATTGGTCCAAGGGAAATGCCATTTAGACACGGAAATCAAAAACCTACGCGATGGGGAGGTTCCGGTCGATTCTCTGCTGTCAATTTTTTTTATTTCATACTGTGTCGCATTTGCTTATTATCTCACTCGTTTCAGTCCGGTATAAGTGACAATTTACAGTTCAGTCCGGTAAAATGGTTGCAATAACAATCAGCGGAAATAAAATATAAATAGTGGATCACGGCATGCGTATCGAAAGAATATTAATAAGACGATGACAAGGATTGTTGAAATAGTTTTTAAAAATTTGTCGCTGCATGATTAGATTTAGGTATACAAATTATCTTTTTGTGGTCCTTAATACCGCGAGATCCAATAAAAAAAATTGTTAGAGTTGACCATGGAATAGTCCGTTACGAGGTCCGTTACGTTTACTACACTGAGAGTATGACGTTCATGTGACAGTAGAAGTAATGCGGAACATGTATTATTATTTTTTGCACTCCTTTAACAAAAATTAAGTTATTACGCACTCTATAAACAACTGGGAACATCAAATTTACAGGTACCGGTGCGTTTTGCACACACAAGTGCGTGAATTGCGCACTTAATTTTTTTTTCTCTAATCCGATCTTTCCATCCAAAGTGATTGTCACTAAAAGAAAGTTTCAACGATAAAATATAACTTACCGTATTTACCAACTAACAATTTTGGCGAAATTAACATAATTTAATGTTTTAAAGACTTTAAATCTGCTTGCCATCTTACGTCAGAAATGACAAAACATTTTCTACCGACTGGTGTTATTATAGCAATGGAGGCAATAAACGAAAAAAATTGAAGAATTTTGGTGTTTAAAGTACAATAACAATGTAAGTAGTTATATCTAGTATAGATATATGGGAAATAAAAATGCTATTCCATCCGATGCGCTGAATAGGAATGAAAATTGCGCGTACCCTAAACCAGCAATGAAAATGAGTTGAAATTCTATTTGTTTTTATTGGAAATATTCGTGCAAAAAGTAGAATACATACTTTGTGCGTTAACAATATTCGCGCACACGCGAGCAATGGACACCTCGCGCGCTTTGCGCACTCGGTTTCCAAACCTGCTCGCTAGTGCGCGAAAATTATTGTTACCGCACATAGTATGTAAATAACTATTTTATTACCCATTAAGAAAGAGGGCACCAAAATATCTAGGATCTAATTCAACACTTTGTGTTTTGGAGAAAATTATCAATAAAAATCGGTGATGACATCATTTACCTACACGGGTTTAATACATTGAAACGCCTATGGTTACGTCACTTTTTCAATTTTTTAAAATGCTGTTTTTTTAAAATGTAACGAATTTTTTGTTCAATTTCTCTTCGTAATAGCATTTTTGCGTAGGTTTTAGCGAGGAACCAAAAATTATAGTTAGTTCCTCATTTCAAAATTTAACCATGTTCCCCATTTTGATCTGCGACCTTTTAACAATGAACAAAAACTGTCAATTTACAAAAAATGTACATGTTCTTATTGTAGTATTCAACGCGTCAGTAGGCCATATGCTAGTGGTGTCAGTTGTATAGGTACATTACGTTACGCTGCGCTAAAAGATCCATGCTGTTCCAGTTACTTTAATAAAATCCAATTGGCGTAAGTTTGCCTTTAATTTGGGTCGATTTGGTGTGCTATTTCCCTTTTTAACAAGAACTTTAACGTAAAATTTAAATTAATCAATAGATGCCAGGTATATTTTGCTGCCACCATATCACCAGACTTTCATGGCTTACTGGCGTGTAGAATAAGTTTGAATTTATAATACGTACGGTTCTTACCCTTCTTGGTAATCTTTTCAATATTGTTTGGAAGCCAACTTAAGGCAAAACTGCTGGTTGTGGCACAATATGATGAATGTAACGAACCATCAGAATGTCTTTTCTCCGTAATAAAAGCATGTCCGGAAACAAGTGCGACAAGTGTGAATCCAACAGCGAAATATTTATCAAAAAGCACCAAGTAATCGCCAAACATTTTTTCAGTGCACTTTTGCGTCCTTTTTCACTCACTTGCACCATTACTGTTTGTATATTGTACTAAAAGCTGTAATATTAGATAAGTGCCTTAATCATGCTAAAACGTCAGGATATGGTTTTCCTCTTTAATTGTGACACATTTCCTGGAAAATGATAAAGTATATTAACTAACCGTCATCACCAGTAACCAGAGATGCAGAGCATGGACATACAGGGTGTCCCAAGGATGCGTGGACGGAAGATTGCTTATTTTACATGAAAGCAATATGAAAACATATAGGTAAGCACCCAAGTTGTAAAAGCGTTGTAACAAGAAAACACAACCCACTCCTCAAACGTCGGTCTTCTACCTCATTGATCTTAAGTTCCGACTCAAATGACATCCCTCGGTAAGTTCATGTCTTGTCTACCTAATTTATTGTTAATTAATAAATGTATATCCATTTTACGTTGTAGTAAGTTGCTTACTGAGGATAGTGAAGAAGAAAAAAATAATTTCACTGACTTTATTATATTTCTGTACAATTACATTAGTAGACTTCCTACCTAAATACAAACTACGCAAATAAATCCAAAAGTATTTCAACAAAGTATTAAAATTTTCCGATCTATTTATTTCTACATAATTCAAACATTAACTGCATCTTTACTTTCGTGTTGCTTATTCTTCTCCGTTTTATCTGACCCACTGTGCCACCCAGAATCCATGGTACCATCACTATGACAACCTTGGCCCTGCACTTCCTCATCATCCAAACTGTTCGGCTCTCCATACAGTAATCCCGCCGCATTTCCACCCAAATTTTGAATCAAAGCAGATATATTCGAACCAATGTTTCTTTTACTCGGTGACGGTTGATTCAGATTTAAAGTCTTTGGTGGTACATTCTTTTGGTTAAATTGGTTAAAATTTGTCTTATTCTGATTGTAGTATTTCTGTCCGAAATTGTTTAAACCCGATATTGTGTTGGTTAAGTTGCTCGAGTTTGGTCTGAAACTATCTTGGTCTTGCACCACTTCATACTGGGCGTCCGGTGCTAGGAAATGGTCTAAACTGGAATTTGCAAACTGCCGGTGAGGGTCTAATTGACTTTCAGAAAAATAATTTACACGACAATCTACCGGGGATAGTCCATCATCGGTTGTTTCAGTCATTGGAGTTTGAACGCTGCTGCATAAACTATTGTGAGAAATATCTTTCGGCAATAACTGATGCATGCAGGTGTCCGTTGGGAATTCAGTTAATTCATCGGTATTTGGTAAAGGAAACGGCACTCGACTGCGTGTCGACATTTGTTTGTTTCCCATTCCGTGGGCCAAATAATCTTCATCCTCAGTCACCGTGGATGAAGAAATAGTCTCTTGGAAGTTTTGGAGCAACTGATTGCCAGTTGACTCCTTATTTTCAGGTTTTTGCAAACACATTAACCGAGGCTTCTGATCAAGCGCCTCATCGTAAAGTGACGAATCTTGTCCATCATTCTTTACGGATATATTACAACAGCTACTCACATCGGCGAAGTAAACTTCTGATTCGGAAGTTTCAGGCTTTTGTGGACTATTTTCCTGTTTTTGAAATGCAGCATTTTCAACCCCTTGTAACCTAGGCAAGAACCGACATTGCTCACTTTTTCCTTTATTATTTTCAGGTACAGTCGAAGGTTCGTGATAACTATGCTCTGCTTCATTTTGACTTTCATCTTTACTATTCTGCCCGAATACATTTTGAATATTTATACGATTATTTGGAGATTGATTCGTTGATTTTATGGAAGCCATATCAGATTTCTTTTTAATTTTTCTAACCGGAAAAGTGTGTGAAGCTCTATCTACACAGCTGGAACTATCGGTACTTTCTTCGTTATCGACATTCGGTTGTATTTCCGTCTCTAGTGTATTTTCGTAGTTTTCTTTGTTAAAATGCATTCTAGTTCTTCTGTTGTTTTTAAATTGATTTTCTTCATTCATCTGGCAATGTGATTCGTGACCATGGAGGTGATGGTGAATATGATGATATCTGCAATATTAATTATTATAATATTTTAACCGGAATTAAATTAATACCTAGACGGTGTTTGTAGAGGGCGCCTTGCAGGGGAATTGGGGTTTGAGTATGGTGGAGGAGGCCCCCATACGTAAACTCCCCCAATGGGGGGCCTATTGTCCAAAACACTGTAAGAACCTGTTGATCCAGTATTTTGTTCCATTGAAATTATATTCTCGCCTCCTGATCTGTTTCCAAAGCCATATTGACTATCTGCACTGCTAATACCAACTTGGTAAGTTAGGGAATGATCTCTACAAAAAAAGTTATTGTCAAAGTTTTAAAATAAAATTTTGCAATGAACAGTAAACGGCACACACGAACCTTGCCTTTATTCTTACTGAATGATGAAGTCCATTACAATTAATAATCATGGGTGAAGTTGAAGTTTGTATATGTATCTAAGGCCAAAACTCGAAAGTACCTACATAATTTTAGTATAATTTGTGGATTTTATCGACTGAGGGCGAGGCCCGAGAGGCGGAAATCTCACTTGCGGTTAGCGGTTCTCGTAGTTTAGTAAAATTTTTCCTAGTTTTGTGTACACAAACCGTAATTAATGAGGATTTTGCAATCTTTTTACAAATCAAATCTATTAATTCAAAGAAAATCAGTTGACTGTACAGTACATATAGTCTGCTAACATGGTAACATAACTGTGGTAAGGTAAATTAATTTCTAGCAATAAAGCTTCATTATTTTACAGTTCGTCTTTTTGCACAAAAAGAGGAAACAGATATTACACAGTGCGTTAACAGTTAATACATAGTACCTTATATCGTATAAATTTAGGGTCTGATTCACGTGTTAGAAAATGCTTCACTTCGAAAATTCAGTTTTCTAAGGAGCAAGGGTTAGTGTTTGAAATAGAGGTCCATCTCTAAGGGCGGGTTGTACCAAACATTTCGATTGGTGCAAATTTAAAATTTCTAGGGCTCACGCACGTCGCGAAAGTAGCTTTTCTTAAATTTAATATTCCAAAATGCAATAAAACTAATAAATATTGGCAAGTTTTAATTAAAATTGCACTTTGTTTTATCAAAGAGTCTCGTGAAACCTATTTTTAGCAATTTTCCTGATAAAAACTTTAAAACTCGAAATTTTGTAAGTTTTTTGCGAATTTGTTTTCTCGAATTTGAAGGGGAATCGATTGGTGCAATTTTAAAATTTCTAGAGCTCACACACGTCGCGAAAAGTAGCTTTAATTAATTTAAAATTCCAAAATGCAATTAAACTAATAAATATTGGCAAGTTTTAATCAAAACTACATCAAAGGCTCTAGTGAAACCAATTGTTAGCAATTTTCCCGATAAAAACTTTAAAACGCAAAATATACTATAATCTGTCCGGGATCCACACGACCGGGATTCACCCTATTTCCATGGCGAATCATTGTTGTCAAATAGGGTGAATCCCGGTCGTGTGGATCCCGGACAGACCATAGAGAGCATACATTTTGTAAAAGTTTTTTGTGATGGTAAGTGTGACCTATCTTATTTCCTCAATTTTGAATGAGAATCGATCGGTGCAAATTTAAAACTTTTAGGGCTCACACACTTGGCGAAAAGTAGCTTTTTTTAAATTTAAAGTACCAAAATGTAATAAAACTAATAAATATCGGCAAGTCTTAATCAAAATTACATTTTGTATTATCAAAAAGACTAGTAAAACCAATTGTCAGTAATTTTTTTGATAAAAACTTTAAAACGCGAAATTCACTAGAATACATAAATTAACCTCCCCACTCCACTTCACCATTTAAAAAAAAGGGAGGTTACTGCAATCACTAAAATTTTCGAATTCGAGATAAGACCGGATCTATACGTTTTGAGGTCTCAGGAACCCAAAAAAGTGGTTTTTAAAATGTGTCTGTATGTATGAACGTACGTTCGTGCGTACGTACGTACGTACGTACGTACGTACGTTCGTAAACACGCCACAGCCCAAACTACTCGACCGATTTGGCTGAAATTTGGTACGTGTGCATGTGAAAACCCAACTTAGATCTGAAAAGCTTTTGGAGCCAATCGTGCAACCAGAAGTGCCATTTTGGCACATCAACTTTTAAATTTTAAATGCAAACCCCCATTTTTCACGTCACCATAAGAAAGACGTTCAAATTCTGCATCTAAAAATGTATTCATTCTTAGTGCCCTTTTGACCAACAATTTAAAAAAAATTGATTTTTATCGGACTTTAAAATCGCGGTACAGCCCAAGTCCCTCAACCGATTTGGCTGAAATTTCGCACATGGGGATTGTATTACACGTCGAAGAGCTGAACAAATTTTGGATTCAATCGACCCACGGAAAGTGCCGTTTTGGCACACCAATTTCGAAACTTAAAATTATTCTCTCATTCACCCATCAAAAACAACTTTTTGAAAGATTTATTGTTATCATCAGAAAGGTCTTCAAATTCTGGTTTTAAATGAGATAAAATTTATTCGCATTGAGTACCCTTCGGGTAGAAAAATCGAAATTTTGTAATAACACTGAAACCACGTTATAGCCCAAACTACTGGATCAATTTGTCCGAAATTTGGTACATGGAGGTTAGGTAACCCATTGAAGAGCTGAAAGGCTTTTGGGAGCAATTGGTCCACGGGAAGTGCCATTTAGGCATATCAACTTTAAAATCTTAAACACAATAAGTCACGGAAATCAAAGACCCATGCGTTGGGGAGGTTCCAGCCGCTTCTCTGCTGCCTTTTTTTTTGTTAAAGGTATTAGTGCTGCGGATAGAGCTCTGAAATGTGTCGAAAAAATTTTTTGAGAGTATAAAAATATGGGACCTGCGGCATGTTGTTAAGGACACTTTGGACCATCGAAATCTCTTTTTACGACTTTTTTCGGTGGTATCGAAAAAAGTTACGGTCGATGAAACTCATAAAATTGATATTTCTTCGCGGCACGAGATTGTACAAATTTAATTTTTTTTCATAAAGCCTAAAACAGATAGAAAACTCATTCCTTTTCTGGTCGATAGAGAATTTTTCGTAGAATAACGTGATATTTATGTGTTAAAATAATACAATCGATTTCATTCCAGACAGAGCTTTTTTTTAAACGAAGCATGACGAAATCGGTAAATGTCTGAGTTTAATAATCCATAACTTTTGTTTTCACGATATCGATTTCATCTTTTCTAGTAACAATGGATGCGCTGAAGTCTTAGCAACATTTCATTTCGCATAACTATATGTCGCGTTTCAAAAATAAACTTTTTACAGCCAATTTAAGGAAACTGTGACACTCGCGCTGATCGCGTCGAGAGAGAGACAGCTTACTACAAACGTGTCGCGCTAAACGAAGAGCGCGAACACATTACAAAGCGCCACTCCTATAGTTTACCATATTTTGTATTATCTTAAGCCTTTCTGGTTTCTGGGTCCGCAATATCAATATTTCAACATTATATTTTTTGTAATGCACATATATGACATCAATTACAGCTGTTAATTATTAGGCGCTGCAGCAAACATTTTGATGGAGGTGCAAAGAATGGCCCTAGTGTTTAGTATTTTAGACCAGTGATCTTAGATAAAGGTAATTAGTTATTTACGCAATTAGTTATGAAAAGCCCTATATTATGCGAGTCAAACAACTTGGGCTTTTCATAACGTATTATTATTATTACGTACAACATTTTACCTAATTGCGTTTTGAAAAGTTGGATTTTACACAATTAGGTAAAATGTTGTACGGAATACGTCATGAAAAGCCTAAATTGTTTGACTCGCATAATGTTGCAAAACTCGCTATCGCTCGTTTTGGCAAATATTACGACTCGTCAAACAATATAGGACTTTTCATAACTAATTACGTAAATAACTATTACATACCTAATTGCGTAAAATCCAACTTTTCAACACGCAATTAGGTAATAGTTATTTGCGAGTCAAACAATTTAGGATTTTCATAACGTATTCCGTACAACATTTTACCTAATTGCGTAAAATCCAACTTTTCAAAACGCAATTAGGTAAACGTAATTAGTTATGAAAAGCCCTATATTGTTTGACGAGCCGTAATATTTGCCAAAACGAGCGACAGCGAGTTTTGCAACATTATGCGAGTCAAACAATCTAGGCTTTTCATAACGTATTCCGTACAACATTTTACCTAATTGTGTAAAATCCAACTTTTCAAAACGCAATTTAAGTCCGTTCATTTTTCTATAGCAGAGCTAAAATTTTTCAGGAACTGTACAACCCTAATTTGTAACGTCGTGTACTTTTGACAATTTGATCGAAATTTGGCGGCAAAGCACAAACATGACAAGCCAAATCTTCTGGGGTTTATTTTTATTGTTAGCAACAGTAAGCGTACCTGACGCCTTTTCATGAATATTTTTCTTTGCACTTTACTCAAAACTGCACGCACACAAAGGCCATTTTGGGCAAATTCAAAGCAATTGCAAAATTTTGACATTTGTCATGTTTTCTGACGTACCGCATTGAAATCAGTTCTACCAACTCACTTGTTAGTAAAATTCCTTGCAAAATTTCCTCATACCAACCTAAAATTCAAATTTTGACGTTCTGTCACTTCAATAGAAAATGAATGGAGAAGTTTTGGCGAATATTATTTAAGCTTGAGGAGTTAGGCTGTTTGTACAAAGTTTCTACAAAATGCCTGGCCATATTTACGGCATCATCCCTCTCTCTGAAAAAGCGAAATTTTGTAGATTTGATAAAAAAAAACTAACCATGAATCGAAATTTGTAGCTGTACTGTGCCGTTTGCAAAAATATTTTCCTTTTCCTCAAGAATATGTGATTCGAAATAAAGTAACAAAACTTGACATCTGGGTCGTCGGATTTTATAATGAAATCATCTACGTTTTTACCTTCTTAAAGAAGATATGTATTCTCTCGAAAGATTTCAGCGACACTTTTTTGTCGTAACGGTCAAATAAAATAACGACATTTTTTATATTTAAAGTGTTCCTTAAATGCAGTACTTTTTGCAAAATTGTATTCCCAAGGTCGTTAAATGTTCTTCTTTTTTCATTGATTTCCTGGAGCATCGCCATTCCATCATCTATCAGAATGCTTTGTACGTCTTTAGGATATTCGTAAGAAGCGGTCCTCGTTCAGCGCGTACGTTCGTAATAAGCTGTCTCTCTCTCGACGCGATCAGAGGCTAGTGTCACAGTTTCCTTAAAATGGATGTAAAAAGTTTATTTTTGAAACGCGACCTATAGTTATGCGAGATCAAATGTTGCTAAAACTTCAGCGCATCTATTGGTACTAGAAAAAATAAAATCGATATCGTGAAAACAAAAGTTATGGATTATTAAACTAAGACATTTACCAATTTCGTCATGGATCGTTTAAGGAAAAGCTCTGTGTGGAATGAAATCGATTGTATTATTTTAACACATAAATATCACGTTATTCTACGAAAAATTCTCTATAGAACAGAAGAAGAATGAGTTTTATATCTGTTTTAGGCTTTGAGAAAAAAAATTAAATTTGTACAATCTCGCGCCGCGAAGAAATATCAATTTTACGTGTTTCATCGGCTATAACTTTTTTCGATACCACCCAAAAAAGTCGTAAAAAGAGATATTGGTAGCCCAAAGGGTCCCTAACAAGATGGCACAAGTCCCATATTTTTATACTCCTAAAAAATTTTCTGCCTTAAATAAGCGTCTGTCTTTCAAGCGTCTATCCGCAGCACTATATGTCAGGATTGACAAGTTTCATTTGCGTTGATTTTGAAGGTTAGATGACTTGATTTAGGCTACAAATGCATGATGTGATTGGCCTCAAACTGTGGAACAATAGAGTTCATTACTCAATCTGATTGAGTAATAGATACTTAAAACATTAATTATGAAAACTATCCCAACTAATAATTGTATTACTAAATGAGAGTAGAAAAATATTAAATTACGCGGGTTTTATTTCTAAGAACTAAGAAACTTGTTAGAAGACCCATCATCTATTACTGACCTTTGGGGATCATTCTGAGCACTGCTGCTTCTATTCCATGGTAATCGTCTCCAGCTCCAACCACTAGCAGCTCTTTCTCGGTTAGAATTTTCAGCAATCATTGTTGAGGACAGATCTTCTCCTGGATTTGGGGAATAAAAATTGCCTACACGTCCAGGCGTCCAAAATCTGCGATTATTATAAGGGATTAAATTTTTAAAAAAGAAAATTTTGCTATACCTATCGCTGGGGTGATGACTGTCCCAAGGATAAACTTGCGGTCCCACTGGTAAAGGAGGATATCGGCATTCTTCACAGCAACTGCAGTAAGTGGATGGAGTTATAGGAGGGCCTCTCATAGAGCCATGGGTACTCGCAGGGGCAGCCGTATGTTGCTGATAGAAAGATCTACACCTGAGCTCCAATTGTTCCCAATACATTTTCTTCTTCTCGTGACTACAAATTTGCATTACAATAATTTCCAACTATTACCTCTACCCACTAGTACCTCAGTAATTGATAAACTAGCATACAAGAAAAGATGCAGACTAAAATTCCACTAACGGAGAGGCCAAACATTGCCCTCAAACAGGAGTATAAAGCTCCATGAATAACTTCACAATCTGGGGTTGAATCAAAAATGAAACGCAACCCTAAAAAACATATACAAGTTGCCACAAAAAATCAATAAATCAGAATACAATTACCATCATCAGCATGTGGCTGGGATTCCAAAAGGACTGAGTAACAAGTGCACGTTCTCGTTTTTTGAGTATAAACACATTCTCTAAGTGTTTGCAATCTGTTCATGTGTATCACAGTTGTAGTAATTGTAACCAAAACGCACGTAAGTGCACATACCAAACAGCACAGGCCACAGACTTTGATCTGAAAAATCACCCTGTACATCTTAGAAAAAGCTTGTTAACAATTAATACGATACCAAATAACTATATCTGTTTTTTCTTCTCGCCAAACTCATTACACATAATCCGGTTAAGATTAACTGAAACGATAACAAGAAATTAGGTATACGGGGTGTCCGGAAATTAGAGCGTATTCTACGATCAAAAAGATGAAGAAAAGTTTTATTAAACGGGTCGAAAAAGAGACACTTTGAAAGTGGTTTTTAACCTCCCCACTCCACTTCACCATTTAAAAAAAAGGGAGGTTACTGCAATCACTAAAATTTTCGAATTCGAGATAAGACCGGATCTATACGTTTTGAGGTCTCAGGAGCCCAAAAAAGTGGTTTTTAAAATGTGTCTGTATGTATGTACGTACGTTCGTACGTACGTGCGTACGTACGTACGTACGTGCGTACGTACGTACGTACGTACGTTCGTAAACACGCCTAAGCCCCAACTACTCGACCGATTTGGCTGAAATTTGGTACGTGTGCATGTGATAACCCAACTTAGATCTGAAAAGCTTTTGGAGCCAATCGTGCAACCAGAAGCGCCATTTTGGCACATCAACTTTTAAATTTTAAATGTAAACCCCCATTTTTCACGTCACCATAAGAAAGACCTTCAAATTCTGCGTCTAAAAATGTATTCATTCTTAGTGCCCTTTTGACCAACAATTAAAAAAAAATAGATTTTTATCGGACTTTAAAATCGCGGTACAGCCCAAGCCCCTCAACCGATTTGGCTGAAATTTTGCACATGGGGATTGTATTACAAGTCGAAGAGTTGAACAAATTTTGGATTCAATCGGCCCACGGAAAGTGCCGTTTTGGCACACCAATTTCGAAACTTAAAATTATTCTCTCATTCACCCATCAAAAACAACTTTTTGAAAGATTTATTGTTATCATCAGAAAGGTCTTCAAATTCTGGTTTTAAGTGAGATAAAATTTATTCGCATTTAGTACCCTTTGGGTAGAAAAATCGAAATTTTGTAATAACACTGAAACCACGTTATAGCCCAAACTACTGGATCGATTTGTCCGAAATTTGGTACATGGAGGTTAGGTAACCCATTGAAGAGCTGAAAGGCTTTTGGGAGCATTGGTCCACGGGAAGTGCAATTTAGGCATATCAACTTTAAAACCTTAAAGACAATAAGTCACGGAAATCAAAGACCCATGCGTTGGGGAGGTTCCAGCCGCTTCTCTGCTGCCTTTTTTATTTCTAAATTTCTTCAAAACAGTTAAAGATAACATCGTGAAATTTTGATGCTGAATTCATTACCGTGGAGAAAATTCTAAAGTTTCAATCACAAGCGTCGCGTTCTGGGGGGGCTTAGGTCTAAGTTAGCTCAAAAATTTTTGCAAATCGTTTTTTCTCAAATCTGACACCAGAATCTGAACATCTGAAGTTTTTTACGTAAAAATGATGCTCCTGTTTGAAATCGCTAGGACGCACCGTTTCCGACTAAATTGACCCTAGTCGTTTTAGAGCGCGAAAATCTGTCGCAGAAGATTTCAGCTTATTTACCAAATTATCAAAAACGAGTTCAGGGTCTGATTCCTTGCGTGATTTTTGGAAAAAAAGTTCGTATGGTCATATGTCGGAAAATTATTCTTATTAGTGGCAATGAATGCCCAAAATGGGGTTGTAGATAACATGGAAGGGGGGAGAATTTTTCTCTTGGGGAATGTGTTGGGGGTAGTTAGGAGGTAAACATACTAAAAGTCCCCGCCCCTAACCCGTCCGCTTCACTGGGGGAGGGGGGTGGAAAGGGCCCTTTTTTTATTTTTTTGCTTATAACTCGAAAATGGTACGTCGTAGCAAAAAAATCCTTGTATGAAAATGGAAACCTATAAAATTTTCTACAACTCTGCTATTATACATTATTAAGGTAAAATGCACCATTTTCGAGTTATAAGCGAAAAAACAAAAAAAGGGACCTTTCCACCCCCCTCCCCGCCTGAAGCGGACGGGTTAGGGGCGGGGACTTTTAGTATGTTTACCCCCAACACATTCCCGAAGAGAAAAATTCTCCCCCCTTCCATGCTCTCTACAACCCCTTCATTGCCTGTATATGGGACCTGGAGAGCTGACGTTCTTCAGTACAACATATCTCCCTTAGGAAGCGTTTTCCGCCATATCTCCGCACGCACTTCTCTACCTAAAATAACACAAGGAATCAACCCCTGAACTCATTTTTGATAATTTGGCAAATAACTAAATAAAAATCTGTGACAAATTTTCGTGCTCTAAAACCAACAGGGTCAGTTTATTCGAAAACGGTGCGCCCTAGCGGTTTCGAACAAGAGCACCATTTTTACGTACAAAACTTCAATCATTCAGATTCTGATGCTAAATTTGAGAAAAAACAACTTATAAAAATTATTTGAGCAAATTTAGCCCTAACCCCCCTGTACGGGATGCTTATGATCGAAACTTTAAAATTTTTACCACGGTAGTGAATTCAGCATCAAAAACTTACTAAAAAGCTCAATTTCACGTTGTTATTTTTAATCGTTTTGAAGAAATTTAGAAAAAAACACTTTCAAAGTGACCCCTTTATAGTCCGGGAGGCAGTGAACATTTTTGGTATGTCATTTCAGCGAACTTGATTTAGCAATTTTCATGCTATAGATTACTAAAACAGAAGTACTGCCGTAAATCTTGCCAATGGCAGCCATTTTAATTTCTCAAAAATTGACAACTCGGAAACCGTGAAAGATACGAAATTTTATTAAATTAGAAAAAAATTGTGTTTTGGAGTGTAGATTAAGAATCTGGAAGGAAATTGAAGATATCATTTGGTTCCTGAAATATACTGAAAAAACTGAAAAATGTCATATTTTAATGTTTAATCGATCTTCTTATTGGGTTATCGGACTATTGAATACAATAAAACTCTTCAAGTTATAGCCAACGTTTCGGCCTTTTTTTTTTTTTCCTGTCGTGGTCTGCCGAGATGTACGCTTGACGTCAAAGGACCCCGCACACTTCTTATGGGAAATTTAGATCGATAGATTTTTTTAATTTTTTAATATGTTGTAGCCAGAGCGATGCTGATTAAAACGTCTCACGGGCGCAACCTTGTGGGGCCCACGGTTTGGCCGTTAGAGCGCCCCAAAGACAGGGCCGAACTCCATTGCTCACCATTGGCATCTCTTAACCGGTAAGAGATACGAGGTCGGTTAAATCAGACAAAAGTTGCGCTATTTCTTTGTGATTAAGAATCTGAAGAGAACTCCCCGATATCTTGACTCGTTAATGAGTTATCCCGAAAAATCTTAAAATTTGTAATATTTGCGAATAACTCGAAAACGGATGAAAATAACCAATATGTTTGTAGGACAAAAAACGTTCCTTTATGAATTCTACATTACGCTAGCTAAAAATATACAGGGTGTTCCATTTGGAAAAGTTGAGAAAAATGGCTTCAAAGTTCTCTAATTTTGAAAATAAATTTTGAGCACCCTGTACATAGCGTAACAACTAAAATTGAATCAGAGCTGTTTTCAAGCCTCTGCAATAAGGTCTTCATCTTATTTTCTTATGAAAACTGTACCTGCGTAAATGGAGAATTTTTAAGCAGAATGATGTAATCTCCCATTTTTTTTGAAAATATTTTTTTACTCCCAAACCAGAGGTTCAAAAGCCGTAATATTTTAGGGATGAATAAAGGCTCCTAAGGGGGTTGCAAATATGCTAAAATATACCGGGCATTCCATTTAAAAAAAGTCGACTTTTCCTCTTCAAAAATTTTCTTACCACCCTGTATAATTTAAAATATTTTCCTGAAATACACCTGCATTAACAGTGTAAGTATGTACCTGAACGAAATTCCTAACTTGGATGGTTTAGGCGCTATGGAAGCCCGACGCACTGTTGCAGGACCCTGTATAACCCCTTTTAAAAATGTACATAAGTAAGTTAAGTCCTCTTATCAAAGATCGTCATGTGTACATGACAAGATAGTTTGGCAAAATATCTACCAAAAACTTTTTGAGCGAAGGTTTTAACTTCAAAGATAACTGAGATATCGATTTTTTAATTATTTGCCTCGTTGAGTTCGGCCCTGCCTTTGGGGCGCTCTACCGGCCAAACCGTAGGCCCCACAAGGTTGCGCCCGTGAGACGTTTTAATCAACATCGCCCTAGCTACAACATAGTAAAAAACAAAAAAAATCTATCGATCTAAATTTCCCATAAGAAGTGTGCGGGGTCCTTTTAATTCAATTTTTTCAACTTTTATTTAGTAACTAATCAATACCGCCCCGGAACCCCGAAGGGTTTCGGTACTTTTCACTTTTATACAAAAATTTTCAATGTTCGTCAGTTAATTAAGTTTGCCCTTGAAGAAGGCCTTAAATAAAGGCCGAAACGAGTTTTATTGTATTCAATAGTCCCCAATAACCCAATAACAACATCGATTAAACATTTTGAAGTAGGACGATAAGTTAAGAAATATGGTCATATTTTAATTTAGAAGGCTTAGAAAATTTTCGTCGCCTCATTTTATTCTTCGTGCAAGGTAATGTAATTGAGCGAATTTCGTAATGATCTACCGATTACTAACCAAGTTATAACAAGTTGTCAATTTTTAGTCTTTTCAGTATATTTCAGTAACCAATCTAGATATTTCTTTTCAGATTGTTAATCTACACTGAAAAATATAACTTTTTTTCAACTTAATAAAATTTCGTATCTGTTACCATTTTCGAGATGTCAATTTTTGAAAAATTAAAATGGCCGCCATTAGCCCTTGTCCCACAAGATTTATGGAAGACTTCCGTTTTAGTAATCTCCAGTATGAAAATAACTATAAAATTGCTAAACCAAACTCGCTAAAATGACATACCAAAAATGTTCACTGCCTCCCGGACTATTAAGGCGCCCTATAGCTCCCTTAGTAGGCATTTTTGACCCATGTTTATTGAAAATTTTCGTCATATTTTTGATCGTAGAATACGCCCTTAAGATATTATCCTCTAATTTCGGGACACCCTGTATATAGATGAAATAAATTCGTACCATTGTTGCAGGCACGAAGGTGGGTATCGTTTCAAAATATCCTAGTGTCGACGTATAAGACCGTAATAAGAAGTAAACAGCCAAAAACAGGGTTCCTAATATAGTCGCCAGTCCTCCACAAACACAGCACCAGAAGACGTATTTTTTAATGCCGCCATGAGCAGAGTTACCTGAAAAAAAGTTAGTCATGACAAAAATTGGCATTTGTGATGGTTTCGTCTTCTGTTTATTACCATGCGGTACAGCATGTGGAAATGGTTGGATTGCTGGTGGTATGTGATATTGTACCACCTGCATAACTGGAAAACCATGCATCCTGGTACCGGTCAATTCACAATAAGGAATTAAATGAAAATTCACCAATAACTCTTTTATATTGTTTCAATTTGCGAAATAAAAAATGCGCTGGTAACGTAAACACGGAATTTCACTGAGCATGCATTTGGATTGCATTTCGAAGGGGTGGCACTTTGCGTAACAGGTCTGTATCGAGGGGTATTCTCCACTGTACCCAAACATTTTTATTTCGAACGTTTACCTGTGTGTGTTTGATAAATTTATTTAAAAGTTAAAGAAACAGTAGAGGAATGAAATTATTTCTGAAATTGCCTGTAGCAGTGTAAAAATTTGGATTTATTCTTGTTAAATACGGCGCTGGTTTGGTAAGCGTCGTCTTGACAACGGCGAGGCGGTTTCTCTCTAATAGTCAATATTTCGCCCTTCCTAGGCGAGGGGTTGACCACCTGGAAATTGTGGTGTACATGCATGAGAAATTATGGAAATTGTGGAAATTATTTGAAAATTGTTGAAATTATTCGGAAATTGTAGAAATTATTTAGAAAATGTGACTAACAAGTCAAAAATTATTTTCGAAAGGCCATCAAATGAATGTGTTGATATATGTTATTAAGAGGCTATTCCACGCTATTGTCTTTCTCTCTCTCTCAACTTATGCGAATTTATTTAATTCCTGGGAAATCCGTTATCAAACTTAATAGTTTCTAAACAAAGAATAGGTATAAATATGGGATAAACCATTCTGGCTTCAGTTCCTTTCGATATACAGGGTGTCCCAATTGTCTGTATTCGGTCGATAGCTCCATTGCTGTTAGAGATAGCGAAAAATTGTTAAATACAAAATTTCAGAGGGTCAAAAAAGGCACATTTTAAAAATACAATACTGTATACAGGCTGTCCCACTAAGGAGTAAGAGCACAAACATAGGTTTTTTTAAATGGAACATCCTGTATTTTAATTTTTTATTGGATTCTATGATGAATTCCAAGTAACATTCATTGATCATGTTTCCATCTGAAGCGAATGGTTTAGAGGATATTGGTAATTTTGTGGGAAATATTACTTTTGCAGCACTTGTTTTAAAAAATCACCCCACAACCAATTTTCAACCTTTGGTTTTGGAAATTTACCACGTCATTAAGGAAGGTTTGGGCTATACTTAAAGCTCTTGAAAACGGTCTTAGCTTCTGAAGTTCGTCCCCAGTAACATTATGAACTTTCAAAAATGTAGAAGCTAATATTTCGAAATTTTTAAATGGCACCACTATCAAATGTTATAGCCATAAGCTGTAGTATTAAATTTGCTTTCGTTTGATATAAAATGTCCCTATATCCAAGTCTTGAATTTTTCGCTTTATTCAGTTAATTATGATTTTTAGGAATTTCCATTTTTAGCCTACAATAATGTTTTTGAAAGGCTGCTGGGGCACATGTCACAATAGGTGTCACAAATTCTGTCAACCGGAATCCTCCCTTAATTAACCATAAATTATGATCAAGTGTTTTTTTTAATGTTCATTTATGGAATGCAAGAATGTACCTACTCAAAAAAGTTACAGCATTTTCAGCCCTTAGGGACTTACCAAAAGGAAATCAATAGATAAAAATTGCACTTTTAGAATAGGTAGGTACTAATTACTTACTTACCGACTTAATTTTTTTAAAATTTTTTTGGTCATTTAAAAAACAACAGATAGGTACTCTGTTAAAATAAAGTGATTATAGTGCCAATGATTTGGCTTTGATGATGAGCAATTTGTGTTCGAAACACGTTAGCTATTGAAATAAACCTTTTCGGTATAGTTAGCGTTTCTGGTGATTGTTATAATAATTACGCTTTGTTTTTACAGCCACAGAATTTATTGCAGGTCCTGTTTGTAGCCCAAAGGCAATTGGGCAAATTATGAAACGCAACTTTAAATCTTAAATCTATGGAAATTGTAGTTCGACTGATAACACATTTTACACCTACAATGAAATGTAGTCAGGGCTAACCGTCTAAAAACATCAGGAGGAAAAAGATGAAAATTGTGTTTTACTGAATAAATCAAAAAATACTAAACTTGGATATAGGAACATTTTATATTAAACGAAAGCTAATTTAATTTTACAACCTATGGCTATAACATTTGATAGTAGTGCCATTTAAAAATTTCGAAATATTAGCCTCTACATTTTCGAAGGTTCATAATGTTACTGGAGACGAACTTGAGAAGCTAAGACCGTTTTCAAGAGCTTTAAGTATAGCCCAAACCTTCCTTAATGACATGGTAAATTTCCAAAACCAAAGGTTGAAAATTGGTTGTGATGTGATTTTTTAAAACAAGTACTGCAAAAGTAATTTTTCCCACAAAATTACCAATATCCTCTAAACCATTCGCTTCAGATGGAAACATGATTAATGAATGCTACTTGGAATTCATTGTAGAATCCAATAAAAAATTAAAATACAGGGTGTTCCATTTAAAAAAACCTATGTTTGTGTTCTTACTCCTTAGTGGGACAGCCTGTATAGAGTATTGTAATTTTAAAATGTGCTTTTTTGACCCTCTGAAACTTTGTATTTAACAATTTTTCGCTATCTCTAACAGCAATGGAGTTATCGACCGAATACAGACAATTGGGACACCCTGTATGTAATTAATTAGATTCGAAATTGCAATTTGAAAATTACGAATTTCTGTGGGTGATTCTGTAACTTTAACATCGATGTTAGACACTGTTAAAATATTAAATGACAGAAAATGCATTGTCTATCTGTTATTTGTCATCTTAACATCGATGTTAAAAGTTACAGAATTAAGGGGTTATTCGCAGTTTACAAAAACTGATCTATAAAACAATTAATATTAGAGCTAATATTGAAATTAAAAATTATAGATGGTGTATTTAACTCTATGTATTTAATTTTTTCCACGGCTAACTACGTTTATTGATAAGAAAATTACGAGGAAAATTATTATTGAATTATTTTATCAAATTTTTTTGTTTCTTCGGAATTTTTATAATGCAAGTATGAACTTTCTTTACATCGGTAAAAAGTTGGCTATTGAATAGCCTAGACTAAGTGTCAACTGTGGCTTCCTTCAAAAGTCGATTTCTAGTTACTAACAAATATACATATTTTTTGAAATTGAAAGATTAGTGCGGCGTAAGTTTTAAAAAAAATTAATTTTATGGACCGTTATCTGTAATATTTTTCCCGTCACTGTTATTGACATGCTTCCGTTCAGCATTGGAAGTTTCAAATTTTTGGCCGTTTTTTAGGGATTCTGAACCACTGTGCGTGCGTACCTTTAAAAAACTTGTCATATCGGGCTGTGGACTTTTGTATTTGGGAAACACATGTCGGTTTTTAAAATCAGCAGCCGTCATTGAGAAACGTCAACATGCAACATTTTCGAAAGTCCTTGAGTGAAAAGCTGTGAGGACACTAGTTTTCTTAAGATACACCCGGTATATTACGCCATGCGCACAAGGTTGGTCTGTTAAATACGTCGGTATGTACAGTCGCAGTAATTGAAAATGCACAGGGGATGAACCTCGATCCTAGCACGGTAACATTCTAAGATACCGGACTTCATTGCCGCCCAGGTGTAATTACCTGAATTAACATAACAAAATAATGTAATCTCACCTATTGAAATGAACTAAATGGAAAGGATGGCTACATTTTTGAAACATACTCGGAAGCATTGCTCGATTTGATTGAAACCGATTAACCACAACAAAATATGCAAATTCATTAATCATTAATCGTTAGTTTCATTAATTCATTCAGGATTAAAGGGTGATATAAATTGGCGATTTAATGCATATCTGAAACATCCAAACAGCAAGAATCAGAAGTCGAAAATGAATTAATGGTAACCTTTATTTTCTTATAAAAAATATAATCAATCAGATTGACAACCAATAGTAAGCAATTATAAGCGATAAAACACAATATTTACGGCGCAAAAAAATTATTAAATAAATTATTTAATTCCAGAAGCATCTTATTTTGACTATTGACTTTTTGTAAAATGTGAATGCCTCTCGGAATGCCTATATTTCGGAAAACTGTAAAGCAAATGCATCTTAACGATTCCAATAAAAAAGAGTAGGGTTAATGAAACTAACAATTAATGATTAACGAATTCGCACATTAATCACAATTACGGTTAATTTATTTCAATCAAATCGAGCAATGTTTCAAAAATTTAGCAGTTCTTTCCATTAGTTCGTTTCAATAGGTGAGATTACATTATTTTGTTTAGGTAGATATTCAGCGTGTGGATATCCCTGGTGTGGATATTCAATACGGGTAAAACACAGTCCATTCAAACCATGATAAATAGATTAGGAAGATATAATATTGCGCATTGTGGGCGGAGTTAACTTCGGGCGCTGACGATAGCAAGAGAGTTGCCGCCGAATCGTCCCAATCAACCATGTGTAAATCAAGCGCTTTTCGTTTGTCGAAATAATTGTTATCGTCAGATTATTTTGGACTTTATTTTGCGGGCAGGGTGTTATTACACGTGAAAAAGCCTTGTGCAATATGTGGGTGCAATTCTGATAGCCAGACGATAAAGATTTCTTGTCCGGGACCCACGAGTGAAATTTGGTCCTTTCACCGAGAATAACCCTGGATTAGCTCGGCAAAGTTTATTATTACCACCCAATTTGTTATTTTTCCTTATACTATTATATAAAATGTATTAAAATGCTTTCATCTTCCGTTAATAGTAAAATTTATCTACTTTGCCAGACTGGTCGCTAGTGGTTTATATTTTCAGTTCAACGTACATTTTTTGTCACTGTGATTATTTTTATAGTTTACAACTAACAAAGGAACTTAAATTTTATATAAACTTTATCATAAAATTATTTTAAAAGCATTATACATCATTATTTGGTGATTATTTTTCAAATTGAGTCGCTTAAAATTAAAATTGGTGTTTCATTTTTTTCTCGCGCTTTTATTTAACACTATCATTGAACAAATAGGGATATTACCGTTGCTTTTAAAACGAAACATGCCTTTTTCCGCCTTTAAATGCTCCGCTCCATGTAAAAGCAACGGGCGAGCCTAGATTAAGCTCTCTTGGTGACGTCACTGCGCAGAGCGGACGAGTTTTGGAATCGGGAATATCATATCTGTAGTCTATTTATCATGCATTCAAACTGCTGTCGAACAACATCGTCTAAATATCGGAGGTGCCGCGCATGCGCAATACGACTACCTGAATGGAATACAGCACCCGAGTGGAAGTTGAAATCCGCGTGCAATTTTTTTACGCTTGTAAACGAGCAGACCTTACCTGACCTATATAGACCTGAATGGAAGTTGAAAAAAAAAAAGAATTCGCGAATTGTTGTCAGTGGGTTTCGAACCTAAGCAGCAAAACGTACAGCTGTGGGCCGACCGCACTGTACCTCTAGGCCAGCAGTCCCTATCGGTGTGTGTGCATTCGCACCGTACTTCAACAATACATTGCTCACATTGACATTCTAACGGCGTTTTGCAAGTACGCATGCGCGGCACCTCCGACATTTAGACAATGCTCTGTCAGCCACCCGGGCTGCAAAGGAATCCGATATCTTAGAATGTTACCGTGCTGGGATCGCGGTTCAGCCCCTGTGCATTTTCAATTACTGCGACTGTATCTACTTAGCTATTAGATATTGCTAATCAAATATGTATACAAATATTATAAATGCACGAAAATATTTATAATAAATCGAGTTATAAACTCTAAGTAAATTAATTTGCAAAATGAGGAAATTGTTAAAATCATTTGGAAATTGTGGAAATTATTTGGAAATTGTGGAAATTAATTAGAAATTGTGGAAATTATTTGGAAATTATGGAAATCATTTTGAAATTGAAGAAATTTTTGGAAATTGGTGTACAGATTTTTCGTGTGGGTGGCCCTCTATGACCCCACCACTAGTCACTATTATACAATGGCAAAAATTTTTAGAGATCTCTCAAACTTACAATTTCTAGGCCCAAGTCTCGCATTAAGAGTGCTATCGAACCGAGGTCTAGGCGGTGGTCGTGGCGGAAGCGCAGGTGGTAAATTTGAAACTTCAATTCTGTCGTCAGCATCAAGTTTCCTACTCGGCCCCAAAGTTCCTCCTGAATCCGTTATTGTATTTGCATCTTCTGGTAGATGGCAAGAGCATGCAGAAGTTATGATTTTTGACGAGTGATTATTCTTTGGTGAGGCATGTACATGAACGTGTACGGATTGATTGATTGGGTGTATATGATTGGTATTGGACGGGACATGACTTAAACTAATTATGTTATGGTGATGAGCGGATTTGGAATGGCAGTGGGTATGAATTGGTTCAGTCTTCAGGCAATCTGTATTGACTTTTTCGCCACAGGTGCAAGTAGAATGGCTGTGGTTTAAGAGACCGTGTTCACTAGTCTCACTCGATTGATAGGTGTGATCCACCCCTTTTTGAGGGTCTGGTGATGGTGATGACATTGCTGGGCGGCTTCATTCAGCTTACATTTTAATTTCATCTGAAAACACAAAAAAAATTTAACTAAACAAAATCCCTCACAGCTGGTAATACATTTGACCGTATTTATCATTTGCACCGGTTTCCATTAAAGTTAGGTAACTGACAGTTCCTTCCCATTGATACAATTGTGTCAATAATCCTTTCTATGGTCTTAATCTGAAGAACAATTTTAACAGAAACCTGTGCAAATGACCATTAACGGTTAAAGTGATGACTAAAATATTCCGATTATTCACTGTGGGGGGAAAATTGCAATTAATGACTGAGGGGGTCAAGTTGTGTACATAAAGTCCCGTCGCATATTAACGAAAGCGGGGGTTGTGTGTCTCAGGCTTTTTTTCTGTTGGTTTGTAAACGGGATTTCACATCCGTCAAAACTCCCGTCATCTCTGCCGTCACTCACCGTCAGTGTCAATAAACAGTAACAATGGGGGTTGAAAGGCATCTTTGTTGTTAACTATTGTCCCTGACAGGAATTTTGACAGAACTGAAATCCCATTTACAAACCAACAGAAAAAAGCCTGAGACACTGAGACACACAATCCCCGCGTTCATTAATATGCGACGGGACTTTACATATCTTTTCTATAAAGATGTTTTATTTTATTTTGATTTAATTTTAAGCAGAAATGTTAAGGGCATATAATATCTGAAATTATTTATGTCTACATGTCTAACGAGCAGTTATGACAAACGTGTAAGTATATGTGACACTTTTTAAAGTGTCAGTTAGCGATATTTAGTGAATCGTTTTGAGCATGCAGTTAAACGAAAATTCACACACGGGGTTTCAATTTATTGCCCATCGAATGAAAATATTTTCAGTTCTGCACCTCAATTTCCCATACCTAACTGTCATAGTTTTTGACATATGATAAAATTTGTGTAAAAAAAAATTGATTTTTATCCGGCAATAGGAAAATTTGAATTTGAATATGTTAATTTGGAACCAAAGTAGACAGTTTGAAAATTGAAAGAATGATGGCGCCTTTTTCAGATTAAACAATAATTCTTCTTTAAATTTTCGTAAGAATTGATCCATAATCACAAAGTGGCCGGGAGTAATTTAATAATTAACGGTTTGTTCCAAAGTCGATCCACATATGTTTCGTTATAAAATTTAGTAGAACATGTTTCGGGGATTGAGCCCCATCTTCAGTTTTAAAATTGATGTAAAGTGATATAATACAATAAAATCAATGAAAACCAACGGAGTATTTACATTTTGAGGGTAATTTTTATCAAAAAATGCATTAATTGTTTTGGTAACCTCTTGGACTATGGCTGCGTTTCTGGAAGGTCGCTCAACAATATTGTATAGGTACCTATTGTATACAGGGTAGTGAATTTTTCGTTGCCCACCATTAGGAACTCGGAAACCATAAGATATGAGAGTAGGTTAAATTAGAGAAAAGTTGCGCTAATTAAGAATCTGTAAAGAATTCCCCGATATCTTGATTCGTTCCTGAGTTATCGCGAAAAGATTTGAAAATGACGATTATGAAGAAAAATTCATATCATGGAACATTTATATTTTTGACAGTTGTCAATTCAATTGCACTGACAGAAATTTTCTAGGCCATCCAAATTTTGAGCAACGACAGTCAACTTTTTTACGGCCGCCATATTGGATTTTAATACCAGATGCACAAAAAAAATAGCTTTTCAAAAATGTAATCAATATGGACTTCTTTGAAAAAATATGTCAAAGTTTGAGTCACACTATGCCATGGCGTATTTTATTACTGTTGGATCCAGTTGTTTTTACATGTCATGAAAGATTGAAAAAATCAGTGTAGTGTGTAGTGTACAGTCTTTTGCACTTGTTTTTCATCTAAGTGTAGGCTGATTTTACAAACTATTCATAGCGATTTTCAAAATTTAACCATCTGTCAAAAAAATTCATGTCGGCCACATTTTTGAGATCTAATTTTTTTGTACATTCAGTGGTGTTAAAATCTAATATGGCGGCCATAAGAAAAAGAAAAGTTGATTGTCGTTGTTCAAAATTTAGAAGGCTCAGAAAATTTCTGTCAATGCTGTTGAGTAGACAGCTGTCAAAAATATAAAATTTCCAAGTTTCATTTACTTACCACCGATCGTTAGAAAGATATGAATTTTTCTTTAAAATCGCGACTTTCAAATTTTTCGGGATAATTCGGGAACCAATCTTGATAAAGGGGAATTCTTTACAGATCCTTAATCACCTTGAAAAAACGCAACTTTTCTCTAATTTAAACTGCTCTCTATCTCTTATGGTTTCCGCGTTCCCAATGGTGGGCAACGAAAAATTCTGCAGCATGTATTTCTCCATATTTTTTGTACGATGAAAGGAAAGCGAGTTAGGGGGCAAAAACTTACACCTTGCGCATAATTCGCAAGTTTTGGGGGGGTTCCAGGTTCAAGCGAATCGCGAGTTTTTAGTATGTTTTTCGTGGCCCTGAAATCTAACCATTTCAACAAAAAAGCTTATGCTTAATTTTTTCCAATCAAAAATTTGAAGTATTGAAAAACCGCAGAAGACACTAAAGATTGGTAGCCGTCAGCTAGGTACCTTACCTATCAGTAGATAATTCTAATTATATAAAATTTTAAATTTTGTGATAAAACAACGAGAGATTTACAGGGTGGGCCCGTAAAAGTTGGAACAAACTTTGGCTGTTAATAAAATTTTTATTTATAATCCGATTTTAATGAAATTTTGTGAGGTTGTTAACTCAACCTTTCTACGTCGGGCCCACTCATTTAATACACCAACACTCATTTAGTTTCTGAAATATTCTTCAGTAAATGAAGACGTAACGTTTAGGGTCGCTGCAAAATTAAATCAACGGTGATGGTCTGCTTCTCTTTGTCTTAAAATTATATTTGAAGTTTTCTGAGCAGAGCAACAACAAAAAATTAAGACATTTTTCGTTCTTTTAATCAAAAATTAATTAATTAACATCTGCGGTTTCGCGAAAAATTGTAAGTCAAGTTGCCTTTTGGAATTTACTTCTGTCACATTGTCAAGCAAATTAATCTGTTTAACATGGCTCGATTATTACTAGAAGATAAAATTTAGTTCTCCACCAGCTCCACCAGCGTAATTTTGGAGCCAGAAGAATCTAATGCATTACTGCAACTTTTCTGAAGGCTCTAAAATTACGCTCTTGATGGAGCGTTTTGATTAAAATTTATCTTCTAGCAATAATCGAGCCATCTTAAACTGATTAAAATTTGTTTGTCAATATGACAAAAGTAAATTCCAAGGGCAACTTGATTACAATTTCAGGTTTCTCGCGAAACATTGCAGATTTTAGTTAAATTAGTTTTTGGGTAAGAGAACAAAAAATGTCCCAATTTTTCAGTGCTACTCCGCTCAGAAGACTTAAAATATGATTCTAAGATAAAGAAGAGCAGCTCATCACCGTTGATTTAATTTTGCAGCGACCCTAAACGTCACCTCTTCATTTTCTGAAGAATATTTCAAAAACTAAATGAGTGTTGGTACATTAAATGAGTGACTTCGACGTAGAAAGGTTGAGTTAACAACCTCACAAAATTTCATTAAAATCGGATTATAAATAAACATTTTATTAACAGACAAAGTTTGTTCCAACTTTTACGGGCCCACCCTGTATATTATTTTGGTCCGATTGTTTAAAAATACAGTGCGAGGGTAAAGTATGGAATAAAATTCCTTAAATTTTTGATCTTGATTTGTGGCAAAAATCCTCGGACAGGTCAATTTTATTTTTGTAATGCGTACTTGATGGTGGGGACCGAGGGGTTAACCACTTAGCGATTTTGGTGTACGGTTCTCTGGAATTTTGGCAATTTTCTAGCAATTTTTAGCGATTTTGGCAATTTTCCAGCGATTTTGGCGATTTTCCTGCAATTTTGGCGATTTTCTAGCGATTCTGGCGATTTTCTAGCGATTTTGGCGATTTTCAAGCAAGTTTCCGGCGATTTTCAAGCAAGTTTCCAGCGATTTTGTAGCAATTTTAGCGATTTTCGAGCGAATTTCGCATATTTTTTTGGCGACTTGAAAATTTTCTAGCAATTTCGGCGATTTTTAAGCTCCTTCTGTGGTCTTTAATGTTTCATTTTTTAGATTCAAAAACCCTGTACTGACTTTGGACAAGTTTTACCTCGAATTTTACAAATACAATTTTAGCGATTTTCTAGCGATTTTGGCGATTTTTTAGCGATTTCCTAGCGATTTTGGAGATTTTCTTACAATTTGCGATTTTGTGTACACAAATTTACCATGTGGTTAACCCCTCGGTGGGGACAGTTATTTTCTCACACTGCCGGTTTAACCGGAAATGGCCTTAACTTAGTTTTCTCAAATGGAATGACACTTTTTTCTCAACGGATTCGGAATCTACGATTTTTTCTGAGATAGAAACATGCATCATACTTTACCGGAAGTACAGTCACGGCCACCCCAGATTTTCAAAAACATCGAAGAAATCGGTCAAAAACCAAGATTTTTGAAAATCGCAAGTACACGTCAACCTTATTTTTTTGTTACAAATTCAACTACGCGATTACATTTTAAAAAAATTCTTTTTGCTATTTTGGCAGATTGTGAAAAGTGAAAAAAATTGAAAAAACAAAGACAGATAAAAGAAAATGAAATTGCGCAGTTGAATTTGTATCAAAAAAATAAGGTTGACGTGTATTTGCGATTTTCAAAAATCTTGGTTTTTGACCGATTTCTTCGATGTTTTTGAAAATCTGGGGTGGCCGTGACTGTACTTCCGGTAAAGTGTGATACATGTTTCTAGCTCAGAAAAAATCGTAGATTCCGAATCCGTTGAGAAAAAGTGTCATTACATTTGAGAAAACTAAGTTAAGGCCATTTCCGGTATATAAATGCCTAGTTATTACACTAATGCTATATAAATGTTTTGTGGGGCTATACTAATAAAAATAAGGAATACTATAAATTTATGATCTCATAACCCAAAGGCTAAAACTGATAAATTTAACCTCGAATTTAACTGACTATATTTTGACTTAATTCACAATTATCTTGTCCACAACCATTGCATTTAATTTATATGAAACTAAAGCCTATAACATGTTGTAAGAACAACATAATAACAGGTTTCTTAATTTTAGTAACTAATTATAACCATTGTTTTGTTTCTAACACATATTAGATACTCCTTTCCTTTCCGCCAGGTTATTCATCATGTCAATCGACTTTTTGATAATTTTCTTTAAAAAAAAAAATGGAAAATTCTCTTGCATGAAGGGACTTTCATGCCTTTTGCCATGGCCGTTTGCAGTCGCTTTGCAGCTCGGATGATAATTTCATTATTTTCCACTAATCTGATTAAAATTCATGAAGGAAACGTTAACTGGTTCTTTAGATGTCTTATCTGCATAAGTCAATGCACAAAAAGTAGATTCATATAACAATTGTAAATGCATAATGACTTCGATAGTAGAAGTGTACTAGTACTATCTATAAAAATAAACTTTTTGTTTCACTTTCATTAGTCTCGCGATACTTGATAATTGAATTTTTTAATTTTTAAGGTATAGGTAGGCAATAGGTAAAATTGTTCCCGACTGTAGAACAAGTTAAAAAGTAAATATTTACCTGACTTGAGAATTTTCAATAAGCTCCTTGCCTGAGCGGCTATTGAAATCTCCAAATTAAATAGCAGGTAAACTTCATCCTCGGATGGGTTGCTAGCATTTTTAAAATCTTTTTGAAATCATTTATTCTCCAATGAACACACGGGTTCATTTTTATTGTAGTTGCATTGTATACTTTAGGCTCTTATAAGGCAGAGAATGTATACCTAGGTAGGTACTATTTGGGAAATCTAAGCAAAGATGATAATAGAATGACATTTTTCGGGTAAAGGTAGAAATTATACCTACATATACCTACCATTATGGCTACAATAATATTTAGAAGCGTTTAAAAAGAAACGTTTTAAAAAAAATACATTTTTGCAGTTGTGAACCTATAATTAGAGCCATACCTACCTATACCCAGTCGACAATCCTCTAATTAATCAGCACATGTAGGTATGTGTATGTTGGTGAGTACATGGAGGTACCTACATCCTCGTTGAACTTTGCAATAACTGAATTATTCCATTGCAAAACGAATCACAAGTTATTTATTCACTGATCACTCTGTAACATAATTATATCACTGGAAACTTCAATTTTGGGTTATTTCACGGCCGTAACGTAACATTCGCTAACTGTTTTAGATGAAAAGTATATGCGAGTGTCAGCGGCCTATTCAAACTGGACCAACCGACGGATGCTGTCTTCCTCTGATTTTCGACTCTCCTTTCTCGTTTGGTACATGAGAGTGAGAAGAAGTAAGAAATGAAAGACCTTGATGGTACCTACGATGGAATGCTGCTACCCCTCCACTACCTACTATAGCCAGCCTCGCCTGAACCCTAGTGCACGCTATGTTACATGATCCGGTTAAAGACGTGCAGATGCAGAAAATTTGAGCTTTCAGTAGGTAATAATCGGGTAATAATGAAACTGAAAATAAAATAAAAGTACGTAGGTACCTACTACGTACCCCACTAGCTACATAGGTACATGCAGGCTAATAAATAACCATATAAATAGCTGCAGAGAAGCGGCTGGAACCTCCCCATCGAGTGGGTCTTTGATTTCCGTGTCTTGGTTTTTTTATTTCAAAGTTCATATGCCTAAATGGCACTTCCCGTGGACCAGGAAGTTTATCCCTTGAACTAACTACAATCGAAACAGAGTAACGCAAAAAAATTGCACCTCCTTCAATCCCCATCAAAGACAAGAAATAGACTTCGGGGAAATTTAACCCTTCAACTAACTAGGTATTTATAACCGGGAGAGACTAATTGAACTCAAAAAATTGCACCCCCAAAACTCACCCCCTTCAACCATCAAACATGAAAGTCAAGGCCGGATCTATTTGGGAGGTGGCAACAATTTTTTTGTGCTTAACGAAATTATAATTCATTTCTAGGAAAAGAACAAAGGGTAGTTAATTAGGAACTTATTATACAGTGCTAAATAATAAATAAATAAATAAATTCAAGAACTTTTTGACAGGAATATTTATTAAATATTCTCGGACAATCAACCTTATTTTTTTAATCGGCGCTCAGTGGTATAGTCAAGTATTTTTTTACACTTCCGGTTTAACCGAAAATGACCCAAATTTTTGTTTTTCAAGTGGAATCATACGTTTTTCTCAACGGATTCGGAATCTACGATTTTTTCTGAGTTAGCAACATATGTGTCATCTGACTGGAAGTGGAATCACGGCAAAACATCGAAGAAATCGGTGAAGAAATTTTTGAAAAACGAAAATACACGTCAACTTTGTTTTTTTGATGCCAATTCAAATGCCCAATTACAGTCACATATTTTTTTACAACTTTACAGGTTTGAAGGTTTTAAATAAATAAAAATATTTTTTAACCTCCCCAACCCCATCACAATTTAAAAAAAATGGGAGGTTACTACAATCACTAAAATTTTCGAATTTGAGATAGCACCAGATCTTCACGTTTTGAGGTCTCAGGAACCCAAAAAAGGGGTTTTTAAAATGTGTCTGTGTGTATGTACGTACGTTCGTTTGTAATCACGCCACAGCCAAAACTACTAGACCGATTTAGTTGAAATTTGGAACATAGGCATCTCGTAACCTAACTTAGATCTGAAAAGCTTTTGGAGCCAATCGTGCAACCGGAAATGCCATTTTGGCACATCAACTTTTAAATTTTAAATGCAAACCCCCATTTTTCACTTCACCATAAGGAAGACCTTCAAATTCTGCTTCTAAAAGTGTATTCATTCTTAGTGTCCTTTTGACCAAAAATAAAAAAAAAAATTGATTTTTATCAGACTTTAAAATCGCGGTATAGCCCAAGCCCCTGAACCGATTTGGCTGAAATTTTGCACATGGGGATTGTATTACACGTCGAACAGCTGAACAAATTTTGAATTCAATCGACTCACGGAAAGTGCCGTTTTGGCACACCAATTTCCAAATTTAAAATTATTTTTTCATTTGACCATTAAAAACAAGTTTTTCAAAGATTTATTGTCACTATCAGAAAGGTCTTCAAATTCTGGTTTTAAATAGGACAAAATTAATTCGCATTTAGCGCTGTTTGGTTCAAAAAAGCGAAATTTTATAATAACAGTAAAAATACATTATAGCCCAAATTACTGAATAGATTTGGCTGAAATTTGGTACATGGAGATCGGGTGACCCGTTGAAGACCTGAAAGACTTTTGAAAGCAATTGGCCCACGAGGAGTCCCATTTAAGCATATCAACTTAAAATTTTAAATACAAGACCTCATTTTTTATGTCGCCATTAGAAAGGCGATCAAATTCTGGTTCTAAAAATGTGTTCACAGTTTCGGCCATTTCAGTAGAAAATAGAGAAAAAATTCTTTCTCAATAAAAGGGAGCGGGCTGACAGTGGATGACATAAAGTGGCAGTTATTGTCAAAAAGGTGGCAAAAAATTAACCTTAAAAGGAACATATTGTCAAGTGTTATGGGTGATGTCCGAGGTGATGTCGGTATTTGTCAGAAAATTGCGAAATTAGTCAAGGATTAAAAAAATTCTGTTGAATTGACTACTATCTACACAGATTACAAAGATCCACGCGATGGGGAGGTTCCAGCCGCTTCTCTGCTGCATTTTTTAAAAAAGTAATCGCGCAAAAACAATGTTGAGGGGTTTTTGCGTTCTTCAAAAATCTCAATTTTTCACCGATTTCTTCGACGTTTTTGAAAAACTATGGAGATCATGACTCCACTCCGATCAGGTATGACATGTTGTTAACTCAGAAAAAATCGTAGATTACGAAAGCGTTGAGAAAAGAGTATAATCCCATTTGAAAAATTAAAATTAGGATCATTTCCGACTAAACCGGAAGCGCAAAAAAATATCAGAGTATACACCATTGGATGCGCCTCAAAAAAATAAGGTTACCTGTCCGAGGATATTTCCAAAATATTTCTCTCGAAGAAGTTCTTGGATTTATTCCTTACTTTTGAAAAGCACTGTATAATGGGTATAAAAATAACATATACTTAGGGACATAATACATAAAAATTTAAAATTGCACTTTTCTAGATTTGCGTGTCGCAAAATCGTCTACCTACCTTAAAACAAAACACCAAATATTGTGTTCCTTGCCAGAAAACTGGCAAACTCCCAAATAAATGAACCAATAATGTTATACTTACTTGTTTAATTATTATTAATAGTTATGACATTCAAAACACTATCGGTATTTTCTTCAAATTCTATACCTAACGAAGGACGGATGGAACAGCGGGAGCGATTATTATACAGACCTTTCGGCTAGCTACCCACAATAATCATAAAATATATTTCTTTTGTTAGAGCACGTTCAAGGAAGCGGGCAAAATATTTATATTTCTCGACCTTATTTTACAAACGGCCGATTGGTATTCCCACGTACTGAGTCATTGATAAGTTTAGACAGCGTCGAAATGCACCCCCCAGGCTTTCGCCCGGTGCAAGCAGCCCCAGGTGCCCCCCCTAGATCCGGCCCTGACGAAAGTTAGATTTGGAGGAAATTTAACCCTTGAACTGACTATAACCGGGTCCGGGAGACCGTAATTGGACGCAAAAAATTGCACCCCAAAACACCCCCTTGAACCCCCAAACAAAAAATAGACTTGGAAGAAATTTAGCCCTTGAACTAGCTACAACCGGAAGAGACTAATTGATCGCAAAATATTTTGTCCCCGAAACTCATACCCTTCTAACCGCAAGCACGAAAATTTTACTTGGAGGAAATTTAACTCTTGAATTGACTATAACCGGTAATAAAAATGTACAGCTATGCATAGGCTTTTTTTCACGGCACCATTTTTTGGCCAAAAGGGCACAAGTGTGAATACAATTTTAAAAGCACCGCTTACAACCAACGAAACGATCTATCGAACGCCGAAAACCGCATTAAAATGAAACTATTCGTTCAAAAGTTACAACAATTTGAAAAATGAAAAATTTCCATGGTGTTCCACTTCGTGTGCTGAGCAGTTTTATTGACAACCGACAAACCGTGACATTATAACATCACGGGAGGGTTTTGAGATTGACATGATTTCATGATAGTTCAATTTCTTTACAACTTATAGGTGTATGTTATAATAGTAACAGACAATATTGCGTTGTTCCAAAGCGAATATGTCTGTAATTAGTGTATTGTTACTTTTATACGTTTCTAATAATTTTGGCCAAGCTCTTATTTATCATCCTCGCTACAATTTCACAATGTTTCATTGTAAGTACCAATTCATTCCTGTGAGTACTTTATTTTACAAATGAACATCTTTAACCCCTAGATGGAATTGACGACTTGAGGTCCGAGTTTGGAGGAGATTTATATGCAGCAACTTATGAAGTCGTTTCTGGTTTTCCTTCGTCAGATATCAGCATTTGCTTTGATAACCATACGAGTTGAAATAGTGAGACATATAAATCTTTGCTAATGAGAGCGTGTTTTAGGTAGAGAATTCCTCAATCTCCTTGTGACAAAATTCTTCACTGAACAAATCTCTGTTCAGTTCTTTAATATAACAAATGTAGAAGTCCAAGAAAAGGTAAGTAAAGAGAACAATTTCAAGAACTGTCCACACTTTCGTAGTATTTTGATTACCTGGCCTGGCAAACCAAGAACCATCTAGGCGCATTAACAATTTTTTTCTCAGTACACAAATTCTATGAACACGTTTTACTGGAGGTAGGATTAATAGTTTTGCTACCTTTGCAGATGAACAATCGACAAACTTTTTTTTAGATAAATGAACGAGATTTCATAAGAAGGAATTTAATTTATATTTTCAACTGGAAGGGCAAAATAGTGGACAGATTTTTCATACGAAACATGCATCATTTTATGAAAATTTATGTTATTACAAATCCAAGAATTGATGCGTAAGTTCAATTGAAAATACTCGGCCTCGCCTCTTGTTAAAGTGATGCTTTCTTTTACTTCTCTGTGCTTTTACCAACCTATATACAGGATGGTGAATTTTTCTTTGCCCACCATTGGGAACTCGGAAACCATACTAGCTGGAGAGTAGCTTCAATTAGAAAAAAGTTGCGTTTTTTGTTTTTTCAAGGTGATTAAGAATCTGTAAGGAATTTTTCTTTATCTTGATTTATTCCTGAGTTATCCCGAAAAAAATTAAAATCGCAATCTTAAAGAAAAATTCATATATTTCTAAGGATTGGTGGCAATTACGTGAAACTTGGAAATTTTTTATATTTTTGACAGCTGTCAACTCAACAGCATTGACAGACATTTTCTAGGCCTTCTAGATCTTGAGCAACGACAGTCAACTTTTTTTTATGACCGCGGTATTAGATTTTAACACCATTAAGTGCACAAAAAAAATTGCTTTTCAAAAATGTAGGCAACATGGACTTTTTTGACAATTCTCTTTTGAAAATTGCAATGAATAATTTGTAAAATCACCCTAAGCTTAGATGAAAAACAATTGCAAAAGAATACACCGATTTTTTCAATCTCTTATGACATGTGAAAGGTGTTACAATCCAGTATGGCGGCCATAAGAAAAAGAAAAGTTGACTGTCGTTGCTCAAAATCTGGATGGCCTAGAAAATTTCTGTCAATGACATTGAACTGACAGCTGTCAAAAACATAAAAGTTCCAAGTTTCATTTCAATACCACCAATCGTTAAAAAGATATAAATTTTGCTTTAAAATCGGCATTTTCAGTTTTTTCGCGATAACTCAGGAACGAATCAAGATATCGGCGAATTCTTTGCAGATTCTTAATTAACTTAAAAAAGAGCGAGTTTTCTCCGATTTAACCTACTCTCGATCTCTTGTGGTTTCCGAGTTCTCAATGGTGAGCAACGAAAAATTCACCACCCTCTACATAAAATATATATAAGTAACTAGTATGTATTGGTAATATCTATAATTACATCGGACTTGTTGCTCTGAAAAGTTTGCAGAGCTGAGATAAAGAATTATTTCTTCAAACGTAAAAAAATGCACTTCAATGACATTTTTGACAACGTTAAAGTGACATTTCTATGCCATAGCGATGAAGTACATTATTTTTACTCCGGCGGGGGAAAAAATGTTTTTAGCCGCCGGAGTAATTAGTGACGTTCTTCCTTTCACACCTCTTTGTGAAACTTCGATAACCGCATCCCACAGCAAACTAAGCTTATTCTTAAAGTTTCGAGTAATAATTTAATAAAAAATATCCACTTTTAATGAATTTTCTGCGTTTGAAGAAAAAATAGCATATCTTATTCGGAGTAAAAATGCTTTTGTGTGTTGAAAAATGTCTTTGTAGTTTTCGAATATATTACAATCAAGCAGTTCCGTACAAAAATCATCATTTGGAAATAGTCAATTGGTGGCTTCACGGTTTTGGACTTTTCACACATCCGACTCTTCCCTCAAAGTACAAAGAAGTTTTCAAAGATTTCCATGGCAAGATTTTGTACATACCAGTAATTCATGTGAGTAATTCATTTTCATACTCTGTAAATTCATTAATATCAATATAGAAGCCACCCTGGCATTTCGTCCGTTACAACAACGATACCATAGAAGTTCTTGGAGGGAGGGATGACGGAATCCTTAAACTTCTTTCCAATAAATTGAATTTTAAGTGCGTCTATTTTGACCCACCGGAAAGGATCCAGGGTTCCTCTGCCACAGAAAATGGGACATTTAGCGGCGTTTTAGGGCTGATATGGAAAAGAGTTAGGGCCTCGAAGGTGTTTTATTAAAATTTTATGCTCCCTTGACTTATTGTAGCAAGCAGAATTTTTCATTGGTGATGTAGCTTTAACATATGAAAGATCGAGTTTTGTTGAATTTTCATTTACTACGTTAGCCGATAGTGGAGCGTTTATCACTCATGCCCCAAGTAAACTAAATGAGGCCTTAGCTTTATTACGGCCTTTTCATTGGCAAGTTTGGCCTGCTATTGGAATCACTTTCCTTATTGTTGGACCAGTTTTGTACGCAATTGTGGCTCTTCCAAATCTTTGGCAGCCAAGGTACAGAATTGGATCTCAGACTCGATTGCTATATGATTGCACCTGGTTTACCACAACTGTTCTTCTCAAACAGAGTAAGTATCGTTTCCTTAACGAGTTTTTACTCCTTATTTGGATCAGATAAGATTTATAGGTACGTTCTTATAAACATTTACATACAGGGTGTCCCGAAATTAGTGGTCAAAACTTTACTAGTAGATTCTTCCTAGAAAAATATGAAAAAAAGTCTCTATGAACATTTGCCGAAAAATAAGCCCTAAGGGAACTAAGGCCCCTTTGAGAGTGTTTTTTCTATACAGGGTGTCCCGTCTCAGAGTGCAAAAATTTCAGCCACAGATTCCTTGCATGAAAATAAAAGACCCGTATTTTTTTGTTTCGCTAGATGGGCCCCCATTTCGTCACTAGGGCTCCTCAAAAGTGAGCCCCAAAAATCGAAAATTCATTCCCACGTCTTAACCATTCAACCGATTTTGCTGAAATTTTCCATAAGACCATTACGAACGATGAAGATTTTAATAATGTAACTGATGATGTCGTGGTGCCCACCACAGGCGCCCCCTGGGCCGCCCTCGACATTTTCGGCCCATTATCTTTGTTAACGTAATTAAATTTCGTAATTAATTACACACCATCCGATGGTCGATTGAATTTAGAAACTACGCTACCTCTTACACGTTTGCTGTAAAATGCACCATTTCCGAGTAAAATGAAGGAGTGTGGAGCCATACACGTGCTTATTGGCAGACTTGTCTAGATAGCTATAGCGCGATTAATGTCAGGGCTTTGTTAAAGTTGTTAATTATCGTCAGTTTTGCACCACTGTGGCACTGTGTTTGTTTTTTTTGTAAATATTATAATTGCAGCCAATTTTGCAAATTCGGAGTATACAGATAATATGCATTTTTTTATGGTGTATGGCTCCACATTTCTTAATTTTACTTGGAAATGCTGCATTTTACAGAAAAAGTGCAAGAGGTAGCGTAGTTTCTAAATTCAATGGAGCATCGGATGGTGTGTAATTAAATACGAAATTTAATTACGTTAGCAAAGATATTGGGCCGAAAATGTCGAGGGCGGCCCCGGGGGCGCCTATGGTGGGCACCACGAAATCATCAGCTACATTATTGAAATCTTCATCATTCGTAATAGTCTTGTGGAACATTTCAGCAAAATCGGTTGAATAGTTACGACGTGGGAATTAATTTTCGATTTTTGGGGCTCACTTTTGAGGAGCCCTAGTGACGAAATGGGGGCCCATCTAGCGAAACAAAAAAATACGGGTCTTTTATTTTCTTGCAAGGAATCTGTGGTTGAAATTTTTGCATTCTGAGACGGGACACCCTGTATACCTTCAAAACGGTTAAAGATAGCAACGTAAAATTTGGTATCTTTACTATGTCTTTGATGCTGAGAATTTACTATTGTGGAGAAAATTTTAAAATTTTGATCATAAGCGTCAGACACAGGAGGAGCTTAGGACTAAATTTACTCAAATAAATTTGTAAGTAGTTTTTTTCTCAAATTTGACTTATTTTTCGACATATGTTCATAAAGGCTTTTTTTCATATTTTTCATGGAAGAATCTACTGGTAAAGTTTTGACCACAAATTTCGGGACACCCTGAATATTATACATTTTTAGCTGGTAAGGAACCCAGTTCAAGTCACAAGGCTCGATTCTTCATCATCCTTTTATCGATATCAGCTACGTATGTTATTAATGATATGTATTCCGCCAATTTAACGTCTTTGTTAGCCAAGCCTGGAAGAGGTACGATTATCTGTAAGTCTTAGCGTTAAAAAAAGTAAGTTTTCATTTCTAGAAAAAGCAATAAATACCCTAAACCAACTTGAGACAGCCATAAATGAAAGGAAATATAAATTATATGTTGAGAGGCACAGTTCGTCATATAGTTTACTTGAAGTAAATTTGTTTTCATCTATCTTAAAAAGTGTAAAGAGAATTTCCAGAATGGAACTGGAATCTATAATCGGTTATGGGAGATAATGAACAAGAGACAACCCAATTTTCTTTTAGACTCTGTGGAAGAGGGAGTAAAGATGGTGAGAGATAATACGAACAAAGCAGCAATAGCAGGACGAGAAACTTTGTTTTTTGATATTCAAAGATTTGGTATACCTAAATACCTCTATCAAAATTTTATGAAAAAGTTGTTCCAAATTCTAGGTCCAAGCAACTTTCATTTAAGCGAGAAACTTAATACGGCTTATTCAGCAATAGCGTTACAACTTGGCTGCCCCTATATTGAAGAAATAAATGAAATGTTAAATTGCAACTGGTGATTCTCTTTTTTACCTCCTTAAGAATTTTTTTTTAGCTTGATGTCAATTTTTGAAGCTGGCATTATGACAAAAATGACCCTACGAGAATATGAGAAATTAGGAGAGCATAAGAAAATTACGTCTACTGAAACTGAGAAAGACCTAATCCCCGGAGTAAAAAAAGAAACAAGAAGAGTTGCGAAAGTGAGTGAGGATAATGAGAAGTTAAAACCAATTAGCATCAAGATGCTCCAAGGAACATTCTACTTATTGGGCATTGGAGTTTTATTTTCAGGTAATGGTGAAACTCAAATTAACCTTACCTAACAATAATATTATAATTTTAGGGTTAATTTTGACAATTGAGATAGTGGTACACAAACAGAAGAAAAAATATATAAGGGTAAAAAAGAAGCGGTTTATTTTTTTCAAGAAGGTGAAGAGAATTACAGTGCTCAAAATATTACGTTTTTTCAACTACATTAAGAGACGCTACAGACAAGCCATGAATGATGCAATTATTGCCACGTTGGGATATATCGAATGATGGAAAAATCACTCTCCCGACTAACTTATGAACCTACTTTTTTGAGCAAAAAAAAGTCACTTTTGCAAATAATTTTTCTCTCGACCAATGGAGAATGTCGTAACTTTTCAATTCGTATAGAGCCCGTCAAAGCGCGACTTTTGATGTAGGATGACACATCTAAGCGCTTTCCATTTACACATTTATCTCAGAAGGCTCACTTATAACTCAGCGATTTGATTGGTCAATATTCAAATGAACCAATCAAATTCCTAATTGAGGCTCCTCAGAATATGTAAAAGGAAAGCGCCTCTACTCTAATTATTATACTTTTATAATATTGGGTTATTTGAAAACTATAAAGGCTGGTTTATAATGGTTCACTAAATTTATTCCCTAACTTTTATTCTCTAACTTTATTCTACAGGCTTTCGAATAGCTGTTCATAACGAAAAGGCCATCAGGAGCCTTGTGATTTCACCCTTCAAGTCTCACTTTTGACAAAAAAACACAATTCAATTTTTTTTTGAATAAGCTAAATGGCCGAATTTTTTTATTGTGGATGAATTACGTAGGGGAGGAGGGGGTCTTGTTGTCTCAAAAGCCATAATGCCACCTTCCGGCAGACTTCCGGTATAAATTTCAAATAAAATGTGACCGCTTCCCTTAAGTTACACTAACATATATACAGGGTGATTCTGGTATGCAATCATTAATTTTCAGGGGTGATTCTACGTCGAAAAATATGAAGAAAAGTTTCTATAAACAGTGTCCGAAAATCGCTCCTAAGGGTGCTACGGCCCCCTGAAGGGGGCGTCGAAAATTCGATGTTTATTTAGTCACTCATTAAGTTTTTGCATACTATCTGAGATTATTAAGCATCACCAGATTACTTTAGTTACTAATTATTAGAATCCGTTCAGTTTTGTAATTTAATAAAAATAAATTGTCCCTTCTTGATCAGCCCGGTCAATACACATAAATTTTTGTTTCGACTTTTCTCGAAAACGGTTAGTCCTATGGAGGTTTTTTATGTAGTTTTAGCTAGACAACCATATGCCGGTGAGGAAATGTCAAAAAAAAAACTCATCAAAAAAATTGGGTGAAAAAATCCACAGGCCCCCCCCTGTTTCGAACGCTCCTGGTAAAATTCGCTTTTTGCTAACATAATCTGATGAAGCTTATTGATATCAGACAGTGTGCAAAAACTCATCGCTTTAACCTAAACGGTTCCGGATTTATTCAATGATAACCGATAAGTTTGGATGCCCCCTTCCGAGGACCGTAGGGCCTTAGGAGCGATTTTCTTCATATTTTTAACCTCCCCAACCCCATCACAATTTAAAAAAAATGGGAGGTTACTGCAATCACTAAAATTTTCGAATTTGAGATAGCACCAGATCTTCACGTTTTGAGGTCTCAGGAATCCAAAAAAGGGGTTTTAAAAATGTGTCTGTGTGTATGTACCTACGTACGTACGTACGTTTGTACGTTCGTTTGTAATCACGCCACAGGCAAAACTACTAGACCGATTTAGTTGAAATTTGGAACATAGGCATCTCGTAACCTAACTTAGATCTGAAAAGCTTTTGGAGCCAATCGTGCAACCGGAAATGCCATTTTGGCACATCAACTTTTAAATTTTAAATGCAAACCCCCATTTTTCACTTCACCATAAGGAAGACCTTCAAATTCTGCTTCTAAAAGTGTATTCATTCTTAGTGCCCTTTTGACCAAAAATAAAAAAAAATTGATTTTTATCGGACTTTAAAATCGCGGTACAGCCCAAGCCCCTGAACCGATTTGGCTGAAATTTTGCACATGGGGATTGTAGTACACGTCGAAGAGCTGAACAAATTTTGAATTCAATCGACTCACGGAAAGTGCCGTTTTGGCACACCAATTTCGAAATTTAAAATTATTTTTTCATTTGACCATTAAAAACAAGTTTTTGAAAGATTTATTGTCACTATCAGAAAGGTCTTCAAATTCTGGTTTTAAATAGGACAAAATTAATTCGCATTTAGCGCTGTTTGGTTCAAAAAAGCGAAATTTTATAATAACAGTAAAAATACATTATAGCCCAAATTACTGAATCGATTTGGCTGAAATTTGGCACATGGAGATCGGGTGACCCGTTGAAGACCTGAAAGGCTTTTGAAAGCAATTGGCCCACGGGAAGTCCCATTTAAGCATATCAACTTAAAATTCTAAATACAAGACCTCATTTTTTATGTCGCCATTAGAAAGGCGATCAAATTCTGGTTCTAAAAATGTGTTCACAGTTTCGGCCATTTCAGTAGAAAATAGAGAAAAAATTCTTTCTCAATAAAAGGGAGCGGGCTGACAGTGGATGACATAAAGTGGCAGTTATTGTCAAAAAGGTGGCAAAAGATTAACCTTAAAAGGAACATATTGTCAAATGTGATGGGTGATGTCCGAGGTGATGTCGGTATTTGTCACAAAATTGCGAAATTAGTCAAGGATTAAAAAAATTCTGTTGAATTGACTACTATCTACACAGAATACAAAGATCCACGCGATGGGGAGGTTCCAGCCGCTTCTCTGCTGCATTTTCAATGTAGAATCACCCCTGAAAATTAATGACTGCATACCTGAATCACCCTGTATAAAGTCCCGTCGTATATTAACGAATGCGGTAGCCCAGGCATTTTAGTCTCAAAATAGGCAAAACCTCGGAAAAAATAATGTAAATCTGAAACTTGGCAGATCAGCTCTATTTGAAGTGCTTAACAACATACTAAAACTCCCAAAACCTCCGGTGCCGGCTTCATGGAATTCCAGCCGCTGGAACTTCTGGAGCACTGAAGAAGTGCAGGTTTGCGCTGGAAAAAAATAATGTAAATCTGAAACTTGGCAGTTCAGCTCTATTTGAAGTGCTTAACAACATACTAAAACTCCCAAAACCTCCGGTGCCGGCTTCATGGAATTCCAGCCGCTGGAACATCTGGAACACTGAAGAAGTGCAGGTTTCCAGGGAACTGACGCTACGGCCAAACGGTTAGTCCTATCGGCTTCCAATCGATCTTAAACGACTGCATGAGAAACGGGCTATCTTTCTTAGTGCTTTTCAATGATTTAAAACTGTATGCAGGCCTCCCGAAAGTGGAAAAACCCGCGAAATAAAGATAAACATAATTTTTTTTTAAATTTGAAATTAGACGGTTTTCTGTGAGAGATAGCGCAAAAATGCACGAAATAAACATTGCAGAGGATAAAAAAAGCTTTCAAACGACACTCTCAAAATATTTCTACGACCAGTAGGAACGGAGGTTCACGACCTTGAACACCGCCACGCTGGTTGCCGCAACCGAAATGCGCGCGCCGTTTGAGCCAGCCGCTACGTTCCTATTGGTCGTAGAAACATTTTGAAGGTGTCGTTTGAAACCTTTTTTTATCCTCTGCAATGTTTATTTCGTGCATTTTTGCGATGTCTCTCACAGAAAGCCGTCTAATTACAAATTTAAAAAAAATATTTTAACCTCCCCAACCCCATCACAATTTAAAAAAAATGGGAAGTTACTGCAATCACTAAAATTTTCGAATTTGAGATAGCACCAGATCTTCACGTTTTGAGGTCTCAGGAACCCAGAAAAGGGGTTTTTAAAATGTGTCTGTGTGTATGTACGTACGTACGTTCGTACGTTTGTAATCACGCCACAGCCAAAACTACTGGACCGATTTGGCTGAAATTTGGAACATAGGCATCTCGTAACCTAACTTAGATCTGAAAAGCTTTTGGAGCCAATCGTGCAACCGGAAATGCCATTTTGGCACATCAACTTTTAAATTTTAAATGCAAACCCCCATTTTTTACGTCACCATAAGGAAGACCTTCGAATTCTGCTTCTAAAAGTGTATTCATTCTTACTGCCCTTTTGAACAAAAATTTAAAAAAAATTGATTTTTATCGGACTTTAAAATCGCGGTACAGCCCAAGCCCCTGAACCGATTTGGCTGAAATTTTGCACATAGGGATTGTATTACACGTCGAAGAGCTGAACAAATTTTGAATTCAATCGGCTCACGGAAAGTGCCGTTTTGGCACACCAATTTCCAAATTTAAAATTATTCTCTCATTTGACCATTAAAAACAAGTTTTTGAAAGATTTATTGACACCATCAGAAATGTCTTCAAATTCTGGTTTTAAATAGGGCAAAATTAATTCGCATTTAGCGCTGTTTGGTTCAAAAAATCGAAATTTTCTAATAACACTAAAAATACATTATAGCCCAAATTTCTGAATCGATTTGGCTGAAATATGGTACATGGAGATTGGGTGACCCGTTGAAGACCTGAAAGGCTTTTGAAAGCAATTGGCCAACGGGAAGTCCCATTTAAGCATATCAACTTAAAATTTTAAATACAAGACCTCCTTTTTTATGTCGCCATTAGAAAGGCGATCAAATTCTGGTTCTAAAAATGTGTTCATAGTTTCTGCCATTTCAGTGGAAAATACAGAAAAAATTCTTTCTCATTAAAAGGGTGCGGGCTGACAGTGGATGACATAAAATGGCAGTTATTGTCAAAAAGGTGGCAAAAGATTAACCTTAAAAGAAACATATTGTCAAACGTGATGGGTGATGTCCGAGGTGATGTCGGTATTTGTCAGAAAATTGCGAAATTAGTCAAGGATTAAAAAAATTCTGTTGAATTAACTACTATCTACACAGAATACAAAAATCCACGCGATGGGGAGGTTCCAGCCGCTTCTCTGCTGCATTTTTTTTCTTCATTTCGCGGGCTTTTGCCACTTTCGGGAGGCCCGCATACAGTTCAAAGTAATTGAAAAGTACTTAAAAAGATAGCCCGTTTCTCATACAGTCGTCTAAGATCGATTGGAAGCCAATAGGACTAACCGTTTGGCCATAGCGTCAATTCCAGCGCAAACCTGCACTTCTTCAGTGTTCCAGAGACTAGAATTCCATGAAGCCGGCACCGGAGGTTTTGGGAGTTTTAATATGTTGTTAAGCAGTTCAAATCTAAAACGCCTGGGCTACGGGGGTTGTGTAGTCTCAGGCTTTTTAACCTCCCCACAACCATATAAAAATGGGAGGTTACTGCAATCACTCCAAAATTCGAAATTGAGATAACACCAGATCTTTACGTTTCAAGGTCCCAGGATCACAAAAGTGGTTTTTAAAAAATGTCTGTGTGTATGTACGTATGTACGTACGTATATTGTACGTATGTGAGCAAGATTCCTCGAAAACTACCGAACAGATTTTCACGAAATCTGGTATGGAGGTTAGTGTTAGCCTTCCGGTGAACCCAGTTAATTTTGTGGCGAATCCGCAGACGCCAAGTACATTTTTGGCACACCAATTATGAAATTTGACTGATGAACACTAATTTTTCTTATCAGCACATGAAAGGTCTTGAAATTCTGTATCTGAAAGTGTATTCACACTTAGCGCCTTTTTGGCATAAAATCGAAAAATTCGAAGTTTCGCGGAAACAAATAACACGCTATAGCCCAAATTGCTCGATCGATTTGGCTCAAATTTGGTAGGTAGAGATACCGTTACCCGCCCAAAGGCTGATTTAACTTTGGTGGCAATCGGCGAACGGCAAGTGCCATTTTGGCATATCAACTTTCAAATTTGAATAATGAACTCCTATTTTCTCTATCAGCACATGAAGTCATCAAATTTTGTTTTCAAAATTGTATTCAATCTTAGTGTCCTTTTGGCAAAATATCGTAAAATTTTGAAAAATCACAGAAAACACCTGAGGTTTGGTGGAGTAAAACTTAGGTATAGTAAATAGTAAAATGTACTTGATATTGGTGATAAGATTGGATCATTCACCAAGTGGGGAGGTTCCAGTCGCTTCCGTAGCTGCCCATTTTTTTCTGTTGGTTTGTAAACGAGATTTCACATCCGTCATCTCTGCCGTCACTCACTGTCAGTGTCAATAAATAGTAACAATGGAGGTTGAAAGCGATCTTTGTTGTTAATTATTGCCCATGACAGGAATTTTGACAGAAACTGAAATCCCGTTTACAAACCAACAGAAAAAAAGCCTGAGACACAACCCCCACGTTCGTTAATATGCGACGGGACTTTAAACTCTGTTCATTTATTAAAGAACCACCGCTAGAGGGGCTAGGTTGGCCAAGTAAGAAAAGCTCCTAACTATATTTTCGAGTTTTCATCATGTTACTGCATATTTCAAAATTTGAAATGTGCTTTCAAAATTTGCAAAATCTGCCGAATTTGCTCAATTTTTGCAACCACTACCTATACTAAAAGGAAATGAAACTGTCGTCTTTCCTCACAAATAAAATCATTGCTACTGGCCACACAACTATTTCGAATTGCTGCCAGTAAAGGCTATCCGCGAGCTAATTTTTCAAAGTATTTTTGTAGTTATTCAGATTAAAATCAAAATTCGTTTCCCAATACTATAACATTTCCCAGTAACACTGCTGAAAATTTGTACACCACTGCCGAGTGCCGACTGTGAAATCCCCCCCAGCAAAATCAAATCTGACAAGTCTTTGCAACGAATATCAACGAATGCTGTTTCTCCCTTATTATAGACAGAAAGGAGAGAAATTTATTAACAGAAGAGACAAAAATGTCAGTGGTAAGGGCAGAATTGTATTAGGCATTGCCAGGAACTGATTAGAAGTCACTGTGGGCCAAAGCAATGGGTAGTTGCAGTGTGCAAGACATTCCGGCAATAATAATAAACCTGGCAGAGTCAGATTCGTCTGATGATGATATACGTTCCAATTTGGGTACCATTAGTGAAGAGGAATTTGCTGAACCGGAGTACGTCGGATGTTGGTTTTGAGTTTTTAGAATTTTCTATGATAAAATCGCTTTTATAACGAATACACTTTTGAGGAGTAATTATTGTAGGTACTTACATAGAATGCAACTGTGATAATTCAGCAATAATATGAACAGCAAGGTATAAATCTTCCTAGACATGATTTCCCCGCGCGAACTTGTCAAATTTGCGTGATATAACCTTAAATTATATCTTACGTCAAGGTATGTCCCTAAAGTGACTAAAGCGGCGTTGTCGGTTGTATTTACCATTTACCGCTAATGTTGCCATATCGGTGGTTCTTTGGTTTGCGAATGAATTGTATAAACCAGCCTTAAGCGACTTTTTGGGGATTTCCTTGGGCTTTCCTGCTCCACTATCAGTTATCTATTCTATCAGTTTTGCAACGCAAAAGCGGCAACCGCAAACGTAGACGTAGGGTATATAGAACGGACTTGACATATGACAATGACCATTGACTTGACAGTTTCGCGGAAACTTAGGTTAAGTGCTATGAATGCCGTATTGTTTTCGTTTGTAGTTTACAAATAAGATCAGGCCTACTTTTATCTGAACAGCCAAATTATGGTTGCCGAAGAAGGGTCCAAGGTGGTTGCACCCACTGTAGAACAAATAAACGCCGACCGAATCACTGAAGTAAGTCTCATTTCCCTTCGTGGTCTTGGAATCACTAAACTGTGTTACGTTCTCTTACAGCTCGCAGCAAAGTATTGGGCACCGCATTCATCCCAGAATCAACTACAATTCAATCCTGATGTTGTTGAAGACATTTATATGCAGGATATTCGTGGCAGCAAGTAATACTATTGATGATTGACTATGGGCACTATGGCTGGAATCTATCCATGTGGTATCTCAGTACCTAATTGGTTTTTATGAAATTAATCTCTGCAATGCAAATTATGTTAAATGTGACTCGCTGAGTGGTCCAAAATTGCATCATGATACAATTTAGGACCAAATATTGTATCGCGTCACATGGCCCTATAGCTATTAAGACAAGTGTTTTATAGGCAGTTTAAAAATCGAGGCCGTAGTTTATATTTGAGCGACGTCAGGAGCGAAAATATAATAGGCCAAAATGGGGGGGATTTCACAGTCGGCAGTGGTGTACAAATTTTCGGCAGTGTTAGTGGGAAATGTTAGGCAATGGTTGCAAAAATTGAGCAAATTCGACAGTGGTCTATGAATTTTTAGGCTGTCGGGGGACTTCACAGTCGGCAGTGGTGTACAAATTTACGGCAGTGCCCTGAAAATTCGGCAGTGGTGTACAAATTTTTGGGGTGTGAAATGCCCCCCAGGCCAAGATTTTTAAATTATAAAATATGTCTTCATGATTTTTTCTAATACTAACCATATTATCACTACCATTTAAAGTTTCTTTTGAATTTTTTTGTCAATTCAAGTGATAGGTATTATTATAAATTACATACATTCCAGCTATAGTGCGACTCAATTATTGTCAACTAAATAAAAAATGTCATATTTATGTCCCTTATATTTTTCAGCTTCTCTATCAGAAGGATAATGGTTTTAGAGTTCAGTCAATATCTAGAAAACTACTTATGGCCAAATTATAAACCTAACTCATCATATGCCCATATACTGTCGATAGTTAATATGGTTAATGAAAAATTTCGAGAGAGGGTCCAAGTATGGCAAGTAAGAGTTGCCCATGGTTTTCATTGAACACGTTCTAAGGGTTCTTTCTGTGATTTCTAGGCGTTTCGAAAAAATTCCACACACTTTCCCGACTTTTTTCAACAAGTTCTTAAAGGGCTCTTGGAAGATGAACTGTTGATCAATTTGCGCGAGAAAACCTCTTTACTGGTTTTCTTGAATCACTGTTTCAATAGCATGGAAGAAGGTTTATGTAGAGACCAGGTCAAAAGATTAGTTTCATTATCTATGTGGGTTTCCCTACAACCGGGAAGAAGAGAATCAGAATTCAAAATTCACCCAAAATGGAGAAAATATTGGAGGGCGATTCAAAAGAAAGATAAACCGGAAGATGCTGAACGCTTAACTTGGGAACGAACCTATCTACACAAATTGATGTTGAAATTTATGAATATCCTGGATACAATAACAGAAGATGGACATTGCCCACTTGATAAAGTCAGTAGTTCAAAAGCTGAGATGCGTGAAGTTAGCAACAAGATGTAAGCAGGAATGTTGGGCCTATTCCTGCTTTTGCTGCTACATTCCTGCTTTATCCTGCCGAGAACCCGGAGCCAGCAACATATTTCGAAAAATATTGTTGCTAAATTCACATCTGGCAACAATGTATAAGCAGGAATATTGCAACACGTTCCTGCTTGTGTTGCTATATTCCTGTATTATCCTGCTTAAAGTCCCAACTCAGCAACACCAACCGTTTTCGAGATATTTCAAAAATTATCTTAATAGATGACGTCACTCTTGCCAATCAAGTGGAAGCAAGTCGGTACCTGTTCCAGTTATATTCCTGTATTATCATTCTCTGCGTAGAGTTAATCAGTTTTCTTGTTTTATATGAGTAGTACAGTCGGGGACTTTGAAAATGCCCACCCCACTTGGTCGACTGCATCGCTGAAATCCGTTTAATGTTTGCCTGATAAATTGGCAAACATTTAGCACGTTGCGATATAGTCGACCAAGTGAGTCGTCGCTATGGGGCTGTACACAATCAAAATTGAGTGATAAACAAGTTTTTTCAGAGAATATTTCAAGGACTACCAGATATCTAATTTAATTTCAGATGTTAATCCACACTGAAAAGTTATAACGTTTTGTTACACGGTAGCGATTCACTTGGTCGACAACGTGCTCAATATTTTGCCGACCTGTCAGATAAATAACAATCGAATGGCAGTAGTGCAGCCGACAAAGTGAATCGTCGCGGTGGGGTGGGCATTTTCAAAGTCCCTGACTGTATTACTAATATAAAATAAGAAAACTGATTAACTCTACGCAGATAATGATAATACAAGAATACAACTGGAACAGACCGACTTCTTGCTTCCACCTGGTTGCCAAGAGTGACGTCATCTATCAAGATAATTTTTGAAATATCTTGAAAACGATTGGTGTTGCTGAGTTGAGGCTCTAAGCAAGATAATACAGGAATATACCAACACAAGCAGGAACATGTTCCAATATTCCTGCTTATACCAAAGATTCTTATACGTTGTTGCCAGATGTGAATATTTTTCAAAATATCTCGAAAACGGTTAGTGTTGCTGGCTCCGGGTTCTCGGCAGGATAAAGCAGGAATAGGTCCCAACATTCCTGCTTACATATTTTTGCTACTTCACGCATCTCAAAATCTGGTTTTTATTTGATAACTGTGTTTTTAGGTGCACTACTGTGAAAGATTCCTAGAATTAGTGACAGATTTGGAAGCCCTGCTACCCACTAGGAGATTCTTCAACACTGTTTTAGACGATTGCCATCTTGTTGTACGCTGTCAACTTTCAGCCTTGATGAAACGGTCAGAAGGACATCTATTTAGCCAGGTTAGTGAATAGCAATTTAATCAAAAAACATATATTTATATAAAATTAAGTACAAAATAAGTGTTAGTGAGCTATAAGTCAATACTGGATTCATTATAAACTGGGGGGCAAACCGCAGGTGTACAATTTAGGGGAAAGTCCGAGGATTTCAGGGGGATTTCAGAGGATGTCTGTTGTACAAAATCCGGTTAGCGGTTTACCCCCCATTATAAACTTTGTTCCTTAATTGTCATTAAGATCATGATCGGAGATTCAGAGGAATGTATTAAAAAGTCTTCTAAGTTGCCCATAAGCTGCCATAATAGAATAAATTCGTAATTCGTCAATAAATTCCCGTATTCATGGCGGTCATCTCATCGCCCCAATCCAATTCGGGTTCGGGTTCACAACATTTGCAAATACAGTTTTTGTAACAACATGTTTTGCGTATTAAATAGGAGACGTGTCTTTGATTAAACACACAAATATATAAAATCAGTGGAGATTGGAAGGTATTCACAATAATAAAGGCGTTGACCAATCCGCTCACTTTAAAAAAGGATAATAAGAAAAACAACCATGTTATTGTCATTACTAATAGCAGTAGTAGAAACATCCGAAAACTGAAAAAAAGACGATAAGAGCAATTGAAAACACAATATTAAATGTTACCTGTGTCGTAATTTATGATGGATTCTTCCATATGTGTGCATTCGGTTTATTATTTTAATTGTGGTTGCAAAGAAGAATATGTCCATTATGACCGTAAAAGCCATTGGTACGAAAAATATGATGATTCCCAATGAACCTGCATAAATTGTCCTAAGTGTAATGGTGACCATTAAAAAATTGGCAGTCTCGGAGACAGAATTTGTAAATGTAGCAATTTAATTTAAACAAGTCAGAATCGGTGAGTCGAGCGCGTCGGCTGGGTGAACCGGGGGTCGCTGATGCCCCTTTCCTAAGAAAAATTAAAAAACGGGGACTTTTGCCCCTAAAATGTAAATTTTCGAAAAAATGGCACCAAAGTTTTTAATTCGTCAATGCAACAGCTATCGAATCCAATAGTAAGAAAATGCCTTTTGCTAAGAAAAATTCAATAAGGGCCACTAAAATATATTTTTCGAAAAAATGATACTAAGGTTTTCGAGGGAGGGAAAAACTATCCCAGGGTCCATCTTATAGTCTGGCAATGTATTATTTAAATTGAAAGGATGATTATTGTTGTCTTGTGCCAAACAATCAATGTTAACTTGAAATGATGTATTTGAGAGAAACTAGTACATGTTTCGACCTTTTCTAATAATTAGGCCATCTTCAGCTAAAATATAAACAAAGAAATCAATCAGTGCTACAAAATTACGATGAGGGTTGAAGTGAGGTTAGCTCATTAGGTTTTGTAGCACTGATTGATTTCTTTGTTTATATTTTAGCTGAAGATGGCCTAATTATTAGAAAAGGTCGAAACATGTACTAGTTTCTCTCAAATACATCATTTCAAGTTAACATTGATTGTTTGGATAAGACAACAATAATCATCCTTTCAATTTAAACTAAGGTTTTCGGCTTGAAAAAAAATCAGCTATCAAAACCGATGATGAAAATCTTAAGTTATACATAGGTTTTTTCACGGCACCGATTTTTGGCCAAAAGGGCACCTAGTGTGAATACATTTTTAGAAGCGAAATTGAAAGAGCTTTCATATGGGGATGTGAAAAATAGGGGTTTGCATTTAAATTTTTAAAGCTGATGTACCAAAATGGCACTTCCTGTTTGTCGATTTAGCCCAAAACCTTTTCAGCTCTGCCGAAATCCATAAGATGTCCACGTTCCAAATTTCAGCCAGATCGGTCCAGTAGTTTGGACTGTAGTGTGTTTATAGACACAGACATTATTTTTCAAAAACCTTTTTTGGGTTCCCAGTGTCCTAAAACGTAAAGATTTGATTTTTTTGGCGATTCGATTTTTCTGAATTCAAAGTTAAAAAGTCATTTGGAGCAGGCGGTTTTTGAACAAATGAAATGCGGCACTAAAAAGACGGGTGTTTTCTAACTTAACGCTTCGCGAAGCAGTTACTAAAATCGATCGAAAAATCGAATCGCCAAAAACATCTTTACGTTTGAGGGTCCTAGGTACCCAAAAAAGTGGGAGATTTGTAGGTGCTGATTAGAATTTGGGCCAGTTCACGGAAAGTGCCTTTTTGGCACATCAACTTCAAAAATTTAAATGCAAACCCCTATTTTTCGCCTTACCGTATGAATGCTCTCCGAATTCTGCTTCTAAAAATGTATTCACACTTGTACCCTTTTGGCCAAAAAATGGTGCCGTGAAAAAAACCTTTATTACCGGATTTGATAGCTGATTTATTTTGAAGCCTAGTGCCATTTTTTTTTAAAATGCCATTTTAGTGGCAAAAGGGCCCTTGTTTCAATTTATTTTACAATAAAACATATTCTTGCTACAAGATTCGACAGCTGTTGTATTGTCGGATCAAAAACCCTGGTGCAATTTTTAGAAAATTTCCATTTTAGGGACAAAAAGGCCCCTTTTTGAATTTTTCTTAGCAAAAGGGCATATTATCATTATCGAATTCGATAGCTGTTGCATTGCCAGATCGAAAACCTTAGTGTCATTTTTTCAAAAAATGTTATTTTAGGGGTGAAAAACATTTGTATTTTAGATTTTAGTAAATGAGCGCCGGGCGCATCAGCCATCAACAACCGCCCGCTCGCCCGACCTTGGTTAAATAAAGTTAAATGCTACATTTACAAATTCTGTGAAAAAGTAGAAGTTTCTACCGTCTCCGAGACTGCCAATTTCTGAAGATGCCTTTGAGAGTGCATTGGAAGCCTCCTATGATGCAAAATTACCTATTTCCTCCCGCTCTTGTTGGACTTTCAGTCTTGGGTTCATTTGGGGATAATCCATAGTATAGTGAGCGAAAACGGCCAACGAACCCAATATAATCGTGCATGTCCAGGAATATGACGAATAGTAGCAGTATTTTTTGCCGTCTGTAATTCTCAGGAAAACATTTCTTGATCTAGAATTAGGTCTAATAAGCAACGATTAAAATTGCGGGAAAACAACTTACTTAAAAGTTTTCCAGATGTAATATCCGAGGCTGTTTAACCAAAAGAAAGCACCCAACATACTCACATAGCAGATTGTTTCTAAAAATACAGTTACAAAGAAAACATTTTCAAGGAATTCATACCGGCGATAATAAGGCTGATGTGGCTGTTAAAAATAGTGAGAAGTCTTATCAAGTCGGCGGACTGACTGACTATAAGGCACATACAAATTGTAGTTACAATATTTCCCACCAAGTCACGCAAAGTTGGCATTACGAAGTAAATAATTGCCACAGTTAAGAGGCATCCAATTCCAATGATGTGCGTAACTGGGCTAACCACGTTTCTCATTAGAAATTCAGTGGTAGTCCACACATTGTGATGGTCCGGAGTGCAAACCCATGCGAATTCACTTTCAAATTCGTCGATTTTCTGAAATGAAAACATTTGTCAATTTGGTACCTTCTCCAAAAATTTAAAAATCATACTTTCTCCAAGCAATATTTTCCTGGTTCATAGTCGTGGTACAGCGCATTTTTTCCGTTTTCCATTTCGATGACCTCCAAATCGTCGTCTTTTCCCGGAACTGTATGATCATAATAGTGTCTTAATACCCCATCAGGTAATAATCGTAACCGATCGGTGGAATTGTGAAAATGATATATGGGCCAGAGTTGTTTGGAACCGCAGTCTGGTCGACCCGTCACTATGCTAAAATTTAAGAAGAGTTGTACAGGATGTTCCAATGAAAAGGACTAAAAGGAGCCACCCCAAATATTTCGTAAACCAAATAAAATACGAAAATTCGCTCGACAGGTCGATTTTCGTTTTGAGGGGAACACTTAAATTGATGTTTGGCGAAATTACAAAACTCACCCCCTAACCCCCACCTACCCCCACTTCAAAATTTCAAATTGCAATCCCCCACTTGTGATACATCATTTGAAAGCTAATTTCATTGCCAATCTAACGCTGTAACAATTTTTTATATTTGTTCAACTCTAGCGCACTCTATGGTCAAATTTTAAATTACATTGGGGCCCTTTGTGATACATCGTTTGATAGGGTTTGAAATTCTCTGTAAACTGATGTAAGAATTTTTGAAATCCACCCACTCGTTCAAAAGTTACATTGAAAGACATGAGCTGGGCCTAGAAATCCTTTTACTTTAGGCTGTAGCTGAAACTGCAGCGTTAGATTGGCAAAGAAATTAGCTTTCAAATGATGTATCACAAGTGGGGGGTTGCCATTTAAAATTTCGAAGGTTGGTGGGGCTTACGGGGTGAGTTTTGAAATTTCGCCAAGCATGGATTTAAGTGTCCAAATAAAAATCGACCTGTCGAGCGATTTTTCATATTTTATTTGGTTTACGAAATATTTGGGGTGGCTCCTTCTCATTGGAACACCCTGTACAGTAATAAAATATCGTTATGGTTAGTTGAGACAGAAAAATTAGAAAACGAAGTTCTCCCTTTTCATGTTATGCCTAAAGTGAATTATCTAATGTTGAAAGAATACAGACTGATCATTTAATTTCCGGATCAGGTAGGCTATGAAAACGAAAAAACTTGTCTTTGATTAGGTAGTGCAATTTAGTAATTTGTCACTGTCAAACTACAGGGTGAGTCAACAATGCGGGATCGTTCCATTGTGGCCGGCAAAAGTTAGGCCCTCACCACAAGATAGCTCAGACTTTTTACCGCATAATTAGCTGATCTTCAATCATTTCGGAGATATTAATTTTTTTCAGAACAAATCGATTATTTTCCTGTAAATTTTGACATAAGTCAAAAAATATGACAGTTGTTTGGACACAATGAACTGACAATTCAGTAGTGGTTCCAACCGTAAAAGAAAAAAAAACATTTCCATTTAAAATAATGAAAATGGCTTCCACGGTTATACCGGAAGTGATAGGGACATGAAAATATTTTCTTCTGGTCGATAATGGTAAGCCACGAAACCACAACGTTGCCGTAAAACTGGATCGACAGTTATGGACCGATCCCGCACTGTTGACTTACCCTGTATAATATAAAGCCTGGGCGTGCTATTCAACTCTAATAACCTATGTAATGGAAAATTTCAAATTTAAGTTGACTGTAAATTTGACAGTTCAAACGAATACACTAAGGGTGGGATTTTAAAAGATTTTATCTTTAATACTGGCATAACTTAGTTATCTTATCATTAAACTCTAGTGATGGCGCTACCAAACTGAGGGTACCAACCTTACCAACCTAAAAGGCAAAATTCGATGCATCCTCTAATTTTCGCAAATAGTACGATGACAGATCACTGACAGCTGATCTCGCCATTTTACTAGGTGTGGTTGGTACCATCAGTTTGGTAGCGCCACCACGAGGGATTAATGATAACTAAGTTATCATTGTTGTAAGTTACAACCTTATTGAAATCCCGCCCTAAATCAATAAGTTAATGGCAGATGTTGGAATATCAAGGAGAAATTATTAAAATCGCATTTGCTAACCTGTGGTTGATTTGAAGATTCGTTTTTCCATCTGGCGAAGTAAATATAGGCTTCCACGTAGTTTCATGAGTCTTGTTGATTTGTGTGCAATATTTCCCATGGAGTAACTCATTTTCTAAACAACATTTATTCACCCTAATGGGCCTCAGTTCAGGACCTATATTATTCATAAGTTCACACTTTATTTGAGCAATTAATAATACCAATAAGTTAACTAAATTAGTTGCCACAAACATATTTATCACGAGTGGTTGCAGCTTGTGTGTTTTTAGGTTATGTTTTGATTTAGATGCCTCTTCCTTATTCTTAAGAGTATTCTCGAGCCTTGAGTTAAATGAATCGTTGGGTTTGAAGGTTTCATTTGATTAAACCGTTTCGACGTTGGTTAATTTGTTATTTGCTCCACTAATCGCACATTTCTGTTAGGTATTTTATGCTTACACGAACCCCTTCATCATTGTTGTTGATGAAAAATTAAAGTGGAATTTCCCGAGAAAACACTTTTCTTTTGAACTGTTGATCAGTTTTAGTGATTATTACGCACAGCCCCTGTTTTGGGAACTAACATTTGTCATTGCGCATCACATCATATCCTACAGGTGAGAGGATGACAGATCATACCTACTTCCGGTTGTATAGGGTTTTTGCGTCACGTCAGCTTTGTATGGTTTCATATTTCGTCCTCGTCGACATTGGCAGCGATGCATCATTTCGTCTCTTTCTTATTCTTTGACTAGTCTGGGGCGATGCCCGATGCGATGCGGTACTGATACTCGTAGTACTTACTACCATGGAGTGGTACTACTCTAACCACTGAATAAGCCAAGACTCAGCTTACTATTTTTTAAAATTTGTATTGAAATACTGTCCCTTTTGCCGTCAGTTTCAATTTTTTCTCGGAAGGTCGATTCAAATCTGACATTATTTTGAAGGTATTTCAATTCAAAACAAGATTATTTCCTATGCTTTCAAATGCAAGTTTTGTATTTCAATACATAAAGCCGAGCAAACACGCCTTAAGTTAAATAGAGGACCAGCGTTGTCTACACCGACAATGTTGGATGTTGGACTCGATCGAGCGGTCGGTCAGTGACTGACCACCGTCTATTATACCATCGTTCTAGACTTTTAGTGCCGTAGCAGAATGCGGAGGTACTCTTGTCTTAGCTTATTCGCTCGCTCGCCGGCTCCTCAGTCTGTCCGTCGGATAACTTGAGAACGCATTGAGATATCGAGCTGAAACTTGGTAGGCAGCTTCGTCTCCCGAAAAGTAAGGCGGGGATTGCTTTTGGGCCATATCGGACCAAGGGGGTGGGAGTTAGGGGTGAAAAACCGAAAAACTACTAATTGCAATAACTCGAGAACTAGTGGAGGCATCTTGCTGAAAATTAGTATGCACGTTCGACCTTCAAGTCTGTTGAAAATGAGGGGGTGCCAATTTCGGGGGATGAAATTTAGGGGATGAAAACCACAAAAAATATGATAACTCCGCAAGGGTGGCACGCAGCTGTCGGAAACTCAAGGTACACACATATATCGGTGAAATCTTGCGGGGGTTGCGTTTTTTCGTAAAATCGAACAAATGGGGTGGAAATTAGGGGTAGCAACTCGAAATTCCGCTTAATAAGTATTGGTCGAAATTGGCGTCATTCGATAGCTTTCCATTAATGATTCAAAAAAGGTGTGATTCATATTTTGAGAAAAACCACCCTTAAAGGCGCTACAACCCCTAACATGCAGAAACACAAAAATACGAGAACTCAAAAACTACTCAACGTATCAAGGCAGAATTTGGTTTGTGAATTTCCAGTGACATTGTAGGTGCATGGACAAATTTTCAATAATATCTAACAAAGGGGATGAAATTTAAGGGTTGAAACTTGAAATTTCTTTAAGTAAATGGTAGCCTAAAATTACGGGGTTCGATAGATTTCGGTCAACTATTGAAAAAAGGTCTTATGAGTTTTCAATCTAAAACCAACCCCTGGGCCATTAACCACCCCTAACTCTTTGCAAGCGGATAATTATATTTTATTTATTTTTTCTGAAACCCTATTGGTTTATTTATGAACAACTGAAGTCAGTAAATATGCAAGGAGTTATGTCACACCGGAAAAATAAACACCCCTGTAAATCATAAAGGGGTGAAATCATGAGGTGTTGAAAACATGAATCTACAAATCACCTTAATTTTTAAACGAATTGGGTTAGGGTGGTGAAATTGAAAACACAACTTCGTTTAGGGCATGTGGGGGTGGTGAAATAGGGGGTTGAAGTTTAAGGGTTGAAACGTCTATAAAGCCCTGTAATTTGACACAGAGAAGCAATATCTTCTGCGAAACTGTGACATCTTACACACTGCATCTTCGAGAAGGGAAGAGCGAATTTTAGGAGAAAATTATCGAAGGGGATGAAAGTTAGGGGTGGAAACTCGAATTTTCAATGAAGAATGTATAGTTGAAAATATTACCATTCGATAGCTTTCTATTGATGGTACAAAAAAGGTCTTATTCATCATTCGCGAAAAACGACCCTTAAAGACGGTACAACCCCCTAACATGCCGAAACAAAAAAATGCGAGAACTCAAAAACTGCTCAACGTATCAGGGCTAAATTTGATGTGGTAATTTACAGCGCCACTGTAGGCGGATGGGCAAATTTTCATTAATATCTAACAAGGGGGATGAAATTTAAGGGTTGAAACTGGAAATTTTTTCATGTAAGTGGTGGAATAAAATTATGGGGTTCAATAGATTTCGGTCAACCATTGAAAAAAGTCTTATGAGTCTTCAACCTAAAACCAACCCCTGCGCTACTAACAACCCCTAAGCCCTAGCAAGCGGAGTAAATATATTTCATTTATTTTTTTTTTGCTTTCTTCTAATTTGTTATTAATTTAAAGTGATTTTCATTAATTTTTGACCCATCCACAATTTTTCAACCCCTTTCATGATATGTGAACCCTCAAAGAGCAAAATTTACCCAGACCGCTTCTTTTTCGGGTGATTTCCGCTGGTTAATTTTGTAAAATTCGCGCAGTTTTGCCTTATGAATTGTTCTTGCCTTTTTCACTTTTTCGACCCCTTCGCAATGTTTCAACCCCCAAAAGTCAAATTTGCATAATTGGCTTATTTTCGTGTTATTTTCTGTAATTCTACTTAATTACGATTAATTCTCATCCCTTTTAACTTTTCATCCCCCTTTACAATTTTTCAACCCCCTAAATGTTTATTTTGCAAAATTCACATAATTTAGTTTTCCTTCGGTAACAAATTGAACTCAATTGGATTATGTTTATCTTTTTCACTTTTCCAACCCCCTTCGCAACATTTCAACCCCCAAAATCTAAATTTGCATAATTGGTTTACTTTCGTGTTATTTTCTGTAATTCTGCTTAATTACGATTAATTCTCATCCACTTTGACGTTTCATCCCCCTTTACAATTTTTCAACCCCCTAGGTGTTAGTTTTGCCAAATTCGGATATTTTCGTTTTTCTTCTGTAATAAATTGAACCCATTTGGATGATGATTAAATTTTTCACTTTTTTCATCCCCCTTCGCAATGTTTCAAGTCTACAAGTCTTCAAATGCAAAATTTACATAATTGGGTTAATTTGGTGTTATTTTCCGTAATTTTACTTAGCCACGGCTAATCCTGATACCTTTTGATTTTTCATCCACCTTTACGATTTTTCAACCCCCTAAGTGCTAATTTTGCAAAATTCGCATAATTTCGTTTTTCGACGGTTATAAAATTGAACGCATTTGGGATTCAGTTTACCTTTTACAATTTTTCAGTTTCCTTCGCAATAGGTAGGTATAAGTGCTTATTTCAACCCCCACAAAAGTTTTTATTGCATAATTTGGTTATTTTAGTGTTTTATTTCGTAATTCTACTTAATCCACACTTCATTTTCATTCCTCTTGACTTTTCATCACCTTTTTTCATTACCTTGGACTTCTCATTCCCTTTTTCAACCCCCTTAGTGCTAATTCTACATACCTACTTCGCAAATATGATGTTTTTTTGTTAACTCTCTACTGTTTAATTATGTACGGCCAATTTTCATAATTTCGTCTTTTTAACACCACTGTGCGTCTGCGGAGGCACTACTACTAGGTGCAGATTTATAAAATCTGCACCCGACTCCACTAGTAAATTCAGCTCGCCCCTACATACACATTAACAAGGTAAACATCCGCAAAACAGTGCTATGTAAAAATGGTCATAACTTGTAAACCGCGAGCGATAAAAATAAAAATGACACACCGTTGTAAAGCGGAAGGACTGTTTTACATTATTATATATTATCAATTTTTCCCATGATCGGTCGTTTTTCTGGAATCTGGGGATTTTTGCCACTATCAATTAAAACAAATGTCAATATTTTCCCTTGTACTGTAATGCAACAACCTGCCCACAATTCGGGAAAAATATTCAAAGAAATATAGCGTTTGAAATAACAGCAAAAAACTATTTTGTGGGTTTGCAGAATTAACTCCGCCCATAGCTATCAAACGGCTGGACTAAATTTAAAAAAAAATAAAAATGCAGACATTGAGGAAGCACCTTGAACTTATGCATTAAAAAAGTGGACTCACTTTCGCGTGTTTGGTAACTAGAGGCAGAGTTAATTCTGCTGACAAAATAATTTTCTGCTGTATTATTTCAAACGATGTTTTTTTGAATAATCTGTCCCGAAATTCGGGGGCCAAACTTTACCAATAGATTCTTCCATGAAAAATATGAAAAAAAGTTCCTATGAACATATGTCGAAAAATGCCTTCTAAGGAAGCTAAGGTTCCTTAAAGGGGCCACTTTGAAAGTGTTTTTTTCTAAATATCTTTTTAGTAAGCTTTTGATGCTGAATTTATTACTGTGGAGAAAATTTTAAAATTTTGACCATAAGCGTCTCGTACAGGAGGGGCTTAGGACTAAATTTGCTCACCCATGGGATCTACTGGTAAAGTTTGGCCCCCTTATTTCGGGACAACCTGTATATAAGGTTGTTGCATTAGTGTACAGGGTGTCTTACAATACGGACCAAAGTGAGGTACAGTCACAAAATTTGGCTCTTACAGAAACTAATGCATCCGGAATCTATTAAAATTATTGACGACTATGAGGCACTTCCGGTTATACCCTACAACTTTGAGATTTTAAATAGCAACCCCCATTTTTCATAGCAGATTCGGTTAGAGGAAGAAAAACTAAGCCTAAAACACCTAACATGTAACTCGCTTACACCAGCCGCCTAAATTTTATTAACATATTTAGAGAAAAAATGCACAAAGCAATGCTGTGGAAAAATGGCTATAACTTTTAAACCACAGGCAATAAAAAGAAGAATGACACACCGTTGTAAAGTAGAAGGAAAAAGTCCTAAGAAATTTGAAACCCGAATACCATTTTTATCTTAAATGGCACCCTACAAGTTTTTCTACATGGATGGGTGCAGAATTGTTTGTATTATACCCGACTTTATTTATCACATTTAACGGCTTCTCCCTTATTTTAAGGGTCGGTTTTTCTTCCATCTCATGTTAACTACTTGAACATGAGGTTTGTCACCCCAGTCTCCTTTGTGACAATATTGCTTCTATGGAAATAACCTCATGTTAAATTTAACATGAGATGGAAATATCGGCTATTACTGTTACACCAACAACTATAACTTTATGTCATTTACAACAGTCTGTTCCTTTTTAATGTGAATGGATATTTTCATTACTTTCCACCCAAATGGTAGAAACTGTGAATACATTTTTAGAACCAGAATTTAATAGGACCTTGTATTTAAAATTTTAAAAGGGATACGTCAAAACGGCAATTACCTACATAACTATTATGGACCATTATTTTCTAAAACACAGATTGACTCAGAATTTAATGCTGGATACTTCATTAAAAGGATGTGCGAACATTTTGTGTACTACCACTTCAAACTTTAGAGGAACAGTTAGTTTTTACTTACTTTTGAAAGCTATTTTTAAATAATTGTTGGAGCGGATAGTGTTATAATTTCAAAACAATAGTTCTGTTTACCATGCTCAGTAGGCATATTCTATAAATCATAATAGTCACCCCACATCACAGAGTAATTCCGCGTATTTATCTATTTATGATAAATCATCACTCACTCAGCGAATTTATCAGATTATAAGATTGCAGATATGCCCGAGTTAAACATAATAATTATATGAAACGCTTTTATTTACATTAAGTATCACAATTTTTTAATATAAATTTCCTAAATTAATTAGCATTTCTCATACCATTGTGACTGCCCCTAGCTCAAACTTTTTGGAACTTGTGTTTCGGACAAACCAAATTCTTCTTCTAATTCTTCACATTCATCATCAGCCGCTGTCCGCCATCTAGCTGGAAGTCGATATCCACAGAAAGTTCTATTGGCCAATCCCCTGATTACTTTTTTGCGGAATACAACAAGAACCGAGAATATCAGGATTCCTTGTAATGCATTGATGCAATCAGTAATAAACCTAGAAAAATGTTGAATAAGTCACGAAGAAGTAATAATACACTTTACCAAACTATCTTCAGCGTGTAAGGACCATCATTGCCAATAGCAGCTGATAGAAGTTCAAATACCCAAGTCATTCCCATTATAAGAAATAATTTGAGGCATAACACAAATCTGGAATTAAATAAATTATTAAAATTATTTTTACACAATTCATACCTATATCTCAATACTTTTACATTTTTCATGTTTGCTGCTGAAATCTGCCTCCATAATATCGCTATAGTCCATGCATAGTACAATATGTTTAAACATAGCAAAACGGCCATTGGGAAATAAAAGTAGATAAATTGAGTAGTTAGTGCTAAAAATAAACGACATGTGTGATCAAAAAATTCTTCCCATCGAGTAGCCCTTGTCATGCGAGACGGCCTACGTCTCGCGCGGCAATGGCTACTCGATCGGAATAGTTTTTGGCGGCACTGTATACAATTTTTTTGAGGTTCTCACATTTAAACCAACATTTGTCTTCTGCTAATCCTGGGTGTATGTTAGATGGTTGCAAAAATGACGAATGATGGGCTATAAGTAACAAAATTAATAATACACTCGGACCCCCGATTCCATAGACGTGATAAATATATGGCCACAAGCTTGCTTTCACGCGGTTGAAAACGTTTACTTTCCTGTAAAAACAAATCCATTTAGAAAGACATAATTACACTTTTCCACGTACACAATGCTCCTCCAGATGTGAAATGACAAGGCATTTAACCAGAAAAACAAATATAACATTGAAAAGTATATAAGGTAAGCAACTGTCAAACAGGGACCCGTTGCAATGGCAGCAGATTGTAGTTGATTAATTCCTAGAACCACAAACGAAACTCCCAAACCGAATATAGAATGTAAAATACAAATTCCTTGTAGATCCAACAGGTCCGGTACGTGTAGGTAAACAAGAATTGTTATTAATATAAAAAATACGGAGATTAATTCTAGTGCAGCGTTTAAAGTAAAATTGTCATTATCCACGTCTGATTCTTCGAAACATACTACGTAATGGTCATGTCCTGAGATGTTTAGTCTTGCGATGCAGTACCTATAAGAGTAGTGTAAATACAATACAATTTCTTTTTTAGTTTCACCTATCGGTGGGAATTGTCTCGTTTTCTATAATTAAATTGGCTTCATCGTCCACCCTCGTATTGTGGTTATCTATTCCTTTATGTATGTATTTCTGTTTACAAGGCAGAGCGGTAATTTTCGTTCCATCAGAACATCGCTTGCCGATTAAGACATTTTCTCCATTGCAACATGGTGTGCTCGTTGAGGTACTATGGATGTAGAACAAAAGGGATGCCAAAACCACCCTGCAGTCCATGCTGTAAAATAAACAGTGAAAGATGCGAGTCAGTTAATTTCAAACAAACCCTCATTATTTTTAGTTACGTTGTATACACTACTGTAATCAATAATGATAAGTAATGATTTGATATAATTATTTCATGTCGTACCTAACTGATTCTTTATCAGCTGTTACGTAGTTTTCGCAATGAAGATAGGTATATTGATCTAATTATACATTTTAACCTCCCCAACCCCACAAATTAAAAAAATGGGCAGCTACGGAAGCTTCTGGAACCTCCCCACTTCGGTGAATGATCCAATCTTATCACCAATATCAAGTAAATTTTACTGTTTACTATACCTAAGTTTTACTCCACCAAACCTAAGGTGTTCTCTGTGATCTTTCTAAATTTTACGATCTTTTGCCAAAAGGGCACTAAGCTTGAATACAATTTTGAAAACAAAATTTGAAGACTTTTCATGTGCTGGTAGAGAAAATGGGAGTTCATTATTCAAGTTTCAAAGTTTATATGTCAAAATGGCACTTGCCGTTTGCCGATTGTCACCAAAATTAAATCAGCTCTACGGCGGGTAGCGGTATCTGTACCTACCAAATTTCAGCCAAATCGATCCAGCAGTTTAGGCTGTAGCGTGTTATTTAATGTTTCCTCTTTTCGATTTTTTAGATTTTGTGCCAAAAAGGCACTAAGTGGGAATACAGTTTCAGATACATAATTTCAAGGCCTTTCATGCGCTGATAAGAAAGATTAGTGTTCATCTGTCAAATTTCATAGTTTACATGCCAAAAAGGCACTTAGCGTCTGTGGATTCGCGAGAAAATTAACTGGGCTCACCGGAAGGCTAACCCTAACATACATACCAAATTTCATTAAAATCCGTTCGGTAGTTTCCGAGAAATCGTGCTCACATACGTACGTACGTACGTACGTACATACGTACATACACACAGACATTTTTTAAAAACCACTTTTTCGTGATCCTGGGACCTTGAAACGTAAAGATCTGGTGTTATCTCAATTTCGAATTTTGGAGTGATTGCAATAACCTCCCATTTTTATATGGTTGTGGGGAGGTTAATAAAATGGGAGGTTACTGCAGTCACTAAAACTTTCGAATTCGGGATAAAGCCGGATCTATAAACTACTTGGCCGATTTGGCTGAAATTTGGCATATAGGTATCTCGTAACCCAGCTTAGATCTGAAAAGATTTTGGAGTCAATCGTGCAACCGGAAATGTCATTTTGGCACATCAACTATTAAATTTTAAATGCAAACTCCCATTTTTGACGTCACCATAAGAAACGCCTTCAAATTCTGCTTCTAAAGATGTATTCACTCTTAGTGCCTTTTTGACAAAAACTCAAATATTCGAGGTTTTGAATGTATCGGGTGTCCCAAAAAAACCGGACAAAATAGTCTTTGAAATAAGTCAGCCATTTCTTAACCGATTTGGATAGACTTGGTCTTAAATTAAAGCTAAAGAATCAGGCTTTCGATCTTTGCAAGAAACGTCGACAGATGGCGCTGCTGTAGCAGCCTTATTGATACTTGTCTTTAAGGCTTGTTTTAGGTGCGTGGGGATTGGTCGGACAACAACCAATGGTTATGAGACCAAAATAGCCTTGAAGATTTTCTTTTTTCTTGAAAAATCTTTTTTCAGAAGTCCATTTGGGGTAAGCATTAATTTTCTGTGATTTTTCTAAAAAAAAGTGAATTTGCGTATTTTCATGCTTCCAGTAACATTGATGCACATAAGGCTTCATTTTCGATAATAACTGTTCAGTTGCCCCAAATTAAGATTTATATGCATTACTGTTCTTTGGTCATGGCCATTAATGCGTGAAAATACTCAAAAACACATTTTTTTTTTAAATTACAGAAAATTAATGCTTAAGCCAAATCGACTTCTGAAAAAGGATTTTTGAACAAGAAAGAAAGATCTTCAAGGCTATTCGAGTGTCATACCGATTGGTCGTTGACTGACCAATCCCCATGCAGCTAAAATAAACCTTTAAAGCAAGTATCAATAGGACTACTTCGGCAGCGCCGCCTGCCGTAGTTTCTCATACAGTCGAAAGCCTGATTCTTTGGCTTTAATTTACGACTACGCTCATCCAAATCGGTTAAGAAATGGCAGACTTATTCCCAAAATTATTTTGTCCGGTTTTTTTTTGGGACACCCGATAATTGCGAATATTTCATAATCTATAAGATTTTTTTCAGAAGTCTGTCAATGCCTGCCATATGCACAGTTACGTAGATCAGGATTTGACGTAATAATAAACGTAGTAATAAACAATAACGCAAAAAAGAAGATAAAAATAATAAGACACATATTTTATGCAGAGTGTTCCTTTTTTTATAACGCCTGAAACCATCGACCAATATAATTGTTAGGTTATCATTTGCAATATTGACAAAACACTACAGAATAATTTTTTGCTCCTTATCATGTATTCAATAATAATGGTCTTCGCCACGACCTTTAACATAAATGTCTCAAAACCTAATTATGTACAATCCTTTTAAATGACGCAATAGACCTTAATGGACGTTGTTTTTTTGCTAAAATATTGGTACATAATACACATAAAAGGACCTAAGTATATATTTAAATTTAAATTTATGGTCCGTTATTATAATCTTTCGAATTCTTTGGATAAATTATAAATTTATAATTAATTAAGAAAGAATTTTAAAAGTGGCCTTTCCTATGAAGTCATCTTGAGGCAAAAAAGAAGAGATCTGGTTTCTATTCTAGTCTCAAAAGTTTCAAAATAGGTAGGTACCTGCTTCAAACATCAACCCGCCCGCGCTCTGCAGGACTATTTTTGTTGTTTTCTAAAGGCCGTGGGTCCTTCCGATGTAAGATGAGTGAATAAAACATTGTATCGATCCATTCTCAGACAGGCAAGAAAAATGAAAATTAAGATTAATTTTTATAAAATGTTGATTAGATAGACATAATACGCCTCCTATTAATTTCTACTATAGTATATTCAGTTATTATTGTAACATTTATTTATAATTTTGATTGTGGATACTTTTGAGGTAAGACATTTTAGTGAAAAATTATAAACTCACCTTACATCAATGAACTGAATGAATTTGTTCAGTAGTGAAACACAAACTTGTCTGTAGTAGTTGTTCTGTGAAACCGTTTGCTTTTAACATTGAGATTTCGATGCGTAAATGACCGGAAAACTAATTATCATTCGAACGTCGCTTCGCGTCTGGTAGGTGTGCTGCCTTTCCGAAATTTTAACAGTAACATATCAGTGATAATTATTTTCGTGTAAAGTTAATGTTGCGATTACCTTATGTTTAGACTTTTCTATTAAAATTATGAAAATGCATCATACGTAGGTACTTAGGCACATATTTACTTATTGTATAAATAAATGAAATATTTGGCCTTAACATTCTCCGACTTGCAGAAATAATAATTATTTTGTGGTCCACAGATTGTTTTGACGTCAACTTTACACGTAAATGGTTATTCCAATTCCGGAAAATGTGTAGGTACTTTTTCATTTTGCTAAACGAAATTCTTTAGTTTCCGTTGAGTCAGGTAATAGGCAATTCAGTGTTTACCGCTGTTGTACCTACATATCTTTCAATTCCGGTAATTTTCAGTTTTTTCCTCCACAATCTTTGTCTGCTTAAATTAGACCCTTCAATCAACGATTAGACGCAGAGACTATGTACACCCTGTTCTTTTTCTGTGTGACTATATAAAGGTGGAAAATATCCACTGTGACTCATTGTTGCAACAATGGATTGCCATACATTTTTTTTGCACTTTTTGTACGTCGGGTAAAAAAGGCAGCTTTGGAAACGTCATTTGATGACAGAAAATAAACATTTGCAAACAGTTTATACTTTGCAGACCGTTGCGAAGGCCCTGCCTCCAGTTAAAATGACATTTCCCAGCTTTCAAACGTGAACGCTAAACATCAGGGCAACTATAAAATCGAAAAATCGAAGAAAAAAATGGAAAATCAAAGAAAAGACCGGAAAATCGCACAAATTCGTATTAAATTTACATGAAAGACGTTTTTCTCCCCTCTTTTTTTTAGCAAGGGAAAAAGTGTAATGTTTGCGAAATTGATAGAAAGAATATTAAATACTTGTTGGTCCGTACAAAAAATTTTGTGTATACCTCTGTTTGAAAGTATGTTTGCAGACCTTAACCATCCGCATGCGAATTCTGGTTGTGATCTGCAAACATCTTCTTTCAAACCTTGGTATACATATAACTATTAATGCTGCTATCAGAAAATACCATTTTTTAGAATGTCAACGTTGGAACTACTGTTAAAATGTTGATAAGGCTTTGGAAAATATCGATATCTATATATTCCGGTTGTAGCTAGTTAGCTAGTTATAGGGGTTAAATTTCCTCCAAATCAAAATTTTGTGTTTGTGGTTGAAGGGGGTGAGTTGTGGGGGTGAAATTTTGTAAGTTACGTCACTTCCACCATGTGAATTTACTGTATTTTGGGGTTGAAAGGGATGAGTTTTGGGGGAGAAATGTTTTACTTTCATTTTTCATTTTTTTTATGAAGTTCTGTGCAAAGTCCCCAATCCATAACTCAAACCGTTGAGAAAATACCCACGAACCATAATTTCCAAATGTCTAATAGCAATTTCGGCACTACGATGAAATTTGATGAAAAAGTGCTGCTAAGGTTATCTGTTTATTACAACGATTCGCACCAAATTCGTCGATAAAAGTATATGATGGTTACTATAGGACATCAACATTCAAGTGCACTTTTAACCCCTTTCCCGTGGGCCAATTTCGATCATAAACGAACTTGTGTTAGACATTTACGGTATCTACTCGCCTTCCAAATTTCAAGTCAATAGACATTTAGACATTTTTCTTTTAATTTTAAATTTTTTAATCTCTAATTGCAGTTGGCGCTGCCCGGAATGTTTCAGGTCGAAACTTAGTTAGGTTATGCCAAACAAGTTGACAGACTTTGATATCTGCACTAAATTGAAACATACGTCATTCGGGGCACGGCCAACTCTAATATTGGCAATTTAAAAAATATCACATCTACTATTTTTCTAACATAGTACATACAGGGTGAGTCTGAAAGACTCCACATCCTTTATACCACAGAATCTACTGTTCAAATGATGAAGCTTGGTGCAAAGATTATTGGTCAATTGTGATTCCTCTTGATGTTATAAGCCGCCAAAAATCTTCATTTTTAAACTTTTTTTTTAATATCTTTCGAAAGGTGTATCGTAGGATTTTGAATTTTTGCACAGCATTGTTACAGACCAAGAAGCAACTGCTGATGGTACCTACTTAAGACATTATCTAAAAAGCGGTTCTCTGTTATACAGGCTGGCCCCGATGTTATTTGCCCTTGAACTCTTTTATGTTCGAAAATATTGCTAATTTGCCTATGCGGCCGTATTCCCCGTTGAATTCTAAAACTTTTCTAGCTCTTAAAATTTTTCCTAAAAACTAGCCACTCACGAGAAAAATTGAAAAAACCGAAAACATGATGCAGGTAATTATTATTATGATGAGTCTATCTCATAAAAAAGTGAAATTACCATCATTGTTTTTTCTTCAGTTGTGAGCAATGATTCTGGGCACAGATGTAGGACAACACCTTCAATGCAAAAAAACAGTTGAAATGTGATGCGTGTCAACGTACACTTCGATTTTTATTGAAATTGTAGGTTTATCACGATGATCATGTTTTCGGTTTTTTCAATTTTCCTCGTGAGTGGTTAGTTTTTTTGAAAAATTTTAAGAGCCAAAAAAGTTCTATAATTGAACGGGGAATACGGCCGCATAGGCAAATTAGCAATATTTTCAAACATAAAAAAGTTCAAGGACAAATAACATCGGGGCCATCCTGTATAACAGGGATCCGCTTTTTGGATAATGTCTTAAGTACCATCAGTAGTTGCATCTTGGTCTGTAACAATCCTGAGCAAAAATTCAAAATTCTACGATACACCTTTCGAAAGATATTTAAAAAGAACGTTTAAAAATGAAGGTCTTTGGCGGCTTATAACATCAAGAGGAATCACAATTGACCAATAATTTTTGCACCAAGCTTCATCATTTGAACAGTAGATTCTGTGGTATAAAGGATGTGGAGTGTTTCAGACTCACCCTGTATGTACCATTTATTATTAATTTTCGAAACCTGAGGCACAATAATATATTTTTTCGGATACTCTATGGAAATTGCTAACATTTGTTTATTGTAAATCGTAAAGAAAAGTATGCATTTTCTTTACACGAAGACCATTTCTTTACAGGAAAATCATTTCTTTACAGGAAAACCATTCTTTTATTCGTCGATTCTTTTATTTTTGCACAATTATTTTTTGTTACAATAAAAATTAAAAACGCGATTATTAACACCACCGAACTCTTGCCCAGCCTCTTCGAAATGCTTTCCAGAGAAGTTTCGTTCAAGTGCGAGTTTTTTCTTTGTCTTGGTATTACGAAAAGTAACAATCAAAATAGAACCGATATCCTCAATGTAGTCAAAATTGAAAGTCCTTAATTCTTCACTGCAGCAAGCACCATAAAATCCAAAAATTAATGCTGCTTCAATTAATATAGGTACGAATCATGAGGGGCTTCAATTAGAAATTTAGAAACGTTCTCCATTACTCCATTGTTAGACTTTTTGCATTTTTAGGTTTATATCCGCTTGCTTGATGCCGTTTGAGATATAACTGCAGCTTTCCCATAACTTGAAATGTCTACATTTTCTTTTATTCTGAGAATGGATTTTAACATGGAGTATGTTGACCATAACATCAAGGATTTTAGTTTACCAGCCTACAACAATAACGTTTCAGAATACAAATTGATTTACAAAACATTTACCTTTTCATGAAAATAGCACGCATCATCACTTCTTCAGTTACGTTCTTCACCGTTCACCGATTTGGTTTTGGTAGTAAAAACGATGTGGCTTCTGCTCCTAAACCTTTTATTTCACTATTATCTTTTTGGCTTTCTCCCATTTTCGATGTGTCAAAAAATTCTTGTTTATGATTCATTTGTTGCTAGAGTTCGTGTAATTTTTTGACAATTCTCTTAATTGGCCTACTAGAAATTAACTTTTATCCGTTGTTTTACCTTTTTATGCAATAACATCCGCAAATCTTCAGTAAAGGTATCCGAAAAAATTACATGTATCACACGTAAAGAAAAGCGGCGTTTCTTTACTCATCGCGTTTCTAATCTCGGCTTCGCCTCGATTAGAAATTTCGCGAATCGTAAAGAAACGCCCTACTTTTCTTTACTTGTAATACAAATACCTAACTATTCTCTTACTATAGTCTGTCCGTTCTGCAGGCGACCGGCCCGCTTCACAATGGGGAATGATGGGAAAACTTCTCTAGGCGTTTTTTCGCCAGCAGGATTTTCTGATAAATGTCAAATTCAAATATGCTAAATCTGATTGGCTTGCTTAACGCGGGAACTTTAAATTGAAATTAAGCGGGTAATTTAAAGTAATCCTTGGGGCTCATAAAATTCAAAGTAAATCTTCTTTCAGTTTAAACGATTTGGGGTTTTGAATAAATACAAAATAGTCAGCTGACAAATAAAACGATTTATTACTTTCTACATTATCGAAAAACAAAGAAATTAATTCTTCGACAATTATATTACTAAAATTGTCTGTGTATCATTGAAGTTTCCCGTCCCATTCCCTGATACACAGACAATTTTAGTAATATAATTGTGCATTTACAAATCAGGACACTCAAAATGGCAATTAGCCATAAAATGGATTATTTCCTAACATTTATAAAGAATCCTATACGACATCGGCCCAGGAAAAAATTTAAATCAAACACTGAATAGTGATTTTTCGTGGGAAGGTGTATGAAAATGTCCTCAGGTGATTAAACACCGAAATATAAAAATGCTTACATGACGTTACATTTTTAATGGGCCCTGATCAAGTTTTGGACCAGAAAGTGCCATTTTTGATGAATTTTGATCTCCGAGGGGTTTCTAACATTTCCAGGACATTCGGACATTTTCTCTCACTTCTTTCTTTTTATTTCCGAGGGGTTTCTAACATTTCCAGGACATTCGGACATTTTCCCTCACTTCTTTCTGACATTCCCGAGGGCATTTCCGATATTTCCTTATGATGCACTATCCTTCGCAACAGATATTTTTCATGTTCATCCAATACAATCTGCTGATCCCTTCGACCTACTTTGGGCTGTGATAGAGTATTTGTACTACGCTCTTCCTTTAATATAGCTTTAATTGTTGTTGAACATCGGCCTGAAAGACAACGTGTGGTACCGTTATCATGAAAGAGGAATGTGTTTGACCTTACCTGTAAATTCAGCGGTTTTATCTAGAAGCTGCACCTTGTTCAAGTTAGGGAAATTTGTACAGACACTTTTATAGACATTTAATATTATCTTCTTTTCATTCAACGTTAAATGCCCCTTTCCGAAACGATAACTATTTGTTGGACCGAAGGCCGCCATGTTTCATCTGTTTATTAATGAAGGAGCCGGAATTCGGAAAGATGGCGGCTTTCATAGCGGTAACTTTAAATAAGCCAATAGAATAGCCGCTTTTATCGCACTCATTGGCTATTACGTTTCGCAGGAATGATATGACAGACAGCAGTATATCTGTCATGATAGCAAAATTTTTACTCGGCAAATCAATAATTTTGCAATATTATAAAAGTAATGCAGCGCAAACGGTTTAAAATGTAACTTACATCGACCTGCGAGGTAAATTTGATTTTTAAACCTACATTCTTAATTCCTGCAAGCCACATTTCTGTTGCGATTAATTATGGCTGAATTTTAACCAATCGGCGACGTGGATTTCAAATTTCCCGGGTAGCAAAAGTCGCCTAGATCCCGGACAGACTATGGAAGGTAATTAAAACAATTGATATTCTGCGATTTCTTGACTTTAGATTTAAGTTTTAAGCAATAATATGGAAATCAAATAAGAACTTATTGGGCGAATGTGACTATTGTTTAGGTTGTTGTCGTTAAGATATCAATATTTTTGAGATTTATAAACATTTTAAGTGATATGTGCTGTAGTTTCCGTTCACTTATGAGAAAATATTGATATCAAAAGAACGTAAACAATAAGCTCTCCCTCCCTCGATTTCTATATTGAATAATTCTTGAACTTGAGATTCCCATACAGTTTTAAAAAACCAAATTTAATTGATTGTCGATGTAAAAAAGCAATTGGCGGCCAAGGAAGCGGCTGGAACCTCCCCACAGCGTGGATCTTTGATTTGCAAGTGGTAGCCGTAGCAATGGGTGGTGTGAGTAAACCGTTACAAGATGCTTAATCTTGAATTAATAAAGGATAAAAATACAAGTTTTTCTTGCAGAAAAAAAAGATCAAACTATAAGCAAAAGCTTTGTTACTGTTTATTCACAACAATTACCTCTTTCTTTTAAGGTTAACATCCTGTCATGTTATTGTTACCAGCTGTAACTTTACGTCATTGACTGTCAGTCCGATAACTTTTAAATAGAATAAGAATTTTCGTTTATTTTCGGTTCAAATGATAGAATCAAAATAAATTTTTAAGAATTTATTTGATTAATTAAAGTTGATGTGCCAGAATGACCGATTGTCTCCAAAAGCTTTTCAGCTCTTGAGAGGCTCACGTAGTCTCCGCATACCAAATTTCATCCAAATCGATCTACCTTATTTTCCTCGATGCTACGCATTTAGACCGTAAAAAATATCCTTGTGTATAATTAATTACTATTTTTACGATTTTGCAGCTTCTGGACATGTTGAAATTCTATTCGAGATTCGAGATCAGCGATGATACTGGTGATTCACTTACAGACCATGACATGACCCAACTACACTACACGAAGATAACTTCCTTGCAGGTAGACCATTTTTAAGCAAATGTGTCCATTTTCCTATATTTATTTTCATATTTTAGAAAGCCGCCTTTGCGAAATACCCCGACTTGCGAAATTTTTCTCTCGCAAACGTTGCAAGCGTTGACACTAGAAAGGCGTTAGTTAAGCATTTTGGACCTCTTGGGTAAATTCGTGAAAGGAAATTATTTTCTAACAATTTTTTGCAGGCAAGAAAGGTTGAGACTTATTGCTACTCATCTAAAACTGGTACCTTCGCCCGAAGAAGAAAAAGAAATAAGCTGGTGTCGCTTAGACGAAGAGTTTCTACGGGAGTTATTGGTAAGCAACACTTTGTGTAAAGGCATTGCACAAAATAAAATTTAAAAAAATATTTCAGATTTCCAGACATGAAAAGAGAGTCTCTCAGTTAGAGGCGTTGAATGAAATGCCTTTGTATCCGACCGAAGATATAATATGGGACGAAAACATTGTCCCGACTGCTTATTTTTCTGGTGAAGGATGTCTGGCCTTACCGAAGCTAAATTTGCAATTTTTAACCCTCCACGATTATCTTCTCCGAAACTTCAACTTATTCAGATTGGAATCAACATGTAAGCTAATTTTAATGTAGCAGACTAGTAGACCACGAAATGGCTGTTGAATAACAAGCTCCATTTAAAATTTCAAAGATGGCGGCCACTTCCGGTAAAACCGGAAGTGCTGGGGTTTCGAAAATATTTTATTTTTGGTGTGCGTGGGCGATTATGGTATGGTACCAAATTTCAAAATTCTACTACAGAAGTTTCTAGTGAACGGTCTTCGTGAATCACTCTGTACCCTGTATGTTATTTTCGTCAAAAACCAAATCTAGCTTCAACCGTCTTTTTTTTGCATTGGTTACATAGCCCTGATAATTTTGACACTACACACAGATTATACACCAGTCAATACAGGGTGATTCACGAAGACCGTTCATTAGAAACTTTTGGTGATCCACTTGTAGTAGAATTTTGAAATTTTTGACATGTTGAAGATTAAGGAACCAAACTTGGAGGGTTGAAACTAGAAGCTTTGAGCTTCCTGTTGATGTCTCACTTGATCATGTTGATTTAACAATATGGCGGAAAACTATTTTTTTTAAATGGCAAATCGAAATTGCCCGCAACTTAGTTTTTTTAAATAAGAATATCATAATTTTATGTGGCCAAAAGATTCAAAATTAAATTTTCTTTGTTCTATTATTATTAGCATTCCCTATACTTTTTTTTCTATATTTGGAATAAATCGATTCGTTGAATAATTTGCGAGCTTCGACTCACATTTTGATAAATAACCGACCCCACCCCCCATCACTACATAATACAGTACCTACGGTTCTCGTATAGTCCGGAAACCAGGAGGTGATTTTCAAATTACAGGGCGGGTTTTGTTATAATAGGTACAGTTTAGAAATATGAAAATGCCTACCCATAGTTGAATATTACCCATACCTGCCTGCCGTTTGAACGCTTCGCGGCCAGCAAAATACTCAGCTCTGGGTGGGCATTTTCATATTTCTGAGCTATACGTAATCGGATCGAGGGATTCTACTGTATTCGCTTGTGGCAAGGCATTGATTGATTTTGTTAAAAAATCTGTAACCATTATTACAGCCGTTATTAATTTATACAGGGTGCAATAGTGCGTCGGCCTTCCATAGCGCCTAAACCATTTTAGTTAGCAATTAAACTTTAAATGAGGGTGCATTTCAGGAAAATATTTTTAAATGTACAGGTGGCCTAAAATTTTTTGACAGCTCAAACTTGACTTTTTTTAAATGGAACGTCCGGTATATTTTAGCAACTGCACAACCCCTTTAGGAACCTTTATTCATGCGTAAAATATTACGGTTCTTGAATCTTTAGTTTAGGAGGAATAAATTATTTTTCAAAAAAATTCGAGTTTACAGCGCTCTGCTTAAAAAGTTGCCATTTACGCGGGTGCAGTTTTTATAAGAAAATAAGATGAGAACCTTGTTGTACAGGCTTTTAGGAAGCTCTGGTCTTGTTTTCGTTATTTCCCTATCCACAGGGTGTTCAAAATTAATTTTCAAAATTTGAGAATGTTGAAGTTATTTCTCTCAGCTTTTTCAAATGGAACACCCTGTATATTTTCAACTAGTGTAATGTAGAATTAATAAACGAACATTTTTTGTAATACAAACATGTTGGTTATTTTCATGCGTTTTCCAGTTATTGGCAACTATTACTAATTTTCTTGTTTGCAAACAATATTATTACTTATAAAATAATAAAATAAGCACCCAAACTAAGATGTGAATGTTCAAAATCTCCTCTATTTTGGTTTATGAATAATTTAATTGGTTCTTCAAAAGACATTTCTACTACCCTTTTAACATTTAGAATAAAAAATAATATATGCCTATTCCTACTAACAAAAATACCAAAATTTCAAGGAATTGTTAAAGAAGGGCAGTGAAAATGTCCTCGTGAGCTAATTAAATTGCTCTTAGTACTACATAGTACTAGTCTGATTGCTTATATTACAATTTTAAAAGCTAAAAGTTGTCTACAAACAAGAGAATTAGTAATAGTTGCCAATAACTCGAAAACGGATGAAAATAACCAACATGTTCATATTACAAAAAATATTCGCTTATAAATTTTACATTAAACTAGTTGAAAATATACAGGCTGTTCAATTTGAAAAAGTTGAGAAAACAACTTCAAAATTCTCAAATGAAAATAAATTTTGAACACCTGTATATAGCTAAATAACGAAAACAAGACCAGAACTTCCTAAAAGCCTGTACAACAGGGTCCTTATTTTATTTTCGTTTAAAGAGTGCACCCGTGTAAATGGAGAATTTTTAAGTAGAGTGATGTAAACTCCAATTTTTAAAAAATATATTTTTCTGTTCCCAAACCACATACTTAAAGGCCGTAATATTTTAGGGACGAACAAAGGCTCCTAAAGGGGTTGCAAATATGCTAAAATATACCGGGCATTCCATTTAAGATAAGTCAACTTCGACCCGTTAAAAGTTTTTAGGCCACCCTGTACATTTTAAAATTATTCCCTGAAATGCACCCTCATTTATAGTTTCAAAATGCACTTGAAAGAAATTGCTAATTGAAATAGTTTTGTATACAGGGTGTCTCAGAACGCCATCTTTTTAATGGTGTGTTTTTGAAAATTTCCACGGTCCAACAGTTCTCCAGTTATAAGAGATTTAAAAGGACCAATCAGATTTCAGCTCTGAATTGCTACATAAGGTAACTTATTGTTAGATGCACTGTTCCCTAGGTAACAAGATACAACAATACTAAATGTTCATTGATAGTTTCTTGTTACCTAGGAAATAGTGCGTGGAACATTAATTACCTTATGAAGCACTTCAGAGCTGAAATCTGATTGGTGCTCTCAAATCTGTTATAACTCGAGAACTATTCGACCCTGGAAAACACGAATCGACCCAAAATTGAATCTTCAATACTCCATTAAAATACGGTGCGAGCGTTCTGAGTGTAAGGTTTTATTACTGATTGATGCTTTGCCTAATTTTCAATAATCGTTTCAGATGAAATCAGACAGGACATTGAGGACGCCGTAAGCAGATTATCTCCCTGGTAATTCTATTGCAATTCTATCGCACTTGTATGATATTGTTGTCTTATAGGAAATCTGAAGATGGTACCGTTTACTGGGGTGGTTGGGCAAGGATGGCTCAACCGATTATTAATTTTGCCGTTGTAGAAGTAGCCAAGCCCAATATTGGTACCTAGTGGATATTATCTTTTGCTTTAAATGTGCTTACACACAATTTTCAGGAGAAAAACGACCTAGTAGAGTACGGGCCGATGTAACGGTGCATCTCTCAGTTAGGCCGGAAATTAAAGCAGAATGGGAAAATCTAAGGAAGCACGACGTTTGTTTTTTAATAACTGTGAAACCCCCTCACAATATTGGTATCTGAAATATTAAAATAAAAACCGTAGCTCATTCTTGGATTTTAGGTACAAAGTATGATTATAAACAGCCATTTATCCCGCAAGTTGGTTTATATTCCGTACGTGGTTGTGAGGTCGAGGGTATGTTGGACAATAATGGACGGGTTATCGAAGACGGCCCTGAACCTAAGCCTACTTTACCTGGTGATCAGAGAACCTATCGTGTTTGGTTAGATTGCAATCAGTATAGAGACGATATGAATAAGACAAATCAAGGAATCGAAGATGTCTATGAGGGATTCAACATTATAATGAGACGAAAGCCCAAAGAAAATAACTTCAAAGCGGTTCTGGAAACTATCAGAGAACTTATGAATACAGAGTGCGTGGTGCCGGAGTGGCTGCACGACATCGTTTTGGGATATGGAGATCCCAGCGCAGCCCATTACAGTAAAATGGAGAAACCTAATCCCACCATGGATTTTAATGATACGTTTATTAACATGGATCATCTGAAATCCTGCTTTCCGAGTTATGAGATTAAAGTTAAAACGGACGATCCTAAGAAGCTCGTGAGACCATTCAGACTTACATTTGAGGATCTTGGCAAAGCTGAAGGGGATGCCCAAAAGATCGTTGTGGTGGAACCCTACGTGACTCCCAGACGTGGACCATACCGCTTCAACGAACCAAAAAAGTACTGTTAGCCCAGTCAACGAAGTGAAAATTTAAACAAAAATTACTTCAGTTCTACAAGTTGTAGCTTAAAAAATATTTCTACAACAAAACTATACAGGGTCATTCACGAAGTGCGTCCGTTAGACGTATCTCGAGAAGTTTTGGCATAATAGTAGCGAAAAATCGTACCCGGTGCGCGGTGGTTTGAATGGATTCCGAATTGAAGGAAAATATTGTCAAGATGGCCGCACTTCCGGTTATACCGGAAGTCGACACCAACTTTGTTATTTTAAATGGGACACCCATATTTTCATGCTACACTCCAATTCTACATTAAATTATGAGAATGTTGGTGTAACATTACCCTATGGCTAAATATGATAGTTATAGTTTCCGAGAAAAAAAAAATTTTCATTTTGAGCGACGAAAATCTCGTAATACTTAAAAATTAACATCTGTGCCAAAAAAGAGAGTATTGAAATTTTGACAGCAGTAAAAAATATGTGTGAGTATGAGATGACATAGCACTCTAGATGAACAAATAAATAATCAAATATGAAATCAAAACCAGAAGTGATTCAAAATGCCTCTAACTGTCAAAGGGTACAGTTTATCGTATAATATTTGTTTGCCTTTCATTGAAGTATTTTAACTGCGGAAAAACGGGGGTGAGCCTGGTTTCGTTAACACCCGGTATATAAATGTTGGTGTTAGGAGAAAAAGTAATTGAACCTTTGTTTTGGAGAATTTTATACTCTTCAATTCATTACATTGGCTTTTTTGATAGTCACTATTTTACGAGATACAGGGTGCGAGATTAAAACTCCAAAACGCTATAACTTGTTTATTCGTGGTCCGATTTTAGTGAACTAAAAACCAAATGAAATTGCTCATAAAACACTACAAACTCAAGATGGTTTTTATTTTTATCAACTTCAACTTGAATGTCAACTGGATGTCAACTTTTCACTTTAAAATGGACATACCCAATTTTTAATAATAAGTTATGTTTGGTTTATAATTAGTTCTGAAAATAATTATAGTTTTTTTTCAAAATTAGAATATTTTTTATTAAGAATTTTCGAATGTGCTATGGATCTAATAGAAACTTAATCAAAACATTTAAAATATGTTATTTTCTAACATGTAAAATGCATTTCGAGAATTTTTTTCGCAACACACTTGAAAACTTAGCATAAAAAGATTGAAATGTTGACAATAATTGTAATTATTTTCAAAATTTATTAAGAATCAACTCAACTTATTGTACATCAGAAGACGCAGAAAAAAATTAGCTATCAAGCTGAGTAAAAAAAAATGAGTGTGTTAGTTTAAAAACGAAAAGTTGACATCCAGTTGACATTCAAGTTGAAGTTGATAAAAACCAGAACCATCTTTAGTTTGTTGTGTTTTATGAACAATTTCATTTGGTTTTTAGTTCACTAAAATCGAACCACAAATAACAAAGTTATAGTGTCTTGGAGTTTTAATCTCGCACCCTGTATACAGGTTGTCCCGTGATTAGGCTGCAATATTTTAGCAGAAAAATCCATCCTAACGGAGCTAGGGCCCCTCAAAGGGAGTAAAAGAAATAGTTATTTCTTCAATTTTTGAGGAACAGCTTACGATAGGGTCACGAAATTTTGAACTTTGTCGTAGATTTTTGTGCTGAACGAGGCTGATGTAATGGTTTTTGGCTAAACTTTCAGGGACGTTCGTGAGTGGAGGGGCCGCGGACATTTTTTTATCGAACTTTTTTGTACGACATCTTGAGTCAATTGTGATCTCAAATTTGAATTCCTTGTACATTTTTACGTAAAAAAGGTGTTCTAGTTGAAACTCGATAACTCAGGCCGTTTTTGAGAAAAATCGATTTGAAGTTCTTTTTCCACGCCGAAAATGTGCAAAATTGATAGGATAGAGTGTGGAAAATTTTTCTTTTTAACCTCCCCAACCCCATCACAATTTTAAAAAAATGGGAGGTTACTGCAATCACTAAAATTTTCGAATTTGAGATAGCACCAGATCTCCACGTTTTGAGGTCTCAGGAACCCAGAAAAGTGGTTTTTAAAATGTGTCTGTGTGTATGTTCGTACGTACGTACGTTCGTACGTTTGTAAACACGCCACAGCCAAAACTACTGGGCCGATTTGGCTGCAATTTGGTACGTAGGTATCTCATAACCCAACTTAGATCTGAAAAGCTTTTGGAGCCAGTCGTGCAACCGGAAATGCCATTTTGGCACATCAACTTTTAAATTTTAAATGCAAACCCCCATTTTTCACGTCACCATAAGAAAGACCTTCAAATTCTGCTTCTAAAAGTGTATTCATTCTTAGCGCCCTTTTGACCAGAAATAAAAAAAAAATTGATATTTATCAGACTTTAAAATCGCGGTACAGCCCAAGCCCCTGAATCGATTTGGCTGAAATTTTGCACATGGGGATTGTATTGCACGTCGAAGAGCTGAACAAATTTTGGATTCAATCGGCCCACGGAAAGTGCCGTTTTGGCACACCAATTTCCAACTTTAAATTATTCACTCATTTAACCATCCAAAACAAGTTTTTGAAAGATTTTTGTCACCATCAGAAAGGTCTTCAAATTCTGGTTTTAAATAAGACCAAATTCGTTCGCATTTAGTGCTCTTTGGGTCAAAAAATCGAAATTTTGTAATAACACTAAAAATCCATTATAGCCCAAATTAGTGAATCGATTTGGCTGAAATTTGGTACATGGAGATTGGGTGACCCGTTGAAGACCTGAAAGGCTTTTGGAAGCAATTGGTCCACGGGAAGTGCCATTTAAGCATATCAACTTTAAATTTTAATTACAAGGCCTCCTTTTTTATGTCGCCATTAGAAAGACGATCAAATTCTGGTTCTAAAAATGTATTCACAGTTTCTGCCATTTCAGTGGAAAATAGAGAAAACATTCTTTTTCATTAAAAGGGAGCGGGCTGACAGTGGATGACATAAAGTATCAGTTATTGTCAAAAGGGTGGCAAACTGTTAACCTTAAAAGGAACATATTGTCAAATGTGATGGGTGATGTCCGAGGTGATGTCGGTATTTGTCAGAAACTTGCGAAATTAGTCACAGACGATAAGCACAAAAAAAATGTTGAATTGACTACCATCTACACAGAATACAAAGATCCACGCGATGGGGAGGTTCCAGCCGCTTCTCTGCTGCATTTTTTCTTTGGAATTTCAAGCATATGAGATGCAAGTAGGTTAAACTTGTTTGTTTTTTGCTGATCACGCAGCATCTGATATTTTAGGTATTTTGAGTGCCACAGTTGCCCACTTTTATACATACCACGAAATTGAACTTTCAAATCGATTTTCCCCGAAAACAACTTGAGCTATCGAGTTTCAACTAGAGCACCTTTTTTACGTAAAAATGTGCCGAGAATTCAAATTTGTGCTCAGAATTGTCCCAAGGTGTCGGACAAAAATGTTCGCGACCCCTCCACTCACGCACGTCCCTGAAGCTTTTGCCAAAAACCATTACAATAGTCTTGTTTAGCACAAAAATCTACGACAAAGTTCAAAATTTCGTGAAACTATCATAAGGCGTTCCTCAGAAATTGAAGAAATAACAATTTTTTTACCCCCTTTGAGGGGCCCTAGCTCCCTTAGGATGGATTTTTTGAAAAATGTTTACTAAACCTCTAGTCCTAATTTTGATTGTAGAACGCACTGGTAAAATATTGCAGCCTAATTACGGGACACCCTGTATGCAAAAAAAGAAAAAAGTTTTATCAGTTAAAAAAGTCTCCAATATTTCGCGCATCATAAAGACACCAAACTCGAACTATTTCGTTATTAGGAAAAATATCGATGAAATCATATCACTTTGTGACGTAAAGTAAAAAACGTCAAAAGATGCGTCTGACAGTCGTATTCAAGTTTTATAGGAAGTCACTCCTTGACTAAACATTAATATATTTTTCGGGTTTTTTGCATAAACCTGTCCAAATTGAGGGGGACGACAAAGTGTCAGCAAAAAATGTGTATAAACTTTTTTCTAGAGAATTTTACGCTCTTCAATTTGTTATATCACTATTTTCTCGATAGAATCAATATTTCATGAGATATTTGCAAAGATAACAAAAACTGTACCTCTTCGCCATAATGGTGGCACGAGCTCACATCCCATCTTTGGGGACTTTTAGTACGTTAAAGTTACAACTTCCGCCAAATTGCAGAACTGCAGTAATTTTAGTTTCTACTTGCCTTGTTTCACTGTACCTTAATAATAAATTTCAGAAATACGATTCCATTTACACCAACCCAAGTGGAAGCTATAAAGTCCGGCATGCAACCCGGGCTGACTTTGGTCGTGGGCCCTCCTGGAACTGGAAAAACTGACGTTGCAGTGCAGATTATCTCAAATATTTATCACAATTTCCCAAATCAGCGCACACTGATCGTCACACATTCCAATCAGGCGTTAAATCAGCTTTTTGAGAAGATAGCTGCGTTGGATATCGACGAAAGGCATTTGCTACGATTGGGTCATGGAGAAGAAGCACTTGAAACCGAGAAAGATTTCAGTAGATATGGCCGTGTAAACTACGTTTTGGCGAAACGTCTGGACCTTTTAATGACCGTTCAAAAACTGCAAGAATCACTCGAAGTTAAGGGAGACGTTGCCTACACTTGTGAGACGGCTGGACATTTTTATCTGTATCAAATATTGTCTAGATGGGAAAACTATCTCAGTATTGTAAAGCCCAAGGGACAGAAGGTAAGTCTTAATTCCTCACCACCATACAGGGTGTCCCGAAATTAGTGCACCAAACTTTACCAGTACATTCTTCTATGAAAAATATGAAAAAAGTTCACATAAACGTATGTCGAAAAATGCCTCCTAAGGGAGCTAGGGCCCATAAAAATGGCCACTTTGAAAGTGTTTTGTTTTTTCTAAATATCTTCAAAACGGTTAAAGATAGCAACGTGAAATTTGGTATCTTTACTAAGTCTTTGATGCTGAATCTACCACTGTGGAGAAAATTTTAAAATTTTGATTATAAGCAGGAGGGCCTTAGGACTCGGGACACCCTGGTAGGTTTGAAACAAGCAGAACCAAGACGTTGTCGTTACGCAACAAACAGTCTGCAGAATAGATAAAAACAAAAATCAGGGTTCATTGTCATTTTAAGGTGACTTTTAAAGTTAATCAACGTTGGTGAATATGGCCGTAAGCCATGTTCTAAGTTTCAAAACTGAGTTAGTTATATTTTTTGAATAAATCAAACATCAGTTCCTCTTTGAAAATGGACCAATCTTTCAACCAACTTGAAAAATAATTACTTTAGGACCAGCATTTTGAATATATTTGAAGGCAAAAACTTATTCTTGCTTTCATCTGCTGTTAAAATTTGTCCCTACAATATACTGAAATACTATACTCTCATACTCGATTTCTACCGATTCAGTTTGGTATTCGCCCACCTGTAACTATTTTATTTCAAGAGAAAAGTATACAGGCTGATCGTTTTATCTTGAGACTGCTAAATATCTCGAAAAGGAATCATTTTAGAAAAAAATGTTCTGTATAAAAGTTTTATGGCTTCGATGGGGAATATAGATGGCATCAACGCCTTTTTGATTCAAGGTCATTTTCAAGGTCAACTTATTTTTTTTATGGAAACCTATATTTTTTATTTCAGATTGTTATTCCCGGTAAATGAACAAACAGTCTCTCATCTAAACTATTTTTGGATCCGATGGACAATTTGTCAGATATTGAAATGTAAATTTTAATCTTTTTCGAAATCTATTGCCTTCCCTAGTAACAGCGGCATAACAAAAACAAAATCTACAACAATTTTTGTGGTTTATTTATTTAGAATTCATCATTGCTAAGATACCAATAGTTCTTCATTTGTTTTGTCGTGCCGTTGTTACTAAGGAAGGCAATGATGGATCTGGAAAAAGATTAAAATTTACATTCATCGGATCCAAAAATAGTTTAGATGAGAGTTGTTTGTTCTTTTACGGGGTAGAAGAATCTGTAATAAAAAATATAGGTTTCCTTTAAAAAAAATTAAGTCGACCTTGAAAATGACCTTGAATCAAAATGGCGTTGATGTCTTCTATTTTCTCTCTCGAAGTCATACAACTTTTATACAAAACATTTTTTTCTAAAATGCTTCCTTTCCGAGATATCTGCCAGTCTCAAGATAAAACGACCATCCTGTATAAAACCATATAGGTATATTTGTAAATTGCATGATAAAATCTATATGTCAAAATTACGAGTCAACTTTTTTCTTCAAATGACATCCTGTAGATTTCTTAACGGATCTTTGTAGATATTTATTTTCTACGTTCAAGTATACAGGGTCATTCACGAAGAGCGTCCGTTAAACGTATCTCGAGAAGTTTTGGCATAATAGTCGCGAAAATTTGCATCCGGTAGTTTCAATGGATTCTGAATTGAAGGAAAATATTATCAAGATGGCCGCACTTCCGGTTATACCGGACACTCATATTTTCATGCCACACTCCGATTCTACATTAAATTATGAGAATTTTGGTGTACCCTATGGCTAAATATGAGTAAAAAAAACATTTTTCATTTTTAGAGACGAAATCTCGTAATACTTAAAAATTAATATCTGTGCCAAAAAAAGAGGTAGAGTATTGAAATTTTGACAGCAGAAAAGATGTCTTGGGAACATCGGACTGTGGCTTAAAAAAGGCGGCTACAGCCGCGCCATCTGTTATACATACTTCGTCCCTCTTTTTTGGGACACCCGTTACTTATTATTACCCTAAATTATACCCTCCATTGACCTCATATACAGGTGTCCTCCTATCTTGCATACATACTTTGTTTTGTTATTTTTGCTCCTGCAACATAGATATTTAATGCTTTTGACACTTTCTCTTGTATTGCGTGCTTCTCGCATTTTCAGTTTTTAGCAGCCAATCCTCGGTTTATAAGTAACAATTACTACTAAAGACTCTAAAAACTACGAAGGCGTAGAGGGGCCACAACAAAGTTTTTAAAATTTTCTGAAAAAAAACTTTGTTGCGTCAGCAAATTGTCACTTGTAACTGACAATTGTCACTTGTAACTGACAGTTGTCACTTGTAACTGACAATTGTCACTCGTAACTAGCAGGCGATTCCAACTGCTTCAGTGACGTGCGCAGAAATTTGTCATGAAAAGAGGGGGTGTCAAGAGAATAAGGTGTGCAAAAACTACTAAAGGAGCATAAATCCTTACATTTTCGTTATTTTCTAGAAACTGAAAAAAAAACAACAAAAAGTTCTGGAATCACACGAGTTGCAACCCCCCTAACCCCCTCCGGCGTACGCCATTGGTCTGTTTCAATTAATTAATTATCGCCAGCTACAAGTGACAATTGTCGATTACTAGTGACAATTGTCGATTACAGGTGACTATTGTCGATTACAAGTGACAATTGTCAGTTGCAAGTGACAATTGTCAGTTGCAAGTGACAATTGTCAGTTGCAAGTGACAATTGCCATTTACAAGTGACAATTAGCAGTTACAAATAACAATTGTCAGTTACAAGTGCCAATTGCCAGTTACAAGTGACAATTGCCATTTACAAGTGACAATTGTCAGTTACAAGTGACAATTGTCAGTTACAAGTGACAGTTGTCAGTTACAAGTGACAATTTGCTGATGCAACAAAGTTTTTTCAGACAATTTTAAAAACTTCATTGTGGCCCCTCTACGCCTTCGTAAGAGACGCTTTATTAAATTATTAGTTCGTTATTCAAGCAAGGTGGTGAACATTTAAAAAATGAAGAATTTTGGATAGTTATTATTTCTCTTGGGAAGTACATTTAATTTTATCGCTGCTCTAATTAAAAAAAAACCTCCATTCGATATTGTTCTTTTCTAGGTGATTTCAATTGAAAAAGTAAATTCCGAATTTCCCTTCCACCAGTTCTTCAACGATGCGCAACCTTTATTCAAGGGACAAGATTTCAGCGACGATTTGGAGGTGGCGGAGGGTTGTTTCCGATACATCGAGCACATCTTCAATGAACTCGAGGAATTTCGAGCTTTCGAACTGTTGCGCTCAGGTTTGGACAGGTCCAAGTACTTGTTGGTGAAGGAAGCGAAAATAATTGCCATGACTTGCACGCACGCCGCCCTCAAAAGAAAAGAGCTGGTGGAAATGGGTTTCAAATATGACAACATCTTAATGGAAGAATCCGCTCAAATTTTGGAAATCGAGACTTTCATCCCTCTTTTGCTTCAAAACCCGCAGGACGGGTACAATCGACTGAAAAGATGGATAATGATTGGAGATCACCATCAGTTGCCGCCAGTCATTAAAAATATGGCTTTTCAGAAATATTCTAACATGGAGCAAAGTCTGTTTACTAGACTGGTTCGTCTTGGAGTGCCCACTATAGACTTGGATGGGCAGGGTCGTGCAAGGCCAAGTATTTGCAGTTTGTACAAGTGGCGTTATAAAAATTTGGGCAATTTGACGCACGTTGTCAACTGGCCTGAGTATAGAACAGCCAATGCTGGTTTTGTCTTTGATTTCCAGCTGATTGACGTGCAGGACTTCAATGGAATTGGCGAATCTGAACCGAGTCCATACTTTTATCAAGTAAGTCACTTTATATTTCATTTGATTTTAATAAAGGGATTGTAGAATCTTGCGGAAGCAGAATATTGCGTAGCCGTTTTTATGTACATGCGCTTAATCGGATATCCTGCGAATAAAATCACAATCTTAACGACCTACAACGGACAGAAGCACTTGATTCGAGATGTCATAAATACCAGATGCGTTAATAATCCGTTGATTGGAAAACCTCATAAGGTATTTATTTAGTGCACTATCACTAGAAACACCCCGCTACACCGAAACACTTCATTTTCACAATATTAAGTTAGTTTGTAGCGTTAACAAGGTGTAGATACTAGATGCGATGGAAAGTATCGAAATTTATAAGTCTAGAGATAGGCTTATGAACGCCGATCGCATATTCATCTCTGTTTACGCTACTTTAGGGAGTACTTGTTATATTTATACGTGTTCACCCATGCGTGACCATTTCTCGACCTGTTTCACAGCCGAGGGGTGGAGCTACGCAGGTGGGCCTATAAATGTTTCAGTTTTCTCGCAGGTAGGGTTGTTTAGCTTCGGCTTTGATAATGAGCACATTGTGTTCGAAACGCGTCAGTAGGAAAATCAAGTGTTTCGGTGTAGTGGGGTGTTTCTAGTGATCCATTGTACTCATTTAGTGTTTTTGTGTTATTTTTAAATTATGCTCTTTGTAGGTGACTACTGTTGACAAATACCAAGGTCAGCAAAATGACTACATCCTACTGTCTCTTGTAAGAACAAAAGCGGTCGGTCATTTAAGGGATGTTAGACGTTTGGTGGTGGCAATGTCGCGTGCCCGTCTAGGACTTTACGTCTTCGCACGAGTATCGCTTTTCCGGAATTGTTTCGAGCTAACCCCTGCATTCGATCAACTGACAGAAAGGCCAACTGATCTCCACGTGGTGTTAAACGAAAATCATCCTACACGCAGAAATAATAATGATAAGATTGTGTCAAACATGATGGTTATGCAAGATATGACTCATATGGCTAATTACGTTTATTCCTTTTATATGGAGCGCGTCAAGCAAATGAAGGACTATTATGAAGTATGTATAGATTTATGATCTTTTTAATCCATATGTACTATTTACGTTTTAGCAAAGTCAGAAGCAGTGGACTAAACCGGGGGAATGTGAAATAAAGCCGCACGAATATTTCATATCATCTCATCCGGGGGAAGATCGCGATACTGACAGCGAAGATGAAGCGAATGAAGACACTGCCCAACAACTTCCAGTGCCAATTGAGGATGAACCACTTGAGACTTTCGAAATAGAGGCTTCAGATGATGTACAAGAGCAAGAAAATAATGTAATGGAAGTTGAGGACAAGGAAATGGGGGAAGTGAGGGATACTGGTGAAGTTGAAAATGATGAATAAAATTTAAAATGTATGTTAAATTGTAAGATTATTTGTAAGAATAAAAGAATCAATATTGTTTCTGTTTCTGATTTCTGGAATGATTGTACACTAATACTAGTGTCTATCTTTTTCTTAAAAGTCGGCAAAAATTAGGTACTTAAATCAAAGTCATACATACAGTGTGTCTCATTTTAGCTGGAACCACTCAAATATTTCTTTTAATAATGAGCAAATCAACCTTTTTTTTTGCACACGTAGAGCTCCAGAATCTGCATCTGCGTAATACTTCACCTTTTTGTTATCCCGAAATCTCAGCACACTGCGTATTAGGCATTTTTTTATCGAAAAAGTTTATTAAGAAAAGTTGCTCAGGATGACTCCAAATAGGTAAATCCGAACTTTGAGGCCAAAATAAAAATGTTGAATTTCTGGCGGAAAGAATAAAAAATATCGAAAACAACAAAACGGTTGCTGTGTAATAAAAAACGATTGAAATAGGTTTGTTTGACATTTGTTGTTAGCTACAGCTGGCCAAAATTTAACAATCGCAGAAAAACTTGGAATTATTAAGATTATTATTTATTAGCTGGTAATTTCTGCGATTGTTAAATTTTGCCCAGCCATAGCCAATAGCAACTGTCAAACACTCATTTTAATTGTTTTTAATTAGACAGCAACCCTTTCGATGTAAAAATAATGAAGTTTTCGATATTTTAATTGTTTCCTCCAGAAATTCAACATTTTTATTTCGGTCTGAAACTCCGCACTTACCCATTTGAGGTCATCCTCAGCAACTTTTCTTAATAAAATTTTTGGAAAAAAAATGCCTAATACGATTTCGCTGTTTTTGTCTTCTTTAATTAATCGCAGTGGGCTAGGATTTCGGGATAAAAAAAGGTGAAGCATCACACAGATGCAAATTTTGAAGCTCTACATGTAGAAAAAAAGCGAATTAATTTGCTCAATATTAACCGAAATATTTGGGTGGTTCTAGTAAAAATGAGACACACTGTATATTTAGAAAATAGAACATTTTCTACAAATTTTAACAACAGCAAGGTAAAGCAGAAGCTTATGTCCTATTTTATGACACAGCGTGATCTATTTAATCTTTTAATTTTATTCTAACGTATTTTTTTATAATTATTATATATTGACTTCCCCAACCCCTCAATTAAAAAAAATTGGCAGTCTCGGATACGGTAGAATCTTCTACTTTTTCACAGAATTTGTAAATGTAGCAATTAACTTTAACCAAGTCAGAATCGGTGAGTCGAGCGCGTCAGCTAGGTGAACCGTGGGCCGGGTATCGATCGCTGATGCTGTGTTGCGCATTATGCCCTGCGTTAATTTACTAAAATTTAAAATACAAATGTTTTTCACCCCTCAAATGACATTTTTCGAAAAAGTGGCACCAAGTTTTTCCATCCATATCGAATTCGATAATAATAATACCAGGTGAATCATCGACACGCGACCATAGGCAAATAACATGGAAAATCAGGATTCTTTTGAATTTTTTAAGGATAATTATACAGGGTGTCCCAGAACTCGCGTATAAGCCGGTAATGGTAGATTCCTGAACTCAATCTCAGACGAATTTTCCTCTACAAAAATTGCGAGGGTCCTATAGTTTTCAAATGGGGAGCAATTGAAGTCCGCCAATCAGAATGTTTCCCTAAACAGTAAGGTAAAAAATATGAAGATGCATAAGCTGTTGCTGGGATACAAAAAAAACTAAAAACACAACAATGAATCAAGTCAACAATAGATATGACGAGAATCTAGATCTGTCACTTTGAAATTTTTAAATGACTATCAGCAGTTTATTGAAAATAGGGACTAATTAATGCGACCGCTACTGCTGTGGAATACATACTGCGATTTCCAAATCTTCCACATTCCACACACAACGCAGGCAATTTCGAAACAAAAAACAAATGCAGCAGAGAAGCGGCTGGAACCTCCCCATCGCGTGGATCTTTGTATTCTGTGTAGATAGTAGTCAATTCAACAGATTTTTTTTTATCCTTATCGTCTGACGTCTGTGACTAATTTCGCAATTTTCTGACAAATACCGACATCACCTCGTACATCACCCATCACATTTGACAATATGTTCCTTTTAAGGTTAATCTTTTGCCAACTTTTTGACAATAACTGCCACTTTATGTCATCCACTGTCAGCCTGCTCCCTTTTAATGAGAAAGAATTTTTTCAATATTTTTCACTGAAATGGCAGAAACTGTGAATACATTTTTAGAACCAGAATTTGATCGTCTTTCTAATGGCGACATAAAAAAGAGGCCTTGTATTTAAAATTTTAAGTTGATATGCTTAAATGGCAGTTCGCGTGGGCCAATTGCTCCCAAAAGCCTTTCAGGTCTTCAACGGGTCACCTAATCTCCATGTACCAAATTTCAGCCAAATCGATTCAGTAATTTGGGCTATAATGTGTTTTTACTGTTATTATAAAATTTCGATTTTTTGAACCAAACAGCGCTAAATGCGAATTAATTTTGTCCTATTTAAAACCAAGATTTGAAGACCCTTCTGATGGTGACAATAAATCTTTCAAAAACTTGTTTTTAATGGTTTAATGATTGAATAATTTTAAATTTGGAAATTGGTGTGCCAAAAGGACACTTTCCGTGAGTCGATGGAATTCAAAATTTGTTCAGCTTTTCGAGGTGTAATACAATCCCTATGTGCAAAATTTCAGCCAAATCGATTCAGGGGCTTGGGCTGTACCGCGATTTTAAAGTTTGATAAAAATCAATTTTTTTTTAAATTTTTGGTCAAAAGGGCACTAAGAATGAATACATTTTTAGAAGCAGAATTTGAAGGTCTTTCTTATGGTGACGTGAAAAATGGGGGTTTGCATTTAAAATTTAAAAGTTGATGTGCCAAAATGGCATTTCCGGTTGCACGATTGGCTCCAAAAGCTTTTCAGATCTAAGTTGGGTTATGAGATGCCTACGTACCAAATTGCAGCCAAATCGGCCCAGTAGTTTTGGCTGTGGCGTGTTTACAAACGTACGTACGTACGTACGAACGTACGAACGTACGTACGTACGAACGTACGTACGAACATACACACAGACACATTTTATAAACCACTTTTCTGGGTTCCTGAGACCTCAAAACGTGGAGATCTGGTGCTATCTCAAATTCGAAAATTTTAGTGATTGCAGTAACCTCCCATTTTTTTTAAATTGTGATGGGGTTGGGGAGGTTAATAACGCACTTGGTGTGGATGCGCTGCTAACGCTGTAAAACGATAAACTGAGTTTTGAGACACTTTTCGGAACTGCTGCATACCTAAATGGTTTATGCGTATCGATGATCTGTACAAAGAATAAATATACTTCAAATAATGGTGAACATGCTTATTCTTTTACCGTTTTTAATTTTTTTTTTGTATCCCAGCAACAGCATAATATGCATCTTCATATTTTTACCTTAATGTTTAATTAAGAGAAACATTCTGATTGGCGGACTTCAATTGCTCCCCATTTGAAAACTATAGGACCCTCGCAATTTTTGTAAAGGAAAATTCGTCTTAGATTGTGTTCAGGAATCTACCATTACCGGCTTATACGCGAGTTCTGGGACACCCTGTAGAACAAATGTCAAAAATTTCCAACCTGTTTAAAATTAAATTTTCAAAAAATCATTGTTAAGCACCTAAGATGAGCTGATGAACAAAAAAATCTCAAAAGGTACTACCCTCCACACGCTAAAACTTTTGGAGTAAATTCTCGGGAGCATTTAATTGAATTCATTTTTCCATGTTATTTGCCTATGGTCGCGGCCCGATATGCCCTTTTCTTAGGAAAGTATCAAAAAAGGGCCCTTTTGCCACTAAAATTACATTTTTCGAAAAAATGGCACTAAGGTTTTCGGCTTGAAAAAAAATCAGTTATCAAATCCGGAGATAAAATTATAGTTTACATAGGCTTTCTTCATGGCACCGATTTTTGTCCAAAAGGGCACCAAGTGTGAATACACTTTTAGAAGTAGAATTGGAAGAGCTTTCATATGGGGATGTGAAGAATAGGGGTTTTCATTTACATTTTGAAAGTTGATGTGCCAAAATGGCACTTCCTGTGGGCCGATTTAGCCCAAAACCTTTTCAGCTCTTCCGAAATGCGTCCACGTTACAATTTCAGCCAGATCGGCCCAGTAGTTTGGCTGTAGCGTGTTCAAAGACACAGACATTTTTAAAAACCACGTTTTTTAGTTCCCAGGACCCCGAAACGTAAAGATTTGATGTTTTTGGCGATCCGATTTTTCGATCGATTTTAGTAACTGCTCCGCGAAGCGGGTCACTTAACTTCCATCTACCAAATTTCGGACAAACCGATCCAGTAGTTTGGATATTAACGTTGTTTCAGTGTTACTACAAAATTTCGATTTTTCTACCCAAAGGGAACTAAATGCGAATAAATTTTGTCTTATTTAAAACCAGAATTTGAAGACCTTTCTGATGGTGACAATAGATCTTTTTAATTTTTGGTCAAAAGGGTACTGAGAGTGAATACATTTTTAGAAGCAGAATTTGAGGGCCTTTGACGTGAAAAATGGGGGTTTGCATTTAAAATCTAAAAGTTGATGTGCCAAAATGGCGTTTCTGGTTGCACGATTGACTCCAAAAGCTTTTCAGATCTATAGTCTGTCCGGGATCCACACGACCGGGATTCACCCTATTTCCATGGCGAATCATTGTTGTCAACAATGAATCGCCATGGAAATCGGGTGAATCTCGGTCGTGTGGATCCCGGACAGACATTAAGGGGGTTATTCTGTAACGCCCAACGATGTCGTTTACAAACGATTTTCGTTGCTGGACGATTTTGTTTATTCTGTAACTCAACGATATTCGTTTCTCATCGAAAATTTCGTTAAAATTTATCGTTTATCAACGAGAGCTTGCAAGGGTGTCGCGGAGTGAACGAAAATAGGTTAAAATACCTTTGGATGACTTTAAAAAGTGGCTGGAAAGGTTTTTACGAATTTTTGTGGCCTGAAACCTTTACACAATAAATACTATGGATCTGATCTTCATCGATTTTGTTGATGAGTTGCAATGGAGGTACAAATATGAGCAGGAGCATCCTATCGATCTATTCAGCAAAGAGACTATACTTTATAGGCAAATAAACAGGCAATTAATGAGAAATTTGAGCGACGGACGCTAGTAATCCATTCACCACACCTGGTAATTGCACTCCACCTACCTACGCTACTATTAGATTTTTTGAGAAGTTTGATTTTCCAGGAGTTATAGGTCCTACAGATGGTACCCATATAGCCATATTTCCACCCCCTTTTGGTGCTATTCCCCCAAGTGTAGTGTTTTTAAACCGAAAAAATTACTACAGCATCAACTGCCAAATAGTAAGAAAATATGCTAAACATATTCACATTCACATTAGTACTTAATTCCCTCTGATAATCACCAGCCCTCAACGTTTTCTTTGCACTTGGTGCCCTTGCTGACTGATGTTCTTCACCGTAACCCTACTTTTGAAAGAGCGACAACTTCATGCTGTTGTACAAGCGTGTTAAAAACATCGACCCTTTTCGTTCAAAAATCTCTTATCGTTTGGATTGAACGAGCAAGGTACAGAATAGGGCATATCGAAATTTCGTTCATGTTTTCGTTCAGGCGCCTTCTTTCATAAACGAAATCGTTCGTAAACGAAAAATTACAGAATAGGGGGGTAAGTTGGGCTATGAGATGCCTACGTACCAAATTTCAGCCAAATCGATGGAGTAGTTTTGGCTGTGGCGTGTTTACAAACGTACGTACGTACGTACGAGACCTCAAAACGTGAAGATCTGGTGTTGTCTCAAATTCGAAAATTGTATTGATTGTAATAACCTCCTTTTTTATAAGTGGTGAAGTGGAGTGGGGGGGGGGAGGAGGTAATAAGTTGGAACTCATTTGGGATTCAGTTTACCTTTCACAATTTTCCAGTTTTCCTCGCAATAGGTAGATATAAGTAGGTATTTCAACCCCCACAAAAGTTTTAATTGCATAACAGGGTGATTTTGAACAATTTAAATTTAATATTTAAGAAATAAAGGGCCCTCCTCCCCCTTCTTCTTGTGTTGTTAAATTTGGAAATCAGAAAGATCAATTCATGCCTATGCTTATAAAAATATCACTACAACTATTGGATTTTAATCTAAAGCTTCGTAGCAACCGAGTATCTATCGAGGCTGGGTGTAAGATCTAGAGGGATTATTAACTGTCCATACACATACAATAATATTCAAGAATGGGTTTATTTCAAATTTGATGAAAATCCCTTCGTGAAACGTTATTCCATGCAGAAAAATCAGTATTTTAGTGGAGAATCGGGCACGTTAATCATCGTTTTGCTTTTTTTACTTTCCGGATTTTGAAAATCACCAGCAACAGTTTCATTTTCGTCTTGAACGCCATCCGCCTCGCTGTGTCTTGCTTGAGTTTGCGGCGCAGAATGAATTAGTCTTCCAATCAGAGGTGATACTCTATCTTTCTTCACCCTCAACCATTCGTGTTGCATAACCCTTTCTAAAGTTAGCCTCAATGTAAGGTCTGGTTCCAATAAATGTCTGACCAAAGATTTTACGGACGATGATAAAGTGTCTCTTACTCTGGATCGAAAAACCCAGTTTTTAGTCATTTGGTCTTTGAGTAGTTTACGTAAATTTGTGTCATCGAATGGCATTGAAGCATTGAGCATAATAAATAAAATGATACCCAAAGACCAAACATCTGATAATTTAGGGTTATATGGAGTGCCGTTAACCACTTCTGGTGCGGCATAGGCCGCCGAGCCGCAGTACGTTTGGCTAAGTATTCTTCTGTTTTCAGCATCTACGCAGAATCTTGCAAAACCGAAGTCGGCAATCTTTACGTTAAATCTTCGAGAAAGAAGGATATTTTCACATTTTAAATCTCTGTGGGCTATATTTTTTCCATGTAAATATTGAAGTCCGCTGGCCATTTGCCTAAACCATATTTTGGCTTGTTGTTCAGGTATAATGCTATTCTTCTTTATAAAATCCAGGAGATCTCCATTATCGGCATATCTAAAATAATAACGTGAAGTAACGTTAACTGGGAACTGAAAGAGAAACCTCATGAAAATAAACACCCTGCTTCCTCTTTGAAGAATACTGTGTACTTGAACAATATGAGGATTTTCGATTTTGGTTAGAATTTCCAGTTCTCTTGGGAAGAATTTCTCCAAGAAATCCTTTGGAGCTTTTTCTTTATCGAAAATTTTACATGCCAATCGCATTCGTTTCGGACCTGCATTATCCACATACTCAGCTAAATGAACTGTTGCGTAAGAACCTTGTCCAATTTTTTTCCCAATCAAGTAACCTCTCTGTTCTAGAGCATTTACTTCAGAATTTCTGGGGCTCAGTCGAGAAGCCATAAGACAAACTGCGAGAACACTTTATCGCGTGCACAAAAATTTAATTGGTTTCTATCCATCAAGAGACCATGCCATTCATTCCATACTTGGAATTTCTTGTAAAAACTTAAGTTCGTTCTACCATGAAATTTTGTCACAAAAATTTGTTAAGCCAAACGGCTGTTTCTTATGACAGGATAATGACTTGTCAACACAACTACTTGATTGTAAGTTATGAAACCTCTGTCAACAATGAGACAGGTATCAGAGGGTAATCCGAGGCCTCCAGGTTAACCACACTAAGAAGTAAAAGCGAGCCACTTGAAATGGAAGGCTTCGGTCGACGAAATATAGATAATAGGTACTCTAAAGAACTTACTGACAAAATAACTTAATAATTATCGTCGTAAAAAAATCAAATGTGGGAAGATGAATGTAGACCTAGAAGATCTGGGTTATGTAAGGTACAGGGATGTTCCCATTTTTCAGAAACAGACCTCGGAGAAAATTTTGAGGGGACTTCCATTTTTTTTCATCGTATAATATCTTATATGATTTAAAATCTAATCTAATCTAAGACCGGCAGGCGGCCTGGGCCTTCTAACACAAGCCTTACAAGTATAACAATTGTAGGTTATTACTTGTAGACTTGTTGAGATTTTGTAACACAACGCAACTTGTACCAACCTCTGCTGTACTTCTTACTTCTAATTACGGGAAATAACTTACACTTGTAAGACAGTTTTGTAACTCATCGTCAACATTTGTGAATTAGTGTTACGAGGTTCAGTACACTTGTATAGAGAATTTTCTACCTATCTTCAACAGTGGGTAGGAACTTTTACAAGTGTCCATATGTGGTTAATATATGTATCAAAAAAATCCTTCGTTCTTTGCCTATTATATTAGGTAGTTATCTATTAAGTTATGTGACTCTAGTGAAGGAGATGATGCTGCACGTTTGGGAGAAAGAATAATAACTAACATCGCCTTCCTCTCTAATAACGAATTTACAGTGATTTAGGACTCTGGATTTAAGAACAATTTAATAGGTAGCCTTGTCCCCTGTGGACAATGTTCTTTGACAAAGCTATATCAATCTCTGCAATTCATCGGCCTATAACCAATTTAATGTACCTATTTTAAGATTTTAAGATACCGGGTGTCTATGAAATCATGCTCACTAGGGTGGTCCTTATTGTACTATAGCAAAAGTTAAAATTTTGTTTGTCTCAACCCCTGAACTGCTTTCAATATGTGTTGTGTTGTGAATGATTATATTTAGCAAAATGATGTATATCCCATTTTGATATTTATCTGCTATATATTTATCATTTATAGCAGATATTTAGCATTTCACTATTAGGTGGAGTACCTAACATAACCTAACAAGTGAAGAGAAAGTTGTAAATTTTGATTAGTATCATGAGAAATGTCTTTCAAATTAACACCTTTTGGGTTGCAAAAAAGATTTCGGACTTAAGCATTTCAGAAAATATAAGAAACACGATATATCAACATGCACATTCGTTTGATGACAGTAGTAGGTATGCCTTTTTGAAAATAATTTTTGACTTGTTAGTTGCATTGTCATAGAATATGGAATTCATAATTTTTCAACCTCTCGAGCGTTAATTTGGTAAAATTCGCGCAATTTTGTCCTCCTGCGGTAATAATTTTTTTTCAGTTAGACTATAATGTTTTGCCTTTTTTGCTTTTCGACCCCCTTCGCAATTTGACTTGTTATTAATATTCGGTGAGTGTCGAACAGATATTTCTGACGCAATAGTTCATAAAGGCTGGGTGTTTTTAATTGCCTCAAACGCGAAGAATCAATCATGTTTGCCAGCCTACTCGATTTTGTTAGGTAAATTATCAAAAAAATTTTATAAAATCAAAACGGCTCGTGCAAACAGTTGACATGTTGGGTTTTTCAGACTGCATTTGACAAACTTTTGACACGATTAAAAAAATTAGCAGCTAAGGAAGCGGCTGGAACCTCCCCACTTGGTGAATGATCCAAAAGTATCACCTATAAATTTCAATTTTGATTTTTTATTACCAAAAGGGCACTAAGTTTGATTGCATTTTTGGAAGCAGAATTTGAAGAGCTTTGAGAAGACCTAATAAAACATATGGTCTCATTTTTCAAATTCCATGGATGACATGCCAAAAAGGCACTTGTAATTGGCCAATTGCCACCAAAAAGTAAATTTTCCAGCTTGCTATCTTAATTTTACTCCACCAACTTTAAAGCGTTTTCTGGGATTTTTCAAAATTTTACGATTTTTTGCCAAAAAAGGACACAAAGTTGGAATACACTTTTGAAAATGACAATAATTGAAGGCATTTCATGTGCTGATAAAGAAAATTTAGAGTTTATTATTCAATTCAAAGTTGATGTGCCAGAATGGCACTTATTGCCGTTGGCCGATTGCCACCAAAATTAAAAAACAGCAATTTGATTGGTCAATATTCAAATGAACCAATCAAATTACTGAGATTAACTGAGGCTCCTCAGATAAATATGTAAAAGGAAAGCGCCTGTTATGTTGCTTCGAAATTTCAATTTTTTTGATTTTATGCCAAAAAGTGTGAATACATTTTTAGACACAGAATTTGAAGACCTTTCATATGCTGATAAGAAAAATTGGTGTTCCATCAGTCAAATGCCATAGTTGATACGCCAAAAAGGCACATGGCGTTTATGGATTTTCAACAAAATTATGTAACTGAGCTCATCAAGGCCAATACCACGGTGCCCATCCAAATTTCATTAAAATCCGTTCGCCAGTTTTCGAGAAATGTTGACCACATACGTACGTACTCTCCATTCATTTTCTATCGAAGTGACAGAACGTCAAAATTTGAATTTTATGTTGGTATGAGGAAATTTTGCTAACAGGTGAGTTGGTCGAAGCGATTTCAATGCGATACGTCAGAAAGCATGACAAATGTCAAAATTTTGCAATTGCTCTGAATAATTGGCCCAAAACGGCCTTTGTGCACAAACATTTTACTCAAAACTGCACGCACATGTGCGTACAGTTTTGAGTAAAATGAAAAGAAAAATAATATTCACGAAAAAGCGTCAGGTACGTTTATCTGTGACACTGCTGCTAACAATAAAAATAAACCCTAGAAGATTTGGGTTATGCAAATTGTCAAAAGTACAGTCCCTTGCAAATTAGGGTTGTAACAGTTCCAGAAAAATTTTAGATCTTCAATAGAAAATGAATGAAGTTTACACACAGACATTTTCTAATTTTCTAAAAAAACACTTTTTCGTGATCCTGGGACCTCAAACCGGAAGTGAAGTAAGTATATGACTGTATTGTCCGTCACATTGAATCTGGGACAGTCTGTAGAAGGTGGTATAAGAAAGTGCGCGATAACAACGTTTGACAATACGCGATATTCGCCATATGGCGTGGAACCGCCATTTTTGTTGTGTATGGTCATGGTCAACGCCTCCCACTGAAGCCAAACAAAGCGAAATTTCAATGTATAAATTCAAGAAAATGTCATTTTTCTCCTAATTCTTTATTTACAGTTACTGTATTGCGTTCTAGACATTAATATTGACAACTTGAAGAATTGTTACCGATTAAATCGTTACATTATGTCCATAATGAGCTTTTTGCTGAAATAATTGAACCTACCTAATGAAATTCTCACTTTGTTTAGCTTCATTGCCATGGTAACAACCTGAACCTAACTCAACAAAGATGGCGGACCTACGTCACGCTAATAACCCGTACGTTACTGGTCACCGCGAAAAAACTTGGTTATTAATTGACATTCGTGACGTTTGCCACAGGCCTGACGTTTGACGTTTGATACTTTGTAGGTTAAGTTGTTCTGTTGTTGATCGTTGTCAATTCTGTCATGAAGGTTTACCTAGATAATCAATTGCTCCTTACAGCAGATAATAAGAAGCCTTTGGCTCTTATATTAAGTGATCTGGTAAGTGAAAACACCTAAGTGTTGGGTGCAGGTAATTTCCGACAATTAGTGATGGTTTTTGTGTTGTAGGGTTTTGCATCAGATGGATATTATTTAACTAGTAATGGAAGACGCATTGCAGGAGATGGATTGTTTATGTATGGGAAGGTTCATATTATCCCACGTGTTTTGGGAGGAAAAGGTGGTTTTGGGTCTATGTTAAGAGCCATTGGGGCTCAAATTGAAAAAACAACAAACCGAGAAGCTTGCAGAGATCTAAGTGGACGTCGCTTGCGCGATATAAATGAAGAGAAAAGGTACTGTTAATATTGGATGTTAGTTGAATTGAACTCATTAATAATGATTTTTAATTTAGGTTGAAGAATTGGATTGCAGCTCAAGCCGATAGAGAAAAGGAAGCTGCAGAGAGGAAGCAGAAAAAATTAGAAAAACTATGCCAGGAACCCAAGCATGAATTCAAAGACGAAACGTATGATCAACTCAGGTCTGTGTTACCTGAGAAAGTTGAAGATGCTGTAACACAAGGTTTAAAAGCTTCTTGCAGCAGTAAAAGAAAGTTACCAGCTACTTCTGTTAAGGAAAAAAAGAAGAAACGAAAATTGTGGTAAGTTTTAATTCAATTAGTTAAAAATGTGTTTCAAAACGTGTGATTAGGGTTGATGATGAAATTGGATCATCTGATGATGATGATAGTGAAGATGAAGTTGAAAACAGCAATACTTTACCTGACAAAGATACTCAGAAGGATGAATCAACAAATGAGACCACAGATACAAGAGCAACAGATAAGACATCTCTAGAAACCAGAAAGAATTAGTAGGTATAATTTGTCTGTAATAAATTTTGTAATTATATTTGACTATAATAGTTAGGTTCTTAACTTAAAGTGGTGTCAAATACATTCTTGAATAAAGCAATGGTTTCATATGGACATGCACATTTTATTGACTGTAGTAACATTATCTGCATCTGGTACAAACACCTGCAAAGGGTTCATAATCCTTTATAGGTATAGCTATGTGGTAGCATTCTTGAGCTATCTTCAGGCCAATTACAAAAAGTATTAAACTTTTGGCAATCTCCCTATAGTATCGGTTCTTGTAAAAAGTCTGAAATTGTTTGTAAAGATACTGTATCCTATTGACTGGGGTTTCTTCAGATATGCCTTCAAAACTCGGGTTTACCTCGGAAGCCATGGTCGTGGTTCAACGGCGAAATTTTACGTGACGTTGTCAATTTGAGTTGCTAAAAGTTGCAGAAGGGAAAAACTGAAACCTTGGAAATGAAAAGAGTGATTGCAGTGTGACTGTATAATAAGTTGCCTATATAATTATTAAGCGTTTCCTTGAATTTTTCTAAGGGCCACCTGGCAAACTATTAGTACAGAGCATTTAGACTAAATACGGGTGAATTCCGAACATTCAAAATACCTTCTCTAGACTGATCAGTTTAACATGTCATAGAAAATCCCCAAGAACAAGAAAAAACCGAGTAGAACCGATAGAATAGGTTCTTCACTATAACTTTCAAGGGATTCGACCAATTTTGATAGTGGCGAGGATGGTGAGGCGAAGTGAGGTTTATAATTATGTTCATAAGATCTGCAAGAGCACTTTTTTACCAAGGTATTAATACTATTTTTACCCCAGCCAGACACTTTCAAAATAATTAAAAATCATTAAAAATACAAATTTTGATAACTGTTACGTTTCAAAATTGCCGACCAGGTGAAATTTTTATAAATTTTCTTTAAATATATTCACTTGACTACGAAGGCGTAGAGGGATACCAATAGGTACAACCACTTTTTTTCCAACTTTATTTTTTCGACAACTATAATTCCTAATCACCTCAAGCGTAGATTGTTTTGAGTCTGGTCAGGTTACGTACGTTATTACTACTACTACTATACGAAGGCGTGTGTGCTTTGTGTCGAAAAGTAAAGGAAATGAGAGGAATAGTAGTAACGTAACCTGACCAGACTCGATACGCTTGAGGTGATTATTAGGCCCGTTATTATAGGTATAAAGGTCGATCGGATCGACAATTGTAGATTGAAAATCTTGTTGGAAAAAAGTGGTTGTAATGGCCCCCTCTACGCCTTTGTACTCGTCAGTACAGTTTTACCACAAAAATCACTCCTGATTTACTTTTCCTACTAGGGGAAAATGAATGATGCATACTTTGCTATACCTGCCTCAAATGAGGTGAGCAACGCCCACTTTTTTAACCGACTTGGAAAAAAGAGTTTTCTCATTAGATATTCAGGCTGTTCCCTAAGTACACCGATAAACTTCACTAGGTGATTTCTCACATTATTCTAAGGCGAAATTTTCATATGGGCATACAGGGTGCGAGATTAAAATTCCAGAATGCTATAACTTTATTTCTGGTGGGATTTTAGTGAACTAAAAACCAAATGAAATTGTTCATAAAACACTACAAAGTCAAGTTGGTTTTAATTTTTATCAACTGCAACTTGAATGTCAACTGGATGTCAACTTTTCATTTTCATCAGATGGACGTACCCAATTTTTTTTACTCAGTCTAATAGCTATTTTTTTCTGCGTCTTTTGATGTACAACAAGTTATGTTTGGTTTATAACTAGTTCTGAAAATAATTAAAAATTTTTATCGAAATTAGAATATTTTTGACTATAGATTTTCGAACGTGCTGTGGATCTGTTAGAAACTTAACAAAACATTTAAAATAATGTTATTTTCTAACATGTAAAATGCATTTCGAGAATTTTTTTCGCGAAACTTAAAAATTTGCATAAAAAGATTGAAATGTTGACAATAATTTTAATTACTTTCAAAATTTATTGTAAATCAAACTCAACTTATTGCACATCAGAAGACGCAGAAAAAATGTAGCTATTTGGCTGAGTAAAAAAAACTGGGTGTGTCCAGTTGACATTCAAGTTGAAGTTGATAAAAATCAAAATTATCTTTAGTTTGTAGTGTTTTATGTGCAATTTTATTTGGTTTTTAGTTCACTAAAATCGGACCACAAATAACAAAGTTATAGCGTTCTGGAGTTTTAATCTCGCACCCTGTATGTCCTAAAGTGCTTAGTTTTTAGTGCCGTAGCAGAATGCGGAGGTACTCTTGTCTTAGCTTATTCGCTCGCTCGCTCGATCGCTCCTCAGTCTGTCCGTCGGATAACTTGAGAACGGATTGAGATATCGAGCTGAAACTTGGTAGGCAGCTTCGTCTCCCGAAAAGCAAGGCGGGGATTGCTTTTGGGCCATATCGGACCAAGGGGGTGGGAGCTAGGGGTGAAAAACCGAAAAACTACTAATTGCAATAACTCGAGAACTAGTGGAGATATCTTGCTGAAAATTAGTATGCACGTTCGACCTTCAAGTCTGTTGAAAGTGAGGGGGTGCCAATTTCGGAACTCCGCAAGGGTTGCACGCAGCTGTCGGAAACTCAACGTTCACACATATATCGGTGAAATCTTGTGGGGGATGCGTTTTTTCGTAAAATCGAACAAATGGGGTGGAAATTAGGGGTAGCAACTCGAAATTCCGCTTAATAAGTACTAGTGGAAATTGGCGTCATTCGATAGCTTTCCATTAATTATTCAAAAAAGATGTCATTCATATTTTGCGAAAAACCACCCTTATAGGCGCTACAACCCCTAACATGCAGAAACACAAAAATACGAGAACTCAAAAACTACTCAACGTATCAAGGCAGAATTTGGTTTGTGAATTTCCAGTGACATTATAGGTGGATGGACAAATTTTCAAAAATATCTAACAAAGGGGATGAAATTTAAGGGTTGAAACTTGAAATTTCTTCAAGTAAATGGTAGCCTAAAATTACGGGGTTCGATAGATTTCGGTCAACTATTGAAAAAAGGTCTTATGAGTTTTCAATCTAAAACCAACCCCTGGGCCATTAACCACCCCTAACTCTTTGCAAGTCGATAATTATATTTTATTTATTTTTTCTGAAACCCTATTGGTTTATTTATGAACAACTGAAGTCAGTAAATACGCAAGGAGTTATGTCACACCGGAAAAATAAACTCACCCCTGTAAATCATAAAGGGGTGAAATCATGAGGTGTTGAAAACATGAATCTACAAATTACCTTAATTTTTAAACGAATTGGGTTAGGGTGGTGAAATTGAAAACACAACTTCCTTTAGGGCATGTGGGGGTGGTGAAATAGGGGGTTGGAGTTTAGGGGTTGAAACGTCCATAAAGCCCTGTAATTTGACACAGAGAAGCAATATCTTCTGCGAAACTGTGACATCTTACACACTGCATCTTCGAGAAGGGAAGATCGAATTTTAGGAGAAAATTATCGAAGGGGATGAAAGTTAGGGGTGGAAACTCGAATTTTCAATGAAGAATGTATAGTTGAAAATATTACCATTCGATAGCTTTCTATTGATGGTACAAAAAAGGTCTTATTCATCATTCGCGAAAAACGACCCTTAAAGGCGGTACAACCCCCTAACATGCCGAAACAAAAAAATGCGAGAACTCAAAAACTGCTCAACGTATCAGGGCTAAATTTGATGTGGTAATTTACAGCGCCACTGTAGGCGGATGGGCAAATTTTCATTAATATCTAACAAGGGGGATGAAATTTAAGGGTTGAAACTGGAAATTTTTTCATGTAAGTGGTGGAATAAAATTATGGGGTTCAATAGATTTCGGTCAACCATTGAAAAAAGTCTTATGAGTCTTCATCCTAAAACCAACCCCTACGCTACTAACAACCCCTAAGCCCTAGCAAGCGGAGTAAATATATTTCATTTATTTTTTTTTTCTTCTAATTTGTTATTAATTTAAAGTGATTTTCATTAATTTTTGACCCATCCACAATTTTTCAACCCCTTTCATGATATGTGAACCCTCAAAGAGCAAAATTTACCCAGACCGCTTCTTTTTCGGGTGATTTCCGCTGGTTAATTTTGTAAAATTCGCGCAGTTTTGCCTTATGAATTGTTCTTGCCTTTTTCACTTTTTCGACCCCTTCGCAATGTTTCAACCCCCAAAAGTCAAATTTGCATAATTGGCTTATTTTCGTGTTATTTTCTGTAATTCTACTTAATTACGATTAATTCTCATCCCTTTTAACTTTTCATCCCCCTTTACAATTTTTCAACCCCCTAAGTGTTTATTTTGCAAAATTCACATAATTTAGTTTTCCTTCGGTAATAAATTGAACTCAATTGGATTATGTTTATCTTTTTCACTTTTCCAACCCCCTTCGCAACATTTCAACCCCCAAAATCTAAATTTGCATAATTGGTTTACTTTCGTGTTATTTTCTGTAATTCTGCTTAATTACGATTAATTCTCATCCACTTTGACGTTTCATCCCCCTTTACAATTTTTCAACCCCCTAGGTGTTAGTTTTGCCAAATTCGGATATTTTCGTTTTTCTTCTGTAATAAATTGAACCCATTTGGATGATGATTAAATTTTTCACTTTTTTCATCCCCCTTCGCAATGTTTCAAGTCTTCAAATGCTAAATTTACATAATTGGGTTAATTTGGTGTTATTTTCCGTAATTTTACTTAGCCACGGTTAATCCTGATACCTTTTGATTTTTCATCCACTTTTACGATTTTTCAACCCCCTAAGTGCTAATTTTGCAAAATTCGCATAATTTCGTTTTTCGACGGTTATAAAATTGAACGCATTTGGGATTCAGTTTACCTTTTACAATTTTTCAGTTTCCTTCGCAATAGGTAGGTATAAGTGCTTATTTCAACCCCCACAAAAGTTTTTATTGCATAATTTGGTTATTTTAGTGTTTTATTTCGTAATTCTACTTAATCCACACTTCATTTTCATTCCTCTTGACTTTTCATCACCTTCTTTCATTACCTTGGACTTCTCATTCCCTTTTTCAACCCCCTTAGTGCAAATTCTACATACCTACTTCGCAAATATGATGTTTTTTTGTTAACTCTCTACTGTTTAATTATGTACGGCCAATTTTCATAATTTCGTCTTTTTAACACCACTGTGCGTCTGCGGAGGCACTACTACTAGGTGCAGATTTATAAAATCTGCACCCGACTCCACCAGTAAATTCAGCTCGCCCCTACATACACATTAACAAGGTAAACATCTACAGGGACACACATCGCATTGATATACATCTTTCGTTGGCTTTTAAGATACAGGATGTACGAGTTTAATTTTCCTCAATTTTTATTTTTTCATGCAAGTGCTTGAACTAATTAAGGTTTTCAACGTATTGGTCATTCTAATATTCAAAATGTGAATGTATTTAAAGCATAACGTAAACGTTATTTTTTCGAATTTACCTGCCCCAGATATTTTTTTTTATTTTTTCAAAAACGGCTCATCGCAAAGAAAGGATGATTTTGTGTAGTTTTAACCAGTGAATAATAAATTCGACTCATATCTGCAAAAAAACAATGGCGTACCCTACTGTCGGGCTAAACCCAAAAGGCGTATCTACAGTTTCGATGGAAACGAGATTTTGACAATTTTATATTTTAAAACACATAAGACCCAATGCAGATTGGCTCAATTCATTCGCGAATTTTGACTAAAATAATGATTGGTGTCAACAAAAATTCTTGTCACGGTAGTTTTAGACATTCTAAATAAGATTCCGGTGTTAACTCATGATTCGGCAAAACTGTAGATACGCTTTTTGGGCTTAGCACGGCAGCCTACTTGCCGGGAAAAGCATGCACCTAGTTAGCTACACCTACGCGATACAAAATTTTCAGTTTCCGTCACAGAGTGCTCTTAATGTGATATGAACGCATACCAAATTTCATCAAAATATCTTGAGGTGTTTTAAAAATACTTACATATTAGCAAAAAAAATTTGTTTTAAATTTGCACTTCGAATGATGCGAGGAATCATCGCCTGACCCTAAAGTTTGGCGATGTACTTAGGGAACACCCTATATTTCTGTTAGGTACTTACTCTACTGTCACCTATCCAATTTACAATTTTTAAAGATGGAGTGGTGAGACCACACTTATCGTTTTATTTTTTTGCTTTTCAATCGTGGAAGAAAGGAAATACCTGGATGTTAAATTAAATCCATGATACACTGAACCAAAATGCAGATAACCCGAATTGTAGTGAATAACAGGAAGTTATAATAAGTACGCGTATTTAAATTTAAAAAAAACCAGCGCCGTTTATCTAGTTGTAATTTAAATTTAGATTGATTGATGAGGAATGACTAATGACACCTACACTGATCATTTTCTAAATTGCTTATTAACTTTGAACGAGAAATCAAATCTTGAAAAATTATCTTTGAGAATAAAAAACCTATAAAAGTAAATAAGCCTTGGAAGAATAATCGTTCTTTGTTTTAATAAATTGGATCCATTTTCAGTTTCCTTTGCATTCTGTTGATAAGTTCAATATTTGCTTTTTAGGATGTTCGGTGTGTGTTGGTCTCTCGCTTTTTGTAATATAATCCTCTTCGGTAGGTACCTATATCCTATATAAATATAAATCTAGTTATAGGGAGTTGTTACAAATTATTTCGTAACGCCGTAGATGGCTTTCGTTAAAAACAACAAAAAGTACCATTAATCTGATTAACCACACAATCATTTTATAACAACCCCCTGTACAACTCTTTATTTCATGTTTCTCTTTATCTTATATTTTAACGAAAAGGAACTGATTATTGCTTGGCGGATATAACAACTCATCCTAAATGGAAGCTCTTTGATCATGATCAATGTGGGGAAAGCATTGCAAATCGTATAATTGGTGGTACTTCGGCGTCCCTTGGTCAGTTTCCTTGGATGGCAAGGATAGGTTATGAGATCATCTCTCAGAAACAAAATGTCTTTATCTGTGGGGGTTCATTAATTAATCCTAGATATGTATTAACAGCAGCTCATTGTATTAAATCCGCTAAAGACGATTTGAAATTGTAAGTATAACCACAGTTATAACGAAATATTCGGACCTGTAAAAATCATTCATGTAAATTTAAGGGTGGTGGTAAGGCTAGGAGAAAACGTGCAATCTGAAGATGAAGACTGCCAAGGCGATATATGTGCTCCGGCAGTGCAAGACATTGAACCTGAGAAAGTCATTGTACATGAACATTTCCACCAACCCAATCGTATGAAAAACGATATAGCGCTCATTAGGTTAAAAGAAGAAGCAGAGCTAACTCGTAAGGTTTTATTACTTTTTTTTCCTACTAATAATTGCTGATGTAGCTTTTGTTACCCCAATTTGTCTTCCATATGGCAACATTATCACACGCGATTATATCGACCAGTTCTTGCAAGTCGCTGGATGGGGATTAGTTGATTCAAAGAACAAGGCATTTAGTGATGATCTTCAATTTGTACGCGTTCCTATGGTCGCATTGAGGTATTGCGATCGAGCTTTTCCTTCATACAAAATAGGAACATCAACCCAGTACTGTGCAGGAGGTCAATTTGGTTTCGATTCCTGTGGAGGTGATTCAGGGGGACCTCTTATGAAGCTTGACAGAGAAAATAATACTGACACTCCAAGGTACTACATCATCGGAGTAGTTTCGTTTGGAGCCACTGAGTGTGGGGGTGAATTTCCGGCGGTTTATACTAAGGTCGGAGCATATCTTCACTGGATTTTGGATAACATAAAATCTTAAATAGCACAAGTTTAAGAAAGATTTCAATAAAAATTGATGGTCGTTTACTTTGTAGTTACATTCCAAGGTCGGCAACTTCATAAATAGTTGCATCCTTGTATTTATTCTTCATTTTCTTGACGATTCCTGTAGGTATAGTCGGATCTTATTAGGATTTCGCTGCGGAAAAATTACAAGACACCTGAAAATTGGTACAGCCCTTCGTATACAGGGTGCCTCATAATTATAGGGACAACAGCTAATCACAGCTTCCTTACGTGAAAATAAGAGAAAAAGTAAGAATAAGTTTTTGTCCTAAAAAATGCAGCAGAGAAGCGGCTGGAACCTCCCCATCGCGTGGATCTTTGTATTGTGTGTAGATAGTAGTCAATTCAACAGAATTTTTTTAATCCTTGACTAATTTCGCAATTTTCTGACAAATATCGACGTGACCTCGGACATCACCCATCACGTTTGACAATATGTTTCTTTTAAGGTTAATCTTTTGCCAACTTTTTGACAATAACTGCCACTTTATGTCATCCACTGTCAGCCCGCTCCCTTTTAATGAGAAAGAATTTTTTCTCTATTTTCCACTGAAATGGCCGAAACTATGGACACATTTTTAGAACCAGAATTTGATCGCCTTTCTAATGGCGACATAAAAAAGGAGGTCTTGTATTTAAAATTTTAAGTTGATATGCTTAAATGGGACTTCCCGTAGGCCAATTGCTTTCAAAAGCCTTTTAGATCTTCAGCGGGTCACCCGATCTCCATGTACCAATTTTCAGCCAAATCGATTCAGTAATTTGGGCTATAATGTATTTTTACTGTTATTATGAAATTTCGATTTTTTGAACCAAACAGCGCTAAATGCGAATTAATTTTGTCCTATTTAAAACCAGAATTTGAAGACCTTTCTGATGGTGACAATAAATCTTTCAAAAACTTGTTTTTAATGGTCAAATGAGAGAATAATTTTAAATTTGGAAATTGGTGTGCCAAAACGGCACTTTCCGTGAGTCGATAGAATTCAAAATTTGTTCAGCTCTTCGGCGTGTAATACAATCCCCATGTGCAAAATTTCAGCCAAATCGGTTCAGGGGCTTGGGCTGTACCGCGATTTTAAAGTCCAATAAAAATAAATTTTTTTTAAATTTTTGGTCAAAAGGGCACTAAGAATGAATACACTTTTAGAAGCAGAATTTGAAGGTCTTCCTAATGGTGACGTGAAAAATGGGGGTTTGCATTTAAAATTTAAAAGTTGATGTGCCAAAATGGCATTTCCGGGTGCACGATTGGCTCCAAAAGCTTTTCAGATCTAAGTTAGGTTACGAGATGCCTATGTTCCAAATTTCAGCCAAATCGGTCTAGTAGTTTTGGCTGTGGCGTGATTACAAACGAACGTACGTACGTACGAACGTACGTACAAACGTACGTACGTACATACACACAGACACATTTTAAAAACCCCTTTTTTGGGTTCCTGAGACCTCAAAACGTGAAGATCTGGTGGTATCTCAAATTCGAAAATTTTAGTGATTGCAGTAACCTCCCATTTTTTTTAAATTGTGATGGGGTTGGGGAGGTTAAAATGGATTATGTGAGAGCTATGCCCCCCCCAAAAGGGTATCCCAATTATCAGTTTTTTCGGGTTTTCTCAAAAAGTATAACTAATTCAATGTTGGGATTTAGAATATAGATGAGGAGAATATAACTCAAAATCGATAGAAAGTTTAACACCCCCCCCCCATTCTCCTCATCTAATTCTACTTAGCCCACTTTAAGATGGACAATTTTTTAAATTTAGAATATAGCCTAATGGGATAAAAGGCTTCACTATTGTTGTTTTTCAGATTCTTAGTAGCATCAAAGGCGTCCGTTCTTGGGGGGTGCCTTACACATTTTCAGATTTTAACCTCCCCAAACCCAACACAATTTTAAAAAAATGGGAGGTTACTGCAATCACTAAAATTTTTGAATTCGAGATGAGACCGGATCTATGCGTTTTGAGGTCTCAGGAACCCAAAAAAGGGGTTTTTAAAATGTGTCTGTGTGTATGTTCGTACGTTCGTACGTTCGTACGTTCGTACGTACGTTTGTAAACACGCCACAGTCAAAACTACTAGACCGATTTGGCTGAAATTTGGTATGTGGGCATCTAACAACCTAACTTAGATCTGAAAAGCTTTTGGAGCCAATCGTGCCGCCGGAAATGCCCTTTTGGCACATCAACTTTTAAATTTTAAATGCAAACCCCCATTTTTCACTTCACCATAAGAAAGGCCTTCAAATTCTGCTTCTAAAAATGCATGCACTCTTAGTGCCTAGTGCCTTTTTGACAAAAATTGAAATATTCGGGATTGTTAACGTACTTTAAAAACACGATACAGCCGAAACCTCTGGACCGATTTTGCTGAAATTTTGTACATGGAGACTGTATTATACATCCAAGGGCTAAAAAATGTTTGGAGGCAATCGACCCAGGGAAAGTGCCGTTTTGGCACATCAATTTTCTATTTTAAATATACTCTAATTTTACCACCCTAAACATTTTTTTTTCAAATTTATGGTGAGCATCAGGAAGGTCTTCAAATACTTGTTCTAAATAAGATAAAATTCATTCGCATTTACTGTCCTTTGACTGTTTGGTACATTGTCGAAGAAAACATAACAAATTTTCTGTTGAACTGACTACTATCTACCCAGAATATAAAGATCCACGCGATGGGGAGGTTCCAGCCGCTTTTCTGCTGCATTTTTTTTTCTGTAAGCGTTTTTTTTTGACAAAGCAATAAGAGGACTACATATCATCAACAGTCCACAATTCACCACAAAGTACTCTTGTTGCATGTGGTTAAGATGCACCTTTTTCGAGTTAAATGCTCCTCATTAATTTACTGCAGGAGAATCACAAAATAAAATCCAATTGAAAACTTTAATTGTTCTACGTGGAATCAACTTTAGATAATGTAGCATCATGTTAAATCTTATAATAAAGCTCTGAGAATGCTTTGCATCTTTTTGAATTTGGAGATAATTCAATTTCAGCTTATTTTATCAAACCTAAATGCAATCAAACATAAGGGTCTAGATTACCGTCAATTCTGATCGAGCGTTTGTTGAATTTAAGGATTGGACGTCTCATTTAAGTTTGATTCTAAGTAAAAAACATTAAAATTGCAAAAAAATCCTTTTATTTTTTTTGCCCCAAATCTCTGAGGACCAATTAACTGTAAGACCGTGCATCCTAGCGATATTTAGCAAGAGTACTATTTAGTGTATCGTGGAACGCCGATGACATTATTATTGTTGCTTTATAAAAAACGTGCGCAGAAAAAAATAATGCAAAAAATGTGGAAGACCCTACCCATAACGTAAGCCTCTGATGTTACTGAAAATCTGAAAAAAAATCGGAATGAAGACCTTTATACCGCCAAGTTATGTTCCAAATTCCAGACTGATATTAGTTATAATTTTTGAGGAAATTCGAAAAAAACTGATTTTTGGGGTACCCATTTGGGGGGGGGGGGGCACAGCTCCCACACAATCCATTTTAGGACAAAAACTTATTCTTACTTTTTGTCTTATTTTCACGCAAGGAATCTGTGATTAACCGTTGTCCCTATAATTCTGAGACACCCTGTAGTGCTTTTGCAAGTAACGGGTCCAAAATCTCCATCGATAGACCCTGTGTGTATTATTTGACAGCCTTGAAAGTGTTAAAAAATAGTGTTTTCAATCTCCGTTTATAGTGACTTGACCACCAAAATACCTATACCAGGTGTTTCACCGAAGCGAGACCATAGGCAAATAACATGGTGTCTAATTAATTTTTTTCCTGCTCCCAAAAATTTGCTCCAAAACTTTTAGCGAGTGTAGAGGGTAGTATGGATGGACTAGCCTGTACCTCTTGAGATTTTTTTTGTTCATCAGCTGGTCTAAGAGAATTCTCTACAAATAAGGTATCTTGTTATCCTTTCGTATGATCATCTGTTTTGACAGAATATGGCACTAAAGCTCTAAGAGTTTTCGCCAGTCGCCTCTAACAAAATAAAAACAATAATTGCCGACATTTTTCGATGTAATTTGAAATGCAACCACTCCTGTTCTGTTTGATAGCTGCAATTGTTAATTGGCAACTAAAAGTGGGTGACTGCACTTTCAAATCGGTGCCTTTAACAAAATAAATCCCCATCCGCGTTCAAAATTCTCGCTTAGATATAATGCGAGGCCTGTATTTTTATTACCGTATTTGATAGCTGATTGTTTTTCAAGTCGAAAACCTTAGCACCATTTTTTCGAAAAATGTCATTTTAGTGGCAAAAAGCCCTTGTTCGAATTTATTTTAGCAAAAGGGCATATTCTTACTATAGCATTCGATAGCTGTTGCATTTCCGGATCAAAAACCTTCGTGCAATTTTAGGAGCAACAACCCCTTTTTGGATTTTTCTTGGCCAAAAAGGACATATTATTATTATCGAATTGGATAGCTTTGCCAGATCGAAAACCTTACTGCCATTTTTTCGAAAAATTACATTTTAGGGGTGAAAACATATACTATTTTACTTTAAATTTGTTTGTGTTGTATTTGTCGCATCTGTTCCTCGTTCGCCTGGTTCGGATAGTGATACGTGCTCGATGCGTATCTCTCTCTGGCTGGGGATGTTTTACGCAGTCCACGTGTTTATCTTATAATTCTGATAATAATTCTTCGACACGTTCAACCGACTCTAATAATATACAAATTCTGTGAAAAAGTAGAAGTTTCTACCGCCCGGCCCCCGAGATTTTTTTAATTGTTACCGTTACCTATTTTTATTTTCAGCGTTTTAAAATATCGTCGACTACTACTTGTCGACGCAAGAAGTTTCTCAACAAATTGAATTGCGAAAAACTAAATCTGAAAGTTTTAGGTCCAAGAACAAAGTTTGATTGTACCTAGATGTTTGTACGTTACCTAGGTATACAGTATGCTTACTTTTTATTTTTTTCCTGCTCCCTAATTAATTTAATGGAAATTTTAGGCTATCCGGTTTTAGATACCGATAGTCTCTACCTGTGGAAAATTATTGAGCGAACAGTTCCCCGGGGTTAGTTCATAAACGATGGTAAAACGGGCCGTTATTTGAATTTCCCGCGAATATGTTGCTAGGAAACACAAAAGTACGGCAAATCAGAGCATGGCACACAAACATCCTTGACGACATATCAACTCGACATTTAACGAAGTGTCGATCGTTCTCGTTCGTCTTCGCGGGAAATTTAAACAACGAACCGTTTTGCCTTCGTTTAGGAACTAACCCCGGGGAGCTGTTCGCTGAGTATTTTTCCACAGGTAGAGGCTATCGATATCTAAAACCTGATAGCCTAAAATTTCCATTATGGACACCTTGCCGAGTAAGCATGCTGTATACTGACTGACAAAATTTGGCACACATAGTATTTAGTGGGCTATTTCTTTGAAGTTGAAGGATTTTAGGAGAATAAATTAAAAATAAAAATGCATCATGATTTGCATCTTGGTTTTTCCTATATTGCGAGTACCTAGCTACTGGCAATCTTTGAACTTTTGCTCTACGAGTTCCACGTAACTACGTAACGTAAATTTTGTGACGTACCCACGAACCTACGTATAATTTTGTTTCAGTTATTTTGTCCGAAGTATGAGAAATTTGTTTTCAATAATATTATCATGACGAGTCTGAAATCAGAGATCATTCTTTTATCCTTGTTCGGCAATAGCCATTAGGCATGAAAAGTTGCAGTTCTGGTTCTGATAAACGCCCTGATTACTTATTATTGTTGTCCTTAATATTGTCATCAGTGTTGCCTCTGAAGCTATTAGCCATGTGACCATCGTTTGCTTATTCAGTGGACTTTCCAAGGCAGGCTGGATGTTCTTGAATTATTAGATACGGTTCAAATCCGTATGTGTTATCACTAGAAATACAGTGTTTGCATATTATATAGGTATATGCGGCCGAATAAAAGATACATTTTCATTAAGTAGTGTAGTTATTGTTTACGTGAAATCACCGTGAAATGGGTGCCTCCGTTTATTGTGTCATAGTACTAGTGCTTGGCTATGCAGAAAAAATTAGATGTGGTAAGTGCATGCGGTCTTGATGTGTGTTTAACGTTTAAATTAGGTACTGTATACATTTTTTGCCAAACAAGAATTTTACTCATCGGAAGACTCTTAAGAAACTTCTCAACTTATTTTCAACCTTGATTAGATGATAACCTTCGTTGAGCTCAATGTCGCCGCAATTTGTTGCATGCTGTTGTGGCTATATTGCACACAAACAGCAATTAATTTTTGATAACGTTATACCTATTATGAAACATGCGGGATGCATCTAAGGCAAAAAACATATTAGTAGAATGTAATAGGTACCAGTAGAAATAGGTTGGTGCACTTTTTGTTCGAGGTATACACCACTGGAGGGTAAACCGCTGGGGTTGTCAGGTGTACAATTTAGGGGAAGTACGGGGATTTCAGGGGGAAGTCCAAGAATTTCAGGGGGATGTCCGGGGATTTCAGAGGATGTCTGGTGTACAAAATACGGTTAGCGGTTTACCCCCCATACACCACTTATTCATTCAAGTATAGGTATAATTTATTTTTCCGTGAATTGTTCATTTATGGGTTTCGTTAATGTATACAAAATCGTGCATTAATAGACCCTATTAATGCACGATTTTCTATTAATCAACGATTTTAGTATAGGCAATCAACTATACATGTTCTGACATTAAACAAGAATTTAAGTGACATCTGTCAAATTTTCAAAATTGCAAATTTAAATAAAAGTCCCATCAATGGATACTCAGAATCTTAATTTAACACCACCTGAAGTGCTAGTAAGTGCAAATCTTGCGAGCTTAAGATTGCTTCCAGAAAAAAGCTGTAAAATTTATGAAAAAACTTATGCCGATTTCATTTCATGGTGCGAGAAGAAAAATGCACTGCGACACTCAGAATCTGTGCTTTTGGCCTACTTTGGCAAGGCAATTGACATTTAATTTCTCATGTTTTATTCATCGAGCTTCGGCACTTTTTAAATTGGATGCATGTTTGGTTGCATAACCGTTTATCAAACGCAATTTTGAAAAACTAATTTCGCCAATTTAATGATAATACAATCCACGGAAAAATATTGTAACTGACTCGAGTGTTAATAGGCGATTAATAATCTCTATCATTAACGCGTTCGCTGCGCTCACGCGTTAAAATCTCTCGATTATTAATCGCACTCATTAACACTCTTGTTCGTTAAATAACTATTATGTCATCAGGTAGCCCCGACATTCCTTTAGGATGTGCCATAAATTCGGAAGAGAAAAACTTCAAGGCTTCCAAAATATGAATTTTTGCCAAATTCTACACATTTTATTAAATAACTCAAAAACGATTGAATTTAAGCATGGGGCACACCTGACAAAAGTTGCACAGAATGACACGTAGAAACCAAAAATGCATTGATATATGGGGTGTTCCATTTAACAAAATGTAATTTTGTGCTGCCCCCCACACGAGCCACAAATGTGAGTTCATAATAATTTTGGATTATGCACATTTTTAGTCACTAACGGTTGGCGTACACAGATTTTCGATATTATTAATGACGTGGACATAAATGGACTTTGTCTCACCGTTGGGACACCCTGTATAACTTGGCATTAACACGTAGGAGGTGGCCTAATGATATTTTAGTGACAATCCACGAACTACAAGTGCCTTTTTGGCATAGGTATCATCCAGCGCCATCTACTTTAAGTCTATTTTTGTAATGGGAAAACGCATTCGAAATCATTTGCACTGTGTTCTAATGGGTTGTTCTACTGAATAATACCAGTACATTTCAGTACAATACTTTACAAATACGGTTAGTTGCGCTTTTCCATTAAAAATTGGTCCCAATTTCCCTTACGATTCATTAGGTACCATTATAGGTACAACGCTTTACAAATCCCTAATATTTTCTATACAAATTCTAATGGTCATTTGCAACATGGCTTAGAGGGTCCACACAACGACATGTATGTAGGTAAATTTAGTCAAGATTGAACTTGAGATTGAAAGATGATGGTAGGCATCTAATACTCGCTTGCATGCCCATGTTTTAGGTACTAGAGAGCCTTTAAAAAAATTTTGTTTTAGATGAATTCTGCCGAACCCCAAATCAACAGGACGGAAATTGCAAAGTGATAGATCAATGCGACGCTCTATATTCTATTTTGAAACGACGACCAATACCGGCTAGTTCGGCAGACTATTTAAGAAGATCTCATTGCGGCTTCGAAGGAACACTTCCGAAGGTTTGTTGCCCTATTGGATCCTTCACACCTCCAACCGTTAAGCCTCCGATTAGTGAAAGCTCTTCGGAAACTAACCCGAGTAAGTTAATTGAATCTTTTTCTTAGAACGTGCATGTTTTATTCATTTCGCTTCTTAGCTATACTTCCAGTCCGAAGCAACCTATTACCCGGCAACACAATTTGTGGAATTGCAACAGAAGATAGAATCTACGGTGGGGAAAGTACCGATTTAGACGAATTTCCATGGATGACGCTTCTGGAGTATGAAAAACGTACTGTATTTTCACTTGAAAGTTGACGTTGAATATTTTTCTTTTTTTCTTTTCCAGCCAATAAACAACGAGGGTTCTACTGCGGAGGTGTATTAATTAGTGATCGTTACGTTCTTACAGCTGCTCATTGCATCAAAGGAAAAGATGTTCCAAAGACATGGAGATTGTAAGTTGAGACGATAGGAAATATTACGATTATTTTTAAACAATTTAAGAGTGAGTGTCCGTTTAGGGGAATACAATACCGAAACTGATCAAGATTGCGTCGAACGATATTACACTAAAGATTGTGCTCCTCCACCAGTAGACGTGGCAGTTGATGAATTGATCGCTCACGAAGAATACAATCCTAATGACGTAAATCAGTATAATGATATAGCTCTCATAAGGTTAATTAGGAAGGTACAATATTCAGGTGAATATTAATAATTAGTCCAGTCATGTTAGATTTAAAAAAGACTAATAGAAGAAATAATTTATATATTTTTGAAATTTTGGCTACGGACTCCTGGTTGGCACCTGAAATGGAGGCTCGAAAATTTCTCACCCCCCAAGTGTGCGCTTCATCCCTTATTTGGCGAAAACCACTCCCAAAGGTGACATGGCGCTAGTTCTTAGCATTTTTCGGCGAAACTATCCATCTGACAAAAAATTTGCTCTAATCAAAAGTATTTCTTATGAAATTCTGCATTTAAAAAGTCCTTTTGATTATTGTGCTTATCCCCACCTAATTCTCGCAAACGACGTCCGAAGTTGTAGAACAGTCAAATTAGATTTTTTAGTAGAACATATTTATATATTTATGGAATTTTTGCTGCCGACTGCTGATGGGCTCTGAAACTTAACACCTCCCAAGTGTAAGCTTCATCCCTCTTTTGGCAAAAATCTACTCCCAGACGTGGACATGGCGCTAGTTTTTAGCATTTTTCGGCTAAACTATCAAACGGACAAAAAATTACTCTCATCAAGAATATTCCTCGTGAAATTTGCATCAAAAAGTCCTTTTCATCATTTTGCTTATCCTCACCTAATTCTTGCAAACGGCGTCCGAAGTTGAGGGTACCGCTAGATTGATTTTCGGTGCAAGCGAAAAACAACCCTCAACTTCGGACGTCGTTTGCAGGAATTAGTTGAGGATAATGCAGAATTTCACGAGAAATATTCTTGATTAGAGTAATTTTTTGCCCGTTTGATAGTCTAGCCAGAAAATGCTAAAAACTACCGCCATATCCACGTCGGGACTAGGTTTTCGCCAAAAGAGGGATGAAGCTTACACTTGGGGGGTTTTAAGTTTGCGGCCCTTCATGTCAGGGCCCATCAGCAGTCCGTAGCCAAAATTTCATAAATATATAAATAAGTTCTACTCAAAAATCTATTTTGACTATTACAACTTCGGACGTCGTTTGCGAGAATTAGGTGGGGATAAGCAAAATAATCAAAAGGACTTTTTTAATACAGAATTTCATAAGGAATGTTTTTGATTAGAATAAATTTTTTGTCAGATGGATAATTTCGCCGAAAAATGCTAAAAACTAGCGTAATGTCACGTTTGGGGGTGGTTTTCGCCAAATAAGCGATGAAGCGCACACTTGGGGGTGGGAACTTTTCGGGATTTCATTTCAGTAGCCAAAATTTCAAAAATATATAAGTTATTTCTTCTATAAAACCTAACTCGACTGGACTAAATAATTCTTGTCATGTAACGTAAAACGTGTTGCTTCAGATTACATCAAACCTATATGTCTTCCAACGGCAGTGGAAATTAGAAGCCAAAGTTTCACTGGTCAAAAACTGTTTGTCGCTGGTTGGGGAAAGACTGAAAACAGATCCGAAAGTAACATAAAACTGAAAGTGCAAGTAAGTATCAATATTTTGTTTGGAGGTATTTGAAAACGAAAACAATTTGAAGGTGCCCGTTAAAGGTGCTTCTGAGTGCGTTTCAAGGTACAGCTCTGCTCAAGTGAAACTTGGAACTGGTCAAATATGCGCTGGGGGAGAAAAAGGACGAGACTCCTGCCGGGGAGACAGTGGAGGTCCGCTGATGACAATTACCACTGATCGTGATCGCAATATAAACTGGTACGCAGTCGGAGTCGTCTCATTTGGACCATCGCCTTGTGGAATGGAAAACTGGCCTGGTGTTTATACGAAAGTCGCCAATTATGTTCCATGGATTGTTAAGACATTAAAGCCTTGATATCGAGAGGGTACCTGCCACAACACTGTACAGACTTCATAGATTTGGAAATAAATTCAACTTTTTATTCACATATCACGATGACTTTAGTTTAAAGTCTTTATTATAAGACAGCAATAAATTATTTGATCCAAAAGATTTATTGCCTATATGTGTTCGCATGTCAATGAAATTTTCATTGCTTGTCAGCATCCATAATAAGTTCGATCAAGTTTTGCCGACATTCTTTGCACGCACGCAATCGCTTCGAAATAAATTTTCTGAAACTGCAGAATTCCATTCTACCAGTACTTTTAGTTATCGCGAAGCCATGAGGGATCGAGTGAATTCCATAGATTTTAGATTTCTTAGAACTTCCTTAGGTGCAGTTTTCCGACATCTGCCTCTTCTAAACTGTTCATCGCTCATTATTTACGAAATTCTTCCGGGCTTTTGATCCGGAAAAATTTGATACGCAAAAATAAAGTACTGGGTGAGGATTTCATGATTAGGTGTAAAAAATGGATGTGCTCGAAGTTTGTGCCCTTGAAGCAGTTATCGGCAGTGAATTTCACTGAAGGCGTCTGGCAGAGGCAAATTTTAGTATTTTGGGCTGCAGCGTTTTTCAGACGGATGCATACACATAAGCTTTTCAAAAACCCCTTTTGGATCCCTATTATCTTCTTAGGACGAAAGATTTTATTGCTCTGGCGATCCAATTATCAATTTTCTTAACCATTTTAGATTTAAAAACAGACTGTCAGGGTTAGAAGGTGTTAGAACTTAAAAAACATCAACGTGCTGTATAACTGGTCCTCTAGATTAGTTTACCAAATGTCCTAGTAATTATAATTTATTTACCCGTGAAATCTAAATAGGAGACATGTTATTTATTTTTATAAGAACATCTGCAACGAAATTGGTTATCTGTTATCCGGGAGTCATCGAGGGAATCGTTAATAATAATTTAAAGCTTCGGTTGGGTACTCTCCGACTCCGACAGTCCTACATCGTGTAGGTAAAGGATGGTACTTACCCATATAGGAATCGACTTACCTAATAATCGACCTATAAAATTTCATATTTACCCATAAATTGTATGATTTCTTTTTTCTCTGTCATTAGTTTACGAAAGATTCAACATCCTTTTAGTTTTTAATAGATACCTCCTGAAGCGGAGGAGATAGTACTTATGTATGTATGGACCATGGGTATGGATTAACAATATCTTTGCACGTTGGATACCATTATCCCTTTTTAAACAGTTTACCTTGAACCACTTTGTACAAAATGTAACATATCGTTATCGTTAGATTAATTTACAACCACATTGACATATATTTATTGTCGATAATTACGTATTGAAAACGAAAGTTTCGTAATTATGTTTTTTTTCCGATACCTATGCATACACAAGTTCCTAATTACCAAAATCAAACGTCCCTAAATCTATACCCACCTACTACCTACGTACCACATAATGACGTCATAAATTAGATATATACCTACGTTTAGCATCAAGAGGGTCAAAAGCAGCATAATTTTAACGCTCATGATTTTCTTAATCGCAGAGCATGAATAGGGTACATTTTTGCCATAATATTACTTACTTATACATATAACATAACTAAAAATATAGAAGGAGTTACATTTAAAAAAATGTAGATTGTAAAACAACTAAAATCAGATGAGACCGGAGCCCTTTCTATTTCGTGAACCGGAACCGTATATCCGGAACCCTTTTTGCAATCCGGGTAAGGAACCGGAATCCTTTTAATTTTCGGGGTTCCATTTTAACAACCACTTTTACCAGAGAATTGGGCGTTATCATCTAATAACACCCGTAATTTTATTTTTCACGGTAATGTAGAATTAATAGGTTTTAACCACAACCTGTCTATTACTAAGGTATAAAATTATTGTTTGCATATCTATAATCTATGCTATAAAACATTAGTGTTGTTTTATTTTTTATAAAACACTCATTGCTTAATGGTACTATAATCTATGCTATATGTAAAACACTAGTGTTTTATTTTTCATAAAACACTCCAGAGGTTGCTTCGGTAGCAAATCGGTATATCTCATGACCGCCTAGTTGTCACTGTCATGTATAATTTCTAATCTATTTATGCCCTATTCGTCATAATATTTTTGATCATTATAGTAAAAGCAAGGTCTGGTAAATTGCCAAGAAAGAATTTTCACGAATTTCCTGCAAATATACCTGCCTTGATTATATCGAAAAAGACTACTGAAGATTTGTTGTCTACGACATCGAGGGAAGTTATGAAAAAGAATACATAATCAGCCTTATTATGGTGACCATTTTACTGATTATCGTTAGGTATATATTGCGATTACGTGGCTCGGAAGCGCCCGTCTGAATCGCCTGACACAACTGAGGCAACCTCAACGAGTTTGCAAAAATTGCTATGTGGAAAATTACTTGAGATTAAAAAAAATGGCAAATAGAAACGAGAAAGAAGCTTTAAGGGCATAACTAATGGCATTTAAAATTTTTTCTACAAACACTCTTAAAAACAGTTGTTTTAACGTTTGTTGACAATTGTTAAAAATGACATTTTATGATACCAGTATTAAAAGTCATTTACTTTTAACATTTATGATAAAAGTGATTTACTTTTAACACTCAGTGTTAAAAGTGACAATGCAACAACAATTAAACAAGCCCCGGCAATAAATTGTCACCATACCTTAGTTACAGCGAATTTCATGGACCTTTTCAACTAATAATATGAAAACTTTTGCTTTTAATCGTGTTTGTAGAAAAAATAGTGTATGATATGCGTGTTAAAAGTGATTTTATTTCGTTCGAAGGGATGGGCCACTCCGCTGCGCGTCGTGTCCCAAACTTCCCTTCTCACAAAATAAAATACCACTTTTAACACTTATATCATAAATAACTATTAAAGTTAATATGCCTAAATGGCACTTCCCGTGGACCAATTGCTCCCAAAAGCATTATCAATGTTTTAAACTCCCCCGGCGAGTTTAAGATTATTTATAAGCCGCTCAAACTTGGTGTCATAGAAATGACTGTTATACCTTGTCAACACAGTCATTTTAAGTACTTAATTGTTAAATGATGTTTGAAAATAATAGATATTTATTTTATTAGGAGTTTAAATATATGACATTATGTGACGGAGTATGGAAGTTTAAACGCCGAGCGGAGCGAGGCGAATTAAATCCATACGAGTCACATAATGTCGCTTAAACTCCGAATAAAATGCAATATTTTATTTTCAAACAAAAAAAAGACAAAATTTTCAACTAACGTCTGTTGCGCATCACTTTGACACTTTGCAGCAACAATTCCAATCTTTGTGGCTGTCAATAAACTGTCAATAATTTTAAACTCCGGAGGCCCGGAGGGGTTTAAAACGTTGAAGTAGCGATGTCTTGAACTGCGGGGAGTTTAAGATTATTTATAAGCCGCTCAAACTTGGTGTCATAGAAATGACTGTTATACTTTGTCAACACAGTCATTTACGTAATTGTTAAATGACGTTTGAAAATAAAATAGATATTTATTTTATTAGGAGTTTAAGTAAGACATTATGTGACGGAGTGTGGAAGTTTAAACATACAGAATACAATATACAAATACAATATTTTATTTTCAAACGAAAAAATCGAAAATTTTCTACTCACCTTTGTTGCGCGTCACTTTGACACCTTGCAAAATTGCAAATAATGATGCACTTAAACTCCTCCGGAGTTTAACACTCCGCTAAAATTGGTGTCATAGAAGTGACGGTTATACCCTGCCAACACAGTCATTTAAATAATTGTTATGTGACGTTTGAAAATAAATATGTTTTATTTTCCACTTGCCTATTATATGTTGATAATACCTAGGATACGAAGCATATAAACAAGACCATAACATCCGGGGTATTATAAGAGGGCGTTATAATTCATAACGCCCGCTTGTTACTGATTTTTATTTATAAGTAATTATTGTTACAATTAAAAACGGAATACATAAAAATTACTCCTGGTGAACTTCTAACTAGTGCTCTTATATTCTTCACGCACAGTTTACTAGGATTTTCCATTGTACCATCTTCCAATATTAAACGGAAATCTGGATCTTGATGGTTCTTTCCTGTTCTTCAGTTTCTCCCACAGATCGAGCTTGCAAATCTTGCTATCAAAGCACCAAAACATCCATAATCAGAGAAGCCTGTAAACATTTATGTAATGTACCTAACGTAAATGAATGCCAGCATTTTACCTCATTTATGCATCAGCAGATAAAGTTCCTTTAGGGGTATATTTCATAAATGCCAAAGCATAGCTTCCTGTCAAAACTTTTGACTCCTTTTTGGACCTTTGTTTCATAAATGACATTACCAAACAATCGGATGCTCTAACGGAAAATGTCAACGCAGTCTTCATTATTAACAATCAGAGTGGATCTCATCTCAAACGAGTTGGTACCTACCAAAAGTCTTAAACTGTAAAAAAGGAATAAAATTAGTAAAACTCGAGTAGGTAGAAAACATACCAATTCCTAAAAGTACGCCAACATAATCACCGTATCGTTCACAACCAACACTCCGACTTCCAAAGTTGACAGATATTATGTATTCTTATTCATAACTCGCCCTCGATGTCGTAGATAACAAATTTCAGTAGTCTTCTTCGATATAACCAAAATATCTGCCGGAAAATAGTCAAACTTCTTTCGAAATTTCGCACCTTCAATTCGCACAGCTCAAAATTTTAAAATAAATAAACAAGGTCCTTAGCAACGATCAGAGCTTGCTTTTACTTTGATCACAAATATTATTGCGAGTTAAAACCAATTCTACATATTACTGTGAAAAATAAAATTATGTATGCACCACGGGTGTTACTAGATGATAACGCCCATCGGGCGACATCCATCCCTCGGGCCAAAGGCCCTCGGGCTGGATCATCGTCGCCCTCCGGGCGTTATCATCTTTATAACACCCTTGGTACATAAATAACTATTCTGAAATCGGCTTTTATTTACAGTTTAAGAACAGTTTAAGTATCTATGCCTTTGAACGAAATTCCTAACTTAGATGGTTTAGGCAACATGGAAGCCCGACGCACGGCTGATATAAAATCAGCAGGATGAAACTTTAGCCACATAAAATTTAATTTGTAGGAAATTTTCATTTTTGTATAGTAAGTAACAGTTTTTGTCTTAGGTAGGATGAATCAATTCGAAATAATTAGAAGTCTGTTAATATGGGAGCAGAATGGTGCAAAAAAGTATATGTCCCAAGGGACCACACGTTTGAAAATCTTCGGACTTAAGGCGGCCCCTCGGCCGCTTCCCGCCAAAATGTAGAAAATCTTCGATTTTTTCGTTTGAAAATAAAATATTGTATTTTATTCGGAGTTTAAGCGACATTATGTGACTCGTATATGGATTTAATTCGCCTCGCTCCGCTCGGCGTTTAAACTCCATTCTCCGTCACGTAATGTCTTAGTTAAACTCCTAATAATATAAATATCTATTCTTGCATCTAATTTGAATTTGAGAAGGACTATCAGCTTACAATTGCTATTTTACCTGCACGTTTACTCCTGTAATACGTTGGTTAACAAATTATTGTCAAAACTACCCTGGTTTTTCAACATTTTTTTCGCGAAACCGGAAAATTGTACTTTGCAAAACCAGTGTAGTTTTAACAATAATTTGTTAATAAACGTGTTGCAGGAGTACCGTGCAGGTAAAATTGCAATTGTAAGCTGATAAATCCTCAAATTTAAATTAGAAGCAAAAAACCTTATTTTGGTGGGAACCGGCCGATGTAAGTATTCAGATTCTCCAGACCTACCCTGTCTGGGTCAAAAAATAGAAACGTTCCATTTTGCTATATTCGATTCGAGTGTGCGGTAGCATACATATTGGTTATTTTGTTTCATGAAGGTTATACAAAAGGAAATTGAGAGATTCAGCATTCAGCAACAGCAGCCCCCAGATATCTACCTATCTATACCTAACTTTTCCAAAAAATGAAGAATTTTTTGTAACGTTACATACCTGTAGAAACTATTTACTTATAATAGCCTCGCTTATTATAATTATGTTTTGATCGCTGCATGCAGCGGGGTAGTCGCCTTTGAAATATCTTTAGTCTTCCGATTGAATTACTTATTGTGATGGAGAAACAAACAAAATTCCAAAGGTGACTACCGCTGCAGTCTCGTGGAAGGCGGCATAATACTCAACTTTTTTGCCGATTCTCTCTCTATTAGCTAATATCTCCCTAAAGGTAGATTAGCGTTTATTATTGATTGCTCTTGGGCATTTGCTTATAAATTGTTACGTCAACTGCTGTTTTAACATTTAAATCTAACAGGTGTAAAATGTATGAATTTGAATCTAATTTACATATACGTAACCAATAAAATATACGAGAGAAACGCGCCGGATATATTATTATAGGACCTAGTCTTTTTCTTACCCATCTATAAACCTGCTTCTTTGTATAAATTGATGGGCATGACAATAAAGATGACTGGCCTTTACAAAATACAAACAAATAACAAATCAGTGTTTTCATAGGCGCGCATTAAAAGTTCAATTCTTTGTCAGCAGAAGGTATTCTTCGACTAATTGAATTGCAATTTGTACATGTGAATCTGGCAGGATATTTCGCAAATGTAACTACCAGATGAGGTAATGTTAGAAATGACACAATTTGTTGCTGAACATAATACCTTTGTAGCTTAAATATAAAATCTTTGGGATTTTTTGCTTACTATTTGTTTTAAGCAAATAAATAACTGCAGTTCGAAGGAAATCGTTCAGTTTTACAAAAGTACTTTAGGCAGTCCTTGACTTAACTGATATTTAACAAAACACTCTAAACTTCACTTTAATGAGAACCAGCTCCGGTTCGGTTAGTAGCGGTGATGGTGAAAAATTGTCACTAGATTATTCCCACCCTTAAAAAACGAGTGAGTGGCACCATCAGAGAAGCCGGCCTACTGGGAGATGTCTGCATCTTGCCAGTTCAACGTTGATAAACAGATGAAGAACTATCTCGTTTTCTAACTCCTTCGAGCCTCTTTTTCGTGTTCCGTTATCTGTACGCACGCGTATCTTTTCGGTTCCTTTTTGGTGTTAAGTGTTGAAAAAAATTTTAATGCGTGAAAGTGATCATGTCAATGGTGCAACCGATGGGTGGTTCAGGTGTTTCCCCCATCCCGGAAGAAACCCTACAAGCCACCCCTGCAACAACGCGAAACCCATCGATGGACGTCAGTTTTAACTCCACGAGCTGCAATAAAATAGATAGTACTTTGCTTAATTACAACGATTCGGATAAAAATGACTCAAACCATACGTATCCACCTGGCGTCGAGACGCCCGATTCCTCAGTTAACAATAAAACGGCTGATGCTGAGCGTCTTGCAGAACGCCGCAAATCTTTTCAGCCTATGTCTAGTATGGAAGAGGAGAACTTAAGGGAGAGATTACATTTAGCGCAATTACGACAGTGTTCACAAATTGTTTCAGTGGAAGCGAAGTATCACAGGGATGCTTTCAGAAGGCTTTTTCAGGACAAGGTAAGATATTTTAATGTAAACTGTAAACTTATAAAACATCTTTTTATATCGTTTAATTGATTCGTTGCCGAACGAAAGGAATATCAAATTTGGCGGCATCTTCAAATAAGATATGCATTTAATTCGTTGTCCTATCTCTTTCGGCTGAAATTGCCACGGTTAATATAAGCCTCATTTATGAACATCGCCGTCGACATTCAAAGGATTTTAAAATTAATGTTTTGAAATCTTCATAATTTTATTGAAATTAATAAAGTTACCGCAACATAAAAAATAATGAATATGTTTCTAGTTTACATTCAGACTACGGGAATTAATAATTAATAACACCGAATGTTCAAAAACCCTAAATTATGTATGTATGTGTGTTTTTGCGTGCATTTTGTGTATGATGGGTACGAGGGGTTGACAACGGGAAAAAATTGTACACTATTTTTATATTTCAAATATATTTCCATATTTTAAAAATATTTTCATATTTCAAACATATTTTCATATTTCAAATACATTTTCGTTTTTCAAATACATTTTCGTTTTTCATAATTTCATATTTCCACATTTTCATTTTAATTCCATATTTCCACCGTATTTCTTTCCCGATTAGGTACATACAATACCTATATGCAACTGGATACGAGGCAGGTACATAATAAAGAATCGATAAAGTACGCTTTAAGTTTGTTATTAATTTTTCTAAACAAAACGAAGAATTCTGAACATTAACCATAGTATACAATAGCATACCTACCATGCTTTATCCACCAGTTTTAAAGCGATTAAATCTCTCATCCATTGTATAATGGGTCCATTCTGCAACACCCGTGGATAAAAACTTTTTACAATTCCTTATATTTTAACTTCTACGCATCGCGGAGCAGTTACTGGAAGCGATCGAAAGATCGAGTCACCAAAAAGATCAAATTTTTACGTTTGGGGTCCTGGGAAACCAAAAAAGTATTTTTTGAACACCATTTTTTAATTACCAAGATTGAAGGGTCTTCAAATACTGTTTCCGACATGTGTATTCATCCAGTTTTATCCATTTAAAAAAAAAATTGTCTTGGAATTAATGTTTCCAAAGTACTTAAATGTACCTACCGAGGTACCTACCCAGATGATCAATGTTTTCCAATTAAAACATGGTTGATTCTGAATGATGCGATCTTATATAATTATTATAAGGGATGTCTCATAAAAAACCGAACCATTTATTTTTGGCTATAGCTTTGTTATTATATTGAACCGATTTTGTCGGACGTATAGTCAAAAGAAGAGGCTTTTAGAGTCATCAACCATCATTTTCCATATAGCGCCACCAACAATTTTTTTGTAGGTATTTATTACAAGACCATTTTTTGATTGGCTGGAGTTTAAGCCCCCATCTGTGAACCGTTCAAAATAAAAAAAGTGTAAGGTTAAAGCTGATGCTTTTCTATTCCAAAGCAACTTTACAAATTTTATTCTTAACATTCTTGATTAATTTACAATTTTTTTGTAATGCTCTGAAACATGGATTTTTGCCGATCATGGCAAAATTTTTCGAATTTTTAGTGATCCTATATATTTTTTTCAAAATGACGTTGCTTTACAGGTATTTAACTCAAGTGCTGTAGTTACGAAGTGTTAAAAATAACTTTTTTCCAACATTGGTAGCAACATAAAAAATAGACTTTAAAAAATCCGTGTTTAACAGTACCGCAAAAAAATTGTAAAAAAATAAAGAAAGCCCAGAATAAGATTTTATGAAGTTCTATTGGAAGAGGAAAACATTAGTTTTCATCCTAGGCAAATTTCATTTTGATCGGTATACAAATGATTGAACGCCAGCCAATCAAAAAATGGCTATGTAAAAAAGCCGCAAAAAATGTATTAGTGGCGCCATCTGGAAAATGATTGTCGATTCTAAAAGCCTCATCTTTTGGCTACGTCCTGTGCGAAATTTGGGAAAATCGGTAAAATAATACTAAAGTTATACCTAATCAAAAATAAATCGTTCGGCTTTTTTGGGACACCCGTTATTATAGTAATAATAAATTATTAAATCTTTAATTAAATTATATTATAAACCTACAGTCTTTTAAGGCGACGATTCGGTTAAATATTTTACCTATCTATTTTTAACACTCATGCCATGGTTTAACGACATCATTTTATTTATTTCTAATGTTTTATTCAATAATTTATAATTTAGCTTTCAGGTGCATCGCATACTCCCATCTTAATAAATTACGTGTTTCTCAAGGATCCTGAATATAAATAACAAGCAAAATACATTAATAAGAATATTATCTCTGATGAAACACGTTATTTGTCTTTGACGCTATCTTTATTAATTGGCGATACCACCCTAGATGTGCCTTTTTTGCTGAAAATAACGTAGGCATTTGAGCCAACTTACATAAATTTGTAGTTTGTAGGTATGATCAATGAATTTATCATTACGGTTTCTCGAATCTCATGTTAACGCTTTAATTGATTAAGAATTCGTGTTCAGTTTAAATTGGAATAGAAAACTTGTTTTACGATTACGAATTTGAACTATTCCCGACTGTGATACTTTGGGGCTGAAGGTCATGTTGTTGATTCTGTCAGGAAATAATTGTTTTACAAAATTATTGCTGGCACAATCATGTTAAGAAAAAATACCGAAGCCCATTAAGGAGTCTTTTTGATCGCTTGATAGATGTAGATGGTGCAATAATTTGATACTTTTTAGTAAATTAGATAGCCCAGCTTCAAAGGACTTATTAGGCATGTACTGTAAAAATCTTTTAAAAGTGTCTAGCAATAAAGTTTATGGCCCATTGTCGGGGCCTTGCCGCACAATAGGTACAATACCCTACTAATGAGCCATAATCTTTATTGGTAGATCCTTTTAAAAGATTTTTACAGGAGGTATCTACCTAACAATTAAAGGTTTTCGAAAAAAAATTATATTCACTTAAAACGCGAGACTTGCCTCTACCTAATAAGAAAATGCGGAAATCCTAAACATTGAAAACGCTAAACATCGCGTGCAAGAAACTTGTTGACTGGTTTTTGCGTTTTAAATTTCACTTGAATATGTTGCGATTTTTGAAACACTATACGCTACTGCTTCAAAAGCCCCACGATAAGAGAGGGTGCAATCATTTTATGAGCATCGACCGTATACACGAATCTTCCCAGATAGCTTATGGCTTGTGTAAAATTATTCAGAACAAGTCTTGTTCGGAATCCAGTTCTTAAAACGTTGATTCAATGGGTAAGCTACTTTCAAAAAAGATTTTAAAAAACCAAATATATAGCATTTTCTTGCTATAATGTCAACAAAGTAATTTAACTTGATGGTAAAAAAAGGCTACTGCTACGTTGATACAGTTTCAAAGTGGCATGTCTACACAAAGCTCGACGTTGCAGACCTTGCGAAGAGGATGAACCAGTAAACAAGAATATGAATGTCTCTGAACGTCTCCTACCGTATGATGGTCATTTAAGATATTGTTGGAGTTCTTTTGTTGTTCCCTCAGATTTAAATAAGATGACCTTTGTTAGTTTAGTAATGGGCTTGTCAGTCCGTCAAATCATAGAAGATGACATGTTGATTTCTTATGTAGGAAGTCCACAATACTTTTTTATAGACAAATCACTACAATTTTTTAACTGTGACTATGGGATCATTTAAAATAAATTTAAGACTTTTTGAATAGCCCCAGTTAAAACAAGTAAACAGCAATGCCGAAAGACAGCTCTGTTGACAACTAGTTTATACTGTTTCCAGTTCTTAGCAGTGTTGTAAGGTACACACACTTCAATTACTGTAATCTTAGTTCTACATTCTGCACAGACAGTACGAATGCATGAAAGGCGAGTCCATCTAATAATAATTAGGTATACCTTACTTGGTTAGTAGGAGCTTTGTGTTCTAGGCAATTAATTTACTGAGCTGTTAGGAGTACCACCAACTAGACGGTTAATACCTACCTAATCGTTTGACAATAATGTAGGAAATACAAAATTATTAATCGGACAATTAATAGGTGTAACAAATCTGTTCTGTTTTCGCTGCAATTATTAATTGATGATTGCACAAAGCCGCATTTGATTGATTCGGATAATTGAATCAAGAATACCTATTTACCTAAACGTCAAAATATATATTGTACCTATAACGGGCATGAGTCATCTTAAAGCGGAGTAAAAATGGGCCTTTCCAATGAAAAAAAAAACACTTTTTTTGTTACGCTTGCAAAATTTAACCAATAAAAACATATTGTAGCTGTAATTTGTGCACCAGAAGTTTAAACCGCCAATACTGAGTAGTTTGTCGGCATTATAGGTATATGACGTCGTATATGGTGATATGCTTTTTAGAAAACTAGGGAGTGAAACATTTTATTTGCTGAGGAGGTCTTGAAGAAGTGTATTCTTTATTATTTTACCACTTTCAAAAATTGTAGGAAAAGTAAATTCCAAATATATGGTCGGGAGTTGCCGCTTGCCTTTGAGCCATATCCTTTCATGGGAACCATGGGCGTAGAAGTTAGGGATGGAGGACCGAAAAATTAGCAATTACAATAACCCGAGAACCGAGGAGGTAAAGTCCGTTCAATTACTATAGCAGAACTAAAATTTTTCTTGAGCTGTGTACAACCCTAATTTGTATGGTAGTGTACTTTTGACAATTTGATCGAAATTTTGGCGGGAAATCAAAAACATTACATAACCTAAATCTTCTAGGGTTTATTTTTATAACATAGGTACCTGAGGCTTTTTCTTGAATATTTTTCTTTGCACTTTACTCAAAACTACACGAACACAAAGGCCATTTTGGGCCAATTCAGAGCAATTGACTCTGCTGATTTTTTCTGATCAATACCTGCCAAATCTCTCCACAATCTCCTTCGCACTTGTAGTTTAATCTAATGCAAAATTTGCTTGTTCAGCCCAAAAAACTCAAATTTTGACGACCTGTCACTTCAATAGTAGGTAAATGAATGAGATGTATCACTCGCTCATATTTCCTACTCGACTGTAAATAGAATGCTTGTTACTTAAATAACCATTATTCCATCTTTTACTAGTAGATTTAAAGCCAGAGAGCCATAGGAAATAATCTATGGAAAAATGATGGATATATACTAAAATAAATCTCACACTATAGTATCTATAGACTATAGGTACTATACCTACTCGTGCGAAATACTTTATATTTTATGATCGTTATCCGCAGATTATGTGTAGTCACGATGTCGTGTTTATTTAATATGTATATCTAACAGGATTAAGTCAGGCCGGTGTGCATCAGCTCTTTCGTTATGAACAAACGTGATGGAAAGGAGATGATGAAACCACTAAAGATTACACGGTTACTCCAATTTAAATTAAACGATCTTTCACTGTTAACACGTAGTTTCAGAACGAAGCGATAGAAATTTCTCATCAAATTAATTTTCTCATTAATACGTGGTTGCAGGTTGCACGCTTTTGGTTTTGGGCCAATTTGCGTAGGAAGGTAGATAGTATATCTAATTTTTGAACTTTAGGCGATGCGCGTATAATTTAATGACAAAACATTGCTTAAATTTTCTTGAATCGCACATCGAATGGCATAACAATAACGCCGAAGGCAAAAGATTGACTTCCATTCATGTGTTAGCAAAGCCTCCGCCGAGCCGCCCGGTGTGATGAACGTGCTCAGATGTAGTTTGATTTATGTTGCATTGAAGATACATCACAAGATAGATAAGTATTATGCCGTAAGATAGATATTGGAGCTTCCAATGTGTTGTAATTACTTTCAAATACAAATGTGCCGTATTGAATGTATCGATCCTTCAGTATTTTTTTGATTAATTGCAAAAATCATTTAGATATTAGTCTTGCGATATGTTTGCCTTTGCCGTTACACCACATATGGTCACGTCAAGGTGCTGTGGAGAACCAATAATTAACCTTATTATTAGAAGAAAGTAATTTTCGTAGCAGTCGGACTTGCGGTTTCACAGTTTATTTTGCGATTAAGATGCTTCGTCATAGGAATATTGCTCTGTGCAGATTCAACCGTCATCGTCATAAGTATATGATTAATGATATGCCCTGTATTACCTATGCTACACCCAAAAGCAATGACAACAGTTTCAAAAATAACATAAGTATTCTTCCAGGGGACAAGGGGCCTAGGGCCTAGTCAAAAAAAAAAACAAATCAGACCTAAAGTCTGATAAAATGCCTATACTTACGCTTGAATTAATAAAGAACAGAAATATAAGGCTTTAGTAAAAGAATGGACCTGCAATAAAAGCGTATAGTCCTGTAATAAAGCGATTTGACTTAATCCTATTCATAAGTTGAGTACCAAAGACACCCGCCTTTTTAACAGATGGCCGTGCGTCGACCCCAACGGCCTTGTCCAGGTAAAGAAAACATGCGGGTGGTTGGCTTTGGTAATCAACAAAAATAGGATTAAGTCAAATGGTTTTATTACAGATAGCTGCCGACGGTTTTATGGTGGCTAAAATAACTTTGGGGCGACTATACATACCTATGCTTCTGAGCATACTGATACTATTTTGAAAAACGATTCAATTAGGAATTACGGTGCCTTTGAATTACTGTTCAGATTTAAAGACCTTTTAAAATGAGCTCTCACGTGTTTCTGCATTTTCGAAAATAGACAGTTCAAAAGCCATAAAATGTCTATTTGATTCCTGTTTCCTTTCGTCAAAGTCAAATCCACTTGATCGTTTCATACCTAAAGTTCTTTTAATTAAGGTTGCTGGATGACTCTCTTTGGAGAGGTACGGCAATCAATCCAGTGTTGACAAATGTGAAAAAGACAACAAATAAGAGAGAAATGACTTGCTTCATTGCCTTTTTTTTACAACTGATGAAAGTGGCAGTTTGCAGTTGTCATCAACACTAAAATTCGTCATCATTTCTTGAATGGGAATGGAGAGTGAGGTTGGAACGGTGTTCAAGTCATAATTGCTTTGGAGAGAAAAGATATGTTTTTAAATTGTTGTTACATTTAATTGTAGAAAATACTTTGGCCAATTCTGTAATTATTTTTTATAAAAACCTGAAAAAGTGAGCAACAATAAACTTACGAAACGTTGGTGATGATTTGATAATAATTGGGATGAATTCGATTCCATCATTCCCAATAACGATTTTCTTCAATCAACATCACTAAAAACGAAAATTTGTTGATTATCGTTAATTAATTAATTGTATTTTATTAATTGTGAAGAAAAGCGAAATGCTACGAAGGCGTAGAACGGACACGAGTAAAAAATTTTCATATTTTCGACTTCGAACTCGAAAATTTCGACTTTGAACTCGAAATTTCGACTTCGAACACGAAATTTCGACTTCAAACACGAAATTTCGACTTCGAACTCGAAATTTCGACTTCAAACACGAAATTTCGACTTTGAACTCGAAATTGAATCTACTGCGCAAGTCCTACTTCCTAACTCGAAAATTTTATTAATGCGCATGTGCGAAGTTCGAACGGGGCAAGCGTCGCACATCAGATGGTACACGGCAGACAAACAGACCACAGACCATCTGATGTGCGACGCTTGCGCCGTTCGAAGTTCGCACATGCGCATTAATAAAATTTTCGAGTTAGGAAGTAGGACTTGCGCAGTAGATTCAATTTCGAGTTTGAAGTTGAAATTTCGAGTTCGAAGTCGAAATTTCGTGTTCAAAGTCGAAATTTCGTGTTTGAAGTCGAAATTTCGTGTTCGAAGTCGAAATTTCGTGTTCGAAGTCGAAATTTTCGAGTTCGAAGTCGAAATTTCGTGTTCGAAGTCGAAATTTCGTGTTTGAAGTCGAAATTTCGTGTTCGAAGTCGAAATTTCGAGTTCAAAGTCGAAATTTTCGAGTTCGAAGTCGAAATTTTCGAGTTCGAAGTCGAAATTTCCGAGTTCGAAGTCGAAATTTCCGAGTTCGAAGTCGAAATTTGGTGTTCGAAGTCGAAATTTCGAGTTCGAAGTCGAAAATATGAAAATTTTTTACTCGTGTCCGTTCTACGCCTTCGTAGTTCCATGAATCTGTCGACAATATGTTCGCGGTCGAGGGCCAAGACTTTATCTCCTGACTGTACCTACAGTCGTTCACGGACACTGACAAAAATTTTGACACAGCTGAAAGCCCGTTTACAAATCAAGAGAAAAAAATGGGCAACTACGGAAACGGCTGAAACCTTGCCACATGGTGAATGATCCAATTCTATCACCAAAATCAAGTAGGTACCTATACCTAAATTTAACTATTTTCTATACAGGGTGTCCTGGAATTATGATGCCAACGCTTAACCAGAGCTTCCTTACGTAAAAATATGTCGAAATGTTCCTATCGACCAGATGCCAAAAGTCAATCGTTTCCGAGTTATTGGGCTTAGAATGTGACCCATTGGACATGGTTTTTTGTTAATATTTCAGAAACCACTTTATCTACGGTTTCCATATTTTGCACACTTTATTAGCTTTTGAGTACCTATGTTTCGGTACATTTTGTTTATTGATCAGTAAACGACAAGGGCCGGATTAGGGGGGTGCCCCAGAGAAATTTTCGTAAAAAAATGAATTAGACAGAAATAGCTGTCAGATATCCACTTTTTGTGATAAAGCAACTCAAAACAAAACTTTTTTCACCCTCGAGATTTTTTCGTTTACGCGACCGTTTTTGAGAAAAAAATTAAAAATCAAAAATCTAGTTAACTATTGGAAACGACAGATAAACAACCCGTAATTTGTAAAAATTAATTAATGGCTTGTCAAGTTTGTTTATCTGTCGTTTCCAATAGTTAACTACATTTTTGATTTTATTTCTGTACCCTAAATGTGAAAATTTGCGACGACAATTTTTGATTTTTAATTTTTTTCTCAAAAACGGTCGCGTAAACGAAAAAATCTCAAGGGTGAAAAAAGTTTAGTTTTGAGTTGCTTTATCACAAAAAGTGGATACCTGACAGCTATTTCTGTCGAATTCATTTTTTTACGAAAATTTCTCTGGGGCACCCCCCTAATCCGGCCCTTGTCGTTTACTGATCAATAAACAAAATGTACCGAAACATAGGTACTCAAGAGCTAATAAAGTGTGCAAAATATGAAAACCGTAGATAAAGTGGTTTCTGAAATATTAACAAAAAACCATGTTCAATGGGTCACATTCTAAGCCCAATAACTCGGAAACGATTGACTTTTGGCATATGGTTGATAGGAACATTTCGACATATTTTTACGTAAGGAAGCTCTGGTTAAGCATTGGCATCATAATTCCAGGACACCCTGTATACATACCTAAGTTTTCCACCAAACTTAAGGCGTTATCTGTGAATTTTCTAAATTTAAAATGTAGGTACAGGGTGGCCCAAAAATTTTTTACAGCTCGAAGTAGACTTTTTTAAATGGAATGCCCGGTATATTTTCGCATACGCGGGCAGGAAGAAATCGAAATCAACAAGATTCATTTTTTAGTAAGTACCTGTGAGACGTTACAACAGAAGTAGCTTCGAGCAAGCAAAGCCAAGGCAAATTTGGTCATACTTCTTGGCCGCTAACTCCACTTCCATAAATGAGAAAAGCAAAAGTTCATTTCGCTGTTATTTATGAAATTTTGATTTTTAAATTATCTGCCACCGTAGGCTGTAGGCATTCAAATTTTCACTTTACTTCATTCTCTTTACCAAGCGAGCGAATTGTGAGACCGTGGTTGCGAGTTCACGTCACGTCACGTCACTAACCTAACAAAAATTTCGTTTTGTCAAATGTACTTCTTAAGTGAAAACATTGATCGGGTCGCAATTAACTAATGCAGTGAAAATACTGGAACTCTCTAATTGTAACAAAGAAAATTAATCAACGGATAGGTTATTTGCCACTTTAAATGGAGATGAAAAGCCCGGGCCTAAGTATTATATTCATCTTGATTGTTGGAATTGCAAATGAAAGTGGATGAAATGGAGGCAAACGGGAGTGTGTCCAGTGTACCTAAGCTGTAAATAAATATGTTGGTAGGCATTAAAAAATTTTCAAACGTCTCAATAAACGCAGTAGAAACAACACAATAATATTATTTTGTATAAATTTCTTTAATTTATTCCATAAATTTAACACCCAGTTTAAATAAACTTGTAGTATTTCAGAATCGAATGTTAACAAAGCCCCTTCTCTTGCGATTGTTTCTCTTTCAATTGTTATTTTTATCCTACAATTATAGGAATTTTACTGGCGCTGGGCAAAAACAGCAACTTATTTGAGATCTTCCATGCTTCTATGTAGGTATCATCAGTTTGTGGAATTTTTGAAACCATATCATTTTTAGATCAAGATGATTTTAAATTAACTATCCCATCGGCAACTAAATGGCAGAAACGTTATTAAATTTATTTAGCAACACTGTCGGGCATCTGTTTTTTCTTGTCAATATACAGTCGAACTTCAGATTCGGCAAAAGATTAAACGCACGTTACCATATCGGGGGTCGAATTTATGGCCCCGGTCAAACATAAGTGTCTCATAATTGGCTCGCGTGATGCTCCAGCATTTCTACACGATCAAGATCAAGCAGCTCGAATAAGCCTGATGCGAATACGAAATGTGAAAATCGACTGGTGCTAATGCGATCCTTAACATTTTTTTGTTTTTCTCGTCCATCTGATTTAAATGTGCGGCACAATTGCTTGGAAAGAATACGGTCTTAATGGCATAACATTAATAACATCAAAGGTACCTACTTGCTTAAAACGTGACATTTTTTAAATTTCTAATTGCAGTTGGCGGTGCCCGAGGTGACTCATGTCGAACCTTAGTCAGGTTATGTCAAAAAAGTTGAACTAAATTGAAACATAGGTACGTCATTCCGTGCACGGCCAACTCCAATTAGAAATTTAAAAATATCAATGAAATCAGAAAACAATTCTCTATCGATCCGTGCAAAAATAAGTACCGGGTGTCCCATTTAAAAAAAAGCAAGTTGCATCCACAGTGCTTAAGATCCGACGATGATCGCTAAGAGTAAGATCCAGAATAATGACTTGGAGGTACGGCCTACTGTTTTTAATTCAGGCGAATATCTCAAGTATTAAAGGAGATATTCCAATTTTATAAGTGGGACAATAATAAAAAAGGACCCTGTATACATACCTCGGTGTACTTTTGTACTTGTCGATATACCGATATATAACATAGGTACATAGGTACATACAGAGACCATGCAGAAGTTAATTACTCTTGTCTACCTAGCTACCTAAAGTCCGTTCATTTATTATAGCAGAACTAAAATTTTTCTGGAACTGTACAACCCAAATTGTAAGAGTGTGTACTTTTGACAATTTGATCGAAATTTAGCGGGAAAGCAAAAACATTGCATAACCCAAATCTTCTAAGGTTTATTTTTATTGTTAGAAGCAGTGTCACAGATAAACGTACCTGTGGCTTTTTCGTGAATATTTTTCTTTGCACTTTACTCAAAACTGCACGCACACAAAGGCCATTTTGGGCCAATTCAGAGCAATTGCAAAATTTTGACATTTGTCATGTTTTCTGACGTATCGCATTGAAATCGCTTCTATTAACTCACCTGTTAGTTAAATTCCTTGCAAAATTTTCTTATACCAACATAAAATTCAAATTTTGACGTTCTGTCACTTCAATAGAAAATGAATGGAGAGTAGTATGTACCTACCAAATTTCAAAATTCTACTACAAGTGGATTCCCAAAAATTTATACATATACATATGCATTTACAATATGTCGCACCCATTTGGTGTAATCCGACATTTCGCAAACTGGATGAAGTAGTAGAAGTAGTAGAAGAACATGAAGTAGTTCCAAATACCGTAATTTTTAAATATTACAGTAAGTAGTATCTGGAATTTTGTCCAGTTCGAGAACTGTTGCTGTATTTTTTAAATTTTGCAGCGTGTGGATAAAAAATATCGTCCAGTTCATGAACTGGAAAATTAGCTTTTCCTGATGAAGTTCCCGCGCAGTTCATGAACTGGAAAATTAGCTTTTCCTGATGATGTTCCAGCGCAATTTTCGAGCAATTGGATAGATAGTGCAGTATACTATGTGTAGGTACTATTCTGGAAGACACTTTGAATGTTTAGGGTCCTATCCAGATTATTGAATATTAGTACACTGTTATGCACTATCTATAGTTGCTGGAATATCGCCCTGGAACACAATTTTTCCAGGTATGAACTGGACGATATTTTTTGTTCACATCATGCTGTAAAATTTGAAAATTACAGTATCTGTAAAAAATACATTAACTGCAGATAAAATTTATCCAGATACTGCAAAATTTAAAAATTACAGTATCTGGAACCAGTTCATGAACTGTATCTCCACTTCGCGAAATGAAGGATTACATCAAATGGACAACACATTGATAACACATATTTGTGTAAAAGTTGCAATTTGACTTTTCTCGTAAACTACAAAAGATATAAAAAATTACTCGAACTGGTCGATTTTTATTTCGAGGGGGACACCTAAATCCCTAACCCTTACCCCTACCCCTAACCCCCGCCAACCCCAACTTCAAAATCTCAAATAGCAACCCCCCACTTGTGATACACCATTTGAAAGCAAATTTCATTGCCAATCCAACGCTGCGCTTAGGACCCTTTATGATACGTCATTGGAAAGGGTTTGAAATTGTCGGTAAATTGATGCAAAAATTTTTGCCATCCATCCACTCCTTCAAAAGTTACACTGAAGATCATGAACTGGCTTTGGAGCTAGAAATCCTTTAACTGTAACTTTAGCTGTAAATTTTGAATCAGTAGATGGATTTCAAAAAAATTTGCAGCGTTGGATTGACAAATAAATTAGCTTTCAAATGATGTATTATAAGTAGGGGGTTGCCATTTGAGATCCTGAAGTTAGGGTTGGCGGGGTTTAGGGGGTACACCGAAAATTTTACCATGCACGGATTTAGGTGTCTCCCTCGAAATAAAAATCGCCCTGTTCGAGCGATTTTTTATATTGGTATGGACGTAGGACCATTCAACTTTTTAAAAAGTCACCTGGTAGATAATCGGTATGTCGATATATCGATAAAAAGTCGCAGACCTAGTTCGAACGCTAGGCGGTTAGCAAAATATTCAGCTCTGGGTGGGCATTTTCATATTTCTAAGCTGTACGTCTTTATATTACCCTATGTGGTATAAATATTTATTAAGATACGCAAATTTGGACTTTTCGCACATTGATTGCCAAATTATCAAACGTGGCACAGGTGCGAATGTTTGTGGTCAGAAAAAGCCACGCCTTGCTCCAATCACTAGGACTGAATAATTACCCAGGTGCTCCAAGTAGGTTAATTATCCGTGTAGGCAGCTTTATCGGACGAGTTGTCCGAGATGTCCAGTAGCTCTACAAGGATAAACCCTGACCTTAGGTGATGATACTCATTACATTATAAATGTTAAATCATCATTAATAACGATGTCGACGATCAAAGACTTTTCGCCACCTACTGGGATCCAGAATTACTTCTCTCATAGCTGCGGAAGATCTTTATCGACTGACACTTACCGTCCTATTCCTAGAATGATTAAAGCTTAAAAGTTTGGAGGATGCACATTAGCAATTTCCATATACAATGGGGTGAAATTGTATCTTTGAGTCTTGATTAATTACTTACATTATCACGAAAAAGTCAAAAAGGTATTATTACTTACATAACTATTACACATTAAATATCTACATATATCTTATACAAACGTCGGTGTAGGTGTAATTTATCAACGAGATTTAATGAGTGCGTGGGAGGGCGAATAAATTTAGGCACTTCAGGCAATATAGGTTTTCGTAGATAATATGCCGCGGTTTTTCTAATAACACTTTTTGCATTAGATAAGGTAAGTTGAGGTAAGATAATTAAATGGAATGTCTATAGCTAATATGGATACGATCGATCTGGGTTAACTTACGTTAGGTAAGTGTACACGTTTGGAACGCCTGTTTAATTGTTAAAAACAATTCATCAAGACGTTTCTGGTACAAAATGGGCCTGTTGGGATCAATTTAGTTTGACATAATGATCCTCAGTAGGGCTAATTACTACGTATGGACCTTTTTACGTTCTAATTGGACTTCAAGTCGCGGACAGCATAATTCTTAATTAATTGTTGGGAATGCATCGTCTGGTATGATCGTAATTGGACTATGTAATTTTGTTGTCAGATCTATCAAGGGAAAGACCATATTAACAAAATATTAAGCTTAACAAACCATTTGACATTTTGTTAAAGTGTGAAGAAATAACCACATACTTACTCAGTTAAGTACACGTTTGCTATAATGTTATAGGAATGGTCGTATTAATTCTATTGTTGAACTAATTGGAATCAGTAATTTTAAAATTGATAGTCCCATCAATCATCAGTTTTCTGTAAACCGCACAATGCAATGATATAAAATAAATCAATGTAGGTCGTATTCATCTTATTTTGTAAGGTCGGGAAATCAAATATTATGATGTCCGATGTTCAAGTTATCTTCTTTATGGTCATCTCGATTACCTACATTGAAATTTCTAATGAAGAAACCACCAAGGTTAACCTGAATTTATAATTTATGTCACTGAGCGGGGTGTTATAAAAATTTCTAATGATGAGCTTTTCTTTAGAGAATGGTAGATTGGTTATTGTGGATTTCAAATATTGCGTAAAATATGCATCAGAGACTCGAAAAGGTTGAATAAATTAACGCAGCCTTAAAATAGTTATTTAGGCATCCAGGGCAGTAGGTGCATTTTATAATAATATAATATAATACCGGTTGAGGGTAATAAGCTTTAGCCCGAGATCTCCTAGGTATTAGGTAGGTACCCAAAAACCGGTGGCACCTACCGCCCGTGGAGCTTATTAAATTTTTTGCACGATCAGATAGTGATTAAAGCAATATGACACTTTTTATTGGCAGTTTCAAGATGGAAAGAGATACTTACCGCCCGTCAAGGCTTGTAAATCAGTAAATCGCAAAAAAACCTAGGAGGGCGGTATCCACCATACCAACCTGAAAACATCGTCGGGTAAGCGATGAAAATAACCGATCGTGCAAAAAATAACTAATTTACAATTTAAGTAACGCAATTTAGTCAGTCAGTCCACCAATTGTACGAAACTATTATTATTATTATTATTTTAGCCCGTAGAAATTTCCAACTTCCAGTGCCTTACCTAGTTTTCAAGTAGATAGGTAACTGAGAAAGTCAGTTTGTCAGATTTTCCCACAAACTGAAAAATTTACTTACAGCTGGGGCGAGGGTTTAAAGAATCCTTATATAACTTCTAAGTTGGTAAATGAAAAGTAATTCAATTTTGTCGAAGATTTAAGTCGCTAGCGCTAGGGTACTTTTAATGGGAACCCATCATCACAGACATCACAAAACAGCAGAGGAGAAAGATTGTTCAAGATTATTTAATTCGGTCCGATTAGACTACACCAGTTTTTGTCGGGATGAACATTGCTTGAACCACTCTGTCATGTCACTTCGAGTGTATAAATCTCCAATGTCCATTACCGGTGAGCATCTTCAGCCTTATGAAATCGTCTCGTTCCCCTTTGTCTAAATTGTTACACGATGATTTTTAAAGTCTCCACAACCAATTTAAAAATGGGAGGTTACTGATGCAATCACTCCAAAATTCGACATTGAGACAACACCCAGTTGTTTAAGTTTTGAGGTCCTATGCCACGGTTGGTCTAACTGCCACTTTTTCTTAAAAAAAATGTTCAAGCTTAATTTTCGTTCCAAACGATACAATGAAATGTAGTTTATAAAATCTTTTTACGATTGCTTTGAAAGTAAAGCGCAAAGGACCTCGCACCTCCAACATCTATCTACGGATTTTTTTAAAATTTTAATATGCTATTCCTCCGTTAAAAAGAAGCAACTCACCAATGAGGCAAAACTTTGTAGGACTTCAGGATGGCTCCTTGAAAGTGTACCAGAAAGGTATTGGTTCCACATCTTATTGGCGGAAATTTAGTTGTGCTTACTGCTTAACCGTTTCTATAGATACCAGAACTGGGTACGATTCGATTCCTCCTGGATTCGAATCCAGGAATCGAATCCTTTTTGAGGATCCGAGAGCGGGATTCGAATACTTTTTTGAAATAGGATCCGTGATTCGGATCCGTTACACAATTTTAAAAGGATCCGGATTCGATTCCAATTTTTTGCGTGCGAATCACTGTGTTTTTTTTCACGTATTATTTTTTTTTATGCAATATTGTGAAAATGGGTATCATTGCCTGAATGCCTGGGAAACACAGAACACAGCAACATACTAACAAACAGTCGCTGTTCGAAGTCGGAACCATCAACGATCGCCAACGAAACTCGACGAACCGACACACTTTTGACATGGCATTTGACACGGCATTTTCGTAAATTAAATAACGTGTTTATTATAATGCTTATTTCAATTTCTAATCGAAGCAGGAAGCAGGCCGTGTCCAGCCACTCCAGCCAGGCCTAGGATCTGACTCTGACTCATGTCGCCCAGGTCGGGACTAGGTAGATAAATAAAATTTTAATTGAAAAAAACCCTAAAAGCAGGAATTTATTTTAAAAAAATGGGTGGATATTGAAAACACTATTTTGGGATTGTTTTATGTTTAACACTTTAGCAAAACTTTATTTGAATTTCTTATCTTGCCAAGAATACAAAAACTAATATAGGTGAACAATGATCCGGATCCGTGATCCGAAAAAAAGGAATCGTGATCCGCATTGGTGAATCGAATCCTTTGTGTGGATCCGGATCCGTGAGTCGATTCCATTTTAAAAGGATCCGTACCCAGCTCTGATAGATACCACAGTGATGCTTCCGACAGTAAAACATCATTTTTGGAAATTGACAGACAAAAAACATCATTTTGGAAATTCAGATGAATGATAAATGACAAAAAACATAATTTTTGCCGCTAATTTTGTCCGCTAATTTACAAAGGTCAAGATTTTAGGCCCAGATTGTTAGGGGTGCCATTTTGAGATGAATCGTATAAGTACAAAGAATTTATTGTAATCAGTAATAAATTCTTGTATTTTAATAGTGACGTAGACAGTTTTGATCTTATGGAGCGAAATGTCCTCGGGGGCGAAATATCGGGGGGAATTGTGGGAGGCGAAATATCCGAATTCCGAACTTTATACATCAAGCCTGTTTTAACTGTACATAATTAGTCTCAAACCATAACATTTGTTATACATTTCATTTAAGTTAAGAACGATTACAATAATCATAATGATGTTCAAGGTACAGTATCCGTCATATATTTTGCTCGATCATTTTGTTACCCACCTGAAAACTTTACAGAACAGATTCGGTCATGACAATTACTTTGAACGATATAACAATAATTGGATTTCAGCAGTGATTTCAGGTAACTATGGTTTTTGAGCGTCATGAAAGAGTCTGTTCGGAAAAGTTTTGAGTAACGTAATAAATGATCGAGCAAAAAATATGACGCGTACTGTACATGAAAACCACCGATGGCAGTTAAAATCATTAAATACATGCAATTTCAATTTATGCTGTGGACCACCCAAAACTTAACCGCTCATAAATGAAGGTAAAGACTGGAAAATCTTTATTAAACAGGTACGCTTCTAAATTAATATTCACAAGAATGTAAGTAAGCTGCGATATATTATTTGCAAAATTGTAAATAAATTATTGCCCATGAATTATTCATTTCTCTCAAAATAACAGCTGCAGATTTATAGCAGTAAAAAGGTAATTTGTATAACACGTGATTAATTGTTGTTGAGACTGAAAAGTGAAAACCAGCAAAAAGTGTTGAAGAGGCAATTTTATGGTAGGCTTCATTTTTTGTAGCACTATTCAATAAAGGATGTTATTTTATCCTATATTGTAGATAGGTAAGTTTCAATTTTTGCACTGATGAAAAGGTATGCAACAGCTAAGTGCTATCGCTATTCCGTGTAATCGTCGAATTCATTTCAATGTTTGGAAGCAATAGCTGATATTGTATAAGATACAATAAGTAAATTATTATTAGGTAGAGATGTAACGACGGAACGGATAGTATTTCGGTCAAGGCACTGGCCGGATATCCGGCCACGGTTTGAATTAAGCGCGCAAAAATGCGCGAACTCAATAAGAACACTACCCTAGTTGAAATGTTCCCATGGTCACTCAAAGAAAATACACCCATGAGTACATGACCATGGGCATAGGCACATTTTGGACACCCATGGGCACGTACCTATGGGGATATAACCAAGAATCCCATGGTCATGAGCCCTTGGGCACCTTTGGGTATATCCCCATAGTCACGTGCCCATCCATGGGCACATTTTGGACACCCATGGGCACGTACCTATGGGGACATAACCAAGAATCCCATGGTCATGAGCCCTTGGGCACCTTTGGGTATATCCCCATAGTCACGTGCCCATCCATGGGCACATTTTGGACACCCATGGGCACGTACCTATGGGGACATAACCAAGAATCCCATGGTCATGAGCCCTTGGGCACCTTTGGGTATATCCCCATAGTCACGTGCCCATCCATGGGCACATTTTGGACACCCATGGGCACGTATCTATGGGGATATAACCCAAAGGTGCCCAAGGGCTCATGACCATGGGATTCTTGGTTATATCCCCATAGGTACGTGCCCATGGGTGTCCAAAATGTGCCCATGGATGGGCACGAGATATATTTGGGTACATCCCCATAGGCAAGTACCCATGGGTGTGCAGAATCTGCCCATGGTCACCTGTCCAAGAGAATATGCCCAAAAATACCTGTGGGAACGTGACCATGAGTGCCCAAATTTTGCCAGGGGTGGAGGAATGGTCATCTACTCATGGGTGTCCTATTTCTTTTGCCGATGTCGACGAATACCTCCAGATGGTATGAACGTACTCACAAGTGCAGATTGTTTTATTGGTATTTGATAGTATATCGATCATGGAATAATTTCTGCTGCCAGGATGTAACTTCTCAGAATCTGAAATTATGTGGTAATGAAAAATTCCTATAAAGTGAAAATTCAAGACATATCCCCAGCTAAAGTCAACTTTAAAGGCGGTTTGATAACTAATCGGCAGTAGTTATTTTCAAATATTGCTAAGCCAAAATATGTTTAAAGGAAACTTTAATTTTGAAGATGAAACAACGGAATACTTTTAATAATCAATTCAGTAACTTTGGGCCGATTTCATAATCAAATATCAAGTGTCCTTGCCTCTAGTACCATTTCAAAACAGCTGCTCCCGATTTGTCACTTTTAAAGGACCTTTAACGTTTATTATGAAATCGGCCCTTAAAGTAGTCTTTACCAGTTATTAACATTTCAGAAGTATATTCCCATAATATTTCATTTAGCACGTTCACATCAAAAATGTTTCTTAAGTTGTTTCAGAAGTGCCCCAAAAAATTAAACACTTTTTCCCAGGTCCAATTATTGGTGTAATCCGCATGACCCCCTATATTTGTTTCCCAAGACGGTACTTTCTAAAAAGACATTCAAGCTAAATTTATTAAGCGAAAAGAGGGGAACAAGAGGAGAATTCAAGAGAAAATACATCCGACTTCTTAAACATAACCTCACACATGCTTACCTTAATCTTCCTCAATATTGGCACTCCCTTTGAAAAATTCTACCTTTCTAACTATTTCCACCATTTCCACGCACGTTTACATCAAGTTTCCACTCGTTTTCCGTTAAAATCACATTAAATATAATAATATAAAACAGAAACACTGAATCACTGGATGTCTCGCGTTGGTCACCATGGTCACGGCACTTAACAAGCGTTGGTTGTTCTGACCACGTGACACTCCTGCTTACTCGGCGGCTATTTTAAAACGACGAATGCCGGAATTCAGTTATGAACGATTATAAAACGTTAAATGTGGTATTCTTATTCATGTTTATTATTGGCAGAAATTGGTGTCTAGGATCTACGGGGTTGAACTATTGGCGTTACCCCCGGCATTAACTAGTGTAGGTACTTTTTTCCAATAAAGGTCATGTTCCATGTGCGATTATTCGCATATCTTTTTAAGATAGGTATATCGCGATTTCTAGGGTATTCCACTTGATATTGACGGATTTCACTAAAGAATTCAAGAAAACTCCCCAAAAATCGCGATATCTCCCAGAAAAGGTGCGATATATCGCACATGGAATATAACCTTTATACATAATAAGTACCTACACTGTGTCGTTTTAGATGGGCACCGTGTCATATTTTGGTTACTTTTAGAGGGGGGATATAGATTTTTGTACTGCTGATGTAGACCCTTTATGAGATGCATCTTTTGAGGTGCACTCGAGTGCAAGTGAATGTTGACGATTTGTCAAAACGAGTAGGTATGCAATGGCGAATGGAAATACATTGGAATCGTTTACTAATTTTGACAAATCGTTGACACTCACTTGCACTCGAGTGTAGATATCTGACCTTATTCTCAATTGGTCAACTCCTACTGAGGCAACCTCGTGTATAGGACCATTATATTTTTCAATATTTTAATTACGTCGCGATCAAGATATCGAAAAAATTTATTGGAATAAAATGTTGCAATCCGATTTTGACTTCCTTTGCCGAATTTTAATTACAAATTAGAATTTTGAATTCTCTAAAAGAATTTTTCGATTTTGTCCAGTTACGCTGAAGATATCGAAAAAAATATTTAAGTAAAACTAAATAAATTTGTCGAAACTAGTCACCCCATATCAATATACAATTTTTTAAGAAGGAGTGGATTTAATATATTCCCAACCGTTAGTCATTATGGACCTTCTTTACACTTTTTCCACCATTACAATTATTTAAGTAAAAGTTGTTCAGTAGTCAACTTTGACCTCATGTAACCGCTTTAAATCAAAATCAGCAATTCAAGTTTTTGTAAATTGAGACGTTTCCTGATTTTTCTAAAATTAAAGAAGCGAATTCTGAATTGGAACTTGGCATATGTGGTCAATACATGATTGTAAACGATTTATTCTTATGAACTTTTTCGATATCTTGATCACGAAGCAAAATATATGCATAAGATAGGTAATCTTAGAAAACTATTGCAAGTTATGGTGGGCTTAATATTATATATCCAAATGTGGTTACGATTCATAAGGGGACTTGCAGTGCACATTATGTTCATGTACCATGAGTACCCAAGAGGTGAGTTTGTGGGTCATGGGTACGTTCCCAAAACTTCGACCTCACCTTGGTCACATACCCAGTATGTGCACATTTCGAACCCATGTGCCTATGGGCACATTGTAGGTGCTCATGGGTCCATCAAAGCTACCATGGGTATATGCCCTTGGTCATCGGCATATTCCCAAAATGTTTGGTCATATCCCCATCGTAACCATGGTCACTCTTGGGAACTTTTCAACTAGGGTAATGGCTCCCGTAAGGAGAATTTTGTAAATATAGCATTTAACTATATTTAACCAAGGTCGGGCGTGCGGGCGGTTGTCGATGCTGATGCGCCCGGTGCTAATTTATACTACAATCTAAAATACCCCTAAAATGGAAATTTTTCGAAAAAATGGCACTAAGGTTTTCGATCCGGTAGTGCAACAGCTTTCGAATTTGATAATGATAATATGCCTTTTTACTAAGAAAAACTTAAAAAGGGGCTTTTGTGTCCCTAAAATGGAAATTTTCTAAAAAATTGCACTAAGATTTTTGATCCGGCAATACAACAGCTGTCAAATCCGATAATAAGAATATGCTTTTTTGTAAAATAAATTGAAACAAGGGCCCTTTTGCAACTAAAATGACATTTTTCGAAAAAATCAGCTATCAAATCCGGTAATAAAAGTATACAGTTATGCATAGGTTTTTTTTCATGGCACCATTTATTGGCCAAAAAGGCACAAGTGTGAATACATTTTTAGAATCAGAATTCGAGGAGCATTCATATGGCAACGCGAAAAATGGGGGTTTGCGTTTACATTTTTAAAGTTGATGTGCCAAAAAGGCACTTTCCGTGAACTGATGTGGCCCAAACTCTAATCAGCACCTACAAATCTCCCACTGAATATATGTGCCAAATTTCGTCTCGATACGTTCGGTAGTTTGAGCTGCAGCGTGATCACAGACAGACATTTTTCAAAAACCACTTTTTCGGATTCTCAGGACCCTGAAACGTAAAGATTTGATGTTTTTGGCGATTCGATTTTTCTATCGATTTTATTAATTTGCTTCGCGAAGCGTAGAAAAGGACACCTCCACTTAAAGATTGCCAACAATACATACAATACAAATACAAGAGGTCAACTGGCACCATAACGTGTGGAAAATAAGCCGGCTCATATCTATATACTCAAAACTTCCGTTGCGCGTCATCAATCAAATTGCTAAGACTAAGTGAAGCTCCGCGGAGGGTGGGGGGCTGATCACTCAAAATCGGGAATTAATTCCAATAATTCCAGTTTAATTCCATTAATTCCGATTTAGTTCCATTAATTCCATTAATTCCGTCAATTCCAGATGAATTCCCACTTAATTCCATCAATTCCAGATTAATTCCATCAATTCCATATTAATTTCATTACTAATTCCATTAGCTAATTTAATTCTTTTCCAGTACCAGGGTGGTTCCTTTTTCACTGCTCACCATTGGCATCTCCTGAACGTAAGAGGTAGGAGGTTAAATTAGAAAAAAATTGCACTATTTCTTGTCGATTAAGAATCTGAGGAGAATTTCCCGATATCTTGATTCGTTCTTGAGTTATCCCGAAAAAACTAGGGAAAAAAACCGAAAAATGCGGCTTTCAAGAAAAGTTCATATCTTTCTTACGATTGATGTTATTTAATTGAAACTTTGAACTTTTATATTTTTAACAGATTTTTCGGGAAAATTCAGGAACGAATCAAGATACCGAAGAATTTTTTTCAGATTCTTAATCACCAAGAAATAGTGCAACTGTTCTCTAATTTAACCGACTCCGTATCTTTTACCGTTTAGGAGATCCCAATGGCGAGCAGTGAAAAAAAGAACCACCCTGTATACTTCCATTAATTTAGTGCCAAATTAATTCTTCACTCTGCAGACTTCCATTATTTATTGCAAAATTAATTCTTTCTTGTAATACTTTCAAACCGAAACATTTTAATTATTATTAAGTTAAGAACAATTAATGAATGTATCACCGAAGTCGATCTGTAGATGGTCTTCCTGGTTTTTTTCGTAAGAGCCAAACACCAAGGTACTTTTCATAATTTTCACGACTTGGTGTCTTCAGAAGGCTTGACCTGGCGCGCAACAGACGTTAGTAGAAAATTTTGTCTTATTTCGTTTGAAAATAAAATATTGTATTATTAGTGGAGCGAATTCGGCCTGGAAATCGTTCAAAAAAATTTTTGGAGGTAGAACCAGGTGAAACGCATATGAGTCGATAGAGAATGTTTTTGTGTATTTGAAATGGACTTTTACGACATTTTCCTATGGTCCAGATTTTTGGAAATTACGAAAAACCAAGAGAATGTGAATTAATTGGAAACCATGTTTTTAAATACATAACTTGACGTATCTTTGTAACTATTTAAGGTAGCTACATAACTCTTTTTTCGTTTGAAAGAGAAAACCACAGCGCCGTTAAAGGTGCAAGCATAATGGCGAAAAAGTCCAAAAGGGCCTACGATAATCTGCTCAGAAGTGAACGCACGGATTTTCATGCATTGAAATTTTTGACATGCGAGTGAGGTTACCAGTTTTTTTGAATTCCGCAAAACTGCCGGCTACAAAGTAAAGACAAAAGAATGAAAAAGTTTTTAGTAGAAGAAGCAACTCGCTATTGGCAATCGTTTAGGCGCTATGAATTTTTCTTTGCGGAGATTTTTTCAGGTGGCGCGCGATTGCCTTGCTGAAGCAGTGGCAGCATCGGATTACGATATATCGCGGCCGACTTGAATAAACATATTACGGAAAATAAAATATTATAGAACCATTATGAAATATTATTTATTAATTTAAAGAAAAGGTCCATCCTACTCATAAATTATTTATTAAATTGGTGCTTCCAGCTTCCTCTGAAATGTCGGCTTCTACAAACAATACAATTTTTGCAGGGACATTCTGTGTCACAGTTTAAGTAATGACGTTTAAGTATGACGGGGTATGGAAGATTAAATGCGGAATAAAATACAATATTTTATTTTCAAACGAAAAAAGATCAAATTTTTCAGGTACCAACGTTTTTTACGCGTCACTTTTGCACTTTGCAGTGCTGCAAATAAACTGCAAATAATCTTAAATTCTGGAGGAGTTGGGTTATTTACCAACAACAGAAATATTATTATGGATCTTCTCTACACAATTTCATTTTCATTTCATTTTCATTTCAATTTCATCAAAATTTATATCTCTTCAAAATCAGGGATTATAAAAAAAGTTGACTCCCAGATTTTGGTAGTGGGGGATTAAAATCAAATTTTAGCATACGAAAATCAGGCACTTGTTAAAATCAAGGGAAATGGGTCGATAGTGGAAAAACACTTTCTATCTCGCATTTTATTATTAGTGCATGCAATAATTATTATCGGAGCAAAAAATTGAAAGCAGCCCTCTTAGGATTTAGGGACAGGCACAGGCTCCTGTGTAGCAAAAACGGATTCCCAGTGGCCATCTTTCATCATCAAAACATGATGGACTCACTATGTCAGAAGTCGGAAGATGGCTTGAGTACCAAAGCATGCATTTTAAATGTAGGTATATCAATGCATTGAGTTGTGCTAACAATTTACACACACCAATAACCCACTTTAGGACATGGTTGAACGCATTATCTAACTTATAGGTATCAAGGTATCTTTCTGTGGAAGATAGTTCTAGGTCTGGCCGATTCGTTTGAGTTATGGCAATGTTGACATGCATAGTTGAAACCAAAGATCATTTAATGTTGCGATGTTTGGGTTTTGATAAAAAATAAGGGAAATATTAAGGACCTCACAAATCTTCCTTATGTGTTGCCCAAAGATGGTTATAAAGATAGCCAATCAATACACACTTTTTCTGTACAAAAATAAAAGCACAAATAAATCAAATGGAACTTTGCCTTCAACTGTCCTCCAATGCAATGTTTCAACGTGAATATCAAATCACGTATATCAAATGAAGATCTGGTACCTATACTCAAGCCATCTTCCGACTTTTGAAACAGAGAGAGTCCAGGTAAATATTTATTGCTCCGAAAATAATTGCAGAAATAATAAAATATAAAATGTGTCTGAAGAAAGGCTTCAACACAGAATGTCCCTGTAAAAGTTGTACCTAATAACTACTTTCACTTTGAAGTGGTGTTTATAGAAGCCGACGACGACGTTTCAGAGCAAGCCGAAGCACCAATTTAATAAAAATAATATTTCATAATGGTTCTATACTCCGTTTACGATGTTTTAAAACGGCAGTAGGCTCTGTTCGGGTGACAGAATTCACTGGGTATTGTACTTTTGACATTTGTCAAATTGTTTGTCACATTGAAATCAGTGCTCAAAACTATCCTTTGTTGCCAAATGGTAGAACACAAAAATGTCGAAAAAGTATCTAAAGAACTAACGGAGTCTCCTTTTACTGAATACACAATGATTTCTATATAGTATACGACGTAGGTAAGCATTTTGGAAGCCCTATTCTGAGATTTGAAGAGCTGTTTCTAGGTGCAAAATTGTGATGGATTGAAATGGTTGTCTTAAATCTATACCCTCATGCAAGTGTTAAATGAGATGTAGTCGCTATTTCTAAATCTTCATCAATGGATTGCTTTCGACTCCTTGCAAAAATGATAATTGATTGTTTGGAAACTACTGCGTCTATTAATTAACAGAAGACGATAGAAGATATTTTCATCAGGTTGCTAAAACCTACCATAATGCCTACTTAATGAGAGAACTAGTTTAACTGTTTACAAGAGGTAAAGTAAATGTAAATTCTGATTATAAGAAAGGTACCACTTTGTAGTGTAACTGCATTTTAGATCGACGATGACATTTCGGAGGAAAATTGGAATAGTCCTCTTCTTCCATATCATTAATTTCTATGATTGGCAATAAAGAAATGCAAGAAGACACTAACTGGAATGCATCAAAATCACAAATAAGCGGTTCAAATCTTCTGTAGGTTACCTGCTACCTACATCAACGAAGAAGTTGCATTTGTAAATGTAATTTTAATGGAGCATAGTACCTATAGTATATTGTATGGTATAGACAAAATAAAGACAGATAAATAGGTATAATAATAAATTATTGGCTTTATCTACTTATATCTAAAGGTCTTTGCTTAATTGTAACTCTCTTATGGCCGTTTGCACCGACGTTGCTTAATCTTAAGCGATACTTAAAATGACAAGAATGACATATTTCCCATTGTATAAACGTCATTCTTGTCATTTTAAGTGTCGCTTAAAGTTAAGCAACGTCGGTGCAAACGGCTATTAAAAAAGATGAATATAAGTATCCAAAAATGAGATATCCTTATTGCTTCTGAATGCTCGTTCCAGAGGGGCTTCCTCCCTCATTTGATTGCGTTATTCACTTGCGGTTTTCTTACTTTTATTGCCAATCTATTCGACTTTCTTCCAATCTAAACTACATAAATCGTAAAACTTCACCTATAATTAATTATAAGCTTACCAGATCATAGCCTAATGCATGTTTAGGTAAGTCCAATTTGGCGCTTCTGCACTAGGAGTAGGTAGCTTTTCAGAATTTTTTTGTAAAAATGTTCTGTGCTCAACTCAACAATGACCGAATAAATATTTGTCAAATAACAATCAAAGTACAAATGTGACAACACGGCTACGAAGTTCCGTCAAATACAAAGTTGGTTATTTAATGTTGACCAACTTAAAGAAAACATATCATGGCCTACTGCCGTTTTTAAACATCATGAATGAATTTATAATATTTCATTTTCCGTATTATGTTTATACAAGCGCGGCCGCAATATATCGCAATCCGATGCTGCCACTGCTTCAGCAAGGCAACCGCGCGTCACCGGCGTCCGTGAAAAAATCGCCGGCAAAGAAAAATTTATAGCGCCTAAACCATTGCCAATAGCGAGTTGCTTCTTTTACCAAAAACTTTTTCATTCTTTTCTCTTTGCTTTGTAGCCGGCACTTTTGCGGAATTCCAAAAAACTGGCCGCCTCACTCGCATGTCAAAAATTTCAATGCATGGAAATCCGCGCGTTCACTTCGGAGCAGATTGTCGTAGGCCCTTTTGAACTTTTTCGCCATTATGCTTGTACCCTTAGCGGCGCTGTGATTTTCTCTTTCAAACAAAACAAAACTCATGTGGCTACCTTAAATAGTTTCAAAGATACGACGAGTTATGTATTGAAAAACACGGTTTTCAATTAATTCACATTTTCTTGGTTTTCCGTAATTTCCAAAAATCTGGACCACAGGAAAATGTCGTAAAGGTTCATTTCATATGCAGAAAAACATTCTCTATCGATTCATATGCGTTTCACCTGGTTCTACCTCAAAAACTTTTTTTTCGAGAACGGAGCGACTTTCAGCCTCGAATTTACTCCACTATATTATAGGAGTTTAAGCGACATTATGTGACTCGTATGGATTTAATTCTAAACTTCCATACCCACATACTCACATACTCACATAATGTCGTACTTAAACTCCTAATAAAATAAGTATCTATTATTTTCAAACGAAAAAATACAAAATCTTCCAAACCTTTCGTGTTAACCAGTTGTGGCATGCACTTCATGATTTTTATTTGGGCGCATATTCAATAACTTATATTGGGTATAATTACGTAAAATTAATTCCAATCAATTCCCCGTCAATTCCTTGTTAATTACAAATAATTCCAAAAAATTCCAACTAATTCCTTTAATTCCTTTTAAATGATGTACTTCTCAATTCCAAATAATTCCTTATTAATTCCATATCAATTCCAAATAAAAACCTCTGAAATTAAATAATGTGGTACTCACTAGTGTAGGAGTGGTGACCAGAAAGATTCAGCTTACCTCGTTTCTTATTAATTCATTAAATTATTGCATTATACATGCCCAGTGAATTCTCTGGATAACACCAGTCATCAGGCAATACCTACCTACTGTTTATATCTTAGACTTCACTATATGTATGTACCTATATATTATATGTACTATAAGCATCACCTACCTAACCTAGGCATTATTAGCATACGTTTGACTTGATTGCATCACAAACGGTGATAAATTTATGAAAACCATTTCATGTCTGTCGGTAATAACTGGATATAAATCTTGATAAAGCTCGAACGCTTGCAGCTTTCGTCGAATACCTAGTCATTATAATATAATATGTAGTACTGTTAGTATACCTACCTATACCTAAGTTGTGTATATTTGTTGCCTTGTGGGAATTTATTTTCGAATGAGGTTTTAAGAAGCCCGTCACGTGAGAAAATATAACCTGAGACGATTAGTACCTAAATTATGAGATATCTCGTATAACCTTTTCTTTGAGTATGGCATGGTATGGCACATGCACATGGAATTATATCGAATACAGGCTGCACAGGTTTTCAATTGCCCATTAACCACGAAACTAAAAGCATGTGATCTAGATTCGTTTGAATGCGACTGGTGTAATGAAAGAAATATGAAGCCGATAAATTCCAACCAGCTCTATTGCAAAACAATACCATTTAGGCCTTTAATGGTTTCATTGTTGAGCGATTAGTATATTCTGATGGGCATCGTTATCATAGCATAGACTAAACATCATGGGTGGTCGTGTGGGTCCACTAACAAACCCAGACGCAAAAATTAATCATTGACTAATGGAATAATCGTTTCATTATTAAGTATTCTAATCTGTAGGAACATTCAATATTTTGGATAATTACGACAACCATTAGGTATCTTGGATGAGAAGTACATACATACTTGAATCTTGAATCGAAAACTTTATGCAAAATGGTTTATGCAATGGTGCCATTGCCGATTTTTTTGGGCCTGTAGTTTTTGACATAATGACGTCATCATAGTTTTTTTAAATGGAAACCCACGAATTTTTCTACGACAAAAGATATAACACACTCGATCGAAAATGCAGTCATGGCCAAACACATAGAAGAAATGCATGAAAAATGAAGATTTTTGAAGAACGCGAAAACACGTGAACTTAATTTTTTTGATACAAAGCCAACTGCACAATATTACTTTTTAAAAATACCTTTTCCATTTTGCAAAATTTCTTCAGCGTTTACAATTTGTAAAACAGAAGGAAAAATTTAAGTAAATGTAATTGAGCAGCTGGATTTGTATTTTTTAATTATTATGATATAAATCTGAAAAAAATCGCAGTGGTACCTAAATCCACCAAACGTCATCTTTTGACATACATTAGAACTTTCTAACACTTCCGGTTACGCCTGAAAGGGCTTTAATTTTGAATGTTTAAATGGAAATTTTTATATTTTTGGAATCTAGGAGTTATTTTGAGTATTTAGTGCCATTTTATAAAGTCTTTTCTTTTGTTTTAGGAAACTTGGTTGTGGTATTCATTTTGTGTGGACAAAAATACCAAGTTGGTGGTATCATTGTACGCAGAAAAAAATATCTGTTTTCATGGATCAGCTGTAGGGAGTAGACGGCTCAAATTATCATTCAAAACAGAATCTGACAGTAACACTACTGACGTTAACATGCAATTATAATTTGCTACGTTAAAGGCTACTAGATCGGAAGAGTTTTTGATCACTCTTTATGTTCGTTACAAAGCAACAAAAATTCAGAAACTTATTTTAGAATTTAGAACTAAAATATAGAGGTATACAGTGTACAGTGCATAAACATGTTAAAATTAGGTAGGACCTATACTTACATATGTACGTCATACGCCATTCATATTTCACAAATAATAATTATTGTTGTAGGTAGGTATCACGAAATAGCTATTTCAAATGATATGGTATCTATATACATGATTGCCTCCAGCTATTAGGTAATTAGTTCGTAAACAGTTCGAAATTTTATTTATAGACAAAGTTACTTAAGTATTTTTGTTGGTGGATGGATGATGAGACTGAAATGTGTATACAGTTCAGCAACATATAATACCTAATTATTATTGGTGTACATTTAAACACTATACACTGCACCAGCCCCTTAATTGCACCAATTATCGAATTCTTCACGAACATTTATCACCAAACTTTGGGTCGGCCAGGAACGCTTTGAAGTCTTACCGCCCGATTGTTGTTCTTAGAACACTGAAACAATTTCGATGGTATGACAAAATTAATTCAAATTTAAAATTAAAAATAAAGTCATTAGACTTACGGTTACTGTTCTCATCCAACGTTCATGTCACCTTGTTACATTTTGCTTCAGGGCTTATATTAATAAGTTTGTATACCAAAAATATTTGGAAACCTTTATGTGTAAAATCTTAAAAAGACGTGACATTTATTAACAACGAAACAACTTTTACGTAAATAAAACATACTAATAAACACACGAACGATGTAATTACGGTCTGATAGTATGTACTTACATAATACAAGGCATAAAACAGCGTAAATATACTCAAACATTTTAGCAGGAAATTAAGGCGAAAGATATTTCGGCGACTGCTTAATATGAGGTACGTTGGACGAGTACCCCGCCGGGTATTTCAACAAAACATTTGAACAGACGTGCATGGACTCCGAACCGAACGGTTTATCGTTTATCCAACCCAGGAGAAGGTTTTGGTACTTATTTTAACATCAACTAATTGTGACAACAGCCTTTTAGAGGTACCTATATCTACTTATTACTAATTTAAGTAGGGGAGACAGGGGTGAAAAGTAACAGAGGTAGGTTGTAACAGTCGAAATATTTCTGAAGGTGATGGTCCGATTGATGCATTATAAAAATTGCCTTGGGCCCTCTTAAACATCCCTCTGTCCATCATTAAGTATACGTTTTTGACTGGGAGGCTGATCACTCAAAAAAATTGTGTACAATTAATTCCAATCGGGAATCAATTCCAATAATTCCAGTTTAATTCCATTCTAATTCCATTAATTCCGATTTAGTTCCATTAATTCCCATTAATTCCGTCAATTCCATGAGATCAATTCCGATTAATTCCATCAATTTTCGATTAATTCCCTCAATTCCAGATTAATTCCAAGAATTCCATATTAAGTTCATTACTAATTCCATTAGCAAATTTAATTCTTTTCCAATACAGGGTGGTTCCTTTTTCACTGCTCACCATTGGCATCTCCTAAACTTAAGAGGTAGGAGGTCGGTTAAATTAGAAAAAAGTTGCACTATTTCTTGTCGATTAAGAATCTGAGGAGAATTTCCCGATATCTTGATTCCTTCTTGAGTTATCCCGAAAAGAACGATTGATGTTATTTAATTGAAACTTGGAACTTTTATATTTTTAACTGATTTTTCGGGATAATTCAGGAACGAATCAAGATACCGGAGAATTTTCTTCAGATTCTTAATCACCTAGAAATAGTGCAACTTTTCTCTAATTTAACCGACTCCGTATCTTTTACCGTTTAGGAGATCCCAATGGGGAGCAGTGAAAAAAAAACATCCTGTATACTTCCATTAATTTATTGCCAAATAAATTCTTCACCCTGTATACTTCCATTATTTAGTGCAAAATTAATTCTTTCTTGTAATACTAGACATACCTACATACTAGACCTAAGTCTTCAATTTTCAGGCATGGAGGTACTGTCAGGGGTCATTAGGTGCTTTATACAAAACTTTCAAAACGGAAACATTTTAATTATTATTAAATTAAAAACAATTAATTAATGTGTCGCCGAAGGCGATCTGTAGATGATCTTCCTGGTTTTTTTCGTAAGAGCCAAACACCAAGGTACTTTTCTTAATTTTCACCACTTGGTGTCTTCAGAAGGCTTGACCTGGCGCGCAACAGACGTTAGTAGAAAATTTTGTCTTATTTCGTTTGAAAATAAAATATTGTATTTTATTCGGAGTTTAAGGCGACATTATGTGACTCGTATGGATTTAATTCGCCTCGCTCCGCTCGGCGTCTAAACTTCCATACTCCGTCATATAATGTCATACTTAAACTCCTAATAAAATAAATATCTATTATTTTCAAACGAAATAAGACAAAATTTTCCAAACCTTTCGTGTTAACCAGTTGTGACAATCATGCACTTCACGTGTATATTTGGGCGCATGATGTACTTATCAATTCCAAATAATTCCATAATAATTCCAGTTAATTCCAACTAATTCCAGTTAATTCCAACTAAGTCCAATTAATTCCGGCTAATTCCAACTAATTCCATGAATGCCTTTTAAATTCCATCAATTCCAGAATAATTCCGTAATAATTCCATAATTCCGGAATTAATTCCAAGCCGGATGTACAACTAATTCCACTAGTGATCAGCCCCCCATTTTTGACTGCTTAGCTTATTTTCTCATCGTCGGAAAGGGTGAAACGTATACCTTAGACACAAATTTTAATATTATTACGAAAACGTGGGGAAAGCGCCCCGGGGTTGGTTGTACCAAAAGTGTTACAACTAGCCCCATACAGGGTGGTGAAGTTTACGTTGCCCACCATTGGGACACGGAAATCATCATAAGAGATCGAAAGTAGGCTAAATTAGAGAAAACTTGCGCTTTTTCAAGGTGATTAAGAATCTATAAAAAATTCCCCGATACCTTCATTCGTTCTTGAGTTATCCGGTAAAAACTGAAAATTGCAATTCTAAGAAAAAATAATGTCTTTCTAATGATTCTTCTGGTATAACCGGAAATGATCCTAAAAGGTACCTAAGTATTGTTTTTTTAAATTTAAAAACGGTGCATTTTGACTGGAAGTACCTATAGCCACGGTCAGCCTATCAAGTTTCGTTAAACTAGAAAATAAATAATATACGTATTTATTGTATTATTGAGTTTAGTCGCAGGTCATACCTATTACACGCATCAGTTTTCAATAGTGACGAGCTAAGGTACCTGAGCGAATCATCATTGTTGTTAATCTCCATCAATTTAATTTAAGCATGGAAGAAGTTCTTTATATTGTCACAGAATTATTCTAAATTTTAATTTGCTGGCATGATATCTTCATTATGTTAAATCAGGTTTGACACATAAAATTAATGAACTGAAAAATAATAGTTGCAACTAATTTCCACTTATAATGGATTTGACGACGGATTAGGTAATTGCCAAGAATTATGAATGGCAAATATAATGAATAAATTATGTTGTCTATAAAAGGTATAACTGGTAGGTATCATTTGATTAATCCAGTAATAAAAACGTAGGTATACCTACCCTGTATATTGTTTGCTTACTGATTGAACCTTCTTCCTGTCAATTAATTGACTTAAAAAAGGTGTTTTCTGATCGAGGCTTTATAGGCACATTAATTATTATCTTATTATCAACAATCTGTTGCGTCTAATTTACATATTAAAAATGCGTGAAACAAATAAGGTGACTTTCCTTGGTAGCGCGTTCTTTTAAGAAAGTTGTATGATGAAATCTAAGTCATTTGAATCCATGCACACATCAAACTCATTAGACTGAGGAATGGTGATCACTGTGATCCTTGCTGTGATCTTAAATGCTTCTTGCCCGAAATTGACCATAATCAGACCACAATTTATAACAAAAATTTAAATTTGATGCTAATCCTGGAATTAAACATGATGTTCCTAATTATTTTATGAGCACTCATTATTTCTCTATACCGGTAAAGAATAAAAATTTAGGAGGTATAGGTATAAGTACTTATATAACTCGTTTTTACGTCTAGGTTTTGTCCTGTCTTTCTTTTAACTTTATACTTATAAATAGCTAAATAGATTTTAGAGAATTAAATGATTGTGTCAATATTAATAGTTATTATACTTGGAGCGGATATAAATGAAATATCACAGTTCATAAAATTTCAATAAAAGCAAAACAGTTAAGAAATTATTATGCAATAATTTTGCTCTTAATGTCTGATGTAAAATTGATCTATATATATTCTTCTGCCAGGTGTTACATTATTCATAATTTGTTTTATGTTTAATGGACTGTGTCCAATGTAAAATAAGTCCAATTAACTATAGGCTAATAACGATAATTGTCCGGATTCTTACCCAAAATCTGTTTGAAAATTATTATTAATAGACCATGATACTAATGATCATTATTTTGATGAATCGATGCTGTCGCCGATACAATTCTGATTCATTATTAGGTACCTAATCCTGTCCAAAGATTTTCTACAAACTCACAACCCGGGAGACTTATTTCTTTTTTTTCTTCGGGCAGACAACAATACCTATACACAGCAAGAGCGTATAAACAAACTATTCAATTTACTGATAACCAGTGGTGATCTATACTTAATAACGATAATTATTTAAAATTTTGCAAATTGAGGAAATGGAAATATTTACATACAACAGGAATTCTTTTCTCTTTTTTTGTTTAATTTTATTCAACTTGGTCATTATATGTTTTGAGGCTGTCCACCAAACTGGGGCGCCGTGAAGGGCAACCACATTAAATTGGTGTCCAACCAATTGCAAACGAATGTAAAACACCAATCATCTGCAGGTTACGTCAGTTCTTGCATAATTTGTTCGTAGAAAACAAGTGCTAATAGCACTGGATCTATAATTCTACTCTGTATGACACCCAATTAGTAATACTTCTATGACTTACCCTCGAGAATAGTTATTAAGGGTTATTATGATGCGATAAAGTAACTGAAACTGCTTCTAAACTGAGCAAGTAAGTTGTTCATGTATGCGAGCACGTTAATATAATCTATGTGTTTTACATGTATAATAATAATTTAGATTTGAAACAGCTTTTCATTAAATGAGTGGTAAGAGCCGATGATGGTTGACAATTATTCTTATTAACATTTTTGTATTAATTAATGACATTCTCGCGCTGTCACTTTTTTTAGACCGGTGATCCGATAAATAAAAGATTGTCCACCTTGTGTCATCGATATCTCAACATGAATGTTTGGACATTTTTCCTTAATTGGATTTGGAGCGCAGGAGCAATGTGAACAAATACAATTCCTCTTTCTCTCGATATTATACTTGTACCTACTTATTTAAATTAAATCGAAATTAAATCATTTATAATACCTCCAAAAAACAAGGTGACATTTTAGAATGTTATTTTTATTTCACGATATCGTTAACAACTTTTTTTTTGGTTCGTCTCTACACCGATCATTTATAATTCATTAGAATTTAAGCTTAATACAGGGTGCGAGGCGAACGCTATAACTTTGTTATTTGTTATTTTTAACTAAAAACCAAATGAAATTGCTCATAAAACACTACAAACTCAAGATAGTTTTGATTTTTATCAACTTCAACTTGAATGTCAACTAGATGTCAACTTTTCATTTTCAAATGGACATACCCAATTTTTTTGCTCAGTTTAATAGCTGTTTTTTTCTGCGTCTTTTGATTTGATGTACAATAAGTTATGTTTGGTTTATAATTAGTTCTAAAAATAATTATAATTTTTTGTCACACTTTGTCACACATGAAAATTTAGTATAAAAATATTGAAATGTTGACATTAATATTAATTATTTTCCAAATTTATTGTGAACCAAACTCAACTTATTTTACATCAGAAGACGCAGAAAAAATCAAAACCATCTTCAGTTTGTAGTGTTTTATGAGCAATTTCATTTGGTTTTAAGTTCACTAAAATCGGACCACAAATGACAAAGTTATAGCGTTCTGGAGTTTTAATCTGGCACCCTGTATACCAATGCGCTTTTACGGCTGATATTATTCACGTTGATCTATTATTGATGATCAATTGGGTAGGAGGTGGTCTCTGATTTTCTTCGCTCAGATTAGAACGGTTGTAGACAATGGTTGTAGGTAGTAACAATATGAAATTACCATCAGTAAGCAATCAATAAAAATGTTGTATAGGAACTATACAAGCTGCATCGAATTGTTGCCCTACATACACTACATTAATTAAAGCAAGTATAGGTAAATGAAAAAAAATTCTGCAAGTTTTATGCTGGCAGTAAAAATTTAAAATTCATCAGACAGGAACGCAGAAAAACAGTTTAAACATGTGATGAAGAAGAAAAATAAATTGAACCGACTTCGCCGCACAGTTTTATTCTCGCGTATCCCGCCGTAATATATCATCAATGCAATATATTTTTTGGAATAGAACCTAATTAAAAATTCCTCTTAATTTCTCAAAAGAGAGATTTATGGAAGACGTTGGATTCATTTTCTAAAACAAAAACTCGAGAGTTAATTAGCCGAATATCGGCCGTCGACATGTGTTAAAAAATCATTAATCTATAATTAAAATCAAGAATGTGAAGAATGCACACCTACCGACCCGATTAAGCAAGTTAGTTGGCGTAATTCCTATACTTAAATTAGAACCCCCTTTGTTACACAGACAAAAACAAATTCTGGAAATTTCTGGGTACCCACCTATACTAAGTACTTAAGTAGTTACTAAAAGGAATATTATACATCATCTATGTGTACGAACAAGAAAAATTTTAAAAATTACCAGGTTTATGCAGAATAATGCACATGTGAATTTTGAATATTTTTTATGCCATATACCCCAAAGTAAAATCTTTTCGTGCATCCTATTAATCCTCAAAGTCTCTTTTATTGTCATTAAATACCCATCCATTAAAGTCGCTCTTTCCATGAATATCAATCATATTTAAGATCTACAGTCTACACTTCAAAATATAATTAATTAATATGAAACGTATATTAAGAGGTTTTTAACGGTGGAAGGATTGAAGAAGGCTTAGTTTGATGCTAATGAATTCTTTTGAGCCCACTGTGAATCTACAATATAGGTACATGATGCCGCTACTGAAATATTTACATCCTACTCCTATTATGCATTTGTAATAAAATATTTTTCGTTGCTAAGGATGCCTAATGCTGCACAGAGTGAGTAGGTAATACTTTAATTCGCGCTGTTTACAAGTAAAGCAACTAATTTAAAAAGAAAGAGAGAGAAACAGTGAGAATTAAATAAAAAATAAATCAAGATTCAAGAATAAGTAATCGTATTTTTTTTTAAATAAATAAGTGTTATAGCAATTAAGAACTATGACATCAAGTTACAGTGACAACAAAAAGGCTGAAAAATTGCTTTAATTTAAATTAAGGATCAAAACAGAAAGTTCTTTATAATTAAAAGAAATGCGTGGGCTATTCGATTGATGATTGTTGCAGGGACACACTGATCGATTTGGCTCAAATTTGGTACATGGAGATGGAGTGCTGAAAGGCTTTTGGAAGCAATTGCTCCACGGGAAGTGTCATTTAGGAATATCAACTTTAAAATTTTAAATATACTCATATACAGTGCCTCCCACTTAAGATGAAGACAGTTTCATATTTTCGTTAATTTTAGGAGTAGGAATATAAACTTTTGCACTGTTATAGACCCTTATGAGACGCATCTTTTAAAGCACTCAACTCAAATCTAGACAAAATTGAGCTTTCAAGATTTTTTTGGGAAAATTCAAAGTGCAAATTTTGAATTGAGACTCGGAAGGTATACATGGACTAAACTTTGTTATTATAATTTTTTTCGATAGCTTGATCGCGAAGCAAAATATTGAAAAATGGCCCTATTCGGAAGGTCGCAGTTAGGCCGGGCTTACAACTTACATTTGAGTTGAGTACCTCAAACGATGCATCTAATAGGGGTCTACGGCAGTACAAAGATTTATATCGCTACTCCCAGAATTAACCAAAATATGACAATGTCTTCATCTTAAGTGGAACACACTGTATATACCTTATTTTTTATGTCATTATTAGGAGGATCGTTAAATTCTAGTTCTAAAAATCTGTTAGGGATTATATTACACGTCGAAGAGCTGAACAAATTTTGGATTTAATCGGCCCACGGAAAGTGCCGTTTTGGCACATCAATTTCCAAATTTAAAATTATTCTCTCATTTAACCATCCAAAGATTTATTGTCACCATCAGAAAGGTCTTCAAATTCTGGTTTTAAATAAGACAAAATTCATTCGCATTTAGTACCCTTTGGGTAGAAAAATCGAAATTTTATAATAACACAAAAATTACGTTATAGCCCAAACTACTGAATCGATTTAGCTGAAATTTGGTACATAGAGATTAGGCTTAGAAAGGCTTTTGGGAGCAATTAGTCCACGGGAATAGCCATTTAGGCATATCAACTTTAAAATTTTAAACACAAGACATGGCAATCAAAGACCCACGCGAAGGGGAGGTTCCAGCCACTTCTCTACTGCCAATTTTTTCTTTGGTATCAGGAATGAACCCATTACTCACAAGGACATAGCCAGGATTCCAGTTAGGGGAAGCAAAGATTTAGAAGCTCATAAATGGGCTGACGTGTTGTAAAAAAATTACCCCCATCCCACTTTGGATCACATTTAATCGCAATCACAATTAATTATATGATTTTATTATGTTATCAAATTTAGAGGGAGCGAGGGAGGAAATCGCCCCCCCCCGGCCTCATCTTTACTACGTCTTTGATTACACAGAAGATTACGGGATTAATCATGCTGAAAATAGTTATTCAGTTTATTCATAACAACATTTCATTACAAGGTTTTACATCATAATAATTCCTCAACCTAATCATATGTCGTTTGTACGCCATCATGCGCCAATGAATATTTATGACAAATATTACTAATGACAATTTATGAAATGTCACGGAAAAAAATCTGCTCGATAATTGATTTTTTACCTTATGGTGTCCAGTACCATTGCTGGGGAGAAAATTTCTTAAATTTTTGCAATCAAAAACTTTGGATCTAATAACACTTAGGGTAGGTAGGTACTTACCTACTAATTCCCTTCTAAAAAAAGAAACACAAAATCAAATAAACAAACTAAAAGCAGGAGAAAAACAATACATAAAATAATTAGAAACGAAAGGAATAACCAACTCCTTATAGAAAACAACTTAATGGCATCACCAAAACGCTGAATACCTGAAAATACCATTTACAAAGGTAAAGATGTTTCTTCAGAGTGCAGGATTACGAGCCATTTTACTACATTTTTTATCGGGCTGTTATCAAGCCGTTAATTAATAAAATGACCAAAAACTAAAAATCTTGCATTCTGAAAAACACGCTTAATATGATTATTTTATTCATTAAGTATTGAACCAATCCAAAGGAGCATTTAGCATACCAGCAATCCTGATTACAGTGATAAGACTACAACGTCAACTTGACACTACTTACTCAATACTTTAATTCATAAAATAATCTGCAAAATACGATTCGTAGTCTCTTGGTTGCCTTGTTGAGTCCTCATGGCTGCACTACTTGTCAAATGGTAGATTTTTTTCGGCCAAAGAGGACTCGAGCGAGCTCTCGTCCTCTTTTTAGCCTAAAAAAATCTACCATTTTGACTCGTAGTTGGCAGCCATTCGGACGTCAAAACCCGCGGCAATCAAGAGACTACTCGTCGTATTACTATTGAAAATTTAAATTTAAAAATTTTCTGCTCAATTTATTTACTCTTTGTTTATTGTTAAATTATGCAACCATTTACCATGGATTTTTTATTTTATTCATCTTAAAATATGGCCGTAAGAGCCGTGTATTAATGCATTTGGACTACCCTGTACAACTAACGGTGCTGTCAGAACGGAAACATTTTACATTTTTTCTGTAAATTACGCTTTCGTAGATTGCCATCGTTTCATGCAACTTTAGTATTAGTGAAAAAAAAAAGGCAGCAGAGAAGCGGCTGGAACCTCCCCAACGCGTGGGTCTTTGATTTCCGTGACCTGTGTTTAAGATTTTGAAGTTAATATGCCTAAATGGCACTTCCCGTTAACCAATTGCTCCCAAAAGCCTTTCAGATCTTCAATTGACCTCCATGTACCAAATTTCAGACAAATCCTTCCAGTAGTTTGGGCTATAACGTGGTTTCAGTGTTATTTCAAAATTTCGATTTTTCTACCCAAAGGGTAATAAATGCGAATAAATTTTATCTCATTTAAAACCAGAATTCGAAGACCCTTCTAATGGTGGCAATAAATCTTTCAAAAATTTGTTTTGGATGGGTAAATGAGAGAATACTTTAAATTTGGAAATTGGTGTGCCAAAACGGCACTTTCCGTGGGTCGATTGAATCCAACATTTGTTCATCTCTTCGACGTGTAATACAATCCCCATGTGCAAAATTTTAGCCAAATCGGTTCAGGGGCTTGGGCTGTACCGCGATTTTAAAGTCCGATAAAAATCTCGATATTTTTAGTTTTTGGTCAAAAGGGCACTGACAGTGGATACATCTTTGGAAGCAGAATCTGAAGGCCTTTCTTATTGTGACGTGAAAAATGGGGGTTTACATTTAAAATTTAAAAGTTGATGTGCCAAAACGGCATTTCTGGTTGCACGATTGGCTCCAAAAGCTTTTCAGATCTAAGTTGGGTTATCACATGCACACGTACCAAATTTCAGCCAAATCGGTCGAGTAGTTTGGGCTGTGGCGTGTTTACGAACGAACGAACGAACGAACGAACGAACGAACGAACGTACGTACGAACGAACGTACGTACATACATACAGACACATTTTAAAAACCACTTTTTTGGGTTCCTGAGACCTCAAAACGTACAGATCCGGTCTTATCTCGAATTCGAAAATTTTAGTGATTGCAGTAACCTCCCTTTTTTTTTAAATGGTGAATTGGAGTGGGGAGGTTAATACCTAGCCTTAAATCTAGTTCCATATTATCCGAGAGATCCCACTTGCCCTGGCGTAAGTGCGAACAAGTGATTCCCATCCCACTTGCCCCATGCCTTATTCAGCGGTATGTTATTGCAAAAATCTTTTAATAAGTAGGTATTGCTGATTGTAGTGACTTGGCAATGGACATTTATTTGGCCTGTTATTAACGATTTCGACAACATTTCGGAAGATGTAGTGATGATTTTTTGTCTTTCCCATCGCTTTTACTGGCCTCAATGTGCAATGAAATAAATGAAGGCATTCGTTAATGACATTCATTACATTATAATCTTGTTCAGTTGATAATAAAAAATTATTCTTTTTGAAGGTTTTTAATTACCTTAATTACCCGAACAAACATATCATACAAGTAAATTGCATTCCCAACAAATCTTTCGCACTTTCCCCTAGCACGGGAAAGTGGGAATATGGCGGGAACGAGTAGGGAATTTATTTATTTAAAAATTTATTGTCATGAAGATTGGATTCGGCCTTTTTCGGCCTTTTTTTAATAATATCCAAACCATGCGACATCCAAAATTTAAACAATGTAGCAAATATAATTTGTATAATAGGTACTGAACATCGAAATTCATCTATCAGAAAAAGCGTACCCACTTCCCCACCTTACCTTAAGGACTTTATTGTTTTTAAGTAAATAATAATTGGGTGTCAATTAAGCAAATTTCGCGTTTTATGTGATTTTTAGGTGCCTATAATTCAAACTCATTTGCGTTACCATGTTGTGCACCCCTTCACAATGCTTACGTTATGTCAACCCCCAAAAAACTGAATTTACAGTTTGCTTATTTTTCTTGTTATTATGGTTGTGAATAATTATTTTACTTAACTGATGCAGATAACTCCAGTTAATTCAAATTTTCATCCCCCTTCATAATTTATTGTTCAACCCCATGCAAAAGCATTCATTTCGTAAAATTCACACAAGTTTCGGCAATTCTACTGAATAAGTTGAATTGTATATATTTCAACCATCAAAGTCTAAATTTGCATAATTTGGCTAATTTTCGCGCTATTTTCTGTCATTCCACTTAACTACAGTTAATTTTCACCTCCTACCTGACAGAAATTTCTTCACCCTCCTAAGCGTTTAGTTTTGCAAAATTAGCCGTAATTAAGTTTTTTCGGTACCTAATTTTACTCACCCCCTCCAAAGCATTTCGCAAAATTGACTTAGATATCTTCCGGTTTGGTTTTGGTAATTCTACTTAACTGCCCACTTTATACTTTGTACGCAAAGCCACAATCCGCAATTTACCCTTTCACTTTTTTACATTTCGGATTTGCAGAACCTCCTGATTAAATTACTTCTCTTTTTTAATTTGTGCAAACCAGTTATCCCTAATTGTAACCAAGTTACTAAAATTATTATTATGCCGTATTTACCTCAATTAATTCTGGTAATTACGCCATTGTGTTACACAATGCAGCTTCTGAGAGCAATTAAGTTGAAGTTTAGAACCCGTCAAAAGGTTTTGAATAATTACAGTGTTTTGTTTCAGAGAAAGATACATTATTTTCTTTAGCTGTTTTGATAAATGACTTTATGCCCACGTTCCTAAGTAAATGTATACTTACATATATTCATACTTGAAGGCGAGCTTAAAGGTATATACCTACAGGATGGTTCCTTTTCACTGCTCACCATTGGCATCTCGTAAACTAGAGGAAAGTTGGATTATTTCTTGGTGATTAAGAATCTGAAGAGGATTCCTTGATATTTTGATTCGTTCCTAAGTTTTCTAAGAATTGAGATTCTAAAGAAGAGTTCATATCTTCTTTATGATTGACGCTATTTTAATAAAAGTTGGAACTTTTATATTCTTCGCTGTATGTAAGTTACCTAGAATTTGCAAAATTGTCAAATTTTTTCATGTTTCTCCCTGTAATACACTTTCAACATTTGCCCGTTCAGATTTTCTGTCAGGAGTGAAAAAAATGCAGATCATATCAATCCTGGTTAGGTGGAAGAGCAGTCTAGCTGAACCTCGCCAGGACTCAAAAATAAATAGAGACACTATTGCTATTATTATAGTTATTTATTTGAGAGAAGGGATGGGCCACTCCGTGGCGCGTCGTGTCCCAAACATCCCTTCTCTGAAAATAGAATACCACTTTTAACACGCATATTATACACTATTTTTTCTACAAACACGATTAAATGCAGAAGTTTTCAAATTATTAATTGAAATCGTCCATGAAATTCACTGTAACTAAAACATAGTGACAGTTTATTGCAGCGGCTTGTTTAATTCTTATTGCATTGTCACTTTTAACACTGAGTGCTCAAAGTAAATCACTTTTAACACCAGCGTCAAAAGTAAATGACTTTTAATACTGGTGTCAGAAAAATTGTCAACAAACGTTAAAACAAGTATTAAATAGTGTTCGTAGAAAACTAATAAAATTTTGTTTCAGAGAAAGATACATTATTTTCTTTAGCTGTTTTGATAAATGACTTTATGCCCACGTTGCTAAGTAAATGTATACTTACATATATTCATACTTGAAGGCGAGCTTAAAGGTATATACCTACAGGATGGTTCCTTTTCACTGCTCACCATTGGCATCTCCTAAACTAGAGGAAAGTTGGATTATTTCTTGGTGATTAAGAATCTGAAGAGGATTCCTTGATATTTTGATTCGTTCCTAAGTTTTCTAAGAATTGAGATTCTAAAGAAAAGTTCATATCTTCTTTATGATTGACGCTATTTTAATGAAAGTTGGAACTTTTATATTCTTCGCTGTATGTAAGTTACCTATAGAATTTGCAAAATTGGCAAATTTTGTCATGTTTCTTTTAACTCGAATGATGATGAATTTGTCATCGAAATATTTAAATTTAAACCTTATCCTGTAATACACTTTCAACATTTGCCCGTTCGGATTTTCTGTCAGGAGTGAAAAAAATGCAGATCATATCAATCCTGGTTAGGTGGAAGAGCAGTCTAGCTGAACCTCGCCAGGACTCAAAAATAAATAGACACTATTGCTATTATTATAGTTATTTATTTGGATGGGCCACTCCGCTGCGCGTCGTGTCCCAAACATCCCTTCTCTCAAAATGAAATACCATTTTTAACACGCATATTATACACTATTTTTTCTACAAACACGATTAAATGCAGAAGTTTTCAAATTATTAATTGAAATCGTCCATGAAATTCACTGTAATTAAAGCATAGTGACAGCTTATTGCAGCGGCTTGTTTAATTCTTGTTGCATTGTCACTTTTAACACTGAATGTTAAAAGTAAATCACTTTTAACACCAGCGTCAAAAGTACTTTTAATACTGGTGTCAGAAAACGCCATTTTTAACAATTGTCAACAAACGTTAAAACAAGTGTATTTAATAGTGTTCGTAGAAAAATAATAAAATTATTATACATATAGTTTCTAAACAAGCCCGACAAGTCATGACAGCGACAACCCCATGTACCTATCTACTACAAACGCATCGCTGTATATGTATACTGTGTACGTATAATTCTCGATTGTTACACGTTGACAAATTGATGCCTGAAAATCCTCGTTCCTCGAGCTCAGATTTAAATTGATATCTGCGTCTGTTGCTGTTATGATAGTCATAAAATTTCTAGGCATGTTAATAGCTTCAACGATAGGTCCGATTATCGAAGTTTACATTGTAAAAATACGAAATACTTAGGTATGTAACTTAGGTAAGTAAGTAGGAGTAGGTATACCTTTACTTCGGGAAAATACGTAACGGTAGTTAACGATCCTATCATCTGATGCCTGTTAACCTTCCGTTTCTTAATTAACTGATTGAAGGTAGATAACTCGCCTTATTAGTTCTTCATAACGTCAATCGTCCACACACTCAAACTTTTAAAACATAATTACTAGGTAGTCCTTTGGAAATGTAGTTTTTGAATGTAAAAATCATGTCAGCATGATGTGAGGGTCCAGGTTTAAGCAATCAATTTAATGCGCAGACTATGCGATGCATCCACAAAAAAAGAATGGATTTTGGCTTTACGTTACCATAAACTGCATAATGTTTCAATCAATTTCTCCATTCATAAGATTAGGAATCACGAGACGCAGATGCTAAGTGTAAAGAAACTAATATGCGTATCTTTTGCACAAAAAAATTATTACAGCTGTATTTTCCCGTGTTCCGTCTTCCTTCCTGATATACTTTCAGTGGCGCACCCAGAGAATATGTTTAAGGTGGGGCAATAAGACAACCAGGAGGGCAGCCCCTGCGGAAAACCAAAATTTGAGGTGCGAAAATATTTTGCCCCTCCCTCTTCTGGGGCTCAAAGTAGCTTTTTATTAATCTTTTCTAAAAATAAATCCGTTTTTCAATAAGTATGTACCCCCAAAGTCTTACTTAACACGTTTCGTTTCGCTCTTCGTGCCCATACACCTTGGCCCGGCCCTGGTCATCTACCTACTTATTTATAGAGTTTTGTAGATGTGATAGTACGGAAGCGTAGAAGTGCCACATTTTTCTCTTTTTTATTTTCCAAATTATCACAAAAAATGTGTAAATTTCTGAAGAAAAAACTGTAAATTTACACAAAAACTGTAAATTTACAAAGACTGTAAATTTACACAAAAACTGTAAATTTACACAAAAACTGTCAATTTACACAAAAACTGTCAATTTACACTTGTAGCGCCCACTCAGATTCACCTTTTGAGTAAATTGACAGTTTCTGTGTAAATACAGTTTTTGTGAAAATTTCATATTTACATATTTGTGGTAATTTGGAAATAAAAAAACAGAAAAATGTGGCACTTCTACGCTTCCGTGCATTCCACTGTTATCATCTCAACACGCTTCGTTTGAAGCAAAGTAAATTGTTCTTAATTGAATGCAAGTGTAGATGTTTGTCGAGAACGGCTTGAAGTAAATGTTAACGGCACCTCATCTCATCTGCAACTTCTTACTTCACATCAAAATGAACAAGTATGATGCGGGTATTAAACCGGCACCGACAGTGCGGTAATAAATATGTCTCGTACCGTACTTTGTATACATCGAGACTATTAGTCAATAGTCAGTCTAACTGGATTGTTACTGACGTCTCGTTTATCAATATCCTTAAGTATTATTTCTCTCTGTACTAAAAAATAGCTTTTTACCAAACCCTAGGACAGCTTTTATGGTTTGCTCTACAAGCTTCATAATTTGTTCGCTGTTATAAATGCTTATTTGAACTTGAATATGAATTAATGAGTTTTTGCACTCCATCAGACAGTATAAGTACAACTTTAGTGCCTTTTTTATAGGGACTGAGGTATAAGGAGATTTTTTTTTCAAAAATCCCAAAGGATTAAATGTAGAAATTTTGCCTCTTTTACTAAATTTTTTTCATTTTTAAAATACATTCACGATTATTGAAATACATTTGCATGTACTACAGAAGCGCCCAGAGGCCTTGTAAAAAAACTGGTGAAATCAATTTCAAGTTACCGCGAAAAAGATGAAAATAATTCCAATTTTTGAATTTATTATACCAAAGGGGAGTATTATTATTATTGAAATCGATAGACTTTATGTAGATACAGTATGCGAGCGTGAATACCTAGACATATGTACACCCTGTTCTTTTTCTATGTCACTAAAGGTGGAAAATATCCATATAGTAACCCATTGTTGCAACAATTGATTGCCATGGATTTTTTGCATACCTTTAGTCACATAGAAAAAGAACAGGGTGTATACCTAAATTTACAGTAATGACTGCTCTGCTACACTGGTGACTTGGTGACAGATGATCGAAACTTGCGGCAAACCCCAAACGTTTACGGAATTTGCATACACTTACGGACTAATTGGTCCTCATTTTCATAAATTAAAGCAGTCTTGACGAACTCATTTTGCCATCAATCAACGGTCAGATTAAGGGAATTAGATTGTAAAAAAATACTTTCATGCACCTGGCTTAAACGCACAAGAATGTGCACCCGCAAACGGTTAAGTTAAGTTTTTCGTTTTTCACTATGAAGCACATAATTGCGTCGGTTTTACCTAGGTATATATAATTATCTATGAATCTATGTATACCGGGTGGGAACTATTTCAATGCTAACTATAACAGATAGAAGTTCGGTTAAATTACAAAAAAATTGCTGTTTTTGAAGGTGATTAAGAATCTGTAAAGAGTTCTTCGATATCTTGACTCGTTCCTGAGTTATTCCGAAAAAACGGAAAATTGTTTTTCTAATCATATCTTTCTAACAGTTGATGTTATTTAAATGAAGCTTGAAACTTTTATATTATATTTTTGACAGCTGTCAAGTCAGTGCCATTCATTGGCAGAAATTTCCTAAGCCTTTTAGATTTTGAGTATCGACAGTCAACTTTTCTTTTTCTTATGGCTGCCATATGGGATTTTAACATGATTAGACACACAAAAAATTAGCTTTACACAATATATACAAGTTCTAAGTTTCATTTAAATAGCATCAACTGTTAGGAAGATATGATTTTTTCTTTAGAATGTCAGTTTTCAGTTTTTTCGGAATAACGTAGGAACGAATCAAGAGTCGAAGAATTCTTTACAGACCCTTAATTACTTTCACAAAGAGCAACTTTTCATTATTTAACCGAACTTCTATCTCTTATATATATCTACGGAGTGATCAAACAAAAAACGATTAAAGGGGGCCACGAATATATACGTCGTTGATTAATTACTACTAGGGTTTCTTGAGTTCTATCGGCTGTCAGTCGACCATTACTTTCACGAAGGACATCAAAGAAAAGCATTTTGAGGTTATTTTATTAAGTTCAATTTTTTCAAGTCAGCCAATCCTGATCGTTTTTTTATTTGATCATTCCGTACCAATAATTGACCGGTAAAAATATTCAAAGGTATAGGTATGTACTCGTATGTGGAGACGTATTATATAGATAATAGGTCGTCTTATCAAAAAATACAGTTACAGTATCTAACGTCATAACAAAATTAACAATGAGATCATCATTGAGATTATCGTGATTGAGATCATTGAAAAGTGAAAAGAAGTAGAAGAGCCTACAGGTTTATATAAATTTAATTGAAGCGTATACAGGTAAATAATTATATGGTAACAATGAAAGGAATCGTTTCGAACTGATGTTAAATTAGAATTTATCCAAAAGCTGTTTCTATAGTTTTATTTTTTCTTACGTTATAAGTCCGGTAAATCAAATTTCACAGTACAAGTGAGATGTTTAAGAACGAGGCGACGTAGGAGCCGAGTTTTGAAATTCGAAACGAGAACTGTGAAAGGTTTACCGGACGCATAACGTACCTACAACGTTTTACTTCATACTGTGGTGCACTTTGCTTAGTTTTAAGGACTTTGAGGACTACAAAATCTAGTCATTTAGTGGCGAATTCTGTAAAATAACGTCAATATAATCCTTGTCATCAGCTTATTGTTTAGTTTCGAATTTCGATATAGCAATGATTGACTAATTATATTTGTTTCCACAGATTGCTACAGCAACAATTTTACTTATTTAAAGTGCTTTGTGCTTCTCAGCCTTTTCGGAAAAATAAGTCAGTAAAATCTTCTCAGAAATATCCTTCAATTTCTTTTTCTGCAACCAATCTTCGAAATGTTTGACTTTCCGATTCACTCATTTTTTGCCACTTTTAGCACTGTTTTGGCCAAAATGAAAATTGAAAAACAAACTTGTTGGCTTGACTACACCGAGTAGCCACTAGATTCTCTCAATTTCATGTCAGGTGACAATTCATGTCAAATTAATACAAAATCAAACGTTAATGCATTGATTTTAAATACTACAATAAAATGTAAAAGTAGATAAAACGATGTACGTTTCGAACGATCATATTACGATACTTGATGGATGCACATCCATCGCGTATCGTAATATGGATACTGTACGAAACTTAGGTACATCGTATTACCGGACTTACTTAAAACGTAATAAGCAAAGTCTCATTTGCTCCAGGCCCAATTTTCATACCTAGTTACTATTGTTATAAACAATCAAAAACTAACGTAAAATTTTATTTTCTTGTCAAATATAACTCTTAGTATGCTCAAAAATCTATATATTTTTTACAAATTAACTCATTTTAATCCCAATCGATGGGATTATTCGTTTTTGTAAAAAAATTATCGATAATAAACACCACTTGGGAATAAAATAAAGTATACCAATAGTATTTTAGAAACATGTAGGTCCCTATTGTTCTTGAACTCATCGATTCAATTATTTAAAATCGTTCATTGGGTTGCAATTGCAAACATAAGCATACAATGCGTGAACTATAAAATATGCAGCGAAATTGAAATCGCGATTTGAGGATCCTGTAATCAATTTTTATCACGCCGACAATTTACATACAGAATGCATAAATTTGAAGATCAGACAGAGATCACATTATCTACGTTGCTCCAGTTGTTGGTTTTACCAATTAACCATACAAGGTGTACCACGCTCCCTAGTTGATTTTTTTCAGCCGATAAGTAACGCAAAAAAACTAGTTTCAACTCAAGCACGGTGCAGTTAATGATCTTGCATTTTATTCAATTTTACGGTTGCCTCAAGGGTGGAAAAAAATCCAAGACCATGAGACATTTTGGAGGATAATTCGGTAACTTTGATCTGCATCGACATGGCTATCGTTTACTGTATGACTGACTTCGTAACTTAGATTTTTGGTAGTTCGGGTACTGGTGGCGCAACAGCATCTGATAATTGTATAGCTTGTTCTTGATCGGTAGGTACTAATAATTTTTAGGAAAACTTATTAGGCTTCCTTTCAAGTTTTCAAAATTTTTTTAAGTTTTGCCAGAAGGGCGCAAGTTTGAATACATTTTTGGAAACAGAATTTGATGGCGTGATTACAAACGAACATATGTATACAGAACGAAAAATACATACATACAGACACAGACACATTTTAAAAATCACTTTTTTGAGTTCCTGAGACCTCAAAACGTGAAGATCTGATGGTATTATCTCGAATTCGAAAATTTTAGTGATTGCAGTAACCTCCCTTTTTTAAGTGGTGAAGTGGAGTGGGGAGCTTAAAAATTGGTGTTCATCTTTTAAATTTGCCAAAAAGGCACTTGTAGTTCGTGGATTGTCACCAAAATATCATTAGGCCACCTCCTACACGTGTCAATGCCAAATTATATGTATGTATAACCCACTGGCAAATTTTGGTAAAAATCCGTTGGTTACTTTCAGCGTAATATTGCTCACATCATACAGGACGTTATTTGTTAAATCTATCCACCTCGTATAGAGGGGGACATCTGAGCGCGAATTCCGGCAATTTTTTTCACTTCTGGTTTAACTGGAAATGGCATTACCTATAAGTTTGTTTTTTCAAATGGATGGCATTTACCTGGTCGGATGGACCAAGCGATAACAGAGACCGTACAGGCAGAAATTAATTAGGTACTCCTACCTACCTGCTGTTCGAACAGTAGATGGTCAGCAAAATAATCAGTTCTGTGTGAGCATTTTCATTTTTCTAAGCAATTCTATATGAGCCAATAATAAGTACTATAACAGAATTGTACTTATACAGAACATCATAATAATACGTATTTATAGGTATTTTTATGTTTGTCCTATATTATCGCAAATAATCTTTAGTAATAATATGAAACAGCGGGTACCTACATATGTTTAGATTAATTAACATTTGTTAGAAGTTTGCTTCATACAAGTTCTGTTAAGTTACCTTGTCTGGGGGAACAGAATAATCAAGTGAAAACATAATGGTTTTATCAGTTAATCTTGTAGAACATTTTCAAGCAATTACTTAACTTAATTTTATTATGAGACGGTATGCAAATCACTTAATCAGCTTCGAAGAGAAAATATTTATTATTTGTACCACAGTGTGACCAAGGAGCCTTGCAATGATCCCGCAGCCCTGGGCATTACCATATCTATTGGCTTTAATTGAAACTACGCGAAGATAATTAGGAGTAATTTATAGATAATTACCTCAATTTGTATCTTTTTATTATAAATGATGCCGAGATTGCAAGTAATCTAACTGATGATACATACTACGGCAGACAGGTGAACGACCTGATTCATATAAAAATTCCTTAGTGATATCGGCATCTTGGGTAAATTTTAGGACATATTACAGAATTTTAACTTGTTTTATTCGTCATGGTTTTCATTAACAATTTCACATTCAATTTAATTTGAACGGAGTTAATTACGCCCGCCACCCTTTTGATTTATAGTGGAAAGGTTTCAGTCGGCTTTTTGAGCAAAAGTAATTGATTAATCTTCATAAAAAAACAGCTTAAGTAAATTGAAGCGGCTGGTTCATTAATGGAGATTTGAAAACGAAAGTCTCGGCTGGAATCTTTTTTGGCGGTTCTATTCATCGCATTTTTGTTATTAATCAAGTGTTATTCTCTTCTGGCTCATAAAACGAGATATAAATCTCAATAATGATTTTTAACGGATTGTCCCATTCTCATCTTCTGATATACTCTTTGCAGACGCAAAGCCAAAATGGCAAAAATATTTCAAAAAAAATTATCAAAAACAAAAATTCGGACATTTCTTATATCATCTGATCATTTCTGAAGAATGACTTAAAATTCGTTTTTCGTCGATCGTACTGGAAACGTCACATTCTTGAGATGCAATTACCATCCGAAAGGTTACGTTTCCAGGATTGCGTCATTTGCTATAGGCAACGCGCACTAGCTGTACAGAAATAACGCTTTTTTCTGCCTAGGGCAGAAAAATATTCCTGTACTTTTCATCAAAAATAGTTCCAAATTTCATTATTTCTGTCTAGTTGCACGATCGATGAAAAAATAGTAGGTATGTGCAACACGAAGGAAAATATATATTTTTCCTACTAGTTACACAATATACTATTGTTTATATTTAGGTGCCCATATACTTTTAACCAGTTTTTACATACCTAACTACATGTTATATTGTGCTTAGGTATGTAGGTTTACCGAATAAAATCGTACCTATCTCTCGAGGTACCTTTGAAAAGAAATAAAGTGTTTAAAATTTATAGGTAGGGTGCGGTATACTTCTGTCGTCGGATTATTCCGCGAAGTCGCACAAATAAGCAGTTTGCACTTTGCATGTAAAATGATGAAAATATTTCGGATTTATAGTATTTGTCATTGCGGATTAAGGTGGGTAATCAATGAGTCTATATGTAAATGCCAAATAATGAACCGTAAAACAACGTCCTACACAAAAATTTCTATTGAAATTCTAGTTTGATATCCGATGGGAGGTTGATCTTCCAAAATTTGCATATTCTTTAAATATTGATTGATTTTTCAGTTCATCAGTATAAAGTAGGGTAATTCCTGGAGTCTAACCACTTTTTTAAACGACAAAGTAAACGAGGTAATAAAGCCAATTTTGGTTTATCTACTTAGTTGTAATATCCCTTTAACATATTGTGAAATTATACTGAATTGTACATATGGAGGTAATAAAGCCTCTTAATTTTATTTTTACCTTCTACGCCTCGCGGAAGTGTCATTTTGGCGCATCGACTAATATTTTTAATACAAACCCCTATTTTTCATGTCCCCATATGAAAGCTCTTTCAATTCTGCTTCTACTTGGTGCCTCTTTGGCTAAAAATCGGATTTTATAGCTGATTTTTGTTCAAGCCGAAAAACTTTTCGGAAATAGTTATTTATATTACAAGTACGCAAAATAGAGGACGAATCCAAGATGTTTACGGACGAGGCGCTATATGGAATAGAAGGATGACTATTGCCAGTTGCCACCTACCAAGTGTAGCACCACCTTCTGGACTATTACAAAAACCTAGAAAACTACTTTGTCCCATTCATGCCACCTCTCCCCTACGTACGTACATACACACAGACACATTTTAAAAACCACTTTTTTGGGTTCCTGAGACCACAAAACGTATAGATCCGGTCTTATCTCGAATTCGAAAATTTTAGTGATTGCAGTAACCTCCGTTTTTTTTTAAATGGTGAAGTGGAATGGGGAGGTTAAAATGTATTCCCACTTTGAGGCAAAAACCTAAAAATTTCAAGATTGAGTAGCATAAAGCGACAAATAATTTCTGACTTTGTTAACCTTATGTGATAGGTGTGTTATTAAATGATTCGAGATGGTAGAATTATTTGTCGAAGGATTCACCGTTGGGGAGGTTCCTGTCGCCTCACTGGCTGCCAGTTTGCTTAGAAATTCATGTTCAATATATATTTCATTTGTGTTGTTTTAACTGTGGACCGTCTCTCCCGCAATTACCCCATGCAAAATGATTTTTTAACCTCCCCAACTCCATCACAATTTTTAAAAAATGGGAGGTTACTACAATCACTAAAATTTTCGAATTTGAGATAGCACCAGATCTTCACGTTTTGGGGTCTCAGGAACCCAAAAAAGCGGTTTTCAAAATGTGTCTGTGTGTGTACGTACGTTTGTAAACACGCCACAGCCAAAACTACTAGACCGATTTAGCTGAAATTTGGTAAGTGTGCATGGGATAACCCAACTTAGATCTGAAAAGCTTTTGGAGAAAATCGTGCAACTAATATCTGTCCGGGATCCACACGACCGAGATTCACCCGATTTCCATGGCGATTCATTGTTGACAACAATGATTCACCATGGAAATAGGGTGAATCCCGGTCGTGTGGATCCCGGACAGACTATAGAAATGCCATTTTGGCACATCAACTTTTAAATTTTAAATGGCCTTCAAATTCTGCTTCTAAAAATGTATTCACTCTCAGTGCCCTTTTGACCAAAAATTAAAAAAAAAAATTATTTTTATCGGACTTTAAAATCGCGGTACAGCCCAAGCCCCTGAACCGATTTAGCTGAAATTTTGCACATGGGGATTGTATTGCACGTCGAAGAGCTGAACAAATTTTGGATTCAATCGGCCCACGGAAAGTGCCGTTTTGGCACACCAATATCCCACTTTAAATTATTCACTTATTTAACCATCCAAAACAAGTTTTTGGAAGATTTATTGTCACCATCAGAAAGGTCTTCAAATTCTGGTTTCAAAAAAAATGCAGCAGTGAAGCGACTGGAACCTCCCCATCGCGTGGATCTTTGACTTGTGTTTCTAGCCGAATTAGCACAGAAATTGTATAAGACTGAGTTTCAATGACGGTTTTAGAACTGCCTAAAAAGGATTTACTTATACCTACTTTTCTCTAATGAATGTTTCAATTTGTGTGTTCTAAAAAAGTTCTAAAACCATCATGGAAAGCAGTCATACATTTTCTTTGCTAATTCGACTAGAAACCCAAGTCAAAGATCCACGCGATGGGGAGGTTCCAGCCGCTTCACTGCTGCATTTTTATATTAATTTAGTAATTCTTTCGTAAAATACTATAAACTCGATTATACATGTTGATTATGTTATGATGCTTGAAGGAACTTTAGAACAGCAACTCGTGAGTACTGTATAATTTAAAACTGTTAGGCGTGGGATTGAAAACGAAATTAGATTGCTATATACCGATAGGTACTAGGTACAAATGTTGCGTGACTAAATTAAGGTAGGTATCTTAATCACGCGAAGAATATCTTCTGGACACAAGGCAAGGTTTTAAATATTTCATTTTAGACTTCGTTTTAGACCCAAAATTTGTCTCGGCACTATTTTTACTTTAATACCTATCTACATATAGGTAATGAATGTCAATATAGTTTTGATGGGAAATTAGCAACCAATCAATTATTTAAATTGGACTGCTCAATCTTAAAAAGTCTACACATATTAATTGGCCATCTTCTGACATCTCTTGACTGAAAGATATGTTAAAGTGGTTCATTAGATATAGTGAGTCAATCTAGGTACAAATCAGATAGGTATGTCAATAAGCCAAAACGTCATGATCGTCATGTCACAAACACATAAATGGGAGAGTAGTTGACATCAACATATTATGCATAACAAATCGCCAATAAAAATTGTCGCAACTATGTGCGTGCGTGTCGATGTTATGTCCGCACTGTCTATATAATTTTTCTTTACAATTTTCCGTGAAATTTGCGATCCCGAGGACTCCTGATGATGGGTAAATACACTGCTACACCACTACAGGTATATGTATACAATAATATAAAACTTTAGACACCCTTATTTATATAGGAGATGTTCATTATAATGATTTATAATAACCAAAAGTCGTAGACCCTATCCTGTTTTATCTTTTTTTAACTTCTACGCGGAGCCAAAAACATGAATTCTTTACGTTTTAGGGTCCTGGGAACCCAAAAAAGTGGTGTCTCTGTGTGTAAACACGCTACCGCTCAAACTGCTGGACCGATCTGGCCGAAATTTGATATGTGCAGCTTTTATGACGCAAGAAAGAAAGACTTTGAACTAAATCGGCCCACGAAAAGTGCCGTTTTCGGCCCTCAACCCCCATTTTTCACACCATGGGAAAGTTCTTCAAATTCTGCTTCCAAAAATGTATTAACACTTAATGCTCTTTGGCAAAAAAATTATCAAGGGCTACAGCCGAAACTATTGAAGATATCGAGATGAAATTTTGCGCACACGTTGTAGGTGATGTTGCGATTTTGGGTCAAATCGGTCGGTTACATTATAGCCAGATTTATACGTTTTTATGTATAGCGCCTTCATACATTTACGTAGAAAAAGTGCCTTTCTTTAGCGAACGCTATGCCTAAACGCTTGAAAATGGAACAAAATCTTATTTAGAAGAATTGTTGGCAACAGAAAGATCTATACGACAAAGCGCACGACAGCATCATGTAAGTATATCTATGATAGAGGTAGCCTACAATAAGCCTTTTTGTGTGCATTTCTTGTGAAAATCGGTTTGAGTGTTTATTGTGGACTATCCTTCAATTCAAAGATACGTATGCTGTCGTGTACTTTTTTCAAAGTATTTAATAATATCCTTTCCATTCCATCCTTTAATAATAATTATGAAGTGAGTAACTTTTGGACTGCACTTGGAGTTTGTATAGATTGTGCAAAAATCTATATCAATTAGTTCGTCAAAAGAATGGGTATATATTATAAAAAATAAAACAGGATTACAATCGGAAAATAAATGGAAATGATATTAGGAATGTGAAATGTGATAATAGCAATACTAGGTAAGTAAATTAATATCTGATGACAAATTGAATTTATCAAGAGATCTGTTCCATTGAACACGAATTGGAAGCTAGTATACGTTATGTGCTCAGTTATGAAATGATATATTCAGATGGTGGTGACAGAATTTGATGGATGGCCCCCTTTTAACTCTCACGAACAAGCCTTATTTATTTTTAAAAAATTAACCAATTATCTTTTAACATTTCTTTTTAAGTAACCTTTAATAACACTTGTTGGTCTAGAAACCGTAATTAACAACCGTTCTGTGATAGGTCAAAGGATACGAAGCATCCTAACAATTATTTTTCCTTTAAATCTTAGGTACCTACCTGGCTAGGGCCAGGTAGTAGTAGGCTAAGTCAACTAAAAACTAGGTGCTCATAATATCATATTTTTGATGAGATTTAGGGCGAAAATCGAACATTTTACATTATGAATATTTACGAGATTATAAGGTCATCGCAGCATTGCCTTGTTCATCCTAAAACAATCTCACAATGATTCAACGTCCTATCCCATCAGATTCCCAGAGGCTATATTCTGAGGGTGGAGCAGAGGAATAATTTAATGTTCTGGTTCTGGTTAGACAATTTTTATACAGTGTTTCTAAATGAATATTATATCATTGTCTAATGTTGATGAGATGATTACCAGATTGCTGAATAAAGGGTGGGCCATTTTACTTAGATATTCCTATTTTACCTATGAGTTTGAGATCCACAATTCCACAAGCACGTATATACTTTGCGAAAATGGGCCGTGTAGACAAGTGAACAGGAAAATTTTTAGACCGCTCGTCATTGTGACTAATTTTACACTTTCTGACAAATTGCGACATAGGTTAATATGAGAATTTTCATTATTTTCCGCCAAAATGGTAAGAACTGTGAATAGATTTTTGATAACAAAAAATGAGGCCTTGCAGTTAAAATTTTACGGTTGATATGCCTAAGTGGCCCTTCCCGTGGACCAATTGCTTCCAAAAGCATTTCAGGTCATCAACGGGCCACACAATCTCCATGTACCAAATTAGCCAAATCGATCTAGTAGTTTTTAGTGTTATGCAAAAATTTCCATTCTTTTTGTCCAAAAGGTACTAAGTGCGAATGAATGTCTTATTTAAACAAGAATTTGAAGACCTTTCTGATGCTGACAATAAATTTTTTTAAAACTTGTTTTGGCTTGGTTAAATCAGAGTATAATTTTAAACTTCAAAATTAATATGCCAAAACGGCACTTGTCGTTTGTCGATTGCCACCAAAAAATGTTCAGCTCTTCGACGTATAATGCAATCTCTATGTCGAAATTTCACATTCACACAGACACATTGTAAAAACCACTTTTTTGGGTTCCTGAGACCTCAAAACGTATAGATCTGGTCTTACCTTGAATTCGAAAATTTTAGTGGTTGCAGTAACCTCCCTTTTTATTAAATTATAGCGTTGGGGAGGTTAAAAAAGTGGTATTGCTTCGCTTAAGTTTTATGACTGATTTACAATGGAATTACAGGGGTCAGTAGTTTTATTATAACAATCCTATAAGAGGGGGTTAAGGGCAGAGAAAAAGTGGTCTTGCTAAGTTATATGACTGGTTTATAACGGAATTACAGGGGCAGTAGTTTTATAAAAGTTTTGTAGTTAAAAATAGGAAAAGTTGCCTTGCTTAAGTTTTATGCCTGGTTTATAATAGAATGTGTTTTATAAAAGTTTTATATCTACAGCGAAGAGAAAAAGTGGTATTGCTTAAGTTTTATGAGTGGCTTATAATGGAATTAAAGGGGTTAGTAGTTTTATAAAAGTTTTATAACTGCGGGGAAGAGAAAAACTGTTTTATTACGGGTTTATAATGCAATTACATGGGCCGGTAGTTTTATAATTTAAGCAGAGAAAAGGCGTTCTTGCTTAAATTTTATGACTAGTTTATAACAAAATTCAGCAATTTTGTAAAAGTTCTAAAAGGTGAAGAGCAGAGAAAAAGCGTTTTTGTTTAAGTTTTGTGACTTTTTTATAATGGAATTACAGGGTCAGTAGTTTTATAAGGGTAAAGAGCAGAAAAAAAGCGTTCTTGCTTCAGTTTCATGACTGGTTTATAATAGAATTACAGAAGTAAAGGGTTTTATAAAAGTTTTATAAATACAGAGAAGAGAAAAAGTCGAGGAAAAAGTGGTGTAGCATAAGTTTTATGAGTGGTTTATAATGGAATCAGAGGGTCCAGTAGTTTTATAAAAGTTCTATTTGGGGGTAAAGAGCAGCGAAAAAGGGTTTTTGTTTAAGTTTTCTGACTGATGATTTATAATGGAATTAAAATGTCTTGCAGGGGTCATATGCTGTGATGACTGCTACCGCGGAATTGTGTTTGAACACTGAAATTGATCTCATTTTGTTACGGTTGGCCAAAAAATATAATTTCGCCCTTAACAAGACATGTAAGTATACCTACTTACTTGTGTAATCTCAGGCTATCGCAAATTTCATTATTTCAAACACCCATATACCTACGTTTCCTGGCAATTCTGTCGATCGTTATCGTGATGTTGCACCTTTCATAAAAGACAATAACACATCGGAAGCTGAGGGTCGTTAATATAAGTGAACAAATGATTGTTTTGAAAACGCTCGTTGATTGTAAGTACATAATACATATCTACTTTGATGGCATACAGAAATTAACAGGTATGTAACAATCGTTTAAAAACAATTGTGGAGGAATAATCACTATTTAATCTCTGTGTTGTGTTAAGAAAAATTAGGTCAAGATGACTCTTTGCTGAGAATTCGAATAGAACAGCACTTACCAACACTCCATGGAACTTATACAGTGTGACAATTTGAAAACTACAAAGGTAATAGGTACTCAGACAATAATTATTGAAGATAGAGGGAAAAACTTGGGCTAGGCTAGGACAGCGATCCTCGTCCACGATGCACGATGTAGGTATCTTTTCACCTCAGCTGCCCCAAGCATTCTAGCAAGATTTATTTTATTGACTCAGTATTCATTCTATATTCACGTAAAAATTAAGAAAGCGATTGATCATAATAAAGTTGTGGTAAGTTTCCATAACATCACCTGTGAAAATTTCCAAAATTTTAATTTTTAAATGGGCCAGTGAATCAATTCCAAACTTATATGTGGGATTAGCACAATGATAATTTGTAAACTTTTCTTATCTTGGTAACATTTTTCCAGAATTAATTTTTGCTTACATTTTATTAAATAAAACAGTGATGACTACCGCGCATGAAAATCGTGCTCCCAACAACTTGATGAAGATGTTAGTTATGTTATAGTTGGACAACCAGTATGTATGGCGTATTAGGCTCGTAATTTATGTTTGTAAACATAGGTAACTCCTGACTATCAGAATGTTAACAGCGGCGATTGCTTTTTTATCAAGATGGAATTAATTTGACCATGGGTAAAACGATTGTAAAACTCAGACCCTAGGTAAAACTAGAAAATTAATTTAAAGTTTTCCGGTTTTTTCTTCTCCCGCATAAATCATAGAACTATATAAACTTAAGATTAGGTTGGAAAGAACGATATTGATCTCGTGCTCTTCATCAAATGCTATGACTTGTCATGTTCTTTTTGTGTCGTGGTCCGCGCCTACACCAATCTGATATGCATATAAGGACGCAGTGCTTAACCAAAGAAGGATAATTAGTACCCTCTTCGTTTAAATGTCTGTTATTAATGTTATTTGCCAATCTCGCCCAGCCTTTTCGGCATAATGTATCGTTATTAATTCATTCTTGTCATGTTGTGATATATAATGCACCTCGTAATGCACATAGGTAGGTATAGGTACTTTTCTTCTCAGATTAAGATATGCCCTAATAAAACCTATTGTAACTTAAACTTCTGAAACTCACACATAAATTATTATGAACTTCCACGACCACCAGTACTTTAATTATATTAATGTATGAATCTCATACTTAATTGTGTTTTCCATCGAGGTCTTCAAACCTATCATTATGAGCAAAATAAATTGTTTGAAAACTGACCGTGGCGATGACGCGTGAGGAATCTTTATTGAAGCGTGTTTATATGTAGGTACCTACGGTGTTTGCACTGTTATATTTTTGTGATGTGTGAAAGTATGTCACTGATTATTATCGCAAGTGCGAATTTCGTCACAGAAGCAATGAGCTTGCTAAAAGTGAAAATCTCCAGCAATTTTCCAAATCGAAAAAAATATGTAAAACAGATTAGAAATCTAGAGTTGTACAATGTACCACGTCAATCAAGGAACAATTTATAGCAGTTTTAGTTAAATGGGTCAAGCATATATTGGAGATATCTGAAATACATTATTTGCCTACACAATAACTGAAATTTGCATACAATAAAATGTCCGAGATTAGCGGTTTTACATCTTTTTACTCCCTACATGCTTAGAAGTTTATAAGTATTCCTGTTGAATTCGCATACTGTGACGAAAATTCATTTGATAAGGAGGTAATATTAATGTAATTGAAAAGAGAACTATAACCATAAGGTCCTTACAACTATATTAACCTGATCATATTTAGGTATTACCAACACTTCTTAAAATTAGGAACAGTAAAAATAATTAATAGTTAATTTGCTTCAAATTTATTATATCTAATTATATAGAAGCACAAGCCTAGGTACTATGGAACTGACCATATGAGGGATAACTATGTTTTACCTCTAAAATGCAGAAGAAAAAAAATGCCAGCAGAGAAGCGACTGGAACCTCCCCAAAGCGTGGGTCTTTGATTTCCGTGACTTGTCTTTAATATTTTAAAATTGACATGCCTAAATGGCACTTCCCGTGGACCAATTGCTCCCAAAGGCCTTTCAGCTCTTCAACGGGTCACCTAACCTCCATGTATCAAATCTCGGCAAAATCGATCCAGTAGTTTGGGCTATCGTGGTTTCAGTGTTATTACAAAACGTTTTTTTTTCTGCTCTTTACCCTTATAAAACCACTGACCCTGTAATTCCATTATAAACCAGTCATAAAACTTAAACAAAAATGCTCTGCTCTTCACCTTTTAGAACTTTTATAAAACTACGGACTTCTGTTATAAACTAGTCATAAAACGCTTTTTGTCTGCTTTAATTATAAAACTGCAGACCTATGTAATTCCATTGTAAACCAGTAATAAAACTTAAGCAAGACCAGTTACAAGAGGTCAATTTTTAGGGCTGTTTCAATGCAGCATTTATGTATCATTGTTCGTCATATTAGTACTTCATATTAAGTATAGGGAGTTAAACTGAATATAAAAACACAGGTAGCTTTTTCTCCTGATTATTAATTATTGTTTCTTCTCATTGATTCAAATTAATTAGCAAAATGTATTATGTAGGTTGTAATGGATCTGTAGTTCTATCGTCGGTCCCGTACTAAAACCGGCGAGAATTTGTTGTGCTTTTTCGCTCTTGTGTGTTCACTTCTTGCTAACATTTTTGGGCATAGAGTAGAGCTGGTTTCAAGTCTCATGATCTGTGACCTTCGGTGCGCAGAGCGCTCAAGTCGGTCGTTCCCGCAAACTACGCACCGTTCTGAAAATATTGTCATTCTGTACTGCGTCGTTGCTGATCATAAGAGTAGGTGAGGATAGTGACGAAGATTCTTCATCATCCGATGACGAAACAGATGAAGATGAAGATTTAGGATGTGCACCAATGCTTTGATACATGTATTAAAAATTATTGTTAAATAAATTGTAAATGTCTACAGGGTGTTTCAAAAACATGGTACCAACATATAACCATAGAATTTCCCCGAAAAATAAAGAGACCCATATTTTTATTTTTGCCAAGTGGCCCCCCTAGAGCCCCCGGCAATGTGGTCCTAGAAAGTCTTATTTTTATCTAGTGTTGGACTTGGTAACTTATTTATTTTACCGTAATTTACCACCAGTAATTTTTAATTTACCGGTAATTAATTTTAAAAATTTACCGGTAAATAAAAAATATGAGGTTATGTCATGATTATGTTGATTAGTGAGATTAGGAAATCACTCGCGCTCAATTTACAATAGTCTGGGGGGCTATCCACTCGGAATTTTTTCGTACACCACGTCGGAATTGATGGAATTTTTGGAATTTTTGTGGAACTTTTGGAATTTTTTGGAACTTTTGGAATTCTTTGAAATTCTTTGGAATTTTTGGAATTTTTTGGAACTTTTGGAATTATTTCATACAGTGCGCATGCTCATAAGACTATGTCATCTTTCGATCATCTTCGTTAATAAATTCGGAATTATTCGGAACTCGGAACCGACATTTGACACCAGACAGGTGACATTGGTGACACTGATGACAGGTTCTTGCCAGTGCGTGTGACCTGTGATGTGACAGTAATCAGCTGTTGTTAGTGGGGTTAGTAATCGTGGGAGTAATAAAATAATCAGAGAGACAGCAATAAAAATAAAAGCTCTTGCGGAAGAAGTCGAATAAAGTTAGTACTGACAGACTGTACAGATACAAACATGCAATAAATAAAAGTTCAATTTTTTCACAATAAATAAATAAAATATATATATATTTTTATGTTCCCCAAAACCAGAATTAGGTACAGGAAAAATTACTCCTAACTTTCCTTCAAAAGTCTAACTCCGGGTTGCTCCGGAAGCTTGTAAAGTAATTTTTTCAGGTATCTATCTTACAGGAAATTCGACCCTGAACTTCTTGAGCCTCCTAGATACCGAACAATCTAATCTACTAACTAGCACCCTCTTCTTAACACAGAGGTCTTATTAATACTCCCCAAATAACTAGGATTCCGTTCCAATCGAATTGGACGAATGTACACTGAATCGCGTCTTTTGACAGTTATTTGACAAATCAGCTGTCAACTTCTATGCAATTTTTAATACGCATGCGTGAATGCATTGAATTGTCAGATTTCAAGGTTAAAGTCTTGGAATTTTTGGAACTTTTTTGCACTGTCGTGGAATTTTTGGAATTTTTTTGGAATTTTTGGAATTTTCGGAACTTTTGGAAGTTTTTGGAATTTTTGGAATTAATGAGCTGTTTTCTGGAACTTTTTGGAATTGGAATTTTTTCGTACGCTAAAATGTCTAGTGGATAGCCCCCCACAATAGTCATTGCAACTTGCAAAACCAATTAACAGGCGTGCAAACGGCGCGGCCGCTCTTTGACGTTTGAAACATTTCAACTCGAGCGCTACCGCACCGGAGAACCGATGTTTTCGGCATGAACAGAAACCGCGGAAATTTTCCCCAACAGGCCACGCCCTTTGCGCATCTCACGGATCATGAGATTTGAAACCAGCTCTACCAAGAGATGCCATGCCAAAACCACGAATTATTCACATTCGCGATTTTGCCATGCCACCGACTAAATCTTACCTTACAATAAATACATGCATCATTAGATGATTATTGTCACAAATCCCGCTCGTTCAATAATATTCTGAAGATAGAAACCTAGACAAGTATTATTTTTAACTCAAGGATGACATTAGTTCATTTACATATTTTACCTAATTAAAATAATCCTTCGTATTCTAAAAAAAACTAAATATTTACAAACCTACTCAGAACATGATTGTTATCATTAAGATTGGTTTGGGCAGTAAAAGAATAGATAATCATAATCAACATTAATTAAATAATTACACACTACAAATCCTGTAAATTTTATCTATTCTACTCTCACAACCGATTTAAGGTGACCATCAACATGGTGGCCACGTCTTTGAGACAGACCTGTGGAACTACTAAAGAAGGGCAACCAATGGTAGCAGTGAAAGTTCAACTAATGAGACTCCTGCCTAATTAGTTTATGTACCCCACTGTGATTTGATTTATTAAGTATCAATGTAGAGCGCAATGGCACGTTTCATTAATAAACTTAAGTCATAAATAGGAATGTATGGGAGACGTGCTAACGTCTATAACTTCTACTAACACAGTCTGTTTCTATCGACTTGGTACTTTTACTGAAAATTGTTCTTTCAAATGGCGATTAGGCCCGCGTAGCCATAGTCAACTAGGGCGAAGCTCTACCGAGAGTCAAAGAGTCTGTGGTATACTGTGGAGACCGGATATGGATATGGAAGCAGTAGTTTATTTTAGGTACATACCTACTTAATCTTCGGAAGAAAATCCTATCCTATTAGATGTAAATTAAATTTAGGAGCCTACCAGCTGCTTATCTAAGAATTTAAGTATGTTATTGTGGAAAGTGAAATTTTGTCAAATCGTGGTATTTTCGAGGTCTAATAATTAGGCTTTTGGAATATGGTTACAAACTGTCTTGAAAAAGGTTTCCAAAAGCAGCTTTTTATTTAGCGGTATCTATACGATCGGCGTATAAATCTTAAGTAGGTAGTTGTACACAGGATTTGGAGTATCTTGCAAACACCGTAATCTCTAATAATTGTTCCCGGTTAACCTTATTTTCAATTTTTCGTGATAGGTACCCATTATAATCGATTCTAAATGCTGCTTCTGTTTTGAAACAACTTGAACAAACATCTGATGGTTACGAAAGCGTAGAGCTGCCATGATATTTGCGGACGACATTTTTTACTTTGTAATTTACAGAGAAAAAGTGTAAATTCACAGAACAAAGTGTAAGTTTACAGAAAAAATGTTTCTTCAGAGTGCAGGATTACGAGCCATTTTGCTACATTTTTTATCGGGCTGTTATCAAGCTGTTAAGTAATAAAATAACCAACAACAAAAAATCTTGTATTCTGAAAAAACATCCTTAATAATGAAAATTAAAATTCAAAAATTTACTGCTCAATTTATGTACTTTTTATTTATTGCTAAATTATACAAGCATTTACCGTGGATTTTTTATTCTATTTATCTTAAAATTTGGCAGTAAGAGCCGTGTATTAATGCGAACGAAAACATAAATTTACACTTTTTATGTAAATTTACACTTTGTTCTGTAAATTTACACTTTCTGTAAATTACAAAATAAAAAAGTCAGCAAATATCGTGGCAGCTCTACGCTTTCGTAGATGGTAGTAGTCGAGACAGTAGTGTACCCAACCATCTGCCCATCATACTGATATGTATTCATTTTACGCCTACTCATCATATATGGTCAACTACAAGTAATTTATTGTGTGTGGAACTCATTAAACATCGCTATACAACATGAAAATGCCAACTCCAATATATTATTGTAGTCTGCTCATAAAACATAAATGTCAGTATACACATACTTAATGTTCAATATTGAATTTAGTGGTATACTTGTCTCAAAAGCAGCTCAAGATAAAATCAATTGCATTCACAGTTGGTTATTCATTCATTATTCGCACGGAATTTACGAAACAAATTAACGTGCATCCGGTAAAAAAACGTTTTGGACAAGAGCACAAGTAGCGCCACATTAATACCCATTAAATTGAGGTTTCATGCTTTAAAATACCATCGGTAACCGAGGCAGTAACCCGAAACCACTAAAGGATCTTAGTAAACACAGAGCCCCCATACGTGACTGGGGGGGTGGACGTTCGAATTTTCCATCTGAAAAGAGAGGGGCAAATTTTTTGCCTGCTTCCCCGGTTGCATCCAGTTTTCAGTATCTTCGCAGTCCAAATCCAAAGGTTAATTTACCCGGCGCCTCCACCATTTTTAAGAGCATCCTTGCAATCAATGCCGCAAATCCGTAATGAAGAAGTTACATAACTTCTTATTTTCTACCTGTAACCTAATTGTCGGTTAAGGACGACACATGATTTAGCTTTCAAAGGATTTTTATTCCTTCAAAATGATGTATCACAAAGGGCATAGGGCCTTAACGTAATTCAAAATTTACTCATAGATGGTGCAAGGAGTGAAAGGATGTATAGTAGTCCAAAAGCTGTAAGGTTATATGGCAGCAATAAAATTTGTAAATAATCCTAATAGGTCATTACCTGGGGTTCTCCCCGCAGCGGTTTGGTGTCGTAAATCACGCTTTTCACTGCAAGTTTGGTAGCTTCCCAGGTCCGGCTTCAAAATTTCTTTCCCCAATGAACGGAAATAGAACAAGATACGCGTTGAAATCGTATATAATCGCTGCGGCCTCGGCTGGCGCTAATTTGGAGTCCGGCTCTGCAGCTCAACAAAGGTGTCTTGGCTGCATTACCTGGTTTGTTTACATGATCATCACTGCTGGCCCATTGTTCCCTCAATTGGCTTTCAGACAATGCAAAATTTTTATGAGGGCCATATAACCTTACAGGATTTGGGGGCGCACATCGACTCCCGTCCGCGGTCAGGTAGACCCTTCATGCGGGTGAGGCTCACTTAATACCCTGCATCGACTCCCGTCCAGGTAGGTAAGGTGTGACAGGTAGGTAGAGGTAGGTAGGTTCTAGCAAAACTTTATCTAATTCATTCCATTCCAAATTTAATTCTTACTGCTCTGCACCGCATCCTAACATACATGTTTTTTTACAAACCCTTGTAAATATGCAAATTGATTCAAATGTTAAAATTAATAGTACGAGTGAAAAGAGAATTATAAGAAAGGATGTTTTACAGAAATATACTTTTATTGATAATTGATAACAAAATTAAACAATACAAAAACCATGAGATATCTAGATATGATTTTGTTAAATGTGTATCTTACAAATTTAATAACATATTTTTGTAAATAGTGAGAATACAAATACATATTTCTGTTTGACAAATTAAGAGTTTTCGTTCATTTTCAATTCTTGTCACAAACTTTTCAAACACGTATTTTAAAATAAAAATGCAGTTGCCCCTCATAATTACCTGACCGCGGACCGGAGTTGATGCCAGGGATTAACGGACCGTAGCCTCCCCAAAAGGTTGGACGGGAGATGAGGTAAGGGATTAAGGTGAAAACTGACCGTGGACGGGAGACGAGGTGCACCGGGATTTGGACTACTATAAAAGGACTTTTAGAACATTGGATTGTAATGAAATCAGCTTTCGAATGATGTATCATCAGTCGGGGGGTTGCAATTTGAAATTTTAAAGGAGGGGTTCGCGAGGGTTAGGAGTTGTGTTCCAAAATTTCACCAAGTATGAATTTAATATTGTCTCTCTCGAAATTAAAATCTGCAATTGAGCCAGAGAGGAGAAAACTTGGATGGGCCACTCCGTATACAACATCGTATTAAGAGGGGGGCTAGGGGGGCTCTAACCTCCGGTCCCCCAACTTGTAGGGGGGCCCGACTAGTATGAGCCCCGCAATTTTGTAATTCAGTAATTATTACAAAAAATATTCCTAACAACAAAACAACTAAGTACTTACTGTTGTGTAGTATGATGCATTATACGCTATTATACCGCTACCGCTTTTTCTCAAAGTGTTTCGAGTCCTAGAAATTTGAAATTTGCAAGAAACGATTCTCCTTCAAATTTGAAGAAATAAGCTTGGTCACACTTGCGGTCGCGAAAAACTTTTACAAAAGTTATATAATCATTAGTAATATGATAAGTCGTCTCTTGATTGCCGCGGGTTTGACGTTCGAATGGTTGAACTACGAGTCAAAATGGTAGATTTTTTTTAGGTCAAAAAGACGCCGAGAGCTTGCTCGAGTCGTCTTTGGCCGAAAAAAAATCTACCATTGACGAGTAGTGAATCCATGAGGACTCAACAAGGCAATCAAGAGACGACGAATCATATTTTACAGATTATTTTATAAATTAAAAGTATTGAAGTAGTTCCAAAGACGTTCGAATCTAGGTAGTGTAAAAATGTTGGATCATCGCTCTCAGTTGTCAGTCACTTGTCAACTGAGTGTCACGTCACAAAATAGAAGTGAAATTATTTCCTAAAATTTTACAATGGAGTACTTATTAGGTGAAGTCTTGTTCGGGGGCATCTACCTACTATGAAAAGAATGGACGAAACAAAACTGATACGAAGGATCTAGGAAGCGAAGACCAATTAGACGCGACACAGGAAGACCGAAGGACACCGGGGAGAGTTTATTAGAAGATTTGCATTTCAAAAGTTGATAAATTGAAAAAATAACTGATAGCTCAAAAAGAGGAGGACCTGCTCATATCCAGTGTTTAAAATAATGTTAAGTTCCTGTTGTTGGCTCGTGAGTTTTAGGAGAATGTTATAAAGTGCTACAAATTTACGTTCCGGCGAGTGACTTTGGTGTAATTATAACAAGATACCACACAGTTTAAAATTACCCAACAATTTTCTGTACAAATCTGGTAACCGTATCTTTTTCTAAATCTGATTAAATGTTTACTTTGAGTATATTTTTACTTTTGCCATTTTCAATGACAGTTGTGTTAAATGTCGTAGGATTACCAGTTGATTTGAACTACGACTGTCGTCTTATCACTGTAATCTAAAGGTTGCTAGGTTACTGTGAACAAAATCTAGCTTTGGATTGGTTCAATACTTAATGTATAAAATAATCAATAGTAATACGATGAGTAGTCTCTTGATTGCCGCGGGTTTTGACGTCCGAATGGCTGTCAACTACGAGTCAAAATTGTAGATTTTTTTAGGCTAAAAAGAGGACGAGAGCTCGCTCGAGTCCTCTTTGGCCGAAAAAAATCTACCATTTGACAAGTAGTGCATCCATGAGGACTCAACAAGGCAACCAAGAGACTACGAATCGTATTTTGCAGATTATTTTATGAATTAAAGTATTGAGTAAGTAGTGTCAAGTTGACGTTGTAGTCTTATCACTGTAATCAGGATTACTGGTATGCTAAATGCTCCTTTGGATTGGTTCAATACTTAATGAATAAAATAATCTAGTCAATTTCGCGTTTTAAAGTTTTTATCAGGAAAATTGCTGGCAATTGGTTTCACTAGAGCCTTTGATAATACGAAATGCAATTTTGATTAAAACTTGCCAATATTTATTAGTTTTGTTCTATTTTGGAACTTGAAATTAAAGAAAAGCTACTTTTCTCGAAGTGTCTACGCCCTAGAAATTTCAAATTTGCACCGATCGATTCTCCTTCAAATTTGAGGAAATAAGAAAGGTCACACTTGCGATTGCGGTCTCAAAAAAGTTTTACAAAATGTACGCCTTCTAGTAAATTTCGCGTTTTCAAGTTTTATCAAGAAAATTACTGGCAATTGGTTTCACTAGAGTCTTTTTGACAACACAAAATGTAATTTTGATTAAAAGTTGCCGATATTTATTAGTTTTATTACATTTTGTTACTTTAAATTAAAGAAAAGCTACTTTTCGCGAAGTATATGTGAGCCCTCTGGAAGTTCTAAATTTGCACCGATCGATTCTCCTTCAAATTTGAGGAAATAAGATAGGTCACACTTGCGGTTACAAAAAACTCTTACAAAATCATGCTTTCTAGTGAATTTCGCATTTTAAAGTTTTTATCAGGAAAATTGTGGAAAATGGTTTCACTTTGATAATACAAAATGCGATTTTTATTAGTTTTATTCTATTTTCGAATTTTAAATGAAAGAAAACCTACTTTTCTCGAAGTGTGTGAGTCCTAGAAGTTTGAAATTTGCACCAATCGATTCTCCTTCAAATTTGAGGAAATAAGATGGGTCACATTTGTGGTCGCAAAAAGCTTTTAGAAAATGTAAAAATGTGTAGTTTCTACTGAATTTCGGCGTTTTTTCTGAAAAAAACTGGTGGCAATGGTTTCACTAGCATCTCTTATAAGACAAATTCCGGTTTTAATTAAAACTTGCCATGATTTATTGGTTTAATTGAATTTTGAAATTTTAAACAAATGAAAATCTACTTTTCTCGAAGTGGGTGGCTCTTAGAACTTCGAAGTTTACGCCAATTGATTCTCCCTCTTTGAGGAAGCAAGATGGGGCACACTTTAGGTCGCTAACGGTTTTGAAAAAAATCCCGTTCCAGTTTATACCTTTTGCTAAAATTTACATTTTCGGTTTTTCACATGAAAAATTAATGGCAACAATCGGCCAACGATAAGTGCCTCTTTGGCATGTCAACTGTGAAATTTGAAAGATGATTACCATTTGTTATTATCAGCATTGAGCACATGATGAGAGGTCTTTAAATTCTGTTTCCAAAAACGCAATGCCCTTTTTCCAGAAAAATTAAAAAATTTTGAAAAACTGCGGGAATGCGTTAGATTTGAAATTTTGGATGATTCACCATGTGGGGAGGTTGCAGCCGCTTCCGTAGCTGCCCTTTTCTTATATTAATCCTTAATTTTATTAAGCCATAAACCACCATCGGGCCTCTAACTCGCTCGCAGATTGTTACTTTTTTGTTTGTGTAGGTAAGGTGTTTTTGCTTGTAAACACCTTTTTTGTCCCTGTGAACCTATACGTAAATTTTATTGTTTTTATTTTCTACAGCAAAAATTTGTTACTGTTATAAGTTAATGAATCTTGAATCAAAATAAGAATGAAGATGTAAATTATCTTGTATTTAATAACAAGTTAGTGCCTAATGATAAAACACCGGTTGTTAAAGACGCTCACCTGCCGGTTGTAAAGGTTATAGTATGTCTGGGGGTTAAGACATTATCCTGTTGTTACTCGTACAGTTACCGTGCCTACATCAAGCACAGGTCATAGGTCAGTAATGTTTGTTTGTTTTGCAGCCATAATTTTGTTCCTCGCATGCCTATCTTTGCCATTGAATAGTAATAATTATTAGGTACTTCCAACACTTCCATTAAATTTATCGGCATTCGCCGATCGACAATAAATTTACATCCTCAGAAATTCCAAGCTTTTGTTGATACATGCCGGTACGCAAAACCGCCAATTAATCTTAAAATGTATGATGAAAATATTAGATTATATTTTTAACTGAAGTGTATTTATCCAATTGCAGGAACTTTTGGAACAATTATTTAAACTCTTCGACCAGGACCGAGATCAATGTTTGCCTCAAGAAAGCTGGATTGAATTTCTCAAACAAAGATTAACGTAACTATTTTGAAGTACACTCATTCATTCTGTTTGACAATAACAAACACAAATGTTGCAGAGATGAAAAGCAAATAGATTTCGCGGAGCAGTTGGAGAGTGTCGCCTACTGCCTATGCGGAGATGAACCGATTGATTTAAAGCAATTTGTTCAGATATTTCTTGCAAAGGGGGTAAGAATAGCTGATTTTATGTTTCGGGTTTTATGCCACTTTTTCAGATTATAGATAAATTATTTAGAATAATAGATCAAGATAATTCAGGTCTGGTAACGTCAGATCGAATAATGGAATTTTTAGCAGCAATAACAAATACAAGGTAGGTTGTAATGTTATAATACCATATTAAATCATGTGTGTGAAGTTTGATGATGTGGCAACCTCGCAATTTCTTGCTAACCAATCAGAGCGGCCGACAGTCACGTCAAACTAGAGCTACTTGTTGAGGTTATGTTAATATAACTTAGGTTTTCGCTCCTTTTCAAAGAAATATAGATTAAACTTACATTCGGCGATTCAAGGGCTACCCATACTGATAAAAATAATACCAAAAAACATGGGACGACCCCTGAAATTAAGGGAAAACATTGAAAATTATAGAAATTATTTAATTTGAACCCCTTCCAGAAATATGTACCACGTGGCCTTCATGCCGATGAAAGCACTATTCAAGCGGAACAAAGTGACACCAAAGTCATCCACCTGAAAACATCGGATGACCCCTAAAATTAAAGGAAAACTTTGAAAATTGCTTATTCTATTTAATTTGAACCCCTTCTAGAAGAATGTACCACATCCTCTTCATACCGATGAAAGCCCTATTCAAGTGGAACAAAGTGACACCAAAGTCATCCAGCTAAAAACATCGGATGACCCCTAAAATTAAGGGAAAACGTTGAATATTACTTATTTTATTATTGCTTATTTTATTTAATTTTAACTAAGCTTAATCTATATTTCTTTGAAAAGTGGTGAAAACCTAAATTATATTAACATAATCTCAACATAGTCCAGTCATATTAGATCTAAAAAAGACGAATAGAAGAAATAATTTATATATTTTTGAAATTTTGGCTACGGACTCTTGTTGGCACCTGAAATGAAGGGCCGAAAAGTTCCCACCCCCCAAATGTGCGCTTCATCCCCTATTTGGCGAAAACCACCCCCAAACGTGACATGGCGCATAGTTTTTAGCATTCTTCGGCGAAACTATCCATCTGACAAAAAATTTATTCTAATCAAAAGAGTTTCTTATGAAATTTTGCATTAAAAAAGTCTTTTTGATTATTTTGCTTATCCCCCACCTAACTCTCGCAAACGACGTCCGAAATTGTAGAACAGTCAAATTAAATTTTTTAGTAGAACATATTTATATATTTATGAAATTTTTGCTACGGGCCCTGAAATCAAAGGCCGCAAACTTAACACCTCCCAAGTGTCTTCATCCCTCTTTTGGCAAAAACCTACTCCCAGGCGTGGACATGGCGCTAGTTTTTAGCATTTTTTGGCTAAACTATCAAACGGACAAAAAATTACTCGAATTAGTAATACTCCTAATGAAATTCTGCATTAAAAAGTCCTTTTCATAATTTTGCTTATCCTCACCTAATTCTTGCAAACGACGTCCGAAGTTGAGGGTACCGCTAGATTGATGTCCACGTCTGGGAGTAGGTTTTCGCCAAAAGAATGATGAAGCTTACACTTGGGGGATGTTAAGTTTGCGGCCCTTCATTTCAGGGCTCATCAGCAGAGTCCGTAGCCAAAATTTCATAAATATATAAATAAATTCTACTCAAAAATCTATTTTGACTGTTCTACAACTTCGGACGTCGTTTGCGAGAATTAGGCGGGGATAAGCAAAATAGACAAAAGGACTTTTTTAATACAGAATTTCATAAGAAATATTTTTGATTAGAATACATTTTTTGTCAGATGGATGTTTCGCCGAAAAATGCTAAAAACTAGCACCCTGCCACGTTTGGGGGTGGTTTTCGCCAAATAAGGGATGAAGCGCACACTTGGGGGGTGGGAACTTTTCGGCATTTCATTTCAGGTGCCATCAGAAGTCCGTAGCCAAAATTTCAAAAATATATAAATTATTTCTTCTAAAAAACCTAACTTGACTGGACTAACAGGTAGGTAGCTCTAGTTTGACGTGTCTGTCGATTTCTCTGATTGGTTAGAAAGAAATTGCGCGGTTGCCACATCGTCAAATCTAGGGAAGTCGCCGGGCGCTAACTTCACACACATTATTAAATCTACATTTGAAATTATAAAGTATTCTTAAAAAATAATTCCCCTTATGGTGCACATTTTTGAAACTGCAGATTTACTTTATTTTCTGATAGAGGTTTTAAAAAGTACCTCAAAAAAGCTGCAGCTTCAAGAAAGGAGACCGCAATTTCATCATTTTATTCTTAGGCCTAGAACGGGCTTTGACAAGGGCAGTTTGGATCGCTTGGAACTACTCTTCCGACAAACCGTAGGTAATGAAAAAGAAATTCGAAAGGAGGACTTTAAGAAGATCGTTATATCAAAAAATGTAAGCAGTTTAAAGGTCATAGGTATATGCTATATGAATTTTTGCAGCCCTTCTTCACAGACAGAGTATTCCAAATATTCGACAAAGACAATTCTGGTTCGATATCGCTGCAGGAGTTCTTAGATGCAATGCACCAGTTCGCCGGACAATCTCCCGATGATAAAATACGGTTTCTGTTCAAGGTTTATGATCTCGACGGTAAGTTAAAGCACTCCATGTTAATTTTTATGTATAGCCCTGATCCATTTAGGAGATGGTTTAATACAGCATAAAGAACTTCAACATGTTATGAGAGCATGCATGGAAGAGAACGGAATGGAATTCAGCGAAGAACAAATCGTTGATTTAACAGTTGCAATGTTCGAAGATGCCGATACAAACTATAGGGGGGCTATAACATATGAGGCTCTTAAAAACCAACTCGAAAAACACGGGGGATTATTAGAAAACCTATCAATAAGGTAAGTGCCTCGAGAACTACAGGTCATTAGTTAGTGTATTTATTGCAGCATTGATCGGTGGCTGGTGCCTCCGAAGCCCAAGACACCTCCAGCGTCATTTGTCAGGAAAATAATGTCAATAAGACCGTACCAATTTACAAAACCATATGTGAAAAATAATTATGTATACTTAATCTTCTTAGCGGCGTTTCTAAGTGTTAATTTAGCTCTTTTCGTATTGCGTGCTGTCGAATATCGAGAAAACAACTGGTTCACTATATTCGCTAGAGCGTGTGGTAAGCATTAAGAAACTTTCGGCACCTTGTCTTCTCACTTATGCAAGAACTATATTTAAGAATCATTCATCATTGTCAGAGGATTTTAAAAATCTTCAAACACAGCTAAATTACTTATAATTACCGCACTATCCTCGCTATTAGTAAATAATTAATACATCTTCATTTCTTTAGGACAGTGTCTCAACTTCAATTGCATGTTCATATTGGTGCTAATGTTGAGGCAATGCATCACATTTTTAAGGACCAGGGGATATAGCGCAATACTTCCCTTGGATCAACATATCTACTTTCATAAATTAACTGGATGGTTTATTTTCGCATATAGCGTACTTCACACTATTATGCACCTTTGTAATTTTAGTAAGTTTTTGTGAGGGCGTTAACTGAAAATTTCTAATTTGCAGTTTACTAGGTTTCATCGTTGTTAATGACCCTGTGATCAATTCCGGAAATCTTACAACAACTGACTGGCTGTTCACCGATAAACCAGGCTTATTTGGCTCAGTCCCAGGATGGGCTAATCCCACTGGTTTCATCCTATTTGTCATTCTTATGGTAATGGTGATATGCTCGCAACCTTTCGTAAGACGACGTGGTTCATTTGAGGTAAGTGCGAACCATTTTTCAAATGTTTTTCCTGAAATTTATCCTATTTTTAAGGTTTTCTATTGGACTCATTTGCTTTACATACCCTTTTGGATTCTTCTATTCCTTCATGGTCCCAATTTTTGGAAATGGTTTATTGTACCAGGCTGTGTTTATGCCGTAGAGCGAATTATGAGACTGGCTTCGATGAGAAGCGAACGTGGTAAAACTTACATTAGTTCTGGTCTTCTTCTGCCTTCTAAAGTCACACATTTGGTTATCAAGCGACCCCTTCAGTTTGATTTCCATCCAGGCGATTACGTCTTTGTTAATATTCCTGCGATTGCTAAGTATGAATGGCATCCTTTCACCATAAGCAGTGCACCAGAACAAGAAGGTACGTTCTTAATACACACTCCTATTATTTTTATCCGAGTTTTTATCTTCTGGGGGCAAATCTATGGGTGAAATCAGTGTACAAGCTATATATGAAATCATGGTGGTAAAATCAGGAGAAATCGCGCGAAATCAAGGCAAACCAGGTGAGATCAAAGGAAATAAGATGAAATCACCAGATGTACCTACCTAATCATGGTAAAATCAGCTAAAATTACGCAGGAAGGTGAAATCAGTGTACAAAATTTGGCTCATAGATTTGCCCCTCGATGAGATCTAAAGCTTGAGAATATTGGTTGAAGTCTTCGGAAGTTGTAGCTTCTTCATTTATTTAGGTACTCCTAGTCCTAGTGTTAATCCGAAGCAGTGAACATTTTTGGTATGTCATTTCAACGAACTTGATTTAGCAATTTTCTGGTTATTTTCATGCTGTAGAGTACAAAAACAGAAGTCTGCCGTAAATTTTCTGGAACAGGGGCCAATGGCAGCCATTTTAATTTCTGAAAAATTGACAACCCGAATACCGTAAATTCGTAAAAGATACCGTAAAGTGGGGTCGAATTGGCCACTTTTTAAGTTTAGAAGGCTGTAACTTTTGACACAGTTGGCCGATTTATTCCAAATTTTGTGTATATACGGGTCTCGATGCGTATTTTCAGACTGTGCTATGCATATTTTAATTTATTCAATTTGACCAAAAATATTCCAAAAAAATAGGGTGGCCAATGTTACCTGGCAAGTGGGGGTTCAAATTGGCCACGTGTTTATTTTGCATGTTAAATCAATTTAAACCGTGTTAGGTTTAAGATTGGCCACAAGAAAATTTTTTTTTAGCATTTGGCAATTTTGTAGGGTATAAAACCCTTGTAACGCATATTTTCTGTGTGATAAATGCATTATACTCCATTGAACATCAAAAACATACTTTATTTATAAAAATAGACAATATTCGTATAAAAACAAACAAATTTCTCTCAAATTTCATTCTCAACTTCTGTCTTAACTTCACTAAATAAGTGACTGGAGCGGAAATTCTTCACCGCCTTTGTGATTGTACATATTTCCCCTTGTAGTACCACCCAAATTTAACGGGGGTAAATCACCCCCCTGGCTTCTAGGGCGGCCAAACTTACCCTCCCAACCTGTAAAAATGTCGGTCTAAGTTTGGCCACCCTCTAGGAGCCAGGGGGGTGATTTACCCCCATTAAATTTGGATGGTACTACAAGGGGAAAGATGTACAATCACAAGGGCGGTGAAGAATTTCCGTTCCAGTGGGGACAGGAGAAGATTTTTGACCTTCAATTTTGGTAGAATTTTTGTAGTCTGAAAAACTTTTTTTTTTAAATAACCAAGCAATTGATTACGAAAAAAATTATACTGGAGGTAAAAGGAAGGTTTTCCCTATACATATGCTACAATATTTTAAACTGCCAAATAATAAACATCAAAATTCTACAGAGCGCCACTAACAAATTCTAAAAAGTGGCCAATCTCACACCGAATGCCAAAGCCAACCCCACTTTACGGTACGAAATTTTATTAAATTAGAAAACAGTTGTGTTTTTCAGTAGATATTAAGAATCTCTAAAGAAATTGAAGATATCTGGTTTGGTTCCTGAAATATACTGAAAAAACTGAAAAATGTCATATTTTAATCTAGAAAGCTTAGAAAGGTTTTCGTCCCCTCATTTTATTCTTCGTGCAAGGTAATGTGATTGAAGGAAACTTCATAATGATCTGCCGATTAGTAACCAAGTTATAACACGTTGTCAATTTTCAGTCTCTTCAGTATATTTCAGTAACCAATCTGGATATCTTAGATTTCCTTTCAGATTCTTAATCTACACTGAAAAATACAACTTTTTTCCAATTTAATAAAATTTCCTATCTGTTACCATTTTCGAGATGTCAAGATTTAGGCAGACTTCCGTTTTAGTAATCTCCAGTATGAAAATAACTATAAAAGTGCTAAACCAAACTCGCTGAAATGACCAATACCAAAAATGTTCACTGGACCATGTAGGTATGCATTACATTCAATAGTGCAGAAGAAGTCCAGCTAATTCTGCCAATTAATTTTAGACGAAGACTAAATTTTGGATTTAAGAACGAATTAAAAATATTTCGTATGACACCCGCACCTTTATTAACTATTGCCCAAGAAATTTACCTCTAAGAGCAACAACAAAGCTATCAAAAAAGAATCCTTTGGAATTGAAAATCATATCTTTGATAAATGATGATAACTCATGTCCTTGAAAACTTCTATTTCAGATTATATGTGGCTACACATTAGGGGTGTGGGCCAATGGACAAACCGCCTTTACGAATATTTCGAAAGAGAACAGGAAAAGCTTCACAACGGTGAGATTCCCCCTCTACAGCCACAAGAAGCGACCAGAAGCCAAATATCTAACGGAAATATCGAAAAGTCGAATCTGAGTCCACTGAAAAAAATTCAGACAACTATTACCAGAACGTTGTCAAACAGAGATGTGAAGCCCGGGGTTCAGTTGGTTGGGTTCTCAAATGATTCCTTTCAGGACGAAAATAATAAAAAACAAAACGAAACTGAATTTAACAGTGCACCTTGCAGCAGTTCAGGTATAAGAAACCATTTCTTTCTTGCCTCACGCCGTAAATAATTGCAGATTTATCTAATTACGGGAATAAATCGAAAAAATTGATGCAGGATAGGAGACTACACAGACTGCTCTTCTCGCCGGATAAGGCTCCACTAGAAAAGTCGCTCTCTATGCCTGACATGCAAACCAAAGCAAAAAAACGGGAAAGATTGCTAGTGTATGATTTTTTTCAACCTTCTCTTAAACGGCTTAATATGTGTTTACAGTTTACGCGAATACATGCGTTCCGAATCCGAAAAAAGCTTTGATGAGTGTCAGATTCGTAGAGCCCGGTTACAATCGCTAGGACTGGCATACTTGAGCCCCCAAAATAAGTCTTTGGCTCAAAGCTTTCGCTATATGAGAAATAAACCTACTATTATTGCCTTCAAAACACCCAGTCTGGAAAATTGTGAACAGAAAAATTCTACTGGTTCGCTGGGATCTATTGGTAGACATTAAATTATTATTATTTGAAAATTTATGACAAGGGTTTTTCAGGTCTTCAAATTACTACTCTTAACTTTAGTGTTTCATCAAGCCCTGAAAAGCAAGCCGAAGAAGGCAGATTACCGTTACCATCAGGAGCTTCGATACCCAAGCCAATGAACTATCCGGTTGGAAAGCCTTTAGAGGTAATATTTTTTTAAGCGGATTACTGAACATTAGAATACCTATAATTTATTGGGAAATTTGCTTAGTAGCCTATTATTGAAAAGAGTACTCCGTACGATAGTCGCGAGGAACTTACAGCGAAACCTGAGATCTTGGTCGAGCTGCCAGTAGGTGTAGGGACTGAGGTGATGAGTGTTATATTTTTTGTAACTTTTCGTAGAGTGTAAATTAGCTAACGCAAACTGACTAACACCTTATTTCGCAAGCTTACTTTAATTTAATGGCATGAGCTTAGGCCAAGCCTTCTAGAAGGTGTAAGCTCATCTTCGGTGGGCTTTGAGACTAAAAGTCATGTCGTTGATTCTGCCATTGTTTTACAAAATTATTGACACACGTTAACGGAAAGAAACAATCAAAGACTATAGTTTCAGTTCCAAATCCCACTGCTTGATAAGACTTATACAGGATGCCCGGAAATTAGTGGTTAAAACTTTACCAGTAGATTCTTCTATGAAAAATATGGAAAAAAAGTCCCTATGAGCTAAGGCCCCTTAAAGAGGCCACTTTGAAAGTGTTTTTTTCTAAATATCTTCAAAACGGTTAGAGATAGCAACGTGAGATTTGGTATTTTTACTAAGTCTTTGATGATGAATTTATCACTATGGAGAAAGTTTTAAAATTTTGATCATAAGCGTCCCGTACAGGAGGGGCTTAGGATAGGAGTACTGAAACATTTTTGTAAGTAGTTTTTTCTTAAATTTGATTCCAGAATCTGAAAGTTTGAGGTTTGTTAAGTAAAAATGGTACTCTTGTTTGACATCGATAGAATGCGCCCTTTTCGAAAAAAATGGCTTTTCATTGGTTCAGGGCTCCAAAATTTGTGACAGACTTCAAAATTTCGTAAATAAGTTCATAGGACGGTTTCTTACTTCATTCTGGAAAGAAAAGTTCTTGAGGGTATGGGTCGAAAAATTCTTCCTAGGGTAGCTATGGTATTTCAAATGGGGTTTTGGAAAGCATGTTGTTTGAAGCCATTTTTTTCGAAAAGGGCGCATTCTATCGATGTCAAGTAAGAGTACCATTTTTACTTAAGAAAGATTCTGGAATCAAACTTGAGAAAAAACTACTTACAAAAATGTTCGAGTAAATTTAGTCCTAAGCCCCTTCTGTACGAGACGCTTATGATCAAAATTTTAAAATGTTAGTAAAGATACCAAATTTCACGTTGCTATCTTTAACCGTTTTGAAGATATTTAGAAAAAAACATTTTCAAAGTGGCCCCTTTAAGGCCTTAGCTCCCTTATGACTTAATTTTTGACATATATTTATAGGGACTTTTTTTCATATTTTTCAAATAAAAATCTACTGGTAAAGTTTTGACTACTAATTTCGGAACACCCTGTATCCAGTGCTTTTCAAAAGTAAGGAATAAATTCAAATAGCCTCGGACAGGTCAACCTTATTTTTTTGACCCTAGATTTTAAAAAACATTAAAACCGGTGAAAAATTAAGATTTTTGACAAAACAAAAACATGTCAACCTTACTTTTTCGATATAAATTCAACTGCAATTACTTTTGAAAAAATTATTTTTGTTTGTTTAAATTTTTTTCAATTCTCAACCTGTCAAAATTTCAAGAAGAATTTAAGCAAATGTAATTACCCACTTGAATTGGCATTATCTTGTCTTTTTTAAAAATCTGAATCTTTCACCGGTTTCTTCGATGTACATATTTGAAAATCTAGGGAGGCCGTGACTGCGCTTCCGGTCAAGCATGACACATGTTTTCATGTATTTCATGTATTTCATGTTTTCATGTTTTCATGTATTTCCGAAATATTCCCATCGAAAAAGTTATAGAATTTATTCCTAACTTTTGAACAGCACTGTATATTCTATGTTTAGAAGCATTTTCGTGGAAGGTAATATGTGATTGTTGTTTTGAAAGTTCTACCATTTGAACAACACCTGAAATCAAGAGAGTCCTGAAATTTTAATGACACGTCGAGACTTTGCTGACACTCACATATTATTTACATCTCACTAATACCTACTAGTTGAAGCCATGTAGAATATAGGGTGTGCGTAGTAAAATTTTGTTAGTGAGATGTAACTATGTGAACCATTACAATTTCAACGCTCTCTTGATTTGTTCTTCATATGGTATATTGTAAATTTAGGTACTTATTGTATGATTTATATTTAGATATATTTAGATGGGCCCTACGGAACACCTTCCAGTCACATATTTAGGGCTCAGCATGCCGTACTCATAGCTACAGGCATTGGTGTTACCCCTTTTGCATCTATTTTGCAATCCATTATGCATCGATACTGGAAGGCTAGACACTGCTGTCCAAAATGTAAATTCGAGTGGGCGAGTGAAATTCCACCGACAGTGATGAACTTGAGAAAGGTAAAAACGCACCGTCTTAATCCGTATGGTAATTAAATTGATTTTCTCAAGGTGGACTTCTTTTGGATCAATCGCAACCAGCGATCCTTCGAATGGTTCGTAAATTTGTTGTCGCAATTGGAAATTGAACAGGCGGAACTTGGAGGAGCCATGGAAAGGTTTCTGGAGATGCACATGTATATTACGAGCGCGTTACAAAAAACAGATATGAAGGCGGTAGGATTACAGCTAGCTTTAGATTTGTTGCATGAGAAAGAAAAACGAGATCTGATTACTGGTCTGAAAACGAGAACGAACGCCGGAAGGCCTAACTGGGACAAAGTTTTCAAACAAATCCTCGATCAAAAGAAAGGTAAAGTTACAGTATTCTACTGCGGACCTCCGCAACTAGCACGAATTATTAGAGTTAAATGTGATTTTTATGGTTTTAATTTTAGAAAAGAGGTATTCTAGTTGTTGCATTTTTATAGTATTTATTTATTTCATTTAAGCACCTAATTTTAAGCACTGCCTACAATCTCCTTTTTTTCTTGTAGGTAGATATACATATATTTTATTTATTTAGATACCTTAGGTAGTTTAGCTCTTTGCTCATTCTAATAATATACTGTCCTGTCTTTTTTTTCTAAAATAATTTATCAGGAAAGTCATTTAAGTACTAAGAGGCTGAAACGTAAATTCTGGTCGTGGGATTTGGGATTTGTATATCTTGGTATTTTAGCTAAGTATTTATTTTACCCGTATCGCTGTAGAACGTACTTGTTTTATATTGTAGCGTTGATTGAAAATAAATATACTTACCTGTCTTACTAGTATAGTGCCTATGCTTATTTTATACATATGTATAGGTAGTGGACAAAGACACTGCACACTTTTGCCAAAATAGTTACTTAAGTACATACATCCCGGAGCTTTGAAAATGCCCATTCCTTTGCGTGTCGTGCTTAAAATGTTTGTCGACCGATCAGACACATCAATCGAATAGCGTCGCTGCAGTAGACTAGGTGAGCTGTCGCGTTGGGTTGGGCATTTTCAAAGTCCCCGACTCTCTACCACTAGGGAGCTAGGTGCATTTCCACCGGTTGAGAGTAAAGGTAGGTACCTTTAGTAACAAGTTTGGAGATCCAGTTTCCCAAGTAAATTCTGGCCAAAGAGTCTATAAAGATCTTGTCACATTGGAAAGTTTTGTAGGTCTGTTTTCTATAGTATTGGCCACATTCAGTGCCACATCACATATGTATATGTAGGTAGGTATCAAATTTGGGCCAAATCTTGGAGCTTCTGCGCTGTTGATTTTCTTATTTTTTCGGCTATTGGGTCTTACTAATCCATACTATGAATGCCCACGAATGACTCATTTTTAAATAGAAAGCTAGCACTTAATTTTAATGGAGTATTTTATTGGTGTGGGGTGTGGGCGTTAGGATTATACATATAGACAATAAAGACACAACCCTATCTATACCTACTCCTATACTGATGGTAACTGCTGAATACGCGTACTTATTCAATGCCGGTAAGGGTGGGTATTTGCCCTGCAAGTATGAAACACTCCACTAAGGAAGCCGAACTCATGGCGCAAATTGGGAAATTTTCGTCCTTCTTTTTAAGCAGTTCTCCAATAATAATCAGGTGGCGCAATCGGCGACAGCGAGGTTGTCATTCTGACATTAACGTTCGGTCAAAAGCGAATTATTGCAAGTTTTATTAGCTTTCATGGGTTTTTTGAGTGTTTATTAAAGGACAACTTAGAATAGCGACAAGCAGAGGATATTCTATGCCTCTGGAAAGAAATTCAGTGACGGAAATATGAGAAATGTCACGCCATAAGGCATCAAAGGTAAAAATCAATAATATTCTTTATTTTTCACTTGCCTATTATATGTTGATAATACCTAGGATACGAAGCATATAAACAAGAACATAACATCCGGGGTATTATAAGAGGGCGTTATAATTCATAACGCCCGCTTATTACTGATTTTTATTTATTAGTAATTGTTACAACTAAAAACGGAATACATTAAAATTACTCCTGGTGAACTTCGGACTAGTGCCACGCACAGTTTACTAGGATTTTCCAGTGTACCATCATCCAATATTAAAGGTAAATCTGGAGCTTGATGGTTCTTTCCTGTTCTTCAGTTTCTCCCACAGATCGCGCTTGCAAATCTTGCTATCAAAGCACCAAAACATCCATAATCAGAGAAGCCTGTAAACATTTATGTAATGTACCTAACGTAAATGAATGCCAGCATTTTACCTCATTTATGCATCAGAAGATAAAGTTCATTTAGGAGCATACTTCATAAATGCCAATAAGCATAGCATGCTTCCTATCAAAACTTTTGACTCCTTTTTGGACCTTTGTGTCATCATAAATGACATCACCGAACAATCTAACGGAAAATGTCAACGTAGTCTTCATTATTAACAATCAGAATAATGGATCTCATCTCAAACGAGTTGGTACCTACCAAAATTCTCAAAACTGTAAAAGAGGAATAAAATTAGTAAAACTCAGAGTAGGTAGAAAACATATCAATTCCTAAAAGTACGCCAACATAATCACCGTATCGTTCACAACCAACACTCACTGCATTTCCGACTTCCAAAGTTGACAGATATTATTTATTCTTATTCATAACTCGCCCTCGATGTCGTAGATAACAAATTTCAGTAGTCTTCTTCGATATAACCAAAATATCTGCGAGAAAATAGTCAAACTTCTTCCAAAATTTCGCACCTTCAATTCGCACAGCTCAAAATTTTAAAATAAATAAACAAAATCCTTAGCAACGATCAGAGCTTGCTTTTACTTGATCACAAATATTATTGCGAATTAAAACCAATTCTACATATTACTGTGAAAAATAAAATTATGTATGCACCACGGGTGTTACTAGATGATAACGCCCATCGGGCGACATCCATCCCTCGGGCCAAAGGCCCTCGGGCTGGATCATCGTCGCCCTCCGGGCGTTATCATCTTTATAACACCCTTGGTACATAAATAACTATAAAAGGCGACCAATTCACAGTAACTGTTGTTATTAGGAAGATCCTGGTCAATTAACAAATGGCCGCTGGCTCAATCAGGAGCGGATAGGTCTGCTTATGGTCTAATAATGAGGTCTGTGGAGCGGGCTATACCTACATTTTATGGAGGAAGATATTATTTACCACTATGAGTCAAAATTGCTTGATGCAAGAAGAGATCAAGTTCGTAGAGGCAGAGTATTGCTATGGCAAGCAGCTGTCCCATGTATTTTTGCAAATTTGTCACAAAATTGTAATTTTTCTTTGGCATGTTGTACGATGATTTTCTAGATAAAGACAAAAGTAATGTGAAAGTAATCAAATCCATTGATCTGGTGCGTATTTTATCTAATTCTTTCCGATTTACGCTCATATTAAAGAGTCTTTTTTTCGTGAAATGAGGAATTTTATATTTTTTTTCCTTAATCGCATACGAACGCCGCGACATCTGGTGGAAACTGCGGAACCCGAATTAAAATCAAAAAGTGGGTACATTTTTTTTGACGGAGTGCGTCTTCCTTAGTGGAGTGTTTCATACCTGCAAGTATAGTTGTCCACGTCATAATGGTGGTCGTTTTGTGATCTCCTGCAAAGGTCGGTAAAATAGAGTTCCACCTAAATCTTTTATACAGGGGGTGTCTCAGATAGAGGAGGGTGGTATCTATTCGGTGAAGCCTGTGAACGAAGTTTGTTGACTGTCCGGAATATTCATACTTCAAAAGTTATTAAAAAATAAAGTTTCTGAGTGCAGAAAGTTACTTTGAGAAGGTTTTTGTGAGTAATTTGAAAGTATGTTGCCATGGGCATGGCGCTCGATCCTACTAGTCTAATTTGACAAAATTGTATGACCTCAAAGTTATTGGAGCTAGAGTAGGATCTTGCGTTGGACTGGGCAACAGATTTTTTCATAATAAAATTATTACAAATGGTACAGACTGAGACAGGTGGGCCGGTACAAACTGAGACATGTAGGTACTTACTTAAGTACTGTACTAATGTAGTCTTTCAATACAGGGTGTTCCGATTTAACAAGAAATGGATCCTATTAATTTGTTTTTGCCGGTTTTTGCTTTTTTCTTAACGGATCCTGGGTCTACAGTTTTTTCTAAGTTAAAAACATGTATCATAATTTGCCCGGAAGTACAGTCACGGCCACCGCCATCTAAGACTTTCAAAAACATCAAAGAAATCGGTGAAAGATTGAGATTCTTGAAAAAAAATCGTAAAAACACGTCAAGTTTATTTTAACCTACCCCTTCTAAAACAAAAAAGAGAGATTACTGCAATCGGTCCGAATATCGAGATGGAGAATGCGAAATAAATAGATGTTTTAAAAAATGTCCGTATTTCGTCGTCGTCGTCATCGTATGTAGGTTAACACGATTCCGCCGAAATTACAGAACCGATTAGTTTGAAATTTGGGAGGCATATAGTGGCGGCCCCTGGTGAGCTAAAAAGCTTTTGGTGAAGATCGGACGATATTTACGTGCCAATATCTCATAATAACCATAACATAACAGTAATAAAATTATTGAAAAAAGGCGTATGTATTATACCGCCGAATCACGGATATCTTTATGGCTATTGTGGGGCAAATTTTATAACAAAAAAAAGGCGGTCTCGGAGACGGCAGGAACTTCTACGCCGCACTGCATTGGATTAATAACAGCAGCATTTATTAAATTTTTAAATATTTAAAATAAGAAAGTTGCTATGCCAAAAGGGCACTTCGGGTTGACTGATCGGCTTCAAAATCTAATCAGCTCCTCTCCCGCACAGACAATAAAATAAATTGCCACTAAAATGACATTTTTCGAAAAAATGGCACTAAGGTTTTCGGCTTGAAAAAAAATCAGTTATCAAATCCGGTAATAAAAATATACATTTATGCATAGTTTTTTTTTCACGGCACCATTTTTTGGTCAAAAGGGCCCAAGTGTGAATACATTTTTAGAAGCAGAATTTGAAGAGCATTCATATGGTAATGCGAAAAATGGGGGTTTGCATTTAAATTTTTAAAGTTGATGTGCCAAAAAGGCACTATCCGTGAGCCGGTGTAGCCCAGATTCTAATCAGCACCTACAAATCTCCCACTGAATATGTGTGCCAAATTTCATCAAAATCAGTTCAGTAGTTTCGGCTGTAGCGTGTCCACAGACACACGGACAGACACACGGACAGACACACAGACACACATTTTTCAAAAATAGGTTTTTTGGGTTCCTGGGACCTCGAAACGTAAAGATTTGATGTCAGTTCAATTTCGAATTTTTGATCGATTTTATATACAGGGTGAGTCTAGTTGGACAAATCAGTCGCCTAGCGTTTAAGATATTGAAATTGGAAATTCAATTTTTGGATATGTTGTAGCTGATATGGTCCCCTACACATGGGACCCATAAAGAAAGCTCCAGTTTTATTCAAACCGAAATTATTAAATAAAAACGAAGGCTTAAAATTTTTTTTTTCGATATTGTTGAATTTTTTAAGGTTATTTAGTTAGAGAATCATTTTCTCTTTATGGAAACATAATTTTTTGTAGAAATAAGTTAATAATCTCCGAGAGACAAATTATTTAAATAATAAAGATTTTTAATTATTTCCTAAAGAAAGCCACGCATGCCGTGATTTGAACAACTGAAAGGCAGTCTAGCTTATACTGCAGACTGTACCCAGAACGACAAGTGTCAGTTGGAAATGTCATTTGAGGTCGTTTGTGAAAAAATAATGCAAAACTACGGGTTTTTGCCCTTTTCTTTACAGATAATTAGGTAATTTTTATTGCTTGATGGATGTTTTGCTAGATTCGTCGAATACAAGTGTCTCGGGTTCTCACACTGGAGGGGCCCGATTAGGACAAGTTAAAGTTTACACCCTCTTCGAGTTGAATTTTCTTGGTTTCGCTTGGCTCACCGCTTCTTTGTCTTTGTTCATTATATCAACACGTTGAGTGTCTTCAACATTTGCTGGGCCCCTCAACATCCGATGATAAATCTTCATTTCGTAAGTGTGAAAAAATTGTCAGCAGAAATATTAAATTTTTAATAAAACAACAAAATCACCATATTTGACAGCATGACAGCAATGTAAACTGTTAGCAACTATTGCCAATTGCTTTCTGGCTGACGAGAATAGCTTTTCTTGGTCGAACCATTCGACTCCAAAAAACATCAATCGGGTGACAACCCGAGACACTTGTATTCGGCGAATTTAGCAAAACATCCATCAAGCAATAAAAATTACCTAATTATCTGTAAAGTAAAGGGCAAAAACTCGTAGTTTTGCATTATTTTTCCTTTGATTTTTCCACAAACGAAAGCAAATGACATTTCCAACTGACGCACTTGTCATTCCGGGTACAGTCTGCAGTATAAGCTAGACTGCCTTTCAGTTGTTCAAATCACGGCATGCGTGGCTTTCTTTAGGAAATAATTAAAAATCTTTATTATTTAAATAATTTATCTCTCGGTTATTATTAACTTTTCTCTGCAAAAAATTATGTTTCCATAAAGAGAAAATGATTCTCTAACGAAATAACCTTAAAAAATTCAACAATATCGAAAAAGAATTTTTTAGGCCTTCGTTTTTATTTAATAATTTCGGTTTGAATAAAACTGGAGCTTTCTTTATGGGCCCCATGCGTAGGGGACCGTCTCAGCTACAACATATCCAAAAATTGAATTTCCAATTTGAATATCTTAAGCGCTAGAGCGACTGATTTGTCCAACTAGACTCACCCTGTATACTCTGCTCCGCCTTGAGCGTAGAAGTTAAAAAACGAAAAACAAAGCTTTACTTTCGAAAATACGACAAGCGTGATATCGCTGATGAATTCCTATAGCAACCTTATATGGGACGAAATGAAGAAACGATGAATCGATTAAAACAATAGGTAAAGTCCCGTCGCATATTAACGAAAGTGGGGGTTGTGTGTCTCAGGTTTTTTTTCTGTTGGTTTGTAAACGGGATTTCAGTTCTGTCAAAATTCCTGTCGTGGACAATAATTAACAACAGAGGCCCCTTTCAACCTCCATTATTACTGTTTATTGACACTGACAGTGAGTGTGGGAAGTTTTGACGGATGTGAAATCTCGTTTACAAACCAACAGAAAAAAAGCCTGAGACACACAACCCCACTTTCTTTAATATGCGAGGGGACTTTAGGGTTTTCAATTAAAAGAGATAGACAATATGGAGACAAAATTTGACAAAACCTGGTATGCAAAAGCAATGCAAAAGTCTGTCATTGTCAAACTTTGCCTTCATATTACGTCACGAAATAGAGAGAGACCTACAAGTTTGGAAACCTTAATTGAAACAATAGACCTATGCAGTTTGTGCGACAAGGATATACTTATGCTGACTGGTTTAACTTAACAAGAGACACAATGCTTCTGATGGTTCTGTCATTTTAAAAATTGGTTCTGTCATTTTCAAAATTCGCGATGTGTTAATAAGCCTGTTTTGGCATTTACTTGTGTCTTGCCGTTCACGTCTGATAAGCTGGATTTTCGTGCGATTATCGCCCCACGTGAAATTTTGCCTTCCATCAACAATTTCCAGAAATTGAGAGACCCAGGGACGCACCTGTCCAAGGTAAAACTGCATATGTCAATTGAAACGTCTATTCCACCAAAAATTTTTCCAACTTTTCCTTTGCACTTTGTTCCTACATTGCACAATGCTTTTCTTATGGAGGAAACTGCAAAGTGCAAAGGAAAAGTTAGTAATATTGAGCTGCATTGAAAAGCCTACGGCGCCGGCGCCCCTGGCGTAGCGCCCTGGGCGGGAGCCCTGCTCGCCCTGTCTAAGACCGGCCCTGAGCAGCGTTCATCTGAAATCGGCAAAATTCATTACATCAAATCGCGTTGGTCGTCTGTCGGTTAGTTAGTGGCATATATGTATTAGAGGTATATGGCTAACTCCCTATTTCAACCCATTGAATGGCCAGGAACCAAAAGAGAGGGACATGTTCGTCTCCGTCTAATGCTTTTTGTATCAAGGATTGCATACTTAGCTTGATTATGACGGGGTTTCTCGGGTATCAAACATAGTGGCGCAAATTTTAAATTCAATCTCAAACTCGCACGCATTTTAATCGCAGCTAATTTGGGCAATTTTTATGGAGTTGAGGTGGTGCAGTCGTAATAAATGATAAATGTCATTTTGACGGTTCACTCTGTGGTAAAAGTCATTCTAATAATCATTTTCGCCTTTTCGTGTGCAATTTAGCAAATTGCTTGCTTCTAAAATGAAAATCAGCTTCCATTTTCTAGGTGGTGATGTAAACTATCATACATTAATATAATTCTGTCAATTTAGCACAGGTATCGATACTGATGTTTATTATTTTCTGAAGAAGAAGAGTCTTGTAGGTAATAAAGCTAAGTACAAAGTAGTTTTTTAGTTAGTTAGGAGGTCCTCGAGTGGCTACAGGTATAAGTAAGTAGGTACACGTACTTACGCCTTTCAGAATTGCGTCCCACTTAACTAGAAAAATTGAAGATTTTTGTCACCATTTTTTGCTTTTGTGAAGACCTAAGAATCATGAAACTTAACTGAATCTTTATTATTTAAATGTACACGATCTACTACATATTTAGGTACCTAGGTACTGATTGTCTAAAAGTTTTCCTCATTTTATTTGTAACTCGTTTCTGTAACCTTCGATTACTTCCTTGGACTTAACTGCTGCCATAGACGAATCATCTGCTGCTTAATTCTTTGAGACTTCATCTTATCTGCTTCTTTGGTAAATTGAATGGTTCTTTTTGCCTTTTTAGGTGAATCCAGATCTAAAACATCAACTTCACTTATAAATCTTGGATTTGCAAATTTACGTTTACCTTGATGTTTATCTGGAGAAATTGTTCTCGGTGGTATTAATTATCTCATTTACATTGGTCAATATCTGTAAAACATGCAGGTACATTAAATATAGAAGTCATGTTGACTTTGATGCTCCAGTTGTGACCGCCTCAACACATTTCAGTCAGTCAGTCTAAACCGCACACTTCCAACCAGGCACTATTAGTTTCAAGGTGCTTTAAAAACCTGAAAAAACAAATAATGAACCATCATAGGCATAATTAAGATAAGCAGGAATCACAGAGGTTTGTTGTTTGAGATAAAGGGAGTTATTCTATTAAGATCAGTACTTACTTGGGTAACCGATCATGTTTCTTCAGCGCCGTTCAGCCTACGCTTTCCTGGTTTTTTATAGCACATATAAACATTGATGAACCATGATTATCTCTTAAAGGTAGATTTTATTAATGGGGAGAAAAAGCAACGAACGAACGTGAGGGCGATAATGACAACACTTTGACAAGTTGTCACTGAAGTAAAATGATAAGTAAAACGCGTTGCTTATGCAACACCACAAGCTTCCAATGGCGATAGAACGGTCGCGACCGGTCGCGTCTATCTCTCTTTTATGTTGCGGCTTCCCGGACTTAATCAGCAATATACCTCTAATACATATATGGTTAGTGGTTTATCTTCTATCTAGGGATATTCACCATTAAAGGTTGCACAAGCACAAGCGTTGTCGTGTGTCAACGTAACTGTCATGCTGCTGTCATAGATTTTAGGTTATGTATGGATTTTACACACCGTGTAAGCGCGAAAGTGCCGAAAGCGTGGCGGTTTACATCTACAGTATTGCTCAGGGTGTGGAACGGGTTGGTGTTGTTTAAATAAAACCAAAATACAAGAATAATATAAAGCAATAATTTGTAAATTTCAGCTTCTCCACAATGGCTAATGAAAACAAGCTCCCAAAATTACAAGAAAAAATAGGTACTCACGGTGGGGTGTTTCATTGTGATGAAGCCTTAGCTTGTTACATGTTAAAGAAACTTCCAGAATATCGTGAAGCCGAAATTATTAGGACGAGAGATTCAGCAGTATGCAAATTAGAGGATCATTGAATCACATTTATTTTATTAGATTTTAGAGAAGTGTGATGTCGTAGTAGATGTTGGTGCTGTTTATAATCCTAAAACCTTGCGTTTTGATCACCACCAGCGAGATTTTAATGAGACATTATCTACAGTTAGACCTGATTTGGCCAAGAATAAATCTGTTAAGTGAGTAGTACTTACTGTTAACATAACAAAACAGGAAAATTTTCATAATTTCAGTTTGAGCTCAGCAGGATTAATTTATGCCCATTATGGTACAGAAATTATTTCGGAAATTTTAAAGGAACAGAAGTTTGTGATACCTGCAAATGGTATTGGCAATATTTTCCTTCATATATATGAAGGGTTTGTAGAGGAGATTGATGCTATTGACAATGGTGTTCCAATGTACTCTGAGGGAAAACCTAGGTATCGAATAAGTACTAATTTGAGTGCCAGGGTTCATCGACTGAATCCAGAGTGGAATTCTCCGAGTGTGGAATCTATTGATGAGTTATTTAAAAAGGCTATGGCCCTCACAGGAGAAGAATTTCAAGAGAGGGTGGTCGAGGTAAGTAAGGTAGATATATTTAAATATAAATTGTGGAAATTGGGTCAAACATGACTGTACATTTATAGGTGACTGCTATTATCAGACTTTAAAATTAGTAATGTTCCAATCACATGGCTTTTCTACATTTTTTCAGATTACCTCGCCATAAACATAAAAAGGTTGCAAATGCCTTGATTCTCTACCCTTCCCTACTATGTACTTAGCGAGATAATTTGAAAAGTTAAATAAAGTCATTCTCAAACAAAGGAAAGCTTCAGTTGAAAAGTTTCAAAAACTTTTCATATTGAAAAGTTTCAGCCTATATTGAAACTTTTCACTTTTTCTTGAAAAGTTGTTGCATGTATCAATGCGGTATTTATGTGTATACAGTGCGAGTGTAAAGTATGGAATAAAATTCGTTAAATTTTTGTCTTTGATTTGTGGCAAAAATCCTCGGACAGGTCGATTTTATTTTTGTAATGCGGACTTGATGGAGGGGACAGTTATTTTCTAACACTTCCGGTTTAACCGGAAATGGCCTTAACTTAGTTTTTTCAAATGGAATGACAATTTTTTCTCAACGGATTCGGAATCTACGATTTTTTCTGAGTTAGAAACATGTACCATACTTTACTGGAAAAATAGTCACGGCCACTCTAGATTTTCAAAAACATCGAAGAAATCGGTCAAAAACCAAGATTTTTAAAAATCGCAAGTACATTTTAAAAAAATTCTTTTTGCTATTTTGGCAGATTGTGAAAAGTGAACAAAATTTGAAAAAACAGAGACAAATAAAAGGAAATTAAATTGCGCAGTTGAGTTTATATCAAAAAAATAAGGTTGACGTGTATTTGTAATTTCCCAAAATCTTGGTTTTTGACCGATTTCTTCGATGTTTTTTAAAATCTGAGGTGGCCGTGACTGTACTTCCGGTAAAGTGTGATACATGTTTTTAACTCAGAAAAAATCGTAGATTCCGAATCCGTTGCGAAAAAAGTGTCATTCCATTTGAGAAAACCAAGTTAAGGCCATTTCCGGTTAAACCGGAAGTGTGAGAAAATAACTGTCCCCTGCATCAAGTTCGCATTACAAAAATAAAATCGACTTGTCCGAGAATTGTTGCCACAAATCAAGGACAAAAATTTAAGGAATTTTATTCCATACTTTACACTCGCACTGTATTAATAAACTTCCACCGACGCGACAGCACCGCCAATTCTAGGCATTCTAAGTAGTATGCATTGGCCGGTATGAATAAACTTTAACAAAGCATTTGCTTATAGTTCTTTCCTTTTCTCGTGCGCGAAAAACTTATATTTGCGTTCTTTATTAATGCAAGTATGAACATCTTGTAACACTTTATTCATTCCGCGTAGTAACAACACTGACAACCTCGGTTCGGTTCTTCAGTATTTTACGCGGTTCAGCTGTTAAAACTGGAAACAGTGAAATGAAGTGAAACAACTTAAAAGATGGAAACAACGATGAATTATCATGTTTAATGCTTCTAATTTGACTTATTATAACTTGTTTACCTATACACTTACTATTTTTGTCATTTAATATTATATTATGTTCCCTATTCAGCTGTTTTTTTTAACTTTTCAAATTTTCATGAAAGTTTCAATAAATGTACTTTTCATGAAAACTAACATCAGACAACATAGAACCAGTGTTCACCTCCTTACTTACAATCTACATATTTACATACCTACCATTTACAGTAATAATTTGAAATTTCAGGCAGCAACCGTTTGGTGGCCAGCTCGTCAGATTGTACGGAACGCAATAGAACACCGCAAACTCGTTCATGAAAGTGGAGAGATAATTTTGCTAGAGGAACGTTGCCCTTGGAAAGAACACCTTTTGAATCTTGAAGAGGAATTAGATCTTAAAGATGAGCTTAAGTTCGTTATCTTTCATGATAGTACAGATTCATGGAGAGTGCAGGGGATTCCTAATCATCCAGAAAGTTTTGTGTGTCGGTAAGTACCCCATGTCACAAGTTTATAAAGATTCACGTGTGGAAATATTGCTATAATTTATAGTTAAATTTAATTCAACAATTTCGTTCTCGACCATAATTAACCACGCACGCAAAAACCCCAGTCCAAAACTAAAAACAGATTTTCATGCCGTTGTTAAACAATTTGTAACAAATAACAATACTAACAGTATGACCGAAATTAGTAATGGATCCATGGTCCATCATTTGACGACTGTCACTTGTTACCCACGGTGATTATGTAAATTTAGCGTTTGAAGAGTTGAAAAATTGCGAAGGGGGATGAAAAATGTAAACATCGTCCAAATGAGTTCAGTTTGTTACCGAAGAAAAACGAAATTACGCAAATGCCAAATTACTTAGAAGGTTGAAAAATCGTAAAGGGTGATGAAAAGTCAAAGGGGATGAAAATTAATCCTAATTAAACAGAATTACAGAAAATAACACGAAAATAAGCCAATTATGCAAATTTGGCTTTTGAGGGTTGAAATATTGCGAAGGGGGTCGAAAAAGTGAAAAAGGCAAGAACAATCCATATGAGTAAAATTTATTAACGAAAAAAGGCAAAACTGCGCGAATTTTACAAAGTTAACGCTTTGGGGGTTGAAAAATTGTTAAGGGGGATGAAAAGTCAAGAGGGGTGAAAATAAACTGTAGTTAAGGCGAGGCATAAAAGTCGGTTTTGAAACATAAGATTCGCTTGCAGCAGGTTGCGAACAAAACTGATCTTAATTTTGCACCTTAGTTATAGATGGGGCACAGGATGGGGTTGCGATTAGCAATGATGCCGCGCCGGGCTTTCTAAAAACCAACGAAAGATGTGTATCAATGCGATGTGTGTCCCTGTAGATGTTTACCTTGTTAATGTGTATGTAGGGGCGAGCTGAATTTACTGGTGGAGTCGGGTGCAGATTTTATAAATCTGCACCTAGTAGTAGTGCCTCCGCAGACGCACAGTGGTGTTAAAAGTCAAGAAGAATGAAAATGAAGTGTGGATTAAGTAGAATTACGAAATAAAACACTAAAATAACCAAATTATGCAATTAAAACTTTTGTGGGGGTTGAAATAAGCACTTATACCTACCTATTGCGAAGGAAACTGAAAAATTGTAAAAGGTAAACTGAATCCCAAATGCGTTCAATTTTATAACCGTCGAAAAACGGAATTATGCGAATTTTGCAAAATTTGCACTTAGGGGGTTGAAAAATCGTAAAGGTGGATGAAAAATCAAAAGGTATCAGGATTAACCGTGGCTAAGTAAAATTACGGAAAATAACACCAAATTAACCCAATTATGTAAATTTAGCATTTGAAGACTTGAAACATTGCGAAGGGGGATGAAAAAAGTGAAAAATTTAATCATCATCCAAATGGGTTCAATTTATTACAGAAGAAAAACGAAAATATCCGAATTTGGCAAAACTAACACCTAGGGGGTTGAAAAATTGTAAAGGGGGATGAAACGTCAAAGTGGATGAGAATTAATCGTAATTAAGCAGAATTACAGAAAATAACACGAAAGTAAACCAATTATGCAAATTTAGATTTTGGGGGTTGAAATGTTGCGAAGGGGGTTGGAAAAGTGAAAAGATAAACATAATCCAATTGAGTTCAATTTGTTACCGAAGGAAAACTAAATTATGTGAATTTTGCAAAATAAACACTTAGGGGGTTGAAAAATTGTAAAGGGGGATGAAAAGTTAAAAGGGATGAGAATTAATCGTAATTAAGTAGAATTACAGAAAATAACACGAAAATAAGCCAATTATGCAAATTTGACTTTTGGGGGTTGAAACATTGCGAAGGGGTCGAAAAAGTGAAAAATGCAAGAACAAATTCATAAGGCAAAACTGCGCGAATTTTACAAAATTAACCAGCGGAAATCACCCGAGAAAGAAGCGGTCTGGGTAAATTTTGCTCTTTGAGGGTTCACATATCATGAAAGGGGTTGAAAAATTGTGGATGGGTCAAAAATTAATGAAAATCACTTTAAATTAATAACAAATTAGAAGAAAGCAAAAAAAAAATAAATGAAATATATTTACTCCGCTTGCTAGGGCTTAGGGGTTGTTAGTAGCGCAGGGGTTGGTTTTAGGATGAAGACTCATAAGACTTTTTTCAATGGTTGACCGAAATCTATTGAACCCCATAATTTTATTCCACCACTTACATGAAAAAATTTCCAGTTTCAACCCTTAAATTTCATCCCCCTTGTTAGATATTAATGAAAATTTGCCCATCCGCCTACAGTGGCGCTGTAAATTACCACATCAAATTTAGCCCTGATACGTTGAGCAGTTTTTGAGTTCTCGCATTTTTTTGTTTCGGCATGTTAGGGGGTTGTACCGCCTTTAAGGGTCGTTTTTCGCGAATGATGAATAAGACCTTTTTTGTACCATCAATAGAAAGCTATCGAATGGTAATATTTTCAACTATACATTCTTCATTGAAAATTCGAGTTTCCACCCCTAACTTTCATCCCCTTCGATAATTTTCTCCTAAAATTCGATCTTCCCTTCTCGAAGATGCAGTGTGTAAGATGTCACAGTTTCGCAGAAGATATTGCTTCTCTGTGTCAAATTACAGGGCTTTATGGACGTTTCTACCCCTAAACTCCAACCCCCTATTTCACCACCCCCACATGCCCTAAAGGAAGTTGTGTTTTCAATTTCACCACCCTAACCCAATTCGTTTAAAAATTAAGGTAATTTGTAGATTCATGTTTTCAACACCTCATGATTTCACCCCTTTATGATTTACAGGGGTGAGTTTATTTTTCCGGTGTGACATAACTCCTTGCGTATTTACTGACTTCAGTTGTTCATAAATAAACCAATAGGGTTTCAGAAAAAATAAATAAAATATAATTATCGACTTGCAAAGAGTTAGGGGTGGTTAATGGCCCAGGGGTTGGTTTTAGATTGAAAACTCATAAGACCTTTTTTCAATAGTTGACCGAAATCTATCGAACCCCGTAATTTTAGGCTACCATTTACTTGAAGAAATTTCAAGTTTCAACCCTTAAATTTCATCCCCTTTGTTAGATATTTTTGAGAATTTGTCCATCCACCTATAATGTCACTGGAAATTCACAAACCAAATTCTGCCTTGATACGTTGAGTAGTTTTTGAGTTCTCGTATTTTTGTGTTTCTGCATGTTAGGGGTTGTAGCGCCTATAAGGGTGGTTTTTCGCAAAATATGAATGACACCTTTTTTGAATAATTAATGGAAAGCTATCGAATGACGCCAATTTCGACTAGTACTTATTAAGCGGAATTTCGAGTTGCTACCCCTAATTTCCACCCCATTTGTTCGGTTTTACGAAAAAACGCATCCCCCACAAGATTTCACCGATATATGTGTGTACGTTGAGTTTCCGACAGCTGCGTGCAACCCTTGCGGAGTTATCATATTTTTTGTGGTTTTCATCCCCTAAATTTCATCCCCCGAAATTGGCACCCCCTCACTTTCAACAGACTTGAAGGTCGAACGTGCATACTAATTTTCAGCAAGATATCTCCACTAGTTCTCGAGTTATTGCAATTAGTAGTTTTTCAGTTTTTCACCCCTAGCTCCCACCCCCTTGGTCCGATATGGCCCAAAAGCAATCCCCGCCTTACTTTTCGGGAGACGAAGCTGCCTACCAAGTTTCAGCTCGATATCTCAATCCGTTCTCAAGTTATCCGACGGACAGACTGAGGAGCGATCGAGCGAGCGAGCGAGCGATCGAGCGAGCGAGCGAATAAGCTAAGACAAGAGTACCTCCGCATTCTGCTACGGCACTAAAAAATAGAATTGATCGGAAAGAGGGAGGTCCAAGATTTTCTGACGAAATTTCGTTCCGTAAAGGCGAGTCGGATAATAAATAGTTAATAAGGGTGGCGTAACATAAATCCACAAAAATTAGAGTATGGAGTCGCTCTTTATTAATACGCATCCTGATTTGTCTTTGATTATTCACTCGCTCGTCGAGTCTGTCCGTCGCATAATTTGAGAACGCATTGAGATATCGAGCTAAAATTTGGAATGCAGCTTTGGCTCCCGAAAAGAAAGGCGGGGATTGCTCTTGGGCCATATCGGACCCAGGGGGTGGGAGTTGGGGGGAAAAACCGAAAAACTATTAATTGCAATACCCAATAACTCGAGAACAAGTGGAGGCATCCTTCTGAAACTTGGTATGCACGTTCGACTTTCAAGTCTGTTGAAGATGAAGCGGTGTCAATTTCGGGGGATGAAATCAACAAAAAATATAATAACTCCGCAAGGGTTGAACGCAGCTATTTGAAACCCAACTCACACATATTTCGATGAAGTCTTGTATGGGGTATGCATTTTCTCCAAACTCGGACATATGGAAATTATGGGATGAAAATTAGGGGTTGCAACTCGAAATTCCTCTTAATAAGTACTAGTCGATATTGGCGTCGTTCGCTAGCTTTCCATTATAAAGGGGTCATTCATATTTTGCGAAAAGCCACCCTTAAAGGCGCTACAACCCTTAACATGTAGAAGCACAAAAATACAAGAACTCAAAAACTACTCAACATATCAAGGCAGAATTTGGTGTGGTAATTTCCAGTGACATTGTAGACGGATGGACAAAATTTCGCTGAGATTTCACAAAGGGGATGAAATTTAAGGGTTGAAATTGGAAATTTCTTCAAGTACCTAAATGGTGGCATAAAACTACGGGGGTTCGATAGGTTTCGGTAAACCATTAAAAAAAGTCTTATGAGTCTTCAATTTAAAACCAAAACCTAGGCCACTAATAACCCCTAACCGTTAGCTAGCGGATAAATACATACATTTTATTTTTATTTTTTCTGAGATCCTATTGATTTATCTATGAACAACCGAAGTCAGTAAATCAGCAAGGACTTATTTATATAACACCGGAGAAATAAACTCATCCCTGTAAACCATAATAAATAAATCGCCGCAATTTTTTAACGAAATGGATCTGGGTGGTCAAATTGAAAACACAAGTCTCTTTAAAGCATGTGGGGGTGGCGAAATAGGGGGTTGTAGTTTAGGGGTTGAAACTTTCATGAAGCCCTGTAATTTAACACCCCCAAAAGCCAAATTTGCATAATTGGCTTATTTTGTGTCATTTACTGTAATTCTGCTTAATTACGATAAATTTTCATTCCCTTGGATTTTTCGTCCCCCTTTACGATCTTTTAACCCCCTAAGTGTTAATTTGGCACAATTTGCGTAATTTTGTTTTTCTTCGTTATAATAATTTGAAATCATTTAGATTCAAACACTAAAGGATCCTATACGATAGTGGCCCAGGAAATAAATTGAAAATCAGGATCTAGGCGACACTAAACTTTGATTTTTAGCGTGGAGGTATCTATTTAATAAAGTGTTCTTACAAGATTGAATACAAATAAACTGCCCAACAATTTAATTGGTCCACCCGGAAATTTGAGTCGAATTTAAAATGCCGTAACTCCTCAAAGAGTTGATCGATTTGAAGGAGCCTTTTTTCCACGGAAAGCCCATTTCATTGGCGTTTTAAGCAGGTCCCCCTTATTTGATATACAGGGCGTCAGAGTCGGGTACTGCAAAGTCGCGAAAATTTAAACCACCCCCAATTCACTATAAAAACACTGGACAACTTCGGTGGAAAAATGCACTATCACTAGTGATAGAGATAGTGCACCCCCGATTCTTAAAAAAAAATTTCTAAATTTTTTTGGTTGCTCAAGTTCGCCTAAAATCACATTTTGAACCACCCCTTCTGCCTCCCTCCCGGCCATCATTAGACGAAAAATTATTTATGGCATATACCGGGTGTATCACAGACCCCGCCGTATAGGGAATTAACATGGGAAAATGAATTTTATTTCTTTCCTGCTCCGGAGGATTTTCTCGAAAAGTTTTATCGTGTTTGGAGGATAGTCCATACTAGTCTGTACCTCTTGAGATTTTTTTTTCGTTCGTCAGCTCCTCTTAGGTACTTAACAATGATTTTTTGAAAATTGAAATTTCGACGAAAACGAAAAAATTTTTCGTGCCCAATCGACCCGCTTCGAATGTTTACTTAGTTTGCTGCCTTTGTGGATTGCAACACAACGCAAAATAAATGGATACTTCGAAACGGGTCGATTGTGCACGAAAAAATGTTGCGTCTTGCTTCTACGGAACATTTTTTCGTGCACAATCGACCCGTTTCGAAGCATCCATTTATTTCGTATTGTGTTGCTATCCACAAAGGCAGCAAACTAAGTAAACATTCGAAGCGGGTCGATTGGGCACGAAAAATTTTTTCGTTTTCGTCGAAATTTCAATTTTCAAAAAATCATTGTTAAGTACCTAACAGGAGCTGACGAACGAAAAAAATCTCAAGAGGTATCAGACTAGTATGGACTATCCTCCAAACACGATAAAACTTTTCGAGAAAATCCTCCGGAGCAGGAAAAAAATAAAATTCATTTTCCCATGTTAATTCCCTATACGGCGGGGTCTGTGATACACCCGGTATCACATTATGATGTGGCATAAAATAGTCTTACTGTTTGATCTTATTCTTACGTGCCGCCTGAGAAAAGCCGCCACTGCATCGCCGCACCCCTTGAGAAAATAAAATATATTGCAGTTATTTATCGCCATTGTTTAATAATATGCCTTTATCTTTAATTTAAGTGCTATAATTCTCGTCAATAATCAATAATGATTTGGAGAATAAAAAAAACAAAAAAATTATAGGTCAATTTTCAAGATTTGAACCCATGTACGAAAGTCGAAGAATGGGAGAAAAACAAATTTGCCGCTCAGCTACGGTTTATATCTTTCATTGTATACAGATGTTGATCTCAAGAAACAGCAACAACAAAATTTCGAAGACGTGCACCTCAAATTATTTCTTCCAAGATATTTATTAAGCGGAAATCTAATTAAATGGCGAGTTCACATTTATATTTCAAGATAAATCAAATAAACTACAATTTGGGCACTGTCATCTGCATTGCAGAGGCTGAACTAACGGACAAAATTTAAATGCCAAATTTCTGAGTGTAGGCAGCATAATTTACAAATGGATTCCAATGTCAGAACATTAAATTAATTTTTGTCTTGGTAAGTTGGTGTTTCTTTATAAAGCAATTGACCTCATGTTGCGCAGAATGTAATTCTGGATATGCCACAAAAATTTCAGATCGTATCGTAAAACAATAAAGCCTGTAGTCAAGTTTCCGTAAAAAGTGTATGTAAAGTTGCCTAAAACCGTTTCGTGCCTCCCCTTAAGTAGAACTAGCGAAAACCACACGAAAAAAAAACGGTCTGGGTAAATTTTGCTTTCGCACTTTTATAGTTATTTTCAAGCTGGAGATTACTAAAACGGAAGTCTGCCATAAATCTAATGGAACAGGGGCTAATGGCGGCCATTTTCATTTTTCAAAAATTGACATCTCGAAAACGGTAACAGATACGATATTTTATTAAATTAGAAAAAAGTTGTATATCTCAGTGTATATTAAGAATTTGAAAAAAAATCTATGATATCTAGAGTGGTTACTGAAATATACTGGAAAGACTGAAAATTGACGGTGTTATAACTTGGTTACTAATCGGCAGACCATTATAAAATTTGCTTCAATTACATTACCTTGCACGAAGAATAAAATGAGGCGACGAAAACTTTTCTAAGCCTTATTCTAGATTACATTATGTCATTTTTCAGTTTTTTCAGTATATTTCAGGAACCAAACCAGATATCTTAAATTTCTTTCCAGATTCTTAATCTACACTGAAAAACATAACCGACTATTACAGCGCCATCTCATGATTTGTGCACCCAAGTTCATTTATGTCAAGACGCAGCAACGTGTAGCATATTGAGAACGTGCAAAGCAATTTGGGAATTATTTTGACCGTATTTGCCATTGTCTGCAAAAACTTGTTAACAAAATTTGCCAGTTAACCACTGAATGATTCATTGGTTAATTTAATATTAATTTTTCGGTTTGCATGCTCTAAGTGTGTTTTTCTATTTTAAGTGTTTTCCTTCACAAGGACTGGAGAGGTGTTAGGGACGACAAATTGACAGAGGTAGCAGGCATTCCAGGATGCATATTTTGTCATGCGACTGGATTTATCGCTGGTAATAAGACGAAAGAAGGAGCTTTACAAATGGCGCTGGCAAGTCTTAAAGCGGCGCTTGCCGATAGGGAATAAATACAGTAGGTAATACTTTCATTTCAACGAATATCATTCATTGCGTTGTGTCATTTACGAAGTTGTCATTTATAAACTTAAATAAAACTGAACTTTTTTTAACAGAATTTGTATTTCTGTCGTGTTTGATTAACTGGAAACTGCACCCTTGGCGCATTTACGGCTGTATAAGTTATTTTTGATGGTCAAAACATCAATGAATCCATTACATGCCTTACATTTATTTTCAACAAAAATAAAACATAGAAACATATAAACAAAAAGTGATGTCCACTAATGAACCACTTCCAAGTGTTTTTACAGCTGCAGGACCGATTTGGGGTAGGGCAAGGTAAATAATTATAATTACAACGCCATATTTTATTGTGGATACAATAATACAAGTATATACATATACACTTTTAACATACGCTTGGAAATATTTGGACAGAATTTAACAACAAATATCATTTAAAACAGTCAAACAAAACACTTAATAATACAACGTAAGATAGAAAAAGTCGATTACAATTATTACTACAAACACTTGTAGAGTATTTCTACTTTTTACAGTCCTGAGATTTGGTTGCAGTTACCAATATGTAATTTTACCAAGAGGATTGTCTACGAACTGTGTGACGTATATTCAACAAAAATTTACAAAATTAGCGGTTTTGATATAAAAGGTACATAATACTGCGAACTGCAAAAAGATCTCAGTTATGAACACACTGTCATGACACACGGTCATAAATCTACAAGATTGTATTATTTGAATTCAAAAAAATATAAAAGTTTGAGCTACAAGTATTGACATTTGATTAAAGATTTACAATTTGTCACTTGATATAAAATGAGCACAACATTTTGAGACATCATAAATGTAAAACATTAGGTACATGAATTTCTTCTTATCTTAATATTGGGGAATACTCTGTGCTTTTGCTTAATTTTAAACTCACTCAACTCTTAAGAAAAACACAACAGGTTAATATACATAGTTAGTTCTGAAATGGATATATAACAATGAATGAAAATGTAAATGTCAGGTACGTATAGGGAACGGTTTATTTCTGTTAAATTAATTTGTATTATTTTGATAGAAAAGCTTATGAGCGTTTAGAGTTTATAAAAGAGGTCGTCACAAACCACATTCACTGTTTCGATGTTTTCTGGATCTAGTACTATTCAGTTATAAATTATTGACAGCGGCCTTTTTTGCGATGTGTGACGATTTTAAGAACGGAAAGTAATATCTGTTAATAAACACACAGTGAATTTTTCTTATATATAGCTTATTGCGTACTACACGTCCCCTCTACAAAATGTAATGCATGGTGATGCAATGGGGTCAAACAATTTGGCAAAATCTATTAATAAAAACCTCAAACATTTATAAAACTCCACATCTGCCAAAAATCTGGAAATAAATAAATAAAAAGGATAAGAAAAGGGGGATTGTTGGCAAGTGTCGATATATAAAGGGTAAATATTTAGCCTATTTACAAATATACAAGCATTATACTAAAATATTTTACATGACACTTGTTCGCTAAGTCCAACTATGACTGACATTCAGTGTTGGCACAAATCAATTGCAGGCACACATTCATCCTAGTCAGTTTGATAATCTATTAATTTATTTTGAAAAGCATCGACAGCAGTGACGAAAAAAACAACGTTGATGGACAGGTTTTTAATTGCATCTTAATATGTGTATATATTATCTTTTTTTCTTGAAAGACCATTGCTAATTTTTAGTTTTTAAGGTTTTTTTTACATGAATGATTGTTCTCAAATCACACTGAAAAATATAGTGTCAAGTCACATATACATAGGTAATATATAACACAAGATAATTATCTAATTGAACTGACAGACATTTTTAACAGTATCACAAGTCACTGGTTACTAATGTAATCATTAGGCCGTGTTTAGAAGATTTTACTATTCAAATGAAATGGCTGATATGAGTGTAACTAAACCTGAGTCACGTGTAGATACCCTCACACCCTGCAAGCTGCTCACAACCCGTTGTGCCTCTGGCACAAACGCAGATTTTTGATATTTATTTACTTTTAGGTAGACACAAGAACCTTGCTAACAAAGAGAAATGTAATTCCATAATTTGTGCTTAATACCAAGTCAATTATGCATTTAAGGTTCTAATTCTAGTCGAGTGACATAGGGTACGCTCGGGGGCAAGTGAATTTTAACGATACATCAAAATTAGTAGGCAATGCCAATGTATTTCCATGCGTCATTGCTTACTAGATTTGACAAATCGTTAACATTCACTTGAACTCGAGTGTACTTCTTGTTCTCTATCTAGATTTAAAATTCGTCCTGTGCTGCCATCTCACGATTTAGACGTCAAATCCAGATACCTACAACACAAAGTGTAGCCACTCGACTTGGAATTGATTATGTAGTATTTTGCAATAGTGAAGAAATTTTCACAGTAAACAAAGGGTACATTATTTATGACATAATAGGTACCGCTCTCAGTTTTCTTCGTGTTTACCGTTTAATAAGCTAATAAGACACAAAACAGCTGTATTGTCTATAAGCGTCACCTTATGCACAACGTCATCGTCAAACCTGGAGGCTTTATTATGGATGACGAAAACTACTAAGCAACATCTAGGGCCTACCAAATGAAAATTTTGAAAAGAATGAAAAGTGAATATTCGCAAATTAAATAACAAGTAAGTAGGTATCTAAATATTTCAACTTTTACGTAGCATTTGCCAACAGTATTTAGGTACCTACCCCTTTAACGTGGGTATAGTAATAAAATCAAACTTTTAGATAGCAAATATACGTTGGCGACTCGACTTGATTAGAAATACTTATTGAGATTCAAAAAATATAGTCTCCATTAAGCCCTAGTCTTAGTTGAAGTTTTTTATTTGAACCTTTTTTAGGTTTTGACGGTAACAAGTACACATTGTCCCACGAAAGTTCAATATTTAATTATTTACGCGAGAAATTTGAACATAGTAGGTACCAGCATGAATACAGGTCCACGATAGTTGGTTGATTTTTTCTTTACTAAATAAGACGCAAAATGGCATCAAGGACTACCTTTTTTAAGTGTGAAAGTGCACTTTATGATTTGTTTGGAAGTTGACTTTGTGGGAATCCGTACATGGAAAAAATCATACTTGGCAGCATAACATAACTGATTATGTGAATTTCGAAAATGCTCAAGAGGAAGACGTGTATACATTTTTTATTATATCGGTTTGCATATAATAGTCATTTATGGTATAAATGTGTTAAGTGTACACGAGAAACAATTTTCTCGAGGGACAAAGGCGGATTTATAGATTGACTGGAATCGGAAGCACACTGAAAAGATAGAACATAGAGTTTTCATGTGAGCATTTATAAGTCAACGCATAACAACTTAGTCAACATGCATTTCTTGCGTCCGACCATTAATAAACTAGAATAAAGTTACCTGCTTTACCGGCCAACTGACACTTCTTGTTCTTGTCATGTCGTGCTTCTAATGGTTCTTGTGTGCACGTGCTTCAACATTAATTTGAACAAACTACCGGGAAGAAGGGCCACTTTCAAAAAGTATCAAATAATGGCAAATAGGTTAGACGCATGCGCCAATTCTTATGCTCCGTTCCTGTATAAATAGGTACCCTTACTGCAAATGCCAATTAGAATCTGCATAGAAAACATTAGGGATTTGTAATGCTTTGTAATGGTACCTAATGAGCCTAATGAATCGTAAAGGGAAATTGAGACCAATTTTTAATGGAAAAGCCCAACTGATCATATTTGTAATGTATTGTACTGAAATGTAATGGTCACCCGTCATTCATTAGAACCCATTAGAACACAGTGCAGATGATTTCTAATGTGTTTTCCCATTACAAAAAAGACTTAGAAACAGATGGCGCTGGATGACGAACATGGCCAATCAGATGCATAACAACGCTCATTATTGTGTCAAGAGTCCTTGAGGAAGTGATGATTGTGTTGTAAAAGTTTTGTTTTGTTATTGCATATATCTAAAGCCATAATTTTGCAATGGCCAACTTTTAGGATTGAAAAACGAGAAAGTAGCGGATTTTGAGATTAACGTGTGCGACGTCAGTATCATCAGAGGCGCACCGATCATTATTTAAAACTTGTAATGTGTTCTATTGGAAATCTACTACAGTTTCTAATGAAACCTAATGGGGATATTCTCCATTACGTTACATTAGAAATCAGCTTTTGTTTCTGTAATGGGTTGATGTGGGAATTCTCAGAATGTCAACACAGTTTCTAATGAATCGTAATGGGAAGTCTGGGATTCTACATTAGGTTGCATTAGGAACCAACTTTTGTGTTTGTAATGGGTTGATCTGGGAATTCCCGGGACAAATACCTACCTCAACCCATTGTAACTCATTACATTATTTTTTTAATGTATTTCAATGGTCATTTGCAACAGGGATACATACAATATTTTTCAAAAGTCTCCGTTTACAGAGGGCTTCCGCGTCCAATCCGTCAGTCCATAAATCCGCCTTTATACTTTTAAGCGGTGTAACACACGTATAGCACATAATGTTTTATTGTATTTTTAATTAAGTTCAAATCAAAATTTCTTCACGTCAGGATCAAACCACAATTTAATGCGGCAGATCATAGAATGGTTGCTGTGTGCGTTACCACAGTTAACATTAAATGAGCAACGAAGAATAAAAATAGGTGTTTAAATATTAGTAAGTTATGGCACTTTACTTATCCCAAATCAACTAAATTAAGTTAAGGAGCGTTTATTACATATTATATTTGTTGTAGTTATTATTTAAATTTTTATCATTTCTCTTGTTCTGCAATTCTTTCGATGCAATTTATTTTTTTAAACTGTCCCCCTACTTTCAAAACCTGCGCACGCCTATGGCATGACGGACGATCCAAAATCAAAGTGCAAACCAATTTCAATCGTATATTTGTAACTTAACTGAAATCACTCCAGTTTCATTGAGTCTAAATTTTAAATTCTGGAAATTTTAGCTTAATCATTTTATTAGCGTTGGAGGCACTTTGTACCGGGGTAATGGAACAAGCAGTTCCGAAAGAGACTTCCAAAGCGAGTTAATTTACAATTTGCAAGAGAATATAAAACTCCACAATCGTTAGTTGAGTCGGTACCTATGTAGAAATATTTTATGAGTATAATCAATGCAAGCTGAAACGAAATAACTATTCAATTCAAATAAAATCAAAACTCATTACGAAGTTGTAAGAAAATGGGCGTTTTCTAAGTTGAAACTAAGTATAAAATGTATGTGCGAGGGTAGGTATATTTAGTTTTCCATCAGTCGTTGCAAATCACTTTTCGTTATTTATATTAATATTAAAAAAAATAGATAATGTTAACACAGAGCTTATTAAATGCCTGTCAATTCCAGGTAGGTACATTAATGTAACAACAATTAATTGATAGATCTGAGCACCTGATCCTAGACTAGCAGCCATCAGTGGCCCAGTCTCTGGCCGTCGCTAGCCAGAGAAGCCCCAGAACATCTATAATCTACATTTAATATTCTTTTTATTGTTATACAAAACATACAACATTTTGTAAAACACCCAACAGTGAACTCGATTATGAATGATATTAAGCGACTTAACCTATGTTTAACGTCTGCCAGACACTTAAAAAACACCAACACATAAACATACGAATAAAACGAAGTGGATTGTCATTATTTACTGGAAAAACCAGATGCTTCATCTGGCCAAGCGACGACTTCTAGTTCTATTCTATCATACATTCATTAACACGTACAAATATTTATTATATTAGTATTAATATAAATAGATTCATAGTAATAGACTTTTAAAAAGATCACAACACAGAGTTAAATTGTACCTGCGCCCTTTACGCTGAGTACCTTAGAGTTTAAGAATGGCGACTCCGCCATACGCTCTCGTTCTGCGATAGTGGCACATTATATAATGTATTATTATATATAAAAGAAACACTCACTCCTTTTTCTTTCCAAAATATATATAAGAGGTAAAAAATTCATTTCACACTCAGTCACACGACACATTCGAACAGTTATGTTAGTGGTACAAAACAAATTATTTATCAAAGGTAAAATTTACTAATAAGGAAGTTTCAACAATTTGAGCAAGTTCGCATCGTGGCTAGAAAGGCAGAGGGGGAGCGTTTGCCGGTTTCGCCAGCTACGTATAGTTTCACTATAATTATGGCCGTTATGATATTTGATTACTTTTGAGTTCAGATCTATTGCTCATTGTAACTTGCTAAAGGTATCGAGTATATGAGATACTTGAAGTTTCTGAGCACTAATATATTCAAAATACCAGATTACTGGTACTGAAATAGCATACGTTACAGTATAACGTAACGCATGCAATAGTGTCTCACTCGACATTAGAAAGGCACTGACGTTACGACAATGTAACGTAACACAACCCTTATCAATATTAAATATAAATCTCTTTTAATATGTGGATTGAAATTTGTACAACTACTCTATCTATAATTTTTTAACTACAACGTTTCCTATTATCCTCTTGAAATAATTTATATAATTATTATGTCTTTCGTAATATTCTAATAGCGAAATTTTTGTGTTTGATCTGAACTGGAGATGAGAATCTTTGATTGCCCTTTACCTGGTTTTGATTTTTTGAAGATCATTTGATTGATTGAGACTTGGGGAGAAATCATAATACTAAGCGTTATACGGGCTTGGCACGGAGATTTCTAAGCTTATCGAAGAATGTGGGTCTTTTTCTTTACGTCTTACTGGCTCTGCATCCGGAGGCCTGTGGGATTTCATATGGGCACTGCGACTCTTAATTTTGGTGAAGACTCTGGAAAAAACAATGTAGATACATACATATTTTTTAAATACCCCTATAACAATCTAGAGATTTTCGCGAATTCATTATTCTATTTAGTAAGTGTCATCAGTCATCACCAATCTCTCAATATAGTTTTTACTGTCAGTTTATATGATTGTATCAACTTGCTTGAATTGAATTACTACCCAGATAGCACAAACACATACAATGAATAAACAGTGGATATTCATCCATGAATATGTGAACTTAGTCTGTATACATATACACATTTTACATTGTGAATGACCCATCAACATTCTGTGTATAACCAAAATGTCGCTTTTTTGGTTCCTGGTATAGCATCAAAATACATCCACTTGAGTTTCATATGAATATCAATTTGATATACCTGTGAAGTACATATGGATATAAGATAAATAAGTTCCTTGCATGTAAATACCAAGTAAAGTCCCGTCGCATATTAACGAAAGCGGGGGTTGTGTGTCTCAGGCTTTTTTTCTGTTGGTTTGTAAACGGGATTTCACATCCGTCAAAACTCCCGTCACTCACTGTCAGTGTCAATAAACAGTAACAATGGAGATTGAAAGGGGTCTTTGCTGTTAATTATTGTCTATGACAGGAATTTTGACAGAACTGAAATCCCGTTTACAAACCAACAGAAAAAAAGCCTGAGACACACAATCCCCGCTTTCGTTAATATGCGACGGGACTTTATATTCATAGAATGCCCATTTTATTGCATGAATATACAGGGACATTCATGCACAATCCTGTAATGTTCCGCTGCTTAAGCAATTCGATGCTATGTATATTCCATGAATATACGAGGATATTCATCGCATAAGTACTCTGAAGTGCCCCACTTGAAGAAGGCCTCAGGATACGATACGCTACCAGAGACAACTTCCCAACAACCTGATGGCCATGATTTATGGTATGTGGTTTCTACTGAAGTCCCTTGGTATTAGACCACATGAGACCACATTATTGGACAACGAGAAACTTGCAGTAGGTTTTATATCAGTCAGAGGTATCATAAGTTGTTAGTTGTATCATACGCGCCATCTATCAACTGAAAATTCAACCTGGATATGAATATTCATTGCATATACAGTGGATATGCACCGTAATAAGAGCCATATGTGGGCTACACTGCACGTTCAGGCGAACTCCATATGTGAACACATTTAATTACATGCAAAACGTTAATGTGAAAATATGGCGAAACAACTCCAGGAATATTCACATATTCATATGACATACAGATGTATTTTAGAATATTCCTGGAGATGATCTGAACTTAGTCCCCCGGCGTCGGAACATTCTATGAAAATACAATGATATTGTGGATATAAATGCACCTTTTCTGAATATTCAGGGAATATTTTGTGCTATCTGGGTATCTACATATAGTTTATCCTTCGTGAATACATTGTAGGAGTGTTTGATGATCGGTCTCTTCAGATGTTCGTTGTGACATGCTCACGTGCAATGTATCACAAGTTTGCTAAGACTGTTAAGATTTTCTAACTCCAGTAGAAAAGAAGTTTGCAGAGACTAAGAGAAACTGAAATTAAAATCATGCCAAAATAAAAGAAAATTAAATAATAAGGAATACACATTGCCTGAGTGTAATATAACTAAAATGAAAACTTCAAGTACTTATACTTAAAAAAAACTTGAAAAATTAAATAAAAATACCTTAGTCCGCTCACTGGATGTTGTAAGAATATAGTGTTAGCACGTAAGCAGAGGACGCAACACACCGATCATTTACCTTAGCTATGTTATGTTGAATGGAGTACACTTACTTCCCGCATATCTTACAAGGGTAATCTTCTGTTGAATCGGGGTGGCATACGGTTGAACTTACAGAAGGTGCTCGTTTTTCAGCGTTAAAGGTTGGCGTTGGAGAATTTCGGGTGGTACCTCCGTGTATTCGAATGTGTCCATTTAGTGCCGCGCGGGAATTAAAACTCTGTATACATTAAAAAGGCTGTTATAATGTGAATCAAATTACTGTAACAATACTCACAGCTGAGCAGTCAGGAAATTCGCATATAAAATTTCTAGCCTCTTGAAGTGGCATGGGAGAACCGTTATCTACTATCTGCAAGAGAGCAAATAAGACAATAAAATGCCGACACTATACTGTATAAATTAAATAAAATTCCTGTTTGAATTTGACTATGTACCATGTGAACACCAAAGCTTGAGATCAAGAGGGCCGTGAAATTTTAGTGGCACGTCAAAACTTTACTGGTCCCTGTTGCAAATGACCATTAAAATACATTTAAAAAATAATGTAATGAGTTATAATGGGTTGAGGTAAGTATTTCTCCGGGAAATTCCCAGATCAACCCATTAGAAGCACAAAAGTTGGATCCTAATGCAACCTAATGTAGAATCCCAGACTTTCCATTACAATTCATTAGAAACCCATTACAAAAAGAAAAGCTGATTTCTAATGTAACGTAATGGAGAATATCCCATAAATTTCTCATTAGGTTTCATTAGAAACTGTAATAGGTTTCCAATAGAACACATTACAACACAGTACAAGTTTTGACATCGTGAATTCACTAAACGTAAACGTATTACCAAAACGTAATATTACCCATACGATACCTTAAACTACAGGGTGTCTCTTTTAAAGTGTCAGTCATTTTGAGCAGCTAAACGAAAATTCACACACGGGGGTTTCAATTTACTGCCCATCGAATGAAAATATTTTAAGCTCTGGCGCACTTCCGGTTATACAGGAAGTGGCCGCCATCTTTGTTATTTTAAATGGGAAGCTTATGCTTTGACTCTAGATTCGGATTGACCTCTTAATTGTCAATTTATTATTTCAACAAGAACGAGTGAGCCCATCAAACGAAAGCTCAAACCTTTGTACTTTCAATTCAACCCTCCAAGTTTGAATTCTTTATCTTCAACCGTCTGGAATATACAAATTTTTCTATTGCCGGACAAAAATCAATTTTTTTACACAAATTTTGACACATGTCAAAAACTATGACAGTTAGGTAGGCAAAGTGGGGGTGCAATAAGCTCACAGTTACGAGGCCAATCCGAAGTTAGAGTCAAAACATCGGCTTCCCATTTAAAATAACAAAGATGGCGGCCACTTCCGGTACAACTGGAAGTGAGTCAGAGCTGAAAATATTTTCACTCGATGGACAATGAATTGAAACCCCCGTGTGTGAATATTCGTTCAGCTGCTCAAAACGATTCTCTAAATATCGCTAACTGACACTTTAAAAGAGACACCCTGTATTGATATGACATGTTAATAGTACTGACTTAGCTAATGATTTCACTGAATGAACACAAAACACAGACAGCAGCCTGTTGACACAATAATGAGCGTTGTTCTCAGTCAATTTTTGTAGTGGGAAAACCCATTAGAAAATCATCTGCACTGTGTTCTAATGGATTCTAATGAATGACGAGTGACCATTACATTTCAGTATACAATACATTACAAATATGATCAGTTGGGCTTTTCCATTAAAAATTGGTGTCAATGTCCCTTACGATTCATTAGGCTCATTACAACGCATTACAAATCCTTAATGTTTTCTATTACAAATTCGAACGGGCATTTGCAACAGGGATATCAGTGATACATCTCACTAACAAAATTTTACGCCATCTACCTTATATTATGGACGGCTTCAACGAGTACCGATTAGTGATCGAGATGTAAATATGTAAGTTTCAGTAAAGTCTCGACACGCCATTAAAATTTCACGGCTCAAATGGGACTTTATGGTACTTTCATTTGTATTATAAGAATCTTGTGAATACACTCCGTTAGAAGAGTATATGTTGAGATAAGTAACCGATTTTTGCTCTTAACTGGGCAATATCACAAGCAGAATATTTTTTAGTAAAGTTACCCCTAATAATTTGGCATCGGGATAAGGCTTCTCATCTATATCCAGCTCTGTACATTTTGAGTAGTTATTTCTCCTCTCCCTCGAATACTTCAGTTTCCTATACTCATCCATGCAAACCTTCTTCCATACATAATAAAATTGTACACATTGTTTCACAGTTTTTGTTCGAATCTAAAAAATTAAAATTAAGCAGATGGAATAAAAATAAACGATAAATTTACTTCTTGAGCAATTGTACAAAAGTCTTTGTCGTGCCTAAGTAGCGCTTTGTGGAAAAGATCGGTTTCTTGAGACGTCCATCTATCACTGTCACTGTATTGATAACCGAGGAGCGGATGTTGTGAAGGAAGTATCGGTGAAGGTTGCATTAGTTTCAACATTGCATCCTAAACAAAAGAGAATATTTTTTCCGGACATTTTTTCAGGACATCTTACGTGTACGTTGCCCCCGCAGAGGTGTAAAAGATGCATTGCATATTCCTTATTCCTTCCTCCACCAGGAACTGCAGCGCAGCACGCGAAATCCAAGTACATGTCAACTGCACATATTCAACGCTAACACATACCTGTTGAAATCGCCACAAAGTGGCTCAAGCAACAAGCAAAATTTTATTGAGCCGATTGGGACACTGCTAAAAAGAACTTGTTTTTTGCCGGAAATAAATCTTTCGAGCAGTGTAAAATAATTTTGTACTATTTGCACTGAATTACCTTCACTGTCAGCACAGGTCATTATACCGGGGTCCCACAAGAGATCTTCATAGGTGGGTTCGAGGTTATTCCTACAAGTAGCTGAAGTAAAAGGGGGAATTTCACATTGAAACTGAAGCCCAACATTTATATGTGGTGTCGAATCACTTTCTGGAATGGAGTCGTTATTCCAGCTACCGCAATCCTCTTCTAGAATTGCCAAAGTTACATCTTTCAAGGAAACGATAAAAACATACCTGACTTGCTTTTAATATTTGCAAATAAACCGGTACCAGTTCTCTGAGGGTTGAGAATGGGTTGGGGGGTGTATGGGGCGAAACCTTGAGGCTTGCTTCTAGTGGCTCTTAACTTCGATTGGTGTACAATAGGAAGTTGCAAAGGTTCGCTTCTAGGCCTCTTCCTGGAGATTCTAACTGGACTTGCGGGAATCCTGGAGATGGCTTTGTACTTACAAAACTTACCAAATAAGAAACTTACGTTGTCGGACTAAGAAAGACATCGTTGTTTTCTTCAATTTTAATTTCTTGTTTAGGCCTAGTGACAATTTGTTTCGTTGGTATTGTTGTACATTGGACAGTTCTTAGCAACCGTTGGAATCTTTGACCGCTTTTATCGTCTTCCAGCGACGTTGAGATGGAAGCATTGGCAAGCAAAATATTTTTTGCCGGAAACGTGTGACCTCCGGTTTGTATAAATTTTATTTCGCCGTTAGTGTCAACCAAAATTCCGGCGAAATTCGAGTTATTCAACTCCAGCAGCCCGTTATTGCTGATGACTCTTAGAGGGACGCCGTTGAATTCGAATTTCTTCCTATTGACAACATCTTTCGGGCTGCTGGATAAAAGCGGGTCGTCTGAATTTGGCATCATTTGTGACTGCAGGGTGTAATGAGTGGTCATTGAAAAAGTGGCATTGTTAGATGTAGATGTGAATGTTGTAGAGCTGTGAGGAGACGGTACTGACGTAGTTGGTATATTTGGTAAAGGAGAGGGTACGGGGGTTAATCCGACCGAAATTGGCGATGGTGGAGGTGGTGAATTTGTCAATGGGTATATATCGTCGTTGGATATATTTTCTCCTGGAAGCACCTCTTCCAACGCTTCCTCAACTGCAGCAGAACTAGACATTGTCGAAGTGAAGAAAGCGGCGGAGAGAGGCGAAGATGCTTGGGGTGGCTCATCTACGCCACGATCATTTACTTGTCCAAACTCATTCTGCTTTGGGGATACCATTGGTAGCAAAGTGTTTTGTCCGAAACATGGGCTTTGTCCTTCGTGACTGGCTGGAGGCGTCGGATAAGCAAACCCAGGAGAATCATGACGTATTAGTGGGCTTTGCAGGGGTGATTGAGCAGTCAGTGACGTGTGAGGTGAATTTGAAAACTGAACTGGCGATTCAGTTTGATAATTGTTAGGAGAAGGCATGTCTAGATTCGTCGTTGAATGGAAGGTGCTGAATTCTGCAAGACTCTCCGGAAGCGGGGAATTTAGAACAGCTTGAAGTTCTTGGTTAACGGAGTGACCTGACTGGTACGAAGGCGATCGAGTGACTGGTTCTTGTAAATTATTGTACTCATCCAATCCCATATCTGGCAACTGGTGTTCGTTTTGATCTTGTAGAAGAGTGTCTGTTTGGAATTGAATTGAAGCGAGCTGTTGTGGGTCCACTCCTTGGAGTAACATGCTGTCTTGAACTTGTGTAAAAACTTCCTCTTGTAGAGTGGGCGAGAGATATTCTCCATCTTCTGACTGGTATGTTACACCGTTAAGGGTGAAAGCGTCCGTCGACTGAAACTGTATAATTTGTGAGGATTGTCCGGGATCAGAGGTAGTGCGTTTGACGGAGACTTTGTCTCGTTTAAGAATGAGATCTGCTATTGCTTCAGCTTTCTGTTGGGTCGTCGAAGTTTTGGTAACGCTAAAAGCCTCAGCATCGGAATGTCTTCGTGCTTTCTCCGCCGTTTGTTGAGGTGGTGCAGGAACAACAAATGACGTTATTTTCGTGTCCAGATCGCTGGAGTTCGCAGAGGAATGCACAGTTAAAGGGAACAAAGGCGGAGCCGTCGATTTACTTGATGAATCTTCGGATGAATTTTGTGGGTTTGTTATGCGTTTGTTTATGATTTTTTCTTCAATAAGAGCGCGCACGCTCACGCTGGCAGTTTGTAATGGCGGGCCGTTGGCGTCTTTTTTCTCGCATTTCTTGTTTTCCGCATCCTAGAAGGCAGAATTGCAACGAATATTTCTGAAATAACCTAATTTTACCTTTTTGAAATAACCCCCATGTAGTCTCATGTGTCCATTGAGGGCGGGTATGTTTTTAAATTTTCTGTGACATAAGTTGCACTCTACAGGCTTAGGTTCCGGCTTGTTGGAAGCGGTTGTGGCGAGGGACGTTGATGATGGGGTGGTGGTAGTAACTTTCGCCTGCGGACTTGTAGCGCTCCCACTTGTTTTGTTTGAAGTCTGCTGCGTCTGGAAACATAACGAGATTTCAATGATTTTTAACTTTAGCGCAGCAAGTTAATAAAATCGATCGAAAAATCGAATCCCCAAAAACATCAAATCTTTACGTTTCAGGGTCCTGGGAATCCGAAAAAGTGGTTTTTGAAAAATGTCTGTGTGTCTGTCTGTGATCATAAACTATACTAAACGTATCGAGATGAAATTTGGCACACATATTCAGTGGGTAATTCAGGGTAATATAATATGTACGTGCTGATTAGATCAACAATATCAACATGCATATTTAAAAAACAAAAACACTGAATCTGCGTTGCTAAGCTTCTATAATAGAATAATGGATAACGTTAATAACAAATGTAAATCTGTGGGATTTTTTTTCGCCATGACTAAAGCGTTTCATACAATCAATCATGATCTTTTATGTTACAAGCTTGAAAAATATGGAGTCAGAGGAGTTGCGCTGAGGTGGATTAAGAAGACATATTTGAGCAATCGAAAACAGAAAGTCAAATTCAGGGAAAGTTCTAAGATTCATTTGTCGGACGAGATTAATGTAAGTACCAGAATTCCACAAGGAAGTACACTTGGTCCTATCCTTTTTATAATTTTTATAAACGACATCAGTAAGGCAATTGATGACAACCTAATTACCTGTTGCAGAGTTAGGCTTGAAAACTGGAAAAAGTGTAAACAAAGTAGAAGACTGGTGCAATGAAAATGGCTTAGCTTTGAATAAAAATAAAACACAAATTTTACATTTTGCAACCAATAATCATAAGCATAATTTCAGCATTTTAGTAATTAGTGCAACAAACTGACAATTGAGAGGTCAATCCGAATCTAGAGTCAAAACAAATGCTTCCCATTTAAAACAACAAAGATGGTGGCCACTTCCGGTATAACCGGAAGTGCGTCAGAGCTGAGAATATTTTCTTTCGATGGGCAACAAATTAAGACCTACGGGTGATAATTTTCGTTTAGCTGCTCAAAACGATTCTCTAAATATCGCTAACTGACGCTTTAAAAGAGCACTCTGTATTTACTATATGCTACCGTCTCCAAGATTGTCAATATTTAATTACTAACTCTATCTACAACATTTTTCTAGAACATGACTTGCTTTTTGCTTTTCTGAGACATTGTTAAAATTTTTATTCAGATTGTTATGTTAAAACGAGAAAAGGGATCAAGCGTTCACAAATCTAAATTGATTACGTCTCAGAAGCTCCACAAAATTTTTCCTCATGTAAACAACTTTTAACAGATTCTGAATAAATGGCGATTAATTACGCGAAAAATCTCCATTTAGTATCACCCTCCATTCATTTTTCACGAACAAAAATTCATTTTTTATTTTCGGAGTACATAAAAAGAATTTTCGGATACCCGTCCCAGCTGATAATTATAGTAATTCCACCAATCCATCGTTCAGAAATTTAATTTTAAGCTTTGCACGCACAAAGTTAACACATCTTCACAATCGTGAGACTGTTACATTACTGCAGGATTCACTCTGCTTTAGACTTTAATTCATATCAAAGGGGGATGAATCAGTACCTCTTACCTAATCCCATAACGTCAGCTGGTCCACATAACTGGATTAAACATAATAAATCTTTGCACAACGACGCTGTTGTTTAGCTTCTATTATTCCTATTTTACCAATAATTTATTACTTAACGTTATAAGTACCTATCTACATGATGATTGTACGAGTGATTTTATGAACATTAAATAGGTAGGATGAGTTATGTCGATATAATTTTATAATAATTATATTAAACATTAGTGATCCTAAAAAGTAGATCTCGAGCTGCACAAGAAACTACGACAGATGACGTTGCCGTATCGATGCTTGTTTGTCATGAGACTCAAATATCAGTCAAAGATCATTAGTTTTTCTTTAAAAATATTTTTTCAGAAGTTAATTTGATTTAAGCAATAATATTCGGTGAATTTTTAAAAATATAGGCAACTCCGGTTCTATAGGTAGTGACCTATATTCAATATTTTTACAACAAAAGGGTTACTGCGTAATGGAATACAATTGAAATGAGTTTGTTTGACAGTTGCTATTAGCTATGGCGCGGCAATTTAACAATCGCAGAAAAAGTTGAAATTATTAAGATTTTTGGTGATAACTTATAATTTCATCTTTTTCGGTGATTGTTAAATTTTGCCCAGCCATAGCTAACACCAAATGTCAAACAAACTTATTTCAATTGTTTTTTATTACGCAGCAACCCTTTTGCTGCAAAAATATTGAAGTTTTCGATATTTTTGCCTTTTCCCCCCAGAAATTCAACATTTTTATTTTGGCCTGAAACTCCGGACTTGCTCATTTGGGGTCATCCTTAGCAACTTTTCTTAATATAATTTTTCGATAAGAAAATGCCTAATAGGTTTTTTGGATTTTTGGTATTTGTTTTTGGTCTTAGTAGGCTGTGGTTATATTTTTGAAAAAATGTAAACTACGCCAAAAACACAACTTTCTGAGAAAAAAAAATTGTTACGATATTCCACAAAACAAAAAAGATGCAGGGGTGTTGCCATCTAAAACAACACACACTGTATATGTACCAAACGACCCGTTCCAGTTGATCTACCTATACCCGGTATAGGTACTTAACTAAATTCTAAATTAAACGTTATTATTTTTTATTGAATGCACATGTACCTTATGCAATTTAACAGTTTTCCTCGAATGTTCCTCCAAGGCAGTTTGCAAAATATGCAAAACCCGAAAACAAGAATGACCGGTGGTCATTTTTTATTTTAGGGCATAGAAGGGGCATCTGGTTCTCACAGCATCCCCTCTTTAGATCTGTAGATAACGGGAATATGTTTATTTTAAAACGATCGGAACAAGAAGCAGCATAATCATCTAAGAAATACGTAAGACATAAATCTTTAACAGGTTCTTGATTCTTGAACCATAATTGTTGTTAACAGAGACGAAAAATTCGATCTTCGAATGCATTATAATGTTCGCTTCCGGACAAAGCAAAGTCGGCAAAAACCGTCAATCTAATTAGAGACTGTTATATCCAGCGAAGGCAGTTGGATTAAAAGCTCTAAACGAACTGGGCAAGAGTACCTAGGTATAGGTATACATATAATGGATAGCAGCCCATTCAATAATAATTATTACTCTTTGCATTTCATGCAAACTGTACTGCCAATTAGTTCTGGCAGTGGTTTGCTTTATGAATATAAATGAAATCAACTTCCACTCTGTGTTGAAACCGCATCACATATCCATATTTCCAAAATGATTATGAATTTATTATTATTCTCGATGTACGTAATATTAAATTCTTGGCATATTTAATAAGGATCAATTTTCAATGCTTATTTGTACACTCCACTCGAACAACAATTTGTGAGTGCTTTTATCGAGTTTTCATCATAACATAAACTAGGTATACCTACCAATAATATGACTACCCACCTTTGCATCATCAATTTTAATCGATACAGGTGGGTATCTGCATGTTTTGAATGTTTGAATCATTATTGAATAAAGTCAAATGCCTATGTAGTATTCCTAGTTGTCCTCGTCCATATTACCACCGTACCCTCTCGTCTGGATTTAATAATTAGAGAAGTTTGTGCGCACAAGTCAAAAGCCAAACGAACAGCTGAAAGGGACGTAAAAGTTCAGACATAAAATAAATATAACAAGCTGTCGTTTTGGACGTTAAGTTTTTGCGTGAACTTTTTTACAAGTTAGTAATTACTTTGACCTGTAATTAATCACTTGAAATTTTAACCAAACTAATTGGAAAGGGAACTCTACCTCAAAGTTGTTGGGAAAAATGAATTAATTTTCTGTTGGTTGTGTGGAATTCCGGTTGACTTTAAGCCCCCCAATTAGCACAGCCGTAGCGCACGAATTAATACGATTAAAATTGACAATGTTGGTGTGCCCTACTTCTCGGCACAAATTGTGCAGAACGTTTTTATCGAGACCGTAAAAACTTTATTTCGTTATTACACCTAAAGCGGGGGACCTGTTTCTTTTGAACAATTGGGAAAAGCGTTACACTTGTTCACCTGTAGCCTGTAGGTATTAATAATTATTATGAACTATAAAGAGAGGTTTTTGCGTTTCTCCTGGAAATTGTTAAAAGAGGCCCGTGTGTGCTTACCGTGGAAGTCCATACCCTCTGTACTTTGACCGGCGTTTTGTTAATGGATTTTGTGGTTGGCTTTGTAGTTGGTTTACTGGAGGATTGGGACTGTCTCTGGGTTTGTTCCATTATTTGATGTATTAAATCCAGTTGTTGTTTGGTTAGCCCATCGTTGTTACCACCGCTGCCGCCCTGTAACAAAGTAGGAGCGGGTAATTACAATGCTTTGTCATTTCGGCAATGTTCTACAGGGACAACGCGATATATCTACTCTTGGCAACAATTCTGCAATTGCAAGGAAAATGTAAATTGTGTCCTTTGTTAACCAAATAGAATGTTCCTTTCTGCTCTCAGTTAATCCAAGCCCAGCCCCGACTTGCAGAAATAATCGGGAAAGGAAACCTAAATCTGGCCCCCACGTGGCAGGTGAATTGCGGCATCAAGGACCGAATTCCCTGTGGGTGAAAATATTGAAAAAATATCGTAAAAACAAATAGGTGTCCTTTTGACTAGGATGCAAATAGCTAGGTACACATATTTAATTACAAATCATTTTATTTAAAAGCCAACGGAAGATGTAGGTATATCAATCGATGTGTATCCCTGCAGATGTTTATTCCACGTGAATGATTCATATATTGAGGTGGGCTTCGTGGTTTTGGGTGCAGATTTAATCTGTACCTAGTAGTAGTGCCGAAGCATATGCTTCATGATAAAGGAATCGTGAGGGTGTGTCAATTTCTGATGATGACATTTTTTGCATTCAATTCCAGTTGTAGATAGGTGAAAGGTCAAAATTCCACCAAGTCAATTTTTTGGGTTTTGAGGTTGAAAGGGGTGCAATTTTTTCCGTTCAATTATTATCCTAAAGTTAAATTTTTTTCATGACAATTTTTTGTGTTCAAGGGCTGAAGGAAGTGGCTTTCAGGGGTGCAATTTTTTGCGCTCAAGTAGTGGTCTAGGGTTACATTTCCTTCGAGTCTATTATTTATGTCTGGAGGGTTGAAGGGTGTGAGTTTTCGGAGATGCAATTTTTCTCCGTTCAATTAGTGTTCTACGGTAAAGGTGCTCCAAAGGCTAAATTTCCTCTATGCCAATTTTTCCTATTTGGAGGTTGAAAGAGGTGGTTTTCGGTGGTGCAATTTTTTGCTTCAGTTAGTCTGTTTTTGCTGTACAGCAAAGCAGGGACATCCCTGTAGGTAGTTCAAGGATTAAAATGCCTCAAAGTCAACTATGTGTTCGGGGGTTGAAGGCTGTGAGTTCTTGAAGATGGATTAAAATCGTATGTATAAGGAAGAAATGTCGGCAACGAATAGATCTACAAAAAAGCCCGCGACAGTATATCTGTTATTATACGGATAGCGGACAATAAGCGACCGAAGCGATTATCCTCAAAAATTAAAATACAAAAACGATCACAGTGGGCTACCCGTCGTAGATAGATATATGCCGTCGCGGACTTTTTTGTAGATCTTTTTCCTGCTTTCATACTTGCCATCTATCTTCAAGCGTTGAGGCAGCATTCACGATCAAACGTCTAAAATTGCAATTTCTTTCGATTTTTCACCCGCAATTCCGACTACTATGGTCCGATATGGCCCAAACACATTCCCCGCCGAGATTTGAGGATATACCTACACCCGTGTACAAAATTTCAGCTCTATACAGGGTGTCCGGAAATAACAATGAAATATTTCGGGGGGTGATTCTGCAGCTCAAAATATGCAAAAAAGTTCCTATAAACATGTATCCGGAAATCGTTCCTAAGGGGGCTACGACCTTCTGAAGGGGGCGCCTTAAATTCGGTTTTTATCGAATAAATCAGGAACCGCTTAAGATACAGTGACGATTTTTTGCACATTATCTAACATCAGTAAGCCAAAAGCAGATTCAACCAGGGGCGTGGAAAATAGGGGGGGCTTCAGCTTTCCCCACCCAAATTTTTTTAGGTGTTATTTTTGAGACAATTTCTCACCGGAATATGGTTTTCTAACTAAAATTACATAAAAAAGCCTCTCTTGTTATAACAGCGGAGGATCTACCGTTTTCGAAAAAAATAGATTTAAAGATCCATTTGCATTTCCTAGGCTTATCAAACGATTGTTATTAAATTACAAAACTGAACGGATTTTAAAAATTAGTATCTAAAGTAATCTAATGTTGCTTATCGATGTCAGACAGTATGCAAAAAGTTAATAATTGACAAAATCAAAATCGAATTTTGAGCGCCCCCTTCAGGGGGCCCTAGCCCCCTTAGAAGCGATTTCCGGACCCATGTTTATAGAAAGTTTTTTTCATATTTTGAGCTGCAGAATCACCCCCCGAAATATTTCATTGTTATTTCCGGACACCCTGTATCTGTTTCCGTTCTGAAGTTATGCGACGGCCAGAGTAGACGGCCTAAATTGATTTATGTCATTACTTAACTACGATTAATTTTCTTCCCCTTTGATTTTAAATCCCCCTTTGCAATTTTTCATCCCCCCAAGCGTTAGCACTAAAGCACATTAGAGAACGCGTTTGGGTGCTATAAAGTGTTCATTACGAAACCGAAATAGAAGAAACACTTTCAGGACGCTCGTATTGTTGTTCTCATTGACTCATCCTTTCTGCATTAATGTGACGTGACATTTGACGTTTACTATAAATTCAATTAGGTAATAAAATGATAATGACTAATTCGTCGACTAAAAAATGTTATGTGCACCTCGGCAACTCGCTTTGCTCGTCTCGCAAATTCCAGGCTCATTTAGCAAAGTCATTTTTTCGGACTTTAATGCACAAATAACTGAGGAGTGTTCATTCTAAATAGCGACACAAAAACTATGTTTAACTGGTTGCCGATTTTTCGATATAACTGACTGTGTTCAATCATAACCAGACAGTTTTTTACGATTATCTTGAATGTAGTTTGTACGGAGATGTCTCCTTTTGAATTAACGCTCCTCAACTATTCTGTTATAAATGCAGAATGGCCTAGGTAAATATAAGTTTTGTACGTCTGAACATTATTACTAGGATTACTCTGAAAAATTCTGGCCAGCACTGACACAGACATTATTTTCTTAAGCATTACAAATTGCAACCTTCAAGTGAGATTTAGAAGCAGGTGTATTTTTCTTCCCGGAAAAGTTAACTCTCTTACGAACAAAGATAAATTTCTCTCACTTTTTCTTCGAGGATTGCTGGCCTAGAAAATGTTCATTTACATTTTCATTGCTTGCCGATTACCAGTTAGTAGGTTTGCAGGTTACTGTTACTGTTGGTTTTGTGTTGAAATTAATGAAAGTACCTATTAACCTCCCCAACCCCACAATTTAAAAAAAATGAGAGGTTACTGCAATTCGAGGTAAGACCAGATCTATTCGTTTTGAGGTCTCAGGGACCTAGAAAAGTGTTTTTTTTAGAATGTGTATGTGCGGATATGTGTACCTGCGTACAGTATGAGTCAGATGTTTGGCTCGATCGTTTGTTAAGCAACTGAAAACTTTGCGGAACAGACTCGGTCATGACGCCTAAAAACCATAATTACCTGAAATCTAATACCATTGTCATTTCGTTCAAAGCAATTGCTATGACCGAATCTGTTCCGTAATGATCGAGCAAAACATCTTAGTGCCGTAGCAGGAGCAGGATGCCTTCGCTCGCTCGCTCGTCGTATCGATCGCTCTTAGTCTGTCCGTCGCATAACTTGAGAACGGATTGAGATAACGAGCCCAAACTTGGTAGGCAGCTTTGTCTCCCGAAAAATAAGCGCCGCCTTACTTACTTGATTTTGGGCCATATCGGACCAAGGGGGTGGGAGCTCGAGGAAAACCGAAAAACTATCAATTGCAATAACTCGAGAACTAGTGGAGGCATCTTGCTGAAACTTGGTATATGTACGTTCGAACTTCAAGTCTGCTGAGGAATAACACTGCACAGGCAAATAATTAGCAATATTTACCGAAAATTAAAAAATTGACAGCAGAAAAGCGGCTGAAGCCTCCCCATCACATGGATCTCTCATTTCCGTGTAATGAGAAGTTTTATTATTTTCCGCCGAAATGGTAGAAACAACAGATTTTTAGAACCGGAATTTAATTGTCTTTTTAATGAAAAATTTATTTATGTAAAAAGAGTGATTCCTGTATAAACATGGTCACAGTCACGGATTTTTATCAACTATTAGGTAGGTATTTTATCAAACTCTGGGGTTCAGCTTTGAAAAAACACGCCGCCAGGTTTTAGTTTGCCAACTGGCACCATGACGACACCTGGCAAGACTTTGGGGGGATATTGATATTACCACCCCCCACCCCCCTGGGCTACGGCCCTGAGAGCCTTAATTAGATAAAAAACTTTGGTACATACAGATGTTTGTCCCCACTGATGGTAAATTACTGCATTATGCGAATATTTTATTAGCGATATTGTGGTATTTGTAGACAATGTGCAATCGATAATTCCCATCTCAGATTTTCCATCTTGGGCTTCCGTGACCTATAAAAAAGAACTGTCACTTGACTTTAAACGGAAACGGTGTAAATGGGCTCATGTGATAGACGATGTAATTAGGCTCATTCCTCTTGCATATTTATCTGAGCAGCCTGAGTTAATCTCAGCAATCTGATTTCAGATGAACTAACCAAACTGCTGAGATTAGGTCAGGCTTCTGAGATAATTGATAAATGTGCAAAAGAAAAGCGCCTATTATTTCTAGGAAAGACACGATGGTAAGTGGACAACCACCTACGCAAATCAAAGATCCACGTGGTTCCAGCCGCTTCCTAGACGTGCCCTTTTTATTTAGGTACTCGCCATTCATTTTCTATTGAAGTGACAGAACGTCAAAATTTGAATTTTAGGTTGGTATGAGGAAATTTTGCAAGGAATTTTACTAACAGGTAAGTTGGTAGAAGCGATTTCAAGGCGATACGTCAGAAAACATGACAAATGTTAAAATTTTGTAATTGCTCTGAATTGGCCCAAAATGGCCTTTGTGTGCGTGCAGTTTTGAGTAAAGTGCAAAGAAAAATATTCACGAAAAAGCCTGTACGTTCACGACAGGTACCTTTATCTGTGACACTGCTGCTAACAATAAAAATAAACCCTAGAAGATTTGGGTTATGTAATGTTTTTGCTTTCCCGCTATTCGATCAAATTGTCAAAAGTACAGTATCAAGAAAAATTTTAGTTCTGCTATAGTAAATGAGCGGACTTTACATTGTTTTTTTAAATCGTCATTAAAATACGTCGAAATCGTCATTTAAACCTGCTTTCCTTTTACACATTTATCTGAGAAGGTTGACTTAACTCAGTTGAACCAAAATTAAAGCAATTTCGCTATTTCTCGATTTAAAAAAAAACCTAATGTATATCTCGGCACTGAAGCTTTTTTTTTATTACTCATGTGGTTATTTTGCCTAGACTGTACGAGCCTCTGCAACTAAAGTCCACATTCAACTCCATTGCCATTGCCATTGCAATACACAATAAATAGCTGTTCTGATTTTACTCCAGTTACTTCAGATTTAGAGCAGGCTTTCTATCTCCTATACCCTAGTTCAACATTTCAGAAAAATCTGACCAAAATTTACAGCATACCTATATACATTTTATGCATGGGGTATTTGGTACCTACCTTAGCTGGTTCAGTTGCTAACAGTTGCTGAAGTTGACTTTTTCCATTAGTTGTTGACGTTGGGGGCGGCGCATATTGAATACAGCTAGAACCATGAGGCGAGGCGGCGTCCCCCGAAGCTGCTCCTTGTGCAGGTGACATTGTTGTCGAGGCAGTATTAACAACTGACGAAGAACTGTGGTGATTTTCAGTATGTCTTCTTAAAGATCTAGCATCACAGTAACTCTTTCCACAGCCTTCCGCTTTGCATTCGTAAGGTTTTTTATTCCTATGGGTCAACATATGACCATTCCTGAAAGACTACTTTTACGAATACATTCAAATAGACTTCAAGTCTAGACTTACAGGTGGTCTTGTCGTTTAAATGCTTTGCCGCACATAGTGCAGACGTATTTTCGTTCGTCACTATGAGTCAGTTTATGTTTCGCCAAAGCTGAGGCGTTTCCGAATACTTTGGCGCACACCTGTTAAAAAACTCCTTTAAAAATATTTTCAAATAAAAGTGAATTAGCTTAATAAACTGAGAATGTACAATAGGGGGTGTATGCCAGCAGCCAATTCTATTTTGAGTGTTGTCTGACCAGATGCCGTGATGAAATGTTATATTACGCATTCTCTGAGTCTCGCGAAGCATATGATTCGCGTTTAATATATTAAAGGGCACTTCAAATATGACGGCGACGCACCAGATATTTTGCTACACTCCTCCGCCACCCGATGTTTTATTACGTTCATAATAAAGGCAATAAAAACAAGAGAAGGCGAATGTAATTTTAAAAAACTGAAAGATTCTACAAAGGGGATTGTTACTTTATTTTCATAATTTTCGTCTCGGCGTAGAATTTCATTTGTTAAAATTGGATTATTTTTCGAATTAATACTATATAGCGAAAGCTAAAAGTGTGTAGGAGTCCTATCGTCAAAAGTAAATAATTTTCTAACGAACGCAGGGGCAGTATGGGTCTGATTTTATGTTGTAGATCTAAAAAAGGTGAATAGAAGAAATAATTTATATATTTTTTCTCTATGAATATTACTATTTTTCGTATGGTATGCACCCCCCCCCCCCCCCCAAATTAGAAAGTTTTTTACGAACATTTTTAGAAAGAGAAATTCGTTTTTACCTGACACTGTTGGGGACCCTGTCTGTTTGGTGACGCAGCTTTGGGCCTCGCCCTTTTCACTGTTAATTTGACCGCTTCCGAGGAACTGCTATCGGAGCTTTTCTTATCTTCGGTTGTTGTCGATACTGAAAATAAAATTCTATTAGGAGTTTAAGTTATGTGACGGAATATGATGGAAGTTTAAACGACGATCGGAGCGAGGCGAATTAAATCCATACGAGTCACATAATGTCGCTTATGGCCGATTGCACCTTAATTTTTGAGTCCCTTAAAGATAAGTGACCCTTAAAGTCTTTTCAACAAATGTATCTACGTAATTTAAACATCACTTATCTTTAAGGAACCCCTTAAAATTAGGGTGTAAGCCGCCATTAAACTCCGAATAATAGTATATTATGTTATTGCAATCCATGCAAAGCACATAATTGGTGCTATTCTGTACGAAATCGTTAGCATAACGACGTCGTTGTTGCTATCTATGGTGGGACCTTCCTTATTGGTCAACGTCTATAGCAACAATAACGACGTCGTTATGCTAACGATTTTTTACAGAATAGCATCAAATGTCTTTTATAATCTGAATAACATATACTATTCTTTTTTCAAAAGCAGAATTACGCAAATAACGAGTTAAATAGTTATTTAAGCATCAAGGGCGGTAGGTGCATTTTACCGGTTGAGGGTAATAAGTTTGGAGGTCGAGGGCTTTAGCCTGAGATCTCCAATATTGCCCGTGGTGCGTATTAAATTTTTTGCACAATCAGTTATGACAGTTTTCATTGATAGTTTCAAAATGGCAGCAGATACTTACCGCTCCATTTTTGGTCGTCAAGGCTTGTAAATCGCAAAAAAAACCTAGGGCGGTAAATACCACCATACCAACCTGAGAACATCGTTGGTAAGCGATGAAAATAACCGATCGTGCAAAAAAATAATTACGGATGAAAAATGCAATATCGAGTTTTCAATCATATTCGTCTGTGCAAGGTTACTATAGAGATATATGTAAATAACAAATACAAATTTTTGTCGTCGACAGAAATTCTGGAAGTATTTAGTAAAATTTGTGCAGTTTATCGTAAGAAAATTGTTTAAAACGTGTGAAAATGACTGTCGAAGTGCCCAGTGAGCTTGATTGCACGCCCCCGATATTGCAGAAGCGGCAGCAAAAAAGGATGCTGAAAATCTGCCCCCGACCAAGCCTAGTGCTGATGTGTATGCGAAGCTTCTTTTGCTCAGTATGCACTCTGAAAGTATAACTGGCGATAAAGGTAAAGGCATTTTTGTGCATCTCAACTGCTATTACCATCCCTAATATTTTCTAGGCTATTTTGATATCTAGGTAGTATATCAGCAGCATTGTAGATAATGGAGGCGTGAAAATCTAATACAGTTGCAGAAGCGTAGGTACTGATGAAGCGGGATGAAATTGAAACCCTTTGAATTAGAAAGTGTTATAATGAATCTGTAAATGAATACTGGTAAGAAGAAGTGAAGGAAAGCAGCAGTGCATAATTCAAAGACTGTATACTTTTAACATAGGTACACAAATATATTAATATTATAATAAGTACTCCTAGCCTTATAAATTTCACATTTGGCACAAGAGAACCATCATACTTATAAGTTGTCATTTATATGACGTTTGAAGAAAAAATACAATATTTTATTTTCATTAACTGCAAATAATCGTAAACTCCTCCGGAGTGACGTTTGAAAATAAAGATCGTTTATTTTCAACCGTCATTACTCATTACAATTACTTAAATGACTGTGTTGAGAAGGTTGACAATGTCATTTCTATGACACCATGAAAAATTGGGGTTGTGTATGCTATCTATGACACCATGTTTGAGCGGCCTATTCGCGATCCTCAGCAAAGTGTCTGACATCTGGTGGTGAACCTTTAACTACTTTTACCGGACAGAAGTAATGTAATTGTTTTGACTCGTAGTGCCTGCTTGGTGGACAAGAACAACTAAAAACTCTTCTTCAACAAATCTGTTTACGAAACCCACACGAGCACTGCCGCAAAGTGAAGTTTTTCTGGATTTTTCACACTTTTACTGTCACTGTCACACTATTAACAGTGCCCCCTACCGGTGCCTAACTATCGCGAATAAATAATCTTAAACTCTTAAAATCTCTTAAACCCTTATAATCTTAAAATTGTTAATTCAACAATTGAGGCAACAATGTTTTAAACTCCTCCGGAGTGTTGTCTTTTTTCGTTTGAAATATTTTATTCGGAATTCAAACGACATTATGTATATGACTCGTATGGATTTAATTCACCTCGCTCCTCTCGGCGTTTAAACTTCCATGCTCCGTCACATAATGTCAAACTTAAACTCCTAATAGAATAAATATGTATTTTACTAATCTTTTGTCAAATTATCAAAAACAGGTAAAAAAAACGTTTGGAGAAAAATAAATTAGACCATCCGGTATAGCAAGGCCTTGATCTTTCTTTGGGTAATTTCGATAGTATCTTTAGAATTTGCCTCTTGATCTGATATCATTTTGTGCAAAAAATCAGAATCCTGTGATACACCGTGCGAGAAAACATTTCTAAAAATTGTTTTAATGTTAATAGTAAAACATGGAGAAAAATAAATTTTACATTCAAACCTCATTTGAATTATTGGATATTCGTAAAGAAGAAAACAGCGAAATCGATTTACCTCATAGACCATTTTTGCAAGTTCGCATTTTTTGTAAAAGTTTTCGAACCACAATCATGTTTGGTGGTCATAATTAATAGGCCGCTGACATGGAAACGTGACATAAAAATCTGATGGATTTTGCAATCTCTTTATTGAAACTTGCAAAATCCACCAGACTGTTGGGAATCGTTATCATTTCAGCGGACAATCGTTTTCGTTCACCCTACATTAACTTTTTTCTTATTTTGAATCAGAGAATCCGCTGCCAAAGTTATGTCTAACTATTTGGGGTCAATGCAATGGTGTAAAGAAGCTTCGTTATACGATTCGTTAGGTTGTGGGGAAAGATTTGAATCCTCATTTACCATTTTCAAAATAGCTTCTGCCTAGTTTCGGAAATTTCCTTCCATCTTCGAAGAGAAAAGAGAAAAAGCTCAGCTAACTTTTATACAATTAGGAAATGTGCATTTGTAAGAGCTAGTTGAGCTCCCACAGTTTTTCTTTCCGCTTTAGGTGTGATGGGGATCACACCTAAAGAAATTTAGGCATGTACCTGAATCTTTCTGCTTTCCTGTGGGATAAAATGATACTGCCATTGAACTAATTCAATTTAAAAAACGCGTATAATTGTGTATTAATACAACATATTTTATATCTACGTTTGGGTAATATTAATTAGTACAACGTAATTAAATACATACCTATGCCAGAGATTTCAACTATTTTTAATTAGATCAACAGTAATTAATTTAGTTAATAATGCCAAATTACCAATACTATAATTATAAAATATACCTATTTAGTCTTTCAAAAATTGTTTTACTATAGTCAAAACCTTTGATAAGTTGAAATATCGAAACGACTGTGTGAAAATAAATTAACGCGATACTTATATGCATACTCACCATTGGGATCTCGGAAACCATAAGAGATGAAAAGTAGGTTAAATTAGAGAAAAGTTGGTCTTTTTCAAGGTGATTAAGAATCTGAAGAGAACGACGGTCAATTTTTTTCTTTCTTGTGGCCGCCGTATTAAATATTAACGGCATGGGATGCACCTCGGGATGCACAAAAAATTAGCTTTTCAAAAATAAAATCAACATGGACTTTTTTGAAAAAACATGTCAAAGATCAAAATTTAGAAGGCCTGGAAAATTTCTCTAGCGCCTCTCAATTGACAGATGCCAAGAATATAAAATAACAAGTTTCATTTCAATAGCATCAACCGTAGGAATGTTATTTTTTAACCTCCCCACTCCACTTCACCATTTAAAAAAAAGGGAGGTTACTGCAATCACTAAAATTTTCGAACTCGAGATAAGACCGGATCTTTACGTTTTGAGATCTGAGGAACCCAAAAAAGTGGTTTTTAAAATGTGTCAGTATGTATGTACGTACGTACGTACGTACGTTCGTAAACACGCCACAGCCCAAACTACTCGACCGATTTGGCTAAAATTTGGTAGGTGTGCATGTGACAACCCAACTTAGATCTGAAAAGCTTTTGGAGCCAATCGTGCAACCAGAAATGCCATTTTGGCACATCAACTTTTAAATGTTAAATGTAAACCCCCATTTTTCAGATTCTGCTTCCAAAAATATATTCACTGTCAGTGCCCTTTTGACCAAAAACTAAAAATATCGAAATTTTTACCGGACTTTAAAATCGCGGTACAGCCCAAGCCCCTGAACCGATTTGGCTGAAATCTTGCACATGGGGATTGTATTACATGTCGAGGGGGTGAACAAATTTTGGATTCAATCGGCCCAAGGAAAGTGCCGCTTTGCACACCAATTTCGAAATCTAAAATTATTCTCTCATTTACCCATCCAAAACAAGTTTTTGAAAGATTTATTGCTACCATTAGAAAGGACCTCAAATTCTGGTTTTAAATGAGATAAAATTTATTGGCATTTAGTACCCTTTGGGTAGAAAAATCGAAATTTTGTAATAACACTGAAACCACGTTATAGCCCAAACTACTGGATCGATTTGTCCGAAATTTGGTACATGAAGGTTAGGTGACCCGTTGAAGAGCTGAAACGCTTTTGGGAGCAATTGGTCCAAGGGCCGTGCCATTTAGGCATATCAACTTTAAAATCTTAAACACAAGTCACGGAGATCAAAGGCCCACGCGCTGGGGAGGTTCCAGCCGCTTCTCTGCTGTATTTTTTTTTAAATGAAAATTTTCATATTTTTCGGAATAACTCTGGAACGAGTCGAGATATCGAAGAATTCTCTTCAGATTCTTAATTACGCAATAATGCAACTTTTATCTAATTTAAACTACTCTTCATATTTTATGGTTTCCGAGATCCCAATGAAAAATTAACCACCCCGCATAAGGGCCGGAATTTCCATTGAAGGTTAACCAACAATAAAATCGTCTGAAAGTTTTAAAATGGATTCATCTGATTGGATAACAAACAAATCTGTTGGTTGGTTAACCATTAATTGAAATTCTGGTCCTAAGTGGCCGTAGCCCTCTGACGGAACGCCACTGACCCTTGCCGTGTGAGACGTATAGGGTGCAGACTGCCGAAGTTATTATGGTATCTATAGGGAAACAGGCAATGCACGTCGTCAAAGATCCGTGACTTAATGCAAAAGTTTTCGACAAAAAGAACGATGATGGTGTACGTATTTTCAAAAGGGTCATGAAAGTTTTGGAATAATTAACGAGATTAACTTATGGCAACGGTTTTTTGTAGAAAAATTGGAAAGAAAACAATTTGTTCACTTTACGTCAACGATGACGTGCATGGGCTGATTCCTTGCCATATGAAACCGAAAATGCCAATTTCAACACTGGAAGGTGGTTTTTTAACCTCCCCAACCCCATCACAATTTAAAAAAAATGGGAGGTTACTGCAATCACTAAAATTTTCGAATTTGAGATACCACCAGATCTTCACGTTTTGAGGTCTCAGGAACCCAAAAAAGGGGTTTTTAAAATGTGTCTGTGTGTATGTACGTACGTACGTTTGTACGTTCGTACGTACGTACGTTCGTTTGTAATCACGCCACAGCCAATACTACTAGACCGATTTGGCTGAAATTTGGAACATAGGCATCTCGTAACCTAACTTAGATCTGAAAAGCTTTTGGAGCCAATCGTGCACCCGGAAATGCCATTTTGGCACATCAACTTTTAAATTTTAAATGCAAACCCCCATTTTTCACGTCACCACTAGGAAGACCTTCAAATTCTGCTTCTAAAAGTTTATTCATTCTTAGTGCCCTTTTGACCAAAAATTTAAAAAAAATTTATTTTTATCGGACTTTAAAATCGCGGTACAGCCCAAGCCCCTGAACCGATTTGGCTGAAATTTTGCACATGGGGATTGTATTACACGCCGAAGAGCTGAACAAATTTTGAATTCAATCGACTCACGGAAAGTGCCGTTTTGGCACACCAATTTCCAAATTTAAAATTATTCTCTCATTTGACCATTAAAAACAAGTTTTTGAAAGATTTATTGTCACCATCAGAAAGGTCTTCAAATTCTGGTTTTAAATAGGATAAAATTAATTCGCATTTAGCGCTGTTTGGTTCAAAAAATCGAAATTTCATAATAACAGTAAAAATACATTATAGCCCAAATTACTGAATCGATTTGGCTGAAAATTGGTACATGGAGATTGGGTGACCCGCTGAAGATCTAAAAGGCTTTTGAAAGCAATTGGCCTACGGGAAGTCCCATTTAAGCATATCAACTTAAAATTTTAAATACAAGACCTCCTTTTTTATGTCGCCATTAGAAAGGCGATCAAATTCTGGTTCTAAAAATGTGTTCACAGTTTCTGCCATTTCAGTGGAAAATAGAGAAAAAATTTTTTCTCATTAAAAGGGAGCGGGCTGACAGTGGATGACATAAAGTGGCAGTTATTGTCAAAAAGTTGGCAAAAGATTAACCTTAAAAGAAACATATTGTCAAACGTGATGGGTGATGTCCGAGGTCACGTCGATATTTGTCAGAAAATTGCGAAATTAGTCAAGGATTAAAAAAATTCTGTTGAATTGACTACTATCTACACAGAATACAAAGATCCACGCGATGGGGAGGTTCCAGCCGCTTCTCTGCTGCATTTTTTAAACCGTTAGCGATCTAAAGTGTGACCCATCTTGCTTCTTCTTTGAGGGAGAATCAATTGGCGTAAACTTCGAACTTCTAAGAGCCACCCACTTCGAGAAAAGTAGCTTTTCATTGGTTTATAACTTCAAAATTCAATAAAAACAATAAATCATGGCAAGTTTTAATTAAAACCGGATTTTGTATCATAAGAGATGCTAGTAAAACCATTGCCAATAGTTTTTCTAAGAAAAAACCTTAAAACGCCGAAATACTACACATTTTTACATTTTCTAAAGGTTTTTTGCGACCGCAAGTGTGAACCATCTTATTTCCTCAAATTTGAATGAACGAGAACTGATTGGTGCAAATTTCAAACTTCTAGGATTCACACACTTCGAGAAACGTAGGTTTTCTTTAATTTAAAATTCCAAAATAGAATAAAACTAATAAAAATTGCATTTTGTATTTTCAAAGGCTCTAGTGAAACCAATTTCCAGCAATTTTCCTGATAAAAACTTTAAAACAAGAAATTCACTAGAAAGGGTACTTTTTTTAAAAGTTTTTTGCGACCGCAAGTGTGACCTATCCCATTTCCTCAAATTTGAAGGAGAATCGATCGGTGCAAATTTAAAACTTCTAGGGCTCACACACTTCGCGAAAAGTAGCTTTTCGTAAATTTAAAGTTCCAATATAGAATAAAACTAATAAATATCGGCAAGTTTTAAACAAAACTATTGAAGGTATTGCAGGTAATAATTTAAGGCCTTAACTTAAAAAGGTTTAAGCGCAGAATTCACACGTATGAAATGCTTATTCGAAAAAGTTCTTCTAGATGACCTGATTGTTCATACGGAACGTTTTAGGAACCTTTTGGTTATAGAATCTCCATTTTGTTGTTTTGTTTGGTCATTGATTGTTGGAATAAGAAGCGCTTGTCGTCGTGAAGAATTGTTTCTTTTCACAAAATAATCAGAAACATGGAATCATTAGGTACTGATTGGGATTCCGATTACAAAAACAAACTTAGAGGGGAGTTTACAATTTCGTGTGATCACATTTAGTGGAGCGAATTCGGCCTGAAAATCGTTAAAAAAAATTTTTGGAGGTAGAACCAGATGAAACGCATATGAGTCGATAGAGAATGTTTTTGTGCATTTGAAATGGACTTTTACGACATTTTCCTGTGGTCCAGATTTTTGGAAATTACGGAAAACCAAGAAAATGTGAATTAATTGAAAACCGTGTTTTTCAATACATACCTCGTCGTATCTTTGAAACTGTTTAAGGTAGCCACATGAGTTTTGTTTTATTTGAAAGAGAAAACTACAGCGCCGCTAATGGTGTAAGCATAATGGCGAAAAAGTTCAAAAGGGCCTACGATAATCTGCTCCGAAGTGAACGCACGGATTTCCATGCATTGAAATTTTTGACATGCGAGTGAAGTGGCCAGTTTTTTGGAATTCCGCAAAAGTGCCGGCTACAAAGTAAAGACAAAAGAATGAAAAAGTTTTTGGTAAAAGAAGCAACTCGCTATTGGCAATGGTTTAGGCGCTATGAATTTTTCTTTGCCGGCGATTTTTTCACGGACGGCGCGGTGACGCGCGATTGCCTTGCTGAAGCAGTGGCAGCATCGGATTGCGATATATTGCGGCCGCGCTTGGATAAACATATTACGGAAAATGAAATATTATAGAAAATAGAACCATTATGAAATATTTTTATTAAATTGGTGCTTCGGCTTCCTCTGAAAGGTCGCCGTCGGCTTCTATAAACGCCACTTCAAATTGAAAGTAGTTACTAGGTACAATTTTTGCAGGGACATTCTGTGTCACAGTTTAAGTAAGACATTATATGACGGGGTATGGAATATTAAATGCCGAATAAAATACAATATTTTATTTTCAAACGAAAAAAGATCAAATTTTCTAGATATTAACGTTTGTTGCGCGTCACTTTGGCACTTTGGCACTCACTATGTCAGAAGTCGGAAGATGGCTTGAGTACAAAGCATGCATTTTAAATGTATATCAGTGCATTGAGTTGTGCTAACAATTTACACACACCTTAGGACATGATTGAACGTATTATCTAACTTATAGGTATCAAGGTATATATCGTGGAAGATAGTTCTAGATCTGGCCGATTCGTTTGAGTTATGGCAATGTTGACATGCATAGTTGAAACCAAAGATCATTTAATGTTGCGATGTTTGGGTTTTGATAAAAAATAAGGAAAATATTAAGGACCTCACAAATCTTCCTTATGCGTTGCCCAAAGATGGTTATAAAGATTGCCACTCAATACACACTTTTTCTGTACAAAAATAAAAGCCTAAATACAACAAATGGAACTTTACCTTCAACTGTCCTCCAATGCAATGTTTCAACGTGAATATCAAATCACGTATCAAATGAAGATCTTGTACCTACTCAAGCCATCTTCCGACTTTTGAAGCAGAGAGAGTCCAGGTAAATATTTATTGCTCCGAAAATAATTGCAGAAATAATAAAATGGATCTGAAGGAAGGCCTGAACACAGAATGTCCCTGTAAAAATTGTACCTAATAACTAGAGGGCGGATTTCTGGCATTTTGCTTTTTTTTAATATTGTAAGCAGAACGAAATGCTGTTGGTTCTTTCCGTTTCATAAAATTTCGAATCATTTGACACTAATTTTATTTTGCTTATTTTGCTAATTTTTGCCTAAAATTCGCGTAAGTGCTTATTTACGATTTTGTGAGCTTTTTTAAGTCTTTTGTAGCTTATTTAGTGCTTATTCTTGCTAGCTTACCACGTTTTTGGTCGATTTTTACTTATTTCGCAACCCTAATTGACTAAGATAAGGTACTGGCACTAAAATGAAAAAAACCTTAACTTAAGGTTCCTTTGTCTATGGTGAGATGCGTAGATAGAGAACAAAGCCGACCGAGGAGTGACAGAGATGGGTGACCGCGCATACAATCGGAGAAACGTTTAACCAAAATTTAAATTTGTGATGTTTTTTAAAATCATGGTCGAAATTAACGTTTGGGGGGCTTATTCGACGCAGAATTTAGTGCGCTTTAATTTCGAAAATAGCGAACTTTCCGCTAGGAAGCACTGTTTAGAAATTATAAGCGAAAAACTGAAAAAAGTCAGAAAATTTCGGGGTTTTTTGGAAACCCTATCATACGCACACATCCTGGGAAGTTGCAAAACTAGGATACTTCTATTAGATGCCTACTAAAGGGTTTAAGATCATCTCCCGCTTTCCAACATTTATTGTAACCTCCGGTCCCTATTTGACTGGTCTATTAGGCATTTCCTGCAATTAGCGAAAATGTAAATTTTCAATTTGCAATTTTGAAATAGTTGAACTTTTAGGTGCTTATTTTCACTTTTTTGTAGCTTCATTTTCGATTTTTGAAGCTTTTTATAGGCGCTTATTTCTGGAAAATAAATGCTTTTTAATCCGCCCTTTACTAATAACTACTTTCAAGTGGTGTTTATAGAAGCCGACGGCGACCTTTCAGAGGAAGCCGAAGCACCAATTTAATAAAAATATTTCATAATGGTTCTATTTTCTATAATATTTCATTTTCCGTAATATGTTTATCCAAGCGCGGCCGCAATATATCGCAATCCGATACTGCCACTGCTTCAGCAAGGCAATCGCTCGTCACCGCGCCGTCCGTGAAAAACTCGCCGGCAAAGAAAAATTCATAGCGCCTAAACCATTGCCAATAGCGAGTTGCTTCTTTTACCAAAAACTTTTTCATTCTTTTATCTTTACTTTGTAGCCGGCACTTTTGCGGAATTCCAAAAAACTGGCCACCTTACTCGCATGTCAAAAATTTCAATGCAGGGAAATCCGCTCGTTCAATTCGGAGCAGATTATCGTAGGCCCTTTTGAACTTTTTCGCCATTATGCTTACACCGTTAGCGGCGCTGTGGTTTTCTCTTTCAAATAAAACAAAACTCATGTGGCTACCTTAAATAGTTTCAAAGATACGACGAGGTATGTATTGAAAAACACGGTTTTCAATTAATTCACATTTTCTTGGTTTTCCGTAATTTCCAAAAATCTGGACCACAGGAAAATGTCGTAAAGGTCCATTTCATATGCAGAAAAACATTCTCTATTGATTCATGTGCATCTCACCTGGTTCTACCTCAAAATTTTTTTTTTCGAGAACGGAGCGACTTTCAGCGTCGAATTTACTCCACTAATTGAAGGTTTTATTAATCAAGGCGGAATTAAGGAACACTCCATGTTGTTTTAATTGATCCCGGTGAACTGGCATTAGAGCGAACCAAGCGAAGATAGGCACTCACCAGGTTGTTGTGATAAGAGGTAGAATAAAAATTGAGTTATGAGATGAAGTCTTCTGTTGACAATTCCCAGTGGAAATAAGTTGTTTGCGCTAACTCCAACACTCCATTACTCGTCTCGATAGAAACGACGTGTGTCAATATCAATAAATGCTCCGATCCCGCATACGTCTCTGATGTAGGCAAATTAGACGTGTTTGTGAAAATTTATCTCATCGCATTGGCATTGGGTAATGCTTTCATGAAAAACCGCAAACGTCCAATATTCCAGGTCTGAGTCAACAACTCGGGGATTTTCCACGAACAGAAATTGTTTCAAAGCGTCCAATCAATCAAACCAACAAAATTATAAAATTCTCACCCGGCGCATCCACCATTCTTGTTTCTAGGCGCGTAATATGGTTACCATGGAAATGGCGAAGTTATTTCCAATAAAACATTATTGGAGCATCGTTCCTCTAACGTAGGGACCTAATTGTGATTTGTGATTACGAAAGTTGAATTGAAATTAGCACAACCTAGTTAAGGTTGCTGTGGGCAGTACATTTTTGTGAATCGATTTTTCGTCGACCTACAGGAGTTGACTAGGTGCATTAGGTATTCCTTAATGTATCTACATAATAAACCGGATCCTATTTAATAAAAATTGCAAGTTGTCAAGCATGGCAGACAATATTGGCCCAATGGGCCTATACAGCGATTTTTTTTTATTGGTGAATATCAATCTACATTAAAAATAAAAATACCCGTATTTTTTTATTTTGGAATATTCCCATTAGTAGACCTCTAAAAAAATGTTGAAAGTTTGAAGAAATCTGAGCCTGATCAAACGCAGGCGAGTAGGCGGGGATAGTGACGTAAAGTAGTAAGATCCAATCACCTTGTAAGCGTGATTGCTTTGCCAATTCTGACTGTTGAATAGTATACGTCACGCGCTTCACTCTCGGTGCCGAACCAATAGAAAATGAGGTCAATAGCCAGGCAAGTTGGTTCCGTTTGAATGCAAAATGAATTGCGCAGAACTTTGAATGAATTTTTTAAAGTCAGGGTTTACGTTAGGGTTGCAGTTTTGCCATGACAATTAAGAATAATTTTTAGTAATGGCCTGAACATAACGGATTCTTGAATTTACACAAAACTGTATAGGCCCACACCCTTCATATCACGAGTGTATTCATTATCATCGAATAAACTGTATTGGACAACGTATTATTTCGGAACACCACGAGTCCGTAGGAAGAGTGAAATAAAATGTTGAGTGAATCAATATACAGGGTTAGTACAAAGTACCCAAGTACAATTAAATACAGGGAATTGAAAACTTTTAAAAATTTTCTTGGACTTCTCGTTAAACCGGAAGTGACACTAATAATAGTTTTTTTAAATCGAATCATACCTTTTTCTCAACGAATTCGGAATCTACAAATTTTTTAAAGTCAAAAACATGTATCATATTTGACCAGAAGTCAAATTGCGGCCACCCTGGATTTTCAAAAACATCGAAGAAATCGGTCAATCAAGATATTTCAAAACCGTTAAGTACACGTCACACGTCAGCCTTATTTTTTTAAAGCAAATTCAACCGACCAATTCTGCCCTGCAACCTGCAATGGAAAAACATCGTATGTGCATTTTTGGGCAGTTTGAGATATTGATAGATTTGAAATCCTCAATAAATTTCCTTTTATAATTATATGATGTTTGTCAATTTTTTTAAGTTTTAAGTGGCAAAAATCTTGTTTTAAAAATAGCAAGTTTGTATTTTGACTGTCAAAGTCATAATAATGCAAGTCAAGAACACCGCATCTGCAAGTTAATAGTAATAAAGGCCGCATGTGCTAAGAAAACCGACGATTTACTAAGCATGAACCTCTTATGTGAGCACATACGGTGTTTTTAATTTGCTTCAGTGCCCCTTTCAACAAGGTTTTATAAATGATCGTCGCAAATTTGTCAAATTTCCGCCAAACGGGGAGAAAATTGCCTTTTCTATAAAACGTTATTTAGCGAAGAACTAGAAAAGAAATTGCAATTTGTAAGCACCAAGAAATTAAAATTAGAACTGAAAATGCCCCAATCGAATTCGTTTAATAGAGGAATAAGTAGCGACAGAAAAGAAAAAATTCTAAAAAATTTGGGACCATTATTTCCGCCACATAAAATAAATTTTTGGAAAAATTTACACGTAAATGATAACGCCGTAAATCTGATTGAACACATTGATGCAGACTAATTTTCATTAACTTTATGAGACCAATATTTTTTATATTCTGCAATGTTTTTAGTTCCGTAAAACAGTTTCTTTTTTGTGAGGCAATGTAAGTTTTGTTTAAATAAAATATTTAATGTAATATCACGTTACTAGTTTAAATCAAATCCTAGTTACATACTGCGTTTATATCATGCAAAATGTCCGCCTTGCTAGTTAAAAATGCCGTAAGTGACATTAAATTCCAATAAAACAGCGATTTTAAAAAAATATTTTTTTTTCTTCAAGCAAACGGTCCAACATGCATGTTTAGAAAAAACTAGAAGAAAAACATTTCAGTTAAAAAAAAAATGCAGCAGAGAAGCGGCTGGAACCTCCCCATCGCGTGGATCTTTGTATTCTGTGTAGATAGTAGTCAATTCACCAGAATTTTTTTTATCCTTATCGTCTGTGACTAATTTCGCAATTTTCTGACAAATACCAACATCACCTCGGACATCATTCATCACATGCGACAATATGTTAAACGACATCTTTACAACATGACCACGTTTTTAATTTTAATAAAAATGTTTTATCCTTTTATTTAAAGATGTAACTTTTAAACTTTAACTTTAATTTAAATTATCAATGTGAATTTTAACGCCTGAAGATGACCTAAGTACAATATCTGGTCGAAACATTTATATATAAATGTAGCTTTTCACACCGCATTTTTATTTACACCAGTCCGGAAGACAGCCATAATCCCTTAATTATACACACCGGACAGTGATTATGGATCATAACCTACAAAAATTACATTTTTAAAAATTCTTTTTTCTATTTTGGCTGATTGTGAACATTTAATAAATTTCAAATAAGCGAAAACATATAAAAGGAAAGGTAATTGCGCAGTTTAATTTGTATTAAAAAAATAAGGCTGACGTGTATTTGCGGTTTTGTAAAATCTTGCTTTTTGACCGATTTCTTCGATGTTTTTGAAAATCCAGGGTGGCCGCGACTTAACTTCTGGTCAAATGTGATACCTGTCAAGAGAGTCGGCAGTGTCAGGGCAGGGACATTACTTTTGACCACGAGTGTACGTACACACACAGATACATTTTTAAAACCACTTTTTGATTCCCGAGACCTCAAAACGTGAAGATCTGGTGTTATCTCAAATTCGAAAATTTTAGTAACTGCAGTAACCTCCCTTTTTTAAAGTGGTGTAAATTATTCTTTAACGCAGCGCTGAGCACGTCTGACAGGCAGATATGAGCAAATTACTAATATAGAGCTCAATTTTTTAACAAGTTTGAAGAGCTATCAATTGAAAACCGCAGCCATGAAAGGTTGGCAAAAGATGTTATATCACAATTATTGCGTTTGTCAGAGGAGCATACATCATTTAAAAAATGTCGTCACTAGTCCACTGACTATTATGATGAGTAGATACAACTCGTGACAACGTGGCGAGATATTGATTTATACTCTCGGTTTGCTTCTAACAATATTTATTGCCCTTTTTCATCGAACATTATTCACAAAATAAAGCACATATTGCAGGGAACGAAGGAACTCATCCATATGCAATGTGTTGTATCGATATAGGAGCTATGTGAAAGATTGAATTTTCTTGTCGATGATTTATCGGTCGGCCGACCTTAATTAAGTTTTCATCCACTGTTTAAATTACGTATTAAATTAAGAGTCGGCTTCCGAATATATCCATTTAGCATTTCCCTATTCGCGTATTGTATATTCAGAGAAGATTTCAATTCAAAGTGTGAATCAAAGAAATTTGAAATGCAAACTGCCTTTTCCCTCTTTGACTATGAAAAATATAACAACTTTTTGAATGTGAACATTGAGAGCCAGAGGCTATATGCTTTCAAACCAGCTAGGATAACAACACGCTGGAAATCCCCATCTCTGCAGAAAACTTCTCAACGCAATATAGAACTTGCAGAATTATTACTCCAAACACAAATTGCGATATCAGCTAATGTATATCATTCTGTGCTCACCTTCCCCCTCCTAGTCGTATAAAATATGTGACCGACGTTATTTAATTTCGACTAGAACATAATTAACTATCTCGTTTCATATTAGCCGATCATGTATCATATTTGGAAAGATATTAGATATGATTTAGTTACCTCACTTGTTGCCAAAATTGCTAAAATATATGTAGTCTTTGCAATAATAGAAACATCAATTTATTTAATGTAGGTATTGTTTGAAGTCCGCAGGAATAGCGGCTATTTTTTCAATATATCAGAATAATCAGATTGGTATAAATTTGGTAAGCAACGTAACGAAACCTTTGTAGAACTGTCAGCTCCTAACACATGATTGTAATCTTCACTCATTGTATTTCCGTGTCCGCCCATTTCCTCATGTGTTCCTGCTAAACCATTTTCCATTTTCACTGATTTATAAATCAATGAAAATCTTCGAAGCACAGTTTTCATTTTTCACATTAGAAACTTAGAAGTTGATTTAATATACCCTCAGAAGAACAAAGAAACGTTGATTATCTTATATTTTAATTTTTAACCACTAAAATTTTTTGAGGTCTAAGGAACCTAGAAAAGTGTTTTTTTAAATGTGTCTGTGTGTACTGTGTATGTGCTTACGTACGTGCGTACGCACATTTGTAAACACGCCACAGCCCAAATTTGGCTAAAGGTAGGTACCAGTAGGAACATAGGCATCTCATAACCTAACTTAGAGCTGAAAAGCTTTTGGAGCCAATCGTGCAGACGAAAATGCTATTTTGGCGCATTAACTTTGAAATTGTAAATACAAACCCCCATTTTTCGCCTGATCACAAGAAAGGCTTTCAAATTCTGCTTCTAAAGATGAATTCACTCGTAGTGCCCTTTTGACAAATAGATTAAGAATTCGAGGTTTCTAAGGTACCAACCTAGTTTTAAAACACGATATAGCATTCAAACCCCTGGACCGTTTTGGCTGAAATTGGAAAGTGGAAACTGTATTGCCCGTTGAAGAGCCGAAAAGTTTTTGGAGGCAACCGACTCACAGCAAGGGCTCTTTTGGCACGTCAATTTTCAAAAATTTACATTATACTCTCATTTAACCATCCGAAACAAGTTTTTGAAAATTTTATTGTAACCATCAGAAGGGTCTTAAAATTCTGGTTTTAAACAAAATGCTCTTTGGGCAAAAAAATCGAAATTTTGTAAGAACATTGCGTGTTTCGACTCATGGAATCATTAGGCTGAAATATATTATAAGAACTGGTACACTGCTGGTAAAGGAGATCTTACGGTTTGAAACTGACAGTACATAGTTTAGTTTGACTATTTTTGGCAAATAAACCAATAGCAGCTAAGCCTTTCAGCGCATCAACCTAATCTCCATTTACCAATTGTCAGCCAAATCGATTCAGTAGTTTGGGGTTTAACGTGGTCTTAGTGTTATTAAAGGGTACTAAATGTGAATGAATTTTGTCTTATTTAAAACCAGAAGTGGAAATAAGTCTTCAAAAATTAGTTTTGGAAGGTTCAATGAGACAATAATTTTAAATTTGGAAATTGGTGTGCCAAAACGGTACTTTCCGTGGGCTGATTGAATCCAAATTCCAAAATTTGTTCAGCTCTTCGACGTGTAATACAATCCCCATGTGCTAGATTTCAGTACCGCGATTTTAAAGTCCGATAAAAATCTAATTTTTTTAAATTTTTGGGCATTGAGAGTGAATACATTTTTAGAAGTAGAATAGAAGACCTTTTCTATGGTGGCGTGAAAAATGGGAGTTTGCATTTAAAATTTAAACGTTGACGTGCCAAAATGGCATTTCAAGTTGCATGATCGGCTCCAAAAGCTTTTCAGTTCTAAGTTAGGTTATCAAATGCCCAAATCGGTCTGGTAGTTTTGGCTGTGGAGGGTTTGCAAACGTTCGCACATACAAACACAGACACATTTTTTAAACCACTTTTTTGGGTTCCTGAGACCTCAAAACGTAAAGATCTGATGGTTCTGTCTCTAATTCGAAAATAGTCATTGCAGTAACCTCCCTTTTTTAACCTCCCCACTCGACTTCACCATTTAAAAAAAAAGGGAGGTTACTGCAATCACTAAAATTTTCGAATTCGAGATAAGACCGGATCTGTACGTTTTGAGGTCTCAGGAACCCAAAAAAGTGGTTTTTAAAATGTGTCTGTACGTACGTACGTTCGTTCGTTCGTTCGTAAACGCGCCACAGCCCAAACTACTAGACCGATTTGGCTGAAATTTGGTACGTGTGCATGTGATAACCCAACTTAGATCTGAAAAGCTTTTGGAGCCAATCGTGCAACCAGAAATGCCATTTTGGCACATCAACTTTTAAATGTTAAATGTAAACCCCCATTTTTCAGATTCTGCTTCCAAAAATATATTCACTGTCAGTGCCCTTTTGACCAAAAACTAAAAATATCGAAATTTTTACCGGACTTTAAAATCGCGGTACAGCCCAAGCCCCTGAACCGATTTGGCTGAAATCTTGCACATGGGGATTGTATTACATGTCGAGGGGGTGAACAAATTTTGGATTCAATCGGCCCAAGGAAAGTGCCGTTTTGCACACCAATTTCGAAATCTAAAATTATTCTCTCATTTACCCATCCAAAACAAGTTTTTGAAAGATTTATTGCTACCATTAGAAAGGACCTCAAATTCTGGTTTTAAATGAGATAAAATTTATTGGCATTTAGTACCCTTTGGGTAGAAAAATCGAAATTTTGTAATAACACTGAAACCACGTTATAGCCCAAACTACAGGATGGATTTGTCTGAAATTTGGTATATGGAGGTCAGGTGACCCGTTGAAGAGCTGAAAGGCTTTTGGGAGCAAATGGGTGCCATTTAGGCATATTAACTTTAAAATCTTAAACACAAGTCACGGAAATCAAAGACCCACGCGTTGGGGAGGTTCCAGCCGCTTCTCTGCTGCCTTTTTTTAAGTGGTGAAGTGGTGTGGGGAGATTAAAATCGAGAAAATTTGCCTATAATATAGGCATTTTTTCGGTAGATTCAGAATGACTGGGATGACATTCATTCAAGAAGCTGCGCAAAGACTTGTTGCTGAGATAAGAGTGATGACAAGATGATGACATTTATAATTGATCAACTATGAGATTGCCAATAATTACAGTTGGTGGCAATAACCGATGATGAAACTAGAGAATGCTCTGCAGTCTGCACGCTGCGTATAGGTATAGAGAAGAGGCCAAAATTAATAATAATCACCGTTTGTTTGATGCTGATTAAAGCTGAAATTATTATTGAACATTAATAGATGGCTATTTAATAAACGAGACTATTCACTGGTTCGGATCAGTGGAGCTATATTCTGTGACAACTGGAAAGCAGCTTTATTGTTCTGCATACACGTAAAACGAAATTCACGGATTTCATGTGTGGAGAAAAATTAATGAGAACACGTTTCTAGGTTGCCGAACGATGGCAAAAAATGCGAAACCGTGACTGTTTTCAATGAAAACATCGTGATTCAGGAGGAAGTTCGAGTTCGAGTTCGAGTTGCAGAAGGCGCTAGTCCTTCTATTCCATCGTGTACCATAGTTGTCGTTATTCTGGTCAGGCAGTGACATGGCCGGTGTTTTATTTCCGTCGGCTAGCGTCATTAGTGTTTGAGCTGAGTCGAATGTGAAATCTCGGGCTTATTCAATTGACTTCCTGATTTCGTTCTTTATCCAGAAAATCGTCTTTGGATGCTAACAAACAATTCTATTCACTTGGAAAAGCGGAATTAAAACTAGGAAATGAGAATATTGCAGCCAATTTCAAAGGCCGAACAGAATCAATAGGTTACGTATTAACATTCTCCATTCATGACATAAAACATAAACGTATAGGCATTTGCAACTTAAACACTGAAAGGGAGTCAACGGAGTCATTTCGAATTCATTTGGTGAACCGAAGAAGTGTCTAACGGTTGCCTTTATGTGCAGGAAAGGGAATTTTCTTTAACGACAGCCACTAGTATGAATTCCTATTACTTCTGTTGGTCATAAATATTAAACTGACGGACCTGGAAAAAGATTTACCAAATTGAAAGCTTGTCGTCTGAAGAATTTATCATTATATATACGAGCACGTACGTGATGGATCGATTCATCAGTCAAATTTAATTACGTTTGAACAGAACAAAGCTTCGTACTGGTTCAACGTTACTGACCACGATTTCATCTGTTCATTAGGGATGACATTTTCTGCACTCGCTTTGGTATAGCCACGGAGCCTATTGTTTCGTTTGGCGAGCCTGCCATTTTGCCGATTAAATATTTCTTTTGCAATTTGCAGTCAGATTCCTACCAGACAAATTTATATCAGAGAGTGGGTCTTAACTGCATGATAATTTACATCTTTATTAATTTCAGCCATATTTTGTCACTAAATCAAAACAGAGGCAAAATACTAACCTGCGTCGTTGTCCGTCGGGACCCCCAGACTGTTCGAGTTGTCGTTGATGAAGGCCTCAGCTGAGTTGGTAAATGTCTGTGGGGACAGTGTAAGGTCTGGGCCACTCGAGGAATCGAACAGGTCGAAAGTGGCTGTCACACCCTCGTTCCCACCTGAAAATATCACCCCTCTTATTCATTCAAACGCATTCGCAGTAGATAAAATATATGCATGTAACGTATGATCAAGAACTTTTCCGATCAAGTAGCCCTTGCTCTGCTGGGAAACGTATAAGGCGTTGCCTAATGAAATTAACATGCAATTTCTGCAGTCTCCCAGGGAAAAAGCTATACCTACTTGATCGGAAAAGTTCTTGATCACTCTTTATAAGATTATTTTATTCATTAAGTATTGAACCAATCCAAAGCAGCATTTAGTATACCAGTAACCAACCAAATCCTGATTACAGTGATAATACTACAACGTCAACTTGACACTACTTACTCAATACTTTAATTTATAAAATAATCTGCAAAATACGATTCGTAGTCTCTTGGTTGCCTTGTTCTACCATTTTGACTCGTAGTTGACAACCATTCGGACGTCAAAACCCGCGGCAATCAAGAGACTACTCGTCGTATTACTATTGATAATATGTAAGTTTGTCATAAGTATGCACCTATAGGATTTTGCCGAATATGGCTAGGTAGTGAGGAGAAATGTCAAATGGGAATAAATTTCTTCAATATCACTGTATCACCACAGTATTTTTCAATTTAGTGGTAAGGGGAGACTATGTGAACCCAAACACGCTTGTCCAAAATCAGTTGCAGGAGTGCTGATTTATAAATTGTAAAAAAACTAATTAGAATTATGTAGCTAAAGATGCCTACACACCTTTCGGTTTTTCGGCGGTTTTGGATGAACCAAAGGTTAGGTATTTTAGGGTTGTCGAAAAATTAGACGTTTGTATAGGGGCCTTCCGATCATTTACATAACGAAACGGCTTCACTCCTACGAAATGTGTACCCTGTACTTACTTATTCAATTTTTCGTCAATCCTGAAATAACGTTTAGAACGAGATTCCAGGATGTGTATTTCCTAAATATACATTACCGCAACACATGCCATACCCACAAAACGCCCGATTGGCCAGTTAGAACTGTTATCGTATGTGTAAACACATACGATAACACAGCCTCTCTTCAAAAATATACTGCGCTACAGCGACTTCCATATCCCCACTACAAGATGGCGATGACAGCTGTCATTTAGCTTCAGAGGATGAACAAATACTTATAATCCCTGTGACATAACTACCTTTGATGCCCCCTCCCCCCGGATGATCTAACTGGGGCCCGACACTTAATATTATTACATTAGGCATTAGGCATTAGGGCCGGTTTTTTCGTCTCTTGTTAAATTTTACATGAGGTTCTATACATAGAAACAAATTGTTGTCACAATGGAAACTAAGGTGACAAACCTCATATATAATTTCACACCTCAAATTCAGGAAAGAGTATTGAGTTAGGTGACAAACACCTATAATAAATAATCCTTCTGCAGCTGTCGGACCTAATTATTGTAAAAAGACAAAAAGATATTTTTTGCATTCTCCTTGGTATCAGTTTTTATTAAGTTTTAAAAACAAAAATTATTATTATTAAAAGAGCAAGGGCCCCCTGAGGCCCGGGGCCTACTCGCACCGTGGGGTCTGCGGGCCCGTTTCTACGTCACTGTATTGACTAATGCAATTTTGTGCTTATTTAAATAGGGTTTTCTAAGATTGTAGGCCGATTTTAAGTCCACGAAGCGCTCAGGATCTAAAGCCTCTGAAAAATCGATCCACGTGCCATCTTTCGCCTCGCGTTACGACTGAAACTGTCGAAATTCTAAAAAATGAGTAGAACATTTTTGGTGAAGGGATTGAAGAGCTTTTATTTTGTACACCGCCGATATATCCGTATCAGCGGAAGCGGCACTCGGATTTTAAATGACCTTTACTATTTCATTTAGAACTATAAATAATGAGAACGTGTATGCATAAATTTCAGCCCTCTGTGAATTTTTCCGAAAAAATTGTGAAATCACTGAACCATAGGTACGACGCAGCGGCTCATTCTGAAGCCATTATAGACGAACTCGAACACCTCTACTTTCTAGAAATAGTTGTGTACGAGGTTGTGTACGAAATATAAACTCAAGAATACGCTGCTCAGCGTATTTGATACAGTTTCGTTTAGAAGCGAATTTGTTGATAGTTTTCATGTAGAATCAAAAAGCGGCATTTTCAAATCGAACAAGTACAAGAAAAATTAGAATTCCTTCCTAATTCCATGAAGTTAGTTGCATATAAGCAAAAAATTATTAAAAACCTAATATTGAACAACTTTTTTGTCAAATCACAACGCTGGGCGTGACGTGCATTCCGTTTGCCTCGCGTTGCGACTGAACTGGCGACTCAACGAAAAAAACGAAAAAAACAACCAAAACCTTTTTCGCTGAGAACGAAAAGGGCTCTAATTTTGTATACCTCTTATTTTGTTGAAAACCTAACACTTTTGGAAATATTTGTTGTTAAGCATTTTTTAACACTTCTCGGTGATATCAACTGAAGCGGCACTTGGTTCTTAGGGAACTTTTAGCATTTCATTAAAAACTATCAAAGGAATGTGTATAAAAAATTTTAGCTTAATGTTAAAGCCCATTATGGACTTTTCTTTCTACCAGTGCGGGATGGACTAAGCACATGGGTGGAAGCGTGACGAGAATAGGAAATTTTGAGATAGCGATATGCCCGATGCCCGGACGCCGCGCGATTATTTCGTTTATACCAGGTGTTTCACCGGAGTTAGTATACATAAACGAAGGTAAAACGGGCAGTTATTCGAATATCCCGCGAATATGTTGCTATGGAACACGAGACAACAAATGAGAGCACGGTACACAAATATCCTTGCCGACATTATAGAGATTTCACGTGATTTAAGTCGATCGTCGCGGGAAATTTAAATAATGAACCTTTTTACCTTCGTTTATGAATTACCCCCGGAGAGGCGGAGAGCTGTTTGCTTAATATTTTTCCATAGGTAGAGGCTATCGGCATCTAAAACCCGATAGACTAAAATTTCCATTAAATGAATTAGGAAAACAGGAAAAAAATAAAATCGAATCCCCCACGTAAATTCCTATGGACACCTTGGAGAGTAAGTAGGCATACTGTAGGTAGGGTGGTGCCTTTAATAAGAGGGGAAAAACTGAAAATCGAGTGTTTTTTTGAAATTCGTGTCTTACGATTGTTGCAATTTCAGTTAACACCGTTCATTTCAATTAAACTTGACGCATTTGTAGTTTGACAGCTGTCAATTAAATGGTATTGGCATAAATTTTCTAGGTCCTCTAGATTTTGAGCAAATTTATGTCAGTGCCATTCAACCGGCACCTTTCAAAAATATAAAAGTTCCTATAATTTTTTTTAACGCGATTTGTAGTTTTTGTTCTAATTTAAAAGTTTTAGGATGCTTAGAGAGCAATAATCTGTAGTGAAACTGATGGAATGCAGTAGATTTAGAAACATTTGCCGTGTAGGTACATTTTATATACTTTTTATACTATTATTATATGTACAGTCAATGGTACTGCATATCAAGAGTCGCTGTATATATTTTAAAATAATGCTGTATGCGAGGGTATTTTGAACTGACCAATGGAGTGTTGTGGGTGTGGCATGTGCTGTGGTAAAGTATATTAAGGAAATACGCTTCCGGCGTCGATGAAAAACCGACGAAAAACCGAACGTGTGTATATAGGCGCGTTAACAAAGTGCCTGCCACCGGCTGTCATGTGCCTGTCAGCACAACACAAGCAGATTGGAAATCTCATAGCCTCACTCATTAGGAACTGAGTCAAGATTTCTGAATAAACATGTACGATGCAATTAATCAATTATTAATGGAGCACCAAAAACTATTGACATAAAAAAAACTGAAAACACGAAATTCCTTGCGATCAGCCTCAGTGTGACGTCACACACGAACACATTTGTTGCGGATTATTTCGAAAAATTATAGACTTCTCCACTTGCAGCATCTTTGTTGCGCCCTAGAGCCCTGCCATTGCTTGATGACGTTAATTGCTTCAGGATCTTGAAGCGAAAGGCAAGTGCAGTTATAATGTCGAACAGCTGAAACTGAGAAGTGTGCTGGAAACCTCTTATCTCTGGGTGAAGAATTCTTTCATACGTTGTTGTGGATTTCTGTGTCCAATTCAAAAACATCATAACCCTTTTTTCAACAATCCATAAACTGGAAATCGCAAGTATCTGATGGGCCGTTTGGTGGATACACAACCTTTCACTGCTTTTTTTTCGAACTCTTCTTCCGACAACAAACGCCATTTCCATGTGCACATTAAAACCAGAATCATCTGAGAGGAAAAACGAAAATTTTGTTTTATGGAATCGGTAAATATAAACTTAATATAACTTAATATAAACGTAATGCAAAATGAGAGGAGTAGGCAGCTTGGGAGTTATGGGAAACTGCCAAACAATGAAAAACCTACAGAAGTCATAGACACGTAATCCTCGTAAACGGTTAGTTGTATTTTCTGTAAATTATGCGGCCACAGATGCTATGAATGAAAAAGCAGGCTGCAGCAGAACGTGCAAGAAATGACTCGCGGGAACACTTCATCATAGTTGGTTATGTCCAGCCGAAATTGCAGCCATGCATCATGTTATCTGTCTCACGCAGAAGCTTTGTAGAATGCTTAAGCACCTTGAGAAAAATATGCAGACACTCTCATAACGTAGAATCGATGACTCTCTCTTTTGGTATCTTCAAATCAAAAAAATACTGGCCGCCCCGCCACACACACACACAGACACACGAGAGAAAGAGAGAGAGAGAGAGACATTTTTTAAGAACCGCTTTTTGTTATCCTGGGATCTGGAAACATAAAGATCTGGTGCAATCTCAATTTCGAATTTTGGACTGTTTGCAGTAACCTCTCATTTGTTAAAAATGGTGGTTTCTATTTGAAAAATAAATATGTACCTATTAATAATATTAATAATAATGTTGGTGTTATTTTCGGTTAAACCTTCAGTGGAAAAATTGCTCTACTAACTTCCCTAAATCGAGGTTTGTGTACGATTAGCAGCTGCAAAAATTCGTGTGTTATACGTTATACGTTAACGTCATACTTTTCAAAATATCAGGCCATGAGACCCATTTTGAAACACCCGGTATACACATAGTGTGTTTTTAATGTACTCACAAAATTTCGATTTTTCCTACCTGGTGACAATATTTCAAAAATTTGTTTTCAGTATGAGAGTATAAATTTCAAAATTAATGTGCCAAAATAGAACTTACCGCGGGTCGATTGCCTCCAAAAACTTTTCGGCTTTTCTAGGGGTAATACAATTTCCACGTACAAAACTTCAGCCAAATTGGTCCAGGGGTTTGGGCTGTCCGTGATTTAAAAGTATACAAGGTGTCTCAGAACGCTCGGACAACCTTTTAATGGGGTTATTAAGAGTTACGAAAGATTTAAGAGGACCAGTCAGAATTCAGCTTTGAATTGCTTCATAAGGTAATTTAACGTTAGATCTCTAATTCTAAGTCGATTTATGTCATTACGTCATGAGATAAGTCTGATGAGGTGCGTAACTCAGCAGATGGCGCCAGCACTAAGATTTCTCGCACCATCATAATAATTGCACCTGACTGTCGAGGAAATTCTTGCTGAAACGAGGTGTCATGAAGAGCGTACCGAGGTTGTAATGACATAAATCAACTTAGAATTAGCCCCTTAGAATTCAAAAGTCAAACTCTACTGCTCCGGAGTCAACCATGAATTTCTACGTATACAATTGTCAATCAGCTACACTCAGGATTCCGAATTCAAATATTCCGGTGTTTATACTTTATAAAGGATGACCCACAAAAAACCGGACAGTTTTCTTTTTTGTATATCTTCGTTAGGTTTTGTGCAATGTTTTTTAGTTTTATACTCGACGTCAGAAATGGGCGCGTAAACAATGTAAAGTAAACAATTGAATTGTTTACGTATACAATTAGAATTGTTTACTCCAAATTTTGCACGTAAACAATGTAAACAATGGTAACAATGTAAACAACTAGAAAATGCAGATAAATTATTATAATTCTGACTTTTACTACAGTATTAACACAAATTATTGCCTTTGCCTCGGTTTCTCTGATAAAATTATCAGCCTTGCAGACATTTCTGATAAAATTAATATTTGTGGCTGTTGTTATTCTATAGAAATATTATAACAAATTGAGTTGCGATGTAAAATTATTTGCAATAGATTAACTTACCGGTGCGATTTTAGCAAAGATTCCGAATTGCTTAACTGTTTATTGCAAACAAGGCACTTTGCATGATATTGTAGCCCTTTCGCAATCAAATTGAACATATACTTTTCGAACATATTGCTAGTAGGGCACCCTACCATTTTGCATTCACGACTTGGTTGAAAAATCAATATTTTAGATTAAGTAAACCTAACCTTAAATAATTCTTTACATGGTTTACAATTGTTTCCATTGTTTACAAGTAAATGCACATCTCTGCTCGACGTATATATTGGATTTGAATTTGCACCATCAGTGTACCTTCCCAAGGACTTTAATTTAACACCATTATTTAAGCCAATGGGGTTTCGTTACCAATTACCGGTAGGTTATAATAGTTTTGGCTTGTTTTTTGAAAGTTTCATTAAATAGCCGGACTGTGGAATTATTTCCTGGCAGTTGGACATGAAAAATATGGCAATAAGCAGCACGGACCAACGAAAGTTTCATATTCGAGAGTTATTTATTTAGTCCAGTCCAGATATTTCTATCCGTTGTTTTTTCATTTAGCAAAATTGGTGCAAATCAATAATAAATATTTCAGATATTCCCAGGGGTAGAATTGAGTAAAGCGCCATGTTTTGTTTGAAATAAATTTTCCTAACAATTTTTCTGCGCCAGACGTATTCAATCGATAAATCGGTAAAGTTTTGCATGCCAAAGCAAAAGTTTCGCAGTAAGTAAAATTATCGAATGCTGGGAAATCCTCATTACAGATTCCTGGAGGGCTTTACTAAAGTTTATGGAGGCGCTCGGCAAGAAGTAGCTCCAACTCGCAGTGCGATGGAATGGGTCGATTCACACTTACACTGTAAAACTACACAACCTCGTACCTACCTCGTATCCCTAAGGATTACAACACCATAAACTTTTTGCCGTTACCGCCGTTTTGTTTCATGCAACTGGTTCGTCAATATTGTTCTTTTATCTTAGCGCATTTCCACTTTAGAACAAACTTGAGCGTCCTGCACTAGAATCCCGATATGAAATGAAAAATGATTATAATCCTTGATTTCGTGGATTGAGATTGTGCCGGAAACATCAACGAATCATATTATAAAATTTTAATAAAAGAAGTGATTTTGCCATTCAATTACTCCGTAAATAAGATTAGAGGAAATCGACGGATATACCGAGCGGAACCAACTATTCCCAGCCAATTTAATATCCATTTAAAGCATTCTCAGATCTCTCATAGCGAGCCATCTCTCTCGTGCATTTGGCGCCTTTAAGGGCAAGAAGCCAAGATAGAAAGCCTTCGTTTCAAACATCGACGGTTCAAAATTTTACTCCGCCTCGCAATTATTTTACGTCTGTGCTTATTAATTTCCTGTAGGCGTGTAATTTATTTCTTTATGTTACAACCCTCACGAATACGTCTGACTTTGCACTTGCGTAAAGGCCTTTAAAAAGCTACGAGATTAGAGGAATTCTTGAATAACTCAGAATGAGAATGAAACCCGAGTTCATTAAATTTTCTACTGTTTTTGTACAAGTTTGCTGCAAAGCAAAGGCCCGAAAATTGCTAGGCAGGTAATCTCTACAACCGACGCCTTAAACCTACAAGGTTGCAATATTGATTGCTGCTCGTGTCCATTGTCGTAATCTGACTTAACTTGCTTTTTACCCTTGAAAGGATCACTCGTTTGGATTTCCGTTTGACAAAAAAATCATTCATAAAATAATGTCCAAAATGCATGAAATCCAAGCAAGGAAGATTAATTCTCTTTTAAGTTCGGTTCCAACAATTTCCCTTTTTAGCTTATTTCAAGAATTTCCACCTTTCTTCAATACTGGAACTCGTGAACTGTCGTAGGTTTCCAATTTATGACCTGACTTCTTGCAAGCAGCAGATGCATTCCAGCTTTTGCTTCTCATTTGCCTTCGCCACGGAAAGAGTAGCAACTGCAATTTTTTTCTTCTATTCTTTGGAAGGCTTTAATTCCCACGAAAACTATGCACCAGTTAGGAAAATCAAACTTAGAGACTCTGAAACTCTCCTGATAGGAACAGCGTTACGTCTCACTAATAAATAACAATTTAAGCGGTTAAGTATCAACTATACCTATATCGCTTAAGGTATTTAACGCGCCAACGCGGTTATACTACACAAGAGACTAGAAGCAGTAACGTTAGTTTTCTTATCTGTCTTTACAGCATTGCAATACATCATCACATTGTTTACCTATTAGGAATAAATCAATGGCAGTTTTTTGAATTTAATCTTTAATCTGCAACGTTTCTTTCGAATTCTTTTTTTTTTCAAGTTTTTATCTAAAAGTCATATCATATTGAAGCAGATAATAAAATAATTCCTACTCAGAAATACCATTTTAACACATAATACCTACGCTTGTTACAAATTCCATTGAAATCTATGAAAGTTAGGAGCCCAAACTTTGTTTTGATTTGAATTATATTCCTCAAATTCTGTCCGGTCAGGGCCGGATTAAACAATAGTGAGGTATTTCGTACTGTCAGGAGACTCTAAAAAGACTAACTGCCATTAATTTTTCACATTAAAAACCGAAAATGCCAATTTCAACAGTGAAAGGTGATTTTTTTTTAAACCGTTAACGACCTAAAGTGTGACCCATCTTGCTTCCTCAAATTTGAAGGAGAATCAATTGGCGTAGACTTCGAACTTCTAAGAGCCACCATTTCGAGAAAAGTAGCTTTTCATTGGTTTAAAATTTCAAAATTCAATAAAATCAATAAATCATTGCAAGTTTTAATTAAAACCGGATTCTGTATTATAAGAGATGCTAGTAAAACCATTGCCACCAGTTTTTCTAAGAAGAAACCTTAAAATGCCGAAATTCAGTGAAACTACACATTTTTACATTTTCTAAAAGTTTTTTGCGACCGCAAGTGTGACCCATCTTATTTCCTCAAAGAAGGAGAATCGATTTGGTGCAAATTTCAAACGAAGGATTCACGCACTTCGAGAAAAGTAAGTTTTCTTTCATTTAAAATTCCAAAATAGAAAAACTAATAAAAATTGCATTTTGTATTATCAAAGGCTCTAGTGAAACCAATTTCCAACAATTTTCCTGATTAAAACTTTAAAACGCGAAATTCACTAGAAAGTACATTTTGTAAAAGTTTTTTGCGACCGCAAGTACGACTATCTTATTTCCTTAAATTTGAAGGAGAATCGATCGGTGCAAATTTGAAACTTCTAGGGCTCAGACACTTTGAGAAAAGTAGCTTTTCTTAAATTTAAAGTTCCAATGTAGAATAAAACTAATAAACATGGGGAAGTTTTAATCAAAACCGAATTTTGTATTATCAAAGGCTCTAGTGAAACCAATTGCCAGTAATTTTCCTGATATAAACTTTATAACACGAAATTCACTAGAAAGCATAAATTTTGCAAAAGTTTTCTGCGACCGCAAGTGTGACTAATCTTATTTCCTCAAATTTGAAGGAGAATCGTTTCTTACAAATTTCAGATTTCTAGGACTCGAAACACTTTGAGAAAAGGCGGTAGCCGTATAATAGCGTATAATGCATCATAATACGCAACAGTAAGTACTTAGTTGTTTTGTTGTTAGGAATATTTTTTGCAATAATTACTGAATTACAAAATTGCGGGGCTCCTACTAGTCGGGCCCCCCTACAAGCTGGTGGATCGGAGGCTGCAGCCCCCCTAGCCCCCCTCTTAATCCGGATCTGTGTCCGGTTGTCGAAATAAATAATGTACCTACTTATAAAGACATCCTATGTGTGGCTATCTGAATATTTTGTGTAATACATAGATAAGTAGGTATGTCGTACCTACATGGAAAACTTGTCTAAACTGTAAGTGGATGTTATGTAAGAAGGCCATTAGTATGCAGGGATAAACATCGTATGGTAACAGAGGGCACCACCTGACGCTAATTAGTGCCTAAAACGGAGTGGTTTGTTTTTGCCTACTCCCTTTAATAGCCGTCGGCATCTGTAAGCAAGAAAACATAATTCATTTACGAATTGAAATCTGTGGTTAAGTATGTAGGTACCTATATCTTATCGATTTTAAGATTACAAGTTGAGGAAGGCTCCGGAGTTGACCCCTAATCAATATATACCTAAGCAACATACCTAAAGTCCGGTCCCCCCTTGTATCTCTGGAACCGCGCTAGCTAGAGCCTTGAAATTTGGAACGGAGCTATTAGTTGAGAAACGATGCCGATTGCCAATTACACAATGTGCCGTGACCTTGAAATGTGAAAGTTATGACTTACAAGTGAAGAATTTTAAACGGCAGAGGGGTCATGTGACCACTCATTTGAAAGCTAATTTAATTCACTGTGCGATGGTGAAACTTTCAAAGAAATTGGTTGGCTAAAAAAAATATTCATTTTTTTGCCCAAGAACAGCCTCAATATTAGCTTCTTGGACTTCCTAACATTAGATAAAGATGGGAAAGCGTTTTATTTGAAAAAGGAGTTAATTAGCGCTCTTTATTTTCCGTCTATCATCACACCTTGCCCCCCTCGGAAATTTGCAAGGGAGGCAGTGCCCCCCTAGCCACGAATTAAAAATTTACCGGAAAATCTCTATACAATACCTATATATTTTTGAAACATACCTCACCCGGGGACATTTTCTACTCTGACTCGTGCTCTGATTAACATTTCAATTTATTCGTTATACCACAAAAGCTGAATGAAGATAAATATTTTCAGAACGGCTCAAAGAAAAAATACATTTTCTCTTTAATTTGTAACTTGTACCTGGCATATTTATATTTCGTGTCTTCTTTGTTTATTGCACTTGTTTTGTTATGCCTATAGAATAATATTTTGCCATTTTCTAGAATGAATTCTTAAATGTTCGCTACACACTAAAATCTCATGCAGTTATTTTATGGCTAGGTACCTACATCAGGATCAGCCATGTTGCCTGAAATTGGCCAACGTTACATAAGTACTAGGATTATTTGAGAAACCCAATTGATTTTACAAAACGGAAGCGACTTATGTACACAAAACACCTGATCCTTTTGTTACAACTTACAATATCGATCCACTTGCAACATATTTTGTGCAGTTTGAGGAATAAAAACACTTCAGCGCGTTTTAGCTATATAAGGATCTTTTCTATTGCTTGTGTTCCCCACGGACATGTTTTCCTTCGAAAAGGCGAACAAAAGTTCTCGAGTATTCAACAAAACATTGCTGATATATATTGAAACAAAAAACAAAACGAAATAAATGACGAAACTAGAAGAAGTGATTCTTAAGTAAATCGATTCCGAGATGGAATCTCGTCTTACAAAAAATTCTCCGGTTCGCCCCCAAAAGATGTAAGATACCCCTGCTAGCAATTCCTGATATTCGAAGGCAATGTAACACGCCGCTATAAAAATAGCCACCTCACCTACGAGGCTTTTAAAGATCCGTCAACTTCGTTCTCCTACCCCTGTAAAACGTTATTTTATTCTCACATTTTATGTTTTGAGCTAAATATAGGCATAAATTAATATTTTACGTCACTTCGCTGCGGATTTTTCTCAAGAGCTTATTTCGGAGCTTACGCATCCCACTTTTACAGTGGAGTTAATGTGGCCACAAATTTTTATTTGCTTTTTTATGGTACGAATTAACCACCTACATTTTAAATAAATTCAATCAGAATTCTGTTTTTATTGCTATTTTTTATTTGTACACTACGGAGCATAATTCAAATTGCTTGGTCGTCAACTCCTACTAACTACATAAGACGCTATAAATCATAAAATTTTACTATGAAAGGTTTGTGTAGATGAAGGCTCGAAATTCTTGCCAAATCCGAGTCGCTGTTATTGAAAAATAAATATACCTGACCGATTATTCGAATGTCCGATTAATTCTTGACAGTCAATCGATTTATTCAAATATTATTATTATACGACTAGTCGTATAGTCAAGAATTAATCGGATATTTGAATAATTCGAATAATCGGTCGGGAATATTTATTTTTCAATAACAGCGACTAGTCGACTAATTGATTATTTGAAATAATAGCCTTAATGCTAGTTTAGACTGATCAAATATTAGAATAACGTCGGTTAATTATTTTTCAATAACCGCGAATATCGAATACCTAGTCGACTAGTCGAAATTTATTCCTACTAGCTATACTATCGGGTGTCCCAAAAAAACAGGACAAAATAGTCTTTGAAATTAGTCAGCCATTTCTTAACCGATTTGGATAGACTTGGTCTTAAATTAAAGCTAAGGAATCAGGCTTTCGAAGAACTTTGCAAGAAACGTCGACAGATGGCGCTGCTGTAGTAGCCTTATTGATACTTGTCTTTAAGGCTTATTTTAGGTGCGTGGGGATTGGTCGGGCAACAACCAATGGTTATGAGACCTAAAGAGCCTTGAAGATCTTTCTTTTTTCTTCAACAATCTTTTTTCAGAAGTTCATTTGGCGTAAGCGCTAATTTTCTGTGATTTTTCTAAGAAAAAGTGTTTTTGCGTATTTTCATGCTTCCATAACCATGACTAAAGTAACATTGGCGCACATAGGGCTTAATTTTCAATGATAACGGTTTAGTTGCCCCCCACTGGCATCTGCGCCACTGTTTTCACCATATTCGTTCATTTATTACTGAAAATCGCACGATACTAATCATTAGCCAATAGAAAAATTGATTTCTGTTGTTTACCATGGCAACTCGAGGATTCCCTGGAAATTTTGGTTATACCTACGTAGACCAACCTAAACGAAATTAATAAGTGGAAATTTTTATGTCAAATTAAATGTCAAAAATCATTTTTATTCAATTTCTGTGGCTGTATCGTTGCTATTTTCTTACCGAATCTGCATTCGAGCATTAATTCATTTCCTGGAAATTTTAGTCGTGCATCCCAACAACGTAATCGGGCCCTCGTGTTCCACTTGGGCCGATTAATACGTTGTTGGAATGCACTCCAAAAATTTCCGGAAAGAATTAATGCTCTTATGAGATTATAAGTGAAAATTAAGATTTATTTGCATTACTGTTCTTCGGTCATGGCCATTAATGCGTGAAAATACTCAAAAACGCATTTTTTAAAAAAAATTACAGAAAATTAATGCTTAAGCCAAATCGACTTCTAAAAAAGGATTTTTGAACAAGAAAGAAAGATCTTCAAGGCTATTCGAGTGTCATACCGATTGGTCGTTGACTGACTAATCCCCATGCAGCTAAAATAAACCTTCAAAGCAAGTATCAATAGGACTACTACGGCAGCGCCATCTGCCATAGTTTCTCATACAGTCGAAAGCCTGGTTCTTTGGCTTTAATTTAAGACCACGTTCATCCAAATCGGTTAAGAAATGGCAGACTTATTCTCAAAAATATTTTGTCCGGTTTTTTTTGGGACACCCGATAGGTACCTACAGGCTGTTTCATAATAACGTTCCAATAGTTCATTCAGGAGGTCATTCCGCATAAAAAATAGGAAGGAAAGTTCCTATAAACATGTTTCCGGAAATACTTCTTAGAGAGCTAGAGCACTTGAAGGGGGCAATTCAACGTTCAAATCGGTCTTTTCTTGGAAACGGTGCATCCTATCGATATGAAACGAGAGTATCTTTTTAATGAAAAAAAAACTATCAAATTTTACATTTTTACGTCAAAAAACAAAAAAGATCGCGTGCAAAAAAGTGAGGAGTACCTACATTTATCCCCGACCCTTCCAGATGACCCTGATAAGAATTCTAAAATTTTATTCAAAGCGTTAGAATGGCCATGCATTAGAGGTGCACTGTATCAAATTTCACGTTTCCATTTGGACTCCATTTCGGAGATGAAAAATTCAGTAAGGAATATGGAGGTTCGTTCTGGCTTTCTGGTGAGCCCAGTTAATTTTGTTGCCAATCTGCAAACGCGAAGTGCCTTTTTGGCACATCAACTATGAAATTTGACTGATGAACACGAATTTTCCTTATCAGTACATGAAAGGTCTTCAAATTCTGTATCTAGATATGTATTCAGACTTAGCGCCTTTTTGGCACAAAAACAAAAAAATCGAAATATCGAAGAAACATTAAATAACACGCTACAGCCCAAACTACTGGATCGATTTGGCTGAAATTTGGTAGGTAGAGATACCAAATTTTGTTTTCAAAAATGTATTCAAACTTAATGCCCTTTTGGCAAAAGATCGTAAAATTTAGAAAAATCACAGAAAACGGATGACCCTTTTTTGAGAGACCGGAAGTTTGAATAGAAAACCAGGAGTCCCTTAGATCGGGATTATGTCAATAAGGAGAATTAGGAAAAGGGGCGTTGCTTGGTCATGTTGTATAGTTTCTTTTATTTTTCAATGCCTGCTCCAAATGAGTTTTTTATGAAAACCCGTTACCCGTTAGATCCGGCGCATTAAACTGGCACCCAGGCGACACCCAAAATTTGCCGACTGGCAAAACTTGGGGGCGGGGGTCGTATCCCCCTACCCCCCACCCCTAAGTGACGGCCCAGCATGTTCAGAAACCAAAAAAATCGAAGATTAAGAATTCGTTGAAAAACAGGTACATACCTACAATCATTTCTAAGTATTTTTAAAAAACAAAGTTATGGTTTAGAAAGATATATATTTGAATTCTTTACGGTGAATTGGACCATAAAGCTACGTTGTCTGTTCGTACCTTAAAACAAAGCAGCTTATAATGTAGGTATATCATCCCTCAAAATGTAAATATGGAACATAATATCCTAGGGAAGCGCTACAATAATTTCACCAGTTTTCATTAACATATAACTCGTGTTACATCTTATATTATGTATACATACATATCGCGACTGAGTGATGAAATTCGAATGAAATAGCATATTGCAGTCAAAATTTCATAATAAAACATTAACAGGGTTTATGGCTTTATCGCAATAAAAATTCTAATGAGAACGGTAAATAATCAAAGTTGGCCATAGTAAAATTTAAATTAAAAACTCAACATACCTACATAGTCATATTCAACAGCGATCGGTTTTTATCGCATCCAATAATGACATTTTTTACATAGTAAAATTCTCACATCATGCATATTGAATCAAAAAAATTATTGACATCCACAATGCGTATATGCGTACTTATATAATATATAAAGAATAGGTAGGTAATAGGTACGTATGTATAAATAAGTTTTTGTTGCATTATGCTATTATATTCTCTATGTTTATTTTAATTTCTTTACTATTGACTACTCGCTACCACCGAATAATTTAGACTAAGTACTCGCTTTTGGGCTACGCCGAAAGCTCTTACGTTAAAACGTTACGACGGAGAAGAACTTACAAACGTATAATTTTACCAATTTAATATTCATGTAATCATATCAACTCAAATAGAGACTCAACTGCATTATAGTTATTTACGTAATTAGTTATGAAAAATCCTACTTATATTGTTTGACGAGCCGTAATATTTGCCAAAACGAGCGATAGCGAGAAAAAATCTAACTTTGACAAAAAACTTAATATGAAATTACAATTAGACAAAGATGACAGGGGTGGTACATAGTTGGTAAATCTTCCAAAGAGTAGTTGGCTTGTGTTTTGCGAAATTTGTTTGTGGATCTAGAGTGCGGTGGTATACTTTATTTTTTGGGAACAAAAATGCCAGAAAAAAATATCTGCTCTCATGGATTTGGTGTACCGGCATGTTTCCATATTTTGAAGCCCTTCGTAAGGCTTAACTGAACTGAAACGAAGTGTTATTAACTTTATAAGAACACTGACCTCCATAAAAGACAAAAAAGGCATATCGCAGCACTCTAGATCCACAAAAAAATTTCTCCAAGAACAAGAAAAAATTCACGAAAATCACACTACAACACTCAGAATGATCCCTCGATTTCAAAAGTATGAAAATATGCGGGATGTCCCATTTAAAAATTCAAAATTAAAGCCATTTCTGGCGTAACCGGAAGTGATAAGAACTTGTAATGAATGTCAAAAATTGAAGTCCGGTGAGCATGTTTAGGTACTGTGAATTGTTTCAGATTTTTATCTTCATAATTGAAAAAGTTATTGGAGCGAACATGGTCTCGTTGTCCCACGGTAGGTATATGAGAATCGCCTGAAATAAAATCAAAACTCGCATTTCATTTTTGAATGTTATGGCATTGCTACTGAATGTTCCAAATTGAAGGCGACTGTCCACTTTTGTCTTGTTTAACCACCCTTAAAATGGACGTTTTCAGTTTTACCTGAGTGGCGCGCGCCTGTTGGTTCCCTACCATGCTCACTTATTGGCTGGATGTCTGCCACAACTATTTTTACTCAATGGGAGCATTTTTACCTGCGTGTTTCGGTGCAAACTTGGAAACCAAACTGTGCGTGCATTATGTTCTTATTCATGTTGACACATTAGACTCTGTTGGCATCCTCTTTATCAGACAAATTGAAGACGCGTATTACACACGGTACCATTCCCTTACACCCTGTATAAAAGGTATTTCTCCTCGTTGTTTATTGAATTTTCTTGCAAGAGTTATGAAGTAGGTAATGCGAAACATGCACTTAATGAAAGCTCCGTTTTTAAAAGATAATAGTTGGCGCGCTATTTTCCTGAAGAGAATTTTTCTTAGAGAAGCAATTAATTAGCTACATAAAAATTGTCAACATAGTGATCAAAGTAATGCAAGAGCGAACAGAGCAACAATATTGTTCATTATGTAACTATATTTTTCTTCCTGCACTAACTGAAAATGAAATTTTCGGGATTCAAAAGGACTGTGCAAGTACCGCTTCTCACGGCTAGTCGTGTAAAAATTATACTAACGGCTAGGCGTGTAAAATGGGCAATATGGCGACGGCGATGGCGTATGACAGAACACAGCACGCGCGATTTTGTCATTTTTAAATTGTAGGACTTGACGTCTAGATCTTCTTGATCTGTCATTTGGGTTCTCAAATTTTAAAATTAATTAATTATTTATTTTTAACTAGTGTATGTTGCATAAACCACAGCGAGAAAGTGGTTTACTTTCACGCTTTGGGTTATAAACCACTATTACCGGACTTAAATAACGTAAATAACTATTTCTATACTTTATTTCGAGACTTATTCTCTTCTGCCCATCAGATATTTTCAATATACCTATACATATATCCTCGTCTCATGCCCGATTGCACCGTAATTTTAAGGGGTTCCTTAAAGATAAGTGACGTTTAAATTCCGTAGATACATTTGTTGAAACAATGGTTTCCAAGGACTTTAATGGCCGGTCCCACGGACCAAACTTAGCACATAAGTTAGACTTTAAAATGAAGAAAAATGACGTTTGTCTTATGGTATAAACGTCATTATTGTCATTTTAAGGCTCTCTTAAAGTTAAGTAAGGTCGGTAGAATCGTGCATAAGGGTCACTTATCTTTAAGGCACACTCAAAAATTACGGTGCAATCGGCCATTAGTCATACAGGGAGCTACGCTCCTGCCTGGAGGGGCGCCATTTCAGAGACTCGCATCACCTGATGGAAAAAATCTACCTCACGGCCCTGATTAGATAAAACGGATTGGATAAGCTCAGCCACCAGAGCCAAATAAACGCTCTTCCCATCCGGTCATTGGATAATGATGGTTACCTATTGATTGTTTTAAAATTAAACCTGCAAAAGCAATAAGTGCACTGCGCATTTTTGATTAACTCAGTTGCTACCATTATTGGTTGTTTACATATTTATTAAGTGAGAAAAATAACAACACAATGATCATGCTTTAATTTCAACCATTCTTCCGGTTTTTTTAAAAGTAAGACCAATTTTTGCCATGCACTACATGGAATTACACCTATCGAAATAAGGTTTTTGACTAGGTAAGAATCATAATGATGTTCATAACGTTTACCCATGTTATCTTGTTTTGTAAAAACCCGCGAAACCACATATAAAAAAAAAGGCGGTCTCGGAGACGGCAGGAACTTCTACGCCGCACTGCATTGGATTAATAAAAGCAGCATTTATTAAATTTTTAAATATTTAAAATAAGAAAGTTGCTATGCCAAAAGGGCACTTCGGGTTGACTGATCGGCTTCAAAATCTAATCAGCTCCTCTCCCGCACAGACAATAAAATAAATTGCCACTAAAATGACATTTTTCGAAAAAATGGCACTAAGGTTTTCGGCTTGAAAAAAAATCAGTTATCAAATCCGGTAATAAAAATATACATTTATGCATAGTTTTTTTTTCACGGCACCATTTTTTGGTCAAAAGGGCCCAAGTGTGAATACATTTTTAGAAGCAGAATTTGAAGAGCATTCATATGGTAATGCGAAAAATGGGGGTTTGCATTTAAATTTTTAAAGTTGATGTGCCAAAAAGGCATTTTCCGTGAGCCGGTGTAGCCCAGATTCTAATCAGCACCTACAAATCTCCCACTGAATATGTGTGCCAAGTTTCATCAAAATCAGTTCAGTAGTTTCGGCTGTAGCGTGTCCACAGACACACGGACAGACACACAGACACACATTTTTCAAAAATAGGTTTTTTGGGTTCCTGGGACCCCGAAACGTAAAGATTTGATGTCAGTTCAATTTCGAATTTTTGATCGATTTTATATACTGCTCCGCCTTGAGCGTAGAAGTTAAAAAAATAACAACAAGCAACAAGTAGGCATAAGCGTACTGAGCAGGCAGTCAGGCACCAGGCTCCAATAATTTCCACTTAGTAGATCGGAGCAGCCGCAGCTTAATAATTTTCAGAGAAGTTGAACGATAAGCTTTCCAATTTCCGAACTTGCGGGGACTTTTCAGAAGCCTCCATGAAAGGTTGCTTCACATCCACGTAATCAACTAACGAGGTACCGGGACTGCCTGTCGGGAAACCCAATTAATAGCGTGCTCGTTAGCGGCACAGGTCTTCACCAACTGATGAATTTACTGTTCAAGGCGCCCGTAAAACTTATTAGGAAAACTATGGGTTATAAACCTGCCTATAAACTTATACTTTTAAGGAGAAAGGTTTGGTTAATTTAATTCCCCTGTAATTTAATTACACTTCCATGCGTTAGCGCCAAAATTTTTTTTTATTATCAAAAATATGAAATACTTATTTACGTTTTGTACGGTCCACGGAGCCCAAAGAAGTGGTTTTTGAAAAATGTTTGTCTGTCTAGGATGGTTACGCTAGCTCAAACCGCACGGCTCAAACTTATACGTAAGCGCACACTGAAAAAAAAACTAGACCAAAATATTTAGTAAATTGAACCTAACAGTATATTGCGAAAAAATTACTCATGGCGAATAAATTCCATTTTATTCAAAAGATGCCTACTATTCATAAGAAACGCTTACTGCGGATACGAAACTGCCGGGAATTTAATAAACTTGGTACAAACGAAAATTTTACTTCAATTATCAATCAAATATAAACTACATGCAAACAAGTTTACTTCAGAGAAGAATTGTGTACTTTCGGCAAGTTACCTTGCCACTTCGACAAAGGTATGGAACGCCGTTTTACTTTTTAATGTAACAGCACGCTGTGGTAGCCAAAGAAATGAGATAATTAAAATTCAAGTACTGATAATTAAAATTCAAATACTGTTAAGAGAAAATAAACCTATTTTTATTATCTGAAATGCAATTTCTATTATCACTCCCAGAATTTCTCTTAACACTAATTCAATTTCTGTTAACAGTAATACAATTTCTCTTAAGAATAATTTATTTTTACTTAACAGTAATTCGGAGAGATAATGAAAATACGTTATTGGACTGTCTTACTTCTCTCTCGGACTAATTGAAATTACATCTTCTGTTGCACTCGAGCATGCGTGGTCGTGATAATAGAAATAGAATTTCACTTAACAGTAATTCGGAGAGATAATGAAAATACGCCATTGGCCCATTGGGTTGTCATCTTTCTCTTTCGTACCACTTGAAAATACATTATCTGTCGCACTCGCAGTTCATACATGCGCGGTCGTGATAATAGAAATTGAATTTCACTTAACAGTAATTCGGAGAGATAATGAAAATACGCCATTGGCCCATTGGGTTGTCATCTTTCTCTTTCGTACCACTTGAAAATACATTATCTGTCGCACTCGCAGTTCATACATGCGCGGTCGTGATAATAGAAATTGAATTTCACTTAACAGTAATTCGGAGAGATAATGAAAATACGCCATTGGCCCATTGGGTTGTCATCTTTCTCTTTCGTACCACTTAAAAACACAATATCTATCTCGTACGGAACGCCGTTTTACTTTTTAATGCAACAGCACGCTGTGGTAGCCAAAGAAATGTACGGAACGCCGTTTTACTTTTTAATGCAACAGCACGCTGTGGTAGCCAAAGAAATGCAATCCCAGGCATCGTGTTAATAGAAATTCAATTTCACTTAACAGAAATTCATTTACTGTTAACAATAATTCATTTTCACTTAAGAGAAATTCATTTACTGTTAACATTAATTCATTTTCTCTTAAGAGAAATTCAATTTAACTTAACAGAAATAGAATTTTTATTATCTCGCTTTAGAGAAAATTGAAATACAATTTCACTTAACAAAAATTCGTGCAGTGATAATCGAAATAAATTTGGTGATTTACACTGATCTTACGAGCCGTTTTAATTTTTATTGTATATATTTAAAATGTTTGAATTTTTTTGAAATGCATAGGGTATGGGTTGCATTAAAAAGTAAAACGGCTCCTAAAACTACGGTTTTATTTCAATTTATCTCTAAATGAATTTTTGTTAAGTGAAATTGTTTTTCTATTTTCTCTAAGCAGTGATAATTGAAATAGAATTTCTCTTAAGTGAAAATGAATTAATGTTAACAGTAAATGAATTTCTGTTAAGTGAAATTCAATTTCCATTATCACGACTGCGCTTGCGCGAATGAGACAGAAGATATAATTTCAACTGGTGCGAGAGAGAAGGAAGACGTATTTCCATTATCTCTCTGAATTACTGTTAACAGAAATTGAATTAGTGTTAAGAGAAATTCTGGGAGTGATAATAGAAATTGTATTTCAGATAATAAGAATAGACTTATTTTCTCTTAACAGTATTTGAATTTGAATTATCTTATTTCTTTGGCTATCACAGCGTGTATGTTCCATTAAAAAGTAAAACGGCATTCCATACAAAGGTGATGGACTGATACCCCTAAGTATTTTGAAAGCAAAAGGTTTACTTCTCAGAAGTAAGAACTTCTTGCCATAAACAAATTCATATTTTGTCCAAATTTGAATGTGTTTAGACTGAGTGACTCGTATTTTATAAGCAGCTGGTTATTTATCCTCGCAAGTAAAACCGTGTTCTGTCTAGAATTTTTTTGTCCTCTAAGTCAAAGAGGTAACGCAGTTCATTATGAGTGTGATTCCCGTGCAGTGACCGATCATGGCGGACTAGGAAACAAAAGACATTATTAAGTTTCTAAGTTTTCCAGATTTTGTTCAATATATTATTTTTATTCAGGGTGGAGGTGGTGTAAAGAAGGTCCATAGTTAATGGTTGGAAGGAAAATAAATCCACCTTCTTGATAACATTCTTGTGTATTAACAAAAACTTGTGGTGACTAGTTTCGATTCGACATGCACATGTGCCATCTTCAGACCAACGATGTCAACAGTTCCCCATTTTGTAGTAGAAGATATTCAATATATTATGTTCTTTATATTCATAGTTATTCTTAATCTAATTTCCTAACCATTACAGCAGTAGTGCATCAGTATTCAGCTTGATTATTCGGAGGTTTTTGCGATACATGGAAATAGTGTCACAAGTGATTTTTTAGATTTTTGAATTGAGGGGGTGTGCCCAGTGACAATGCATGTAGTTCTCCACCGAAGTTTGTGTCCATTCGCAAGTGATACACACCATAAGGCTCAAAGAAATTTTACTAAAAAGGGGGTAATTCTGCCAATTTCAACGCAGGCTTCAGTGAAGTATTCTAAAGTTTCAATAATATAGTAAAGGCGAATTTCGTCAATGGCACATTTACTTTAGTCAATTCTGCGGGTTTCGTTTAACTTTAGCAATGACAACCTTCTCTCAAACCGAACGTACTTCACCGAATTAAATATTTTCTAACTGAGTGCAAGTAAAAAATTCTCTTCCGAGAAGTAAACATTTAATTCGCCATATCCAAGTAAATGATTTACCCATGTAAAGTAAATTTTACTTCTATGAAGTAGATACTTGTATCAGTGCATATCAAACAGAGCTTGGCGTTAGCTGTCATAGTCGTAAATGGCAACATCGCAATTCCCTCTATGTTGACAAACAACCACTTTTGCCATAAGCTCCCATGTTAATATTTGGTTAATAATCTGGTTGTTTTAAAGTTCCTGTTGATTATTTAAGTAACAAGTTTTTCGCCATATCTTGAATTACTGCATCCATTCGTATAAGCGTTTAAAACTTGGATTCGGGACAAGGTTATACATGTCCAGGAACTTTAGGATTACACTTTGGAAAAATTACCAGAGAGCTGAAAATTGGTAGATTACTTCATATAGTGATTGCAAGTAATGGGTCAAAAGTCCATATCGATAGACCCTGCGCGTATTACTTGACAGCTCTTGAAAGTGTTTCTCTATATATAATATCTCCGATTTTATTAACTTCACGACACTATATATCAAAATGAAGCCAAAGGAGTTCTCTATAAATAGGTTATCTTGCAAATTTTTTCATTCGATCAGTCGTTTTAGCGAAATTTGGCGCTAAAACTGCTTAAGGGTTTTTGTTACTAAAAAATAAAAACAAGCATTGTCAACATTTTTCAGTGTCGCATAATGCAGGAAAATATTTTTTTAAATAGGTCGTTTGAAATAACATTGCAAAAAATTATGTTGAGGAATTTGCAGAAATCCCTGAACCCGTAGCTATCTAACGGCTTTATAAAATTTTACAGACGAAATTGCAAACATTGCCTAAGGAAGTACTTTCAACTTGCAGTTCTAGTAATTGAATTTGTTTTGTTCATTTCTTGATTAATCAGTGCGAAATTCGGACAACTTTTTCATCGCATAACGGAGATTGCATGAAAAAGTGGCGTTGATTAATCAGGAAATAAATTTAAAAAATTCAATAAAGAGTAGCGAGTGTCGAGCCTATTGTGAATATCAACTTACAATGACCAAAATTAAATTGTAAAAAAGTATTTCCAGGCTAAATTACAATAAAAACAATATAACGTGCGAACAAAAACTGTTCCGATCTAGTACCCCTTGCCGTGAGAGACGTAGGGCGTAGACTGCTGAAATTATCTTTTAAAGCAAAATCTGACAGTGACGTTATCATATTCTATTTCAGCAGTCTACGCCCTACGTTTTTTACGTCAATTTTGATCACTCTTTATTTGTCATCTTTAATTAAGGTTTATTCGCACGAAATTAACGCAGAGAATTAAAGAATTAAGAGCAAAATAAATTGGAAACGGTAGGTATAGTTTCTATAGAATCTCCATGGAAATATATTTTTAATTTCCTACTTCTAACGTTAATTTAATCATTAGTGCGAATGAACCTACCGTTCTCGTAAGTCCTATACGCTTACGAAAAACTCAGCAAATAACTAATAATATAAATTCAAATTGAGTTCTTATGAACCTAGATCTTAGGCTCTTAGGTAATAGGTAAGTATACTGAGTTTTTTAAGCAAATGCACATCAAACTAACACCATATCACCTACAACTAGAACCGTTGTATACAAATTTAATAAACAGCGTTCAAATTTTAGTACCCACCCACCCACTTATGACTTAAGATATAGGCAGATACAATACCTAGGTACCTACATTCCTTGTATTTAAGTTGGATTCTTTTATGAAACATTTTTGCAGTTGTGTAACGTTTTACTGTAATGACAGTAGTTCGGAAACTCGCATAAAACTAACAAACGAGTAAGAAACATTGTAAATTATTGCAGTTGGGAGTTGTAAGGTTTTAGAGGAGACGTCACTACGGCCAACGTCAATTGGACAAATTGCCACTACTTACGCGGTCATTTGTCATTGTAGCGCTTATCTAGTTAGAGGCGGTTAAATCTTCTTTTCTAAACGTTTCTTTTAATGAACAATATAAATGTTATTCCTATACTAATTGTGCCAAAAGATAGTCTTGGACATAATGGAGAGGCCTCGAACGAAATTTATGTCATGATAATAAATAATACCATAACAATATCTATTACAATATAACAAATATAAGGATACTATAGCTGAATTCCCCGGCGTTGCTCGGGTTGTTTAAGTTCAATAACAAAAATTCATCGATATTATTTTACTTATTTGGAGAAACGGGTTTCAATAATTATTTATCTAAGTAGGTATCTTAGATCAAGGACCGGAACCAGAGAATAACCATGATCCCATCTCCTCATCATGACTCATACGCTGCCTCCGTGTCTTCCTTGTCCGCTTATATCTACGTTATGTGAAGAAAATAGATGCGTTGTTAGGGCCTCACAACTGGGCAAAGGGCCCGAAAGCGTCAATACGTGCTTTGGGCATAGTGTCCTTGAGGAAGCAAGCCCGAGAAAAACGTGTCCTATCGCACTTCTACTGCGAACGCTGTCTAAACGCTTGCAGATGGATTAAAATCGTATGAGAAAAAATGCCTGCAACGAAAAGATCTACAAAAAAGTCCGCGACAGCATATAAATATCTGTTACGGATAGACCCACAATAAGTGACCGAAGCGATTTTCAACTCGCCATCTCATCGGGAAGGCCGAGTTCCTTATCCCGACCCAATATGAGTACTTATTCGAATCAACGGTCGTCAGTCTAAGGGTTGCGAATTTTGGTGATTAATGCACTAGATTTGGTGGTTTTGGGCGCTTTCATCTCATGACATTTTGTGACTTTAGTTTTCATTTATGAACCAATCGTGAGCAATTATTTGGAATATAATCAGTGCTAAGACTATTCTCACGAAAAGAACAAGCCAACAATTTATCCCTAGTACCTATATACCAAGTCTGTAATATTTGGTAGGTATACTTTCAAGAGCTGAAACGAGTCTAATAATTGTCCCATAGGGAAGAAGTTTGAGCTAGGAATTAATGCCGCCGGACCAGACTTTGCACAAGTTTGTTTCCAATTTAAAGTTGTAATAAGAAACATTTTATTAAAGTTTTTGATCAGAATTCAATGAAATCAGCTAAAACAGGAACGTGAAAGTTAAGAATGCAAATTGGAAACGAGGCATCTCTCTGAAAAATGAAATCCGGAAATCTAATTTTCGAAGACAAAAGAGAAATGGAATGGCACATCCCTTGAAAAATATTAAATTAATCCAATATAAGAAGACAAATCGGCAAAAACTCAATAACCAGAAATCGCCGTATATGTACGGAAAACAAATGGCATGCAGTATAAATACCTACTTGAATCTTTCGAGCCGCTGAAAGATTGTAGGTATAAGGTAAACTGAATACAAATGAGTTCAATTTACTAAGAAATTACGCGAATTTTGCAAAATTATCGCTTTTAATTTTATTCCCACCATTACCCTCAAAAAATTTCCAGTTTCAACCTTTAAATTTCATCCCCCTTGTTAGATCATAATGAAAATTTGTTCATCCACCTACAGTGTCACTGTAAATTGACACACCAAATTCAGCTTTGATAAGTTTTTGAGTTCCCGTGTTTTCATGTTTCTGCATGCATTTTTAAGGTCCCTACATCCCCATTAACGTGATAAACATCTACAGGGATACACATCGCATTGATGTACATCTTCCGGTGGTTTTTACAAATCTATAAAAGACTTTGACAATAACTGATAGCTAAAAATTTAAATTGCATAACTTTCAGCGTGCAACCGAATTGTTTTTGCGCCATTTGTGAAAGGAAAGGGTTCCAACCAAGCCACATATAAATTCCCTTAATAGACGATTTTAGAGATTTAGATGCTTTATAAGTACTTTCAGATATAAATTGAAATTCTCGAACTTGGACCATAATAGAATTTCTGCACAAACATTACATCGTTACTATAATGGTTTTCATTTGTCTTGCACTTAAACGACTATAATAGCCTGATATCACAAAGTGAGTTTTAATTCAATCGCTTTAATAATGTATAGCCATCAGGCGAATATTTTACTTCATTACTAAGTACCTATGATTGTACATAATATGACATATTATGCAGGAAGTGGCTATACACAAGGTCATATGTATACATATTTATACAGTGTGTATCAGTTTGAGTGGAAACACCCAAATATTTCTGTTAATATTAACCAAATCAATCCGTTCTTTTCTTCTGCATGTAGAACTCGAAAAGCTGCACACGTGATATTTTTGATAGGCCGAAATCCCGGCCTGCTGATGCGATTAAATAAAGATACGAGGCCGAAAATCGAGAAATTGCATTAGGCATTTTTTTATCGAAAAATTTTATAAGAAATAGTTGTTCAGGATGACTCCATATGGGCAAATCCAAAGTTTCAGGCCAAATTAAAAATATTAAATTTCTTGAGAGAAATATTTTTGCAAATGATCCTGGAATTGGTTGAAAGCTTGGTCCATTTTTCAAAGAGAAACTGATGTTTGATTACACAAGGTAGTTTCACAGTCTCGTTCCACAAAATTTTACTTACTGTTTAGGACGCGTTTCGGAGTGTTACTCCATCTTCAGCTATAAAAGAAATTGACACAAAATACAAAACAGTTGCCTGGAAAATGAGCGTCTTTCGATCGATTTACAGTGCGACCCAAAAGCTGTCATTTTTCTTTGACCCAAACGTTTTTTCATTTTCCAGGCAACTGTTTTGTATCTTGTGTTAATTTCTTTTATAGCTGAAGATGGAGTAACACTCCGAAACGCGTCCTAAACAGTAAGTAAAATTTTGTGGAACGAGACTGTGAAACTACCTTGTGTAATCGATCCTGGAATTAGTGACAAACGTTTGCTTGATTAAAGTCAAACCAATGCATTTCAATTGTTTTTTATGCCACAGCACACTTTTTGTTGCAAAAATATTGAACTTGAGGATTTTCTCCCAAGAAATATGCATATAACATTTTTATTTTGGCCTGAAACTTCGGATTTGCCCATTTGGAGTTATTCTGAACAACTATTTCTTATAGAAATTTTCGATAAACAGTAGGCCGGGATTTCGGCCTATCAAAAACGTGAAATATCACACAGGTGCACCTTTTCGAGTTCTACATGCAGAAACAAGAACGAATTGATTTGGTTAATATTAACCGAAATATTTGGGTGTTTTCAATCAAACTGAAACACATACTCCGCATACTTGGGGATTATAAGGCCCACCTAACGAAGAACCCCCGGCTTGATAATGTTAACTTCGTTAACGAAACGCGTAGGAATCTAGTGTACCTATCTTCTTTATTTAGCGTTACTTAAATAGACTTGTGCAAAAAATGTGACTTGAGGAACCGCGTTAATTTTAATGGATGAACGTGTTTGCTCGTTTATAATAAATTGTTCTAATTCAGCTTTTGTACTTTCGTATTCCGGATGCGAGCGTGCCAGAAGTGCTTATGTTTCTGGCATTGTCACAAGCATTTCAGGAAAATATTGAATACAACCTTTTATTTCCAAACTTACGTGAATTTTCCCGAAGACGCGCCTCAATTTAAAAGCAGTTTTATGGCAAAGAATACGAAGTAGGTTTCGTCTTCGTCAGCATTATCCTGCCAAATAATGAGTTTTGGAATCTTGCTAGGTTAAGTAGATATGGAGAGATCGAGAATGATTGACTTGTTTCGCCATGTTCCGTATTGTCGAAAAATTAATTGGCCACACAACACTATTAAGTAACAATATTTCGATAATTTTGTTGACTATTTTTCATAAATGGAGGAAATTTAGATTCAGGGGCAAGACAACCATTCTCGATCTCTCTGTATAAAAGTACGTTTAAATTAAGAACGAAAACGCTGATAGATTTATTCCATTCGCTTTTACAGGGTATACAGGGTGTTTCCTAAGTATACCGCCAAACTTCAGGGGGTGACTCCTTACATCCTAAGACAAAAAATTCCTATGGGCATATGTCCTAAAGTGCTTAGTTTCCAAGATACAGGGTGTGCAAATTAAAAAAAATATATTTTTTTGCTAGTATTTCTAAAACGCGTTAAGATATTTTGTTGAAAATTGCTGTACGCTTCTACCAGATAAATAGTGACGTAAACTGAAAATTTTGTATCAAGTCCACTGGCCTAGCTGTGGGTAACCAGGTGCATAATTTTCCTGGCAAGTAGGGTGCGCCATTATTTTTTGCAGGTACAAGTCGTATTTATTATTCACTGGTCAAAACTGCACAAAACCATCCTCTTTCATATTTTCATTGTGATGAGCCGTTTTTGAGAAAACAAAAAAAACTAATCGGTGGGCAGTAAATTCGAAGAAATACAGTTTAGCCACTGTGCTTTAACAGATCTACATTTTAAATATCAAAATGATCAATACGTTTAAAACCTTAATTAGTTCAATGAGCATGAAAAAATAAAAACAGAAGAAAATTAAAAGGACCCTATATGATAGTGGCCCAGGAAGAATCTGATCTAGACGATTCCGAAACTTTGATTTTGGCTGTGGAGGTATAATAAAGTGTTCTTACAACATTGAACACAAAAATATAGAAATTTTCCTAGGCGGTCAAATTTCATGTGGCTCTAAACCAATTTGGGCCCCGAAAATGGCATTTTCACGAATTTTTTTCTCGGAAACTAGAAGATACCACACTTTCATTTTTCCACCAAACATTCACCTATCCCTCACTTACCAAAATTTAGAATTTGATAGAGATTTGCCCAGGCTTATTGTATAGGGTCCAATTTGGGAATTTTTAAAAACTTGCACACTAAACACTTTAAGACATATGTCCACATCGGAAGTCTCTGTCTTAGAATAATCAGAGGAATCACATCCTGAAGTTTGTTGGTGTACCTACTTCGGAAGCACTCTGTACAGTGAAATTTCAAGACTCTTCCAAGCTTTTCATGACTTAATCTGGAGGTGTAGTCCCTGTGTGCATGTATTTTAAAAGGAATATGGGAAACAAGAAAATACCGAATTGATGATCGAAAACAACCAGCTTTGAAAAAGTCTGCAGTTAACAAATCTGCTCAAAAATATTCAATTCCGCATATCCCAAAAAATGAGCTTGCTGGCGTCCATCACAGAAGATGTGCACCTACAGGTATCTGACATTTTAGGTAGTTTCGAAATTTTGTATGCACTCGTAATAGTTATTTACGTAAAGAGTATGGAAAGTGATCTTTCCTGGACGAATAGGCAGATTTCAGGCTGACGCCGTAGGCGGAAGCCTGAAAGCCTGCGAGTCCAGGAAAGACACTTTACATGTGAGTTACGTATTAAATTTTTTAGGTGCTCGCAACATATTTTCTGTGTGAAATTAAATATTTTAATTAAAATTATCTACACTGAAAAATGTGAGGAGCCTAGTAAAAATTAACACGATAACAAAATCCATAATATTCCGGTGAAATTTCACTTTCTAGAATATTTCGGTGAAATTTCACTTTCTAGAATATTTCGGTGAAATTTCACTTTCCCGGACTTCGACTTTCCCGGACTAGTCCGGGAAAGTTGATTTCCCGGTCCCAAAATTGACCGGGAAAATTATTTTTTCACTTTCCCGGACTAGTCCGGGAAAAGCCACTTTCCGGTCCTAAAATTGACCGGAAAGGTTAACTTTCCGGTCGAGCGCCTAAAAAAGTAGGTATGTAGTATTTTTTCTTGTCGGTGCCCATAGAGAATCTAAAACACCCCTTTGCGTTGCACTGACAACCGAGTTTACTACCGGAGCAATAGATAGTCGGAGCGGACATGCTATTTTCAGCCGATCGCATACACCCCACACTTCTATGATTTATGAAACACAAGAGAGTATGGTAATAATAACTATGTGACTATAACGAAGTGAATTCATCATACCTACAAAAAGAAACCATCAGAAACTTGAAAGTAATGTCAGAGGCCAAAGCAACAAACCAACATATTTTAGCCTCAAGCAAAGTCGTCCTTTGAGCATCTTTTATAAACGAAATATTGCTAGATGTTATTGACAAAGCGTTATCCTTCTTTGCAGATTCTAAGTAATTTCTTGTATACTAACGAAATTCAACTGGCTCTCTCACCCACGCTCATATTCCTCTACCAGAGAATGGCACAACATTTAATGGGGATTTTACGTCTGCGAAAAACGTCGAAAAAGTGTCGTATTTTTGAAACTACGGGATCATTTATTAGCTTTTTGCCACACAGATTTTACACATATGTAGGCAAAAGATGGCAAATAATGCGCCAGCAGTGATTTAAAAAAATATTCGGAAGTTTCGTACCAATGTCTCAGAAATCATGGCAGTTAGATATGTTTTCCATTGCCGGTTTAGCCGGAAATGACCCTAGTTTGATTTTTCACAGGTAACCACATTTTTCTAATTTATCAGTCCGGCAAAAAAGATATGGGGGCCATGTCTGGTCATACCAGATTCAAAACTTTTTTCTTCCGTCATCTTGGCGAAATATTCACGATCCATCACTGATGGCTCTTAAAATAAAAGTGCATAGAATATGGGAAGGCAGGACTTGACCATTTTATACTTGACTAAGAAGTTTCAAAAGAGTTTAGATACCCGAACTCGAGAACATAGCTATCTACTATCTATGTATCTGAAAATGCGGGAGTTGCAAAATCGATTACCTACCTGCTCCTATGGGTACGTAGATAACAAGGTAGGTATTTCATTAACTTTCCCTGTTCTATTGTAGCCGAAGTAATTAACCCGGAAGGGGCATCAAATGTCACGTAACGAAACCACCATTGTTAATAGGCTAAACAACGCATTGCGGGTAGGTGTAATTATTATACAATCACACCCATCGTCAATATATTCTCGTTTCCTCTAGATTTCTCAAATTGGACAAGGTTTACCCTGCCTCTATTGTTAAGCCGTCACGTGATGTCCAATGCACGATCGCTATTGTCGATATTCTCTTAACAGAACTTTTTCGCTGCAACTAAAAGCCCTGTTAGGCTGATGAAGGTCTGCACGAATGCTTTTATTGTTAGCAGCTATATAAATACGTTCTTATGATCTGTTTTCATCTTCAGTTTTCACAGCTTGATAATGGAAGCATCAGCAAGTTTGGCTTTGAATTTGAAATGGTAACGACTTAAAGAAAGGTAGGTTCGTATACATATGTCCAGGCAGCGGGTATTTTTTAAAGGAAAAAATTAAACGGAGAAGTTTTTTTGTTGGAATGGTTAGATTTCAGGGCCACGAAAAACTTTGTAAAAACTCGCCCTCCGCCCTAGAATGGAACTCCCCCAAAATCGGCGAATTAAGCGCAAGGCGAAAGTTTTTCCCCATAAGTTGCTTTCCCTTTATCGTAAAGGTATGTATATCTATTGTGATGTAAAATCACCGGTAGGTAATTTATAAAACGGTAATATTACGCACCTAATGTTACCGACCAGTAACATTGGTAAATAATTTCGGTAATTTTTTTATCCGTGGAGGGGATGTTTAAAGCTCGAAATAAAATCGAGGGCTTTATAGTATATTACGATATTAGGTTAGGTTGGTAAGTACTCTCAGGAGACAAAGTAAATGGCCCTAGACCGCTCATAATGTGGATAAATTCTCACAAGCCTTATCAAAAAAATTAAAATTAAACGTGAAAACCTCTTTATTAAGACGACTCCAGTGGGATACAAGCCCTTACAAACTTATCTTGAATGTATTTTCTAAAAATCTGTCGACATTGTTCGCGGTCGAGGGCCAAGACTTTGTCTCCTGCCTGTACAAAGAGAAGACGAGTTCTTGCAATTTCCGAGATTCCGTTAGATGTACTTAACAACCGTGTATCGCACAATCGAAATTAAACGTTTTTCGTGGGCCATTAAACAAATCCTGTTTGACAGATCGGATTTCCCAAATACTTCTGGACACCTTTGACAGTTCAATTGTTTTACTTACCATCCATGCTCTGGCTAAATGCGTGCTGTTATGAAATCATAACAGCACTGTTATTTTTCGTTGCCTTGGAAACCAACGTTTTTAAAAAAATATGTGAAAACCCGGGTCACACGACCGCCGCGCGCCGCAAGACGTATTTTATTATTGTTGAATTCAATTGTTTTCACATGTTATAAGAGATTGAAGAAGTCGGCGTACTTTTTTGCAACTGTTTTTCATCTAAGTTTAGGCTGATTTTGCAAACTATTCCTACCAATTTTCAAATTCTGACATCTGTCAAAGAAGTTCATATTGAGCACGTTTTTGAAAAGCCAATTTTTTCGTGCATTTGGTGGTGTCAAAATTCAATATGGCGGCCATAAAAGAATCAAAAGTTGACTGTCGTTATTCAAAATCTAGAGGGCCTAGAAAATTTCTGTCGATGCTATTCAATTGGCAGATATCAAAAATATAAAAGTTCCAAGTTTCATTTAAACAACATCAATCGCTAGGAAGATATAAATTTTTCTTTAAATTGGCAATTTTCAGATTTTTTATCATAACTCGGGAACGAATCAAAATATCGGTGAATTCTCTTCAGATTTTTAATCATCAATAAATAGGGCAACTTTTCTGTAATTTAACCGACCCCGTATCTTGTACCGGTTATAGGAGGTCCCAATGGTGAGCATCGAAAAATTGCCCAGCCTGTATATAGTCACATATTGTCAATTCGTTGTCTTATTCGTCATCTTACTCGTCTCTTCTCTCCCCCAATTGAAATAAGTTAGGTATTTCAGACTAGTCTGATACCCTTCCTACAACCCTTAGTTATCACAAAATGGCGGTTGCTAACAACGCACACTTAAAAATCGTACTTTAAAGCGGTTGTTTAGTGCGTATATTTAGGTACAACAATGTGACGTGGCGATGGCGGCGGCGCCGACACTAGGCACCTGCCATACAATGAGGAAGTTTCAAAGCTCTGTTTGAGCTTTGTTTGTTGATTTACTTACTAGTTTTTACCTCACCAGGTTTAGGTTTATTATAAGCACACGCACACGTTTAACTTGACAACTCAGAAGAACCAATTCAACTGCTGAAGTTATATATGAAGTTCATGCCGCTGAATAAGAACCTGACTTGAGCTAGTCGGGCATCCTTTGTTTATTTTACTTAGGTACTTGATTTTCTACTCAAGTAAGTACAGTTACCTATGCATGAAGATAAACTTGTATTTATATGTATATACTTATACCTAGGTATATTATGTATAATAGGTACCCAAGTAGTATGGAGTTCTGATGATATTATAGGTAGGTATATGGTATATGTTGTTTCAGTGTTTACTTTCGCGAAAATGCTGCTACTTCTAGGTTTAACCATCAGCGCCAGCGCTCATGGAATTATTCAAGTATGCCTCTCCAGTTTCTTTTTGAATTAGCTAAAAAATTAATTAATGTTGTTCAAAGCTTGAATCAAGCAAATTCATATTACATAGAGAGCAAATGAGATTTAACTTTATTTATATAGTTTAATGAATATTCTCTCTGATCCTCTGATCTATGCTAAAGTACACAAATGTTTCTATTAACGCAAATGGAGTGACTGTAAATAGTGATGATAATGGTAGGTTGATTGTGTTGTACTAGAGATTACAAAATTCTATAATTGGAACTGTCAATCGGCAAGAGTGTCTCATTAACCTGAATTTAATGTATACTCAGTGGGTTATGTAAAACAACTAGGTATCTCCAAGCTTCAGCAGCCAAGTCAAGATTCAAAATCCATTAACTGTATTAAATTTAAATCAGTGAATTTCATCTCATCTCAGCAACGCATTCCATGATGAGTATAGGTAAATGTATTTTCGTAGTATATGTTCAAAGAACTCCACCGGGCTGCCATATCGGCATTTACAAAAAAAGCATGCATTGCATTAAGACTGTTTGACAACTTTTTTACTTACAGAAATTTAGAGGTTCCGAATCCGTTGAGAAAAGTGTACGATTCCATTTAAAAAACAATTATTAGGACCCCTTCCAGTTAAACCAGAAGTCCTAGAAAATTTTTAAACACATTTTTGTAGTAAAATTTTTTGTCGCTTATAATGTGAAGCTTTCGTATTGTAACGGTCCTTGTAAATATTTTACTAATACAGATATATTTCTTCAAAATTGAACTCCAAAGTGTTACAAAATACTTTTTCATGCTCGAGATTACTAAAATGGAGGTCTGTCATAAATCTTAGGGGACAGGGGCCAATCGCAGCCATTTGAATTATGCAAAAATAGACATCTCGTAAACGGCAAAAAATACGTGTTTTGTTAACTTTTACGCTCCGCAGAGCAGTTACTAGAATCGATCGAAAAATTGCCATTTTAGAGGCAAAAAGGCGCTTTTTTGAGTTTTTCTTCGCAATGGAGCAATTATTATTATCGAATTCGATAGCTGTTGCATTACCGGATCGAAAACCTTAGAGCCATTTTAAAAAAAAGTAATTTTATGGGTGAAAAACGCCCGACCTCTTGAGTGTCTTGACCCACAGGTTAACGTTAAATGCGATATTTACAAATTCTGTGAAATTTTTTTTAAATTAGAAAATAGTTGTGTTTCTCAGTGTAGATTAGAATCTGAAAAGAAATCCTATAGATTTCAGGAACTAAGCCTTGAATTTCTTTTCAGATTCTTAATCTATACTTTCTCATTTGGTCATTTATTATGAATTCAAGTGTTGCTGTAACCTCTCAAAAAATACCATTTAACGTCGCACATTTGCGTCCGGAAGAAAATTGGCCACTTACGGAATTATAATACTTACGTAAATTTTTGTTAAAACATATGTATAAATTCACACAACTTTTTCGAGCTAACTGTGACGTTCCGAAAACAGAGCGTATATACCGAGAGCTTTCTACCCTTCTATAAAAATTAAAATACAACTTCTTTTAATGTAATAAAGTTCGTATCTTTTACCGAAGGTATCCGAGATATCAATTTCTGAGAAATTATAAAGGCTGTCCATGTCCCGCAAGATTTATGACAGACTTCCTTTAAGTAATCTCCAACATGAAAATATAACTATAAAATTACTAACCAAGTTTGCTGAAATGACATGCCAAAAATGTTCACTGCCACCCGGACTAATAAATGTTCTATAACTTTTCGGAAATGAAATGATACAATGAGCGTTCTTTATATTATTATCAGATTTTAAATTTTAGATACCCCATTCTTGCCTTGTTTTGTTACCTATTGACATCTGGGATTTAGACAGAACTCAAGTCCGTCCTCTTTCCAAAACGTCGTTCAAAATGAAAATTAATCCATCATTAATTTTTTGCGAATTTTCCATAGAGATGATGTAAAATCGCAGATATTTTTGTTTAAGTCATAAATTAGGTGTACATCAGTTTATCTTTGAATGCTCTTTCTTTTTTTGGTTATAAACTTATAAATTATGCGATTTAAGTAGTTCGAACAAAATTCACAGAAAATTGAGGAGGGATTTATTTTCATTTCCAAGGACATTTTGGGAACCGAAGAAGACAGACTTCGAGCTGTCTAAACAGTACTGTAAATTGTCAATGGGTTACGAAACCCTATTGGCCTAAATAATGGCGCTAAATGCGGCATGTACATAATTGTACATACATAATATGTACCTATCTTATACAGGGTGTCTCAGAACGCTCGCACCACCTTTTAATGGAGTATTCAGAATAAAATTCTGAGTCGATCCGTGTTTTTGAAAATTTCCAGGGTCCAACAGTTCTCCAGTTATAAGAGATTTAATGGGACCAATCAGATTTCAGCTCTGAATTGCTTCATAAGGTAACTTATTGTTAGATGCACTGTTTCCTAGGTAACAAGATACAACAATATTAAATTTTCATTGATAGTATCTTGTTACCTAGGAAATAGTGCATCTAACATTAAATTGCCTATTGAAGCAATTCAGAGCTGAAAGCTGATTGGTCCTCTCAAATCCGTTATAACTCGAGAACTATTATGGACCCTGGAAATTTTCAAAAACACGAATTAACTCAAAATTTAATCGTGAATACTCCATTAAAATATGGTGCGAGCGTTCTGAGACACCCTGTATTACCTATCGTCCCTGATGATGTAGAATATGCGTAGAATGTACTTCAGAAATGACTTGCAGTCGAAACTGTGTTAGCCTTGGGGTGGGTTTCAATTGTGAAACTACCCTTGGAATTTATGAAAACAGAGTTAATCTCTTAATTCTAGTTGATTCCTTAATGCAAAAGTTGGAACGTTACCACAATCTTACTTAGGCCCCTCTCGCTCGCTCTTTCCAAGTTAAATAACGGAGCAAAAACCTTTGTAGCTCTTGGTCCGATTTTAACGCTTCATGTAGTTCCGCGATCACGATTCGCGATTTGGTTCACGCATCAAGCGACACGCAGCATTGTAATCGATTAGTACACCGAACTAAAAGAAAGACAATTCGACAACGAAAACTAAATATTCCACGCGGTCGAGCATAAACTTAAATAGCCAAAGAGGAGCCGTGAGTTGTGTTAAAATGCGATTTTATAACTATGTATCACAAATTCCCCCATACACTTTTTCAAACATAAAAAACGATTTATAGCATTTCTTTTCACCATCTATATGATAAAATAGAAGTGGTGATATGAAAAGAAAGAAATTTGGCTCTTTTTGTGAAGCTTGCATTTATTATACCTATACTTATATGTAGGTATATTGTGACTATCATATACTATTTATACATCAAAAGGAGTGGGATAAATGTTATGGCAGACATTTTTTGATAACAGTGAAACCATCAATTTAAGGACGTATTCATTTCGTTTGTTGTTGCATTGTTGCTGTCAATTCTTCGGAATTCTTTGGATTACATTCATAAACTCGTCATGTTTCTGTAGAAATTGTAAATAAATCGTAAAAATAGACTATTTTGAACGTATATTTACAATTCATTTACTAATTCTACATAGATGGGAAGAGTTTATGAATATAATCATTACCTTTTTTGAACCCTCCGGAACAAGTACATATCAAATAAAAGCGATTGCTTCAGGCACTTGTGTGATGATGACTTCTTCCGCAAAGGAATTGATGACAACAAAGCAACAACAAACGAAATGCATTCCGCAAAACGCCAGCCTTAAAGTCGGAGAACACCTTCTAAAGTATGCAAGGATTGTGCGAGTCCATGCAGGCGTTCTTTTCTGTCGGTTTGCTAACGAGCTTCGGTTCTGTCAAAATTCCTGGCAGTGTCAGAAAGTAGAAATAATGGTCAATAATTAACATCGATCTCTTCTCTTCCAACCTCCATTGCTAACGGTTTATTGGCGCTGACGCAAAGCCCGTTTTACAAACCAACAGAAAAAAGCCTGACTAACATAACAACGTTCGTTGGAATCAGAAAGTTTCTACTTTAGGTACACAAGTCGAACGTCGAAGGTGAATTAGTGAACACAACTCAGCAATTTTTGATTAAATGATTATTTTGTGAAGTTGTAATGAATCTACTATATACTAGTAGAAAGATTGTCAAACGAAAACAGAAAGGCAAGGCAGTGTACGTCGATCAGGTTTTCTTGGTTGTTTTTTCAAATGACTCGAATGAGCTGCGTTTATGTGAAAAAAGTAAAGACAATGGACGAACTAATAGAGAATTGCAGTCGAAGAAAAAATCTTTTGAAACCATAATTTTCGGAAAGTAGGATAAAAAGTACATAGTCTAACGTCATTAGAAGTATTGTGACTATAAGTATGGCAAAAAAGTGAAAAACAAGTCTAAAATTTCGCCTTTTCTTGCCTTTTTCCATTGGTGTAACGTCACTACCCACCATCCATTCCCATGCAGCATCATTCACCATGTGCTTCGTTTTCAAGTGTCAGTCTTTGTCATCAAATTGTCATCGCGCATTCAGCCATGACTTTTCGATCGCAAAGATCAATTTATTAATTATTAATTTCTATCCTGTTTCATATTCCTTCTTGTCTAAAGGGGTGTTTTGTTAATCTCCTTGAAATGTAGCTACCGAATGAGTCCCAATTTGACTTTAAACGTGTGTGGTTTAGTGTTGTGCAAATTCGTCGGGAATCGTTAAGTTTTCTTCACATAAATTGCACTGGAGTTTCTACAGGCTGTGACTACAGGAATTTTTAGCTTCCTCGATGTTCGTTTTTTGTGCGAAAGTTGGCAAATTGTTTAGAAGAACACTTTTAATGCATGAAGCAAAATAGAAGGTTAGATTTATATCAAAAATGCAGCAGAGAAGCGGCTGGAACCTCCCCATCGCGTGGATCTTTGTATTCTGTGTAGATAGTAGTCAATTCAACAGAATTTTTTTTATCCTTATCGTCTGTAATTTCGCAATTTTCTGACAAATATCGACATCACCTCGTACATCACCCATCACATTTGACAATATGTTCCTTTTAAGGTTAATCTTTTGCCAAATTTTTGACAATAACTGCCACTTTATGTCATCCACTGTCAGCCTGCTCCCTTTTAATGAGAAAGAATTTTTTCTCTATTTTCCATTGAAATGGCAGAAATTGTAAGTACATTTTTAGAACCAGAATTTGATCGTCTTTCTAAAGGCGACATAAAAAAGGAGGCCTTGTATTTAAAATTTTAAGTTGATATGCTTAAATGGCAGTTCCCGTGGGCCAATTGCTCCCAAAAGCCTTTCAGGTCTGCAACGGGTCACCTAATCTCCATGTACCAAATTTCAGCCAAATCGATTCAGTAATTTGGGCTATAATGTGTTTTTACTGTTATTATAAAATTTCGATTTTTTGAACCAAACAGCGCTAAATGCGAATTAATTTTGTCCTATTTAAAACCAAAATTTGAAGACTCTTCTGATGGTGACAATAAATCTTTCAAAAACTTGTTTTTAATGGTTAAATGATTGAGTAATTTTAAATTTGGAAATTGGTGTGCCAAAAGGACACTTTCCGTGAGTCGATGGAATTCAAAATTTGTTCAGCTTTTCGAGGTGTAATACAATCCCTATGTGCAAAATTTCAGTCAAATCGATTCAGGGGCTTGGGCTGTACCGCGATTTTAAAGTCTGATAAAAATCAATTTTTTTTTAATTTTTGGTCAAAAGGGCACTAAGAATGAATACATTTTTAGAAGCAGAATTTGAAGGTCTTTCTTATGGTGACGTGAAAAATGGGGGTTTGCATTTAAAATTTAAAAGTTGATGTGCCAAAATGGCATTTCCGGTTGCACGATTGGCTCCAAAAGCTTTTCAGATCTAAGTTGGGTTATGAGATGCCTACGTACCAAATTGCAGCCAAATCGGCCCAGTAGTTTTGGCTGTGGCGTGTTTACAAACGTACGTACGAACGTACGTACGTACGAACATACACACAGACACATTTTAAAAACCACTTTTCTGGGTTCCTGAGACCTCAAAACGTGGAGATCTGGTGCTATCTCAAATTCGAAAATTTTAGTGATTGCAGTAACCTCCCATTTTTTTAAAATTGTGATGGGTTTGGGGAGGTTAAAACCTCCCATTTTTTTAAAATTGTGATGGGTTTGGGGAGGTTAAAATTATTTGCTCACATCTGGCTCATTATTGGTGGTCCTATTATTGGTTGTTTGGCAATTTCGAAAACGTTTCGGAATTAAGCGAAACAAAAAAATACGACCTTTCTCATTTTAAAACTAGTATCTACTCCAATGTTTTAATTTTTGAGCTGCAATACTCTACTATAACAACAATAATCATAATTTTGAAGTAGTAAATGGAAGCCTTGTTTAACACCACCACAAAACAACGCCTGACTTTATCTAAACAAAGTAGGTAGAAACTAAGTCGTTCAACTCCGAAATACTATTATTGTATAGAGCTGTCTAAATAAAAAAAATAAAAAAACTCAAATGTATTGTAGTAATGCACTAATAGTATATTATTCAATGAGTGTGTTATTAATTTTATGGCCTTTATCCTCGGGGGCAATAATAATTACACACGAATAGAATACTATGCTTTATTATCCACGGGTTTTAAAGCGAACAAATCTCTTACCCGTTGTATAATGGGTCCATTCTGCAACACCCGTGGATAAACATTTTTAAATTTACAGTAGGAGTAGTAAAATTTATTGGAGTTTACCTGAACAGTTCTAATTTGCCAGGCAGTAGTATGCGAATTTCCTACCTGAATTAGCTGTCCCAGTGCCCAACAGTACGTCGATGCTGCCATCCGACAGGATGTCAGTGTCCTGATATGATATGGAGAACGTTGAGTCATCTTGCTGCAATTTTGCCAACATAGCTGCAAGACTCGACCTATCCAGATCATCGGACTCTTTGAGTTGTAGAGTAACGTTGCCATCGGCAGCTGTGCTGTACATGAAGACTGCATGACTCCCGGAATATGGCTGGAGCGGTAAACGGACGCCAGCCAACTCATGGACTCCCTGAAAAAAAGCAATTACTGTTACTTCTTATGATTTGAAGTTTGAAAATTTTCATCTACGTGCTACTATACTCTAAACGGAATAACGATACCTAGTAAAATAAAGTTTCTTCACCAGACCAATTACTTTCTTTCTGAAAGGACCAATAAATAAGCCTTGAGTGCAACTTGGAAAGTTTCGTGGATGTATTTTAAAGTAAAAGCGCCGAGAGTTTATTCGGGGAAGCAAAACTACAGGCTCGTAAATATCCAGTGACCATTAAGTCAATCTCGACAGCATTAAAAGTCTCAAGAGGAGCTGAAACACATACGCGAAATAAGGGAAAGATAATTGAGATAATTGTGTAATCGTTTATAAGGCTCGAGGAATACAAAATCTCTGGTGGGAGATTATTTTGAAGATAAATTTGTATTTTAAGTTAGTTAATTATATTAAACACATATTACTTTAATGCAGGTACCTATGTTCTAAATTAATGACAGCCGAACAACCTGAAATATAATAAAAACCCCTTTTTCGTTTCTTATTCATTTTCACCCTTTGCAATGGCCCTACATCAACATTTATCATTTTCTCTGCTCCTATAAGAGATTATTTACTCGGTGAAACTTAGAATTCTTATATGCTGAAGTTTTCTGCAATTCATATCGAGGACTTGTTTATGGTTGATGGCAATAATACACAAAACAGGCTAATTACGTCTGCTTCGCAGAGAAACTGAAGTATAGACCGTACGTAAATTTCAATTAAAATGACGGTAATAAGGCAATGCATAAAATACGGCAATGAAAGCTACGGTTAATAAAGCTGCAGTAGTGACCCGAGGCAAGAACATTTCAATATTCCAGTTCAATTAAACACAAACATACGAGCTGTAATCTAATTTTAACCCGGTGAAATGCCACGGCCATAAAACATGGTTCAGCACAACGCAGAGCTCTGGTATGACCACTATAGGAATTCAACCATTACGCGACGAGAACCCCTTTGATTATTGTTTTTGTTAATTTTGAAAAGCAATTTCGCCAGATCCACCAGCGACCCCAAAGAACTTAAGAGACATAAATTTTCAATATTACTATTAGAGGTATGTGGAGATCCTTTACTGTCATCATAATTGTTTTGTGTACTATATGTCTGCATCCTGGCATCGTATTCATAGTCACAGTAGGATACATAAGTACACAAAGATTTTTTAGGTTCAGGTTCAGTAAAAATGGGTGGGGATGAACGATGAACGTCAGTAACATGACTTCGGAGCCAGGGCCGTGTTAGGAAAATTTTTCAAGTGAGGCAACATGCAATTTTGCGCCCCTTCAAAACTAATAAGTATAATAAGAATGCGCGTGGTTGCGTACAGACTGCTCCTCTTAGACTTGGGCTGAAAACTCGCGTGAAAAAATTTGCTAGCAAATTTTTTCGATTCCCTCGTCTTCGCCCCGGTTGCAATGAAATAGCATTTTCCGTGGGAACCAGTATGAGCGGATGTATGTCGTAGACTTCTCCCGTTCGGCGGAAACTTTCCTTCGATTGCTCGCTTCGCTCACACTCAAAAGAATTTTAAACGAAAATAGAAAACTAAACTTAATCGAATTCAACGGCAAAAAGCTCAATCTTGCGCAAACCGCGTTTCTTGGCTACGGAATGCACAATTTGACAACACCGTATTTCTTGGCTACGTTTAGTTACGTAGTTAAATTTAACATTGGACAAACATCTTAAATTTCCTACTATTCGATTTGCATAAAACACGGTTTCTTATAGATTTCAATTGAATAATGATTAATGACAAAAGAATTCTAATAGTAAATTTGCAATAATTCTTAACGAGCTTCAGAGGCATAGATTCTGGACGCCAATATTATAATTTTGTTCATGCTGAATGCTGAAAAATATGCATACGGATGTACTCTGGGTATCTATAGTGGCGGCAAGTTGACTCACTAGTTGGTCATGAAAGGGTGTAAACGTTGCACCGACCTAGCACACGAGTCATCCCTCCGGAGATATAAAGCCGAAAATATGAGATAATAAACAGTGGCTGTTCACTTTTATCACAGAGTCCTTCTTCGTCCATAGAGAGTAATGACGATATCACAGAGGCAGTCTAATCAAATCGGTCGTGCATAAAATGCTGAAGAACCGATGCGAGAAATAGCTGCGGATAGAAAGGGACCAGTTCTCATGCGACATATTTATCCTGCTTTGGACCGAATCTCATACGCTAGCCGACCCGTACACATAAATCTGTTCTGGTTCTGTATTTGATTTTGCATTATAATGGATATTGATGTCGGCTGTGTATCTCTCTTTAAGCGATTACCATAGATCTAAATCTAGTTTACCCCAGAGAGATAAATAACTGAACGGTTTTTGCAAAATTAAAATTTTGTGAGAAACGAGTCAAATCGAGTCTTCATCTGCTCAAAATATAACTATATTAAGTTTTCAAAAACCATTATTACAACAGACATACATATTTTAGTGTTAGTCCTAGTAATGCTGTTGAACAGCTAAGAAAATATTGTGCTTGCCATTCCGAAGTTCAAGCGGTCAGTCAACATAACACGTCACGTCATAACAAAACGAGATTCTATTTTTGTCTGAAATGAGTTTAGGTATATCTTTTGAATCGCTTGCTATATTATATACATTAGGTATTCTACATGTAGAGCTTCAAAATTTGCATCTGTGTGATGCTTCACATTTTTTTTATCCCGAAATCTTAGCCCACTGCGATTAATTTTAAAGAGGACAAAAACAGCGAAATCGTATTCATTTTTTTATCGAAAAATTTTATTAAGAAAAGTTGCTCAGGATGACCCCAAATGGGTAAGTTTCAGACCAAAATAAAAATGTTGAATTTCTGGAGGAAAAAATGAAAAATATAGAAAACTTCATTATTTTTACAACAAAAGGGTTGCTGTGTTATTAAAAACAATTGAAATGAGTGTTTGACAGTTGCTGTAGCTATGGCTGGGCAAAATTTAACAATCGCAGAAAAAGTTGGAATTATTAAGATTGAGAAGTGATAGAGAGTTTTAACGCCCTCTACCGGAAGAATGGTCAAATGAGCACAAGAGAAGCGAGGGCACTTTGCAGCGACCGACTCACTTTCAAGCCCGGGACCTTCAAATTGCCAGCTACGGCAAAGGAATTGTATTTAAACCGATTTAAATACCTGATTCAGGTATTTAAATCGGATCAGGTATTTAAATCGGTTTAAATTATTAAGATTATTATTTATTAGCTTATAATTTCAACTTTTTCTGCGATTGTTAAAGTTTGCCCAGCTATAGCTAACAACAAATATCCAACAAACCTATTTCAATTGTTTTTTTATTACACAGCAACCCTTTTGTTGCAAAAATATTGAAGTTTTCGATATTTTTGATTCTTTCTTCCAGAAATTCAACATTTTTATTTTGGCCTGAAAGTTCGGATTTAGGTACCCATTTGGAGTCATCCTGAGCAACTTTTCTTAATAAAATTTTTCGATAAAATAATTAATACGATTTCGCTGTTTTTGTCCTCTTTAATTAGTCGCTGTTGGCTGAGATTTCGGAATACATGTGCAAAAAAGACCGAAATATTTGGGTGGTTCCAGTTAAAATGAGACACACTGTATGTATGTATCAAGAACAAGAACTATATAGTAAAGGTAAGGGGTAGGTAATATTTTTGGAAGCTTTATGTTCTACGGAGAGATGATGAACAAAAAAAAGGGCGCTTTCATTCGTGTATTGTAATGCTGATAATAATTTAATTAAGTATTATTTTATCTAGTAGCTATATAACGAAAGCTCTGAAAACATAAAGACCTGGCTGGGGCTGGTGGCAGCGAAGGCAATATTGTACCCCATGAGGTATAACTAAATTAATCATCACAGCAATGTTTACCTTGAATACAAACCACCAGCACCGGTGGAGAGCTTTTAATGAAGTTGTGTGTTCTGGGACAAAGTTATTAGAAATTTTTTTACGGAGAATATTTTTATCAACATGTCAACCAATATAATTAAAGGTCTTGCTCCACACAGCAATGATGGCTGCAACAGCTGATACATGTTAAGATTGAAATTAAAAACTAGAGCATGAAACACAGCTGTACACCGTTTGCATATTAATTTACTGGTGGATTTTGTGTGCTGATGTTGGTCTAGAAAACTGTTTAAAATACCCATTGAAGTTGAAGTACCAAAAAAACTAAATTTTTTGCACGAAAAATGTTAAAATTTTTGAAGCAGCCCATCTCAAACGCACAAAAGCAATTTTATTACAAGAAATGACAAATCTGTTCCTTTGAAACCGTTAATTAATTATGAAATGTGAATAGACCATTTGAATAATTACGCTCGCTTGGCCCAGTTTCTCGCTATTCATCAAGGAGTTTCTTGTTTGTGTCCCGAAGTGGTGTCGCTAAACGTTATTGAACGGAAGCACGTGCTAAAGCCGGAACTAAACAGAGTCGTGCGCGCGCATTTTCCTGCTTCCGCTTTAGGCTGTTGTTGGCTTAATAGGCCTTTGTTCCCCGTATCACGTTGTGCCCCTTCTCACTTTTAAACTACATACCTACTTTCCAGAAATAACAAAGCATAATCATTACCTAAGGGAAACGCTTTCACCACCCTCAGACCTTCTTAGGGCTGTTATAATCCTACATTGATAAAAACTTTCATTATCATGCATCGGAAGATTCGCAACTAATAATATGTTACTTTGTTATACTTACATGAGTATAACTGCATATACCAGGTGTTTCATCCCAGGCGCCGCATATAGGGAAATAACACGGGAAAAGTAATTTTATTTTCAGTTTGCTAATGGAACTGGTTCCGGTCAAATCCGAGTGATACGGTCAATGGACCTCAGTGTCTTCTATGCATGAAAAAAAAAGGCAGCAGAGAAGCGGCTGGAACCTCCCCAACGCGTGGGTCTTTGATTTCAGGGACTTCTGTTTAAGATTCTAAAGTTGATATGCCTAAATGGCACTTCCCGTTGACCAATTGCTCCCAAAAGCCTTTCAGCTCTTCAACGGGTCACCTCACCTCCATTTACCAAATTTCGGGCAAATCGATCCACTAGTTTGGGCTATAAAGTGGTTTCAGTATTATTAGAAAATTTCGATTTTTCTACCCAAAGGGTTCTAAATGCGAATCAATTTTGTCTCATTTAAAACCAGAAATTGAAGACCTTTCTGATGGTGACCTCGATAGTGACAATAAATCTTTCAAAAACTTGTTTTGGATGGGTAAATTAGAGAATAATTTTAAATTTCGAAATTGGTGTGCCAAAACGGCACTTTCCGTGGGCCGATTGAATCCAAAATTTGTTCACCTCTTCGACGTGTAATACAATCCCCTTGTGCAAAATTTCAGCCAAATCGGTTCAGGGGCTTGGGCTGTACCGCGATTTTAAAGTCCGATAAAAATCAATTTTTTTTTCATTTTTGGTCAAAAAGGCACTAAGAATGAATGCATTTTTAGAAGCAGAATTTGAAGGCCTTTCCTATCGTGACGTGAAAAATGGGGGTTTGCATTTAAAATTTAAAAGTTGATGTGCCAAAATGGCATTTCTGGTTGCACGATTGGCTCCAAAAGCTTTTCAGATCTAAGTTGGGTTATCACATGCACACGTACCAAATTTCAGCTAAATCTGTCGAGTAGTTTGGGCTGTGGCGTGTTTACGAACGTACGTACGTACGAACGTACGAACGTACGAACGTACGTACGAACGTACGTACATACATACAGACACATTTTAAAAACCACTTTTTTGGGCTCCTGAGACCTCAAAACGTATAGATCCGGTCTTATCTCGAATTCGAAAATTTTAGTGATTGCAGTAACCTCCCTTTTTTTTAAATGGTGGAGTGGAGTGGGGAGGTTAAAATTGGCCCTAAAATTCTCCCTTCTTAAAACAGGGGGAACTGTTTGGAAAATCGGATGTTTAGATTACGAGGGCGACGATTCAGCCAATCGAGAACTAATCTTTCAGAGCCAATTTTTTTTCACGCACAAAAGACACTGAGGGCCATTGACCGAATCACGTGGATTTTGCGGGAACCAGTTCCATGAGCAAACTGAAAATAAAATTACTTTTCCCTACGGCGCCTTGAATGAAACATCCGGTATATTGCATTACTGTATCACTAATGAGTGAACCATTTTATTTCACTACTATCATAGGCAATAAATTCTTAGCAGCGTTCCTGCTGATGCGGATTCTTGCGATATTAATACTCCCCCGTAGGTTCTTTTTAGTATGTACAAAAATGTACAAAATTATAGCGCGTACTTCAAGAAATTGAAGAGCTCAATTTTTCCTTTATAAGAATATTATGGAATAGAAAAAGTAAAATAAATTGCGTCTTTATTCCGCATACGTCCTCTTCTTGTGGGTTATATTAATATGAAGTTAAACTGAGGGAGTTTTATTGAAAGTACCCTACTATAAAAGTTTCCCGCGCCGTCATGCAAATAATGAAACTCCTTATTCCTAGCTCTTCTGATATCACGAGAAAAGTTTTCTGGCCGTATATTGTGTTGTGACAGATTAAAAGGGTCGTAGTTCAACTTGACTTAGATATTAAAATATAAAGTAACTGCATATAATCATTCTATAACTAAATAACTAGAGTTGAGATTTATTGAAGTTTCGATGCTATAGGGGATCGATACGATTATATACAGGGCGTTCCTAAATTCGTAGTCCTAACTCCGAGACGTTATTCCTTACATCATTATAGGAAGAAAAGTTCATATAGACATAATATGTCCGGAAGCGCTTCATGAAACGCTTCATGCATGGGGGAGCAAAAAATGTGTAGCCCCCAAGAACGTAAAGCTTCTTATTTGATTTATTTGATTCAAAATCTGAAAGAATTCAAAAGAAGGTCCTTTATAACACTAACAATATTGTTCCAAATTTCAAAATTCTATCACTTGAATTCTAGAAATTTTAATAAAAATTACTTTTTGAGTACATACCACCACTTTTGAAGGGGAGTGGCTCCCCTATATGAAGGAGGTATGTTCATAAGAGCTTTTCTTCCTAGAATAATGTAAGGAATAACGTCTCAGAGTTAGGACTATGAATCTGACAATGACTGGATTTCAGGTAACTACAATTTTTAGGCGTCATGGGCCGAGTCTGTTCCGCAAAGTTTTCAGTGACGTATCAAACGATCGAGCAAAACATTTGACGCATACTGTACATACTATGCTGCAAAATGAGTCTTACCATTTTAACGGCTATTGAAATTGAAAATGTTTCGAGAGCGAGTTGTCGCAAAATCAGTTAGGAATAACTGTTTTCCATAAGAATGTTGGCTTGAGGTCATAATAATGTACCACGGGTTTCAGTTAATGTACCTCTACATCCAGTACATCAGTACATCGCGTAAATTTGTCGCGACTACATCTATGATGATACTACTGACATTGTAAGTATATACGGACGAGAGATAATTCACTGTAATAAAATAGTCTACTTATTTAAAACTCAAGTAATTGTTAACCTAACGAGCATAGTAAATTTAATTTATTAGTATATCTATATTTACAGCCGAGTTGGATGTTTGATAGTCCGACGAGGCGTCCTATACAGGGTGTCCACGCGAAAAATTCGACCTTGAATATCTTACGCTGTAAAATTTCACAACCAACCCCAACTGGACAGTAATTCTGTAATTTAAGTGACGTGAATTTTTCGCGTGATGTGACCGCTGCCATAGCTACACAATGGTCGAAGGGTTCGTTGTACTTTGTTGTTATGATTTTCAAGAAAACTCCCACAACTGTGTTGTGTAACTGCTTCGCGTTGCGTAGAAGTTAAAAAATCCATTCAAAAATAGGTAGGCCCCTCCTGGACTAATATGCAATGAAGCAACTTTTGTACATCGACAATTAGTTTTAAGAGTTCACTTTTCAATTTACTAGTGTTTTCAAAGCAATAAAAGTAAGTAAATGTTAATAACATAACTTTTCTGTACTCAGGTTGGGGTTACTGACGATTCTGGCTGCAGCAAAGAAGGTCGATTTATTGCCGCAAAGTGCCGTTTCCAGCTGTCTGTGTTGGGATGGGTATAAAGCAGAATATAATAAGAACGGTTTCCAATGTGTAGGAATCAATTTATTTCACATAATGTCCTGTAATGTGATGAAACCGCCCAAATGTGAATGTTCGGGTGCATTCAGCAGCATCCTCAAGGATAAAACTGGAACTTGGTGTACTCGATATCGGAATGGGGAAGAACTTACGAGATGGCCCTGTGAAAACCAACAGGCGTGGACGGACTTCTTTGAAAAAAATCCGGATTTCATATAATAATGCAGAAGCTGGGCACGCCAATTTATCTTAAGGCTTTGAATCATAATAATTAAATATGATGCATAGCGTATAGCTACGCAAATAATATAGGTAGGTATCTATATATGGATTTAGTAAGTTATCAAATGTAATATAGTTACAGAATAGGTGTTCATTACATTAGGTGCTGCAAGCCCTCAACGTGCTCGTTGTCAAAGCTAAACAACCCTACCATACAGAAAACTGAAATATTTATAGGTCTATCAGTGTAACTACACCAGCGACTGTGAAGGTCGGACCAATCACAGGTCGAGAAATGTTTCCGCGTGGAACACGTATAAATATAATGAGTAGCTGCCTAAATTAGCGTAAACAGAGGAGAATATGTTATCGGACCTACATTCATAAGCGTTCATAAGCTTATCTCTAGATTTATAAATGGCGATACTCTCCATTGCGACCAGCACCTACACCTTGTTCACACTACAAACTAACTTAATAATACCACTTATTGTATGATCATTGCGTAAAGCATGCAGTGCACTACTGGATTTCTTAGTTCTGCCATATCTAAGGTGGGCTAAGTGATCCTTAAATCTGGTGGTAAGAGACCTCCGTGTTTGACCAATTTATTTTAGCTCATGGAGAAAATTTTACCTTTGGACGACCTACAATCAGAGGAAACTAACTGAAAGCAAAAAATTGCACCTTCACAACTTACCCCCTTCGACCCCGAAATACAAAAATAGATATGGAGAAAATTTTACCCTTAGACCACCTACAACCATAGGAAACTAATTGATCGCAAACGATTGCGCCTACAAAACTCACTCCATTCAACCCCCCAAACACAAAAATGGATATGGGAAAAATTTTACCCTTGGACCATCTGCAATCAGTTTCTATTTAACTGCAGTACATTTTCATTACCTTGGACTTCTCATCCCCTCCATAATTTGCCAACCCCCTGAGAGCTAATTCCACAGACTGCAGGAGTATAGAGTCAACAAATTTGTTTTCGAATAAAGTTTTCGATTTTTCAAGAAGCGTTTTAATGAAATTGGGTTTATATTATCAGGAGAATTGTTTTCCTATGGCATGTGGTGTGGTTTTAGCTATAATTTAATGTACAAATGATTGCCTCATTATACGTTGGGTTTCCCTTTAGCACAACAATTTAATGAATATGTCATACCAGGGAGGCTTGATACATTTTATTGTGGGGAGGCTTGATACATGTATATCTGTTATGGAGATTTTAAGGGATAACGAATATTTTCATAACTTCATTAGAACTAAAAAGCCGGGCTGGTACCTTGTTTATCCTGACTTTTTCGATTAAGATTTGCAAGATTTGTAGATGGTAGGTAGGTACTGATAGGAGTCACAACAAAATTGTAGTTTTCTGTAAAATTTGAAAAATATGATAATGTTAACAAATAACATGTACATTTTTTCAATGTTATTGATTTTGCAACATTTCATTATTTTGATTTTTTTGCCGTGTATCAAAGCTCCTTTATATGGTATCATACCTCCCCCACTGTGGGAGGACTGATACAGTTTACTATTTTTTTTAAACCTTAATATCTCAATTTGTATACTATTAACTAATCCATTTTAACTATCAGTTTAAGAAGAAAAGTAAATTGTAATTATAAAGTTAACAGTTCGTCTGTATTTTTGGATTGAACATTACGTGTATCAACCGTCCCTAGTCTCCCCTAATTCAGAACTCGTAAATATTAAGACATACATATTGTTCCATTCAAACCGGAAGTGACTCAAAATCTCTTTAAATGTCAAAATGCAGTTTATCATGCTAAATAAACATATGTGTGCCAAATTTCATTTGAATATTTTAATAAATACGGAAAAAAAGAGGGGTGCGCCTCGTTTCGTTGACACCCGGTACATCAGGAAATACTCCTCTGAGGTAGAAGCTTTATTATAATCTGAAATAACTTTGAATACCATACATTTAGGTAAACCCATCACCCATACGTAAATATTAGTTCATTCGCAATAACGAAATTTACGTAGCATTAAGAAATTAAGAATCCATGGAAGTTCTATGGAAACTATATCGTTTCCAAGGTATTTTGCCTTTAATTTCTTAATTCTACTTTAATTTGAGTCATTGCGAATGAACCTGAAAATGTTGCTTTCGTCACTTGAGAATTTAAACTTGGACCGTAAACGAAGAAGAGGTTATTCGTAAAGCCGCCATAAACTAGGCTGCTGCTATATAATATATCCCATTTCTGAGATTGACGTTTCATACATCAATTTATTTGCTACTGCACGGAAACTTTAGTGTCACTTTTTACGACATGTTCCCCGTTTACGTTTCGACATATATTTCTGCAAAGAAAATGACGTGCGTCGACTAGGATAGGAACATTAGTGACCCTTCCCGGGCTGTCATATATGTTTCAAAAAAGTGTAGGTTTAGTCATAGGACATCACATAAATCTCGTGCTTACGATTTTTTTTACGATGTATGTAATATCCAATTTGTTTTTAAATGCATGGTCTCAAAGTTTAATTTATAAGAGGGACCAAAAACTCTTCTGACCTAGTAGCCCTTGACATGAGAGGCGTAGGCCGTAGATTCCGGAAATTATGTGATAACGCTACTGTCAGATTTCGCTTTGAATGATAATTTCAGCAGTCTACGCCCTACGTCTCTCACGGTAAGGACTATACTAGATCGGAAAAGTTTTTGTTCGTACATACTTATATCTATTGTACCCTTGATTGTACCATATTGTTTAAGTATGTTGGACCTACCTACAGATCCATGTGGCCACAACTGTACCTACAATTGTGTACAGGGTGGTTCACATTTATTTAGCACAAATTTATTCTGAAATTACGTTATAACAAGTCGCGTTACAAAAATCTTTAACAGATGACAGAAAATAAACATTTGCAAGCCAGTTAAATTTGGAGACCGTTACTAAGGTCCTGACGTTCTTTTGCAGAAATGGATTCCCAATTCCAAGATACCGAATAATTTCTGGTTGGAACTTGGAACACCAAAATGTAGTCTTTTTTAAAACATTATTGATGAATATTTATGTTTGTAATATACAATTTTAAATTATGTAAGTGAAAAAGAATAATATGTTTGTGGAACGATGGTAAATTGTTAAATAATTATTAAATAATTGTTAGTCAGTACAAAAATTAAGAGATGAATCCGAATCCAAAATGTAAACTAGGGTTTTCCATTTAAAATAACAAAGATGGCGGCCACTTCCGGTACAACCGAAAGTCCTGAGGGGTTGGAAATATTTATTTTTGAAAGTAAAACCAATTACAAGTATTCGGACTTTATTATTTACCAACTTGATCACTAGGTAGTGATTGTAATTGGTTTTACTTTGATAAATTGAATATGGATGTTAATGGTGAACAGAATTTATTTTTAATGTGCGTGTGCGATTCTGGTATAGTACCAAATTTCAAAATTGTACCTACTACAAGTGGACCCCCAAAAGTTTCTAATGAACGGTTTTCGTGAATCACCCTGTATATAGCAACATTTCAAAACGGCTGCTCCTGATTGGTCAAAATTCCCTTTAAAGTCTACTTTAACTTTACAGGACCTTTAAGTTTTATTATGAAATCGGACCTAAGTACTTAGGGATTATGATTAATCGGCGGTCGTCCAAAAAGTTCGAAAGATGCGTTATGACGGGTGCGCGTTATTCCGCCTAGTTCCCAAAATTACATTTAGTAATTATTAAAATTAAAATACAAAGTACCTATTATAATAGGTAGGTTGTACAACAATAATAAGAATACGTATGGCAAACAGTTTTTTGAAAGGTTTGGTGACAAATATGTTACTCTTTTTCTACCTCCCTTATATTTATGGAAGCGCTTGTCTGTCGGCTTCAAGCTATTAATATTCCCAGAGACTAATGGTTCACGATTCATAACAAACGGATGCATCTTCTGACAGATTTTGCTTGCCGTATAGTAGTTTTTTTTACAAACGACTGTTTTCACTTTCATTCAGAACAGTCACCTGGTACGGTAATCATCTTTTTTAGTGGGAAATATGAGCCATTTTCGATATAGAACAACATACCTACTGAGTGTATTTTAAAAACCGGAAGGAATTGCAGCACGGTTAAAAAAAGACATATAGTAAAGAATGACACCCCAAATTAAAAAAATTGGAATTTTAACTGTAAAATGTTTATATATTTTAGATGCTTGATGGTGCTTTGTTTATGATAACAAATCATTGTTTCCTAGATATATAAATTACCATTCGTATGAAACTAGAAAGTGCGAGGAGTTCTGTATTGAATACTCTTGAGACTGAATATATAAGCAAAAATTTTATTATGTACTCATGGGGCCTAAGCTTTTCAATACTCTTTAGAAATATGTTTAAAAATAAAGTTAAGAGATGCCTTGTGGAAAATAGTTTTTATAATCTAAAGCTAAAAATAACCTTACTGTAAATATTGTAATATGTATTGTAAATTTGTAATGTGACGACTCCATATACCTCACTGGGGCACTACAAAGGAGAATAAAGACATTTATTTATTTAATAATAATAATAATAATAATAATAGATTTATTGCTATAAATAATAATACAATTATCATTAGCAAGGGATTGGCTAATTTTATATATGATTAGCCTGCAAATATAAATAAAATTAAGTATATAAATTAAGTACAAATTAAATTCTTTCATTCCTCTTTTTTTTCCACTGTGCGGCAGGGTTGGAGAATCACATAGCCTACCATTCTGTTAGAACAAAGTGTCGCAGTTTCAAACAATTAAAAAGATAATTATAAAGTATCTGAGCTGAATTTCTATCAAGAGCTCTAAGAATATTGTGGAGATCATCACTTTTCAGAGCCAAGGTGTGTCTGAATTCCTTATAGATGGGACATTCAATCAGCAAATGCCAAAGGTTTTCGTTCCTGCCCAAATTACACACAGTACATAATTGATTTGGATCAATGGAATAAGAGATTCCTCCGAGGTACAAGGCAACCTTCGTGTCACTAGCTGTTCTAAGTTGTAAGCAAAATCTTTTGAGGTACAAAGGCATGTTTTTGGTATAGATGTTACAACGAGAGTCAACGGACCACAAGTGCTTGTAATTCATATTGTTTACGGAAATTAATATGCTGTTCCAGTCAAACTTTATATTTTTGTCGTTGATCCGATCGAGTATTTCGGTGATTTGTTTCTGTTGTACATTGCAGATTAGGGTTTCGCGAGACCAAGACAAGATTTGACCAATATTGGTCTTGGTCTCGAAAGTCTTGTTTATGAACCGAATTCTAAGAAAGAAAACAAAGGTATTGTGGTATTGTAACATGAAAATCTGGAAAGCCACGTGCTCTATGCTGTTTTGTCTTCAGTTCAGTTTAGTAGTTGGTAGGTAGTTATCAGTTAGCCAGCTTTTGTGATTGCAGTAGGGTTATTTGTGATGGGATCCAAAGAGACCAGGTAAGTCTTAACTAATTAATTTCTATTACCTATGGGCCGTTATTTTCACCTCCAGATAAACCTATCTGCCGGTTAATTCTCATTGAAAGTATGGGAATTATCCGACCGATAGATTTATCTGGATGTGAAAATATCGACCCTTATTACTTCTAAATCATAACAAACAATTAATAGTAACTTACTGACTCGGACCGCCACTTCAGTGCCTTGACAGGTTGTTCTCACAGGCTTCGCTTATCGTTCAACCCAACCGAAATAGACTGCTACCTCAATCCATCGAAATGTTGCTTCTTATCAGATCTTGGACTTTTTTTTTGGCCAGTTTATCGATGCTCAGTCATCGCAAACTGAAAGCCAATTGCCTAGCAACTAGCGATTTGATTGGCTACAAACTGTCAGTGTGCTGTTAGCTGACACTTAGCTGAGCATCGATAAACCGGCCCTAGTAGAAAGTTGAATTTGTAATTTGAAAACAAAATAGAGAACTTTAAACCAATAAGTTATTATTGCATTTATTTCGTGTTAATTTGAATGATGGCTCGTAATGTTTTTTTGAAAAAATTGCCCTCATTAAAATTATACCTATAATGTCAAAATTTATAAGACAATTCATTTTATTTTAAGATGAATATGTTGATGTGCTGATGTGTTGTGCAATGTCATTTTAGTACTACCTTCCAGTGGTGAGAAATGTCACTCGACACCCATCGTTGCCGCTCTTCAATTTTTGAGCAATTTTTTCAAAAATTGACCCCCAAGACCAAGACTTTAACAAGACTCTTGGTACAAGACTCTTGGTCTTGAGAGGTCAATCTTGGTCTCGGTCTTGACTTAAGTGGAAGCATCTTGGTCTTGGTATTGTCTTGAATTCGAGACCAAGACCAAGACAAGACCAAGACTAGTCTTGGTATTGTGCGAAACCCTATTGCAGATGGTCTGTGTGTCAAGTTCAATGTCATATACTTTTAATATCCTAGCTAATTGGGAGAACCAATTGAATTTTTCGTTGTTTTCTGAACAATGTAGATGAATTAATCTTTGCAGAGACTTGAATGGCAGTCTATTTTCCGACATGTTGTTTATTTTATGAATATAATTTAAGGTTTCTTTAACTATGTAGTATATTATATTATTTAAGTTAAGTTCCGTGCGTATTATGTACCCAGCTGCATTTGGTCTCAAGTAAAACAGTTTCTTGAAAAAATTTAATTGAATTTTTTCCAAATCATTTACGTGCTTTAAGCCCCATACCGAAACACTGTAAGTCATCAGTAAAGGGCGGATTAAAAAGCATTTATTTTCCAGAAATAAGCGCCTATAAAAAGCTTCAAAAATCGAAAATTAAGCTACAAAAAAGTGAAAATAAGCACCTAAAAGTTCAACTATTTCAAAATTGCAAATTGAAAATTTACATTTTCGCTAATTGCAGGAAATGCCTAATAGACCAGTCAAATAGGGACCGGAGGTTACAATAAATGTTGGAAAGCGGGAGATGATCTTAAACCCTTTAGTAGGCATCTAATAGAAGTATCCTAGTTTTGCAACTTCCCAGGATGTGTGCGTATGATAGGGTGTCCAAAAAACCCCGAAATTTTCTGACTTTTTTCAGTTTTTCGCTTATAATTTCTAAACAGTGCTTCCTAGCGGAAAGTTCGCTATTTTCGAAATTAAAGCGCACTAAATTCTGCGTCGAATGAGCCCCCCAAACGTTAATTTCGACCATGATTTTAAAAAACCACAAATTTAAATTTTGGTTAAACGTTTCTCCGATTGTATGCGCGGTCACCCATCTCTGTCACTCCTCGGTCGGCTTTGTTCTCTATCTACGCATCTCACCATAGACAAAGGAACCTTAAGTTAAGGTTTTTTTCATTTTAGTGCCAGTACCTTATCTTAGTCAATTAGGGTTGCGAAATAAGTAAAAATCGACCAAAAACGTGGTAAGCTAGCAAGAATAAGCACTAATAAGCTACAAAAGACTTAAAAAAGCTCACAAAATCGTAAATAAGCACTTACGCGAATTTTAGGCAAAAATTAGCAAAATAAGCAAAATAAAATTAGTGTCAAATGATTCGAAATTTTATGAAACGGAAAGAACCAACAGCATTTCGTTCTGCTTACAATATTAAAAAAAAGCAAAATGCCAGAAATCCGCCCTCTAGTCATCAGTGATATTAAACTGCTAGAATATAATGTCTTTATAGACTGAAGGTCCGAGATGCTATGTTTATTTATGGTGTTTCTCAGTAGTCCGCTAGTTACATTACATTTGTTAATTACTGTCCTGCTGTGCTCCGTGTAGTTCCCATTAAATGTAAATGTAATTCCTAGATATGAATATTTTTTTACAATTTCAATTGGTTGCTGTCTCAAGAAGAATTTTTGACTTTTCATTCTGTTGCCTCGCCGAAAAATTAAGATTTTGGTTTTGTCAATATTTACCTCCAATTTCATTTCGTTACATTTATTTATTTATTTAGTCTAATTAAAAAAATATTACAATCTGGCGAGACAGATGAATTTTTTCAGGTCAACCAAGAATCATAATTTTAACCAAATTTTGTGTTTTGACTGTTCTCAAATGTAGACTTACTTTTTACGCAACGAATTCATCAAAATCTATGATTTTTTTCTGAGTTAGAAGCATGCTGGGATCTATACTAGAGGAACAAAAAAATTATTACACACAGAAAAATATGGCAACATTCTCTAGCCCACGGTGTACATCTAAATACAATTTTTGCGCGAATTCCGACTCGATGTTTTTGAAAAAAATAGAAAAACAATCACCGCCATTACGACAACGAGCCGTAAAGCCTGATGTGCATATCAAAACGCTCGTTAAAATTTCGACAGTTTGCATTTCTCTAATTGCTACAATTCTCTAATTGATTTTTCGAGTGAGTTTATTTGCGCTCCACTCCAGATTTTTCAATAATTAATGCCGGTAATCCCTCGCTGTAAAACGATGATTTTCAACGTGGGCTTTAACAACCAAATTAATTATATTTACTTTCATTAATTAAATCAGAGGGGATGATAACAATGAGATTGGAATAATAATTATGCCTCTAACAATGTGAAAGTACAATGTACATAGCATCATAATTATTCGCGTTTCCCCATTTAATAAAATTTTTGACCTGTGCCTTTCCTTTGATAATGCCGTAAAGATCTGGACTGGAATACCCGGTAAAGATTTACTGCTTGGCCGGCCGCCGTAATGATAGAAAGGATTAGACCCTCTTGGGGAGCGCTAACGCTACCCCTAAGGCGTTTAATGTAGCTCTGCATCTTATATTGAGATTTATGAGGCGTCACAGTGTTGGTCAGTTTAATGATTTCAATGGCAAAACGTTTAATGAAACATTGGTAAGTTTACACAGTTTAGTACATCCAATTTATTTATGTAGGTACGTACCTTATATAATCTGTCCGGGATCCACACGACCGAGATTCACCCGATTTCCATGGCGATTCATTGTTGACAACAATGATTCGCCATGGAAATAGGGTGAATCCCGGTCGTGTGGATCACGGACAGACCATAGTTGAGGTATAGATATTTTAAATGCTGGTTCCATATCGCTCGCTCTTAAAAGAATCTTGATGGATTAGTTTACCCTACGACAACTTTGTTGTTTCGCAAACTTATCAAACTGCAACTCAGATGGCAAAGCTTTAACATGTCTCTTTCTAGTAGGCTTAGGGTAGGTATGTACATTTTCAACTCCACATTTCCCAAGAATTGTAGGCTTCTAATAAGGTCTGTCCGGAATGTTAACTATTTTGCTAGTGGGTTCGAACCCCGAAGCCGGAAAATGTTTCAAAATCGTTTTTTTTCAACTTCCATTCAGGTCCATGTCAGGTAAGGTCTGTTTTTAATGAAAAGCATAATATTCCAGTTCTGGCTTTTCATCTAATAGTAACGTTTAACGTTACTCTAGCCTCGGCGTATATAAAATTGTTCCAAAATCGAGATAAAGGCAGTGTTTACTTTTTAAGGTCTGGAAAAATATAGATTTGTCGTTTGTCATGTACACTCAGGAGACCTTTCACGATGTGGGTAGATTCTCAGAAGCCAAATCAAGAAAATTTAAATTGAACGTGAAAAGCTCTTTATTAAAACGACTCGAGGGGATACAAGCCTTCATTTCATGCCTTTTCTAAGAATCTGTCGACATTTTTCGCGGTCGAGGGCCAAAACTTTATCTCCTGACTGTACCTACCTAAGCACGATTTCGCCAAAACCTGAACCTGTTTAAGTACCAACGTTAATTGAACGGTTTTGATTCGTTTTCAAAACGGTTTTGGCAGGTTGAAGTTTTAGAAACAAAAATTTTTAATGGAAAGTTTGTCAAAGAAATAGGTCAAGTTTGTCAAAATCCAAAATTGTTAAAACTGAATTTAACAATTAAGACTCTGACTGATGACAGTGAGACAGGCTATGGATGAGATTTCTAATGTATTAATAATTTGCAATAATTTAAGGAGCAATCTAAATTACGTGGCAACATATTACGTAGATAGGATTAGTAGATTGCATCAGGTATGTTCTTTTTGAGTAAATTGCCAGAGCAAAGTTTATAGGTTGTTAGGTGGTAGATCGAGATCGACCTATGTCAAAATGTAAATACAGTCTTGTTAAGCGATGAATGATGACTATGGCAGAGGCTATGGATTATAATATTCGATTTCTCATGTAGCTGTATAAGCAATAATTTAGGATGCATAGTATATACCGAGTGTTTCAGAATGGGTGTCGCGGCCTGATATCTTGAAAAGTATTAAAAGCAAAGCAATAGTTTTTCCACTTCCTGTTTAACCGGAAATGAGCCTAATGTAATTTTCAAATAGAAACTTAAATTTTTCTAAACGGAATCGGAATCTACTAATTTTTCAGAAACATGTATCATACTCTACCGGAAGTGCAGTCACAGTCACGTTAGATTTTCAAAAACAGCAAAAAGATCGGTCAAAAATAAAGATTTTTGAAAGATCCAAAAACACGTCAACTCTAATTTTTTGTTGCAAATTCAACAGACCATTAATTTCGATTTTCGCAAATTGTGGAAAATCGGGGGATATGGAAAATCGACAAAGAAATAAATGAAGGGTAATTGCGCAGTTGCATTTATATCAAAAAAATTAAGTTGACGTACTTTTGCAATTTTCGCAAATGCGATTTCTTCGATGTTTTTGAAATTCTGGGGCTGTATTTCCGGTTAAGGGTGACACATGTTTCTGACTCAGAAAAAATTGTAGATTCGGAAACTACTAACTTCCCTAAATCGGTATTTACCTGTCATTGACGTGTGCAAAATTTCACGCCCATTCTGAAACACCCGGTATATGTAGGATTAGTAGACGACAGCAGGTGTATTGTTCTTGAGTAAATTGTCTTAAAGAGCAAAGTTTATAATTAGGTTGTTAGGTCGTAGATCGACCTTCGCCACCCTTCACTGTTCAAAGACACAATAATAATAAATTAAAGTTGGGACGGAGCCAACATGTCACACCAGTTTTACTCCAATTAGAGCAGCACACTCTTACTTTTTTTAATGAATTTGTGCATCATTGTTGGAAAAACATCATTTTGCTGATTGGACGTTCTGGATGTATCTAAGACTCCCTCATAATCTCGGTATAGATAGATGAAAAGAATAAGTCAACGTCCTTCTATAAAATGCATTCATGCTATTTAGAACTTTCGTGTAGGCGAGCATTTCCGAAACTTGGCACAGAAAAATAAATATAGTTATAAAAGTTATACCTATCTGTAATAATAATTATTGTTCTACACCTATACTATCAGTACACAGTCAGTATATGGTGTCCCCTTTAACGATTAAATATCACCATCGCCATCGCCAGCGATTGGTAAATTACCTGTAGAAGGTACTCTGGCACGCCAATGAAATTATACAATTATTCGCCATTATTTGGTAGTAGTTGGGAGGTAGTAATTCAGAATTGTCATTAGAACTTTGCAGTCACACAAAAGAGCAAAATTGAATAGGCGGCAGGAAGACAATTGAAGGCTGCAGTTACTGAGTCGAAGTCGACGCTGGCAGTGGCAAACGGGACGGGAACTGTAACAATTTATACGTAAATGTGCTCATCATAGAGTTTGTTTCAAAACAAAGCAATTAGTCGAAGGTGTTTCTTTCTGCTTCCGACTACTTTTGTGATGCTATACCTACACTTTTGCAATAAGTTTATAGTTATTTACGTAATTATAGTTATGAAAAGTCCTATATTGTCTTACGAACCGTATATTTTGCCAAAACGAGCGAGAGCGAGTCAATCAATTTAGGCTTTTCATAACGTACCTACATACAACATTTTACCTAAGTGCACTGTACAAGGTAGATCTTATTTTAACAATGATCATTGATCGTAATGAAACTTTAACGTATACGGTACCTATGTATGGTATAGTGTACAGTGTTCACTGTTCATACTATACTTATAAACTTATATACTTAGGTACCTATTTATTGCATATTAGACACTAAATTTATTAACCCATTAGTTCATTACCTGTTAAATATAAAACTATCATTAAGTACAATGTTATACGTCAATGTCAGACATCGTTTGATAAATTTTCTAGAGTTTTTTCATAGCAACCCACGATAAAAGATTTTTTTATTAGCACACCGATAATTCCCAATCAAGGGAGGGAGCTTCCTTAATATGAGATACTAATCTTCTCGAGTGAAAAATAGCGTCCTTAATGTATACAAATTATTAATCAATCTGGATTCATCGGCCGTCTACCTCATCGCGCGTTCAGCATTTTTTAATCAATGAATTTTTCCCAATTTTAAAACTGCATATTTGATAAATTAAATCCTTGAATAAGTGTATAGGATTGTGACTTCTATCCTTAGCAAAGCCACCGGAAGATGTATACAGTATGCGATACCTAGATATTTTTCTCGATCCTTTGTTACGCAACTGACAACTTTGCGGAACCGACTAAAAACCATAGTTACCTGAAACCCAATCATTACCATATCGTTCAAAGTTATTGTCATGGCCGAAATTGTTCCTTAAAGTTTTCAGTTGCGCAACAAACGATCGAGCAAAACATCTGACGCACACTGTACATCACATTAATGGGTATATAGGGCCCCCTGAATTTACTGGTGGAATCGGGTGCAGATGTTATCAATCTGCACCTAGTAGTAGTGCCTCCGCTGACGCACATAATATGTACCAAAAAGGAGAATTATTGTTGTATTATTGCTCCCCCTCCCCCCCTCAGTGAGGCGACAGGAACCTCCTCATCCTATATTTTTCAGCAATAATTCGAGTTTCCACGCCTAAATCTCATCCCCTTGGAAGATTCTTAGAAAGTGACTTTCGGTGAAATTGTCTGAATTTTTGATATGCTGTAGCCCTCATGATTCTGAAGAAAAGTTATCATTAGCCAACCTCCAAAAATTTACAGTTTTTGCTGCGTCCCGAATATAGAATTTTGCCATAAGGTTATAGGTACACATTTTTGGGACCGCCGTTTTCTACTCTTTCCAACAATCCCGACATAATATCCAAACACACCCAAAAGACTTCCATATGGCAAAACGGCCGATTACTTTTTCGTTACATAATGTAGGGAAAGTTCTATCTTCGGGAGTCTCTGTAACAAAAACTGTCCATTGGATGTTGGCGCAGTGATCTTTTATTCACAATCATGCAAACTACAACATATCCAAAATTCAGACAATTTCACCGAAAGCCCCGTTCCTTAAGAATTGTGCGCGATTCTTTATTCTAAAATTCTCTCCTCCTTTCTCGAAGATATGTATCGCAGCAGACATTGCTTCTCTGTGCACTGTCTGTGTGACAAATCACAGAGTTTCATGAACGTTTCAAGCCCTAAACTCCAATCCGCCATTTCACCACCATCATCCTCTAAAAATGTTGTGTTTTCAATTTCACCACCCTAATCCAATTCGTTGAAAAATAACGGCTACCTATTTGGAGCTTCATGTTTTCACCTCTTTATGAATTACCAGGGGATTTTATTTCTGTAGTTCGATATGACCCGTCTCAAGTTATTCGACGGGCAGAGTAAACGCATGAGCGAGCCGCCGAACGAGCGAGCGAGCGAATTCTCTAAAGGTGCTCAGCCCCATCAGGGCATCAGTAGGTTTAACCACAACAAAAGAATAGAGGCGTCATAGTAAAACATTACAATGTTGCTCTTGAACCATTGTCAAGAGAAATGCCGCTGAGATCAAGATTATCATTAATTGGCACTACCACACTACCTACTAACTTCTTGTTATCAGAAATAAATTTGCTCAGAATGTTTTGTTTGATTGAGCATACTGACATTCTAATGCGGGTTTCATTGAACTTAGAAATACTTGGATACAGAGAGCAGAGCAGGGAACAGTTTCGTCGAGTTCAGCAACTTTGTTCAACACTAATCACTACCTACCGCAAGTCAACCAAGTGGACTTATGCTAAACCGCCCCTTTCAAGTTTAACAGTGCGCTTCAAACTGAACTGATGAATTTCACTCCGCTGACGTTGGAACTTTGAGTTACCAGAAAAGCACGTGCCACTGATAAAGCTTCCATGAACACGAATGCATCAGATGCGCTTGGTAAATGCTAAATTCAAATTACTTAAATGATGCAACAAATCAACCAGGCATTTCTGATAAGCCGGATACGCACTGCACTTGAAGGGTGCAGGATGAAAGAAGGAATGTTGATTAATGAAAAAATTGAGATTTATGGCCCGATCTGTTGCCATTCAGTGATACTTTACATGGGTTGAATCTAGTAGGCACCTAACATTAGAAAAGTCAGTGTACAATTTCCCGTCACAGGAATAAAACCCTTAGGAAGATGTGCATTGTACATACATACATCAAAGCGATATGTATCCCTGTAGATGTTTATCACATTATTCACATTAATGGGTATGCAGGGGCCGCCTGAATTTACTGGTGGAATCGGGTGCAGATTTTATCAATCTGCACCTACTCTCCATTCATTTTCTATTGAAGTGACAGAACGTCAAAATTTGAATTTTAGGTTGGTATGAGGAAATTTTGAAAGGAATTTTACTAACTGATGGTGAGTTGGTAGAAGCGATTTCAATACGATACGTCAGAAAACATGACAAATGTCAAAATTTTGCAATTGCTCTGAATTGACCCAAAATAGCCTTTGTGTGTGTGCATTTTTGAATAAAGTGCAAAGAAAAATATTCAGGAAAAAGACTCAGGTACGTTTATCTGTGACACTGCTGTTAACAATAAAAATAAACCCTAAAAAATTTGGGTTATGTAATGTTTTTGCTTTCCCGCTAAATTTCGAGAGTTGAAAACTTAAAAAGAGTGAAATATGATCCAAATGAGTAAATGAATAGAATTTAGGTATATGTACCAGAAAAAAACAATTGTGCTAAATTAACGCTCAGAAGGTTGAAAAATTGCGAAGGGGAATGAAAAGTCAAGAGGAGTGAAAATTAACTATGTTCAAGCAGAATTACAAAATACACGAAAATAAGCAAATAATAATGCAGTTTAGACTTTTGTGGGAGTTGAAATACTTAGGTAATACCTATTGCGAAGGAGGCTGCAAAATTGTAAAAGGTAAACTGAATCCCAATGAGTTCAACTTATTTCCGAAGAAAAACGAAATTACGCAAATTTTGCACAATTAACACGTAGGCGGTTGAAAAATTGTAAAGGGGCATGAAAAGCCAAAGGGGTGAGAGATACAAAAAATAGCACGAAAATAAGGCCAAAATGAGCCCCATTTCTTACTCATTTGGATTATATTTTCGCTCTTTACAACTTTTCAACTCTCTTCACAATATTTCATACCCTCCAAATAGACCTGTGCGCCGACAAGTAGTTTATTGGCGGCGGCGTAACACGGAATTTGACTCGGCGGCGATCGGCGCGCCGGCGTAAACGCCGGCGAACAGTTTTGCAACGGCGTCAACCGGCGCGCCGGCGCTGATTTTTGTTTTTCATGTTTTTTTTCATGATTTCAAGCAAACGCATAAATACCTATTAATTTTATATAATTTTAAGCGCAAAAAAACACTTGTAATAATAATTTTTAATGAAGTTAGTGACAAGGGGAACGAGAAAACTTATAAAAAGACGAAATTGGTACATTCACCTACAATTTTTGTTGAAAGTAGTAAGAACCGTAGGAACCGTCCCATTAATAAAAAACACCCTCGACCCTCAAAAACACCTGTTAAAGACCCCGTCACGGCGCATTATACGGCGCACGGCGTACCAGTGTACAGTCACCGCACCAGTCACGTGACTCGAGCCGAGCTTTTAAAAAACTTCTACTGTATTAAGGGTTGCTCACCTAACACTATGTTCTTTTAAAATTAACGAAGCCCTCAGAATCTCAGCAGATTATACGTCCCGGCCCCGGCGTCACCGCCGGGAAAAAACCAGCGGCGGCGCGCCGGCGCGCCGTGTGAATTTAATCGGCGGCGGCGTAGGGTATGTTTTTGTCGGCGGCGGCGGCGGCGCTCGGCGGCGCACAGGTCTACCTCCAAAACATAAATTTGCAAAATCGTCTTATTTTCCGTATTAGATACTTTTGGTATTTCTGCAGTAAATTTTCTCTTGCCTTGCCCCTCATCCCATCCGATATTATTCAACCCCCTGCAGTGCTAATTCAACAGATTTCCAAAATTCTTGTTCTTTTTTGTTCATTTCCTACTGCAAAAACTATGAAGGACCATTTCTCATCCCAATTCCAGTTTTTAATTAGTATTACATTTTTCAACAATTCGACTTTTTGACACATCTGTGCGTCGGCGGAGGCACTACTACTAGGTGCAGATTGATAAAATCTGCACCCGATTCCACCAGTAAATCGAAGTGACCCCTACATACCCATCAAAGTTATAAACATCTACAGAGATACACAGTTAAGGGCGACATGAAAGGTTTGCAGAAAAAAAGCGGGTTTTTTACCGTGGGGTATAATAAAACGTGAAGGTTTTTTTTTATAATGGCTTCTGTGAAATGCCAACATGAAAATTAAACTGCATGAGAGGCAATTAGAAACGCGGCGACCACACACCGCAAACAGTAGGTACAAATTATTTTTAAAGTTATGACAGAAAATAGAGGTTTAATTGAAGTTATAATAAAAACAGCTAGCTCGTTCTTGCTTTTATATATGAAGATAAATGCACAAAGAGAAATTAAGGCTTCTTGTAAATTTTCAGAGGCCTAGAAGAGCGATAGAGAGAAATGCTGACATTATGCTAACCGTGACTTTTTTAGTGTGGTGGTACGGCACCACTGCTAATAAATTAAATAAGTAATAAACTAAAAATGAGTGTCCAACCGCAACCTCACGTATGCTGCATAAATCCCAAAGTTGATTTATTTTTTAACTTCCACGCTCCGCGGAGCAGTTACTGAATCGATCGAAAAATCCGAAAGAATCGAATCGTCAAAAACATCAAATCTTTACGTTTTATTATACTGATGGGAATCCAAAAAAGTGGTTTTTGAAAAAATTTCTGTGTCTGTAAACACGCTACATACAGCCCAAAGTATATCAATTATTATTAGACAAGTATAGAGTATAGGTCGTATCGCAAGAATTGTGATGATAACCTATAACAGCTCTATCTTATTCTCCATCAAATTTATTGTGAACAAGTTCAAAACAAAGTCGTAACAGAGAATGTAGGTTAGGAGAGGCTTCAGGCTTGGATAAACGACATCCTTCGTCCTGCTACTCCCCTTGATTAAATGGAGTACTACAGCAAAGATAAAGGGATGCTAGAGAACAACTTATTTCGTTTTTTCATCACTTTAGTAATCAAATTGTGGTATACGAATAATGAATACATCGCTGGAGCAGGCCAGAAACAAATTTAATTAAAGCCCACACCACAGAGTAGGTAGGTAGTTTTTAGTGTACTAGTGTACGTTCCTTTCGGTAGCTTACCCAGGTAAGCACTTGTTTTACCATTATGTGTTAGAGATTAGTAAATTAATAGTTATTTACGTAATTAGTTATGAAAAGTCCTATATTGTTCGAGGAGTCGTAATATTTGCCAAAACGAGCGATAGCGAGTTTTGCAACATTATGCGAGTCAAACAATTTAGGCTACTCATAACGTATTCCGTACAACATTTTACCTAATTGTGTAAAATCCAAATGTTCAAAACGCAATTAGATAATAGTTATTTATTGGTGCCAATACACCCAAAATTGTTTACACAAGATTAGCTAAAGTCTATCTGTCATATCATATACAGGATGTCCCAATTGTGTGTATTCGGTCGATATCTCCATTTATTATAAGAGATAGAAAAAAATTGTTAAATACAAAGTTGCAAAGGGTCAAACACGGCACACTCAAAGATACAATCCTGTATATAGGCTGTCCCACTAAGGAATAACAATACAAACATAGTTTTTTTTTATGAAACATCATGTATTTTAATTCTTTATTGGATTCTATGATGAATTCCAAGTAACATTCATTAATCAAGTTTTCATCTGAAGCGAATGGTTTAGAAGATATTGGCAATTTTGCGAGAAAAATTACTTTTGCAGTCTTACTCATTTTGAAAATCGCACGATACTAATCATTAGCCAATAGAAAAATTGATTTCTGTGTTTACCATGGCAACTCGAGGATTTCCTGGAAGTTTTTGACACCTACCTAGACCAACCTAAACGAAATATATAAGTGGAAATTTTTATGTCAAATTAAATGTCAAAAATCATTTCTATTCAATTTCTGTGGCTGTATCGTTGCTATTTTCTTACCGAATCCAATAAAAAATTAAAATACAGGGTGGTGTTCCATTAAAAAAACCATGTTTGTATTCTTACTCCTTAGTTACAGGATTGTATTTTTCAAATGTGCCTTGTTTGACCCTCTGCAACTTTGTACTTAACAATTTTTCGCTATCTCTAACAGCAATGGAGTTATCGACAGAATACAGACAATTGGGACAACCTGTATGTATAACATTAGGTATAACAGTGCTTTAACAAATTTTTTAACGATAATTAACTGGAATTGAGTTGTAGCTTATGTGGGAAATATTAAATGCTCTACAAACACAAATGTTCGTTTTGCCTAAATTCAGGTAAAGCACAAAAGAAACTGCTCCTCGTTTGGGACATGTACCATTAAATATTTAAATTCTATGAATGGGGCTTTCCACTAAAATGGTATATCATCATACAATGCGGTTCTTGAAAACCTGTCTACGATGATAAATTCATGGATAGACAGTGTAGATAGGCGCTCATCGTTGATGTATTATGGAAACCTGCGACCCACCATCGGGATCCTTCGAGAGAATTACATACGGCTTCTCACAAATACTCTCAGGAATACTGATTATAGGTGCCTCCCAAATAAATACTAGGTAGCTCTAGAACGACCGTCAACCGTGCTCCTTTCCTTTTGCCCACTTGCATATCGAATTTCGTTAAGAAGGCACTTTCGGAAAAAACTTGCATACTATTGAGTTGCTCATGTTTCATAAGATCACAAAAGGCATCATATTCCCTGAATAAGTAGTATTCCGAGAAGCTAGAAAACAGATTTTCCCTTTTAATGGCACTGGGGGGAATTTTGTGCGCCTCGTAGGGTTGGTTGTTCAAACGTATATTCGCCATTGTTGTCTCACCAAACGAGCAAACATCGAAATAAATTACTTTATACTTTTGTAAGTCTCGTTAAATCTTGTTCTTGTCAAAACACAGTTCTTTCTGAGATCGCCAATTCAGAGCCTTCTTTTTGCTGTTTTACATCATCAATGAGAAAATTGTTAGCAGTTACAATTTCTATAAAAACCACCATCAGCTTCTTGGATAATAATGCAAGAATTAACAAGTTTGGCACTAGTAAGAGAAAACAACTGATGTTAACTTTCCTGCCAAAGACGAAACACCATTCACATTTTCATAAATCCATTTCTCTTATACGAATACGGGCACGAAAGAGAGAATCCGTGAGTTTCCAGGCAGAGAGTATTGATTCTTAATAAACTCGTCGAACTAGAAAAAATTGGGTGATCTAATAATAGAAAGCAGCACGTCGATTTTTGCAATATAGGGCACAAAACAGATCGACAAAAGTAATTCCATTTGTAATATATTTCACCCCTTTCAAGACAAAGAAAATAGGGACTCAATTAAAGTCACGCCAATTCTTAAAACCAATAAAGATGTGGGTTCGTTGTTTACGTCTATTGATGGAAATCGAAATATGAAATTTAATTTATTTTGAAATACATTCATTACCTAATTTAATTTTGAAAAATTTTTATTCATTCCTCTTCCCTTCCTTTGCCGTACAGATCAATTATTTAAATGAGAATAAGGTACTCGTATCTTTTGCTAATATCAACGGAATTTTCTTGCAGCCTCCGACTTGGTAAATATTAACCGAAGCTTGGCTGTTTCATCCTGAGAAATTAATTTTAAATGCTGAGATGCCCTGCAGGAACATTATTCATGTTTAAAAAAAAATCTTACAGATAAACAACAATTGTTTTTCGATTTAAATAAACAAGGCGAGCTTGGGTATTTTACATATAAAATAAATGGAAGAAGGAGAGATGCAAAAACAGAAACGTCGCTGATATATGTTTCCTTTCAAAGAAAATCAGCACGGTTATCGATTTAAAAAGGATTTCACACCATTCTTACTTAGATCGGCGAGACTCAGATGGAAGGATTGTATTTTGCAAGGGTGGTCTCAGGTGGCTAAGAAAATGGGAACGCTCCTGTACTCGGTCAACTGTACCGTTTCATAAAATAGTATAGTAGTATAGTAGTAGCAGTAATTCTTGTTTTTTCAATTCCACACTATTTAGGTATACAGGGAGGTGAATTTTTCGTTGCCCACCATTAGGAACTCGGAAACCATAAGAGATCGAGAGTAAGTTAAATTAAAGAAAAATTGAGCTTTTAAGGTAATTAAGAATATGTAAAGAATTCCACAATATCTTGATTCGTTCCTGAGTTATCGCGAGAAAACTGAAAATGGCAATTTTAAAGAAAAATTTATTTATTTATTTATTTTCTAAGGATTGGTGGTATTCAAATGAAACTTGTGGCTTTTATATTTTTGACAGCTGTCAATTCAATGGCATTGACAGAAATTTTCTAGGCCATCCAGATTTTCACCAACGACAGTCAACTTTTCTTTTTTTTTATGGCCGTCATATTATTTTAACACTACCGGATGCACAAAAAAATCAACTTTTCAAAAATATAATCAACATGGATTTCTTTGAAAATCTATCTTAAAATTTTTTGTACCACCATCATAGCAAGGCGAATTCAATTGTTTTCACAAGTCATAAAAGATTAAACAAATCGGTGTACTCTTCTGCAATTGTTTAGACTGATTTTACAAACTACTCATAGCAATTTTCAAAAAAGTCTATGTTGCGATTTTCAATTTAAATTTCTTCGGGATAACTCGGGAACGAATCAAGATAAAGGAGAATTCTTCAGAGATTCTTAATCACCTTGAAAGAACGCAACTTTTTTCTAATTTAAGCTACTCTTCATCTCTTATGGTTTCCGAGTTCCCAATGGCGGACAACGAAAAATTCACCACCCTGTATGCTTTTAAATATGAATTATTAATATAAATACTTAATGGTTGTAGGAAGGTTATCGGACAAATTAAAAATCGTTTCAATTAAACTTAAACGTTTCGACATATAATCATGTCATCATCAGAAGTTAATTGAACAATCGTGATACTAAGGTGCATGTAGAATGTAGATCCGTCCATCACAGTGGCCATTAAAGGCCTTTAATGGCCACTGTTGCCAGTTGTCAGTTCTATAAATTATTTGGGCAAAATCCCGGGCAAAATAATTGTTGATGATAAATTATTTTTTCGCCGGTAGTCATTAAAAGTGCATTTTTAATGACAATCGACGAAAAAATTATGTATTCAACACGGCAAAAAAACAGATTTACTGCCGCGGCCGAAGTTTCATAGCCGAGGGTAGGAATTCAGCCAATCTGCAATTTTTTTGCCCTGTTAAACAAATAACTATTTAGGGAACATGCAAATTACATAATAAACAAAATTAGAATAAGAAAATACACAATTGATACTGCCATTTTAGAGTGTACAAAACTATTAGGTATCCTACCACATCTTCTATATTGCTAATCTATTATTTTCATGTTTTGTAAGACTCACATTAACAGACTGCAAAAACAGTAAAATAATATGAGATACAGATATACAGATCTATACTTAAATGATTTAGAGTTCAAATTATGATTAGGCACATTAGAATGGCTTTAATGTTTCTAATATGATTAAATATACAATATCCTCATTTTTTATTTAAAATGAAATCTGTGAAAATGCTGCTAACAATAAAAATAAACCCTATAAGATTTGTTTTTGCTTTCTCGCAAAATTTCGATCAAATTGTCAAAAGTACAGGCCCTTACAAATTAGGGTTGTACAGTTCCAGAAAAATTTTAGTTCTACTATACTACACTATACTTTGCTTTCCAATTTTGATTTTTGATTCTAGAAAGAGCTTCTTCCTTAAACGACATTTTGTTTGCAGGAGGATGTAGGTTATAATATTCGCTTGAAGTTAAATGGACTTTTAATGTCGATATAACGACATGCCATCAAACGAAATCACAATTGTATATTCTTTCCGGAACATTTCAAAATTTTGAATACATAAGTGACATAAATAAATCCTAATATGCCAAGGGATTGCGCCATTTGAGGGTTCAAAAAGAGTACGGTGTATCTGCAGCTAAATAAATAATATTCTCCACCATAATAAGATTAAAAGGCAAATGTAAACATCTGAGTCTATAGGAACAGATAACCAAAGGAACTCAATTTAACCAGTGTTCTTTGTACTCTGTACCTACTTGTGATAATAATAATAATTAGGTAACTTGTAACATCTGTTAGAAAGAATAATGAGATCTCCTAATTATGAAGATTGACGACCTTATAAGTCTCATTAAATCATAGTACCTAATATTTCTATTTACTGGTCAATTATAATTGAAACTAACTTCGTTCCTTATCATTACGGTTTTTGCAGAAAAACTAACTAAAGCGAGTGTAAATCAAAGTTAATCCGCCCCTGAATCGTAGACGACGAAGACAAATTACCCACCGGTATACATTCTTCAAGTAGTGCCTTCGTTCTCCGTCACGCACAATATTACTCTCGAAAAATACATCGAAGGATTTTTTTCACGTTGCCCACGGTAGGTAATATCTTTCGACGAAGTGTGTTGTTGAAATCCACTACAATCGATTATGAAACTGGGCGTTGATGTAACATTTGTTTAGTCCTTCGCAAACAACCAAGAGTCTGCTGAGTGCTCTGGCATCTTTAAAGTCATCATTCAAAAGCTCTTGACGAAATGATAATTTGGACGCTTATAATCAGGACGAGAGAAGGTTTTTCGTTTTTCACTTGTTATATTAGTTGTACAGTCTAAAGTTATCAAAAAATCGAAAAGAGCGAATTAAATTAGGTTGTGAAAGGCTATTATAATTTGTTGGAAAGTCCTTTGGTCTCCGTTTTATCTAGATATTGAGTTAAATAGGTACTCAACAATCAACAATCTAGTGGCTGCACTCGTTGCACATTTTCGAGATTCTTGAAACGTCTGCCCTATCTCAATTTCGAATAGCCGATTGCATTTTATCTGGAATGCGGCACATTTAAAGAAAACTACTTATTTTTATTGGTTCTTTTGAACAAAGCAGATAATTGCAGTAGAAAATTGTTTGTTGGTAAATACAATCCTGGATTTATAATATTATCCTAAGACCCAGAGAGCAGGCAGGCGGGAGTTTAGTTTGAGGATTCCACCGTTAATTTGGGATTTGGGCTCAGGTGCGTTTGATCTGTCATCCGAGGAGAAAACAGCAAACACAGGAAGGATAATCAGAGATTGTCCTGAAAAACCGAGGTTGAATTTCAGTTTTGTGAGTGTCAGCGTCTGCCTTCCCTATCTCCTTCACGTTACATAATCTTTTATTACAAAATATATATCTAATACAGGTAAGTAAACCCAAAAAAGTATTTCCGAAGACAGTTCAGTCAAATTAAACAAAATAAAAAGAGGATGATCACTAAGATAAGTCTAATGAACAAAGAACTCATACTTTTTGCGTTCTTTCGTTAATATCTCAAAAATTAAGCAAGATGCCTCTAAAAAACTATATACCTATAATTCGTTTATGGAACATGAAATCCTCTAAGAAATTATCTGATTGCTCTGGAGCAGGTGTAAAGTCTTGTTCAAAATATAGTAGAATGTGACTTAAGCCATAAATTATTTGAACAATGAACGGATGACAAGACTCGACAGGAAGTTAACATTTCTTATGGATCTCCAGGTGAAACAGAGCGTGTTCATTCGTTCGAGTGGGGCGCTTGCCCCCCTCGAAAATTTACAAGGGGTGCCGTGCCCCTATAAACGAATTGAAAATTTACCGGAAAATTTCTATATTCCTATGCATTTTTTAAACATATATCTCACCCGGGGTGCTTCGGGGGTACTTCGATTAGCATTTTCAATTATTCATTAAACTCAATGAAGATGAATATTTCCAGAACGGCTCAAAGAAAAAATGCATTTTCTCTTCAACTTGTAATTTGTGCCTTTCATATGTTTCGTGTCTTCTTTGTCCAATGCACTTTTTTTGTTTGATTATTTTACTTATAAATTATGCCTCAAATAATAATTTGCCTTTTTCTATGTTAAATTCACCACAAATAGCTCACCCAGAAATCGCCAAGATTATTATTGTTATTCATATTCTTATTATTATCCACTTTGGAGCCGTGCCCCCCTCGCAATTTCCAAGTTCCGGTGCCTATGCCCTGTTTTACCTGATGGAAAGAAATGTTAACCCTCTGTGGTTTTGGTGAAATTTTTAGTTGTTGTGTCTAATAATAAGATAAACGTATATAGCCAAAAAATAATTTATTAATTAAAATCTTTTCCGGAATTATTCTAAAAAAACCGTTATCCATCCCTCCACCTTGGCCACCCCTACCGCCGTTATTAATGAAGGAATTTTCGTCTTTTGAAAAAACTCTTGCGATATATCGTCGCGATTTGTATAGAACTTCCACTATTGATGGATTCAGTAAAACCCCTAGAAATGAAATCGCGATATACGATATACCTATCATAAAAAAATAGCTTTCTGATTTTTTTAATATGCTTGTTTTTTAAAATGTATAGCGAAGTTTTTGTTCCATTTCTTTTCACAGTAACACTTTTGTGTATCAGTGGACCACAAATTTTAGGTAGTCCCTCATTTAAAAATTAATTCATATTCCCCATTATCATAAAAAATAATATAGTATAAGTATGTGATGTGTAGAGAACTTTGTGACTGAGCATTGAAATTGCAGGAAAATAATGGGTAAAAGAACAATCCCAACTTAGTTTTACAATGATAACGTCCGGGTAGACAATAATAGGAAATAGAAATTGCGAAATTTCCAGCTTTCTGCTATATACTTGATCATTGACAAGCAAACATGGCAACGCTGCAACCGCCAACCGGCTTCTTGCAGTGTAGTGTAGGCAAAATGTTTCAGCCCGAGGTGGCCAAATTTTAGATATTGGGCGATAGAGAATGCCTCGGAGAATGCAGACAAAGCTGCACGCATTGAAATTGAAATTCTAGTTCGGTAAATTGTTAATATTTCAGCGATATTATAAGCAAACACCGGTTTTTCTTCATAGAAGGCAACACTGTTAGAATGATTATAATAGTAAAATTTTACTATTTATAAATTTATCGTACATAATTTGGCATTTTCATGTTTCGTTATTTTTTATTAAAAAAACTGGAAATTCAAATAAGTTTAAAACATATGGAGATAGCCTTGCAGTTCCAGCAATTACAGAAAAACATTTTAACAAAATCTGGTATATAGTTTTTGAGAAAAAAAATAAATCCAGTTAAATGCACCCTTTTCTCAACTTTTTATTTTTTTTTCAAAAACTATACCATCAGAATTGTTTCATATTTCGACACAATGAATTTGATTCTGAAACGAAGGCCTGTTTTTTTATGAAGTTTGAATTTACAGATTTTTTTTCTACTGTAAACTTGAACCTTAAGCCACATATTTTGAATAAGACTTTAACAGTCAAGTTCAGTCGTTTAGTCCCCTAGTTGAAAAGTTCCCAAGAGTGACCATGGTTACGATGGGGATATGACCAAACATTTTGGGAATATGCCGATGACCAAGGGCATATACCCATGGTAGCTTTGATGGACCCATGAGCACCTACAATGTGCCCATAGGCACATGGGTTCGAAATGTGCACATACTGGGTATGTGACCAAGGTGAGGTCGAAGTTTTGGGAACGTACCCATATCGTAACCATATTTGGATATATAATATTAAGCCCACCATAATTTGCAATAGTTTTCTAAGATTACCTATCTTATGCATATATTTTGCTTCGTGATCAAGATATCGAAAAAGTTCATAAGAATAAATCGTTTACAATCATGTATTGACCACATATGCCAAGTTCCAATTCAGAATTCCCTTCTTTAATTTTAGAAAAATCAGGAAACGTCTCAATTTACAAAAACTTGAATTGCTGATTTTGATTTAAAGCGGTTACATGAGGTCAAAGTTGACTACTGAACAACTTTTACTTAAATATTTTTTTCGATATCTTCAGCGTAACTGGACAAAATCGAAAAATTCTTTTAGAGAATTCAAAATTCTAATTTGTAATTAAAATTCGGCAAAGGAAGTCAAAATCGGATTGCAACATTTTATTCCAATAAATTTTTTCGATATCTTGATCGCGACGTAATTAAAATATTGAAAAATATAATGGTCCTATACACGAGGTTGCCTCAGTAGGAGTTGACCAATTGAGAATAAGGTCAGATATCTACACTCGAGTGCAAGTGAGTGTCAACGATTTGTCAAAATTAGTAAACGATTCCAATGTATTTCCATTCGCCATTGCATACCTACTCGTTTTGACAAATCGTCAACATTCACTTGCACTCGAGTGCACCTCAAAAGATGCATCTCATAAAGGGTCTACATCAGCAGTACAAAAATCTATATCCCTCCTCTAAAAGTAACCAAAATATGACACGGTGCCCATCTAAAACGACACAGTGTAGGTACTTATTATGTATAAAGGTTATATTCCATGTGCGATATATCGCACCTTTTCTGGGAGATATCGCGATTTTTGGGGAGTTTTCTTGAATTCTTTAGTGAAATCCGTCAATATCTAGTGGAATACCCTAGAAATCGCGATATACCTATCTTAAAAAGATATGCGAATAATCGCACATGGAACATGACCTTTATTGGAAAAAAGTACCTACATACCTATATTTTAATCCGAATTATTATAATTTAGTTAATGCCGGGGGTAACGCCAATAGTTCAACCCCGTAGATCCTAGACACCAATTTCTGCCAATAATAAACATGAATAAGAATACCACATTTAACGTTTTATAATCGTTCATTCCTGCATTCGTCGTTTTAAAATAGCCGCCGAGTAAGCAGGAGTGTCACGTGGTCAGAACAACCAACGCTTGTTAAGTGCCGTGACTATGGTGACCAACGCGAGACATCCAGTGATTCAGTGTTTCTGTTTTATATTATTATATTTAATGTGATTTTAACGGAAAACGAGTGGAAACTTGATGTAAACGTGCGTGGAAATGGTGGAAATAGTTAGAAAGGTAGAATTTTTCAAAGGGAGTGCCAATATTGAGGAAGATTAAGGTAAGCATGTGTGAGGTTATGTTTAAGAAGTCGGATGTATTTTCTCTTGAATTCTCCTCTTGTTCCCCGCTTTTCGCTTAATAAATTTAGCTTGAATGTCTTTTTAGAAAGTACCGTCTTGGGAAACAAATGTAGGGGGTCATGCGGATTACACCAATAATTGGACCTGGGAAAAAGTGCTTAATTTTTTGGGGCACTTCTGAAACAACTTAAGAAACATTTTTGATGTGAACGTGCTAAATGAAATGTTATGGGAATATACTTCTGAAATGTTAATAACTGGTAAAGACTACTTTAAGGGCCGATTTCATAATAAACGTTAAAGGTCCTTTAAAAGTGACAAATCGGGAGCAGCTGTTTTGAAATGGTACTAGAGGCAAGGACACTTGATATTTGATTATGAAATCGGCCCAAAGTTACTGAATTGATTATTAAAAGTATTCCGTTGTTTCATCTTCAAAATTAAAGTTTCCTTTAAACATATTTTGGCTTAGCAATATTTGAAAATAACTACTGCCGATTAGTTATCAAACCGCCTTTAAAGTTGACTTTAGCTGGGGATATGTCTTGAATTTTCACTTTATAGGAATTTTTCATTACCACATAATTTCAGATTCTGAGAAGTTACATCCTGGCAGCAGAAATTATTCCATGATCGATATACTATCAAATACCAATAAAACAATCTGCACTTGTGAGTACGTTCATACCATCTGGAGGTATTCATCGACATCGGCAAAAGAAATAGGACACCCATGAGTAGATGACCATTCCTCCACCCCTGGCAAAATTTGGGCACTCATGGTCACGTTCCCACAGGTATTTTTGGGCATATTCTCTTGGACAGGTGACCATGGGCAGATTTTGCACACCCATGGGTACTTGCCTATGGGGATGTACCCAAATATATCTCGTGCCCATCCATGGGCACATTTTGGACACCCATGGGCACGTACCTATGGGGATATAACCAAGAATCCCATGGTCATGAGCCCTTGGGCACCTTTGGGTTATATCCCCATAGGTACGTGCCCATGGGTGTCCAAAATGTGCCCATGGATGGGCACGTGACTATGGGGATATACCCAAAGGTGCCCAAGGGCTCATGACCATGGGATTCTTGGTTATGTCCCCATAGGTACGTGCCCATGGGTGTCCAAAATGTGCCCATGGATGGGCACGTGACTATGGGGATATACCCAAAGGTGCCCAAGGGCTCATGACCATGGGATTCTTGGTTATATCCCCATAGGTACGTGCCCATGGGTGTCCAAAATGTGCCTATGCCCATGGTCATGTACTCATGGGTGTATTTTCTTTGAGTGACCATGGGAACATTTCAACTAGGGTCTGTACGCTGTTCTACAGTGCGACGGGACTCCGAACCTTCAACTCTTTCATATAACTCGTGAATTTTGTGCCCATAGAAACATTGATCTAACGGTTAAGAGAGAATAGTGCTTGTTGCCGTGCGAAATCTAAGAGGCGCATGCCCCAGAAATCCCATTCCGCTTATAGTTACACGACCGGATTGTAACCCTTCGAAAGTCAGCTGTAGATCTGTTCATGCGTCTTGCTGCCGGCTTCAACAGAGAAATAGTGAGGTCGAAATATTTCGCGGATACCCTGTATACACACTCACATATATGTAATATGGCATTTCATAGTTGAATACTAACAGGATATTATCGATAAGTGCGCCATTGTGATGCGAATCACGTCTAGCTAGGAATGTGGCATATAAGGGTTGACATTCACATTTGACTCTTTTCACACCCCACATGATTTGTAAATCCGGTGGGTGCTTCGTCGACTTGAAGGAAATTGAAATCTCACCAACATTATTCCATCCACCAGCAGCGCCACCGCCTCCACCGCCGCCGTTGACACGTGAAATATTTTCACATAAGGTTAAGAATGCATCAGTTCTAAATTAAACATTTTTTTTTACTGCTTATTGCGGTTACTTGTTTAGTGTTAGATGGGTGTTCCGTGATTATAGACACAAATGACACATAGGCACATAGACACAAGTTGAGCATGCATGGTTTTTTAACACTCATTTTAGGGGCGTGGGGATTGGCCAGTTATCAACCAATCGTTATACCTCCATTACTGAAAATTCAGCTCAATATGCATCACTGTTACTTCAGTTATGGTCACTCGAAAATACGCGAAAACATAAGACTTTAAAAAAATCCCAGAAAATAAATGCGTGAATCAAATTAACTCTGAAAGAAGATTTTTGAAGAAAAGTGAACGTGCTTCAAGGTTATTTTTGTCCCATAATGATTTGTTTTTAACTGACCGATCCCCCTGCACCTAAAGTAAGCCTTTAAAGCAAGCATCGCTAAGACTACTACCTAGCCCAGGCATTTTAGTCTCGAAATAGGCAAAACCTCGGAAAAAATAATGTAAATCTGAAACTTGGCAGATCAGCTCTATTTGAAGTGCTTAACAACATACTAAAACTCACAAAACCTCCGATGCCGGCTTCATGAAATTCTAGCCCATGGAACTTCTGGAACACCGAAGAAGTGCAGATTTGCGCTGGAAAAAAATTATGTAAATCTGAAACTTGGCAGTTCAGCTCTATTTGAACTGCTTAACAACATATTAAAATTCCCAAAACCTCCGGTGCCGGCTTCATGGAATTCCAGCCGCTGGAACGTCTGGAACACTGAAGAAGTGCAGGTTTGCGCTGGAACTGACGCTACGGCCAAACGGTTGGTTAGTCCTATCGGCTTCCAATCGATCTTAGACGACTGTATGAGAAACGGGCTATCTTTTTAAGTACTTTTCAATTACTTTGAACTGTATGCGGGCCTCCCGAAAGTGGCAAAAGCCCGCGAAATGAAGAAAAAAATATTTTTTTTAAATTTGTAATTAGACGGCTTTCTGTGAGAGACATCGCAAAAATGCACGAAATAAACATTGCAGAGGATAAAAAAAGGTTTCAAACGACACCTTCAAAATGTTTCTACGACCAATAGGAACGTAGCGGCTGGCTCAAACGGCGCGCGCATTTCGGTTGCGGCAACCAGCGTGGCGGTGTTCAAGGTCGTGAACCTCCGTTCCTACTGGTCGTAGAAATATTTTGAGAGTGTCGTTTGAAAGCTTTTTTTATCCTCTGCAATGTTTATTTCGTGCATTTTTGCGCTATCTCTCACAGAAAACCGTCTAATTTCAAATTTAAAAAAAAATTATTTTTATCTTTATTTCGCGGGTTTTTCCACTTTCGGGAGGCCCGCATACAGTTTTAAATCATTGAAAAGCACTAAGAAAGATAGCCCGTTTCTCATGCAGTCGTTTAAGATCGATTGGAGGCCGATAGGACTAACAGTTTGGCCGTAGCGTCAGTTCCAGCGCAAACCTGCACCTCTTCAGTGTTCCAGATGTTCCAGCAGCTGGAATTCCATGAAGCCGGCACCGGAGGTTTTGGGAGTTTTAGTATGTTAGTTGTTAAGCACTTCAAATAGAGCTGAACTACCAAGTTTCAGATTTACATTATTTTTCCCAGCGCAAACCTGCACTTCTTCAGTGTTCCAGAAGTTCCACCGGCTGGAATTCCATGAAGCCGGCACCGGAGGTTTTGGGAGTTTTAGTATGTTGTTAAGCACTTCAAATACAGCTGATGTGCCAAGTTTCAGATTAACATTATTTTTTCCGAGGTCAAAATCTAAAACGCCTGGGCTATACCGCAGCACAAATCGATAGCCTAATTCTTTAGCTTTAATTTAAGGCCACGTTCATCGAAATCGGTTAAAAAATAGCTGAGTTATTCCCAAAAATATTTCGTTCGGCTTTTTTTGGGACAGCCCTTATATGACGGATACTGTACCTATAGGAAGGTTCATCTGGGCCATCTTGCAATAAGAAATTGTCTCACATTTTCGAACAGGATTTATAAATAAAACTCATTTTGTTCGACGACGGAACCGTGTTTTACTGCGTTTTACGTTTTACACGACGGACATGTAATCCTTTGTAACGAGATTATCTCCATCCGACCCGTGGTAGAGTAATCGATCGTAACACATCAATTTCCAGATATCCCCGTTTGAAGTAAAGTGATGCTTTGAAACACCCACTGGCTCAGAGGTTCAATTAAATATTTGCAGCATTTCCTTAATCCTTAATCGTTCTGTGTGTAATTTTATTTGAATTTCTAAAATTCATCCTAAAGTTTGCTCAAATTATTGTCCATCATCAAAATTATACATCATTGTTCAAAAGATGCCCTTTATTGTCGACTGTATTTTAGAAGGCCCTCGCGTGGGTCTTTGATTTTCGGGTCTTGCATTTAGAATTTTAAAGTTGCCTGCCTGGCACATTCGGTGGACCAATTGCTCCCAAAAGCCTTTCAGCTTTCAACGGATCACCTAATTAATCTCCATGTACCTACCAAATTTCAGCCAAATCGATCCAGCAGTTTGGATTATAACGTCTATTTAGTGTTATAACAAAATTTCAATTTTATTACTCAAAGGGCACTAAATGCGAAAAATTTTGTCTTAATTTTAACCAGAATTTGAAGACCTTTCTGATGGTGACAATAAATCTTTCAAAAACTTCTTTTCGAATAAGGTTAAATGAGAGCATAATTTTAAATTAGAAATTGGTGTGCCAACGTGTAATACGTGTAATACGATCTACATGTGCAAAATTTCATGTGTGTGAAGTTAGCGCCTTCTCCAGCGCCCGGCGATTTCCTTAGATTTGACAATGTGGCAACCGCGCATTTTCCTTCTAACCAATCAGAGCGGCCGACAGGCACGTCAAACTAGAGCTACTTGTTGAGGTTATGTTACTATAATTTAAGTTTTCACCCCTTTTCAAAGAAAAATAGATCAAACTTACTTTCGGCGATCCAAGGGCGACCCATACTGATAAAAATTATACCAAAAAACATGGGACGACCCCTGAAATTAAGGGAAAACATTGAGAATTACAGAAATTATTTAATTTGAACCCCTTCCAGAAAAGTGTACCACACGCCCTTCATACCGACGAAAGCCCTATTCGAGCGGAACAAAATGACACCAAAGTCATCTACCTAAAAACATCGGATGGCCCTTAAAATGAAGGGAAAACGTTAAAAATTGCTTATTTTATTTAATTTGAACCCCTTCCAGAAAAATGTACCACACGCCCTTCATACCGACGAAAGCCCTATTCAAGCGGAACTAAACGACACCAAAGTCATCCACCGAAAAATATCGGATGACCCTTAAAAATAAGGAAAAACGTTGAAAATTGCTTATTCCATTTAATTTGAAGCCCTTCCAGAAAAATGTACCATACGCCCTTCATACCGACGAAAGCCCTATTCAAGGGGAACAAAACGACATCAAAATCATCCACCTAAAAGCATCGGATGACCCTTAAATTTAGGGGGAAACGTTGAGAATTGCTTAATTTATTGCTTATTTTATTAAATTTGAACCCCTTCCAAAAAAATGTACCACATCCCCTTCATAACAATGAAAGCCCAATTCAAGCGGAACAAAATGACACCAAAGTCATCCACCGAAAAATATCGGATGACCCTTAAAAATAAGGAAAAACGTTGAAAATTTTGATTGTATTTAATTTGAAGCCCTTTCAGAAAAATGTACCACACGCCCTTCATACCGACGAAAGCCCTATTCAAGCGGAACTAAACGACACCAAAGTCATCCACCGAAAGATATCGGATGACCCTTAAAAATAAGGAAAAACGTTGAAAATTGCTTATTCTATTTAATTTGAAGCCCTTCGAGAAAAATGTACCACATACCCTTCATACCGACAAAAGCCCTATTCAATCGGGACAAAACGACACCAAAATCATCCACCCCAAAAACCTTGGATGACCCTTAAAATTAGGGGAAAACTTTGAGAATTGCTTAATTTATTGCTTGTTTTATTAAATTTGAACCCCTTCCAGAAAAATGTACCACATCCCCTTCATAACGATGAAAGCCCAATTCAGGCGGAACAAAATGACACTAAAGTCATCCACCGAAAAATATCGGATGACCCTTAAAAATAAGGAAAAACGTTGAAAATTGCTGATTCTATTTAATTTGAAGCCCTTCCAGAAAAATGTACCACATCCCCTTCATATCGATGAAAGCCCTATTCAAGCGGAACTAAACGACACCAAAGTCATCCACCGAAAGATATCGGATGACCCTTAAAAATAAGGAAAAACGTTGAAAATTGCTTATTCTATTTAATTTGAAGCCCTTCGAGAAAAATGTACCACACGCCCTTCATACCGACAAAAGCCCTATTCAATCGGGACAAAACGACACCAAAATCATCCACCTAAAAGCATCGGATGACCCTTAAAATTAGGGGAAAACGTTGAGAATTGCTTAATTTATTGCTTATTTTATTAAATTTGAACCCCTTCCAGAAAAATGTACCACATCCCCTTCATAACGATGAAAGCCCAATTCAGGCGGAACAAAATGACACTAAAGTCATGCACCGAAAAATATCGGATGACCCTTAAAAATAAGGAAAAACGTTGAAAATTTTGATTGTATTTAATTTGAAGCCCTTTCAGAAAAAAGTACCACACGCCCTTCATACCGACGAAAGCCCTATTCAAGCGGAACTAAACGACACCAAAGTCATCCACCGAAAGATATCGGATGACCCTTAAAAATAAGGAAAAACGTTGAAAATTGCTTATTCTATTTAATTTGAAGCCCTTCGAGAAAAATGTACCACACGCCCTTCATACCGACAAAAGCCCTATTCAATCGGGACAAAACGACACCAAAATCATCCACCTAAAAGCATCGGATGACCCTTAGAATTAGGGGAAAACGTTGAGAATTGCTTAATTTATTGCTTATTTTATTAAATTTGAACCCCTTCCAGAAAAATGTACCACATCCCCTTCATATCGATGAAAGCCCTATTCAAGCGGAACTAAACGACACCAAAGTCATCCACCGAAAGATATCGGATGACCCTTAAAAATAAGGAAAAACGTTGAAAATTGCTTATTCTATTTAATTTGAAGCCCTTCGAGAAAAATGTACCACACGCCCTTCATACCGACAAAAGCCCTATTCAATCGGGACAAAACGACACCAAAATCATCCACCTAAAAGCATCGGATGACCCTTAAAATTAGGGGAAAACGTTGAGAATTGCTTAATTTATTGCTTATTTTATTAAATTTGAACCCCTTCCAGAAAAATGTACCACATCCCCTTCATAACGATGAAAGCCCAATTCAGGCGGAACAAAATGACACTAAAGTCATGCACCGAAAAATATCGGATGACCCTTAAAAATAAGGAAAAACGTTGAAAATTTTGATTGTATTTAATTTGAAGCCCTTTCAGAAAAAAGTACCACACGCCCTTCATACCGACGAAAGCCCTATTCAAGCGGAACTAAACGACACCAAAGTCATCCACCGAAAGATATCGGATGACCCTTAAAAATAAGGAAAAACGTTGAAAATTGCTTATTCTATTTAATTTGAAGCCCTTCGAGAAAAATGTACCACACGCCCTTCATACCGACAAAAGCCCTATTCAATCGGGACAAAACGACACCAAAATCATCCACCTAAAAGCATCGGATGACCCTTAGAATTAGGGGAAAACGTTGAGAATTGCTTAATTTATTGCTTATTTTATTAAATTTGAACCCCTTCCAGAAAAATGTACCACATCCCCTTCATAACGATGAAAGCCCAATTCAGGCGGAACAAAATGACACTAAAGTCATCCACCGAAAAATATCGGATGACCCTTAAAAATAAGGAAAAACGTTGAAAATTGTTTATTCTATTTAATTTGAACCCCTTCCAGAAAAATGTACCACATGCCCTTCACACCGACGAAAGTCCTATTCAAGCGGAACAAAATGACACCAAAATCATCCACCTAAAAGCATCGGATGACCCTTAAAATTAGGGGAAAACGTTGAGAATTGCTTAATTTATTGCTTATTTTATTAAATTTGAACCCCTTCCAGAAAAATGTACCACATCCCCTTCATAACGATGAAAGCCCAATTCAGGCGGAACAAAATGACACTAAAGTCATCCACCGAAAAATATCGGATGACCCTTAAAAATAAGGAAAAACGTTGAATATTTTGATTGTATTTAATTTGAAGCCCTTTCAGAAAAATGTACCACACGCCCTTCATACCGACGAAAGCCCTATTCAAGCGGAACTAAACGATACCAAAGTCATCCACCGAAAGATATCGGATGACCCTTAAAAATAAGGAAAAACGTTGAAAATTGCTTATTCTATTTAATTTGAAGCCCTTCGAGAAAAATGTACCACACGCCCTTCATACCGACAAAAGCCCTATTCAATCGGGACAAAACGACACCAAAATCATCCACCTAAAAGCATCGGATGACCCTTAAAATTAGGGGAAAACGTTGAGAATTGCTTAATTTATTGCTTATTTTATTAAATTTGAACCCCTTCCAGAAAAATGTACCACATCCCCTTCATAACGATGAAAGCCCAATTCAAGCGGAACAAAATGACACTAAAGTCATCCACCGAAAAATATCGGATGACCCTTAAAAATAAGGAAAAACGTTGAAAATTGCTGATTCTATTTAATTTGAAGCCCTTCCAGAAAAATGTACCACATCCCCTTCATATCGATAAAAGCCCAATTCAAGCGGAACTAAACGACACCAAAGTCATCCACCGAAAGATATCGGATGACCCTTAAAAATAAGGAAAAACGTTGAAAATTGTTTATTCTATTTAATTTGAACCCCTTCCAGAAAAATGTACCACATGCCCTTCATACCGACGAAAGTCCTATTCAAGCGGAACAAAATGACACCAAAATCATCCACCTAAAAACATCGGATGCCCCTTAAAATTAAGGAAAAACATTGAAATTTGCTGATTCTATTTAATTTAAGGGTGATCCGATATTTTTCGGTGGATGACTTTTGTTCCGATTGAATAGGGCTTTCGTCGGTATGAAGGGCGTGCGGTGCATTTTTCTGGAAGGGCTTCAAATTAAATAGAATCAGCAATTTTCAACGTTTTTCCTTATTTTTAAGGGTCATCCGATATTTTTCGCTGGATGACTTTGGTGTCATTTTGTTCCGCTCGAATAGGGCTTTCGTCGGTATGAAGGGCGTGTGGTACATTTTTCTGGAAGGGGTTCAAATTAAATAAAATAAGCAACTTTCAACGTTTTCCCTTAATTTTAAGGGCCATCCGATGTTTTTAGGTGGATGACTTTGGTGTCATTTTGTTCCGCTCGAATAGGGCTTTCGTCGGTATGAAGGACGTGTGGTACATTTTTCTGGAAGGGGTTCAAATTAAATAATTTCTGTAATTCTCAATGTTTTCCCTTAATTTCAGGGGTCGTCCCATGTTTTTTGGTATAATTTTTATCAGTATGGGTCGCCCTTGGATCGCCGAAAGTAAGTTTGATCAATATTTCTTTGAAAAGGGGTGAAAACTTAAATTATAGTAACATAACCTCAACAGGTAGCTCTAGTTTGACGTGTCTGTCGGCCGCTCTGATTGGTTAGAAGGAAAATGCGCGGTTGCCACATTGTCAAATCTAGGGAAATCGCCGGGCGCTGGAGAAGGCGCTAACTTCACACACATAAAATTTCAGCGAAATCGGTTCAGGGACTTGCTACACCGCGATTTTAAAGTCCGACATAAATCTCAATTTTTCGGTTTTTGGTCACCTTTGGAAGCGGAATTTGAAATTTCAAAATTGACTTGCCAAAATGGCATTCAAGCGGACCACCACAATTCTACTTTTAAGTCTCTGTTTGGCCTTCTGGAAGTAGGGTGCAGGGCCAAAGAAAATGTTTTTCTAGGCCAACATTAGGTATATTACCTATAAAGCTTGACTATAAAAAGTATCTTCTCTACTTTGGTGTATATTTTATTTCACTCATTGCTGTTCTAATATGTCAAATCCTCTCCCTCACTCTTTCTACAGCCTCCACCTCCTTCAACTAATCGGATTATGTTGAGGGTAAAGGTGGTATTGATTTGTGAGAACCCTAGGGCCAGACTCTTAAAAAACAATTAAAAAAAGCCGAAGCTTTATGCAAATAACTGGAGTACACGCGTTAGGTAACTTGAGAGAGGGCAATGTTTATAGGAGCCACAGCTGTTCTCTCCCACCATCCTAATGCAGTCCTCCGTTAAAGCAGCTTAAAGCTTGTATTAACCAAGCTCATGTATTATTCGGAAGCTCTTAAATGCGTAGGCGGCAACTCTTAAGAGCAGTTTGTGATTACATACTATGTAAGAACCGTAATTGAAGATATATTCGCTGTAAGTTTGTTCGCTGAGTTACAACTTATTAATTATTTAGAGAGTGTAATGAATGCCGTCGTTCCAAAACTTGTACTTAAATTATGCTCCAGTAACTGTTTGAGGAGGCTAAACAATCAAGTTAGGCTGGAAACCGACAATATTTTTCTTACGACTTGCGACTATCATGAAAAGTCACCAATTTGGGGATCGATCAGTTTTAATTCCGCGCGATATATCGTAGAAAACTTAGACAACAAAGATAAAAAAAGGAGACCAGATACCGACTCTAATACAAGGTCTAAGAGCTTCCCGTGACGTCACCATAGGAAGGTCATATGGTCAGCACTTAATAGACGAGGGGTGACAGTGGGGTGAACCGCTGGGGAAATCTGGTGTACAAGCGCTGGAAAATCTTTAGGAAATTGGAGAAAATTGTGAAAGGAATCTCCGGGAATTCTAAGGAAATTTCTGGGAAATCTCTCGGAAAATCTTGGGAAAGAAATCTCTTGGAATTCTGGGGAAATCTCTGCAAATTACAAAAGCTAACTTTCTTGTAGAGCCAGATATTCCAACTTGCTTGCTTCAATTCTTATGTCTATGCCTGTTACTCCATATACATGCACTCACTTAGCTCGAGCTAACCAAGCTCGGTACTTTTTAAACAGCGTTCCACGGGGCTTTTTGGGGGTGGTAGCCTTTGAAATATAGTTTTCCGTTCGAAATCAAATGGGTAAACTATATTTCAAAGGCTACCACCGCCGCAAAATCTCGTGGAACGCTGTTTAAAAAGTACCGAGCTTAGTTAGCTCGAGCTAGACGTGTGCATGTACACGGAGTATGTGTCTCCCAAATATTCTGACGTCAAGGATCGAGCAATTACAATTTATAATAACACCATTTGCGCTAAAAAAGTATCTGCCTGCAAAAGTAATTTAAGGTGCTTTTGACAGATACTTCTGATATTTGAAGATACTTCAAAAGTATAGATACTCTAGATACAAGATACTTCTGGAAAGTAACTAAGATACAGTCTCTTTTTGTGAGAGTATAAAAGTAACCTAGATACTTTAAAAGTATCTTATAGTTACAGTTCTTCCCAACTCTGCTCGCAACCGCTTCTTCCTCAAATTATCGTCCACAGGAAAGCTGAAAATGTGCACTTTTCCACTAGTCTTTATAATTTCTGTTAGAGCCTGGAACACAGCATAATAATACATTCACAAATAGGAAATTAACCCAAATGCAACACAAATCCCGTTTGAATTAATTTGATCAGTCGCGTCGTGTTGCCTAAAACGACGAAAAATATTCAGCATTGTTCACCATTTTCAAATTACACTGACAGGTACTTCTTATATTGACGTTACAAGGTCGTGACATCGAGCGCTTAGGCCTTGTATAGGTCCTTTAAGCGTGACGTCATGCCGCCATGTATGGCCGTATGCGCAGTCATTTTTTGACCGCCGACAGAATTTACTTGAATGTTTACTGTCAGTTATGTGTCATTTTTCATCATTGTAGGTTAAAATAGCACGTGGTAAACGTGAAAGGTCCCAGATTCTGTTGACAGTAGTGACAAATGACGTATAAATGCCCTAGAAATGACACAAGATCAACGCATGCGTATCATACGGGGCCAAGCGCAATAAACCCCCACCAGTGCCTTAAAGGACCTATTAGAAACGGTGTTGGTCTGACTGGTTTTTAAAAAGTCACCCTTTATAACCTTCCTAAAACTTGCAAATGGGAAATTAAAAGTAGAAACATACGTACATAGGTATACCTCCTTGTAGCTCAAAAATAACACATTAAGCACATTATTTATTTATGTAGCTATCGTAAGCACATGTTGTTCATATAAGTCTGATCTTTAAATAGTATATTATTCTTTAAACTAATTTAAATACCCAAAGCTTTCGAGCCACCATTTAAAAACTTCGGACCGGTTTCGGGTTACTTGACCTTCATCACCGACAAATGTATTTCAATAAATGTGTATTTTAATAATAAATAAATTTTATTTTCAAACGTCACATAACAATTATTTAAATGACTGTTTTGACAAGGTATAACCGTCATTTCTATGACACCATTTTTAGCGGAGTGTTAGGAGTTTAATTTCATCATGATTTGCAATTTTGCAGTGTCAAAGTGACGCGCAACAGATGTGAGTAGAAAATTTTCGATTTTTTCGTTTGAAAATAAAATATTGTATTTTATTCGGAGTTTAAGCGACATTATGTCACTCGTATGGATTTAATTCGCCTCGCTCCGCTCGGCGTTTCAATGTCAATCTTTCTTATTATTCAATAATTCCAAATCACATCTCCCGATGTAGGTACTAATTATTAATTAAAGTAACGTTCTTCGTGTACGTCTTATATTGTTGAAAAATTAAAAATACAGCTAATTGAATCTATGCAGTATAATCAGCCGTACATAGAAATTTACGTGGAGAATTCGATTTATTTTATTTCCTGTTTCCCTAATTAGTTTTTCGAACAATTGTCCTTTCGAACGACTGTATTCGAACAATAATTGTTTTTTGAACCGTAACTCGGACAAATCAGAGCACGGTACACAAATATCCTAGCCGACATATCAACTCGAGATTTAACGAAGTGTCGATCGTCCTCCTTCGTATTCGCGGGAAATTTTAAAGAGCCCGTCTTGCCTTCGTTTATGAAGTAACCGCGGCAGCTCAGCATTTTTCCCATCAGGTAGAGGCTACCGGATTCTAAAACCTAAAATTTCCATTAAATTAATTAAGGAAGCAGGAAAAAAATTAAATCAAATTCTCCAGGTAAATCTCTATGTACATACGACCTGATGAGTGGGTTGATTGGATTGATGGGTTGCAAAATGCACATATCAAGTTTTAAATGCAGACTGATAAAATTCAATCCACCCTTTTTCTATACATTAAACCAGAGCACTTTTCATCGAAAAACTTAGCGTAGGTAAGTATACTCCAAACTTCAACATAAAACTCGTTATTTTTAACAGTGAAACTCTTCTACCTATCGCTTGAACATATCTTATGTTCCGGGAGGAAATCAGGAATCCGGGAATAATTCCTGCCTTTTTATAACTACTTAGGGATAACTTGTACTACTATTGTCCTTTACATTGGGATGGATTTACATTATTTCTATAAACATAACTACTTGTTACAATACAATGCCGTAAAAGGGAAATAGAGGTTTTAGACAGTCTAAAGACACATCAGACCAGCCTGACTGTGTTACTTGGACATAAATATGATGAGGGATTTATTATCGGCGAGCTTTTAATTATTAATTGTTGTCCCAGTTTGGACTGTTGAGTTCGGTCGAGAGTTCTGGAAACACAAACAGAGAAATTTGTCAAACGCGACCCATTTACGTCAAACTTGGCCCATGCTGGCGATAGTAAAAAGTATTGAGCTTTTTGTAAACACAGAGGGTCTTTGTAATATATAAGAAAATCATTAGCACTACCATGTAAACCGGCCAACATGATTCGAGCAAACAGGAGCCGTGCTTTAAGCGGTTTTCCACTAGCTAGTAAGGTGAAGTGTTGTCAGTAACCCCATGCAACCGATTGATGTGCTTGTACCGGTTTCACTCAGCTTTACACTTGCATGGATTAATGTAAATTGAAAATTTGATGGCAGCTGAACTGTGAAAGCCAAACATTAGCAGAAATGCTCAGTTGTAAATGGACTTTCATGGCTACAGCTACAATTTAACTTCAACGGTAAAGCATAGCTCTAATTACTATCCCACTAGGATCTGCAGGAATCCGCAAACCGTCAACTACACGGCAATAATGGTGGACATTATGTAGTTTCTGTCCGTAGAACATTATTCATTCTCCAAGAAATGTAAATTTCGTCTTTCACATAAACGATGAAGGATTGGTAGGTATTAAGTGCATGATGTATATAATAATATTATAATAAATCGATAATAAGTAGGTACTTACTTCAAACATATCAAAGAAATCCATGTATACTGCCGGATACGTATAATATCAACTTCATAAAATACAATAAGGAAGCAATATTTCTATAGGTTCTTTTTTCGTTTCTTTTGTATTGTCTCACAGACGAAAAAAGAAACCTGCTGTGAAATTTTAAAAATAGACGATGTGTACCGAAATGATTTCCATTCCAACTGAATATCGGCCATTGGAAAAGACAATTGCTGTACTGAAACTTTTCAATATGGCATACACAATAAAGGTATATTTACATTACAATTTGAACATGCGCCTTTTAAAATCCATTTGGAATATCTGCATTGCAAGTTCTTCATTAGTGTCACAACTCACTGACAGTAAGTGGAACTTACAGTGCATTAGCAGTTGCTATGTCGTAATGTCGTGTCTAAGTTTGGGCTCTAAAGCTTTGTTCACATCCAGTTTAAACTAACGTAAATTAAGAAATTAAGGGCAATCTCCAAGGAGATTGGATGTGAACAAAGCTTAAAAGGCTGCACTAAAGATAAATCCTTCCTCTTTCGCAGATTTTTAACAAATAAATTATTTTCTTGAAGTGTTGACGGAATTTTACAATTCTAGCTCAATAACACCCTAGAATGTGATGAAATGTGACGTGTACAGTTTTCTTTTTTAGAACATAACCATACTCGAAGCCAGGATTACTAAGCGCATTTTGAGCGAAAATATTCGCTCAACAGACTTAAAATTATTCAAAAAATTAAAACTGTAAATAGTACACAGTAAACAGTATATTTGGTCGCTTAAGTAAAAGCGAATGGAAAAATTGTTTTGCCCTTGGTAGGTGGGTAATGACCGGTAATGAGCTATTGAACCGGATGCATTAAATGTCACATATCTCGCCTTTGTCTTCCTTCCTGATTCTCATAATCGAATCCTTTAAGGAGATACTTCAGCTCAGCTCGTTTTACCTATTTTCGTCCACAAAGTGAGGGAAAACTATAATGAAAGGAACGATACCAAAAAATTACAGAGGCTAGCCTTGAAGGAATTCTAGTGTAGTTCAGGTTTACATTTTTGAAATCTCCAGGAAGATCTAAACTTCACGACATTTTGCAACATTCACGATTTTTTCTGCATAGTTGTTTAATAATAAATTAATAAGTTAACTGCACGCTCAATTCGCTTCGCTGAATCAGCGGTGAACTAAGTTCGGCGTGAGGCGGTGAACTGATGGGCGATGAATTGTTTGGCGGTGAATTGTTGGGCGATGAATTGTTTGGCGGTGAACAGCTGGTGGTGAATTTACCGTATACGGAAAGTTCTGACCTTTAGCTAAACCTTCACCATGCTTTAGTACTACACTAGCAGCCCGTAACCATTATTATATTTATTTATGTTCATAACTCCACGAAATATTCAAACCCTGTACGCATCTTAATTTTGAAATGTAAATTTGCATCCCTGTTGGGCGCTGAATTTCGACCTAAAATTTTATACACGCATAAACTGTCTGAATTAACTATAAAACCCAAAAAAGTTGGAGATTGTTCCAACCATTCACTGTTTATAAACTTCGTTAGAACCTGAGTTAATTAAAGCCCCTTTGTCACACGGAAGAAGGGCTGAAGCAGTTCCTTGCCTATATGTACAAAGTACAATTATGCAAGGGCAAGGTTTTAAATATGATTATTTATTATCCGTATTTCTACTGAAGCATAAATTTTAGTAACAGCAAGAGCCCGAGGAATGTGAGAAGCACCAGTGGAACATGGATATGAGAGGAGTGTGGTTGAAATAATGCGGTGCGCCATTCGCGGGAGTTCTGCAAACGATTGTGAAAAGATTGTGATTTATGATCGAAGCAGATTTCTCAATTTTTATTCCAACCCTCTTTTGCGTTCGAGGTTTTGGAGCAGAAACCGAAAAGTCTTATTAGTGAAAAGTTTAAATGATGGAAATGAAAAACCGGAAGCGGAATTCAGTCTCCATGATAAGTGATGGAACTCTTACACAATTCCAGTATTATATATACAGGGGTAGTCAAACTAAAACCAAATAGGTTTTTTCACTTTTAAAGTTATTTTTTCGAAAAAATGTTCGAACAGGTCGATTTTTGTTTCGGGAGGAACACAATCAGTCCGTGATAGGTGCTATTTTTTAAAGTTGGGGTTGATGGGGCTTAGGGGTGGTGTGTTGTGAAATAGCCCTCACCACGGATTAATGTGTCCCCTTCGAAATAAATATGGAACATTTTTCAGAAAAATGGCTTTAAATTTATTGAAAAAAATTAAACTAATGGATTTTAAAAATATTATCAACTTCAAAGATTATTTTGGAAGCTTTTAATTTAATTTAAGTCAACTTCAACAAGCTTCACACCACATGAAGCACTGGACTTTGTGCCCTAAGGGCGGAACAATATCGGTTCATTATATTCCCAAACTGTCTTGAAAAATGAACATGAAATAAAAAATGAACAGCATTTTTCAAGAGCTTTCACATGTTATTCGACACGAGGTATGTTGCCAGTTCAAATTTTGTCGTTGGTAGGGGTCGGTGAACTGCATAATCTGAACAAAGTCAAAAATACAGTGAAACACGTCCCCCTCAAAGCTAATAAGTACTTATCGTAAAGTTATTAAAACTGGATCGCCACCTGGTGTATGGGTACCTACAATAGGTAACTGCATCATGATGTATATTTTTATTATTGGATCTGATGGCCGATGTTTTTCCCGCTCAAAAACCTTAGCTCCATTTTTTCGAAAAATGTCATTTTAGCCACTGCAGACATCAAAATAAACTTTGGCACACATATTCAGTGGGCACTTTGGGCCGTCGCTTGAAGGCCGTTCTAGGCCCGTCAAAAAAACATAGAATAACTATATTTTTTTATTATTGGATTTGATATTTGTTGTCGTTGGAAAAATGTAATTTTCGAGGCGAAAATGTTATTTATTAAATGTATTTAGTGAGGAGGGTATATTAACGTAAGTTATTAGCTGTACATATAGGTACCTATTTACAAATTCTGTGAAAAAGTACAAGCTTCTACCGTCTCCGAGATTCCCAATTCCAATTTTTTTGCTGGTAGGTACCTATTCATAATAAATTCACAATACGATACGATGTAATTTTTTACTCTATGGATAGGATTAAAGCTTATCGTTTCCTTTAGATATACCTACTTACCGAGGTACATACATATTAATCAGAAAACTTACCGCATTGACAGCTGTCATCTCCTTAGGTGCCGGCTCAGAGTCTGCTAAACCGTCGCTCTGGAACCCAAAAGTAAAGGATTAGAAAATAGCAGAAACAACTAGCAGTGGTATTATATCAATATTACGTATGTAAAGTTCCGTTGCATACCAGGTGTTTCATCGGAGCCTTAGTATAAGCGTTTAACATGGGAAAATGAATTTAATTTTTTTCCTGCTCCGGAAAATTTATTACAAAACTTTTAGCGGACGGGAGGGGTAGTTCATGCTAGTCTGTACCCCTTGAAATTTTTTTCATGCATCGGTTCCTCTTGGTTACTTAACAATGATTTTTTGAAAATTGAATTTTAAGCAGAAACAAATTTTTTTTTTTAAATAAAATTTTTTCGTGCACAATCGACCCGCTTCAAATGTTTACGCAGTTTGTAGCCTTTCTGGTTTGTAGTGCAACGCAAATTAAATGGATACTTCGAACCGGGTCGATTGTGCACGAAAAGTTTTTCTGTTTACGCTTAAAATGCAATTTTCAAAAAATCATTGTTAGGTACCCAAGAGGAACTGATGCACGAAAAAAAATCTCAAGGGGTACAGACTAGCATGAACTACCCCTCACGTCCGCTAAAAGTTTTGTAATAAATTTTCCGGAGCAGGAAAAAAATAAAATTCATTTTCCCATGTTAAACGCCTATACTAAGGCTCCGATGAAACACCTGGTATTAACGAACGCGGGGGCTGTGTGTGTCAGCCTTTTTTTCTGTTGGTTTGTAAACGGGATTTCACATCCATCAAAACTCCCGTCATCTCTGCTCTCTGCCGGCACTCACTGTCAGAGTCAATAAACAGCAACAATTGGAGGTTGCCCATGAAAGGAATTTTGACAGAACTGAAATCCCGTTTACAAACCAATAGAAAGAAAGCCTGAGACACACAACCCCCGCGTTCGTTAATATGTACGCCGCAAATTCACCAACGTTACTTAATTTTAAGATGAACTTAAAATGACAGGAATGACGTTTGTCCTATAAGAAAACTGTTACTCTTATTTTTTAATTTGGAAAATAGGTGATAGGATTGGATCATTCACCAAGTGCGGAGGTCGCTTCTATGTTTCATAAGTCTCTTATCGCACTCGGAATTTGTAAAACTCGGACTTCGTTTTAGAAAAATTGTGGGGGGCATTTCACACCCCAAAAATTTGTACACCACTGCCGAATTTTCAGGACACTGCCGTAAATTTGTACACCACTGCCGACTGTGAAGTCCCCCGACAGCCTAAAAATTCATAGACCACTGCCGAATTTGCTCAATTTTGCAAACACTGCCTAACATTTCCCACTAACACTGCCGAAAATTTGTACACCACTGCCGACTGTGAAATCCCCCCCAAAAAATTGTTTATTCATATACCTACTAGATATTTTGAAATTATTTATTTATTATTTGAATTTAATACTAGAATATTTAGAGCCTATTCAAAAACAAAATATTTGACATTAAAAGCATTTACGGCTAGGCTGTAGAAATTAAATGAGGGTGGGATTTCAAAAGATTTTATCTTTAATACTGGCATAACTTAGTTACCATTAATCCCTAGTGGTGGCGCTACCAAACTGAGGGTACCAACCTCACAACTCCAGCGAAATAATTCAGCTGTCGTCTGTCGAGCTGTCAATCAGCTGTAATTCTCGTTTAAATTTAACATCACAGTTTAATATGGCCTTTCGTTGTCTGCAAAGTATTTGTGAAATCATGTTTCATTTTTGTGCTGTACAAGTGAATTTTAACAACGCGACGCGAGTGTCGCAGCATTCCAATTTGGTCCAGTGCAAGTGATGATGACAATCGTGAAAAGGAATACCAAAAGTACCTTTTAATCCACAGGAAATAACGGAGCAACAACTCTTCCAGCGAACTCGACTGGAATCCTTATACTGGAAAAGGGCGGTATATGCGTTTAACACCTACGCACAAGCTATACCTGGTTCTTCAGTTTTATGCGAGTGGTGGTTTTCAGTGATTGGTTGGTTCCAGCGCCAGAAGTTCGCAGTTAGCTGTCAGTCTTGTGATTCATGAACTAAGTAAAGCCCTTGTAGAACTTTCTCCACAATTCATTCAGTTTCCTACTGGGGAAGAGTACCCTCAAGTCAAGGAGGCATTTCACGCACTGGGGAGAGCCATGCATGGGACTGGATTGTGAAATCGCAGCCATCACGGATTAATGTGTCCCCCTCGAAGTAAAAAATCGACATGTCTGAGAATTTTTCGGAAAAATAGCCTTAAATGTGATAAAACCGGCCTGTTTCGTCTGACCACCCTGAATATAAGTACTTTAGCAATGTCCGGCAGTGTACTGTGTTTCACTCTCTCATACTCAAACTGATGAAAATAAATATGTGTGTACCTACCTACATAAAGCACTCGTTTTTTTAATCAATTTCACTACCTTATTTGGAATTTAAAAAAATGGTCAACTTTTTTAAAATATTTTATGGGCAATAAGGTAATTACAAAAAATAATTGTCTCAAAATCACTTTTACTTGATTCGAAGCTGTCGAGTCCAATTTGATAAACAAACGATAACTATTTCAGTGCACGGGGAGGCTTTACGTAGTTTTCTGCAATTGCAATTGAGGGGATTGTTTAAAGGCATCTCATTTAGCTTCCATTCCCCTCTGGTAGGTACATTTCCAAACATGGGATGGGAGGTGCTTCATTTAGTTAATCAGGCACTGAAAAATTTGAGGATTAGTCCAACTTCCAACACATGAACTAACCTACCTAACACAAAATGTAAACAGTCCAATGAGAGCTGCATCACAGGTGCATTGTACCTCCAGATATACTATGGGCAATCTTCTTCAAAACCAGATCAAAATTTGCCCAATCTTGTGTCTGCAAAGGCGATCAGCCGATGAGAAAACGTGGTTGCTTCCTTGATTTCTTCGTATCATTCACGCACTGCACGTTGTCGAAAAATCATGCATGATGCCTCAAATGCATGCTAAACGCGGTTGCACTGCGCCACAAGGGCAAAATTCGATGCATCCTCTAATTTTCGCAAATAATACAATGACAGATCACTGACAAACTGATCTCGTCAATCGTCATTTTGCTTAATTTTGCTATGGTTGGTACCATCGGTTTGGTAGCGCCACCACAAGGGACTAATGATAACTAAGTTATCATGATTGTAAGTTACAACCTTTTTAAAATCTACCCCTGAGAAAGCAAAGCATCAAAGCCACTTACGATGGTACAATTATTTATCTGTAGCAACCCTGTGTAGTTAAGGTTATGATCTGCTTACCAGCCTATATTTATGCATGTTAAGAAGGCTTAATCACCTGAAAACTGAACTCTGGCTTCCAATGTGACAATAATTGTTTCTGTGGGAGGGAATAAATCTCATGTAGAATTTTATAACACGAGATGGAAATAGCAGTGAGTTCAAAAGTAACCACGATTGTAGAAAAATATGTACTTACTCAACTAAGGCTTAGAATATTCGAATTTATATAAGAGCCATTCAATGCCATTGTCGTCCATGTTAATTCAAAAAGTTTTGAAAGCCAGGTTGCTGTTTTAAGCAATTTCGTTATTTTATTAGGAAAGATGGAGAACATTTCCAAAGTTCTTGATTGCACAGAAGTCCTAAAACTTTTTGAACCATATACTGAACTTTTATATACCTGCTGCTATAGATAGTTTTCAGACAGTTAGACGTGCGAGTCTAGCAGCAAATTGCAGTAGGTATTAATTTTTGACCATATAGTAGCTAGACCTCTGTTTGTGTCACGAACTTTGCCGTTCCTTACCAATATTATTTGGGATATGAAAACAGAACCTGAGCCAAATCAGCCAAAGCAGTTTTCCACACAAGCACACTTCGTGCCCTGCTCTTAATTAAATTACAAGACGCGCACAGGGTTAATTAATATTTAGAATACACCTTAAATATGGTAATAAATGGTACTTTATGAATATTCTAGAGGCAAGACTGGTGACGAATGGTTTTTCTCCCTAGTCATATCTTCCTGGAATGATTTTAATAGGGGTGTTAATCAAGTCCCATGCATTTAAATTAAATCTCTGTCGCAATTAACCTGTTTGAATGATGAATAAGCCGTCACTGGTTTTACTGTGTGAGTTATTCTGTCTTATTCCAGTCACGAAAATCCGCATCCTTTTCTCATTTTTTCCCGTTCAATTTTAGATTTATGGAGAGGCTGAGGCTGGTTTGTAGCATCGTCCGTTTCTCAATGATATTTTAACCCATGATCTGCTTTTCAACACAATTACATAATTATTCACTGCTGCCCAATGATTTAGGCAACGAACCTACCAGAGTACCAAACTCAGCAAGCACTGTTGATAACATCTGCACTAACTTTGAAAAACTGATACCTACTTACTACATATTATGGTGTATTAAAAATTCGTATTTCCGAACACTACCGGGTGTCCTAAGAAAATAAATCGGTGAAAAATGAAAATCTTTGGAAAATTGCAAAAACATGAACTTATTTTTATCACATGGAGCTGAGGGTGCAGTCTCTCACAGGTATTTTTTTCAACTTTCAGTTTAGTAGCCTCTGCAAAATCCGAAACTTGGGGTTGATGGGGGGGGGGGTAGGGGGTGTGTTCTGAAATAGCGCCAACTTAGTGTGTCCCCCTCGAAACAAAAATCGACCTCTTCCAACATGTTTCGAAAAAATGGCTTTAAATATGGAAAAACCTCGGGAAAAACTGGCCTGTTTCGTTTTCATTCAAGGTATGGGAAGTTTAAAAAAGAACTCTGTATGCATATGACACAATTTTTAGCACTTTTGCGATTCGATCTTGATGTTCCTATTTCTATAGGTATTCATATTCATTCGGATATTAATAGCAGACAATACATATAAATAATAATTTTCATCTAGGATTACTAAATTTAATGACTTTCCCTGGTTAGCTCCCTGGAATCGATGCTAATAATTGCAACTATACCCAATTAGTGGGCTGTATGGATATCAGTTTTGCATTTCGTTTTGTTAACAAATGAAATAATTGGCTTTCCATGTTGCATGAGCGTTTCAAACAAAACTAAAACATATCAAGACTGCACATTATTCCACTCACCACCAATTGCGTCTCTTAACTTTTAAGTACTTTGAGAACAATCTGGGGCTAAGAGATGTTTCTTGAAACCAGCCCGTGAAGCAGCTAAACATATTACTACACTTTATGCTGGCAATTTATACGAGAGATTGTACCTAAAACAATAGTTTCATATAAAATATGGCGCATTACCTTGGAATTTACTGCAGGCAACTGTGCTCGCTGTAAAGACGTCATAAAAACCCTTGTGGTAACTTAAATATGTCATTCAACTAAAACCTCTTGGAACAATACCTATTTGAACTGCGAAAACGATGAATCCGGAATAATAAGGTTTGTATGACGGCAATTAAATACAAAGGAAATAATGTAGCACTGTATAGCATAGCATAATGAACTTATATCAAAAAAATGGGGGTTTGTATTTAAATTTTTTAAGTTGATGTGCCAAAAAGGCACTTTCCGTGAACCGATGTGGCCCAAAATCTAATCAGCACCGACAAATTTCCCACTGAATATGTGTGTCAAATTTCATCGTGATACGTTCAGTAAACATAGTCTGAGCTGCATCGTAATCACAGACAGACACACACAGACATTTTTCAAAAACCACTTTTTCGGATTCCCAGGACCCTATAAAACGTAAAGATTTGGCCATTCGATTTTTCGATCGATTTTATTAACTTGCTCAGCGAAGCGTAGAAGGCGGAGAGCGCCTAACAGTGCCATTTTGGCACATCAAGTTTGAAATTATAAATGCAAACCCCCATTTTTGACATCAACACAAGAAAGAGCTCTTAAAATTTTGTGTTCAAAGATGCCTCCAGATTAGGCCCGCCACTCTTTACTGATATATCGATATATCGATTATCGATATATCAATAAAAATGTGTTATCGATATGTCGCAAGATCGATATGTCGATAAGATATCGATATACCGATATATAAATTAGTCGACATATTGATAAATATATCGATAAGTTATCGATATGATGTATCGGCAAGGTTATCGTTACACAAATTCACCGATAATTGCCGATAAATTCGCGAAATATGGATACAAAAATATCGATATATCGATGTATACATTAATATTTCGATATATCGGGATATCGATACATCGATATATCGATACTTAAATCTCAATTTCGCACAGCTCTACGCGACAGTACTTGTTACAGCTTTCAATTTTATTAGGAATTATTAGGAATCTAAGAATCACCCTGAGACACATACTATAAAAAAACACCAATCAGCTCTCTAGAATTGTTTCAATATTGAAACGGATTCAATGGCTTACAGAATAACACTGATTGGCTTAGAGGGCGAACACTGCGAGGAAAGATTTTATTTTATTCCAGGAATTAGCAAAAATAAGTTCAGATACTGATTTCTTGCACCATTATGGAAGGAAAAGTTGATGTGGACATGTAACCGTAAATGCTTCCTAAGGCAGCTGCGGTCCTTTGAATATAACACCTTATTTACCTCATTATACTGAGATATCTATCTCATTATCTTGCGATATTTATCTTGTTACATTGAGATAATACCTTATTATATTGCAATAATGTCTCAATATATTGGGATAAATAAAAGAGTGGCGTGACACGACACCTATAAGTTCAACAGTGTTATTTGCAATGTGGAAAAGAAAAAGTGCTGCTACGCAGAAAAGTTTGCAGACAGCGAACAGTGTTATTTGCAATGTGGAAAAGGAAAAGTGTCAATAGTTTAACCTTCCTGAATAAAACAATATTTGGAAATTTAATACATTTTAGTTCGAAAAACAAGTTTTTACTCACAATCCAACTAAACATCCCATATATCCGAGAATAGACATATATCTATTAGCGCATTTAAAGCTTCGTACGTATGGTTTCTTGTTTACACTTCATAAGCTCGGATTACATTCACTGAAACAAAGGATTTGCACAGAAAACAACTTGTGTGTAAGGTCATATTTCACTGCCACTTGTGTCACTTTGACTTTATATAAATTCGGTAGAAGCAGCTCTTTTTTCTTAAACACAGATTCAGAATTATTGATAATTGTTAAATTGTTATTATTATTCCAGAGAGTCTTAAATGAGAGGTGAAAAACAACGGGGAAACGTTCTTTTGGCTGACATCCTATCAATTTCCTATAATAGGTAAAATTTTCAGTTCCTTTCTATTTCAGCGATATAATATGTAATGTATTCCTGTTCTAATATTCAATGTCGTGCAAATACAATGGGAACTAAATACATGTCTTCGAAACAAATCACACGCGCGTTGGATGTTCGAAATGCTTGTTTTGGACCCGTCCACGTACACATTTAAACTAGTATCTGTTTAACACAAGCGACGTCGCGACGTTGGTCACGACGCCCACCTGACCAACACTCATTTATGGATCAGAGTTACTCAAAAGTTTTTATTTTTATCATTTGGAATTAGTGAGTCAGCTTATATTTTCTCAAACATGAACTATGATTGGATCTTGTTATTATTGTTTCTGGCCCACATAACATTACAATAATGACATTCACTAAATTTATAATTAGAAAATAACGTAGGTAACCTTGCTACTAAACTAAACTGTAATCATTACCGTGGCTTCATGGGATCTACAAGAAGTAAATAGGTAGGTTTGAACAAACAATCGATGAACTAAAATAATGGAGGTTGTTAAAAATAAAGGTGGGCGTCGCGTCCCCCTTGCAACCGTTATTCAATAAGGGGCCAATTTCAAGTTAGGTTACGACGCGCGTCGGTGCAAAATTGTGGCGCAACTCAAATTGCCTGTTTTGATTGGCCATTACCATAACAGCGCAAATCGTCATGACAACTGCACTGTGTCGCCGACCATACCTAATAAGTACCTACCTATATAAACCTGCCCCACACCTTTGGTTAGACATTCCCAGGAACCAACCCTGAGCAAAAACATTTTGACTTTTATAACATGTCAAAAGAGGATATCTCGCCCCGTGTAATTTTGCACAGCGTGACGTCATTTTGACGTATACAGTAACTACCAAAATGTGCGAAGTGAAGTGACTAACCATGTCTATACTCAACCAAGCCCCACACATTTCAAAGAGATACTTACCTATCACCAGATCTGTACTTACATTTTGAGGTCCCACCTGAAGCCAACGGAACCCAAAAGGCATGTGTCAGTGGCAGTGGAAGCGGTAAACGTTAATTTTTGTAACAAACGTGCATTTAATCATAAAAGCAAGGTGGATGGACATAGTTATAAACTTTGCATAAAAAGGTTTTTTATTGAATACGTACATTGATACGTATTTTTGAAAGCTATATAGTGGCCTTGACTTGTCTTCCAATAAAACATACCTAATGTACATTATGGTCGCCGGAGATCACGTGAAACAAAATACCTAAATAGTTGACCTCCACCCATCGACAGGGCCGTATTTAGGCCTAGGTCGATTAGGCCCTGACATGCGGCCTCACAGGTCATGGACTTACCTTGCCTAGACTATAGCTATTGTCAATAAAAAACTTTACAAAAAAACTGTGCCCTCGTGTTTGTCTAAAACTCACTGTTCTTCTATACAGCAATAATCACCACTTCGGTAAAAAACAGACTTGGATACGAAAGTTTTTCAATTTCTTCCTTGCATCTTACTTCTGAAGTCCTTAGAAAATTCTCCCCTGCTACGCCGTTTCGTTTAATAAATTGTATACTATCATTTATAGAGGGGACGGCAAAAAGTTTATGCGCCTGAAAAGCTAAATACGGCCCTAGCTAATTAAGGGGCGAGGGTGGCCTAAAAATTTCCCGGTCTGCTTCTCTAGCATCAGCACGCCCCTGTTCATACAAATGTTTAAATAATGCATGCGATGTTTTTAGCGCTGGACAAGAATTAAAGCAGAATTTTAAGTTAAAGCCAACGTTTCGGTCCTTTATTGAGCCTTCTTTAAGGAATAATTTACCAACCGCACATTGCCTCATAAGATCGGACGAAAGCTCTCACTAGGCAAGACCGTATGGCAGTTTGTCAGTGAGGTTGCCGGAAGTTTTTTCCAACAACTTTATTTCTGTTTATCATCATTTATCATTTCCATTTCTTATGATGATATATAAAATTCAAATTTTTGCTTACTTACAAATGAATGACAGTTGACAGTTACACTAACATTTATCGTCACAAAGTTCAATAAGTACCTACAAGCTAAGCTTCACGCTTTCCTTACTTTAGATTATTATGTATATTATGTTACACTCGAAAAATTAAGTAATGCACTCGGCTTTTGAGCGCTAAGTGATTGATCTACCTGATTCTGGTATCGGCATGCGCACCAGCTGGTTGCCTTGGTGTCGGATCAACGCTAAGCACATTATTTCATTATTTAGTTTTTCGACCATACTTACAGAGAAATTACCTCGGAATTACTTCAGACCAGAAAAACTTGTTACGGCGTAAAAAATGTGCAGTGGGACTCATGCCAGTTTGCAACGTCACGGAAAATGGCAACCGACGTCATTATACTTCTCTGGTATCTCGCCAAGATATTCTAAAAATATTTTACTTACTCGGTCAGACTGCAGATCAATCACACGAGCCACTTGAAATTGCTTCATGGAGTACATAATTCCGAACAAATTGTGATAAAAAACAGCTGCTTTTACAAATTCAACTGCAATTTATTTTAGGACAACATTTTATTTTTAGACGCAGTAGGTACAATCTGGAATATTTCCATTGGACATAAGGTTTAAACCTGAAACTTACTTTTAGCAACAAAACAACTGCTGGTAACAAGGCTTCAAAACGTTTCCTCAAATAATTGCCAATATTTTTGAAAAACACACGAGACAGCTGAATTAAACCCAAGGTTGATACTTCAGCATGTTCAGCTGTATAGCGGCACGTAGGTACGCTATATGCACAAAAGGGACCTATTCTAACAATATGGACAGCAGAAAAACGGCTGAAACCTCCCCATCGCGTGCATGTTTGATTTCCGTGTAGGTGGAACTAGGTGATGATTTTAACATGAGGTTATTTCCATAGAAGCAATTGTTGTCACAAAGCGGAAACTAGGGTGATATGCCAAAATGGCACTTCCCATAGAGCAACTGCTTAAAAAGCGGGTCACACAATCTCTATGTATAGCTGGTGGAAACAATATTTGGGAGACCCTAAAAGCCGCCTCATTACGAGGGTTGTAACTGCGACAATGGCGCCCCGCTGGCTTACCTGAGGCTCGTGGATATTTTAAAATTTCCAAGGTAGGCCGGATTTGAGAATTTTCACTATCTAACAAGCACAAATCGATTGATTATAGATAATGAAATACTACTAAAATCATTGCACCAGGCACCCAAGCAACTCATACAAGAATAAGGTTTTGACAAGTTAAGTAATTTGGAATTAGAATGAATTTATAATTGACGAGAGATATAAACGTTGCGTGCATTTAAAAAAGTACGCTGTTGGTAGATATCTAGGAGTATTTACCTACCTACCTACCTGCCTTCTAGGAAATGAAAGTTTGTTCCAGAGTTCTTGCTATTTCATTTCTGTGGTCACATGCAATAAGGGTATAAATTAAAAGTAACCATTGTTCAGGAGAAAGCTTTTTTCAGTTTATTCATATATTTATTCAATTTTTTGACCGAAAGATGGTAATAGGGTTTTTTGTGTTTAGCCAGATGATGTCAGTAAATCAGAACACCGACAAATTGTTTAAATGACTTTAAATTAAACAAAATAGATTTACTTACGTCGTTAGTGCAGGGCGCCATTTAAGTTCCACGTGCTTGATCGACATAAGTGCACATATGCTTTTATTGCCGCACATGCTGATGTGAACAATAATCAGAATTAAACCGAAAAATATTGTAATAAAGAGATTTTTTGGTAATTGAGTAGAAAATGCGCTTTTATTGAAAATTAAAAGAAATATTGTAGATAATTAAGAATAAATTGACGTATTTATGTGTTATGGAATGAAACAAAAAAAACAAAACTTATATCATGGCAGCGTTTTACTAAAACGACGTATATGTGAACTTACATCCTTAAAGCGAAAAACAATTTTTTTATTTCAATAATTCAGAATTTGCAATAACGATATAAATATACATATATCATTAAAGTGTAACAAAATATAAGAAATATTTGGAGTAAGTGGACATAGATCGCTTTTGCAAAAGAACATTTTAAAAAGGGAGCAAAAACGTATTATTTTCTAGGCATAAGTAAACATACAGCTTTTGAGAAATGTGTGTTTTGACGATTCATGGGGTATGTAGACATACATCGGTTTGCCTGAGCATTGATAGTGAAGCCTCTGGGTGCAATGCAAGTAAATTTTTAATTTCGACATAAATCGACTTATATCCTTATTGCATGTAGCCACAGATTTCTTTTAGATTATTGTTGGCTAAATCGTTCTGTCTCTATGCTAATGACAATGATTATCGAAATAGAAAATAGTATGTTCTCGAATTTTTTAATAATGTGTTGGGGGAACTTTAAAACTAAAATTGTCGAGTACGGCCCCTGGGAATAAATTTAAAATACCCACTAGTTAGTAGGTACACCAGGCACCTGTGTTTGCCCTTGCAGCGGGGCATCATTGTTACAGTTATAACCCTCGTAATGAGGCGGCTTTTAGGTTCTCCCAAATATGGTTTCCACCAGCTATACCTACTAGTAAATTGCAGTTTAGTTTTTAATGTTATCACAAAAATTTAATATTGTTTGCCTAAAGGGCACTAATGTCCATTTGCACCGTAGCTTTAAGGGATTCCTTAAAGGTCACTCAAAGATAAGTGACGTTCAATTCCATAGATATACGTTTGTTGAGACAGTGGTTTCTAAGGGCTTTAAGGAAAAGTCAAAACTGTTGGTGCATTTTGTATTATTTAATGTATCAGAACAGGGCGCTATTCGAATTTGGCGTCACGCCAAGACAACCGAACACGCACGAGGAGAGGGGCGCGAACGACTAATCGAGAAGGCAGTTGACACATCACGCAGTCTTGGTTTTTTGATCATGCGATGCGCTGGTCGCCATTTTTCCTAAGTTTTCCAAAAGTTGCAATTTGTGGTTCAATAAATTATAATTAATCATAACATTAAGTAGAATTAAAACCAGAATTTGAAAGTCTTTCTGACGGTAACAATTAACTTTTCAAAATCTTGATTTTAAAATTTCAAAATTGATGTGCCAAATTGCACTTGCCGTGAGTCGACTGCCTCTAAAAACTTTTCAGCTTTTCGAAGGGTAATGTAATCTTCATACTTATATATTTCAGCCAAATTGGTTCAGGGGTTTGGACTATACCGTCATTTTGAATTGAAGTACGTTAAAGATCTGGTATTTTTGTGTTTTTGTCAAAAATCACTGAGAGTGAATACTTCTTTGGAAACATAATTTGAAGGCGACGTCAAAAATGGGGGTCTTCATTTAAAATTTCCAATGGAATTTCCGGTTGCACGATATGAGATGTCTATGTAGGTATACCTTCAGCCAAATCGGTCTTGTAGTTTGGGCTGTGGGGTATTTACAAACGCACGCACATACGTTCCCAAATTGTGGGGTTGGGGAGGTAAATCATAAAAACTAAATAATACTGCACTTAGCGTTGAACCGAGGCCAATAATTGAAGCTCTGAACGAATAGGTAATAATTATTCTTTATCGATTATCGGCATACAGTCCGAAGTTCTGTCCCTACCAACATAATCAGTTATAATATCACGAATGTATTCACTGAATATAGTGAATTGGACACGAAACGTTTTCTGAACACCACGAGGCCGTAGGTCAAGGGTGCAACATTCGCTCAATTAATACCTGGTAACTAAGTATACATAAAATCCCTTATTGTGATTTACTAGTTTAATAACGAATCCATATTAACTTATCGGGCAGAATGCACCATTACCATTATCGAACGAAAGCGGTGTCCAAATTCTCTGCTTAATGTTCAAAGGCCGACAAAATATGGCTTAATTCTCCGACTGTACCTGTACATAGTACATAGGTAAGTACTTAAAAATGTTTCAAACTGAGGTGATGGATGTAAGATTTGACGATAACCAATAGGCAATGTTAGCTGTGAAGTTCCGCAACATAACGGTTGGATAAATGGGCCAAGAGAAGAATCAGCGGCATCTGTGACATGTGGTCAGACCTAGAAAATGTGGCTTCTCAAATGTCAGGAAAAGATATATGGGGTGCGGTTTTAAACACATTCAATTAATTTCCCGGCCCTAGAAAATCGTAGTTACAACGCCCTCCTCTTCCACATGGCATACCTATCTACACGGTGGGCCAGAGAATGTTGCCATATTTTTCTTTATGTAATAACTTTTTTGTTTGAAATCCGATTTCAATTATAGTCTAGTAGGTATCTTATTTTATCCACGACTATTAAATAATGCCATTGTTATGTATGTAACTATGGATAGGTACATAATTCTGTTCATAAAGTATAGCGTGGCTTATGGTCATAAGTCACGGTTCTGTCACATTATTTCACAGCACCTGTAATGTTGGCTGCCAACCAATGAACATCATGACGTTTCAAAATCAAGCGAAAGTGTGCCAAAGCAGATCAAGTATCAAGCTGTTCCTATCATTTGTCAACATTTTGTTTTTGTTGGTTTGTGTTTACAGTAAATATAAAGTGATAAAAAATTTTGAAGAATTTCAATAATCTTGGATACATACAATATTTCAATAATTGTGGATAAAACGTCGTATTTAACTCGCACATTATGGGCCATTATTCACTCGCTACGCTCGGGTTCTAAACTCAACCGCGTGAATAATGGCCTTCATAATGTGCTCGTTTAATAATATACTATAATGAGTGTATAATATAGTCATTATACACGAATCAAATACCTACTATACTTTATCTACAACTAATAGTTTTCGACAATCAAAACGTCATTTAAAGAAATAGAAAATTACTAACATTATGTATTCAGTTTTGCATACATCTTGCGTATAGTATAAGTATATGTATAGTTTTTATAGCAGAATCCTGACATTTCAGCCTTTGATAAAACCGATAACAATGAATTAATCACTTACGGATCTGCAAGACCAGTGCATTTTTCTAACGTGTTTCTTTGAGAGAGTGGCACTTTTTAGTTTATCCACGGGTGTTGTATTATGGACTCGTTATACAATGGGTGAGAGATTTTTTCGCTTTAAAACCCGTCGATAAAGCATAGTATTCTATTTGTGTGTAATGATTATTGCTCCCTCGTATGATTTATGGCACTCGCCTAGGGCTCGTACCATAAACGTCATCCTCAGGAGCAATAAAATTCATTACACACTCATTGATTAATATACTATTTTGAGATTGGATGCCCCTAGACTATGCCATTTAAATGATTAACGCTTTGGTTCTTTGCATTCGTAACAAGAAGATGACGGAGAGTTTAGTTTACTATCTTAAGGACTTTTGCATAACTATAAGGAAATCAGACAATATACTCGAACGAAATTGAGATTTTCCTGTGAAATGTCTATGGATTGAAAATCTGCGAGGGGTAGACAGACGTTTTTGAATTTCACAAAAATTGTCGTTGAAACAAAAGAAAACAAAAAAGTTTGAGGAACTCTTAAAATCCGTGGTGCAACGGTTGGCAAACGGCCACAAAATTCTGCGTTTACGATAAAGTTTTTGGTGCAAATAACGTGTTTTCCTGACTCCGCTGGTTTAAAAAAAAATGTTGAATCTAAAACGAAGAGCAGACAGTCGTCCTTTGGTACCTACCAATATCGCGAAATTAAATATTAAGCCTTTGAGACAACAAAGCTTAGCGACATCGGTTCTATTGAATAAAAATGTACCATCTTTTTAAAGAAACTCCTGAAGAAAATGTTCGAATTCTTGAAGATCCTTAAGTGATTCACTTTTTATTACGCTTGAAAGCCTCAAGTAGTGTCAGGATTATGCTACTGGAATGATAATTGAAATCGAATCTCTACATAAACAAAAATATGGCGACATTCTCTGGCCTACGGTGCATTTCTTTTCTTTGCAACAATCACAATAAATATTACTGTTTGGTTACGCTACAACACATGCCATAATTTCATTTCACGAAACAGAAATGGAGTAGGTATTATGATGTTTATTGTTTATTTAATTCAATTTGGTACTAATTATTTCCTATTGCATTATGCATTGCAAGATGAGGATCGTTTATGATGAATTTCAGATTTTCAGAACCATTTATAATGGCTTTAAAAGTTCAATCAGTGATGATGAAAAGTTGCAATTCTGATAAAAAGACGTACCTAGGTAGGTAACTACAAAATATTGATTGTATATGTATATAGGTAGGTATATACAGGGTATCCCTAGACGAGCGTCAGTTAGCCGTATTTGGAGAACTGTTTCTAGCATCGTCATGAAAATTTGTACACAAGGGTTTCAATTAATTTTGAATCGACGTTAAATATATTCATCAATGATGGCGCACTTCCGGTTATACCGGAAATAGGTACTAATTTCCTTATTTTAAATGGAACACCCTGTATATTATGATATTTTTGGATTCTACGTTTAATTCTATGTTCTACGTTTTGAGAAAATCAATAATTTCGCTTTTTTATGTCAAGTGCAGGCCTAATCTCAAAAAGCTGTAACATCCTTACAGTATGAAATAAGAAAACGATCTTTATTTGACATGTTATCCACCCCTGGACTCAAATTGGGTCAAATACATACAGAGTGTTCTCTGCAAATTTTTAAACATCATCAACTTCATTGGTCAAAAAGTAAATTTTTTCAAATGGAAGGCCCCAACTATTCTATGGCACATTGATGCAAAATTTAATTGTCTATCATTTTAATCTACATGTTTGCCATAAAATAGTTAGGGCGGGGGGGCATTTCACACCCCAAAAATTTGTACACCACTGCCGAACTTTCAGGGCACTGCCGTAAATTTGTACAACACTGCCGACTGTAAAGTCCCCCGACAGCCTAAAGGTTCATAGACCACTGTCGAATTTGCTCAGTTTTTGCAACCACTGCCTAACATTTCCCACAACACTGCCGAAAATTTGTACACCACTGCCGACTGTGAAATCCCCCCCAGTTAGGGCATTCCATTTGAAAAAATTGACTTTTTGACCGATGAAGTTGATGATGTTTAACAATTTACAGAGAACACCCTGTATGTATTTGACCCATTTTAAGTCCAGGGGCGGATATACCTATACCCTACATTAGACTTCAGGCGAAATTAATATCGTTTTCTCATTTCATACTGTAAGGATGTTACGCAGCTTTTTGAAGTTAGGCCAAAAATATCGTAATATACAGAGTGTTCCATTTAAAATAAGGAAATTAGTACCTATTTCCGGTATAACCGGAAGTGCGCCATTGATGAAAATATTTTACGTCGATTCAAAATTAACTGAAACCCCTGTGTACAAATTTTCATGACGATGCTAGAAACAGTTCTCCAAATACGGCTAACTGACATTCGTCGAGGGATACCCTGTATACAGCCGAAAGTGCACGATTTACTTTATTACTACAACAGGCCCAAGCTCGGGCTCAAGGCCAAAATGGTCTTTCTTTATTCTTGCACAAAAACAAAAAAAATTGAGATAACATATTGGACGCTCGTATGAATACCTATAGATAAAATTATGCTACTCATTTTTTTCCGATCGATTAAATGAATACTTATTAGGATACCCACAAAATCTGTTTGTTCATAGATATATGGTGATGATATTCCTGTAGGTACCTATTAACTATAATTCCCTCGGCAACAAATATGTGACTATAAAAAATGAAAATCCATGTAAAATCCCAGTAGACAACACAACACATGCGGATTTATCATAAATTTGGGTAAGCCAACTTTTCATATTTTTCCATATTCTTATCAGCGTCGGAAATAGAATCACATTTTCATTCATTTTCGCGGGGTTGGACTGGGTCGGACGAATAATTTTGTTTACAGGGGTTGCTGTAAAGTCGCAGTGGACTTCTATGCGGTGTAAAAACCACGAAATCAATTTAATAATAAAGCATCTAAATTTACTAAGCTGGTTTTGGTCGTTTCCTAGTCCGTTTTACTCCAAAGTAGGGTAGGTACCTAAACAAATGCAATTTAGTCGTAGAAACTGTTTTATATATAGAGAGAAAGAATAGAATTTAGTGGTTCCTAATTTTTTATGTTCTATTTTTACCTACTCACGAAACGGAATCCTGATGTTAATCATGGTAAACATCTTTTTGTTTTTAGACTACCTATAAGTAATTTGAAAATCAATTGCTGATGTAAACATATTTTTTCCTGATTGGATCGATTGTCAGACATGAAATACTGATGATACCTGCAGTATCTACATATGTATGGTATGGACAAAAGCAGACTTACCCGAGGACTTAACCCAATTGGATTTTATTAAACAATTCGGAGCACAAAATATTTTTTTATGTGATGAACCTTGTCCAAAGCAAAGAGTAGATAGGTACTTGTTAAAGTGACCACTTAAATGAACCATTAAATGAAAAAGTTCCGGAAATGCTTCGTAAGGGAGTTACGCCCCTTAAAAAAAATTTTCACTTTTCTATAAATTTAATTGTGTTTTCTACTAAAACTAGAATTTTCATCAAGTTGTTTTCAATCAAGGCTTTCAGTTAAACTTTCATTATTTTTTAACAATTTTCTCGCTCTAAACTATTGGAAATCATTTTATTCCAAAACCGTGCATCCTAGCGACATTTAACAAGAGTACTTTTATTACGCAGAATAGACCAGAGATGACGATTTTGTTACTATCTAGTGTGGAAAGTGTGAAAAGCGCCCGCAACTGAAAAAAAAATACAAAGAATGTGAGGGCATTTTCCAAGAACGTACGCCTCTGATCTTAGGTAAAATCTGAAAAAAAAATCAAGAGAAAGCTTATTGTGACACTAACCATTGGTTCAAATCCCGTTATTCGTACTTTTCGAGTAATTTAAAGAAAACTGAAATTTTGGGTACCCTTTTGAAGGGGCGTAACTCTCTTACGAAGCATTTCCGGACATATGTCCATAGGAACTTTTTGACTTAAAATCAATAGGGCACTAATACACTGAAATATCTATACGAGGGGTAGGAACATCCTGTATTTTGCTAAAAGGAAAACGGAGAGAAAAATCAGGTTTTACTGAGGGGCGATCTGAAGATGTCCAGTGGTCTAATTTAAGAAAATGGGGATTGTAAAACGCTTTCGCGTTGTTTGTACCCTTATTCCTTATGCCTCCTTGGGGGTAATTAGGCGTCAAAGACTGTGATCCCTCTCGATCTATTCTATAAATTCCTTTTGTAAAGTTAGTTATTGCTTCCTAATTTTAGACCGAAAAAGTTACCTAACATGCTATATGTTACGTATAAAATAATTATGTAACACCGAATCACACATTTCAAACCAAACCCAATCAGAGTTGGTACAGAACAGAGAGTAGACAGAGTACATTCATTATAGATTATGATTACTGTTTTGCGTGACCCTGACCATCACTCCATTCATTTTCTCACTATAAAACACGAACATTGTACCCCTTTAATGCACACTTAGCAGCCTCATAAATAAATGATTAATAATTAATAACTAATTCCTGTATCAGATGTTGAGATACGAAACAAATTCCATTACCAATTAAATGCCCATTACCTGATCTCCAAAATTCCAGGTACCAACGTGACCATAAAAAACGAGTACAGCGACTCAGGGACATGATTTTAGGCACGAGCATTTTCCAACTAACATTTCAGCTGTACTCGTTTTTTCTGATCACGATGATACATGCATGCATATAATATTAATTATTTGTTTTTTGGAGAAGTAAGTAGGTAGGTACCTATCAACAGTCTATGAGACGGTGGGAGTCAAAATAAACCGGCGAAACTATAATGAGAATGATTATTGTTGATCTGAACTAAAGTAGAGAAATAAAAAAACAAGGAAAAAGAGCCGAAATCTTTTTTAACGTAGGTGCTACCCGTTTCTGAATTCCTTTCACTTATTTTTAAAATAAAAGTAGTGCCAAGAGATTCTTTGCAAGATTTAATTATAACCAGACACAATGAGCCGTCACTCGATTATTAACTAAAGCCGGCAACTTATTATCATTATTCTTAAATCACATTGCCAAATCCTTTTAGAAACAATGCCAAGCTCGATGCCAAGTATCAAAGGAAATTAAAATAAAACTGAGGTTTTTATTTCTTATTGTTAATATTAATAATATGATTTTTTTATAATTAAAGTAGACAAAGAAAGATTAGGTATCTTCAACGCAATAGGATTTATTATACTAAGGTTGACGTGTATCTGCGATTTACAGAAACGTATAGATTTTTGACCGATTTCTTCGATGTTTTTGAAAATCTAGGGTGGCCGTAACTTCACTTCCGGTCAAGGGTCATACATGTTTTTATCTCAAAAAAAATTGTAGATTATGAATCCGTTGAGAAATAGTTATTTACGTAAAGATTATGGAAAGTGATCTTTCCTGGAGGAGTAGGCAGATTTCAGGCTGACGCCGTAGGCGGAAGCCTGAAATCCTGCGAATCCAGAAGACACTTTACATGTGCATTACGTATTAATTTTTTTAGATGCTCGCAACGTATTTTCTGTATGTGACGTTAAACATTTTAATTAAAATTATCTAAACTGAAAAATGTGAGGAGCAACACGATAACATAATCAATAATATTCCGGCGAAATTTCACTTTCCAGAATATTCCGGTGAAATTTCGATCTCCCGGACTTCGAGTTTCCCGGACAAGTCGTAAAAATAAATTTTTCCTAAAGTTGACCGGAAAGGTTAACTTTCCGGTCGAGCGCCTAAAAAAGAAGTTACAGTGCTGCGAGATGTGCGAGGTTTCTTCATGATTTCTTACAGCTGAATCACGGGCTTTATCTAATTTTAATAGGGCTGTATTGTTTATAAATTTCATTATTACTGTGTTTAACTAATCGTCCATTTCACAGTCACTCAAAAAATGTTGCTTCGTCGGTTTGGAATCGGGTACATTCACCCCCAAAAATTGTATCAATCAAAATAAAAATATCGCCTAATTTAGCGTAAACTATTCTTCATTACCTTCTAGCAGAAGCTATAGGATGGTGCAAAGAGAATGAGGAAGGTCTATGCACCACGTGTACTAATTTTATCTGGAATATATTACGGCATATTCGCTTCGGTTAACATGCACAAGCACGCTCTCTACTTGGCGTTTCTTTCTATTTGGATTTGGATGTATTCCACCCACGTAGTTTCACTCTTGACTGCAGGTTCCCTTTTGACGGTTCAACTTTTAAAGGTAGAATTACAATTAACCAAAATCCGTTTAAAGAAATACCAGAGTCATAATTTATTTGTTATTAACTGTCCTTGCTCACATGTCGCATATCATTAGAAAGAAAGTACATTGTATAATATGGAGAAAGACAAAAGGACCCGTACGATTAAATGGAAAAGTGGACTCTCGGTGAATGTGGCTGAATTTTTGATAATTATGGTGTACTCCTCACGATTCTGAACAAAACTTGTCATTGCGCCAACCTCCAAAAATGGACAGTTTTTGCTGCGGATCGTCCCGAAGATAGAAATTTCCCATATTTTCCATATTTAAGGTTATTTATTACACACCGTAGGTCAGAGAATGTTGCGGTTGCCATATTTTTCTTTGTGTAATAACTTTTTTGTTTGAAATCCGATTTCAATTAACGTTTTTGTAGCAAAATCATGACACTTCAGCTTTTCATCAAACGTACAACAATGAATTAATCACTTTTAAGGATCTGAGAGAGTGGCACTTTTTTGTTTTTGAGATTGAACGCCCCTAAACTATGACCTTTAAAATTAAAAGAATAACGTTTTGGCTCTTTGCATTCGTAACGAGAAGATAGCGGGGTGGTTAGTTTAGTTTACTATTTTAAGGACTTTTATTCAACTAAGGAAATCAGACATGACTAGAACGAAATTGAGATTTACTTGTAAAATGTCTATATGGATTAGGAGGTGAAAAGCTGCGAAGAGTTGACAGACGTTTTGAATTTCACAAAAATTGTCGTTCAGACTCTCAACGACATTTTTTGTGAAATTCAAGATGTAGCTGAGACGAAAGAAAACAAAAAGTTTGAGGAACCCTTAAAATCCGTGGGGCAAACGGTTGGCAGACAGCCACAAAATTCTGCTTATTACGATAAAACTTTTGGTGCAAATGACGTGTTTTTCGTGTTTTATCCGGCTCCGCTGGTTTAAAAAAAAAGTTAAATCTAAAACGACGAGCAGTCAGTCATCTTTTGGTACGAATGTTGCGAACTTAAATGTTAAACCTTTGAGATGGCATAGCTTAGTGACATCGATTCTACTGAATAAAAACGTGCCTTCCCTTTAAAGAAACACCTCAAGGAAATGTTCGAGTTCTTGAAGATCCTTCAGTGGTCCACTTTTTATTACGCTTAATAAGAAAACCTAAAGTGTCAGGATTCGGCTACAGCAACGATAATATCAAAATAGAATCTCAAACAAAAAAGATTCTACATAAACAAACATATGGCAACATTCTCTGGTACGATTTTTTGCCAAGAGGGCACGAAATTTGAGGATATTTTATTTCACCCTTGAATGTGAGTACTTATTCTAAAGTCCTTAGAAAATGGGTGATCTTGAAATTTTTGGGCGTCATTTCAGTTACATATTCTATTCTACAGATTTATAGAAGAGCCGGCAAAAAGTAATTAAGGGGGGAGGGGGGTTGGCCTGCTATTAAAAATTTTCCTGCCTGCTTCTGTAGCATCAGCACGCCCCTGCTTTGATGTCCATCTTACGTTGGCTTTTTCATCAAGCAAGTGGTCAGCAAATATATAACGGTCTATAAAAGTCGGGTAAAGTGTAAAGTGTCTATTTTAAAACCATTCAGTGGAGGACGTGGACGAGATATTAATTGTCATTAATACCAGCATGATCCCAATAAGATAAATACGTTAAGTATTTTGAATACAACTCCACTGTACAATTCATGCATATAATAAATAACAAGCTTGGGTATGGCCCTATATTAAAGATTACATAACTTGAAAGTAAAGCTGCAGACATTAACGAAGTCGAATCAATAGTATTTATTTTTAAACGAAAAAGAGCCGTTCAAGGGAAGTGAAATTTATAAACTTTTAATGAATGGGCTAAAATAAACGAAAATCAATTCCAGAGAAGAGATAGGTATTAGCAGAACCATTTAGGGGCGTTCAAAAATGAAGCAGATTTACCAGTACATAGCTCCCTCCAATCTAAAACAGAACAGTGAACAGTACAAAGATAATCCATAATGAGCTAGATTTAGATAGGCCACTTGTTAATTACGCAGTCGCCGGAGGACTAAGTGACCCACCCAATATATTTCATAGCTAATATTATTGGTAATAAAGTGCCTAAGTTAAAACTGTAACTGTTAATAATGATAACTATAAATATAGTATATAATTAATAAGTATAATTGTTGGGTTAAAATCAACGTTATCTTCTACATACCTATACAGGTGGTGAATTTTTCGTTGCCCACCATTATGATGGGAACTCGGAAACCATAAAAGATGGAGAGTAGGTTAAATTATTAAAAAGTTGCGTTTTTCAAGCTGATTTAGAATTCTGTAAAGACTTCTCCTTTTGTAAAATTCGTAAAATCAGCCTAAACTTGAATGAAAAACATAATTGCAAGAAAGTACACCGACTTTTTCAATCTCTTATGACAGGTGGGAACAATTGAATTCAATGGTAACTTGCAGTAACCTCCCCACTTTTATATTTTAATGGTTAAAATTCATTTTACCTCTGGAGATGCAAAGTTTGCATTATATACTCAGATGTTTACGTAATACTCGTAAAATTTAATGGATCGCTGCGTACCTACGCAAACCTTCAGGCAATCATGTTATGCATCAAACATAAAAATACAGTGTTACAATCTAACAATGTTACGATTTATAATATTATTAGGTAGAGCCTATAATACCTACGTATTTCATGTATTATAATTCATAAATCATTAAATTTGTTTGCTTTTCCATCTCATGTTAACGCTAACATTTCCAGAGACAATAATATAGATAGGTAGGTAATTATAATTATTAATTTTGATATAGGTCAATTGTCTCAAAGTGGCACGAAATAGTTAGTGAAACCAGGGTTACATTTACTCCAAGTTTTGCAACCAATAATAAAACTTTAATTGTTAGTAATAATTAAAGTTTTATTATTGGTGGCAAGACTTAGAGTAAATCTAACCCTGGTTCCACTCCACTAATTATAATTATTGTTGTAACAATGTAAGCAGACCAAACTAATAAAACCTAAAGATAAAGTTAACACGAGATGGAAGAACCCAAGAACCGGCCGCAGTCCTCTGAACTGGAATTGTTTTTTAGGTAAGATACCTATCCTAGTATAGCAAGTTTGAGTAAGTATAAAGAAATTAAAATGTTTTGGTAGTACCACTACCACAATACATAATCACAACGGAAAGTCTATAATTAATATTAGAAAAAACAGGTGCGTTTGCATTATTAACGAGTGCAGTTATGCAGTCTGGTAACCTGTATCATCATAACGACATAACGCAAATGCATCCATTTGCCAAAATATGTTTGTCTTGCATAGAAGTGAACCAGCCTGTTTTACCTACAGTGAGTACAGTGATTCATGCACACACATTCCTTGCCAAATGTACACGTGTATACCATCTCAGATCATCGTTAGATAGATACATATTAACATTATTTTCCCTGTTTAGGTAATGTCGAAGTAGAAAAAATCAGAAAATCTTTAAGAGAAAAAATGACGTTTGATGACCATGTTCACTGTCAATTTTTTCAGATTTTTATCTTGATAATTGAGAAAGTTATTGGGGCGTACATAGTCTCGTTGTCACCCGGTATACACTGCTTTTGAAAAGTAAGGAATAAAGTCAAGAAATTTTTTGAGAGGAATGTTTCGGAAATATCCTCGGATAGGATAGGTCAACCTTATTTTTTTGAGGCGCATTCGATGGTGTACTCTGATATTTTTTTGCACTTCCGGTTTAACCGGAAATGACCCTAATTTTGATTTTTCAAACGCGATCATACTTTTTTCTCAACGGATTCGGAATCTACGATTTTTCTGAGCTAGAAACATGTGTCATACCTGATCGGAAGCAGAGTCACGGTCACCCTAGATTTTCAAAACATCGAAAAACGAGATTTTTGAAAAACGAAAATACACGTCAACTTTATTTTTTTGATGCCAATCCAAATGCCCGATTACATTTACTTAATTTTTTGCAACTTTGACAGGTTTTTAACACTCATAAATCTAAAATAAATAAAAAGAAAAAAAAAGTATAATTGTGCTTTTCATAAATCTCAATTTTTCACCGATTTCTTCGATGTTTTTGAAAATCTAGGGTGGCCGTGACTCCACTTCCGGCCAGGCATGACATGTTTCTAACTCGGAACAAATCGTAGATTTCGAATCCGTTGAGAAAAAAGGATGCTGCCATTTGAAAAATAAAAATTAGGGTCATTTCCGGTTAAACCGGAAGTGCAAAAAAATGTCAGAGTACACCATCGGATGCGCCTCAAAAAAATAAGGTTGACCTGTCCGAGGATATTTCCGAAATATTCCTCTGGAAAAAGTTCTTGAATTTATTCCTTGCTTTTGAAAAGCAATGTCTCAATGGCAGCCTGCAGCCATATTCTAACGAACACAAGAGCAATGTGAGTCAGGCTTTTTATAGAACATTCGGTTTTGGCCGCTGATGTATATGTATAAGGAGACAGTAAGATCATGGAGGATCATGTTTTGTTGCATATTATTTTTCTTCGGTTTTTTCACCCTCATGGCAGGAATTTCGATGTAGATGGCGAAAATTCACTAATATTTTCAGTTCTTCGGTAATTTTCTCTCGAAACATTTGTGGCACTAACTGATTATAGGTACATTGGAAGCTACACTAAATTTCGAAATCTTAGCTCAGAGTTGGGGGTAATTTTTGGAGTGGACCCCACTAGTGCTATTATTTTATAGCTAGAGAACCAAAAATCTATTCTAGGTAAAAACTGATTGTTGCATACGTTGCAATAATGAGTTGCCATTCCATTCATCATTCAGATAAAATGCCCAAGTCGTTCTTGTCACTGTTGGCGTGATTGTGCAATATATTTTTACTCTGCTTTATTTTAGAATAAATTGAGTAATAAATCACAGCGGATGGCGAAAGTTACCTTTTCCAAATAAAATGAAGAAATGTCATGGAGCCACAACTTATTACCTCTCCACCTTGCAAATAATTTTGTCACCCCATACAATAATAAATAAGGCGTAAATCAAATCGTACAAAGGTAGTTTTAATGATTTACTCAGCTACGCCGGTGCGTAGCAATGCGAAACAGTTTTCGATCATTCAATTTCATTGTATACAATGTAATAATTTCGTCTCAAATAAAGGTCGTATACATACAGTGCTATTTTATATCATTGAATTCGGAAGGAAATTGGCTTTAAAACGATGTAAAGTCTTTTTAACGAACGGTGAGGTTGTGTGAGCCAGGCTTTTTTATTTCTGTTGGTTTGTAAACGGCACTTCAGTTTCTCAAAATTCCTGTCAGTGTCAATCAACAGTAGCAATATTGAGGTTGGAAGGGATCATTGTTGTTAAATTATTGTCCATCATTGCTTTTACTTTCTGAAATCCCGTTTACAAACCAACAGAAACGAAGCCTAACTAACACACACACGCGTCCGTTAGAAAGTGTCGGGACTTCATGAATTTGTTATTTGAAAATTTGAAATTGGGGTTGGTACAAGGACGTGCACCGTAAAATTTTACCGATCGCTGATTTAAGAGTGCCCTTCTTCATATAGAAATCACCCTGTCCGAGCAAATTTTCATAATATTTAATATTTAAAGTTTTCAATGGAACGCTCTGTAGGTAGGTATACCACCTAAATTTTACATTTTTAAACATCCTATAAAAAGCAATCAATTTCATGGAGAATGGCCATTTTAACGTCAAAATAATAAAGATGGTTATTACAGGAAGTAGGAAATTGCAATTAATTTACGAGTGTCGAAATTGGTATTCTAAAAATAAAATGTGGAAGCAGGAGGCTGTTTTGATGGAGTTCCTGAACGCGAACTCATTATGGGAAGATCCTTGGAACAAAAGTAAATATTACAACAGCGGCACGTTCATGAGTGTCATTAATTTCTCAGATCTCCTAAAAGAGTTGTCAATTCGGCCATATTCCAAATAATAAATGATCCGCCTTCGTCTGGAAATTGTGAAATAAAATCATTTATCACCAAGATGAAGAACTTCGATATTATAAAATGTCAGATTTAATTATTAGAGAGGGAGATTCATTCAATATTCAGTGGCGCGCCTATACAGAAATTACTCAAAGGGGGGGCTCAAAAGAGTAAAATGAAGGGTAAAGCTTATACTTAAATCAATATAGGTACGTCGGTATATTGCGATTTTCACGGCGCTTCCGGTCAAATATGACATGTTTGAAAAAAACGTATTTGTCCAGTTCGTAAACTGGATACGCATTGTTTACAGATGATGTATTTTTAAATTTTACAGCATGTGGATAAAAAATATCGCTTAGTTCATGAACTGGAAATTACTGTTCCCCGATGCTGTACCAGCATACTACGTAGGTAGGACTATTCAGGAAGATATTTTGGATCAGGGAACAGTTCACGAACTGGACAAAAATCTTGTCCAGATACTGTAAAATTTAAAAAATACAGTGTCTGGGACCAGGTCATGAACTGCAATCTGGGGGGGCTGATCACTAGTGGAATTAGTTGTACATCCGGCTTGGAATTAATTCCGGAATTATTCTGGAATTTATGGAATTTAAAAGGAAATAATGGAATTAGTTGGAATTAGCCGGAATTAGTTGGAATTAGTTGGAATTAGCTGGAATTAGTTGGAATTAGCTGGAATTATTTGGAATTAACTGGAATTATTATGGAATTATTTGGAATTGATATGGAATTAATAAGGAATTATTTGGAATTGATAAGTACATCATTTAAAAGGAATTAACCCTTTCGCGACGGGAGCCGGACGGATCCGCAAAAATTTACCGTGATCTTCTACCGGGAATCGGATATCTACGCAAGGCTGGATATGGGGTTTAACACCGAAGCCGGACGGACCCGCTTATACTATGGGTCCATTACCCCTACTACGACTTGTCCCAACGGTCGCAACTGGCTAAGATCGTTTTTTGCGCATGGGTGATTCAATGCGGTGCATGCCAATGGGGTACTTTTTCGTTCATTTACGCTGTGTGGGAGGGTATTGCGGTGCTGATTTCCGTGTTTCGTCATGGTGCAACAGGAATAAAATTATAACTCATATAATAAAAATTTCGACATACATAATAAACCTAATAGTACCCCGTGTCGTGACGGGAAGCGTACGTATCCGACAACATTATGGTCACCCGGGGGATGGAAAGCGTACGCATCCGCAAGGCCTTCCGCAGCCGTCTGTGAGGCTCGGCCGTTCAAAACTTATGCCGTCCCGAAAGGGTTAAAGGAATTAGTTGGAATTAATGGAACTAAATCGGAATTAGTGGAATTAATGGAATTAGAATGGAATTAATGGAACTAAATTGGAATTAATGGAATTAGAATGGAATTAATGGAATTAGAATGGAATTAAAGGAATTAGCTGGAATTAGGTGGAATTATCTGGAATTAGTTGGAATTAAGTGGAATTATTTGGAATTGATAAGTATATCATTTAAAAGGAATTAAAGGAATTAGTTGGAATTAGCTGGAATTAGTTGGAATTAGTTGGAATTATTTGGAATTAATATGGAATTGTTTGGAATTAATGGAACTAAATCGGAATTTGTGGAAGTAGAATGGAATTAATGGAATTAATGGAATTATTGGAATTAATTCCCGATTGGAATTAATTGTACACAATTTTTTTGAGTGATCAACTGCAATCCACTTCACGAACTGTCCAGTTAAATACACCAAATATGCGCGACATATACACGGCGGTAAATTTTCGTAGCCCACCACTAATTCGAAAACCATAAGAGATCGAGAGTGATTAAGAATTTCCAGATATCTTTAGTGATGTGAAAGGCGAAAGTTTCCAACCGAATATTTGCGAAAGTTGCGAATATTTCGGAAACTTTCGGCACAAAAAAAACGAATATTCGCAAAATTCCGAATTTTCGCGAAACATTCCATGAAATGTTCGCGCGAATATTCGACGAAACATACGCCTTTAATCGACAATTTGCGCAACAACACGAGCATACACGAAATTTTATGGGAAACCGCCCGGCGCCGATCGATGCACGTTAACTTTTTGAGTATACGCCTTTGAAGGGGCGTAACTCCCCTATAAAGCATTTTCGGAAATTCTGCAGCTCAAAATATGAAAAAAAGTTCCGATAAACATGGGTCCGGAAATCGCTCCTAAGGGGGCTAGGGCCCCCTGAAGGGGGCGCTCAAATTCGATTTTGATTTTGTCAATTATTAAGTTTTTGTATACTATCTCCCAGTAAGAAATAAACTTTGGCGTCCTAGACGTAACATTGATGCAATGTTAATAAGTACAGGAAGAATTTAATGTTGTAGCGCAACATAGCATCAACCTTCCATAAAGATTTTGACGATATATTTCAAATCTGCAACATTGCTTTAAAGTTGACTGACAACCCCTGCACAACCTTCACGTGTGACGCTTTGGCAACCTCCCCGGCTCGTTGCTTTAATCTCCCAAGACAACATTCTAACTGCACAATCGCTAACCGTCTAATCAGTAGCGATCGAACATCGATCAAGCGATGCAAGTCAACATGGTCATCGAATGCAGAAGTGAAATTTCCCAATTTTTTCGGAATTTCTAAGTTCCTATACCTACATTATATCTAAATTCAGTGTTTGTTTTTGTATTTTTCGGTGGAGTGGCATATTGTGTTGTACCTACTACATGGCGTATGGTCACAGTAAGATACCTTGTCGGTATAAGTACCTAACCTCAGAGTGTTATCTGATATAAGTAATATTGCAAATTGTCTTCATTGACATTATGCATTTATGAGGCTTAGTGAAGGTGGTGCCGTGCACGCAATATGATTGATTGGCTCATATAAAGCGTGTCCCAAAAAAAACCGAACGATTTATTTTTGGTTATAACTTTATTATTATTGGAGCGATTTTCCCCAATTTTATACGAGACGTAGTCAAAAGATTTTGGTTATAACTTTATTATTATTGGAGCGATTTTCCACAATTTTATACGAGACGTAGTCAAAAGATGAGGCTTTTAGAATCGGCAACCACTTTCCAGATGGCACCACTAATACATTTTTTATGGCAGTTTTCTACAAGGCCACTATTTGATTGGCTGGAGTTGAACCATCTGTGAAGCGATCAAAATGAAAATAGTGTAAGCTTAAAAGCCAATCCTTTTCTCTTCCAAAGCAACTTTACAAAATTTTATTCTGAACCTTCATGATTAATTTACAAATTTTTCTGTGATGCTCTAAAACGGATTTTTTAAGATTTATTTGATATTAATTCGCTACCGATCTTGAGAAAATTTTCAGAATCCTTAGTAACACCATAAATCTTTCGTAAAATAACGTTAGGTACTTGTGCAGGAATTTAACTTAGGTATTAGATCGTTATACAAAATGTTAAAATAAATGAAACCCAAAAAAAAGGTCAAACATTGATTTGTTTGTGAACTGGACAAGTTGTTCTTCAGCTTATTATGACTGTTATAAAGCACATATTTGGTTTATTTTAAAATCCAGAATTGTTGTTTATTCCAATCCAGCCTATGGAAACACTGGACAACTTCGGTGGAAAAATGCACTATCACTAGAAACACCCCACTACACCGAAACACTTGATTTACACTGCTGACGCGTTTCGAACACAATGTGCTCATTATCAAAGCCGAAGCTAAAACAACCTACCTGTCTAGAAACTGAAATATTTATAGGCCCACCCGCGTAGCTCCGCCCCTCGCCTGATCTCGATAGACCAATCACAGGTCGAGAAATGGTCACGCAAGGGTGAACACGTATAAATACAACAAGTCCTACTTAAAGTAGCGTAAACAGAGATGAATATGCGATCGGGCCTGTATCAGCGTTCATAAGCCTATCTCTAGACTTATGAATTGTGATACTCTCCCAAGCGTCGAGCATCTGCATCTTGTTAACGCTACAAACTAACTTAATATTATCCCTTATTCTATGGTCATTGTGTAAAGCATGTAGGGCAACACTAGATTTCTCAGTTCTGCCATATTTAAGGTGGGCTAAGTGCTCCTTAAATCTGGTGCTGATAGACCTTCGTGTTTGACCTACATACTTTAGATCACAATTTTGACAATTGATTTCGTATATACCAGATTTTTCGCTATTCCCTACTTTATCTTTCGGGTTGCCTAAAAGGTTTTTCAGTTTGTTTTCGGATCTGAAAACTGTCCTTAAATTTTGTTGGGCAAAAAACCTTGTCAAACCTCTTGTCAACTGAGAACTGGGCCTATAAATATTTCAGTTTCTAGACAGGTAGGTTGTTTTAGCTTCGGCTTTGATAATGAGCACATTGTGTTCGAAACGCGTCAGCAGTGTAAATCAAGTGTTTCGGTGTAGTGGGGTGTTTCTAGTGATAGTCCAATCCAGCCTGTTGTCTGTAGCCGCTTTTAGTGCTAACATTTTTTACTAATTACAATTTCATATTATTCTCGTTAATTTTTGAATCAAATGTGTTCATAAAAATTTGCTAAGGTGGCGCCATCTGCAAAGTGACATCATTTTGTGAAATATTGATGGTGTTACTTAGGATTCTGCGAATTTTGTCAAGATCGGTGGCCAAATAAAAAATAAATCTTCAAAAATCCTTGTTTTAAAGCATCACAAAAAAAATTATAAATGGATCAAGAACGGTCAGAATGAAATTTTGTAAAGTTGGTTTAGAAAAGAAAATCATTAGCTTCCATCCTACACTAATTTCATTTTGATCGGTTCACAGATGGTTCAACTCCAGCCGATCAAAAACTGTTCTTGTAAAAAACTGCCGCAAAAAATTTATTAGTGGCGCCATCTGGAAAATCGTTGCAGATTCTAAAAGCCTCATCTTTTGGCTACGTCCCGTATAAAACTGAGGAAAATCGGTCCCATAATAATAAAGTTATAACCAAAAATAAATCGTTCGGTTTTTTTTGGGACACCCTTTATAATATAATAAATTTCTATTTCTATTAAAAAATACAGAGTATTAGAATCCCTATTGCAAGTTAGTAAATCAAAACCTTGCAGCAACATTGCACACAAGTAAATCAACAGATATTGCTTTATGATCCCTATGTGATATTGAGGCAAGGTTGTATATGCAACATTGCAGCATTGTTGACATAACGTTGACGCGGTTTGAAGGTTGTTGCAGTGGGATGTCCTGCAAGGGACATAGAGCGTCGTGGCAACATTGACGCAATAATATATCAAGGAAAAACCCAACATTGCACGGTTCAAAAATAAGTTGCTGGTACATTGTATCAACATAGATTTTCTTACTGGGCTAACATCGATAAGCAACATTAGATTACTTTAGATACTAATTTTTAAAATCCGTTCAGTTTTGCAATTTAACAAAAATCGTTTGATAAGCCTAGGAAATGCAAATGGATCTTTAAATCTAATTTTTTGAAAACGGTAGATCCTACGCTGTTAACAGAGAGGCTTTTTTATGTAATTTTAGTCAGGAAACCATATTCCGGTGAGAAATTGTCTAAGAAATAACACGTAAAAAAATTTGGGTGGGGAAAGCTGAAGCCCCCCCTATTTTCCACGCCCCTGGTTGAATCTGCTTTTGGTAGATACCATAATCTGATGGCGCTTACTGATGTTAGATAATGTGCAAAAATTCGTCACTGTATCTTAAGCGGTTCCTGATTTATTCGATAAAAACCGAATTTGAGGCGCCCCCTTCAGAAGGCCGTAGCCCCCTTAGGAACGATTTCCGGATACATGTTTATAGGAACTTTTTTGCATATTTTGAGCTGCAGAATCACCCCCGCAATATTTCATCGTTATTTCCGGACTCCCTGTATGTCCATCGGAACTTTTCATCCTAGAATGCTGTAAGGAATAACGTCCCGGAGTTAGGACTATGAATATAGGAACACCCTGTATTACCTTTATACTGTATTTTTTTACTTGTTTATGTTGTTCCTTTGACTAAATAAAACGTCCTTAAATTTCCATAAATTCCCGAAAGTTTCGGAAATATTGGCAACATTCGAAAATTTCCGAAATTTTACATCACTAGATATCTTGATCCGTTCCTGAGTTATCTAGAAAAAACTGAAAATCGCGGTTTTAAACGGTATTACAAGAGATTGAAAAAATCGGTGTACTTTTTTGCAATTATTTCCATCAAAGTTTAAGCTGATTTTATAAAATTATTCATATCAATTTTCAAATTTATTTCAAAAGTCCATGTTGACAACATTTTCGAAAATCTAATTTTTGTGTGTATCCATCAAGGTGTTAAAATTCAGTATGACGATCATAAGAAAAAGGAAAGTTGATGGTCGTTCCTCAAAATCTAGAAGACCTAGAGAATTTCTGTCAATGCTGTTGAGTTGACAGTTAACAAAAATATAAAAGTCCCAAGTTTCATTTAATTACCACCAATCGTTAGAAAGATGAATTTTTCTATAAAATCGCGACTTTTAGTTTTTTGAGGATAACTCCAGGGTAAATCTAGATAAAGTAGAGTTCTTTATAGATATGCTGATACACTCTCACGATTCCTTTATCATGAAGCATATGCTTCGGCACTACTACTAGGTGCAGATTAAATCGGCACCTAAAACCACCAAGCGCACGTCAATATATGAATAAACATCTACAGGGATACACATCGCATTGATATACATCTTCCCTTGGCCTTTTTTTCAGCGGATGAAAAACTGCATAACAGGAACCATCATAACAGGAACAATACAAAAAATCCCGCCGAATATCTGCAAAACTTCGGTTGAAAATAAAACCAGTATTCAATTGTCACCTCCATGACCCAATGTGTTTGTCCGTAAATAGATAGAAATCACGTTGGCTTTGTTCCAGCACCAAATGTGCTTAGAATAAAAAAGAACGAAGTAGTATCGGCCAAAGAATAAAATAAGGATGGATCTGTGTTCATCCTTTCTATTGAACAAACAATTCCACAAGAGTTATGGGTCCATTTTTATTGGTTTTTGGTTTTATAGAAGGAATAAACAGAAAAAAGCCGATTTTAAAATGAGTGCGTTGCTTTCAATTTAGCCTACAGACTTAAGTGTACCTACTACTTTGCAAAGTTAGTTTAAAAAGATTCTATGATTATTATTATTATTATAATTGTAGGCATCAGTGTTGCTGGTATCTTCTATCTTCTTATAACGACTTTTTTGGGCTCGGATTTTTTCCGTTATTTTTGGTTTGCCAACGCCAAACTCCTTATGATGTCTTAGTGCTTTCGATTTCATAATAAAAATTGAAGTATTCTTGAAATATTTGCCTAGCAACATTTCAAAACGGCTGCTCCTGATTGATGGAAATCCCATTTAAAGTCAAGTCTAACTTTAAGGATCTTTAACATATGAAATCAACGAATCGGCCCTTATAGGTAGTTAATTAGGTTAGGTAACTTTGTCAATTGATTCCGCTTTATTGTATTGCAAATACATACATAATAGAGAATGGACGCAGATATGTATAGTAGTTGATAGTAATCTATTGTTAACGACTGGAGTTCAAAATAACCGAAGCACCTGTCGCCATTGTTTCAGACACCGGAGTGCCATCTCTGTTCAAATTGTCGCCATGGAATGAGTGTAGGATTACAATGCGGTCTACGGATTGTATTATGGAATTACTGAACAGCTATTGTACAACTGCTCTTAATTAAAACGCCTAATTTGATTCAGTCTGTGCCTTCAGGACAACATAATAATAAAATCAATAAATTTTGTACCCGAACTAGAGACCTGACCTGACAATCAGCTTATTTACAATCATCAGTCCAGCAGAGTTAGAATAGTTGAGAAATTGAACTGAAAAAACTAAAAAAGGTAATATTGTGCACAAGTTGTAAATACTTGCAAATAATTGGTTTATTTTGTATTTACGTGTCCCTACATCCTGATATCTAAGATTCCTTTCTATTATTAAACGACTCAATAGCAATAGCCATAAAACACAAAAAATGGGCAGCTACGGAAGCGGCTCGAACCTCCCCACTTGGTGAATGATCCAATCATATCATCTATAAATTTCATTCCGGGAACTTTTCAAAATTTTAATATTTTAATGCCAAAAGGGGCACTAAGTTAAATTTGATTGCATTTTTAGAAACTGAATTTGAAGACTTTCACGTGCTGATAAAACAAATGGTGGTCATCTTTCAAATTTCATAGATGACATGCTAAAAAGGCACTTGTGATTAGCCGATTGCCACCAAAATGAAGTAAATTTTTCTACTTGCTTACCGAAATTTCACTCCGCCAACCTTAAAGCGTTTTCTGTGATTTTTTTAAATTTTAAGACTTTTCCCGAAATGGCACTAAGTTTTATTCAAATTTTAAAGTTGATATGCCAAAATAGCTCCTGCTGTTCGCCGATTGCCACCAGAATTAAATGAGCTGTTTAGCGAGTAATGGTATCTCTATCTACCAAACAGCTAAATCGATCCAGTAGTTGTGTTATTTAATGTTTCTTCGAAATTTTGAATTTTTTAACTTTATGCCAAAAAGACGCTAAGTGTAAATACACGTTTAGATACAGAATTTCAAGACCTTTCATGGGCTGATAAGAAAAATGGTGTTCATCAGTCAAATTTGATAGTTGAGATGCCAGAAAGGCTTTTGGCGTTTGCGGATTGGCGACAAAGTTAACTGGGCTCACCAGAAGGCCAACATTAACTCCCATTCCAAATTTTATTAAAATCTTCCACAGGAATCTTCCACAGGTTTCGAGACAAGTTGCCCACTTACATACATACAGGGTAGGTAATTTTTCTATGCTCACCATTAGTATCTCGGAAACCATAATAGATGGAGAGTAGTTTAAATGGACAAAAATTGCGCTATTTCTTGGTGATTAAGATTCTGAAAAGAATTCCCCGATATTTTTATTAATTCCTGAGTTATCACAAAAAATCTGAAAATTGACAATTTAAAGTTTGATCCTAAAGTTTGATGTTATTTAAATGAAACTCGGAACTTTTATATTTTTGAATGGCATCGACAGAAATTTTTTAGGCCTTCTAGATTTTGAATGACGACAGTCAACTTTTGATTCTTTTATGGCCGCCATATTGAATTTTGACACCACCAAATACACAATACACAAAAAAATTGGCTTTTCAAAAATGTAGTTAACTTGAACTTGACCGATGTCAGATTTTGAAAATTGGTCGACTTTTTCGTGATCCTGGGACCTCGAAAAGTATTTCGAATTTTGGATTGCAGTAACCTCACATTTTTTAATTGGTTGTGGGGAGGTTAAAAAGGATAATAAAAATTCAAGTACATCAATAGTTTGAACAGATCGACTAGATGTGATTGAACGAAATTTACGGGCACGTTTTAGATGTAACTTTTATCTGCACACAATTCAACGAACTCTCGGGATTAAAACCTCCACAAAAATTTCTGAATTGCCCTCTTAATTCAAAGCAAGTGCTTCTAGCAAAAAGTCCAAATCAATATCATATAATGAAACCCGAAGTAGGAATGACTCTACTGATGTTTGTACAAAAATGAATAATAACCGAAGCTCGATTTGAACTAATTATTTGGCAACTTCTGCTTTGAAAATGGTATATTTTGTAGAAAAAATAGATGCGTAATGATAAGCTATTTGAGTTTTAATTAGTGATTTTTTGTCGTTTGTCGTTAAAAGTGCATTTTTATTTTTTACTGCGGTAGTAAAATGCTACTTTTTACTGCCTAGGCAGGTGTGCCGCATACTTAAATTCAATCGTTTTTGAGTAACTCCCCTACACGAGCCCCCCCCCCCCCCCTACACGAGCCGTCCATGTGAGCTCATAGTAATTCTAGATTATGCACTAACGGTTGGCGTTCACAGATTTTCGATATTATTAATGACATAAATGGACTTCGTCGCACCTTTCGGACACTCTGTATACAATATAATAATAAACTGGTTGAAAGCTTGGTCCATTTTTCAAAGAGGAACTGATGTTTGATTACACAAGGTAGTTTCACAGTCTCCTTCCACAAAATTTACTTATTGTTTAGGACGCGTTTCGGAGTGTTACTCCATCTTCAGCTATAAAAGAAATTAACACAAAATACAAAACAATTGCCTGGAAAATGAAAAAACGTTTGGGTCAAAGAAAAATAACAGCTTTTGGGTCACACTGTGTTACACAGTGTTATTTTTCTTTGACCCAAACGTTTTTTCATTTTCCAGGCAACTGTTTTGTATTTTGTGTTAATTTCTTTTATAGCTGAAGATGGAGTAACACTCCGAAACGCGTCCTAAACAGTAAGTAAATTTTGTGGAACGAGACTGTGAAACTACCTTGTGTAATAAATAATAAACTGGTTTCATAACATTTTCTGAAATGATGGGGACACTCTAAGATGTCATAAAAAGTCCCAAAGAATCCCGAGTCGGGTTTGGCCGTACCTAATGGCCGAAGAAGTGGTTCAACAGTGAAAATTCTCAAAATTAATATTTATCCCACCAATTATTTTTTAATCTTAATATACTATTGCAGTTAGCTTTTAGGAATATTTTGCCACAGGCGCCCGAGCGACCGACCACTCCGATCAGTCGAATAATATATTCTTTACTATATCTTTTCAGAGAATTGACCTCTTTTTTCGAAAAAATGGCACTAAGGTTTTCGGCTTGAAAAACAATCAGCTATCACATCCGCTAACAAAAATGTACAGTTATACATAGGTTTTTTTCCGGCACCGTTTTTTGACCAAAAGGACAAAATGTGTGAATACATTTTTAGAAGCAGAATTCCTTGAGCTTTCATATGGTGACGCTAAAAATGGGTATTTGCATTTAAATTTTTAAAGTTGATGTACCAAAATAGCACTTCCCAAAGCTCCTCCGAAATCCTAAGATGCCCACATTCCAAATTGCAGCTAGATCGATCCAGTAGTTTAGGCTGTAGCGTGTTTCTAGACACAGACATTTTTTCAAAAACCACTTTTTTGAGTTCGCAGTATCCTAAAACGTAAAGATTTGATGTTTTTGCCGATTCGATTTTTCTGAATTTTTCGATCGATTCCAGTAACTGCTCCGCGGAGCGTAGAAGTTAAAAAGCAGAAAAATCCAAAGTGAGTAACACAAATGTCGACCAGAAATACATTCACTAGCCTATTCTGAATGGTTGAGAATATATTTAGGACGAAAGCATCCAGTTAGAGTTACGGTCAGGTTACGGCGGCACAAACATGAATAATTCAAATGAATGGATCCCAAACACGGTATACGCAGGACTGAGATAAGGTGGGTTAAAATACTGCAAAAAGTATGAATCCTATTCTCGCAAAATGGGCATTCCAAGAACACGGTGGCTGCACTCTGCAGGAAGAGTTAATTTTTGCTTTTCTTTCACGAGTTAACTTGATGTTATAAAGCCAAAAACAGATGAAATTAAGTAAAACCAAACAAGACCAGAATAGATTTGGTTCTTGTATAGCTCATCCACATGTTCTGTAAATATTTTGCATTCTTAGTACATAACGTTAACTTATGAAAAGAATAAAGTAGGTCACCGGTGAACATTGTTTATGCCTTGTCTTTGCCTTGATCGTCAGTGAATTTACAGATATCGAACGCCCAACGGAAATCCCCTTTGAAAGAATTTTTCTCTTACTCCTTTTCAATACATCTTTAATTAACGCCGGATTGAAACGTTGGTTCTGAAGTGAGGATTGAGTCCAGCACGGTTCACTTCAAACAGGCGTTGTATTAATTATTTCAGACGGCTGGCCTTTATCCTCGCATTCAGTACACTCCAGAAAGTAATGCTTAATAAATAATAAAGACCCTTATCCTTTTTGGTCCATCTGATGCAAATGACAATCATAAAATAGATGTTGCAAAGTAGGTAACATGTAACATGTTTTACAAATTATGATTCCCTTCAGATTCTTTAGTACCTAATTAGAGTAACTCGCTACTGGATACTGGATACTGGATTAATTATTTTACAATATTATATACTCGAGTTTAGAAACCGTTTTAGATAGAAGATAGGGCTTTGAAATTTGGCACGTACCTAGTTGAGAGAGGGAAAACGATGCTGATTGTCGTTTGCGCCAAGTTTAGCTTAGCGTCGAGCTTAACGTCTTTAGTAGTGACATCCACCCATTGCACCAAAGAAAAATTAAATTTTGGTAGCATCGAGTTGCAGTGGAGATTTAATAGTAGACTTAGACTACAAACCGAGGTGAAGAAGTGTTTCATTACAGCGCACGAAGGGCAAGATTGATCGACCGAGGAGCACGATTCCGAGGTCAGCGATAAGCCCGACGCTGGAATGAAACAGTTCATCGAGGTTTGTATACTATTTTAGTCACAATCGGGAAGTAATCGTTTAAATACTTAAAAGATAAAGTTTAAAAATAACTATTTTGAATGAAAAGGAAAAAAAAAGGCGGTCTCGGAGACGGCAGGAACTTCTACGCCGCACTGCATTGGATTAATAACAGCAGCATTTATTAAATTTTTAAATATTTAAAATAAGAAAGTTGCTATGCCAAAAGGGCACTTCGGGTTGACTGATCGGCTTCAAAATCTAATCAGCTCCTCTCCCGCACAGACAATAAAATAAATTGCCACTAAAATGACATTTTTCGAAAAAATGGCACTAAGGTTTTCGGCTTGAAAAAAAATCAGTTATCAAATCCGGTAATAAAAATATACATTTATGCATAGTTTTTTTTCACGGCACCATTTTTTGGTCAAAAGGGCCCAAGTGTGAATACATTTTTAGAAGCAGAATTTGAAGAGCATTCATATGGTAATGCGAAAAATGGGGGTTTGTATTTAAATTTTTAAAGTTGATGTGCCAAAAAGGCACTTTCCGTGAGCCGGTGTAGCCCAGATTCTAATCAGCACCTACAAATCTCCCACTGAATATGTGTGCCAAATTTCATCAAAATCAGTTCAGTAGTTTCGGCTGTAGCGTGTCCACAGACATACGGACAGACACACGGACAGACACACGGACAGACACACACACAGACACACAGACACACATTTTTCAAAAATAGGTTTTTTGGGTTCCTGGGACCCCGAAACGTAAAGATTTGATGTCAGTTCAATTTCGAATTTTTGATCTTTTTTATACAGGGTGATTCACGTAGACCGTTCGTTAGAAGTTTTTCCACTTCCCAATGGAATAGAAATTTGAAATTTGGTACTCGGCCATTATCGACAATTCTGAATTCACCTAAAATATTGGCAAGATTCCGTCACTTCCGGTTTCGCCGGAAATGATACCAACTTTATTATTTTAAATAGAACCCTATAATTTTGATTGCATATTTAAGATCGTCTTTTCAGACTGACTATTTTTTATCTGGGTTATCTTCATCTACCTGTCATAGTTTTTGACTTATGTCAATTTTTTCGTTCAAAATGTCATATGCAAGAGTTGCTTTAAAAAATCGCAGCTCCGAAACGCTTTGCAATGATGAAACGAGTTTTTTTACAATCGATAGCGAAGGAATCAGAGAATCTTTTGAGTGGTCAGCAATCTACGAACATAGCTTCAAACGTTCACAATTACCATTCAAAGTTGACGATGACAAAATGTGGAAAAGTCGATTTTTTCAAATGGAACGTACTATTTTTGGCAACGGCAATCGATAGAGCGCTAAATTTTAGAGGCAGTTTCATCAACAGGTCCTATACCCTCTACTTATCAATTCTGAGTTATTTACGAAAAAAGATATTCTGAAAAAAATATGAGTTATCGGAAATTGAGTAGGCTTTGGAAAATTTGGCACGGCAAAAAGTGACATTTTCATTGTTGGTATTAATAATTGTTGGCTTAATTTTGGCCTTACAACAACGGCGGACTACACGAATGAAGTTGTTTTTGATTTATGTGTGATTTATGGTCAAAATTACAGCAAAATAAGAACGATTTTTTAACAAAAAATACTCTCAAGACAACTTCTTTCATTTTATAACTTGTTCTGCCTACAATTCGGTCATTTTGACCATAAGTCACAAATAAATCAAAAACAACTTCATTCGTGTAGCCCACAATTTATTGTTGTAAGACCAGCATTAAGCGAACAATTATTAATACTAACAATGAAAATGTCACTTTTTGACATGTAACAAATTTTCCAAAGCCTACTCAATTTCCGATAACTCATAATTTTTTCAGAATATATTTTTTCGTAAATAACTCAGAATTGATAAGTAGAGGGTATAGGACATGTTGATGAAACTGCCCCTAAAATTTAGCGCTCTATCGATTGCCGTTGTCAAAAATAGCACGTTCCATTTGAAAAAATCGACTTTTCCACATTTTGTCATCGTCAACTTTGAATAGTAATTGTGAACGTTTAAAGCTATGTTCGTAGATTGCTGACCACTCAAAAGATTCTCTGATTCCTTCGCTATCGATTGTAAAAAATCTCATTTCATTATTGCAAAGCGTTTAGGAGCTGTGATTTTTTAAAGCAACTCTTGCATGTGACATTTTGAAAGAAAAAATTGACATAAGTCAAAAACTATGACAGGTAGATGAAGACAACCCAGATAAGAAATACTCAGTTTGAAAAGACGATCTTAAATATGTAATGAAAATTATAGGGTTCCATTTAAAATAACAAAGTTGGTATCATTTCCGGCTAAACCGGAAGTGACGGAATCTTGCCAATATTTTAGGTGAATTCAGAATTGTCGATAATGGCCGAGTACCAAATTTCAAATTTCTATTCCACTGGGAAGTGGAAAAATTTCTAACGAACGGTCTACGTGAATCACCCTGTATACTGCTCCGCCTTGAGCGTAGAAGTTAAAATTCCGCTTGCATGAAAAATTTTGACATTATTACCTATGACATAGATAGAAGTGATGGTTGACAATGACAATAGCCTACTCCAAACTGTTTATTAAACAGGCAGTTGGCAAATTAGAGTCAGATTGTGAATAAACCTTTTAATTCTACAGTTGCATAGGAAAATTTGTGTACCTACATAATATGAGTGAAGAATTAATTAATATGGACATTATGGAAACACTGGACAACTTCAGTGGAAAAATGCACTAGCTTCGGCTTTGATAATGAGCACATTGTGTTCGAAACGCGTCAGCAGTGAAATTCAAGTGTTTCGGTGTACTGGGGTGTTTCTAGTGATAGTGAATATGGACATAATAATTCATATCAATTTTCTGTAAGTAGGTAATTTCAAAAGAAAATGGCTGGATCAGATAAAATATTATGAGGCTCTTATTGCTTCTAAAAAGAATTGAAACAGAACCCTATATTAATCTGAAGGGGTAATCATTGTCGTGTTAATGAAAACATGAAAGTATGGCAAAGTTTCCCGTTTAATAAACAACCTTAAATATAAACGAGTCTCGTAAATTATTAAAAGCAAAGTTCGTTAAGTGATTTTGACATAGATATTAAAAATTTAATATGAGCTGATGTGATTTATTACCTGAGGAATATAAAGAGTGAACCCGGGCGAGGTTTCATAAATATGGAAGGGAGGAAACCTTTATTTACCCAATGCTACTAGCTGATGCCAAAGATGGAGCATTTAATTAATTCGAATATATCAAAGCAAAGTTCCCACTCTGCATTTTCGTTTTTTCTCTATTCCGTCCTAGCTGCAATCCTTCATAAGTCATAAGGCATCTATAGAATTATTCAATTCGGTATCTTTTTGAATTCTTTTTTGAGGAAAGTAAAGGAACACCATCATAAGAGACATCCAGAGTATATCCATTTAATGCAGATTACACCGGATTAAGAATAGCTAGTATAAAAATTAAATTTCACTTTAAGATGCCACAATATTTTCGCATCAAGTTTTACTGACAAACGAATTGCAAAATTCTGGTGAAAACTTGAACACCTTGAATGAAAACTAAATTAAAAAAATACATATACCTACAAAGTTTCTTGTTTATATTCAGATACTGTCGGTATTGAAGTTTTTCCATTAGTTTATGTGAGAGCTTTTAAATAACTGTTTTTCTTAAAGTTTGCAATTCTCAGACTTCATAATTCAAACTTTTTGCATGGTAAATCGATCACTCAGGAGGAGCTGCATCTTCCATTTCATTTTCCTCAAGAATGAATATCGTCCCAAATGCAAAGTAGAATAGAATATATTAGTAGAACTTTCCGAATTAAAAGTTACTTTGCTTTTGGTCCTTCATATTAAAACAATTATACTAAAACGTTTTTCATTAGGGAAAAGCTTTGCCACAAAAACTTTTAATCCGTCAGTTTCCGCCAAATTCACAAATGAATTAAAAATCTATCAGTGCGTATCTAGCAAGTAGGTTATTTGTTGAAAACTTTACTTCATCATTTTGACTTACTTATTTATAAATAATATGCTCGTTTGCATTTACACATGCATCACGCTTCATTAAAATGATGTTATCTTTACTTAAACATTTTAATGAGCTTATTGTGCCCCTTTGGGAGCTTTCATTAAATACTGTTGATTGTAAAAATTGCCTTTCGCGCTCAAACACATAGGTAGGTAACTAAACTGGGATAATTAATAGGTACACATGGTAGGTACAGGGTTAGTCAAATGTATGGAAACAGCCGATTATTTCCCAAACTAGTCACTGTATCAAAAAATTCTTCAAAGAGTTGAATGGTTTTAGGCGCACGTTTTAAGTTAATCAATTTTTTTTTACATTAACATTGCCAAGTAATGAAGTCATCGATTTTTTTTGATATGTAATTTTTTTCTCTTTACAACTGTGTGAAAAAATCATGCTCTTACATACTGGAAATTTCGAGAAAATGGCAGTTGAATGTGTTCCCAAAAATATGGATTTGGCCGTTTATTTCACAAACTATGCACTTTATTAAAAAAATGTTCCAATAAAAGTTGAAAAGCAAATTCAGACGCATATTTTTGATGCGATTCACTTTTTTGACGTCTTGAGTATTACGTCATAACCATTTTTCTGATGGCAAGATCATGTCGAGTGAATCATATCAAAAGATGCGCCTAAGTTTGCCTTGCAACTTTTATTGGAACAATTTTTTGATAAAGTGAATAGTTTGGGAAATAATCGGCTGTTTCCATACGTTTGAATAATCCTGTATAATTATAGGTATAATTCATTGCGAATTTCAGACAAAAAATTAATTGCTTACTATGATTTACAATAACCACTGCCACTGCAGCACAGTTCGAACTTCTTATCCTTCTGATAAAAATATATAGCGATATCTTAAAATTAATTGTCAATTAGAAATTCGTGGAAATTTCGGAAAATTCGGTGAAACACTTGTTAATAATGTGGACTAAAACATGCGAGCTTTATTCGTAATTATACCCAAACACAACCGCAAAAAGCTAATAATCACATTAATTTTTTGGAACATTTATTTTAGCTGTCAAACCAATAAAAAATGTGACTGATTAGAAATTTATATAGCGAGTTTATTCGTTATTAGCTTTATTAGCGTTAGCATTAATCAATTTCACGTCGAATCGAAATTTCAAAAGCTTTCCAAGAATGTCTAATGCGGTCTAATGTCTAATTAATTAACAGTAGGTCACAATTCAAGGTGGAAGTGTTTCAAATACAAAAATCGTACACTATTTTATTAATAGGAAGTAACCGTTTAAATAGGTACTTTTTTTACAAACACTATTAAAAACAGTTGTTTTAACGTCTGTTGACAACTGTTAAAAATGACATTTTATGACACCAGTATTAAAAGTCATTTACTTTTAAAAATTGATTTTCTTTTGTTCGAAGGGTTCCCTTCTCACAAAATAAAATACATACCACTTTTAACACTTATATCATAAATAACTATTAGTCGCCTTCTCGCAATCGGTAATCGATAATGCAGAGTAAATTTGCATAACATTCTTTATGAGAGATGCATTCAGAAAAAGTCGTAGATTCCAAATCCGTTGAGAAAAAGAATGATTGTATTTGAAAAATAAAAATTATGATCTTTTCGGTTGAACCGGAAGTGCTAAAAAATACCTGACTACCACGGGATTCACATAAAAAAAATAAGGTTGCATGACCTGTCCGAGGATATTTCCAAAATATTCCTCTCGAAAAAGTTCTTGAATTTATTACCTACTTTTGAAAAGTTAAGTACCTATTGTGTGGTCGTAGAAAAAGTATCGTACGCAACTCGAGTTGTAAGGCAATTACGAACTGTGGAATTACACAAGATTATGACCGTTTTTCTGTTAAATTCAGAAGATTCTCTTTTTGTGCATTTTTATTAATTTTTTTAGCGAATTTCGTGCAAGAAGGTCTTAGGAGAGCGGGAGAGGGGAAAATTTCCTCTCCCAAGAGCAACACCAAGAGAAAAGTATGTATAAAGATCACAAACTGTAAAGATGTACGACTTCTTTATCTTTGTTCCTGGTCTATATAATGCATTTAAAGTATACGCTCTCCTTTGCTTACTGCAATAAGGTGACCTAACTAGTTTATGTAAAATGTTATATTATGTAAAATCGTGAAAATGGATGTTTTCCGGATCGAAAGAAAATGCGACCAGTCTCGGTTTGGAGCCCCGCTGGAAAGCATTACTTTCACGCTATTTAAAAATCAAGTATAGGCTGCGCTGGGGGGCTGATCACTAGTGGAATTAGTTGTACATCCGACTTGGAACTAATTCCGGAATTATGGAATTAATACGGAATTATTCTGGAATTGATGGAATTTAAATGGAATTAATGGAATTAGTTGGAATTAGCCGGAATTAGTTGGAATTAGCTGGAATTAGTTGGAATTAGCTGGAATTAGTTGAAATTATTTGGAATTATTTAGAATTAATATGGAATTGATTGTTGGAATTAATCTGGAATTGATGGAATTAATCTGGAATTTATGGAATGAATCTGGAATTGATGGAATTAATCGGGAATTGATGGAATTGATCTGGAATTGACGGAATTAATGGAATTGATGGAACTAAATCGGAATTAATGGAATTAGACTGGAATTAATGGAATTAGAATGGAATTAATCTGAAATTGATGGAATTAATCGGGAATTGATGGAACTATTCTGGAATTGATCGGAATTGACGGAATTAATGGAATTGATGGAACTAAATCGGAATTAATGGAATTAGACTGGAATTAATGGAATTAGAATGGAATTAATGGAATTAGAATGGAATTAATGGAATTAGAATGGAATTAATGGAATTAGAATGGAATTAATCTGGAATTGATGGAATTAATCGGGAATTGATGGAATTATTCTGGAATTGATCTGGAATTAATGGAATTGATGGAATTACATCGGAATTAATGGAATTAGAATGGAATTAGTGGAATTAAAATGGAATTATTGGAATTAATTCCAATTGGAATTAATTGTACACAATTTTTTTGAGTGATCAGCCCCCCAGGCTACGCCTCGCCAGCCGTCCATTTTTTGGGAACTGGAAAGCATTCACTTTCACGATGTGGTTCATTCAAAAAAGTCGAAACTAAAGAATTAAGTAGGTAATTAAGAACTGTTTTGATAACGCGAGTGAGGCTACGGCGACTTCCTACTAATTTGCTTATAGCTAACGGGGAAAATAAAATATTCTTGATGGCTGTGAGATCTGTACCTTCACAAACCTGTACAAGCACGAAAATATAATTTTCACTTCGTGTAGGAAGAAAATTACGTTACAGCGTATTCCTGTTACCTGGTATCTAAACGTGGAATCTCTTTAACAAAATATTGAAAACGATGTCTATAATAATATACCCTATTCCCTCGTGTAAAAGCAAGAAAGTAAGTAAAGTCCGTTCATTTTCTATCGCAAAACTAAAATTTTTCTGGAACTATACAACCCTAATTTGTAAGGGCCTGGACTTTTGACAATTTGATCGAAATATAGCGGGAAAGCAAAAACATTACATAACCCAAATCTTCTATGGTTTATTTTTATTGTTAAAAGCAGTGTCACAGATAAACGTATGTACCTGAGGCTTTTTCGTGAATATTTTTCTTTGCACTTTACTCAAAACTGCACGCACACAATGGCCATTTTGGGCCAATTCAGAGCAATTCCAAAATTTTGACATTTGTCATGTTTTCTGACGTATTGCATTGAAATCGCTTCTACCAACTCACCTGTTAGTAAAATTCCTTGCAAAATTTCCTCATACCAACCTAAAATTCAAATTTTGACGTTCTGTCACTTCAATAGAAAATGAATGAAGTATAGGTATTGTTACTCTTGACTTTTCAGGCTTTGCCGTTAGGCTTTTCGCAAATACACCACGGTCAAACTGATATTTGACAACTACACTAGAAGCTAATACACAAGCAAAAATAAACACAGTTAAGGATTTGGGAGTATGTTTATTCCACACTATACTACTGTTCCAGGGATAGAAGTTCGGTTATCAAAATGCCATCTCACTGATGCTCTTAGTTTAAGTTCCACCCAGTAACTTTTGTATTTGACCATGGCGGAATTTCGCAAAGCTAACGTCAAAAACGTGATAGTAAAAGTCTAAAGTAGCAGCCTACTTACTTTGTTGTTTTCACACGAGGGAATTCGGTAATAATGTAGGTACCTATATAGGTAATTAGTAATTATTGTATCCTACCACACCACAACAAGCCGACAATAGTGTTTTGTGACAATAGTGACTTCTTGGAATCAGTTGTCTTGGCGAAACGGTGCGGCAGTGGCATAATTTACGAGTTACGAGGTGACATTTTTATATGCTCCCAAATTTGTGTCGACGTACTGTAAAAACTATTTCTCTAGACTCAGGTTCCCGCTTATTTTTCCGGTTGACTGTAGAAGAACTGCATGACCATTCCATGGCGTCGAAGTCGAAAGGATTCCTAGGGCAGAAAAGTGGAAGAAGAAAAAGTAGGAGAATAGACGACTTGCAGTTTAATTAGTTTAATTAGTTGCCTGGTCACCGATCCTCCCTCAATATAATCCGGCGAGGCATTGAACATTTTTGGTATGTCATTTCAGTGAGTTTGGTTTAGCACTTTTATAGTTATTTTCATGCTGGAGATTACTAAAACGGAAGTCTGCCATAAATCTAGTGGGACAAGGGCTAATGGCGGCCATTTAAATTTTTCAAAAATTGACATCTCGAAAACGGTAACAGATACGAAATTTTATTAAATTAGAAAAAAGTTTTATTTTTCAGTGTAGAAAAGAAATCTAAGATATCTAGATTGGTTACTGAAATATACTGAAAAGACTGAAATTTGGCAGCGTGTTATAACTTGGTTACTAATCGGCAGATCATTATGAAATTTGTTTCAATTACATTACCTTGCACGAAGAATAAAATGAGGTGACGAAAGCTTTTCTAAGCCTTGTAGATTAAAATATGACATTTTTTAGTTTTTGCAGTATATCTCAGGAACCAAATCAGATATCTTCAATTCCTTTCCAGATTCATAATCTACACTGAAAAACACAACTTTTTTCTAATTTAATAAAATCTCGTATCTCTTACGGTATCCGAGTTGTCAATTTTTGAGAAATTAAAATGGCGGCCATTAGCCCCTGTCCCACAAGATTTACGGCAGACTTCTGTTTTAGTAATCTACAGCATGAAAATAACTAGAAAATTGCTAAATCAAGTTCGCTGAATTGACATACTAAAAATGTTCACTAGTTCACTGCCTCCCGGACTAATAGAAACACTTAGAAATTGACATCTCTAGGAAAAGTTCATCTAACTGAGTAACTGAAACACTTTCACTAAGTATAGTAGGTAGGTGCCTATACTGCAAAATTAGGCTCTATCTTGCCAGCTATTTACCTATGTTTGCAAGATCAACAATTGGGCTTGTTTGAATCTTTGTAATGGGTTTTAATTAAAAATGCCATTTGGAACAGGTATTGAAAAATAAAAGGAACTAAAACATGACCAAGCCGTGCGTCTTTTCCTATACCTAATTCTGCGAGTTGACATAATCCCGATCTATACCTAATATGGATTCCTGGTTTTCCATTCAAACTTCCGGTCTCTCAGAAAAGGGTCGCAGAATGATTTAGAGTGTCTTGTAACGGAAAAATCAAAAATCGGGTAGTTTTCTAGTTTTCACACCCAATTTTCACAAATGACAGTTGTCAGCTGTCAGATGAACTTAAAAAAAGCACACGTCATTTTATTTGTTCAAAACCCGCCTGCTCCAAATCACTTTTTTAATGAAAGTCCGTTAGGTATATGTCTATCGATAGAACCGTAACAAAAATACATCTACGTCATAGTTTAAGAATGCGTGTGGCGTAAGATTTATAAGAAAGTAACTGACGAGTGTGTTCTAAAAGTAGAAACTGCCAAGTGTAATGTAGACTGTAGGCTGTAGGCGTTTATATCACAGCAGCGTACACAAATGTGGTTATATAGTCGCTGAAGAAAGGTCATTAGGTACAAAATGTAGGCAAATTTTTGCTACCTTAGCAACTTACCGGTATGGAGGCTTTCTCCTCGGAGGTGGTTCCCCCATTGGGTGGCACATGACCGGCCTTGGCGACGAGGCCCGCCGGTACCCGCACCGTGAGGCAGTCTGGCGCAATTCCCCACTCACACGTGGCCCCGTCGAAGATCCACCTCACTCAGTTCATCACCTGTACGCTACCGTGTTAACCACTTAAATCCGAACCGATCGTGAACTCACCATACGCACTCGCGACCGACCCTCGCTCAGTTGAAAGAAAAAACTACGAGCACCTAAAATAATCTAATTTCTTTCTGATTAACTATTGTTTGGCACGTAGTGGGTGTCCTTTTTTTCCCTGTCAAAAGATGTTAGGGGTCGCGTGGTCGTCTGTTTATGCAAACAGCTGAGTACCCGACGCCGGGAAAGATTGTGCGGCACTGCTCATCGACGACGCTATTGAACGACGCCGCCGCCACGGCGCAAGTCGACGCATCGCGCCGTCGCTGCAACGGCGGCTACCTGCTGCTTTTGTGCTCTCTCTGCTTAGGTTTGCTTGTTAATAACTGATTATGTTTTCGACTATTTTGTAACACATCAAATCTAGTGTTGTTTTGGCTCTCTGCCCTTTCTTTTATGTCATACATTATTTTGGGAATGTGTTCTCCTTGAACCACCATTTCATTTTTCCATCGTTTTATTCACGCAACAAAAGCTTGCTGACCTGATTTCTCTCCCATTAATGACAACTGTGAGTGCCCGTGCCAGAATTTCCATCTCCTCTCATACTCTCACACCTATTTCCTCTACACACAACACACACGCTGTTAAACCCTAACCCTTGAATTCAGTAATTTTCTTCGATTTAAATACGGAACAATATCAATGCACTCGCTCGCTCGTCAACCTCTTCAATGTCCTTGTTATTGGAATAACAATGAAAAGCGTTAAGTAATTAAAAGTATTAGGGTAATTCCATGCAAAACCTAAAAACTGTTGCCGCATGAGATCTCAGATATTGGGTCATATTAATAAAAATAAGGTGGTGCTTATTTTCACAATTTTCTAAGCAAATCCTTAATAGACAAGGCTAGAATTTCAAAAAACGCTTTCTATATTATGCTAGAAGCAAATCGGATAACATTTTGACGACAAGTGTTTCTAGACTAATTGGACCCTGCTGAATCCGAAAATCACTGTCGGCAATTCGAAATCTTAACCGGAAGTCCGTAATTCTAGATGGCACTCAAGGCAGATCGTTATATCCAAAATAGCATGAAAAGTATACAGTTTTCAACAAAAGACGTGGTATACAAAATTAAAGATAGCTTTATTCTCTACAAGAAAGGCTCTAATGATTTTTTTCGTACAGGCGACGCTTTACCCCTAGCGCTGACAAGAAAGTTGCGCTCGCCGCGCGGCTTACGCGCTCCACGATTATCTAATCAAAAAACATGTTTCGTAAATTTTAGTCAGTTTTTCAATATATTTCACCAATGTCCACCTAAATACATGGGATTAGTAAGATATTCTCATTTTATTTCCGCTTTTTCAATGTGCAAACGCTGTTTTCCGTCTTTCACTGTTGGCTTCTTTTGAGGTACGCTTCAACAAAGAGCAGATCGGATAACATTTTGACAACAAGCATTATTTGAATAATTGAACCCTGCTGAATCCTTAAATCACTGTTTAAATTTCAAAATCTTGAGAGGATGTACGCTAGTCAAGGTGGCTTTCAAGCTCAGTTATAGTTTCTATTTAATTTTCAGGCCTCTGTAGCAAGAACCGTCCATACGATTGCTTTGTGTCAATCATAACTTTTGATCGGGAAGTCGAGATCTACAACATATCAAAATTTCAGCCAAATCGGCTTAATGCTATTTTTCCATTAGGGTGATATTTTGGATAGTGCCATCTTGAATAAAACATTTCCGGTCAAGATTTCGAAATCAAAATAGTGATTTTCGGACTCAGCAGGGTTCAATCAATCAAAAAATACTTGTTGTCAAAATGTTATCCGATACGCCCCTAGCAAAAGACGCACCTCAAAAGCAGCCTAGAGTCAAAACAGAAAACGGCGTTTGCACATTGAAAAAAGGGAAGTAAATTGTGAATATCTTACTAATCCCATGTATTTAGGTGGCTATTGGTGAAATATATTGAAAAACTCTCTAAAAATTAAGAAACAAGTGTTTTGATAAAATAATGGTTGATCGCGTAAGCCGCGCGGCGAGCGCAACTTTCTTGCCCGCGCTAGGGGTAAACCGTTATCTGTACGAAAAAAATCATTAGGGCCTTTCTTGTAGAGAAAGAAGCTATCTTTAATTTTGTACACCACGTTTTTGATCGAAAACTGCGTAATTTTCATGCTGTTTTGGATATAACGATCTGCCTTGAGCGCCATCTACAATTACGGACTTCTGGTTAAGATTTCGAAGTGTCGACAGTGATTTTCGGATTCAGCAGGGTCCAATTAGTCTAGAAACACTTGTCGTCAAAATGTTATCCGATTTGCTTCTAACAAGTCGCGAAACTCAAAACTAGCCTGGTCTATAAACACATATTAATAAAAATTCAGCAAATGCTTAGCGGACAAGCTTTTGCTGATCCTGGTTCAGTATAAGCATTCCCTTGTCTTCGTATTAATAAAGTTTTTACTGATTTGTTTCAGTAAATCCTTGTGAAAATATAAGTGTGCTCTTTCAGATACTGATTGCACGTCCACTTAATATTCCTACCATATTTAATGGCTTTCGTATAGCGAAAAACTATAAAGAAAGACAACCTGAACCAAACGAGTTCAAAATTATTCAGTAGGTAAAGAAGTAGTTGTTTATGTACCTATAGTCCAGTCAAATTAGACCTCCAGGGGACCGGAGGTTACAATAAATGTTGGAAAGCGGGAGATGATCTTAAACCCTTTAGTAGGCATCTAATAGAAGTATCCTAGTTTTGCAACTTCCCAGGATGTGTGCGTATGATAGGGTGTCCAAAAAACCCCGAAATTTTAGGACTTTTTTCAGTTTTTCGCTTATAATTTCTAAACAGTGCTTCCTAGCAAGTTCGCTATTTTCGAAATTAAAGCGCACTAAATTCTGCGTCGAATGAGCCCCCCAAACGTTAAGTTCGACGATGTGGTAGGGTCGCAAACCATGGTCAAAAACGACAATTTTGTGAAAAATTGACAAGTAGTGACTTTTCGTCGTCTGTAACGTCCAAACGGCTACTCTAATTTAAAAAACTTATAGCTTGAAAGTTGTAGACCATCAATCGCTGATTTCAAAAAGCATCACAAATTTAGATTTTGGTTAAAAGTGTTCAAAAAATAATTTATCTATAAATGTAGTTAAGAAATGAGACAATGAATAAAAGATCAATTTCTTCGAAATCTTTTGGACGTGGAGGGGCCAGGGTCGTTCGCAGGCTCGATGAATAGTGTGTCGCCTTCAAATAGTTGAGGCTTTAGATCTAGAAAATCAAAATAGAGCAATCCATAAACAGTCATAAGTCAGTACCTAAGCCTCAACTATTTGAAGGCGACACACTATTCATCGAGCTTGCGAACGACCCTGGCCCCTCCACGTCCAAAAGATTTCGAAGAAATTGATTTTTTATTCGTCTCATTTCTTAACTACCTTTATAAATAAATTGTTTTTTGAATACGTTTAACCAAAATTTAAATTTGTGATGCTTTTTGAAATCATGGTCGAACTTAACGTTTGGGGGGCTCATTCGACGCAGAATTTAGTGCGCTTTAATTTCGAAAATAGCGAACTTTCCGCTAGGAAGCACTGTTTAGAAATTATACGCAAAAAACTGAAAAAAGTCCGAAAATTTCGGGGTTTTTTGGACACCCTATCATACGCACACATCTTGGGAAGTTGCAAAACTAGGTTACTTCTATTAGATGCCTACTAAAGGGTTTAAGATCATCTCCCGCTTTCCAACATTTATTGTAACCTCCGGTCCCTATTTGACTGGTCTACTACGCATGAAAGTGAATGTTTTCTGGGTCGAACGAAAATATGGCCATTTCTTCAGACTCGGAAAACTACTTTCACGCTGTGCTGTGTTGCATACAACATTTTTCTTCATTCACCAGAAAAAAATATATTCGAGCTAATAGACCAATTATTAAGTGTTTTTACAACTGCCGATTAATTTTCTTAGCTATCCACGAAAATAAAGTAATATTTTCGCCGCTAGCCGAAAGAAAATGTATCCACCGCTTAGCCATTTCAGCGGCTAGCCGTGCAAAATTATTTTAAACGACTAGCGGTGAGAGATTGTACTTTCATATCCCTCGTGAGGCCCGAAGAAGAAGCTTTTTCGGAAATGAAGTAGGTTATACAGTAGCGCTACATTTATAAGAAGGCGAACGAGGCTAGCCACGAGGCTAGACGATTAGCACCCCGCTGCTTAAGAAGAGTCGCAACTTTTTTCTATAATTTAACCGATTTTCTAACTCTAATGGTTTCCGAGATCCCAAAGTGGGCAATGAAACTGCCCTATATTAAAAAAATCGTAAGCCGGGTACTAATGGAAAGTGCAAAAAACTCCTATACTACATGATAGTACTAGGTGAACTCTCCAACTGTGCGGAGGTTCATCGACTGTCTATAACTTTAAAACAATCTAGCAAACTTTAAGCTTTTTTCTTTCATCCAGGAAAAAATATGGAAATTTCCGTTCTTTCTTGAATGTTTCCAGATTTTTTCCATAAACAAATTTTCGCAATTGTGACGATTCTAGTGCGTGAAATTATAGGCAAAGCCTTGAACTTTCAGGTATACTTTGGCTCAATGCGATATCTGCTATACTTTAAAAGATATGATTTCTTTTAATATGTACTATGTTTTGCTGATCAGGAGAAAATTTCGTATTCTTCAAAATACTATAGAAAGCAAAAATAGCTTTTGAAGCCTCGTATAATCTCTTTAACATCGGATAAGTAACATACCAAATTTTTTTCATTAATATCTGAGATTTCATGCGACAGCAGTTTTTAGGGATTGCATGGAATTACCCATTATTATTGTACTGACGGTTCGATGTTATTGACATTTGTAATAGGTAAACATTGAAGAAATGTACTATTCACTTTCTACCGCTGCTAGATTCGCTACCTCTAACAGGTTATGGGCCCAGGTTTACAAATTAAAGCTCTAATTTTAAGAGATAAGCACTTAAAACAAGAATGACGTTTAAAAACAATAGAAAAAATTATGGGCAGCTAGAGAAAAGGCAAGAACCTCCCCACTTGGTAACTGATCCTACTTCCTATTTTCACTCGACCTGTCTTTAGTGGGGTTTAGAAATTATTCGATTTCTTGCCAAAAGAACGCTAAGTCTGAATACATTTTTGGAAACAGAATTTGAAGGCCTTTCATGCATATACTGAAAAAATGGATAGGTAGTTTATGAAATTTTAGTCAAATTGGTCTAGTAATTTGCGTGTTATTTAATGTTCATTCGAAATTTTATACAAAAGGGCACTAAATGTGAGTGCATTTTTATAAACAGAATTTAGAGGCCTTTCATCATATTCTAATCAAAAATGGGCAGTACAGTTTTATTAATAGATTTGGTAGGTAGCTGATTTCTTTTTCCAGGTCGAAAACACTATAGTGCCATTTTTTTGAAAAATGTCACTTTAGGGTCTTTTTGGCAAGAGATCGTTAACCAAAGATGCTACAGCTACTAAGATATGGAGAATACCACACATATTCTTTGAGCAATTTGTAGATACCCAATTTTGAGCCAAATCGAGCCCGTAATTCGATGACCCTTTCAGGGTCGAAAACCTTAGATCCATATTTTTTCGAAAAATGTCATTTTAGTGGCGAAAAGCCCCCTTGACATAGTAAGTTCTGTTGCTATTTCATTTTAAATTTCGCACGTTAACTAAAAGCTTAAGTTAAAGCCTACAACGTTAGTTGCTGCACATTTACGAATTCTGTGAAAAATTTTCAACCGTCTCCTTTCCGAGATTACCAATTTTTGAATTGCTTGTGGGGAAGTTAGAATGACAGAATAACAGTGAATAATTTGAGCTGCAGCCGTAGCTCAATATTAATAAAAGGTCGTAAATAACTTAAGCACCGGCGGTGTTTAATTGTTTAACAGGTCTTGCATGCATTAGGGTGAAGACAGCGTTTTGTGACGTCAGCAACAAAATTAATGCTGTTTTAATTCTCCGCAGTTGACTTTATGCAAATGCAGGACTTTCAGGAATGTTTTGCTAGTTAATACAACCCTATTTGAGAATTTGGTAATTATTCTAGGCAATTTCAATTACAAATGTAGATTTTGTTGTGTTAGTTATGCAACCAAAATTGTGTATGCTAATTTTTTGGTCTTGCGATTGAAAAATAGTAATGGCGAACAGCACGATTCCTGAATTTTAATATACTTACTTGGTGGAATGACATAAAATGCTGGAGATACAAGGCACGGTTTATTTTTCTGATCAGGGCTCATAAAGATGCAGCCTAGTGTATTTACTTTTTACGTTTATTATAGGCCACAAAAGCAGCTGCGGTCGTATCTCTTCAATTCATAGATCGTTATTATATATTTTATGCTATCTTATTTATCATCACGCGGAGATATTCTTCGAGATGAACAGATTCCGATAGATCTGTACCTATAATCAGTAATGACAGTAATTTGCCTTTGGATGTGTTTTTTATGTATGTAGAATTGAGCTATCCTATTTTTTTTTAACCTACCCACAACCAATATAAAAAATGGAAGGTTACTACAATCAGTCCAAAATTCCAAATTGAGATAACAACAGATTTTTACGTACCCAAAATCACGAAATAGATATTTATTTTATTAGTAAGAGACATTATGTGACGGAGTATGGAAGTTTAGACTTTAGACTTTAGAATTAAACCCATACGAGTCACATAATGTCGCTTAAACTCCGAGAAAAATACAATATTTTCAAACGAAAAATTACAAAATTTTCTACTCACGTCGACTCTTGCGCGTCATTTTGACACTTTGCAAAATTGCAAATAATGATGAATTTAAACTCCTCCGGAGAAATGACGGTTATACTTACTTTGTCAATACAGTCATTTAAATAATTGTTATGTGACGTTTGAAAATAAAAGTGATATTTAAAAAATGTCTGTGTATTACGTATGAATGTGAGCAAAATTCCAATTTTTGGTCCGTAGGTGGCACAGGAACAGTCGAGGAAAGGTCTTCAAATTCTGTTTCAAAAAATTTATTCAGACCTGGGCCCTCTGGGTAAAAAATTTAAAAAAGTTTCAAAAACTGAAAAACCTCAAAAACATTTTGAAAACTAGTGCTTTGAAAATAGGAAGTCTTGGACTTGTATTAATTAATGTTTTTTTTGTCGATTACCACGGGGGTTTTAAACGAGCCCTGCGGCTTTAATCAAGTCCAGGATATGTTTTAAAGGCACTTCTCGAATTTTCTCGGCCTGCAGAAAAGGGAGCCCAACCCAAATGGACTTCTCTGAGGTTGGTCAGTTTGAAGCAGTAGAACAGGATATGTAGGTGTCTGGTTAGGAAGCCTACCACCCTAAGGTGGGGAGTCTTAGTAGCTCCTTGCTATGGTCTGAGCTCGGTTGTTCTTGTTAAGGGTTGTCGGAAAGAATCAAGGGGAAAAGAATAGATTCTGCTTTCTTTTATGAACTCATCTTGAGAACTAATTAACAATTTATTGCGCTGCGATGGTCCGATCATCATGATCGGCACGTAATGACTCGACAATATTAACTATGCATTCCCCACGAAGGTGAAAAAAATACTGAAAAGCTATTTGCTCTTCGAAGCGAATACAAGTTAAAAACCCTGACTCACTCACACTATTTCACTTCTAGCGTTCCTCTGAATATGACTGCACTTTAATTTCTTGAGATGCATTCCTTACTTCTCTGCTTACTTATTTCTGGAAAGCCCCTTTCCTGCTTTGATGAAGCTTTGGAGTCTTCGGACAGCCCCGTGTTGTCAAATTTCAATATTGACGGCCTATTTTCTTTCTGGTAGAGGAAAGAATAGATTGTAGGTATGTATACAGGGCGTCTTAAAACGCTCGCACCTCCTTTTAATGAGTATTGAGCATTAAATTCTGAGTCGATACATGTTTTTGAAAATTTCAAGGATCCAGTTATAACAGATTGGAGACGACCAATCAGATTTCAGCTTCATAAGGCAATTTAATGCGATATGCACCATTTTCTAGAAAACAAGATTCGGTAACATAAATTTTCATTGATAGTATCTATTGTTACTTAGGAAATAGTGCATCTAACATTTTAAATTACCTTATATGAAGCAATTCAGAGCTGAAATCTGATTGGTCCTCATAAATCTCTTATAACTCCAGAACTATTGGACCCTGGAAATTTTTACAAACACGGATCGACTTAGAATTTAATGCTGAATGCTCCATTAAAAAGAGAGTATTAAACGGAGGTGAGATAAACCACAACAAGAAAGTGATTTTCCGTTCTCGTTATCATCATACTGCAACAGGAAAATGTATATGCCAGTCTGAAATAGCACTTGTGGACGAAAACAACTTCGACAATTATTCGACATCAAACAAGAAATCTTAAGTCTTCTATTTGCGCACTAACTCATGAACTAAGTAATACCTAGAGACGACGACTGCACCTTCTTTCACCCTCGTCCTCCTTGATATTATTGTAAACGCGCTTTTCAAGAATTTATGAGGAGATGGAATGAACAACAAAAATTTCTTTCGATTTTTATAATCTTCTTTAATTGAGAAGCTTGTATGGCGTTCACCTCTTTCTCTTATTGAAGCAGAGACGGATTTTCAACTAAGTCTCCCTAATTGGGCGTCTATATTTTTTACTTCGTCCTCAAGCGCTATAAGACAATCTTATTACGTAAAGCGAACATAATGATGAGGAACTCACATTCAAACTAATTGCCCATGATAGTTTCTTTTTGCAAGCGAATAAAACAGACTGCTGGATTTCAATAAAAATGGCGGCGATATAAAGAAACTCGTCAACAACAAGACCAACTCTTATTAACGCTGATGCTGTATAGCAGGTATAGCAGGAACGAGAGCAGGAAGGTGCTGCGGGAAAAAATATAGATTCCTGAAATTTTTAGCTTCTACCTTTCGCGGAGCAGTGACTAAAATTCGGAAGAGTTTGTGACCACACTTTATTATAAGTTCCCACTATTTTGTTTAATTCCCTATATTTTTGTGCACCATATGCTCGACCGTAGGTCAAACTTATTCTACACGCCAGTAGGCCATAAATTTTTTTTCTGTAGTGGCCGTACTTATTATTTTGTCAAATTGACGGGAGAGAATGTCAGTTACATTTACTTACGCTGTGCCGGAAGAAATCTCACGGCGAAACGGTAAGATAAATGAGTAAAATAAAAAATCCAGGGTAAATTAGAATTAAATTCCATTATTTTGTCGCAATTTGGAACTCCCCATCTTACTGTATAATTTAGCAATAAACAATGAATACATTTTTTTAAATGGCACCATGCATGTTTTAATTTTTTTTTGAATTCCCTTTGATGCCCTCTTTATGGGAGTGATTTTATTTTTTTGACAAATTGAGCAGTGAACGTAGAAATTTTTGTTGGTTCAAATTTCGCGCGGTGATCCGGCAACAATGCGCTTCAATGAAACCACCCTCATCTCACCGAATGTCTCCCACTACAGGGTAGTTGTACTGTGTATAACACGCCCTCTGGAAGAATCTGACCGGGCCTAATAATAAATAGCCTGTTTACTTAATTGTGTACATAGTACAACTAGTGGGAGTGGGAGACATACGGTGAGACGAGGGTGGTTCCATCGAGGTAATGGTGAAGCGCATTGTTGCCGGATCACCGCGCGAAATTTGAATCAATAAAAATTTTTACGTTTACTGCTCAATTTATCAAAAAAATAAAATCACCCCAATAAAGAGAGCATCAAAGGGAATCCAAAAAAAAATAGAAACATGCAGGGTGCCATTTAAAAAAATGTACTCATTCAGACCAAATGATAATCCCTCCCTCCTTGATTTAATATTTACGACTGATGAAAACCTGATCTCGAATGTCGAATATCGCCCTCCAATTGGTATTTCGGACCACATAGTCTTGTCAGCTACCCTCCAGATTGTGACATACACTCAATGTAGTACTTTACGCAAAACTATTAATCATGTCGACTATTCGAAACTCAAGGAATTGTTTGCGATCCATCAATGGGGTCGCACAAGTGACACCTGTGTACACTATTTGTGGAATGAATTCAAAAGTACGGTTAATGTTCTTGTTTCACGTAGCACTTCGTCTCGATCAGTCCGCTACAATCCTTCTAAGCCTTGGCTCCTTGAGCACCACTTCCGCTTGCTGAAGTACAAGAGATGTTTGTGGCAGAGGTATAGAAGAACGCTCTCTCGACAAGACTACGTAATTCATCGGGATTTCTCTAATCAACTGGCACAGGATATGAAAAACGAAAAAGCGAAATATGAAAACAGTCTCATCAGTAACCCTAAGTCTCTATACTCATATGTTAGAAACCAATTGTCCAGCAAAGTTTCAAAACCTATACTAGCCAGGTTGGATGGTAGTCTCGCTAATTCAGATATAGAGACAGCAAATATATTTGCAGATAGTTTTTCCTCCGTCTTTTCTATAGACCCTGCTGGTAATCAACCTATCATTTTGTCTCCAAGAAACTCGGCTTCTCTTTCTGAGATTGACTTCACTCACGAGAAAGTTTTAAACGCCATCAAAAGCCTTAAAGCAAACTCTTCCCCAGGACCAGATGGCATATCTCCAAAACTTCTGATCTCTTGTGCTGACTGGCTAATTGCATCTGTCACACCTATTTACAAAAAACAGAATAAATTAGACCCGTGCAACTATAGACCAATCAGCTTAACGGCCTCCATCTGTAAAATGATGGAAAAAATATTAGTCAAAGAGATGCTTCCGTTCTTAATAGAGAATAATGTGATACCAAGTGAGCAGCATGGTTTTGTCCCTGGACATTCAATCGTTACTAATCTGCTGTCTTCTACCAACCAGTGGTCAAGCGCGTTGGACAAAGGTGAACCTGTTGATATTATTTACCTCGATTTTTCTAAAGCGTTTGACAAGGTGCCGCATGAGAAGTTGTTGTTCAAACTTGAGCACGTAGGGATCAGGGGCAGGTTACTTGACTGGATCAGGGCATTTCTGTCTTTTCGTCGTTTCGTTGTCAGAGTCGGCGGAGAGCATTCGAGAGAGCGTGCGGTAACCAGCGGAGTCCCCCAAGGTTCTGTGCTGGGTCCCATTCTTTTCCTGGTATACACAGCCGATATGTTCGCCAGCATCAATAGCAATTTCTCCATCTACGCTGATGACACCAAAATGTATGCTAATCCCTTGGTTCAGTCTACCCAACTTCAGGACGATCTCAATTTTGTCACTACCTGGAGTCACGACTGGTTACTTCCTCTGAATACTGCCAAATGTACAGTCCTCCACATGGGGAAAAATAATCCTCACACGCGCTACAATCTCGGCAATTCAGTCCTGGGCTCAGTCGATTCTCAGGTCGATCTTGGTGTCACAATCACCCCTGGTCTTGATTGGTCCTTACATGTGGCCAACGTACGAAGGAAGGCTAACCAGGCTTTGTATATAATGAAGAACGCTTTTCATTGCCCTTCCCCCAAAACTGCATTGCGTCTCTATACCACATATATACGCCCGATACTAGAATTCGCAAGTCCCGTATGGTCACCATGGCTATTGGGTGATATCAACCTCCTCGAGAAAGTCCAACGCGCCGCCACAAAATGGGCTCCGTCCATAAGCCATCTTAGTTATGAGCAAAGACTCTCTTCACTTAATTTGCCAACACTTGTCCAGCGTAGAAGCCGTGGTGATTTAATACAAATGTTTAGAATTACCCACAATATGTTCCCAGGAATTCAACCACACCTCAATGTCGATCCCCGGCTGAGAGGACATGGATATAAAGTGAAGCGAGAGCCCTTCCGTACATCACATCGACTTCACTTTCTGACGAATCGCGCCTTTTACACCTGGAACCAGCTTATTCCTGAAATTGCAGAAGCCCCCAATGTTGGCACGTTCAAACATCGCCTGGACAACCAACAAGTTACTGAATAATAATACTTTTATTTTATTTCTTCTGCTTTTATTATAATTTAGTTTTTTTTTTCTCTGTCTGTAAACTTTCACTTTTGTTATATGCATAATAGTATATTCAATACTCTGCATTTGTATAGTGTAATGATAATAATAATAATAATTTATTGCTAAATTATACAATAAGATGGGGAGTTCCAAATTGCGACAAAATAAAGGTATTTAAATCTAATTTACCCTGGATTTTTTATTTTACTCATTTATCTTACCGTTTGGCCGTGAGAGCTCTGTATTAATACATTTGGACCACCCTGTATGTTGTTCCAGTTACTTTAATAAAATCCAATTGGGGTAAGTCTGCCTTTGATTTGTGTCGATTTGGTGTGTCGTTTTTTGCTTTTGTAACAGAAAAATCTTATTTTGACAAAAACTTTAACCTAAATTGTCATTTAATCAATAGATGACAGGGATATTTTGCTGCAACTGTCTTGGTGGACATACATCACTAGATTTCCTTGGCTTACCGGCGCCGGCATTTGCGTGTAGAATAAGTTTGAATTCAATATAGGTACATATTAGGTAGGGTAGATCGAAAAAAACTAATTTTGGAATTTCGTATAGGAATAGTCACCAAAACTTACCTCTTTTATTCGAGTTTCTGTGCTTGCCTTTCGAGTTAATAAGGGTTTTTTAAAGGCAATTTACACTAGAAATAGTCTAGAGTGCCCTATATTTGGTGCGCCTTCGTAGACTAAAAAACTTGATTGATTAGGGTTAATTGTCTTTGAAACTATATGACAAAGGACTTCTATTTAACTAGATATGAAAAAAAACGGCCCTTAGTGATCTTTAAAATCTACTTCGAGCCTACTAGTGCTAGAAAAACATTGCATTTTTTAAAAAGGCAGCAGAGAAGCCGCTGGAACCTCCCCATCGTGCAGGTCTTTGATTTCCGTGTTTTGTGTTTAAAATACGTTTATTAAAAGATTCACACTTTGTAATTCATATGATTTTTTCTTGTGCTAAAAGGATAATAACAGAAATTCTTCATATTTCCAGAATGAAAATGAAAATGATGCTTTGTTTTTATTTTATTGTAGAACAGTAGATAGGTACGTATTCGCAAGAGGGAAGGCGAAAAGTGTATAAGGCGAGGAGAGATATTCAGGTCACAGATAAATTCATACCTCAGGGCTTTTACGTCAAAATAAGACCTTCTTTCAAATGTTATCGTGAACGGCGTTGTGAGACAAAGTCGGGTCAGTTTCCATCCCAAGTTTCCCGCTGGGGAATTTAATGTCAAGATATTATTACGAATCTTAAAGGTATCTCCAAAGGGGGAGCCAGACCACTAAAACCCCTTGTCTTAAAAAATTGTTTTCTTTCTCGAATTTTCAGGTATAACAGACACAAATTCATAGTTATATTCCCTAAAGGTTCTAGGCGCGAATATAGATTTGCCTGACTTTTCTTTTCATCGTTGCTGCAACTTTTAACTATCGAATTTGTTGGATGCATCACGGATTGTGGGGGAACGCTAATGTGCCATCATCATAACAGAAATTTCCCACAGGACGCCTTAGACCCTACGAAAATAGAACTTAAGTTAAATTGCAATCCCTTTTATTAAGAAGTTTTCAAGAGGCAAGCCCAACCCAGCTCACGCAGTCGAGTTTAACGAAGACGTAGATATGAAAAATAATTGTACTAGTAGTAAAAGATACTACAAGCGGGTGTTTGCCTTATTTGCATCGACGTTTGAGGGCTGCAATATCACCACGCACCGCCTGCATTATCCAATAAAGTTGCGGAAGATAGTAAAAATAAGAAACGTACCCAAACTGTAACCTGCATACGTACGTACATACCATGAAGTGTATGTACCTACGCAATCATGCTTTGATGCGCACGCGCAGACAGACTCGAAATTTCGTGCTACTTCGATATTTTGAGTTAACTTTATTGCTTACGGGTCTCGACAGAGTTCCTAATGGCAGACAAAGAAAAATTCACCAGCGTGTAGATTTTGCACAATAACTTGGTAACGCCTGGAGATATCGAGTTGAAACTGCCCGAGCTGACGCTTGTTAAACGACAATGAGTCAACCACCTCTCCTCTCCTCTACTATAAACTGTAAGGGATGTTATTACTATCACCATCATTATTATTAGACAATTTTCCTTCAATGCGAAACGTGACCAATGTGCTCTGGAACACGCATTTCTGTTTGCTTTCCAATATTCCCTGTGACTGTCCTACGTCACTACATCATGCCCCAGAATTAATTAAAGGAAAATAGACATACAAATTCAATATTCATAAGAAGACCTCTTATACTTAATGATTGTTCCAAATTAAGTTAGGTATACCCTACTTGCCTGCTGAAGACGCATTCTTTTAAATAATTATCTTCCATTTTGACGAATACTCATCATCGATTCCATGTTTATCATATCAGAAGATAATAATAAAGCATCACCGTGGATAAAGGGGTTGCGTTCCGTTCTGGTTCAGTACAGATTATCAACATTACGTACGGGTTCGATCCGGCCGCTCGCTGCGTTATTGAGCCATAAATTAGTCTGCACAATGCCGGCCATTACCGGCCTTACAGCGATGTTTCCAGATAAAAGCACAACGGGCCTGTTGTCATTGTGGATTTCAACTAAATGCTTTTCTGAGATTGTTTAATTACGATGCCGATGCCATCCCTATTTATCCCTTTGAGCTTGTGTGCCATGATGGGTTTCACCATACCTTGGGAAGTAGGAGTAGGAATCTTAGTTAGGGGTTGATTTTTCGATGCAAACGTAGGTAGGTAGGTATACCTATGTACATGTACATTGTACATTGTGTTTCAGAAAGATGTGTACAAAGTACCATCAGGCACACTTAACATGGGCCAGTGTCCACAAGTCAATTTTAAACAAAGTTATATATTCTTGTTCGCCTCGATGAGTAGAACAAAAATGTTCAAATGCAACTGAACTAGGATTCCGCTTAGAATCGGAGATACAGGGGGTTCAATAAAAAGGAGAAGATCTGAATTACTTCGTTGGTGTGCCGATTTGCCCATTATGCCCCGGCTTCCCATATTATAAGCGATTAAATCTTTGAAGAGCGAGGTACAACGACTATTTATTTGTTTAATAGAAGCATCCTGAACATGAATGCAAAGCGAAGAAAATCAACTTATATGTATTGAAATAGACATTAGGATAAATATATAGAGCGTACGTTGAATATGGAAAGTTTGGCAACATTTAGGAATTTTTTAATAAAAAATGGCACTTATTCAAAAATTGGAGTGATTATTAACTGAACGCACCTGAAAACAAAAGAACAGTTTACATTACTTTCGCTAAAAATTATCGAAATTATATTCAACATTCTGTTTCCGGCGGCAGGGTGATGCTTATTGCTGCATTACTGTCTTTGTTCAGTAGGAGTCAGTCAGATCGAAAACTTCTATGAACGAGAAGTTGGCTTGCGTTGGTTCCATTATCCGACATTATTATCTTTTGCTTTGTTTTACTATGTACTTAAACTAAAGTTGTTCTCGTTATATTGCTGTTTTCTTCACGGTTTACTTTCTATTTTCAAATTGTTACGGCCTAAGGACAAAGCAATAAGTTGTTCGCTAAACAAAGTGGAAGAGGGAAAAGTTTCACCGCCAACTTTGATGTTCCACGCCTAATGAAAGAAGAAAAACGTCCAACAACTTACTGTGCCGTTCTCTAAATCAACACTGTAAAAAGTTAAACTTATGCCACTGCACTGTGATGAAATAATGGAAATGAAAGAAATGCATGTTTTTAATTACTGCATAATATGAAAGGATAAAATGTTGTCAGTGCTTGTTTGCTAGGTTTTTTTACTTGTGTAAATTGTGGAAAATGGAAAATAAATTACATCAGCCATGTGTACATAACGGGCTTTCATTAAAAAAGTCATTTGGAGCAGGCGTTGAAAGACAAAAGACGCGAAAACATGACCATAAGCCGTGCGTCTTTTCCTAATTCTTTAATCTGGACCTAACAGAATAAAAAGCTTTTTGGGATCTTTCAAAATTTTATAATTTTTTGCTAAAAGGGCACTAAGTTTGAGGACATTTTTGGAAACGACATTTGAAGATATTTCATGTGATGATAAAGAAAATGGAAGTTTCTTATTCTAATTTCAAGGTTGATATGCCAAAACGGCACTTGCCGTTAGCCGATTGCCACCAAAATTAAATCAGCTCTTCCGCTGGTAATGGTATCCATACTTACCGAGTTTCAGCCAAATCCATTCCATAAATTTCGATTTTTTTGATTTTCTGCCAAAAAAGCGCTAAGTGTGGATACATTCCTTTTCATCTGCTGATAAGAAAAATTGGTGTTCATCAGTCAAATTTCATGGTTGATGTGCTGAAATAGTATATTGTGTAATTAGTAGGAAAAATATTATATTCCGGGACGATGATGCTCATTTACCATATGCGTACATACACGTACACACACACACATCGCACAGGCATTTTCTAAAAACCACTTTTTCGTTATCCTGGGACTTCGAAACGTTATATCTCAATTTCGAATTTTGGAGTGATTGCATACCGAACGAGTTTTAATGAAATTTGGTATGGAAGTTAGCGTCGGCCTCCTGGTGAGCCCATTTAATTTTCTTGCGAATCCGCAGACGCCAAGTGCTTTTTTGGCATATCAACTATGAAATTTCACTGATGAACACCAATTTTTTTTATCAGCACATGAAATTCTGTATCTAAAAATGTATTCGCACTATTGCCTATTTGGCATAAAATTGAAAAACTCGGAAGTTTCGAAGAAACATTAAATAAAACGCTATAGCCCAAATTGGCGGATCGATTTGGCTGAAACTTGGTAGGTTGCGATACCATTACCAGCCGAAGAGCTGATTTAATTTTGGTGGCAACCGGCGAACGGCAAGTGCCATTTTGGCATAGGGTAGACTGGGGGAATGACGGCCACTGAGGTAATATCGGACAGCTAATCCTGAATAATTGCGCAATTTTTAGACCTTCCCAACAGTCACACCATCTAGCGACAGTATGAAGGAGTGCCCTTATGTAAATACAGCTCTCTACCGGCAGTTTCTTGATGACAGTTGACAACTTTGTGTTTTACATTTTCTTCTTATAAGAGTGCTGCGATTTGAAGGACGGTTTCAAAACCTTTAATTTCTTCTTAAAATAAATGTAACTACTTTGGTACAATCTACATTTTTTACTTGTTCGATGATGGTGACTAGAATTGACATAATTTTACGTCTGTCTAGCATAAAAAAATTAAACACACATGTTGCAATTGGGGTAACGCCGGACAGTTGAAATGGGGGAATACCAGCCTAAACAGTAAATATGCAGCATACGACGGAATCGAGTCCTGTGATAGGGATGAAGAATTTGGGTTTAAGAGTGAAGAAAATAAACCCAAAACGACGATATTTAGTTAATTTGTGGAGAATATTGTAAAAATAAGGAAACTGTCAATCAAATGCCGTTCCTTTGGAGAATGAGCACCCAAAACCCGTACAAATTATAAGGCAGCTTTAATTTAAATTTTTGGCAATAGAACTTCTGGTTACATCGTAATATTCAGCGTACAGTTAAAGTTACAGGAACAAAATACATATGGCCGCTATTACCCCAACAGCTAGGGTAATACCGGACGTGTAAGCCTTTTGTAAATAATTTTTTTCTTCGTTCGTTTATGTTTTGTGATTTTTAATGTGTCGTCATTCGGTTAAGAACACTCTGGGCTTAATTCTGATACCTCAATCATTTGATGAAAGCGAACCGTTTTTGCACAGCATCAACGAATCCTTAACGTGCCGTCATTCCCCCAGTCTCCCCTATCAACTTTGAAATTTGAATAATAAACTCCCATTTTTTCTATCAGCACATGAAAAGTGTTCAAATTTTGTTTTCAAAAATGAATTCAAGCTTAGTGCCCTTTTGGCAAAAGATCGTAAAATTTAGAAGATTCACAGAAAACGCATTAGGTTTGCTGGAGTAAAACTTAAGTGTAGGAAACAGTACAATTTACCCGATTTTGGTGATAGAATTAGATCATTCACCAAGTGGGGAGATTCCAGCCGCTTCCGTACCCATTTCCATGCCCATTTTTTTAAATTGGTTGTGGAGAGGTTAATACATTGGCATTGCCTACTAATTTTAACAAATCGTTAACATATTCACTTGCACTTGTGTAGGTACATGTACAGTCGGGGACTTTGCGAATACCCACCCCACAGCGACGATTCATTTGATCGACTACATCGCCACATTTTGATTGATGTTTGTCTGACAGGTCGGCAAACATTAACCGCGTTGCAGCGATACAGTCGACCAAGTGATTCATCGCTGTGGAGTGGGCATTTTCAAAGTCCCCGACTGTACCTATACGTCCACCTATCATGCTTGTCGTATGTTCGAAAGCTTCTTCACATTTTAACCATGCAATAAGATATTCGTGATTTTCCGCTAATGCGTCATTGTGAACATACTCTTATTTTTTGCGATGTTTGTGATTTTTGTAATCTCTTTCGAATAGGTGGCAGGCTTTTTAGAAAAATAGCTATTTACACATTATGTGTGCCATCCTGTGCCTACATGTGGGTACCTACAAATTGCGTGCCAAAAAAACTAATAAAGTCCGTAGCTTCAAAAATAACATACAACTTTTTCAATGTTTTTCGTAGAGGTAAAATCTCCCATTAAGTCGTCTTACCGAATGAACATTAGTATCACCACTTTTGCTCTGGGCGGTGGTGACAACTCCGAACGCCGGAGTTTTATGGAGAATTTTCTCCGTCACGGATCATGGTTCTGTTATTCTAACAAAGAAAATCATCTCGCGGCGAGAGTAATACATATTCATCATTCATGCAATTGTACAAAACAAACGGTGTCTTGCGTCGGCGTTGCGTCGCGCACCAGAAGAGGGAGAGAAGCATCTCGCGTTACCAGGCAACCGGAAGTCGTTACTATGACGACGCCCACCAAAAAACATTCACAACAAAGGAACGGGATTAATAGTCTCGCAGATAATGCTCGCCGGTGTTTCAAATGGCGAAATAAGTGTGTGTGCACTCTGGGACTGCTACATCCAAACAGCTGTGCCAGTATCGCACTTGTTCCACTCACTGCCAGGGGCGGATTTATGGTTGGAACGATGGAACGCGTCAAATTTATAAGGACCTCGACTTCCAACACAACATGATGAAAATTCATAATACAGAAGCACATTAATCAACACGCAAATAAAACGTTATAATTTTCTATTTTTTAATAGGTAATAATCCATCGTCTCAAAGTGGCATCAAAAGTTTATTTGGAATGAGAACTCTAAGTCTTGCCACCAAAAATTATATTGAAGTACTACATGTTTCGGCTAAAATTAGCCATCATCAGGTACAGAATCAACAAACGATCATTTAAATTTGAGGTTAATTAAAATTTGAGGTTAGACACTTAATTCATAACTACTGAAACAATTATAATACAAAAATTTGGAAAAATCCATGAAGGATTATGAAGAATTAAAGAAATTCAAACTTAACGAAAATGCAGTCGCATGATGGCAGATGCGACTGCATTTTCGTTAAGTTTGAATTTCTTTAATTCTTCATAATCCTTCATGGATTTTTCCAAATTTTTGTATTATAATTGTTTCAGTAGTCATGAATTAAGTGTCTAACCTCAAATTTTAATTAACCTCAAATTTAAATGATCGTTTGTTGATTCTGTACCTGATGATGGCTAATTTTAGCCGAAACATGTAGTAGGGGAAGGTGGGGCAAAGTGAAGTAGGGGGGCAAAGTGAAGTAGGGGGGCAAAGCGAAACAAGCAATTTTTTTTTGTCAAAGTGTCGGTATCTTTGTTGTGATAGCTGAACTAGGTGCCCAATGAAGTTGTTAATTATCCTGTGTTTTGGTTTGAATCATACCTTATTTGAATGGCGACAGTTTAGAAATTCCTGTTTTTGGCTGTCTTGATGTAAGATTTCATGGTAAGTAAATAATCAATTAAGTTGCAAATTAAACCAAATTATTATTTTTAACTTGTGTGGTGGTAGCTTAGTCCTCTAGCTTTGTCTTGTATGCATTGAAATTTCATTCATAACCCAACTTTTAATCAGGTGATAGACTTTTTTTCAAATGTGGTTGTGGGGCAAAGTGAAATGCCATACTGTGGGGCATAGTGAAGTGATTTCATTTTGCCCTTTTGCTTATTTTCTCCATGTTTTCCGTGATTAATGACACCCTTTCTTATTTATAACAGTTTCGGTAATGGTAGGAGGAATTATAGGATTCTGGAAAATATTTTTGTCTTTCCCTCGGTTCCCGATGAGTGTCATCGATATAAGCAGCAAATTGTAGTCAAAATATCCATAGTTATTCGCCAAAGATACGGCAGAGTACAATTTTTGTAAAAACCTAAATATAGAGCATTACCATTTTTTTGTTGTTTTTAGAGTAAAGTTAAGATTTTTCTTTAATGCAACTTATTTTTCTTACCCTTTCATTTTGCCCCGCGCGATATTTCACTTTACCCCACCAGTGGGGCAAAGTGAAAAAAATGCAGGTGGTTAAAACTTAAATTTTTTTTTTAAGTTTTTATTTTCCGTTTTAGTTTTCATATATATTTTTACCAAATAAATATGTTGTTCTTTAGCACTAGTACTTTTATTTCAAAAAATATTCATTAAACTTCTCATTAGTGACGCGTTCTGTCTTAGGTATACCACTTTGCCCCACCTTCCCCTACTTCAATATAATTTTTGGTGGCAAGACTTAGAGTTCTCATTCCAAATTTCTATTTTTTATCTAAATGTCACGTTCGTAAGAAAGTGTTTCTCTTTCAGCTTTGGTAAACGTAATACAAACCATGATGGTAATACCTAGGTACTTTGTTTTTACTTTACCTACATTACATATGAGCCTGGTTTGGCTTGCAACGCCAGAGCAGGTATCGAGTAGAGCACTGAGCGCTATCACGTGACTCCAGGGCGAAAAGAGCAAAAATGAAGTACCGTAACTCACAGGTGCATAAAGGGAAAACAAGTCGTGAACATAACCTCACTTCTTTCGAAAGTGTGAATAAGGAAATGCATTTTCGATTTTTCGTCTCATAACTTCTGAAAAATGGCACATTTTCTTAAAATCGCAACGTTGGCTATTTAACACAACCTTAAAAAGGGCACAAGCAAACAAACAGTGGAACTGGCGGGCAATAGAGTATTGCAGCTCAATAATTAAAATATTGAAATAGATACTACTTTTAAAATGAGAAAGGTCGTATTTTCTTGTTTCGCTAAATTCCGAACCGTTTTCGAGAAAGGTAAAGGTGAACTTCCGGTCAAAACGTTGGTTTGAGATGACGTCATACACCGAAGGAAAAAATTCATGATTGGCCGCCAAACAACCAATAATTGGTCGTTACCAGACAACCCAATAATGAGCCAGATGTGAGCAAATCATTTTTGACATAAATATGACCTTCTATTTTGCTTCATTCATGAAAAGTGTTCTTCTAAGCACTTAGCCGACTTTCGCACAAAAAGGGCTATCCTTCATCTACGATTAGTCAAATTCTGACAAAAGAGGCGAAAGGTTCAATTCCCCATAGTGGAATCATCAAAATCGATATTTGGCCTCCTTTTTGCGGTTTCCCTATCCATTTAATACGCTTAATTACCTCAATTATAGCCCCCTCCTGTTTTTTAAGTGAATTATTGCATCCATTTCCCAAATGGGTCAAAAGGCATCCCTGTCAAATCAAGGGCTTAAATTTATGATATTTGATGTTCAAAAGGGGAAGGGTGAACAAAAATCAATAAACGGCGTTAAATAGAGTTCGCAACATTAGGCCACTACATACATATAGCTCTGGCACTCCCGAAATGAGTTCCGGAGGCCGAAGGTTAAAATGCACGTATCCGGAAACGTCAAGTTAATTTTGTTCATTTTCTTGCAATTTTCGACGAACTTCTTTCAGCGAATCCCGTCAAATCTAACGTAATCACACTCCTTAGCCCTTCATCTGGGATTAGTAAAATTTTGACAATAGACACGAAAAGCCCCATGATGGGATCCCCCAAAAAACATTTTGCCCACTTTCTGCCAGTTTTTCTATACATTTAAATGGTGACCAGTAACCACCCAGACCAGGTCCGGGTTCTGTTTCAAAAGATTTATTGAAAAGTAGAGGAAGCATCCACTTGGGTCCAGGCCCATCCCTTTCAAAGCAAGGGCTTAAATTTACGATATTTTGTGTTCAACGGGAGGGGGAGGGTGAAGAATCTCAATAAATAAGGCCTTAAATCGAGTTCGCAACCCCAATTAGGTCTGCAAATTGCGTTCTAGCACCCCCGAAATGGGTTTATTAGGATTTGGGCACCGGAGGCCCAAGGTTAAAATGCACGAATCTAGAAACGTCAAGTTAATTTTGGTCATTTAATTGCAATTTAGCCGTTGTACCGCTTGAATTTCAACCAGGTGACAAAGGAATTGCTTTCCCCTATTCCTGTGCATGGAAGAGTCGCTACAAGTGTTAGATATATCGATGGGAAACTACCACAACTAAATGATCAATTTATGGTTACTTGGCTGCTTAAAATCCGGCGTTTTTCGACTGTTCGTGAAAGCTGCAGTATTTACACGTCTTTAGTAATTAGAATAGGGTTTTCAAGCACGTATTGCCCATAAAATTGTTTACGGGATGATTTAAAGAGGTTGGGGTGGTTATAAATACGAATACGTCACCAAAGATTGGCGTTAAGTAGCTACCGACATACCCCTGCTTTGTGCCTCTGGAATGTTAAGAGCGAGGTTAAGAGGTAGACACATTAGGAAATTATGCGAATTTTAATAGAAGCAATAGAAACTGTCCACTAATCAAATATTCTGGAACATGCGCCCCTCACCTAATGTTATGCCCCAAAGGCAGGAAGATATGGATTCAGCCTCCGGATGCAATACAGTATAGCAAACTAACGAGCTTGTTACATGTATTGAAGACAGACAGTTCATTACGCGTTTACATAAGTTTGTGCGACCATACAGGAGTTTGACTGTTCGTTTTCTATCCCCTAGTGTTCCATCACAACTGAACCATCACACATTACCCGTTCTGAGTTTAAACTCTCTTGAGATTTATATTCTAACTTGGCCCAGACTGATGCCAGTCCACCCGATCACCTGAATCTAGCATATTTTATTTCTAACTAAATTCAGCAATTGATGATCTACGTTAGTATTAAATATTGTGCTGGATTGACATGGCGTCTAGTCAGTTGCTTTGTGGAATATTTTAACCTCCCCACTACACTTCACCATTTAAAAAAAGGGAGGTTACTGCAATCACTAAAATTATCGAATTCGAGATAAGACCGGATCTATACGTTTTGAGGTCTCGGGAACCCAAAAAAGTGGTTTTTAAAATGTGTCTGTATGTATGTACGTATTTTTAAGTTTAATGTTCCTTTAATTGCAATTTACTTACCTATTTAAGATAAAGAGTGAAGTGAACCGATAACCAAACGCTGAGAGAATGAATTGAACTTGGACCACCCAATCTTGAATCCTTTTGCTGCTTCAAAAAATGGCTGAGTGATGATTGTATAAAGAATACTTAGCTTTGTTTCAGATTTGAGTAGTTAATAGTCTGGCTTTGGTAAGTAGTACCTTAGGGTTGGTGTTGGATTTTTATTTTTTTCACTCTGCATAGGATTTTTGACTTGACCGGTTCGGTGTGTATTAGTGCATTAGTGTATTGTAGTGTAGTGTAGTGGAGACTTTTAGCAACCCATCAGGTATCTGATGTATACCTATTTACCTGCAAATCTTGGAAGCATAAAGTAAAGGCTCTATTATTTTAAAAAAATTTCGATGTTCTTAATATTTTGTGTATTATTAATATGTTTTGTGTTTTAACAGAATGAGATGTCGATGAATACTTCAAGCTCGCAGGTGGCAAGAAATTGTTTTAATTAACTCTTCGATTTAAAGGTAGGTACCACCAGATTTCATTTATGGTCAACTGAAATATTGTTTCCAGTTTTTATTTGAAATCTGCCTTCCACTTTGCGCAACACAGGAAATCCAATCTTCCCCTCAGAAGCCTCGGACCGTCAAAAAAGTTTGTCCAAAGTTAAAATTGCAAAGAAGTATATTGGAATCGAATGGAAAATTCAGGAGACACATACATTTCCAGTTTTTAATCGGAATCTGTTTGATGATATTTCATCATTTCATCAAGCAATAAGTAAAGTTCTATTTTGCATGAGCTATCAATAATTCGCTACTGTTTCAGGCTATCAACCATCACTCAGCCATTTTTTGAAACAGCAAAAGGATTCAAGATTGGGTGCTTCAAGTTCAACCCTGCTTTCTTCTCAATCTCTCAGCTTTTAGTTATCAGTTCACTTCTCTGTTTATCTTAGATAGGGGTGAGTAAATTGCAATTAATTATAAAACAATAGAACCTCGAAAAAAAGAGAAAAAAATTGATATCTGCCATTAATTAACTAAATTTATTTTTGAGAGGTGGGGTTAAGAATAAGATTATAAATTTAGCATAGACACAAAATTACCGTCAAAAAACCGAGGAAAATGAAAAATTTCAGGAAAAAACGTCTAAATTTTGACAAATAATGGTTTAAAGGACGAAAATTTTGTGTTGCAAAAAAAACAGTCAAAAAAATAAAGATCAAGTACCTAGGCTTAGACGTCACTCAAAATTATAGTAGACCCCAAGTGTGACGTATCGTTTGTAACTAAATCGAGGCTAACTAAGCGATTGGTGGTATTTTAGTTAAAATTTAACCAATACCAACCTAGAAAAATAAAAAAGATCAGGAAAAATTGTGAATATTTTGACCAAAAACGGTCTAATAGTTCGGGAAGCAGTGAACATTTTTGGTATGTCATTTCAGCAAACTTAGTTTAGCAATTTTATAGTTATTCTCGTGCTTTTACAGTGGTGGGTAATAGACTGCGTTCATGCGGAGGGACAAACGTGACGTCACGGCTATTATTTCGCGCTCTTATATCTCATTAACTGTTACGAATTTCAATCTAATATTTTGCCTGTGTGTTCATGATAGGGTACTAATAAGTTGGAAACTAAAAAAAATGACTTTCATCTCGTGACAATGCCTTTTTAAGGGAACTACAGCCTTTCAAAGAGGTACTCGAAAAGTCGGTTTTCTTAAAATTACTTGAATATTGTAAACAGCACGATTTTGAAACTTGGAGTATAAGTTAATGTTATCAAAGGTTTTCTGTTCACTATTTTTCAGATTTTCTTGGGGGGCATCGCACGTTTTTTCTTTATTATCTTGCTGTTAGTGTTTATTTCATGAAATAGTAATGAAATCATAATCTCTGGTCTACGCTTCATAAAAAAGGTGATCTTGTTGAACGTCGCTAGAACACAGCGTTTTCAAAAAAAAATGGCTATTCATTGGTTCAGTGCTCCAAAATTTGTGATGGAAGACGTTAAAATACTGTAAGCAAGTCCACGGGACGGTTCCTTACTTCATTCTAGAAGGAAAAGTTGTATGGATATGGGTCGAAAAATGCCTCCTAAGGGGTTTTGGAAAGCATATGTTATTTGAAGGACTCTGTAGATCCCTTGTCCATCCCATGTCCAAATGAACTTTTCTTTCTAGAATGAAATAACCGTCCCATAACCTTGTTCCAAATTGGTCCAAGTTGAAATACCTATTGAAATAAATGTCAAATGAGCGTTTCTTATCTAATTTATTACCTGGTTGTGAAGCGTCCTCGTCTGACGTCCACAAATAAAAATAAATCATTATTTTTTTGCCATTAATTTTCGTTTGTGCTGCATTCGATTAACTTTAAGCTACCATAAGGGCCGATTTTATAATCAACATTAAATTATCCTTTAAATATTTAGGTACCCTCGTATTTACATATCAACATTTCAAAATTTAACTTTTCTGCCAAAACTAGGACTGGCAAAACTTGGGGGGGAGGTGGTATCCTTCCTACCCCCACCCCCTGAGCTACGGCCCTGTGTGCATGCTGTTATTAGATTACGTATTTACCCCGCAAAAGCTGTCTTTGCGGTGGGTGGTCGTCCGATGGATCTGTTAATTAAGTGTATAGTGACTGTAGTCTGTGAGGCTCTAAATTCTAAAACAATGGTGTGAGCACCCTTACCATCGAAGCAATTAAAACGATATCAGGTTTGTCTCGTGCATATGATTTGACTCAATACAATTGTCATGTATAAAATAAACTAGAGCAAGGTGCACGGGGTTTGAATGTGTTGAGTTGAGGTCCTTGTTAAGGTGGCATTGTATAGGATTCGGATCGTAGATGACGTTGGCGCAATATTATGCAGCAACCGTGGTGCCGACCCGCACCTTGAGTTTGTTATGAGACCGAATATCCGGTTTTGCTCGGTGCTCCTTTAGCAAAATTAAACAAAAAATTTGGCAATCTCGGAGATGGTAGAAACTTTTTACTTTTTCACAGAATTTATAAATATAGAAGTACATAGCAAGAAAATAAAACCATTATAAAACGAAAAAATTTGATGTTTTTGGCGATTCGATTTTTCGATCGATTTCAGTAACGGTTCCGCGAGCGTAGAAGTTAACAATTCAAAAAAATAAGCCTCGTGCAGATTTTTGAACTCGGATCCAAAATACACCGCTTTCTCCAGTTTTTATCGGTCGTCTAGCCACATTGTTAAAGGTCTTCAAATTCTGGTTTTAAATAAGACAATATTTATTCACCCTTTGCCCTTTGGGTAAAAAACTGCTGGATCGATTTGGCTGAAATACATGGAGATTTCACTACCCCCTCCCCTCACAGAAGAAACTGCTTGCACCAAAAAGTTAAACTCGAAGCTAAATCGAGCTTTCATATTTGGTAGGATATACCTACTACCTGTGCTACTATCTATTATAATGTTCGTTATAACTTATGGGCGAGATTTTGCACTGATAATAAGTGTCAATATTTTCTTGGCTAACCCATAAATTCAGACGTAGGAGAAGCCGCCACTTTCAGAAAACAAAGGAAAATAAAAGTAATAATTCCGTACATCGTAAGGGAGGAAAGCATTCGTTTCTGTTAAAAGTATCAGTTAAGAGATCCGATAAACCTTATTGGAGGAGATCTGGTACAGAAATTGACGGATTTCAGAACACCTCATAACGGAACTGTTGTATTAAGATAAACGCTGCTTCTGACGGATTCTCGCCACTGTGACGTAATTGGCTCGGGCACAAGATTAAAGTAAGCGCCGCGCCGGGCGTTTTATCCCCTTGTTATTGGGGTAAAGAGTGAAGGGTTGCCCTCAACGCCTCAACTCTTGCTGTCCTCATCTTAAACGATGGCCTGTAGCACAGAGATAGAAGACATCTGAATTTCACAAGGCGTATTTGTGGTGTGTTTATTTTTGTGTCTTAGGCCTGAGGCAGACACGGGGTTATTTCTCAAATAATTAGCATCTCTTATTACGTACCTAACTAGATATGCACTTTTCTTTTTTACCGCATATAAATCAATACCTACATAATGTTCCTAAGTATGTGCAATGTATACCGCGCGTTTCAGATTTTGGGACGCATAGGGAAATAACATGGGAAAATGAATTTTTTTTTTTGCCTGCTCCCCAGAATTTACCGTAAAAGTTTTAGCGTATGTGGACGATAGTCCATGCTAGTCTGTACCTCTTGAGATTTTGTTCATTCGTTAGCCCCTCTTAGGTACTTAACAATTAATTTTTTAAAATTGAATTTTAAGTAGAAGTGGAAATTTTTTTTAGTACACTCGACACACTTTCGGGTGCTTATGCAGTTTTCGACTCCAGAATCAAACTAATTTTTTTGTGCGTTAATATTTGTTCGGTAATTATTCTTAAAATTCTAAGAAATCCTCAATTCCTTAATTGTCACATAATAGCATCAATTAATCAATTTTCAAAAAATTATTGTTAAGTGCCTAGGAGGAGCAATGAACAAGATCTCAGGGGGAACAGACTAGCATGGACTATAGTACACATATCCTAAAACTTTTGCAGTAAATTCTCTATTTCCCTATGCGTCCCAAAATCTGAAACGCACGGTACCTAAATTCGATTATGCAGCCCGGGCCCGCTAACATCAAATACTCTTAAATGATTTATGACTTATGGATTAAAAAAACAATAAGCGCAAAAAATCGGTTTCTGAAGGCACCTCTTAATTTGGAGTAAAAATCTATCAAATACCAATTCAAATATCATTATTTTAATTACATGTACTTACACTTTATCTTTGGTTCAATCCAACACTAGCTCAATCTAAGAGTGCTTTCGACTGAGCTCTTGGAATAAAAAGCGTATTTATAAAAGTTAGGTTTAAATTGTCTAATGTTCCGCAATGTTCCTTTATGATTTGAGACATGCACTGAAGTTACTTAAAATCGATAAACTATTCCTCCGGTTGTAGGAAGTATCATCGATGGCAAAACTATACAGTGTGTTCCATTGAAAACGAAACACCCTTAATAACTCCTGGAATTATAATTTGAGGGAAGAACTCTGAAACAGTTCCATTTTTACTTGGAGGGGGAAACTTATATTTGTGTTTGTACCCCCTATTGCCCACCAACCACCACATCAAAATTTCAAATGACATGTGATTCATTATTTGAAAGCTAACTTCATTGTCAATTCAATGATGCAAAGCTTTCTGATTTAAGTTAATCCCACAGCTCCCTCTATGATCAAATTTTGCATTGCAATAAGGCCCTTTGTGATACATCATTTGAAAGAGCATAAAAGTCTCTATAAGGCGATGTAAACATTTTTGCAATCCATCCACTCCTTAAAAAGTTAAACTGAAGAACATGAACTGCCTCTGGGCCTAGAAACCCTTATTCAAGTAATTGATGTAACTTTTAAAACAGTGGATGGATTTCAAAAATGCTTGCGTCAGTTTACATAGAATAATATCATACCCTTTCAAATAATGTATCACAAAGGGCCCCAATGTAAATCAAAATTCGACCATACCTCGGAGCTCTGGAGGTGAAAGAATATCAAAAATGTTTGCAAAATTGAATTTTCAACGAAATTAGGTTGCAAATCTGGGGGGTTGCCATTTGAAATTTTGAAGTGGGAGTTTGTGGTGAATGGGACGTTGGATTGGAAGTTTCGTGAAGCACATAAGAACCTATTTAAGTGTTCCATTTCCATTTCAAATAAAACTCGACTGATGCTTAAGCGTTTTTCCCTAAAATCACCGGTCCAGGATAGGTAATTCAGGGAATTTCGTTTTAAATGGAACACCCTATATACTTAGTTGTGTTTTTATTCTTTAACTCAGTTCTTTCTTCTGTTTGCTTTTGTCAGCCGGCGAGCAATCGATTTTGTGCCAGCATTTTTAATAATAATACTCAAATGAAAAACGCTTTTCGTGTCCCTTTTAGTTTAAAAGGATTTATAGGAGCATTACTAGGTTAAAACTTTATCAAACTTTAATCAGACTCTTTCGAAATCCGCTTAAGGGACTACGTCTGGGCACTTTTATTGCTCTGTAGATATTTCCTCATTCATTAAGCAGTGGATTTTCAAATACAATAACTAAAAACAGGGGCAGATTTTTAATGGAATCTTGATTAACCATTTGCCTTTAATATTAACTTGGGAATAATAGACATTTATTTTATTAGGAGTACTTATAAGTGGGATATTATGTGACAGAGTACGTCTGGAATGAAAGTTTAAACAGTTTAAAAGCCTACGGAGCGAGGCAAATTAAAAATTGGCAGACTCGGAGACAGTAGAAACTTCTACTTTTTTACAGAATTTGTAAATATAGTATGTTGAACGTGTCGAAGAATTATCAAAGAATTATGATAAACACGTGGACTGCATAAAACATCCCCAGTCGGAGAGAGATGCGCATATCGCTGTACGAACCATGCGAACGAGGATGGGATACTGGAAATACAAAATACAGCACAAACATATTTAAATAAAAATGTTTTTCATCCCTAAAATGTAATTTTCCGAAAAAATGGCACTAAGGTTTTCGATCCGGCAATGTAACAACTATGGAATTCGATAAAAACAATATAGTCTTTTATTAAGAAAAATTATAAAAGAGGCCTTTTTGTCCCTAAAATGGCAGTTTGCGAAAAAATTGCACTAAAGTTCTTGATCCGGCAATGCAACAGCTATTGAATCCGATAGCAAGAATATCCTCTTTTGCTAAAAAAGGGCCCTTGTGCCACTAAAATAACATTTTTCAAAAATATTACACAAAGGTTATCGACTCTAAAAAAATCAGCTATCAAATCCAGTAATGAAAATATGCAGCTTTGCGCAGGTTTTTCCACGGCACCGTTTTTTGGTCAAAAGGGCATAAGAAGCCGAATTCAAGGGCTTCCCTATGGTAACGCGCAAAATGGGAGTTTGCATTTCAGTTTTTTCAAGTTGATGTGCCAAAAAGGCACTTTCCGTGAACCGATGGGGCCCAAAATCTATTCAGCACCTACAAATTGCCCACGTGTGCCAAATTTCATCTCTATACGTTCAGTAGTTGGAGCTGCAGCGTAATCACAACAGACATTTTTCAAAAACTACTTTTTCTGATTCCCAGGACCCTAAAACGTAAAGATTCCTTGTTTTCGGCGATTCGATTTTTCGATCGATTTTATTAACTTGCTGCGGTAAAGCGTAGAAGTTAAAATTTCAAAATTTTCTTCTAATGTCCGCCCTTTGTCACTTTGTTAATTCGAAATAATAAGATGTAGACTTAGAAGCGGAGCCCAACAAAATTTCCATGCTAGGAGGTGAAGCCACCCCTGAGAAGTTACCACTTTTAAAAATCCAGTTTTCTTACAATATTTTGGTATTTTGGCCGCGACTGCGCTACAAATGAGCTTTTGTTGTGCCTCGGCATAGGTACAGGTGTTAGGGAAGAGGCTGCAGGCCTCACATTCCTTTTATACCAGAGGGTTAAGGCAAAATTGATATTAACCTAACATTTTATTTTAGAAATTCGCCTCTTGGCACAAACAGTGTCCAGAGGTGTACAAATGAATTTACAAAGGCAAACCATCCCTATTTGCCTCACATGGAGTGTTAAGCCATCCCGAGAGGGTTAACTTCTCTTGAAATTCCATTATTTGGTGATCTATTTCGGGCATTTTGTCTTGATTGTGCCTGGGGTGTCAATAAGATTTATTGCGACTGCTAGACACAGCTACCGAAATTGAGGGAGTTGCAACCCCCACCCCTTCCAGTCAAGCACCCTCTTAACCCCCCCTCCCAAGATTTTCTCTTACAGACCCTTGGGGATTAAAAGCAAACAGTCTGCATGTTAATTAAAATTTTGTATAGAGTATATGTACGTTCTGAATCTGTAATATATTGTGTCCCTATTAACTATTCAAGAAGACAAACCCCTATTTGTGTGTAAATACATCTACTCCATATTAATCTACCTTGGTAAGAAGCTCGATGAGTATGTACCGTCAGTGCATCTTCAGTCGGAGGAAAAACTTCCTTTTTGCATCTTTTCTTCGTAAATAGAGCGAGTCTAGCTTCGTTAACAGTTGTGTTGCTGCTTGATTTGTCGTATAAAAGGACAACGAATTTCTGTAGGCTAGCCATTGCCCCCTTCACATCTCCAGCAGCTAGCACGAAGAAAGCATTTATTGCGTCTGGAAACGCTTTCTGATGTTCATAATTATCAAACGCTTTTACTGGATGTGACGTAGTATCTGCTTTTTATGGAAAATAAAAGAGAATTGCTTTCGAAACATGGAAAGCGTTTCCAGAAGCAACAAATGCTTTCTTCGCGCTAGCTGTTGGAAATGTGAAGGAGTCAATGGCTAGCCTACAGAAATTTCTTGTCCTTTTATACGACAAATCAAGCAGTAACACAACTGTTAACGAGGCTAGACTCGCTCTATTTACGAAGAAAGGACGCAAAATGGAAGATATTCCTCCAACTGAAGATGTCCACCGATATACTTAAAACTGGAGATGCACTGACGTTACATACTCATCGAGCTTCTTACCAAGGTAGATTAATATGGAGTGGATGTATTTACACACAAATAGGGGTTTGTCTTCTTGAATAGTTAATGCAAAATATATTGCAGACTCAGAAAGCCCACTACGGGAGGAAAGAAATGGAAAGGGGCGGGAGCCCCTAAGGGTCTGTAAGAAAAAGTCATGGGTGCTGGGGTGTGAATTCCATTGTAGTACTGAAGAGGGTGATTGACTGAAGGGGGTGGGGGTTGCAACTCCCTCAACTCCTGTAGCTGTGCGTACCAGTCGCAATAAATTTTATTGACACCCCAGGCACAATCAAGACAAAATGATCGAAATATATTACCAAATAATGGCATTTTAAGAGAAGTTAACACTCTGGGGATGGCTTAACACTCCCTGTGAGGCAAATAGGGACGGTTTGCCCTTCTAAATTCATTTGTAAACCTCTGGACAGTGTTTGTGCCAAATGGCGAATTTCTAAAGTAAAATGTTAGGTTAATATCATTTTTGCCTTAATACTCTGGTATAAAAGGAATGTGAGGCCTGCAGCCTCTTCCCTAACACCTGCACCTATGCCGAGGCACAACAACAACTCATTTGTAGCGCAGTTGCGGCCAAAATACCAAAAATATTATAAGAAAACAGAATTTTTAAAAGTGGTAACTTCTGCAAGGTGGCTTTACCCCCTAGCACGGAAATTTTGCTGGGCTCCGCTTCTAAATCTACTTCTACACGTCTGAGGAGTATATCTGCCAAGTGGCAAAACTCTACAATAAAATGCAAGGTCCATCGGCTTAACCCCCGGACTATGAGAGGCGTTCAGGGACGATTACCTGGGGGTTAAGTCAGGGCCGTCTCCATAGTTATAGGCCATGTCCTAACCTTTTGGCAACATGGCGAGAGAAAATTTACCGTCAATTCGAAATTCGACAAATTATCACAGATTGTCATTAACTTTGTTGTTCATTTTTTAGAACCGTTTGGCATTGCTACACTCTGAGGTGCCCAAGCGCCCAAAAATAAAAGTATATATTTCTACATAAATTCTCAATAAACAATTAATTAATTATCTAAAAAGTGGTGGACTCGCAGTTGCTTCAAACGTAGTTGTGTGAGGCCCAGACGCTTAAAAATCATGCAAGCTGTAATTTCTATTGAATTTGTAAAAGATTTTGTAAAAACGTCGTTCTCTGGATCTAGAAGAAGAATTTGTCACTTTAAACATTTTACAAAATTTCTTCAATTCCTTCATTTCCAGTACCTACATTAATCATTTGAAATTGAAATATTCAAAAAACGCTTACGTCTCAAATCTTTGTTTGGAAAGTGAACCCCGACCAGACTCAGAACTCCCACACTGAGAAAAATCAAGCAATTAGAATGTCATACTAAGATTTGTATGTTTGTGGCAAAAAGAAATTTAGTTTTAATAATTAAATGGCGTATGACTGTAACTAAACGAAATATCTACCGCAGCAAAATACATTTTTTTGGGAGACTATTAGAATTGTAATGTTGTTATGAGTAAATTTTTAATGATGGCAGAGCTCGTGAATGCTCCTGTTCCTGTCTAGGTTTTTCTGGAAAATTTTTGTTATGGCAACTAAACGTTTATTTGCGGCCACAGCCTAAATTGTTTCTAGAGCTTGCTTTGTCTCCTGAGACAATGGTCTAAATGTCAGAATCGGATATCATCGACAACGGTTTGGGTTGGGGTAGTTAGTTGTTGGCAATGTGCTAATGAACACGCGGTCTCGCGGTCAGAGTTCAATACCACTGGGGGTGTGTGTGTGTAGTTGTGTACACGTGTTATTGTGCGGTGTGTCTTGAAGAAAGCCTGATTCCTTAGCTTTAATTTAAGATCACGTTTATCAGAAACGGTTAAGAAATAGCCGATCGACTTATACCCAAAAATATTTTGTCCGGTTTTTTTGGTGCACCCGATATTACCATACATAATATTTATGTATTATTGTATTTTTGGTTGAAAGTTTGGTCCATTTTTTCAAAGAGGAACTGATGTTTGATTACACGAGGTAGTTTGTTGTTTGAGCGTCTTTCGATGAATCTACAGTGCGACTCAAAAGCTGTTATTTTTCTTTGACCCAAACGTTTTTTCGTTTTCCAGGCAAGTGTTTTGTATTTTGTGTTAATTTCTTTTATAGCTGAAGATGGAGTAACACTCCGAAACGCGTCCTAAACAGTACCTAAGTAAATTTTGTGGAACAAGACTTTGAAACTACCTCGTGTAATATTGTATTTTTTCTGTTTAATCATCTATATACATATTGCGAGTAATGTATTATCGTATTTTTCCTGTTTAATCATCTACATAATTACCAATAATGTATTAGGTATATTGTATGTTTCCTGTTTAACCATATAAGAATGTGCCTAATATGTATTTTTAATAATCACATCCCTGCCTACATAGGGGTGTAATAAATTATTTTTAGAAAATCATGGTTTGAATTTTAGTACCTAGGTAAATGGGCATATTGCTCCTAATAGATTCTTCTATTTGCTATTAATACGAAAGAACTGCTGTGGCCAGAGTTTCTTATTGCTACTGCAAAAGATACGTATTCTAAAGGTTACTAAGCCAATGTTGTTGGCAGTAATAGAACCGTTTATTAGGATCTAAGTAACTGGTCATTTAGGACAATAAATTTTTATATGTGCTGTTAATAACGAGAACTGTTCAACGCCAGGATTCCCAATTTAGTCGCCCCAACAAAACGGCGTTGCCGTCCCGTATTTTAATATAACTTTCTAATAACTGCTATTAGAATTTACGTAAATTTTTTCTCAGTGCACAAATAGGGCTCATCTCTTGGTCTTGCGGGGGCGGAGGCCAAATGTAGTTACGCCACTGGGATTCTGTCTTCCTGCTCTTATGGTGCCATATCCGTATCCGTATCATATTTTTATACAACTGTCGTTTGGCTAGTCTCTTATATTCGTTGTGAGCAGTATTTCATTACGAGCAGTCTCTACTTACAAAAAATAACTTTGGATTTAAGTTCATTTTCTTTTATTATTGGGGATTCCATTATGAGCAAAACATTTATTCGCTTCATTTATTTTATTACACTTCATTACTTGCGACACTGGAAGGCAGCTTTTAATGTATTTGGCGCACAAATATTGTAATGTTAATTTATTGTAATTCGTTAAGTTGCATGAAAAATACTCAACACCCATTCCGTTCAATAATATTATTTTGACAGCACTAATGAGCTTATCGACCAACATACGCATTATTTTCTACGGTCGTTGAAATAAAAATTGGAGACCTGGACTGAGTTGATGTTCCTATTTTTTGAATAGCTCTGGACCTCGAAGGCACTATGTTGGTTTTAAGTCGGCCAACTGAAATGTTCTGATTTGATCAGAGCATATGCAGAGCTGTCAGTACTATACCAAAAGTCCTTTTTGATATTGCGGCCACAGAAAATTTTGGTACAGCTCCTTTACGTTTATACCTTCTGCTATAAGTGCTATGCAATTATTTTTTTAAAACTTAAATGTTTCATAAATTTGTTCTATAGTGGTTTATACGGCTTTATCAAAATAACTATACATAAGTATAACCGGGGGAGACTAAGAGAACTCAAAAAATTGCACCTCCAAAATCACCCCCTCACAAACACGAAAATTAGATTTTGATTACCCCTTGAACTGACTATAACCGGAGGAGACTAATTGAATCCAAAAAATTGCACCCCCAAAGCTCACCCCCTTCAACCCCCAGACACGAAAATTTGACATGGAGGAAATGTAACCTTTGAACTGACTATAAATGGGAGAGTAATTGAACGCAATTGCGCCCCGAAAACACCCCCTTCAACCACCATAGACAAAAAATAGACTTGGAGGAAATTTTGCCCTTGAACTAGTTATAACCGGAAGATACTAATTGAACGCAAAAAGTTTTGTCCCCGAAACTCACCCCCTTCAACTAACAAACCTGGACCATCAGTGTATAAACATTTACGGTGATAAACACCTACAGGTACACACATCGCATTGATAAACATCCGTTGGCTTTTAATTCGTTATTCTGTCACAAAGAGGACACGATAGGGCCAATGAATATCTGTCCAAACAAAACTAATAGCGAACTCGCTAGATTTCTCATCATCCAGTCACATTTTTAGTCCACATATCAACTAGTTTTTCATCGAATTTTGTTTCCACGAATTTCTAGTTAATTCTTTTACATTACATTTTTGTTTAAATCATGAGAACGGTTCATCAAATTCATAAACTGTTTTGAGAAATAAATAGCACTTTTCAAGAGCTTTCATATGACCACGAGGTATGTTGACATTTAAGATTTTGACGTTGGTAGGGGTAGGGTAAACTGCACAATCTGAACACAGTCAAAACTACAGTTAGATCAATGCTATATAACTTGATAACACAAGGTAGTTTCAAACTCTCGTTCCACAAAATTTTGAAACTACCTTGTGTTATCAAACATCAGTTCCTCTTTGAAAAATGGACCAAGCTTTCAACCAGCTATAACTTGTTGAAAATCACAGGTAAATATATTATTCCGCTCAAAAATTATTAAGACTGGATCGACTTGCCATGCGCCTTATCGACATCATTTTTTTGAGTAGAGGCTTATAAGTAAAGAACCCCGTAACCCATTTGCTTTGATGATGCTCAGATAACTACTAAGAGTGATCACTAGTGATCAGTAAGCGAATTGCCCTGGGTGTTAGCCAAAGATTAGCAGGGTAATGAGTTGTATGGGAGGAGGGTTACCTCTCAAGGGTTAGGTAGGTATCTTTTTTGAGTTAGTAGGTAGTTAGAGTTACTCTATAATCTAGATAAATCGTTGCAAGAACGCTCTGGACCTAATGGTTAATAATTTACATCCTTACTCTCTCATTTTCATTTAATATGTAAATCATTATTTGAGGGCTAGCTTTAAAAGTAACCAGTTTAACTCTACATAGATATTAAAACTACTTACTGGTGGAGATGTTTACGTCTCTATTGTTAGAGAGCAGATAAGTATGTTTGGAACTTGGAAATTACTACTAGCAGCCTCCCAGATATTCGGTCCATGCTTTTCTAAGGCAATTTCAAAGTTTTTATGTGCCAACTTCTTGTTTATATCAACAGAGGGCCAACTAGAGGGCGCACCACGATATAATCGAGAAAGGGATTACAGTCGAGGTTTAATTAATAATTTGCGCGGAACGTTTTATGACAGGTAAGCCGGATAAAGTTCCAGGTGTTTCAAGTAAAACTTTCGCCAACATTTTACGATAAATGCATTACGTGCGTGTTAAATGCCACTTATACAATATTATGGCACCTTGCATACCTATTCACACATACAATATACATAAGTGCAACTTTTGATCATCACTGTTATAGGTAGTTAGGTGGGGGAGACTGGGGTAAAGCGAGATGCCGGGCAAAGCGGAACAAAAATTATAATTTTTAATCAAGTGACACCACCTGCGAATAGCATTGCACCATAAAAACATTAAAAACAATCCAGATAGGTAAAAAACCCTATCTCCAATCGTAGGGTGTCGCGAGACCAAGACGAGACGAGACCTTGGTGAAAATTGGTATTGGTCTTGCCAATACTGTGAATTTTAACCTCCCCAACTCCAACAAAATTTTAAAAAAATGGGAGGTTACTGCAATCACTAAAATTTTCGAATTCGAGATAGCACCAGATCTTCACGTTTTGAGGTCTCAGGAACCCAAAAAAGCGGTTTTCAAAATGTGTCTGTGTGTGTGTACGTACGTACGTTTGTAAACACGCCACAGCCAAAACTACTAAACCGATTTGTCTGAAATTTGGTGCGTAGGCATCTCATAACCCAACTTAGATCTGAAAAGCTTTTGGAGCCAATCGTGCAACTAGAAATGCCATTTTGGCACATCAACTTTTAAATTTTAAATGCAAACCCCCATTTTTCACGTCACGATAGGAAAGGCCTTCAAATTCTGCTTCTAAAAATGCATTCATTCTTAGTGCCCTTTTGACCACAAATTTAAAAAAAAATGATTTTTATCGGACTTTTAAATCGCGGTACAGCCCAAGCCCCTGAACCGATTTGGCTGAAATTGTGCACATGGGCATTGTATTGCACGTCGAAGAGCTGAACAAATTTTGGATTCAATCGGCCCACGGAAAGTGCCGTTTTGGCACACCAATTTCCAACTTTAAAATTATTCACTCATTTAACCATCCAAAACAAGTTTTTGAAAGATTTATTGTCACCATCAGAAAGGTCTTCAAATTCTGGTTTTAAATAAGACAAAATTCGTTCGCATTTAGTGCTCTTTGGGTCAAAAAATCGAAATTTTGTAGTACCACTAAAAATACATTATAGCCCAGATTAGTGAATCGATTTGGCTGAAATTTGCTACATGGAGATTGGGTGACCCGTTGAAGACCTGAAAGGCTTTTGGAAGCAATTGGTCCACGGGAAGTGCCATTTAAGCATATCAACTTTAAATTTTAAAGCAAGGCCTCCTTTTTTATGTCGCCATTAGAAAGACGATCAAATTCTGGTTCTAAAAATATATTCACAGTTTCTACCATTTCAGTGGAAAATAGAGAAAAAATTCTTTCTCATTGAAAGGGAGCGGGCTGACAGTGGATGACAAATTCTGTTGAATTGACTACTATCTACACAGAATACAAAGATCCACGCGATGGGGAGGTTCCAGCCGCTTCTCTGCTGCATTTTTTTGTCTTGTATTGATATTGAAAGGCAAGACCAAGTGAGGCCACAAACTAAGACAAGATTTAGGGTAGTCCTCATGGTCTTGGCCAGTCCTCGTATTGGTCATCTATTCAAAGTATTTTCAGGAACGATAAAGTCTAAAACGATTAGGAAGCTTTTTGTTTTGAACTTCCTAGAAAGGCTATAAGTTGCCCCATCGCACTCTGTGTTCATTGTTGTTTTGGGTGCCGTGTAGTTGGAATTCACGTCTGTCTGGGTCTTTGTTCTAATATTACAGTTTTTGTGAATGACTGACATTATTTCCAAAATCTCTTATTATTTTAACCTCCCCACTCCACTTCACCATTTAAAAAAAAAGGGAGGTTACTGCAATCACTAAAATTTTCGAATTCGAGATAAGACCGGATCTATACGTTTTGAGGTCTCAGGAGCCCAAAAAAGTGGTTTTTAAAATGTGTCTGTGTGTATGTGCGTACGTACGTGCGTACGTACGTGCGTACGTACGTTTGTAAACACGCCACAGCCAAAACTACTAGACCGATTTGGCTGAAATTTGGTGCGTGTGCATGTGATAACCCAACTTAGATCTGAAAAGCTTTTGGAGCCAATCGTTCAACTAGAAATGCCATTTTGGCACATCAACTTTTAAATTTCAAATACAAACCCCCATTTTTCACCTCACGATAGAAAAGGCCTTCAAATTCTGCTTCTAAAAATGTATTAATTCTTAGTGCCCTTTTGATCAAAAATTAAGAAAAAAAAGATTTTTATCCGACTTTAAAATCGCGGTACAGCCCAAGCCCCTGAACCGATTTGGCTGAAATTTTGCACACGGGGATTGTATTACACGTCGAAGAGCTGAACAAATTTTGGATTCAATCGGCCCACGGAAACTGCCGTTTTGGCACACCAATTTGTAACTTTAAAATTATTCACTCATTTAACCATCCAAAACAAGTTTTTGAAAGATTTATTCTCACCATCAAAAAGGTCTTCAAATTCTGGTTTTAAGTAAGACAAAATTCGTTCGCATTTAGTGCTCTTTGGGTCAAAAAATCGAAATTTCATAATAACACTAAAAATACATTATAGCCCAAATTAGCGAATCGATTTGGCTGAAATTTGGTACATGGAGATTGGGTGACCCGTTGAAGACCTGAAAGGCTTTTGGAAGCAATTGGTCCACGGGAAGTGCCATTTAGAAATATCAACTTTAAATACAAAGGTCTCCCTTTTTATGTCGCCATTAGAAAGACGATCAAATTCTCGTTCTAAAAATGTATTCACAGTTTCTGCCATTTCAGTGGAAAATAGAGAAAAAAATATTTTTAATTAAAAGGGAGCATGCTGACAGTGGATGACCTAAAGTATCAGTTATTGCCAAAAGGGTGGTAAACTGTTAACCTTAAAAGGAACATATTGTCAAATGTGATGGGTGATGTCGGTATTTGTCAGAAAATTGCGAAATTAGTCACAGACAATAAGCATAAAAAAAATTGTGTCGAATTGACTACTATCTACACAGAATACAAAGATCCACGCGATGGGGAGGTTCCAGCCGCTTCTCTGCTGCATTTTTTTATTTTAAACATTTTAATATCTAACACATTTGTTGCACCGGCTTGACCAATGCATTTATTATTTTAGTATTTTTAGTTTATATTCTGCCAAACGTGTTGTGTTTGCGTTTTTGTTAGATTTTCTTTGTAGAACGAGTGGAAGAACAGTCCCCCCTGCCTAGTACAGGGTAGCTGAACATGCTCCTCGAGATTTTACATGTTTTACATGTCAATATTTAGTTTTGGTAGGTAAGTAAAACAAAACTGTGTTAATAGGACAATACAAAAAGAGAACCAAGACCAAGATATCTCAAGGTCTTAGAACATTAAGGTTATGATGATCGATCGCTTGTCTTGGTATTGGTATTGAAATTTGAGACCGATACCAAGACAAGGCCAAGGCTTTCTTGGTATTGCCCGACCTCATACCAATCATACTATGCTAGAGTATATTCCGATATTGGGGTGATAAGTACAGTATAATAGAATCGAGGAAATGTTTGCAAAAAAAGGGTCGAAGGAGTGGATGGATTTCAAAAATTTTAGCATAGGTTTACAGAGGATTTCATATCCTTTAAAATGATGTGGCACAAAGGGACCTAGTGCAATTTAAAATTTGAGCATAGAGGGCGCTGAAGGTGAACAAATACCAAAGAATTTTACAAAATTTTATAAAATTAGCTTTCAAACGATATAATATATTTGAATTTTTTAAGTGGGGGTACCTAGGGGTTAGGGGGTCAACAACCACGGATTTAAGGGTCCCCCTCGAAATAAAAATCGACCTGTCCGAGTGCATTTTCATATTTTATTTGGCTCACTAGATATTCGGGGTGGCTCCTTTTCGCATAGGAATGAACTTTACCTATTATAATAATTGCACAGTCCGTATGGACCATTCACACGCAAGTCTTGACTCTTGAGAAGATTATGTATTATGCATAAGTGATAAGATAGCAAGCCCAATGAGTAGGTATAGCCGTTCCTGGAGTTGAATATGTAGATGTAGTAGTATATTGTGGGTAATAAATAAACACACATTTTCATGATGGCGGACGGACAACTACTAAGGGGATTATGCAAATGTAATCATTGCAGTGGACCGTTTCGTGCTAGTCTGAATTCCGCAACCGTCGAGAACCCTGATAACTCTGTTACAGATCAAGGTATATTATATTATGTAGGTACACCACCTCAGAGCTTCATTCTTGTGTTTAACAATTCGGGAACTGCCAGTTATATATTTTAATATTCTTGAAATAAAATATACTTGCAGGACGTTTTTTTAAATCTTCCAATGTAAATAGCTACTCCAAACTACCTACGTTAGCGACAGGCCTTAACTAACGGACTTTTATTTAAAAAAAAGTCATTTAGAGCAAGCGGGTTTTGAACACATAATAAGCGCTTTCCTTTTAGGTGTTTGTTGCTCTAGAGCTACAAGCACTGAAGCAACTCCGAGCTGCCCTAAAAGGAACACGTATTTCAGGGGATTATTCACCGCGTGAGTGACACTTGCGTTGTTTGACAGATAACCTAACCGCATCAGAAGTCAATAGTAAAATAATCGCCCATTTCGCAAGCTGATGCCATAGTGGCGGAGTAGAGATGAAGGCGATGCAAAAATTTTCAAAAGGCACAGGTAAACTGTTGGAGAAAACCACGGAAAACTACTCAGCTCATATCGACAATGACAAACTACGCACTGCGCATGCGGGGGCTTGTTGCACCAGCTCCAGCGTTGGTGCTTGAGGGGAAGGGGGAAGGCAGATCGAGTAACTCTGGGGCAAAATGCACAAGTAAAAGGAACACGGGGCGAATTATTCTTGAACAGTTCGGAGTTGCACCCTGTCCTAAAAGGAAAGCGACTAATGCGGCACTAAAAAGACGTGTGGTTTTTTTACAATCATCTGACAGACAACTGATAACTGTCATTTGGGAAAATTGGTTGTGAGAGTTAGAAAACTATCCAATTTTTTGATTTCTGAGTTACAAGATGGGGGGCTGATCACTAGTGGAATTAGTTGTACATCCGGCTTGGAATTAATTCCGGAATTATGGAATTATTACGGAATTATTCTGGAATTAATGGAATTAGTTGGAATTAGCCGGAATTAGTTGGAATTAGTTGGAATTAGCTGGAATTAGTTGGAATTAGTTGGAATTAGCTGGAATTATTTGGAATTAACTGGAATTATTATGGAATTATTTGGAATTGATATGGAATTAATAAGGAATTATTTGGAATTGATAAGTACATCATTTAAAAGGAATTAAAGGAATTAGTTGGAAGAAGCTGGAATTAGTTGGATTTGGTTGGAATTGTTTGGAATTAATGGAACTAAATCGGAATTAGTGGAATTAGAATGGAATTAATGGAATTAATGGAATTAGAATGGAATTAATGAAATTAGAATGGAATTAATGGAACTAGAATGGAATTAGTTGGAATTAGCTGGAATTAGTCGGAATTAGGTGGAATTAGTTGGAATTAGCTGGAATTATTTGGAATTAACTGCAATTATTATGGAATTATTTGGAATTGATATGGAATTAATAAGGAATTATTTGGAATTGATAAATACTTACATCATTTAAAAGGAATTACTTAGTTGGAATTAGCTGAAATTAGTTGGAATTGTTTGGAATTAATGGAACTAAATCGGAATTAGTGGAATTAGAATGGAATTAATGGAATTAGAATGGAATTAATGGAATTAGAATGGAATTAATGGAATTAAACTGGAATTATTGGAATTAATTCCCGATTGGAATTAATTGTACACAATTTTTTTGAGTGATCAGCCCCCCATTACAAGACACTCTAAGTCATCCTGTGGCCCTTTCTTGAGACACCGGAAGTTTGAATAGAAAACCAGGAATCTTTTAAATTGGGATTAGGTATGCCAGTTCCCAGAATTAAGAAGACCGAGGAAAAGACGCACGGCTTGGTCATCACGTTTCAGTTTATTTTAGTGCCGTAGCAGAATGCGGAGGTACTCTTGTCTTAGCTTATTCGCTCGCTCCTCAGTCTGTCCGTCGGATAACTTGAGAACGGATTGAGATATCGAGCTGAAACTTGGTAGGCAGCTTCGTCTCCCGAAAAGTAAGGCGGGGATTGCTTTTGGGCCATATCGGACCAAGGGGGTGGGAGCTAGGGGTGAAAAACCGAAAAACTACTAATTGCAATAACTCGAGAACTAGTGGAGATATCTTGCTGAAAATTAGTATGCACGTTCGACCTTCAAGTCTGTTGAAAGTGAGGGGGTGCCAATTTCGGGGGATGAAATTTAGGGGATGAAAACCACAAAAAATATGATAACTCCGCAAGGGTTGCACGCAGCTGTCGGAAACTCAACGTACACACATATATCGCTGAAATCTTGTGGGGGATGCGTTTTTTCGTAAAACCGAACAAATGGGGTGGAAATTAGGGGTAGCAACTCGAAATTCCGCTTAATAAGTACTAGTCGAAATTGCCGTCATTCGATAGCTTTCCATTAATTATTCAAAAAAGGTGTCATTCATATTTTGCGAAAAACCACCCTTATAGGCGCTACAACCCCTAACATGCAGAAACACAAAAATACGAGAACTCAAAAACTACTCAACGTATCAAGGCAGAATTTGGTTTGTGAATTTCCAGTGACATTATAGGTGGATGGACAAATTTTCAAAAATATCTAACAAAGGGGATGAAATTTAAGGGTTGAAACTTGAAATTTCTTCAAGTAAATGGTAGCCTAAAATTACGGGGTTCGATAGATTTCGGTCAACTATTGAAAAAAGGTCTTATGAGTTTTCAATCTAAAACCAACCCCTGGGCCATTAACCACCCCTAACTCTTTGCAAGTCGATAATTATATTTTATTTATTTTTTCTGAAACCCTATTGGTTTATTTATGAACAACTGAAGTCAGTAAATACGCAAGGAGTTATGTCACACCGGAAAAATAAACTCACCCCTGTAAATCATAAAGGGGTGAAATCATGAGGTGTTGAAAACATGAATCTACAAATTACCTTAATTTTTAAACGAATTGGGTTAGGGTGGTGAAATTGAAAACACAACTTCCTTTAGGGCATGTGGGGGTGGTGAAATAGGGGGTTGGAGTTTAGGGGTTGAAACGTCCATAAAGCCCTGTAATTTGACACAGAGAAGCAATATCTTCTGCGAAACTGTGACATCTTACACACTGCATCTTCGAGAAGGGAAGATCGAATTTTAGGAGAAAATTATCGAAGGGGATGAAAGTTAGGGGTGGAAACTCGAATTTTCAATGAAGAATGTATAGTTGAAAATATTACCATTCGATAGCTTTCTATTGATGGTACAAAAAAGGTCTTATTCATCATTCGCGAAAAACGACCCTTAAAGGCGGTACAACCCCCTAACATGCCGAAACAAAAAAATGCGAGAACTCAAAAACTGCTCAACGTATCAGGGCTAAATTTGATGTGGTAATTTACAGCGCCACTGTAGGCGGATGGGCAAATTTTCATTAATATCTAACAAGGGGGATGAAATTTAAGGGTTGAAACTGGAAATTTTTTCATGTAAGTGGTGGAATAAAATTATGGGGTTCAATAGATTTCGGTCAACCATTGAAAAAAGTCTTATGAGTCTTCATCCTAAAACCAACCCCTGCGCTACTAACAACCCCTAAGCCCTAGCAAGCGGAGTAAATATATTTCATTTATTTTTTTTTTGCTTTCTTCTAATTTGTTATTAATTTAAAGTGATTTTCATTAATTTTTGACCCATCCACAATTTTTCAACCCCTTTCATGATATGTGAACCCTCAAAGAGCAAAATTTACCCAGACCGCTTCTTTTTCGGGTGATTTCCGCTGGTTAATTTTGTAAAATTCGCGCAGTTTTGCCTTATGAATTGTTCTTGCCTTTTTCACTTTTTCGACCCCTTCGCAATGTTTCAACCCCCAAAAGTCAAATTTGCATAATTGGCTTATTTTCATGTTATTTTCTGTAATTCTACTTAATTACGATTAATTCTCATCCCTTTTAACTTTTCATCCCCCTTTACAATTTTTCAACCCCCTAAGTGTTTATTTTGCAAAATTCACATAATTTAGTTTTCCTTCGGTAACAAATTGAACTCAATTGGATTATGTTTATCTTTTCACTTTTCCAACCCCCTTCGCAACATTTCAACCCCCAAAATCTAAATTTGCATAATTGGTTTACTTTCGTGTTATTTTCTGTAATTCTGCTTAATTACGATTAATTCTCATCCACTTTGACGTTTCATCCCCCTTTACAATTTTTCAACCCCCTAGGTGTTAGTTTTGCCAAATTCGGATATTTTCGTTTTTCTTCTGTAATAAATTGAACCCATTTGGATGATGATTAAATTTTTCACTTTTTTCATCCCCCTTCGCAATGTTTCAAGTCTTCAAATGCTAAATTTACATAATTGGGTTAATTTGGTGTTATTTTCCGTAATTTTACTTAGCCACGGTTAATCCTGATACCTTTTGATTTTTCATCCACCTTTACGATTTTTCAACCCCCTAAGTGCAAATTTTGCAAAATTCGCATAATTCCGTTTTTCGACGGTTATAAAATTGAACGCATTTGGGATTCAGTTTACCTTTTACAATTTTTCAGTTTCCTTCGCAATAGATAGGTATAAGTGCTTATTTCAACCCCCACAAAAGTTTTAATTGCATAATTTGGTTATTTTAGTGTTTTATTTCGTAATTCTACTTAATCCACACTTCATTTTCATTCCTCTTGACTTTTAACACCACTGTGCGTCTGCGGAGGCACTACTACTAGGTGCAGATTTATAAAATCTGCACCCGACTCCACCAGTAAATTCAGCTCGCCCCTACATACACATTAACAAGGTAAACATCTACAGGGACACACATCGCATTGATACACATCTTTCGTTGGCTTTTATTTTTCAAGGCTTGCTCCAAATGACTTTTTTAACGAAAACCCGTTAGTTTATAATATCATGTATAGGCTTTGCCTCTATGTATAATATCTTTTTGAATAATACTAATAACAATAATAGTAATAATAAAAACATGATTAATGAATGTTACTTGGATTTCATCAAAGAATTCAATAAAAAATTAAAATACAAGCTGTTCCATTTAAAAAACCTATATTTGTGTTCTTACTCCTTAGTGAGACAGCCTGTACACAGGATTGTATTTTTAAAATGTGCCTTGTTTGAGTTGTTTGACCCGCTGCAACTATGTATTTAACATTTTTCGCTAGCTCTAACAGCAATGGAGTTATCGACCGCATACAGACAATTGGGACAGCCTGTACATCAGCTATGCTTGCGGCTTGTTGCAGGTGGTGAATTGTGCGGTGAAGGGGGAATGGAATGGTAACTTTCCAAACGCCTTTGACAGTCTTTGAAAAATTCAACATACGCCTTAAAGACAAACCCGACTGTACAATAATTGTACAATACAGTTTTTCCTAACTGAAAGCTTTCATCGTCAAACAAAAAGGTGGCCTTAAAAAAGTAATAATAGCATTTCAGTGTTATCAAGTAAATTGTCGAGCTACAATGTGACATGAGTGACAATGGATTAATCTCGGTAGATGTCTTCAAAGAGGGGTGCTCCCATCGGATTACACCGTTGTTCCAATTAAGGAATGAAGCTGTCTCTGTCGACAGCCAATGTAAGACCAGTACTCAAATAAGGTGCAGGAATATTGAAAAGACAATTCCTGTTGGCCGGAGTTTACCCACCAGGATAATATTAAAATATTAAGCTATGAACGCCATCTCAGGGCCGCTTTGGCGCTTTAGGGGGAAAATTAGTTTTCTGTGGTATGATGTATACCTTACCTACGCTCAGATGAACCTACATACCTACCTGTACCTGTATACATGTTCGCGTTCGCTAATTAACTTGTAACTTGTAAAAATCTGATGTTTGTTAACAAGACAAAAAAAAAACAAAAACAGAAAACGCATGGGTCTTTGATTTCCGTGTCTTGTGTTTAAAATTTTAAAGTTGATATGCCTAAATGGCACCTCCCGTGGACCAATTGCTCCCAAAAGCCTTTCAGCTCTTTAACGGGTTCATGAACCAAATTTCATCCAAATTAAGGGTACTAAGTGCGATAGAATTATATCTTATTTAAGAACAGAATTTGAAGACCTTTCTGATGGTGACAATGAATTTTTCAAAAGCTTGTTTTGGGTGGTTAAATGAGAGAACAATTTTAAATTCGACGTGTAACACAATTTGTCCCCATGTGCAAAATTTCAGCCAAATCGGTTCAGAGGCTTGGGCTGTACCGCGCGGGGGGAGGGTCAAAATATTAACATCCACTAAATTTTGACATTTCGCGGGCGGGGGCTGCTACCCCCCACTACCTTTTTCTTTAGAGAAAATGTTTACACGAGGGAGGGATTTGGCCCCCCAAGCATTTTCTGTGGGTGCGCCACTGATTGAAGGAAGACAAATTTCTGGTCTGGAAACTGAGAAAAGCTTTGTGTTTAAGGTGCAGGTATCTACCTGCAGAAAATCCAATTTTTGTTTGTTATTCTGGAATTTGCAAGCTGGAATAAGCTAGTAGTGCTTGCGTCAGCTATTTCCTGTATAACAAGCATATATCGATAGCAATTTGTTGAGCTCTTTGACGAGAGCGAAATTCACCTCAAAATCGAACGTCTTTAGATTAGTTCAGTGCTGCTCTAGGCCCTAGAAATTGCACTTTGAAGATGTCGGATTTACAACCGGGTATCAATATTTACGAAACGAGAGAGAAAAACGCGAAGGCCAGATATTTACTCTCGTTTACTGAAAGTAAACCATCTGAAACTCTGTTTCACAATATATCATTGCCCTGCCAAGATCACTGCTAAACAAGCAATGCAACAACTGACTACGTATAACATCTCAAAATTTAAAGTAGGTAAAAATTTCAATTGTAACTTTATGCAGGCAAAACAAAATTACTATTTGATTTTTACACTATTAATGTTAGGCTAGGCTAGGTAGTATCACGGCAATGACAATGGAGATGACAGAAGAAAAGAAAGTCTATTTCTATCTGTTGATATTTACAAAGAATGAATGAAAATATACAGGGTTTTATTTTTGCCACCAAAATTAGGTAAATTTTCCTACTTGCTATACTTAAATTTTACTCCACCAACCTTACGTTTTCTGGAATTTTTCAAAATTTTGCCTCCACATCATACGCTAAAACTTTTGAAGTAAATTCTCGGGAGCAGGAAAAAAATAAAATTAATTTTTCCATGTTATTTCCCTATACGTCCCTGAGGCTGAAACACCTGGTATAAGAACAATCCAAAAGCATAAGTGAAATGCAAGTGATAAGATGTTAATTCTGAATTCTGAGAAACGGGAAATTGGGTGAAAGGATGAAACTTTGAATATCTAGGCATTGGCACTTAATCTTGTGGGTGGACACCTCAATGTTAATATATCACAGTTGGCAAAACATATCGACGTTCTGTAATTCGACAACGTGAAATAGGCGTGCTCGGAACGTCAACTCATTCATTATGTCTTGCCCCGATTACCTACGTTCCGAATTCATCGAAAATGGTAAGTACCTAGGGTTTGTATATTTTTCATGGGTGTTTTAATTTCAATTGTATTTCCAAAGAACCTATTTGTAGCGTTTTACATTCGGCTCTCGTTAACTGCAAACATTATTCATTCTCACACACGAGTGGAAAACAATGAAAAACCTTCGTGAAAAACGAAACACGGAATCGTTGAAAATGGGAAATTATTTCTGAAAGATCCCTCGAGAGAAGATGACACTCATTCTATTCGTTCCACTTGGTCTCGGAATATCTTGGACTACAGTTGCACTGTTGCACATAATATTGATAACGATGCCATTCGACTCTCTGAGACCGCCAAAGGAAATTGAAGAAATTTCATAGAAGAGGTTTCAAACAGATAAGTTCAATTCCTGATAGACCACATCGGAAAACCATCAGTGTCTTTCTTTCATTTTCAAACTCGCAAAGCCGCAAAGTTGACGTATCCTAGCTACACTTAGGCACGCCGAAGAGGAGAACGGTGTAGGTAGTAACATAAAATCAATAGGAGTAATACCAGACATTACTACTTGAATTTTTGTTTGGTTTTGTGCAAATTCGGCAACTTTGAGCTAGGAATAGTTTTAGGAAATAATGCTTAACAATGCCCGAGATACAGTGGTGTGCCATGCCCTTCGTGGAACGCCATGCATCAGGATGTCCTCTTGGTCGTGTGAAGTCGTTTAACCAAACCACCATAATGTTTATACAGGGTGAGTCTGAAAGACTCCACAGAATCTACTGTTCAAATGAAGCTTGGTGCAAAAATTATTGGTCAATTGTGATTCCTCTTGATGTTATAAGCCGCCAAAAATCTTCATTTTTAAACGTTCTTTTTAAATATCTTTCGAAAGGTGTATCGTAGGATTCTGAATTTTTGCACAGCATTGTTACAGACCAAGAAGCAACTACTGATGGTACTTAAGACATTATTCAAAAAGCGGATCTCTGTTATACAGGGTGGCCCCGATAAATATAAATATGGCTAACTGACGCTCAAAAAGAGAGTAGGTAGGTGAAGGTGGGTATGTATAGTTATACCTAAACCTACCTAATACCTACATGCAGTGCTGTGCTGCTAACAAATCCCACCGTGCTGTAACAGTGATGAAATGATTGTTTGCCGAGGTCTGTGATTGACGAGTTAATCAATTGCACGGCAGGTCGGAAGCACGACTGCTGCTTAGTTATTATCGTTTATATATTTAATGATGCATGCGGGACGGTTCCACCCTTTCGGCCTACGCAACCTCCATTATATATAATGGGGCTGATGCAGATATTTTATGTGATTAAGCAAATTCTATGCTTTGGATACAATTTTCGTTTCGGTTTTACAATATAAAAATAAAAAAATCCGAATCAATTCAATAATTATAGGCACTATCACCAGAAATACACCACCTATCCACAAGGCTTATAGGAACAACCCAATTTAAGTCTTTCTGTTTTCCATTGTTGGCTGCAATTTTGGGGAAATTTCTAGTAGATTGAAGAGATCGTTATAAACTGCCTTATAATAGAGTATGCAGCTCAAAAATTAAAACATTGGAATAGATAGTATTTACTTTTAGAATGAGAAAGGCCGTATTTTTTTGTTTCCCTGAATTGCGCACCGTTTTAACTTCCCCAACTCCAAAATTTGATAAAATGGGAAGTTACCTACTTACTACAATCACTAAAAATTTCGAATTCGAGATAAGACCAGATCTATATGTTTTGAGATCTCAGGAACCCAAAAAAGTGGTTTTAACCTCCTCGTTCCACTTCACTTTAGAAAAAGGAAGTTTACTACAATCAATAAAATTTTTCAATTTGATATAACACCAGATCATCTTCCCTCCGTTTTGAGGTCTCAGAATCCCAAAAAAGTGTTTTTAAAAATGTGTCTGTGTGTATGTTCGTACGTACGTTTGTAACCGCCAGGTTCATACTTTTGCGGTCAAGTATGTTTGAGGTTAATCCCAAAATGGTTGCTAAGGAAATAATTACGGGAAAGAAGGGGGCTGTACAATGCGAGTAGAGTATGCAATGACAACTAATTATAGAATATCCGTTAATTAAAACCACTAACCGACCAGTAATGCAATTAATCAATTCTCTATTGCGGTGTTCGGGGGATATTCAAACTTGAACGCACTACAAAGTTTGGAAATTGTACGGGATTGCCATTTGCAGTTCAAACAATTATTAAATACTATTCTGGACTGGAAACCATCCTATAATCAATACAGAATTGCATGCGCCATCGTTAAAGGGATGTGTAGAATCGATAAAATCCGATCAGAATTGGAGACTTTAGTGTTTTGAAAGTCAATAAAAGCTATCCGTCCATTTCAAAATGTATCTATGCAAATGATGCGACGAAAGATCAGCAGGTTAAGTTGACGCGCTGACGTTTCGTTACGGGTAAACGATTCTATACATTCAGTCAGAGATCACGTCTTCTTGCAGAGCCATCCTGACAGCCGAATGTGAAAATTTCTATTTTTATCCAGCGTTTAGTCGATTTTGTCTCGCCCACTATCTGTTATCTGCGGTTGCGGAACAATGGAAGTAAAGGAATAGCAAGATTAGATGCAGGTTAAGCAGAGCTGGGAAATAACTTCAGGTTTTACTTACTTTTAGGAACTTAGTTATATTTAGTAAGTAAGTTACTATAACTTAGTTACTTTTCACATTCATTAGTCTGAAAAGAACTAGTAACTCAGTTACTGTGGAAAAGTAACTGTAACTTATAGTTACTTTTTTTAAGAACTTAGGTTCCTTTTTGGTAACTAAGTTACTTCTTACACGGATCGATAGAGAATTTTCTTCTGATTTCATTTATATAGGGTAGCTGATCCCTGGGGTTGATAGTTTTCGAGAAAATAAATTGTTTTTATAACTTATGGCTATGTAGTGAAGGTCTGAGTATATTCTAAGAAAATTGTGACCTTCTTTAGTATCATAGAAGGTAACTGATTTATTCATCTTAAAACATTACAAATTAAAAATTTCAAAATGATTGCCATTTTCATTTAGACATTCTCGTAGATTCTAATGGTCCGATTATTTCAAATTTGATTTTTTTTCTCGAAAACTATCAACCCCAGATATCAAATACCCTATATCAATGAAATCAGAAGAAAATTCACTATGGATCCGTGCAAGAATATACCGGGTTTCCCATTTAAAAAAAAGCAAGTTGCATCCACAGCGCTTAAGATCCGACGGTGATCGCTGAGAGTAAGCTCCACCACAAAACTTGAGAGTACGGTCTACCATCCTGTTTTTATTTCGGGCGAATAGCTCATGTAATAAAGGAGATATTCTAATTTAAAAGTGGAACAATAATAAAAAAAGATCCTGTACAAGTGAGGGCGTATTATTTGCATCATTTTGAGTTCTGACCCCCTTATTGTGTTTTGTGTTTGTCTTTGTTCCGATTGCACCACTCTCCTTTATAAAACCCTTCAAACGGAATAAGCTCCTCTTTTCATAGACCTTTGACGAATTTCTAACCAAAATGATAGTCTGTATTACACAGCTGACCCTTGAGAAAATTTATATATTCGTTTTGTTTTCTATCTAATTTTCTTAAACTGGATTAAGGGTGGTTAAGGACTTAAGGTGCCCAGATCTGCAATGGCAAAAATATGAAGATGAGCAATGCATGTTTTGCAAAGTTGTTTTAAGTAAATGGCGGGAGTGAATTCAGCTATCGCTGGGAGTGAATTCGGTCCAACAATCTGTCTACCTGCCGTCGCGGGAGTGAATCCAGCTCTTTCCAAAATTTGCGGTACCACAAAAAAGTTAGGCGCGTCACTTTAAGATGTCTCTGGCGGTTACCACAAGCAGATGTCTTTAATTTTACTTGTCATGTCACGTATCACACATGGCAAGTAATTAAAGAAATCTACTTCATTTGACCGCCAGCGACATCTTAAAATTACGCGCCTAACTTTTTTGTGGTACCATAAATTCTTCCGGCGTCAATAATTAGAATTCAAGAAATGAAGCAATGTTCAAATAGGCGACGACGCTGGAGTTTTATGATAGCAGGTATATGAATTCGGAACTGGTAATAACCAAATGGAAAATCAGTTTGTAAAGCAAGCACGAAGTTCCCATTAGGTGCAACGATTGTGTGTGATAGACGTAGTTCTGCGATTGGTGCAATCACTCAGTATTATTATTCAGATATTATTCTGTTCAATATTAAACAGCCCACTAAAACGATAACTTCAATATTAACCTGTTAAAGTGCTATCAAATATCTCACTAAAACCTATACTACAAAACAAGTTTTCACCGCAACCAAAATTACTTGCAGCTCACTTAGGCGTAAACTGAAAAGCAACAACCAGGCAGAAACTTGGCCCCTAAACGGAAATTTGTTATATTTTAATACGAAACTATCCGTCAGTTTCATTTTCCAACAACATGATAGAGATTTGGAGTGAAGTGAGCATTGTGTTTGGTCAGTGAAGTGCCGGTTTGGCTATTGCATGCCCTCATTTCATTATGTGAACATATCAAAACGTGTAAATTAAAATATAAAAAAAGTAATGTGCATGCGGTCAAAAACTCTTCCGATATAGCAGCCCTTGCCCTGCGGGAGTAGGGCGTAGCGTAGATGGCTCAAATTATCATTCAAAACGAAATCTGGCAGTGACGTTCTCATACAATTTCAGTAGTCAAGGTAGGGTCAGGGTATATATTATACTAGGATGAGACATCCGCAGAACCGAAATTTAGTGGAAGGCCGAAAATAGGATGAAAAGCAGGGGCGTATTTAGGCCTAGGCCGGACTAAGCCTTGGCCAGGGACGGCAAAACTGTTGGGCGCTTATTATTTGAACGGTCCTTGTAAATATTATATTAAAACTAAATTTGTGTTGCCTGTGCTAAATTGCAAGATTAAAAGTAAATTTTGCTCCAAGATTATTTTTTTCGAAATTGAACTCAAAAGTTTTATAAAAAAATGCAGCAGAGAAGCGGCTGGAACCTCCCCATCGCGTGGATCTTTGTATCCTGTGTAGATAGTAGTCAATTCAACAGAATTTTTTTAATCCTTGACTAATTTCGCAATTTTCTGACAAATACCGACATCACCTCGGACATCACCCATCACACTTGACAATATGTTCCTTTTAAGGTTAATCTTTTGCCACCTTTTTGACAATAATTGCCACTTTATGTCATCCACTGTCAGCCCGCTCCCTTTTATTGAGAAAGAATTTTTTCTCTATTTTCTACTGAAATGGCCGAAACTGTGAACACATTTTTAGAACCAGAATTTGATCGCCTTTCTAATGGCGACATAAAAAATGAGGTCTTGTATTTAAAATTTTAAGTTGATATGCTTAAATGGGACTCCCCATGGGCCAATTGCTTTCAAAAGTCTTTCAGGTCTTCAACGGGTCACCCGATCTCCATGTACCAAATTTCAGCCAAATCGATTCAGTAATTTGGGCTATAATGTATTTTTACTGTTATTATAAAATTTCGCTTTTTTGGACCAAACAGCGCTAAATGCGAATTAATTTTGTCCTATTTAAAACCAGAATTTGAAGACCTTTCTGATAGTGACAATAAATCTTTGAAAAACTTGTTTTTAATGGTCAAATAAAAAAATAATTTTAAATTTGGAAATTGGTGTGCCAAAACGGCACTTTCCGTGAGTCGATTGAATTCAAAATTTGTTCAGCTGTTCGACGTGTAATACAATCCCCATGTGCAAAATTTCAGCCAAATCGGTTCAGGGGCTTGGGCTGTACCGCGATTTTAAAGTCCGATAAAAATCAATTTTTTTTTATTTTTGGTCAAAAGGACACTAAGAATGAATACACTTTTAGAAGCAGAATTTGAAGGTCTTCCTTATGGTGAAGTGAAAAATGGGGGTTTGCATTTAAAATTTAAAAGTTGATGTGCCAAAATGGCATTTCCGGTTGCACGATTGGCTCCAAAAGCTTTTCAGATCTAAGTTAGGTTACGAGATGCCTATGTTCCAAATTTCAACTAAATCGGTCTAGTAGTTTTGGCTGTGGCGTGATTACAAACGAACGTACGAACGTACGTACGTACGTACATACACACAGACACATTTTAAAAACCCCTTTTTTGGGTTCCTGAGACCTCAAAACGTGAAGATCTGGTGCTATCTCAAATTCGAAAATTTTAGTGATTGCAGTAACCTCCCATTTTTTAACCTCCCCAAACCCATCACAATTTTAAAAAAATGGGAGGTTACTGCAATCACTAAAATTTTCGAATTTGAGATAGCACCAGATCTCCACGTTTTGAGGTCTCAGGAACCCAGAAAAGTGGTTTTTAAAATGTGTCTGTGTGTATGTTCGTACGTACGTTCGTACGTACGTACGTTTGTAAACACGCCACAGCCAAAACTACTGGGCCGATTTGGCTGCAATTTGGTACGTAGGCATCTCATAACCCAACTTAGATCTGAAAAGCTTTTGGAGCCAATCGTGCAACCGGAAATGCCATTTTGGCACATCAACTTTTAAATTTTAAATGCAAACCCCCATTTTTCACGTCACCATAAGAAAGACCTTCAAATTCTGCTTCTAAAAATGTATTCATTCTTAGTGCCCTTTTGACCAAAAATAAAAAAAAAATTGATTTTTATCAGACTTTAAAATCGCGGTACAGCCCAAGCCCCTGAATCGATTTGACTGAAATTTTGCACATAGGGATTGTATTACACCTCGAAAAGCTGAACAAATTTTGAATTCCATCGACTCACGGAAAGTGTCCTTTTGGCCCACCAATTTCCAAATTTAAAATTATTCAATCATTTAACCATTAAAAACAAGTTTTTGAAAGATTTATTGTCACCATCAGAAGGGTCTTCAAATCTTGGTTTTAAATAGGACAAAATTAATTCGCATTTAGCGCTGTTTGGTTCAAAAAATCGAAATTTTATAATAACAGTAAAAACACATTATAGCCCAAATTACTGAATCGATTTGGCTGAAATTTGGTACATGGAGATTAGGTGACCCGTTGAAGACCTGAAAGGCTTTTGGGAGCAATTGGCCCACGGGAACTGCCATTTAAGCATATCAACTTAAAATTTTAAATACAAGGCCTCCTTTTTTATGTCGCCTTTAGAAAGACGATCAAATTCTGGTTCTAAAAATGTACTTACAATTTCTGCCATTTCAATGGAAAATAGAGAAAAAATTCTTTCTCATTAAAAGGGAGCAGGCAGACAGTGGATGACATAAAGTGGCAGTTATTGTCAAAAATTTGGCAAAAGATTAACCTTAAAAGGAACATATTGTCAAATGTGATGGGTGATGTACGAGGTGATGTCGGTATTTGTCAGAAAATTGCGAAATTACAGACGATAAGGATAAAAAAAATTCTGTTGAATTGACTACTATCTACACAGAATACAAAGATCCACGCGATGGGGAGGTTCCAGCCGCTTCTCTGCTGCATTTTTTTAAATTGTGATGGGGTTGGGGAGGTTAATAACTACTCCATAGCTGGCCTGACAAGCCGGAGACTTAATTGGGGATTGCGATACTTTTGAATTATTCTGCTGTAACTTCCACGGGAGTGTATATGTATACATCAGGGTGTCCGGAAATTAATGCAACAAAATTTTGCAAAAAGTGCCCCCCCCCCCTCTTTCGGAGTTACAGCCCCCTGAAATTCGCTCCTCAGAATAGTCTTTTTTTATATCTTGGAACCCTGTTGTACGAGAATCACTAAATTTGGTAAACAGGGGTCTTAAGACGGGCGCACTCGAACTCCGCCACGAACCCTCATTACGAAAAATCCCTCGCATTAACTCCACCACAACATATCAGGTAGAAAAGGCTCCAGGTAATCCTGGACATTAGCTCCGCTCAGATCATTATCATACGCTAATGATGTTTGAACCATCAACCATCGCCTTATTGATTTGGGCGGATTTTGATTCTCGGTAATTCACCCCTACTCACCAAATCAAAATGAGTTTATCATTTATGTTGAGACAGCGGGTTAACCCCATGCAATTTATAAAAGTTACAAGTCTTTTAAGTGTCGCATTTTAAAGAGTACTGACGAAACATGTTCGCAATGTATTAATAAAAAATGTGGTTCCAAAATTGTACACATTAGGTGACAGTGTTTTTTCAAAATCCATAACCACGAGCCATAAGTCCTTAAGGTATGTACCTGTATATTTTATTCGCCTTTAATTTCTACTAAAAATAATGATTGAAATAAATAAATTCATTATTATCGACGCAGGGGGACCAGCGGAGCTCATGTGCATGATTAACGGGCGAGAGTCCGAGGTGGCGGAGTTAATGCGCCAGATTAAGCAAGGTTCAGGTAATTTTTGCAAGGCGGAGTTTGTGGGTACCGCTTAAGACATGTAGAATCTGATAGTGCTACGCTTTTTGACGGAAGATACTTTTTCTGTGAAAGCCCATTCAATGCAGAAACTTTTTTGTTGGAGTTATGACTTTTAAGCAGTCAGAAAACTATATCCGTCCTGAGATATAGTTTCAATTGATGTAATGTGTTTAACAGAGTCTACTTTATTAGATAGAACGTTTAAAAATCATATTGAAAAAAAAAATTGTATCTCGCTGTGCATTCGAACACATTTTGCCATTTTTCTATTAAGTTATTCCCTGCCAAACGTCTTGCATAGAAGAATACAACGCTTTTTAAAAAATATATAAAGTAAAGTTAGGTATGCCCTTTTATCAAAGACCGGCATTTGTTTTTCTATGTATCATAACAAGAGAGCTTTGCAAAATATCTACCAACGACTTTTTAAGTGAAGGCTCTACCTCCAAAGATAGCCGAGACATCGATTTTTCAATTACAGCTGTTTAACAACCCATCTTAAAGTTTTAGATGATATAATCCATAGTCAAGATCAAGGGAAGCTAACTGCTTTGCTCCTTTTGGATTTCAGCAAAGCATTTGACACTTTAAATCATAATGTTCTCTGCTCTATGCTACACTATATTGGCTTTTCTGATCGCTCGCGTATGTTATTGCAAAGCTACTTATCTAACAGATCGCAAAAAGTAGTTTATAACAACGCTTCTTCGGAACTTAAGCACGTGAAGCTTGGTGTGCCCCAGGGGTCAATCCTGGGGCCCATTCTATTTTCAGTTTACACGTCTCAGCTGACAACATATGTAAAGCATTGTCAGTACCATCTCTATGCTGATGACACCCAGCTTTACATACACTTTAAGAAAGATGAGCTGCATTTGGCATTGACATATTTGCAAAATGATGTCGATAGGATTATAAAATTCTCCAATATTCATGGGCTGGTTATAAATCCCAGCAAATCCCATCTTCTTGTATTTGGCAGTAAACAACTTAGAGACTCTGCAATTAATGAGATTTCAGTTAGAGTAAATAACTTGGATATTAAACCGGAGCAGGAGGCAAAGACATTAGGATTAATTTACGATCATACTCTTCGGTTTACTACTTACTTAAGAAACACTTGCCAAAGGGCCTATGGTGCATTAAAGCTACTCTACTCATTAAGAGATTTTTTAAACTTTTCTTCTCGCAAAGTACTTGCTCAAGCTCTTGTGTTGTCTCAATTTAACTATTGTGATGTTGCGGTCGGACCATGTTTTGATGCTATAAGCAAAAATAAAATTCAAGTAATTCAGAACTCCTGCATTAGATTTATTTATGGCTTATCTCGTTATAGTCACATTTCCCATAAACTGCTTGAACTGGGATGGTTAAGTATGGAGTTCAGACGTCTACTACATTCAGCTTGTTTCTTTCATAAACTTCTATTGACCAAATCACCACCTTATTTGGCTGAGAAGATCACCTTCAGGACTGACGTGCATAACCTCAATTTAAGGCACAAACATCTTTTATCCATTCCAGCTCATAATACAGAGTTTTTTAAAAGATCATTTTCCTATACCGTTGCTAATACTTTGAACTCTCTTCCTTTTGATTATTCTAAGTCCTCACAATTCACTTTCAAAAACAAGGTTACGACTTGGCTTCGCTCAGTTCAATGATTTTTACTTTACTATTACTTTCTTCTATCTTGCAATGCAGCATGATTTTGTTTACCTGTCTCATAAGATTTCACATCAGGCATAGTTATATATTGTATATCTAAGGTGTCCGCCTTGATTATAGGATACTTTTTAGTTTTAAGTTTTTTTTTTTTTTTCCTCCTTTAAGCATTCCTTTTCATTTAATCAGGGTCATGTGGAAGATCAGAACTGCATGTATGGAGAATTACCTCCATTCAGCATGCAGATCTGAACATGACTCCTTTTTGCCATGTTAACTTACATATATTTTGTTGAATGTTTGTATTTAGTTTTTTTTATGGCAAATAAACTATTATTATTATTATTATTATTAATTATTTGCCTCATGCAGTTCGGCCCTTTGTTTGCAGATATTTGCAAAAAACTGATTGTGGGCCCCATTTTTCCAATGTGGAGGCGCGAGCTCGGACCCCACGAGGTCGCAAAGTTAATGTTGTACAGGACATAAAACTCTACCGATATGAAAATTTTGAACAATCCGGTATTTTTTTTCAGGTAACCCTCGTTTTGTATTGGTATTGACTGGGCTACTACCGAAAATCTAAGGAGAACACGAACATCTAAATATATACAGTTAACACAATCTTTCGAAAGTGACACCTTCTATTTGATATGGAAGTATGGAAGTGACAAACACCTGCCTTTTGTGTTGTCTTTCTTTTTCTGTAGGATAAAATGATATTTTTTTGTCTTTAGAAAGAAGCGAATAATATTGAAATTGTTTTTTAATCATGGCACATTTGCACCAACGAACCAGTTTGAAGAATTAAAGAAAATTGATAAAAGCCATGTAGACACCCAAGTGGAAATTGTCTTGGACTCTTGGAGACATTTACCTACACGTACAATGTACACACAAGCTACAAACTGCCTTTAAGTTAATTATAGAAAACAAAATAAGCCAGTGTAAGCAGTTTGTAATAGCATTAAGTTGTGCGTAGACTAGTTTGAATTCAGGCCACAATCCTCTGTGGGCTCTGCAAAATGATAATTTCACTGACGTAGCTGAGAAGTTTCGCGACCGGACGTGAGCTTAGAGGTGAGCGTGAATGACGCGTTACAAAAGCTCCTGTTAGAGCTCGGCCGTGCTAGGAATTACTTTACTCGAACGAATCACTGAAGTATTTCCTAATTTCCTTCGGCTGGGGCTGATATTTTTAAATCGCCATCAAACATCAACCTTAAAACCAAATCCAGTAAATATTCTTACGGTTTTCACTCAATCTTGCAGTGACAAACGTATATAGGACTGTTGAAGAATTTCACTCTAACATCTCACAAGCTCATTCGCGTGAAAAAAAACACGAGAGATTTCCCCTCATTCTACACCACCAAAGAAATTTATTGGGTGCTATAAAAATCGTCATCATCACAATTCCAGCGTAAAGCAGACAGGCACAAAAATAACACCTGTACTTAGGTACACCCTTCCACAACTTTGTGAGCTTCGAACCGTGAAAATGTGATTTAAGAACAATTAATTTAAAAAAATGCAGCAGAGAAGCGGCTGGAACCTCCCCATCGCGTGGATCTTTGTATTCTGTGTAGATAGTAGTCAATTCGACACAATTTTTTTTATGCTTATTGTCTGTGACTAATTTCGCAATTTTCTGACAAATACCGACATCACCCATCACATTTGACAATATGTTCCTTTTAAGGTTAACAGTTTGCCACCCTTTTGACAATAACTGATACTTTATGTCATCCACTGTCAGCATGCTCCCTTTTAATGAAAAATATTTTTTTCTCTATTTTCCACTGAAATGGCAGAAACTGTGAATACATTTTTAGAACGAGAATTTGATCGTCTTTCTAATGGCGACATAAAAAGGGAGACCTTTGTATTTAAAATTTAAAGTTGATATGCCTAAATGGCACTTCCCGTGGACCAATTGCTTCCAAAAGCCTTTCAGGTCTTCAACGGGTCACCCAATCTCCATGTACCAAATTTCAGCCAAATCGATTCGCTAATTTGGGCTATAATGTATTTTTAGTGTTATTATGAAATTTCGATTTTTTGACCCAAAGAGCACTAAATGCGAACGAATTTTGTCTTACTTAAAACCAGAATTTGAAGACCTTTCTGATGGTGAGAATAAATCTTTCAAAAACTTGTTTTGGATGGTTAAATGAGTGAATAATTTTAAAGTTACAAATTGGTGTGCCAAAACGGCAGTTTCCGTGGGCCGATTGAATCCAAAATTTGTTCAGCTCTTCGACGTGTAATACAATCCCCGTGTGCAAGATTTCAGCCAAATCGGTTCAGGGGCTTGGGCTGTACCGCGATTTTAAAGTCGGATAAGAATCTTTTTTTTTTTAATTTTTGATCAAAAGGGCACTAAGAATGAATACATTTTTAGAAGCAGAATTTGAAGGCCTTTTCTATCGTGAGGTGAAAAATGGGGGTTTGTATTTGAAATTTAAAAGTTGATGTGCCAAAATGGCATTTCTAGTTGAACGATTGGCTCCAAAAGCTTTTCAGATCTAAGTTGGGTTATCACATGCACACATACCAAATTTCAGCCAAATCGGTCTAGTAGTTTTGGCTGTGGCGTGTTTACAAACGTACGTACGCACGTACGTACGCACATACACACAGACACATTTTAAAAACCACTTTTTTGGGCTCCTGAGACCTCAAAACGTATAGATCGGGTCTTATCTCGAATTCGAAAATTTTAGTGATTGCAGTAACCTCCCTTTTTTTTAAATGGTGAAGTGGAGTGTGGAGGTTAAAAAGAATTGAATTCACAATAAGCCTTGTTATGCTGCGACTAAAGACTAAATGAGCAAAACAAACGCTTGTAAGCAATTTGAATAAAAAAGAGCTCATCCACATCGTTCCGTCAAATTTGCATATTCAAATGTTGTGGTCGTGGCAATTACGTCATAATTGAAACGGCACAAGAGAGACAAGCGCTCTCTGCAATTGGCCATGGTATCTAACGATCGTGTAATAGAAGTGACGGTTTAACCAATTTAGAATCCTGCAAGACTTCCAGACATGTTCCTTTGATTTTGTAAACTTGACAGTTACACTTAACACTTTAACTTACCTACTTTTGTTACTGAAACCTCTCACTCTGTATCGCGACAACTGACGATGACCGATTCTATCTGGTCTGACTCGGCGCATCCACCATTTTCAGCATATTATTATAACTCAAATTCATGTTTGATAATAAAAACGGTAGCTATAGTGCCACACCTGCCAATTATAATTTTGATTGCGGAAACACAAATATAGCCCCTTTGTCGCTCTCAGCATTGTCAGGAAGAGTAGCTATATAACTTGTCATAAACTTTAAGATGTGCTTCCCGGGTTGACTTGATGGATTATTAAAACTTTTAATATTTTCAGGTTGCTTCATGTGACACCTAAAGTGAGTGAAACGGGTTAAAAAAGATGCTGAGTCCTTAGAACTCTACAACTGCATGAATTTGACGAGGGCAATGAATTGATTGTGCATAATGTCAATCAGGTGATCCAGAATAGTTATTTGCATTCCAAGGCAAATCTTGTAGATGCTTAATTGATGTTTCCGATTGATCGTGATTTCAGATTAATCGATGTTTCCGATTAATCGATGATTCCGATTGCATAATCTAAGTTTCCGATTCATTGATTAATCGGTTTTTCGATAATTAATTTCCCGTCGTTTAGCAGTATTAGGATCAAAGGTGTTTTTCCCATTGACCTTTATTTAATATTGAGTTCCTTCCGTTTTCCCTTACAACTGTTTACTGCATGCCTTGATTATACAAGTGTTCTTCCTAAGTGTTTTCCTATAACCCGTCCTAATGATAGGTATGAAAGTTAATACTTACCTCTGTCAGAGTACCTAATCGGCAAATCGAAATAATCGATTGATGGATTAATCGATGTAGGTAATCGAAATAGCGATTACTTAATCGCTGATCGATTACCTATTCGGTTTAATCGATGATCGATAAAATTTCCTCATTTAATCGACACCCGATAATCATTTTGCCCGGCCTTATTAACTTGTCAGTTAAAATGAAGGACCTAAAGCTAACAATGGTTTTCTTATTTCTGCCCGCGAGGATTTGATTCCTGACAACAGAGGGACAATCAAAAAGAATATGGTCGATGTTTTCTAATGAATTAAGGTTAGGTTATTAATTATTATTATGCCTCAACTCAGTTTTATATTATTGGGTTTATAGTGTATAAATTATTCCGTTTATATGTATATGTATAACGTAATGAGTGATGGCATAGAACCGCACGATGTTCTCATTTGCATATCAGGTAGAAACGTTTCAGGTGTAAGGGGGTATTCATTGCGTAAAGATCACATTGCTTATCAGTCTCATTCAGGAATTTACATTGTGATTTATTGACAGACAGGAGACAGGAGAATATGGTTCCATCACTCGGAGTTGAGCCAATATCGAATTTAATACAAGGGCTAAGCGCTCTGACGTCACGACCTCGTATTTTTGTATGTTAGGGGTTGTAGCACCTTTAAGGGTGCTTTAGGAACAACACCTTTTGTCATAATCATTAATGGAAAGCTATCGAATGGCGCGAATTTCGACCAGTAGGTATACCTATTTATTAAGCGGAATCTCGAGTAGCAACCCTTAATTTCGACCCCATCCCCCGCAAGGTTTCATCGAAATATGTGTGTTTGTCGAGTTTCGAACTTCTGCCTGCAACCCTTGCGGAGTTATCATATTTTTTGTGGTTTTCGTCGCTTAAATTTCATCCCTCGAAATTGACACTTCACGTTTAACAGACTTGAAGGTCAAACACGTATAAGAAGTTTCAGTAAGATAACTTCTGGTTCTCCAATGATTGCAATTCATAATTTTTCGGCTTTTTATCCTTAACTTTCTCCCACATCTCATTATAAAAATTGTTCTACATGAAATTAGCTACAAAATGGGTTATATACAATATACAGGGTGTCCCAATTGTCTGTATTCGGTCGATAACTCCATTGCTGTTAGAGATAGCGAAAAATTGTTAAATACAAAGTTGCAGAGGGTCAAAAAAGGCACATTCTAAAAATACAATCCTGTATACAGGCTGTCCCACTAAGGAGTAAGAACACAAACATAGGTTTTTTTAAATGGAACACCCTGTATTTTAATTTTTTATTGGATTCTATGATGAGTTCCAAGTAACATTCATTAATCATATTTTAATCTGAAGCGAATGGTTTAGAAGATATTGGCAATTTTGCGGGAAAAATTACATTTGCAGTACTTATTTTGAAAAATCACCCCACAACCAATTTTCAACCTTTGGTTTTGGAAATTTAGCATGTCATTAAGGAAGGTTTGGGCTATACTTAAAGCTCTTGAAAACGGTCTTAGCTTCTCAAGTTCGTCCCCAGTAACATTATGAACCTTCAAAAATGTAGAGGCTAATATTTCGAAATTTTTAAATGGCACCACTATCAAATATTAAAGCCATAGGTTGTAAAATTAAATTTGATTTCGTTTAATATAAAATGTTCCTATATCCAAGTTTAGTATTTTTCGATTTATTCAGTAAAACACAATTTTCATCTTTTTCTTCCTGATGCTTTTAGACGTTTGGCCCTGACTACATTTCATTGTAGGTGTAAAATGTGTTATCAGTCGAACTACAATTTCTATAGATCGAATATTTAAAGTTGCGTTTCATAATTTGCCCAATTGCCTTTGGGCTACAAACAGGACCTGCAATAAATTCTGTGTCTGTAAAAACAAAGTGTAATTATAATAACAATCACCAGAAACGTTCACTATACCGAAAAGGTTTATTTCAACAGCTAACGTGTTTCGAACACAAACTGCTCATCATCAAAGCCAACTCATTGGCATTATAATCAGTAATCACTTTATTTTAACAGAGTACCTACCTATCTGTTGTTTTTTAAATGACCCAAAAAATAAAAAATAAATGAAGTCGGTAAGTAAGTAATTAAAAAGGCAGCAGAGAAGCGGCTGGAACCTCCCCAACGCGTGGGTCTTTGATTTCCGTGACTTGTGTTTAAGATTTTAAAGTTAATATGCCTAAATGGCACTTCCCGTTAACCAATTGCTCCCAAAAGCCTTTCAGCTCTTCAACGGGTCACCTGACCTCCATGTACCAAATTTCAGACAAATCCTTCCATTAGTTTGGGCTATAACGTGGTTTCAGTGTTATTTCAAAATTTCGATTTTTCTACCCAAAGGGTAATAAATGTGAATAAATTTTATCTCATTTAAAACCAGAATTCGAAGACCCTTCTAATGCTGGCAATAAATCTTTCAAAAATTTGTTTTGGATGGGTAAATGAGAGAATACTTTAAATTTGGAAATTGGTGTGCCAAAACGGCACTTTCCGTGGGTCGATTGAATCCAACATTTGTTCAGCTCTTCGACGTGTAATACAATCCCCATGTGCAAAATTTTAGCCAAATCGGTTCAGGGGCTTGGGCTGTACCGCGATTTTAAAGTCCGATAAAAATCTCGATATTTTTAGTTTTTGGTCAAAAGGGCACTGACAGTGAATACGTCTTTGGAAGCAGAATCTGAAGGCCTTTCTTATTGTGACGTGAAAAATGGGGGTTTACATTTAAAATTTAAAAGTTGATGTGCCAAAACGGCATTTCTGGTTGCACGATTGGCTCCAAAAGCTTTTCAGATCTAAGTTGGGTTATCACATGCACACGTACCAAATTTCAGCCAAATCGGTCGAGTAGTTTGGGCTGTGGCGTGTTTACGAACGAACGAACGAACGTACGTACGTACATACATACATACAGACACATTTTAAAAACCACTTTTTTGGGTTCCTGAGACCTCAAAACGTACAGATCCGGTCTTATCTCGAATTCGAAAATTTTAGTGATTGCAGTAACCTCCCTTTTTTTTTAAATGGTGAAGTGGAGTGGGGAGGTTAAAATGTACGTACCTATTCTAAAAGTGCAATTTTTATCTATTTATTTCATTTTGGTAAGTACCTAAGGGCTGAAAATGCTGCAACTTTTTTGAGTAGGTACATTCTTGCGTTCCATAAATGAACATAAATGATCACAATTTATGGTTAATTAACGCAGGATTCCGGTTGACAGAATTTGTGACACCTATTGTGACATGTGTCCCAGCAGCCTTTCAAAAACATTATTGTAAACTAAAAATGGAAATTCCCAAAAATCATAATTTACTGAATAAAACGAAAAATTCGAGACTTGGATATAGGGACATTGTATATCAAACGAAAGCAAATTTAATGTTACAGCTTATGGCTATAACATTTGATAGTGGTGCCATTTAAAAATTTCGAAATTTAAACCTCTACATTTTGGAAGGTTCATAATGTTACTGGAGACGAACTTAATAAGAAGCTAAGACTGATGTTTTCAAGCGCTTGAAAGATAACCCAAATCTACCTTAATGACATGCTAAATTTACAAAACCAAAGGTTGAAAATTGGTTGTGGGGTGATTTTTTAATACAAGTACTGCAAAAGTAATTTTTCCCACAAAATTACCAATATCTTTTAAACCATTCGCTTCAGATGAAAACATGATTAATGAATGTTACTTGGAATTCATCATAGAATCCAATAAAAAATTAAAATACAGCGTGTTCCATTTAAAAAAACCTATGTTTGTGTTCTTACTCCTTAGTGGGACAGCCTGTATACAGGATTGTATTTTTAAAATGTGTCTTTTTTGACCTTCTGTAACTTTGTATTTAACAATTTTTCGCTATCTCCAACAGCAATAGAGTTATCGACCGAATACAAACAATTGGGACATCCTGTATATATAACAATTTCATTTGGTTTTTAGTTCACTAAAATCGGACCACAAATAACAAAGATTTAATCTCGCACCCTGTACAACTATGAATTAAAAATGGATAAAACAAAAGATCAACGGAGTAGAAATGTGACGTTTGCTGCAACTAGCTGCAACGAACGGTTCGAGGGCTAGGGATTTATTATTAGTTGGGTTTCTCAGTAATTAAAATTAATTTTATCCGAAAATGAATCGTTAGAAATAAAATAAAGGCACGTTAGTGTTTTACATGGCACTAATTAATTGTCAATTAATTGATGGTAATAAAACATTTCTATTTAGATAAACCGCTCTTATAAAGGATATCTGGTAAATTTCGAAGCGGTATGATTAATTACAGTCATAACTCAATATCAGATGTTTTACCTTATAGGTATAGATTTTGCTCTCCTACCCGATATACCTGTACATTTTAACCTCCACAACCCCACAATTTACAAAAATGGGAAGTTACCTACTGCAATTTTTATTTTCTTTAAATGGGGTTCCAAAAAAGTAGTTTTCAAAATCTGTCTGTAGAGTGATCTGTATGTACATACATATAATTGTGCGTGTACGGCGTTCGTACGATCTATTCGGCTCTATACAGGACAGCTCAACCTATACTTATCCGATTTGACTGAAATTTGGTACATGGGCATCTCATAGCCTAACTTAGACCTGAAAAGCTTTTGGAGCCAATCGTTCAACCGGAAATGCCATTTTGGCACATCAACTTTGAAGTTTTAACTACAAACTTGCCTCAATTTTGACGTCATCACAAAAAGAGTTCAAATTATTCTGCTTCCAAAGACGTATTCACTCTCAGTGACCTTTTGACAAAAAGTAAAAAGCTCGAGATTTTCAACGTACCTACTTTAAAATCACAGTTCAATGAACCGATTTAGCTGAAATTCTGTACTTAGCTAGGTAGAAGAAGGGTAGAGGTAGGACCTATTCTCTACTAAACGTATAGTAACCGTTGATATAGCGTTTTAAAGTCCAAATAATTCAGATCCATTCCAGCCACGCTCTCACTGCTATTACCTGACAATATTAGCAAATTTAACTACCAGAATAAAAGGCAAATTACCTCGATTCACATATTACGGAAATTCTGCTTTCGCAATATTATAGCAGTCCGGAATTGAAATGGTAGAAATCCATAACTAAATTTTATACAGTCAGTCTTATCGATTTTATGATAACCATATCTACCCAGTGTGAAACCCGAAACGAATAAATATACCTAAGCTACTGACCTGAAATGTGCCAGTTCGTGTCTTTTTTGCAAATTTAATCATTTGACTACAAGTTTCGGGAATTCTATTGTAGGGCGTTTAAAATTTTATTTCATCTGAAATAATCAGGGCGATGTTTATCCCTGTAGATGTCTATCACATTGAAGGGTAGGGGCCACCTGGATTTACTGATAGAATCGGGTGCAGATTTTTTCAATCTGCAACTCCAGAGCAGACGCACAGATGTGTCAAAAAAGGCGAATTGTTGAAAAATAGTTTACATACAGTATTAAAATACGAGAAAACTGGAATGCTCCTTTCCAGTGTATGCAGTCGAAAATTGACAAAAAAAACAAAAAAAAATTGCTAAGTGTCGAATTTGCGCCACAGGCAAGAAAAAATTTTCTGCTGATAAGTAGAAATTACCAAAAAGTAACACAGAAAATGAAAAAATTTTGTAAATACGAAATGTAAAAGTTGAACTGAATCCAAATGAGTTCAATTATTACCGACGAAAAACGAAATGACGCGCGTATTTTGCAAAATAACACTCTGGGGGTCGAAAAATTGTAAAGGGGGATGAAAAGTCAACGGGGATGAGAATTAATCGTAGTTAAGAATAAGCCAACTATGCAAATTTTGCTTTTAGGGGGTTGACATATTGCGAAAGGACGCAAAAAGTGAGAAAGGCAAACATAATTTGTTAGGTACCGAAAGAAGACAAAATTGCACGAATTGAAAAAATGAACTCTCGGGGGGGTTGAAAAATTATGAAGGGGGATGAAAAAGCCAAGGGAGGTGAAAATCAACCTGATGTAGAACTAGCGAAAACAGCACGAAAAAGAAACGGTCTGTATAAATTCACTTCACAATCATATCGTGAAATAGGTTGAAAAATTGTAGGTGGGTTGAAAAATTAATGAAAATGACGTTGAATGTTGAATTACAGAAAATGACAAAGAAGCCTGAAAAATAGTATATTATTAACGCGGTTGGGGGGGGGAGGTGAATAATGGCCCATAATGTGCGAGTTAAATACGACGTTTTATCCACGATTATTGAAATATATGTATCCAAGATTATTGATATTCTTCAAAAAATTTTATCACTTTATATTTATTGTAAACACAAACCAACAAAAACAAAATGTTGACAAATGATGCTCTACTTTGGCACACTTTCGCTTGATTTAGAAACGTCGTGATGTTCATTGGATAGGTAGCCAACATTACAGGTGCTGTGAAATAATGTGACAGAAGCGTGACTTATGACCATAAGTGACGCTGTATTTTATGAACAGGATTATGTATCCATAGTTACGTACATAACAATCAATTTTAATAATGATTAACTTTTTTCCGAAAACTTTAGAGACATACTTACGTTAGATGTGTTTCAAATCGTCATTAGAAAGAGGAAAACTACAATATTAAACCATCCCAAGTAAATATGAGAAATTGTCAAGCTTATAACGTTTGAATAGGTATTAATAATCCTAGGACAAAATCAAGTAGGATCGTTTTGATAGGAAATTTAGTCTAACTTTAATTTTGTATATGGAATAATTTTTGCTGGGATTGATAGTTACGGAGATATATGCAAAAAACGTAGAAAACCCACCTTCAATCAGCTCCCCCACCATCCGCGAGAACTTTATGATGTTCTGGAGGTACTAACGAACAACCGTGCCAAATTTCAAAACTCCGGGATTTATTTCACTCGATCACCACTTTTTTGTCTAATTTGACTAGGCTATCAGACAAATAAACAGAAGACAACGTGTTCGGTCTTTTCACATCGAAAAGCGAGTGGAAATGTGAATTTTACATCCCTAAAATATGACAGAAAGGATAATTTGGGGCAAACAGATATCTTTTTTGGCTTCACGTGTCACATATCCCCCCCAAAAACGTATAACACAAACAATAAAGGGAAAAATTGGTGGAACATCATATTTATCGTACATTGCATTCGTGCTACTAAAACAAAACATCTATCTCCAATGATGTGTAACTTCATCACAGTCGTAGATAACTATACCTAGCTATACCATAAACATTAAATTCAGCATTGAGCTTTTATGTATTGGTATTGATTTCCCATTCTTTACGTTCATCTCGTTTACCTAATTTGCCGCCGCTCTCTCGTGTAGAGGTACGAGGTATACCTACCCCAAACTTTGCTTTGAATAGAAAGGTGAAACGAGCACGTATTTAATTATTAGCTGTACTGGTTGCAATTAAATTAAACTTTTAACGAATAGGATTGATTTATTACGATTGCATTTTAAAAAATTGGCAGCAACGGAAGCGGCTAGAACCTCCCCACAGTCTCTACCAGTGTTTCGGGAGATCTAAATTTTTATTATTTATTAATAGGGCATCAAGTTTGATTGCATTTTTGGAAACAGAATTTGAAGATCTTTCATGTGCTGATAAACACACATGGCGCCCAAATGGCATGCGTCTATTTCAACGGACCCCCTTGAAAAAAACAAAAATTGAGTATAAGTTAAAGAATAAGCTATTGACGATCGGCGAAAAACAGGCATTTTGGGACTGCGCCCTAATTAGAGAAGAAATTTCAAAAAAACGTCTCGAGGTATAAACGTAACACGTTCTCTCAACAAGATTAAAAAAACATGAAAAAACTTTCTGAATTGGGGATGGTCCAAAGTTTTTGCACATTACTCGGCGGTTCTGACACCCCCTATACAGGGTCTATACAGGCTGTTCGGAAATAACGATGAAATATTTCGGGGGGTGATTCTGCAGCTCAAAATATGCAAAAAAGTTCCTATAAACATGTATCCGGAAATCGTTCCTAAGGGGGCTACGGCCTTCTGAACGGGGCGCCTCATCAAATTCGGTTTTTATTGAATAAATCAGGAACCGCTTAAGATACAGTGACGACTTTTTGCACATTATCTAACATCAATAAGCGCCATCAGATTATGGTATCTACCAAAAGCAGATTCAACCAGGGGCGTGGAAAATAGGGGGGGTTTCAGCTTTCCCCACCCAAATTTTTTTACGTGTTATTTTTTAGACAATTTCTCACCGAAATATGGTTTCCTGACTAAAATTACATAAAAAAGCCTCACCGTAGGATCAACCGTTTTAGAAAAAATTAGATTTAAATATCCATTTGCATTTCCTAGGCTTATCAAACGATTTTTATTAAATTACGAAACTGAACGGATTTTAAAAATTAGTATCTAAAGCAATCTAATGTTGCTTATCGATGTCAGATAGTATGCAAAAACTTAATAATTGACAAAATTAAAATCGAATTTTGAGCGCCCCCTTGGGAGCGATTTCCGGACCCATGTTTATAGAAACTTTTTTTCACATTTTGAGCTGCAGAATCACCCCCCGAAATATTTCATCGTTATTTCCGGACACTCTGTATAGCTTAGAGTAGTTCAAATGGGGTCTTGGAAAGCATGTTGTTTGAAGGACTCCTAGCTCTCTTAGGAAGCATTTTTCGACCCATACCCACAAGAACTTTTCTTTCTAAAATGAAGTAAGGAACCGTCCCATGAGCTTTTTACGACATTTTGATGTCTTCTGTCACGAATTGTGAAGCCCCGAACCAATGAAAATCCATTTTTTCCGAAAGGGCGCATTCTATCGATGTCAAACTACAGGGTGTCTCAGAACGCCCGCACTAAATTCTAACGGAGTATTCAGGATTAAATTCTTAGTCGATCCGTGTTTTTTGTAAATTTCCAGGGTCCAGTAGTTCCAGAGTTATAAGAGGTTTAAGAGGACCAATCAGATTTCAGCTCTTAATTGCTTTACAAGGTAATTTAATGTTAAATGCACTATTTCCTAGGTAACAAGATACAACAATATAAATTTTCATTGATAGTATCTTGTTACCTAGGAAATAGTGCATCTAACGTTAAAGTACCTTATGGAGCAATTCAAAGCTGAAATCTGATTGGTCCTCTTAAATCCCTTATGACTCGAGAACTATTGGTCCCTGGAAATTTTCAAAAACACGGATCGACTCAGAATTTACTCCTGAATACTCCATTAGAATTTGGTGCGATCGTTCTGAGACACCGTAGGGTACCATTTTTACTTAAAAAACCTCAAATATTTTCAGATTCTGGAATCAAATTTGAGAAAAAACTACTTAACAAAAATGTTTGGGTAAATTTAGTCCTAAGCCCCTCCTGTATGATCAAAATTTTAAAATTTTTTCCACAGTAGTAAATTCAGCATCAGAGACTTAGTACCAAATTTCACGTTGCTATTTTTAACCGTTTCGAAGATATTTAGAAAAAAACACTTTCAAAGTGGACTCTTTTAAGGGGCCTTAGCTCCCTTAGGACTTATTTTTCAACATATGTTCATAGGGACTTTTTTTCGTATTTTTCATAGAAATAGGGTCAACTTTACTTTAGCGGAAACCTTGTATGAACTCAAACTGCATATATTCCCGTTCAGAATGATGAGCTGAGTACAACGGTACCCGATTTTTCTTGCGCAAACGCACCGTTGCCAAGTTACAGGTTTCCGCTAAACTAAAGTCTATAGGGACTTTACTTTAGCGGAAACCACGTACACGTTAAAACTTTACATATTCTGGTTGAGAATGACTTGCTGATTTCAACGGCACGTCATTTTTCTTGCGCAAACGCACTGTGGCCAAGTTTCTCCTATTTTTATGAGGTTCTTATATAAATACTTTATCGAAAACCATGCAATATATCTGGGAACGAAACGACACAAAAATACGTACAGATTCTCTTCCCGACCCTATGACACAGATCAATGAGTAGTGTTTCGTATCGCTCAGCTTAATATCGATATTGTAAAAATTTAGTTTAGGTATTTTAGCTGACAAGGAGATGGCTTTCCATATGGTTTCACTAAACGTATCCATTTTATATGGAGCCTCAAATACTCTTCCCCACCCTAAAACACAGGTCAATAAGTAGTATTTATTACCTACTTTTCGCTTAGCCTAATATTGCTAGTTAAAAAAAAGTCAGTGTGAAGATCAGGCGAAGACAATCATTTACTGTCATTCAGTCGCTCCATATAAAAATGGATACGTTTGGTGACACCATATGGAAAGCCTTGTCAACTAAAATACCTAAATAATATTTTTACAATATCGATATTAAGCTGAGCGATGCGAAATACTACTCATTGATCTGTGTCATAGGGTCGGGAAGAGGATCTGCACGTATTTTCGTGTCGTTTCGTTCCCAGATATTGCATGGTTTTTGCTAAAGTAGTACCATAAAAACTTCATAAAACCAGTTGAAACTTGGCCGCAGTGCGCTTGCGCAAGAAAAATGACATGACGTTGAATCAGCTCGTTATTCTCAACCAGAACATACAAAATTTTAACGTGCACGTGGTTTCTATAGGGACTTTAGCGGAAACCTGTGACTTGGCAACGTTGCGTTTACGCAAGAAAAAACGGGTACCGTTATACTCAGCTCATCATTCTCAACGGAAGTATGTGCAGTTTTAGTGCTAACAAGGTTTCCGTTAAAGTAAAGTTAGCCCCGTCCGTACGGACTTTAGTTTAGCGGAAACCTGTAACTTGGCAACGGTGTGTTTCCGCAAGAAAAAACGGGTACCGTTGTACTCAGCTCATCATTCCGAACGGGAATATGTGCAGTTTCAGTACATACACGGTTTCCGCTAAAGTAAAGTTAAGCCGAAGAATATCTACTGGTAAAGTTTTGACCACTGACTTCGGGACACCCTGTATCAAATACCATATATAAAACCCATAATATCCCATGTTGTAGCCAATGAATTGTGCCCTCATCCAAATCCATCAACTGCTTATTGAGAAGTACGGCATTTTGAATTCGACTCGTTCCGTGTGGGTCAATTTTATTAAGAACTTACTACACATTTCTTCTCTAAAATTTTAACAAAAAATACAACAATAGAAGTGAAATGTAATTTATTTTTGAGCAAAAAAGACTAACAGCCTGAAATACTTCTCATCACCTAAAACACCATATAAACACCAATTAATACTTATACCGATTTTAAGAGGCTATTTTACTTACACAAGGCATGCCCCAAATTCCTCTTTCTTCTAGATATGTTAATTTTTCCATTAAATTGTCGCATTTCCCGGAGTTCAGTATTTCCTACAAAAATAATTTTGATGACATGACAAAAAATGATGGTTGAGAAAGACTTACCTTAACTAAAGTGTTTCTCACAGGATCCTCGAAATACTGTAATAAGACGCTGGCAAATTCTGCTCTATTCATCTCGAGACACATTTTGAAAGCATCATGAAACTTAAGACTGTATAAAACCGGACAAGCCTAAAACAATTTCATAAACTGAGTATCTACAGGGTGAGTCTGAACAACACCACATCCTTTATACCACATAATCTACTGTTCAAATGATGAGGTTTGGTGCAAAATTTTTTAGGCCAATTGTGATTCCTGTTGATGTTATAAGCCGCGAAAGTTCTTCATTTTTAATCGTTTTTATTTAATATCTTCCGAACGGTGTATCGCAGGGTTCTGAAATTTTGCACCACAGCATTGTTACAGACCAGGAGGTAACTGCTGATGGTACTTTAGACATTATCCAAAAATCGGATCCCTGTTATACAGGATGGAACTTTTTTATGTTTTTAAATATTGGTAATTTGTCTATGCGGTGTTATTCCTCGATCAATTTTAAAGCTTTTTTGGCTCTTAATTTTCTATGAAAAAAGTCACCATTCACCAGCCAAACTGAAAAAACCGGAGAAATGACAATCACGATAAGGGCTTAAATTGCAATAAAAATCAAAAATGCGTTGATATGCGTCATATTTCAATTCTTTTTAAGCAAGGGAGCCGTTTTTTCACAACGGTGTCGTGAATTCATGTTCACAACTGAAGAAAGGCTTTTTTTAAGTGAAATTTTACCATTTGTTTTGTGGTAATTACTTGAAGCATGTTATCGGTTTTTTCAATTTTGCTGGTAAATTGTGAGTTTTTCAACAAAATTTAAGAGCCAAAAAAGCTTTAGAATTGATCGAAGAATACCGCATAGACAAATTACCAACATTTAAAAACTTCAAGGACAAATAACATTAGGACCATCCTGTATAACAGGGATCCGATTTTTGGATGATATCTAAATTACTATCAGGAGTTGCCTCTGGATCGGCAACAATACTGTACAAAATTTCAGAATCCTGCGATACACCATTCGGAAGATATTAAATAAAAACGATTAAAAATGAAGAAGTATTAGGTCTGTGTTGTGGTTTTATTCGTTTCCGAGTTGCTGATAAGAGTAACAGAACAAGTGAATATCTTTAAAACGATAAACTCTACGGGTATAACATCGTATAATTCAAAATAATGCGGTTAACAGATGTTTGTGCAAAATATTTGCAACAAAAACCGGGTGAAGCAATTTGCAATAGGGAAAAACAGTGATTAATTTGGCAATGTTTTGAAAAGTCAACAAAAAAATGTCAATGCCAAAGTCAATTAACAAAATCATTTCTAACCGCGATAGTGACAATAAGATCGATATTTGAATTAAAGGTGGTTATTAACTCCAGATGGATTAAGCTATAAACCCAAAAATTTTAAGTAACTTGGAAAGGATGCCATTTAAGTATAGGGAGTTGTTAAGAAAGTTGACCTAGAATTTAGTTCTCCATTAGACGGCGAAAAAGTTTCAAGGTCATTCCATTTGAAATTTTTGCGATTTTGTCTTTTCAACTTCTGTTAATTTGAAATTTTACAGGGGACACTCTATGCATGAAATTTGACACCCAAATGTGTCGTCAGGTAGTCCTGACTTTTTTTTAGGATTTGCCATAAATTCGGAAGAGAAAAACTTCAAGGCTTCGAAAATATTAATTTTTAACTGAAGTCTTGTTTTTGCCAAATTCTAGACATTTTATTAAATAACTCAAAAACCATTGAATTTAAGTATGGGGCACTCGTGACAAAAATTGCACAGAATGATACGTAGAAACCAAAAATGCATTGATATATGGATGAGTGTTCCATTTCACTAAATGTAATTTTGTGCTGCCCCCCCCCTACACGAGCCGCCCATGTAAGTTTACAGTAATTTTAGAATATGCACATTTTCAGTCACTAACGGTTGGCGTACACAGATTTTCGATATTATTAATGACGTGGACATAAATGGACTTTGTCTCACCGTTGGGACACCCTGTATGTGTCAAATATTCTTCGTCACTATAAAGAGTAGGTACCTGAATCATAATGAATGTGTTTATTAACTCCTCTTCTAGCACCTCCTCATCAATTATTGTTCTACACAAAGTGAAATTGTGATCAATGAGTTTCTGCCAACCGTCTACGTAAAAGTTTTTGGAATGATATTTGTATGACTTCAAATGTCCAAGGTATTGTTTCAATTCGCAAAACTGCAATCATACAGAGAATATGAAATATAAAGTTCAGGAATTTGGGTACCATAGACAATTGCACAGCATGTTCAATAATAAATCTCCAATAATTTGAACTGTCCATTTTGTACGTTATACATATTGAGGCCATTGCTTTGATATTTTGTCGCTTAAGACCACTTCCTGCCAAACGAGTCAAGAGTTCTTTCTTATTCCAGACATCCAAAGTTTCAACATTAACATTTGTTCCCAGATTTGAAACGATGTTCAATTTGTTTACAAAATTTCTAAAAAGTCATCTATTGAAATATTCTGCTGAATAACGAAATAACTTACCTGAATTCCTGATAAGTAAAGTTTGTTGATGCTTCTACTGCAGCAGTGTTGCTTATCATATCAAAAACTTTTAAAGCTCTGACTCTACTGGCTACATTGCTTCGGCTAGAATCGTCCAAACCCATTTTTAACAAATATATTGTCCAAAACGGCTTTACTTCTGCATTAGAACAAATGTAAGCAACCCTGTAAATCAAAAGTGCAACTTTGGGAACAATTTAAAACACGTTTTCTCACCTTCTCAAAATGTTGTCGTTGGAATTAATATTTGCCTCTGCAGAATGGGATATATTGCAGGTAGGATCTGAGTCTGCGCAATTATAAGCCAACCAATCGTTTACAACAGCAGTTTGAATGTCTTTAATCTCAAGTTCAAACAATCGAGCCAGTGATGATGTAGCTTTATTGATGTCTGCAAAATAATAATTATTAAAATGAACTATGATCTCATAAGAATACGTACCTGGACAAAAATCAAGTGAGGTTACAATTCGTGGATCTGAGTATAAATTGACGATTAAACTATTGGGATCATGGATCAAAGTGATGTATTTTTCTTCGGCAAGTTTGTGTTCATGCAGTATGTGTAATGCACTACACTGGTAAAATCTTGTTTCGATCTGTAAAAGTCGTTTTGTGAAAAATGGTAAGAAATAGTAGACCAAGGTAGAGAAAACTAGAGAGGGCTATAATAAGTCTTCTCTGCCGTATTGTATACAGTGTGTTTCAGTTTGAGTGGAAACACCCAAATATTTCGGTTAATATTAATCAAATTAATCAGTTTTTTTTCTGCATGTAGAACTCGAAAAGCTGCACCTGTGTGATATTTCACTTTTTTGATAGGCCTGCTGCGATTAAATAAAAAGGGCAAAAATCGAGAAATCGTACTATAGTCTGTCCGGGATCTAGGCGACTTTTGCTCCCCGGGAAATTTGAAATCCACGTCGCCGATTGGTTAAAATTCAGCCATAATTAATCGCAACAAAAATGTGGCTTGCAGGAATTAAGAATGTAGGTTTAAAAATCAAATTTACCTCGCAGGTCGATGTAAGTTACATTTTAAACCGTTTGCGCTGCATTACTTTTATAATATTGCAAAATTATTGATTTGCCGAGTAAAAATTTTGCTCTCATGACAGATATCCTGCTGTCTGTCACATCATTCCTGCGAAACGTAATAGCCAATGGGTGCGATAAAAGCGGCTATTCTATTGGCTTATTTAAAGTTACCGCTATGAAAGCCGCCATCTTTCCGAATTCCTTCATAATAAACACAACGAGTAGTCGGAAAGGGGCATTTAACGTTGAATGAAAAGAAGATAATATTAAATGTCTATAAAAGTGTCTGTACAAATTTCCCTAAGTTGAACAAGGTATAGCTTCTGGATAAAACCCCTGAGTTTACAGGTAAGGTCAAACACATTCCTCTTTCATGATAACGGTACCACACGTTATCTTTCAGGCCGATGTTCAACAACAATTAAAGCTATATTAAAGGAAGAGCGTAGTACAAATACTCTATCACAGCCCAAAGTAGGTCGAAGGGATCAGCAGATTGTATTGGATGAACATGAAAAATATCTGTTGCGAAGGATAGTGCATTCATTCTTTTTGAAAAACGAACCTCCGAGGTTACGAACTATTCTTGCTGAAGTTGCAAAAAATGAGGAATTAAGCAGGAAAAAATTTGGTAAAACAAAATTGCATGAGATTTTGACGAAGGAACTGAACTTCAGGTAATTGTTATAAAACATGTGTCAATCAGTGCTATTCAGGTATTTCTTGAAATTTGTCAAGATTGAAATCAATTGAGAGAACTGGATTGGTCAATGTGACTGTTGCTTACGTTGTCTGGGATATATGTTTTATTGAAATTTGTCAACATTTTCAGAAACTGATGGTTGGGTCTTGCTTAATGTCAATTGACTTGTGAAGAATATTGATGTCAAAACTGATATATCCCGTGATATCCCAGACAACAACGTAAACAATAACCACATTCGGCAAATCCAGTTCCCTCAATTGATGTCAATATTGACAAAATTTCAAGAAATACCTGAATAGCACTGAATGAAGGTTACTGCAATCACTCCAAAATTGGAAATTGAGATAACACCAGATCTTTACGTTTCAAGGTCCCAGGATCACGAAAAAGTGGTTTTTAAAAAATGTCTGTGTGTGCGTATGTACGTATTGGAGCAAGATTTCTCGGAATGTGTTGTGTATGATCGATAATCGATGCCATTAGAATCGATTGATCTGCGTTGTCAAGACTTTCAACATTCGCTTCGATGGCCAAGGATGAACTCATTGCTGGCTGCATTGAAGGGATACAAACTACTTATCAGCCCGTACTTGATAATAGGCGGCGAAGAAGAGGATAATAAGGGTTTTCAGCATAAAAGGATGGAAGATGTGCCATGTCAGACCCCCTATGCGCCGCCATAAACAGTATACCATCTGCGCATAGTGCGCTGCCGCTTGATTGGCTTGACGTCACAATTAGAAAAGGACCCTCTTATACTAAAAACCCTTATTTGAATAGTCCCTCCAGCAACAGTTGAAGCATCGGTACCACTTGCTATGCAGCCACATTATATGGATAATATCCAGCATTGATGTAAGTAATAGGTCTTTATAAATTTTAACAAGTGTATTTTCAGGTTATCTGCCCATAGCTACTGTAAAATAGGTTGCATGCAATGGTCGCCCCTCACGGAAAGTCATTCTAGAGGATGATATAAATTAATCTTAACCTTTCGGAAATGTTAGGAATGTCTTGCAAATGTTTGAAATGTCTTGTAAATGTTTGAAATGTCGTGGAAATGTTAAAAATGTCGAGAGTATGTTAGAAATGTCAGAAATGTCGTGTAAATGACAAGAAAATATCGGAAATATCAGAAATGAAACGACGAAAAATTTTTCGAAATGCCCATGAAATGTTAGAAATGTCATGGAAATGTTAGAAATGTCGTGGAAATGATAGAAATGTCGTAGAAACGTTAGAAAAGTCTTGCAAATGTTAGAAAATGTCTTGCAAATGTTAGAAATGTCGTGGAAATGTTACAAAATTTCGGAAATGTCGTGAAAATGTCAGAAATGTGGGGGAAATCATAAGGAAATATCGGAAATGCCCTCAGAAATGTCAGAAAGAAGTGAGGGAAAATGTCCGAATGTCCTGGAAATGTTAGAAACCCCTCGGAGATAAAAATTCATCAAAAATGGCACTTTCTGGTCCAAAACTTGATCAGGGCCCATTAAAAATGTAACGTCATGTATTCGGTATTTAATCACCTAAGGACATTTTCATACACCTTCCCACGAAAAATCACTATTCAGTGTTTGATTTAAATTTTTTCCTGGGCCGATGTCGTATAGGATTCTTTATAAATGTTAGGAAATAATCCATTTTATGGCTAATTGCCATTTTGAGTGTCCTGATTTGTAAATGCACAATTATATTACTAAAATTGTCTGTGTATCAGAGAATGGGACGGGAAACTTCAATGATACACAGACAATTTTAGATTACGATGGACGAAGAATTGAATCACAATTATATTACTTTCTCTTTATTGATGTGCTGATTTCTATGTTTTTCGATAATGTAGAAAGTAATAAATCGTTTTATTTGTCAGCTGACTATTTTGTATTTATTCAAAACCCCAAATCGTTTAAACTGAAAGAAGATTTACTTTGAATTTTATGAGCCCCAAGGATTACTTTAAATTACCCGCTTAATTTCAATTTAAAGTTCCCGCGTTAAGCAAGCCAATCAGATTTAGCATATTTGAATTTGACATTTATCAGAAAATCCTGCTGGCGAAAAAACGCCTAGAGAAGTTTTCCCATCATTCCCCATTGTGAAGCGGGCCGGTCGCCTGCAGGACGGACAGACTATAGGCATTTTTTCATCAAAAAATTTTATAAGAAATAGTTGCTCAGGATGACTCCAAATGGGCAAATCATCAGTTTCAGGCCAAAATAAAAATGTTTAATTTCTTGCGAGAAAATCCTAAAGTTCAATATTTTTGCAACAAAAACTGTGCTGTGGCATAAAAAACAATTGAAATGAATTTGTTTGACATTAATCAAGCAAACGTTTGTCACTAATCCATCATTTGCAAAAATATTGGACTTTAGGGTTTTCTCCCAAGAAATGCAACATATTTCTATTTTGGCCTGAAACTTCGAATTTGCCCATATGGAGTCATCCTGAACAACTATTTCTTATAAAATTTTTCGATAAAAAAATGCCTAATACGATTTCTCGATTTTTGGCCTCTTTACTTAATCGCAGTACAGTAGTCCGGGATTTCGGCCTATCAAAAAAGTGAAATATCACACAGGTGCAGTTATCGTGGTTGCAGCCTGTTGGGACTTTGTCCCGGATCAAGATTTTTTTTTGTCTAATAAGCATAAAGCATAAGTAATGAAAAACTGAGTAATTTGTGCAATAACAATGTTAAAAATTTATCTCACCTTCAAAAATGATTTGCCCACACTAGAAGAATCGAGATATTCGACTTTGTATGCAGTTGCATATTTATGGCATATTTTTGCCACAGTAACTTGATCAGCTCCTACATTTTGGATTTTTAATCTCGCGAGTTTTTGACAATTATATACTTACCATTCGGGGTGTTATTTAAGAGATGATATGCTACAGAAGTGGCCCTCTCCGGATCACTCATAGCTCCAATACAAAGATCCACTTCAACAAGCAAGTCACTGAACTGCGGATGCATATTCCATTCGGTAGTATTTGAACTTTTGGATAATATGCCATTGGTAACCTGCAAAAATCTGTTCTAGATTATCCCTCAATAGTCCAGTAGTCAGGGCGAGGAAAATAAGTGTTTTACTGATAGGCCGAAAGTTTTGAAACTTACTAGAGATGGGCGATTCCCGGAAATTTATTTTTTAGGAAAAATTCCCGATATTTTCAAATACGTTTCCGAAAGACAATAAATTTCCCCTATTAGCTAAAAAAACCTTCCTTGGAAATGTTTCTTGGAAATATCAACAAAATTTCAATAAACTGACTGATCAACGTTTTTCTGTTCACATTTTCTGGATGGCCTCAACTCAAATAATGTTTTAAATACAAATTGTATAAAAATACAGATATTTTTATTTGAGCGACGTTAGGAGCGAAAATATAACAGGCCGAGATAACACATGTTGTCTTCATGATTTTTTCTAAAACTAACACAATCTTTTAAAATTTCTTTTGAATTTTCAATAGTAATACGACGAGTAGTCTCTTGATTGCCGCGGGTTTTGACGTCCGAATGGTTGTCAACTACGAATCAAAATGGTAGATTTTTTTCGGCCAAAGAGGACTCGAGCAAGCTCTCGTCCTCTTTTTAGCCTAAAAAAATCTACCATTTGACAAGTAGTGCATCCATGAGGACTCAACGAGGCAACCAAGTGACTACGAATCGTATTTTGCAGATTATTTTATAAATTAAAGTATTGAGTAAGTAGTATCAAGTTGACGTTGTAGTATTATCACTGTAATCAGGATTTGATTGCTTACTGGTATACTAAATGCTGCTTTGGATTGGTTCAATACTTAATGAATAAAATAATCTTGTTAATTCAAGCCATAATTGTCAATTTTTTTTGATTTATTAGCCTTAAAACACGTTGTCATGGGCGACGTGCTTTTATGGAATGGCGTGTTTTATAGCAAACATAAGAAGCTAATTCAAATTCACCATAGAAACAGTATAAGATGTTAGTATTAATACTAATAACGCGACATTTTTTAAATTTCTTATTAGAGTTGGCCGTGTTTCAATTTAGTGCAGATCTCAAAGCCTGTCAACTTTTTTGACATAACCCCTAACTAAGTTTCGACATGAGTCACCCCGGGCACCATCAACTCCAATTATAAATTTTAAAAATGTCACTTTAGTGTACAGGGTGTTGCCAAATTCATTGTCCACAATTGGGATCTCGGAAACTATAAGAGTTAGAAGGTCGGTTGAATTAGATAAAAGTTGTTCTTTTTTAAGGTGATTAAGAATCTGCAAAGAATTCTTCGATATCTTGATTCGTTGTTGAATTATTCCGAAGAAACTGAAAATTGAGATTCTAAAGAAAAATTCATAGCTCCCTAACAGTTGATTAAATGAAACTTGAAACTTTTATATTTTTGACAATCTGTCAATTCAATGACAGTGACAAAAACTTTTTAGGCTTTTCCTAGATTTTCAGTAACGACAGTCAACTTTTCTTTTTATTATGGGCTTGAGATTGGGTTTTAATACCATTAAGCACACAAGAAATCTTTTTTTCAAAAATTTAACCAATCCGGGCCTTTTGAAAGAAAAAATCCAAAGCTTGAGTCACACGATGCCAAGACGTGTTTTATTATCGTTCAATTTAATTCCTTTCAATGTCATTAGAATTTGAAAAAGTCCGTGTAGTTTTTGACAGTGGTTTTAACCTCCCCACTCCACTTCACCATTTAAAAAAAAGGGAGGTAACTGCAAACAGTAAAATTTTCGAATTCGAGATAAGACCGGATCTATACGTTTTGAGGTCTCAGGAGCCCAAAAAAGTGGTTTTTAAAATGTGTCTGTATGTATGTACGTACGTACGTACGTTCGTAAACACGCCACAGCCCAAACTACTCGACAGATTTAGCTGAAATTTGGTACGTGTGCATGTGATAGCCCAACTTAGATCTGAAAAGCTTTTGGAGCCAATCGTGCAACTAGAAATGCCATTTTGGCACATCAACTTTTAAATTTTAAATGCAAACCCCCATTTTTCACCTCACGATAGAAAAGGCCTTCAAATTCTGCTTCTAAAAATGTATTCATTCTTAGTGCCCTTTTGATCAAAAATTTAAAAAAAAATGATTTTTATCCGACTTTAAAATCGCGGTACAGCCCAAGCCCCTGAACCGATTTGGCTGAAATGTTGCACACGGGGATTGTATTGCACGTCGAAGAGCTGAACAAATTTTGGATTCAATCGGCCCACGGAAACTGCCGTTTTGACATACCAATTTGAAAGTTTAAAATTATTCACTCATTTAACCATCCAAAACAAGTTTTTGAAAGATTTATTGTCACTATCAAAAAGGTCTTTAAATTCTGGTTTTAAGTAAGACAAAATTCGTTCGCATTTAGTGCTCTTTGGGTCAGAAAATCGAAATTTCATAATAACACTAAAAATACATTATAGCCCAAATTAGCGAATCGATTTAGCTAAAATTTGGTACATGGAGATTGGGTGACCCGTTTAAGACCTGAAAGGCTTTTGGAAGCAATTGGTCCACGGGAAGTGCCATTTAGGCATATCAACTTTGAATTTTAAATACAAAGGTCTCCTTTTTTATGTCGCCATTAGAAAGACGATCAAATTCTCGTTCTAAAAATGTATTCTCAGTTTCTGCCATTTCAGTGGAAAATAGAGAAAAAATTCTTTCTCATTAAAAGGGAGCGAGCTGACAGTGGATGACATAAAGTGGCAGTTGTTGTCAAAAAGGTAGCAAAAGATTAACCTTAAAAGGAACATATTGTCAAATGTGATGGGTGATGTCTGAGGTGGTGTCGGTATTTGTCAGAAAATTGCAAAATTAGTCACAGTCGATAAGGGTAAAAAATTTCTGTTGAATTGACCACTATCAACACAGAATACAAAGATCCACGCGATGGGGAGGTTCCAGCCGCTTCTCTGCTGCATTTTTTTTTCCCTAAGTTCAGGCTGATTATACAAATTATTCACATAAAATTTCAAATTTTGACGATCTCTCAAAAAAGTCCAAGTTGATTACATTAATAAAAGCAATTTTTTTTGGGTATCCACTATCCAGTGATGTTAAAATCCAATATGGCGACCATAAGAAAAAGAAAAGTTGACTGTCGTTACCCAAAATCTAGGAGGCCTAGAAAATTTCTGATAATGCTATTGAATTGGCAGCTGTCAAAAAAAGTCCCAAGTTTCATTTGCCTAGCATTTTTTCAGGATAACTCAGTAACGAATTAAGATATAGGAGAATTCTTTACAGATTCTTAATCACCCTCAAAAAGCGCAACTCTAGCTTTACCAATAGTTTTTTACATTATTCTTCTTTGCCCTACTTAAAATCACCTTAATTGATCTCTTCATAAAGTCACCTAGTGAAAACGCCTATTTTGTATTAAAACAAATTTTGTCGTAGGATGCCCAGCAACGACATAAATGGAAAAGTCTGTTTTTGCCCCCATCTTGCCAATATGGGGGCGCCCGCGGCCCCATGGTGCAAAATGAGCAAGTTTCAAAACTTCAGGACCTTTTCGGATTCCAAAGCACCCTGCTTCTGGACTACAATTGCAGAAAAAAAACTAACAATTTCCTTCACGGAGTATATGCATATATCATCTCTTTTAAGACAATCTCCTACAATATCGGCAGCACGGAACCACTCCTTGTACGTTCTTAGATTTACTTCAGGAAGAATGATTTCCCAGATCTTGTTCGTAAACAGGGGTTGAACATAAGGCACCCTGAATTCTGACAGAGGATCCATAGTGAGATTACCCGGAAACGTTGTATTCCACAATTCGATTTCTGATTCCGCAGGTTTGCCAACTCTTTGGTAAGTTTTAAGGAAGGATAGTATTTCCGCTTTCCTGCAGCCAACTAATGTTTGCTCAATTCCTGACAAAATAGATAACACGGTACTGAAAACCTCGTAATAATAGAAATTGATGGAACCCCACAGGGAACGCAACAGCTTATAAACGTCTTCCGTTTTCATTCTCTCCATCGCTTGCGAGCATTTTCTTAAAAGATCTTTCTCGCTGTTTTTCATTATGACAGTTGCTTTCCCTGTTAAATCATGTACAATCTCGTACAGCGGTTTCCAGTTGCACAGAATAGTTCGTAACCACAGTTTAGAATGATCGTCCAAGTCTAATTCATAATCAGTACAATATTCATGGAACAAATTACTGTCCAATAATCCCAAATTTATCAGAATTTGGATTCGCTTTTGTGCAGATGTTCTGAAGAAATCTTCATAGTTAACTTTTTCTTTTGAGAGTTTATTCCACCATTTCATCGTAACGATCACGTTTGTGAATATATTCTTACCGGCAGTTCTGCCATACCTATCCCATACCTTCACACCTATTTGTGCAAAGGCTAGAAATTTTTGTGGTTGTCTTCTATATTTTTTGAAATTATCTTGCACAAATTGTGTGACATCACTGACATCTTCTTTGCCGGATGTGAATAACAGATTACAAATCAAATCGACATCAATTTCGTTGTCATTCAGCAGAGCTTGTAATATCCTTGGAACGCATTGGGTCTTCACGATGTTACAAACTGCAATCAACAGATTACGATCTACATCTGTGGACTGAAGCGAGTTTTGAAGAGTTCTCATCATGGTTAAAGCGGTCAAATGTTGTCCCTGATAACACAGACATTCGACTATTTCCGGGAGTTGTTCAATTTTCTTTTTAAGATCATCCTAAAACAAAACAGTAAATATTAGGACATTTGAAAACCACTCGTTTAATTTAAAATTAAAACAAAACATCAAGGAACAAAAAACTGTTGGGAGTTTTAATAAAACCAATAAAACCTACAACTTTGAAAATAAATCTAAAACGATCCAGTCTTAGACCAGGCTAGCTTTGAGTTTCGCGACTTGTTAGAAGCAAATCGGATAACATTTTGACGACAAGTGTTTCTAGACTAATTGGACCCTGCTGAATCCGAAAATCACTGTCGACACTTCGAAATCTTAACCGGAAGTCCGTAATTCTAGATGGCGCTCAAGACAAATCGTTATATCCAAAATAGCATGAAAATTATACAGTTTTCGACTAAAGACGTGGTATACAAAATTGAAGATAGCTTCATTCTCTACAAGAAAGGCCCTAATGATTTTTTTCGTACAGGCGACGGTTTACCCCTAGCGCGGGCAAGAAAGTTGCGCTCGCCGCGCGGCTTACGCGCTCAACGATTATTTTATCAAGACACTTGTTTCTTAATTTTTATGGAGTTTTTCAATATATTTCACCAATATCCACCTAAATACATGGGATTAGTAAGATATTCACAATTTACTTCCCTTTTTTCAATGTGCAAACGCCGTTTTCTATTTTGACTCTAGGTTGCTCTTGAGGTGCGTATTTTACAAGGGTCGTATCGGATAACATTTTGACAACAAGTATTTTTTGATTAATTGAACCCTGCTGAGTCCGAAAATCACTGTTTTGACTTCGAAATCTTGTTTTATTCAAGATGGCACCATCCAAAATACCATCCAATGGGAAAATAGCTTTCAGCCAATTTGGCTGAAATTTTGATATGTTGTAAATCTCGACTTCCTGAACGAAAGTTATCGTTGACACAAAGCAATCGTATGGACGGTTCTTGCTACAGAGGCCAGAAAATAAAATAGAAACTATTCGCGATTCTAGCTAAGGAGGACGCCCTCTGGTGTGTGACGTCACAAATAGGCAAGGGGCCAATGAGAGGCACTGAAATGTAATGACAGACATTTTTGGTGGCATTTGATTGGACGCTTCATAGACGCTTCCAACAAAATATGCCTACATGTGACGTCACAAAGCTAGTTTGAATAGCGAATATCTGAGCTTGAAAGACACCTTAACTAGCGTATATCCTCTCAAGATTTTGAAATTTAAGGATTGTCAAAATGTTATCCGATCTGCTCTTTGCTGTAGCGCACCTCAAAAGAAACCAACAGTGAAAGACGAAAATCACTGTTTAGATTTCGAAATCTTTACCGGAAATGCTTTATTCAAGATGGTACCATCCAAATTACCATCCTAATGGGAAAATAGCTGCAGCCAATTTGGCTGAAATTTTGATATGTTGTAGATCTCGACTTCCTGATCAAAATTTATCATTGACATAAAGCAATCGTATGGACGGTTCTTGCTACAGAGGCCTGAAAATGAAATAGAAACTATATCTGAGCTTGAAAGCCACCTTAACTAGCGTACATCCTCCAAGATTTTGAAATTTAAACAGTGATTTAAGGATTCAGCAGGGTTCAATTATTCAAATTATGCTTGTTGGCAAAATATTATCCGATCTGCTCTTTGTTGTAGCGCACCTCAAAAGAAACCAACAGTGAAACACAGAAAATGGCGTTTGCACATTGAAAAAGCGGAAATAAAATGAGAATATCTTACTAATCCCATGTATTTAGGTGGATATTGGTGAAATATATTGAAGAATTCCAGAAAAATTAAGAAACAAGCTTTTTGATTAAGTAATAGTGGAGCGCGTAAGCCGCGCGGCGAGCGCAACTTTCTTGCCCGCGCTAGGGGTAAACCGTTGCCTGTACAAAAAAAATCGTTAGGGCCTTTCTTGTAGAGAATGAAGATATCTTTAATTTTGTGTCCACGTCTTTCGTCGAAAAGTGTATAATTTTCATGCTATTTTGGATATGACCATCTGCCTTGAGCGCCATCTAGAATTACGGACTTCCGGTTAAGATTTCGAATTGCCGACAGTGATTTTCGTATTCAGCAGGGTCCAATTAGTCTAGAAACACTTGTCGTCAAAATGTTATCCGATTTGCTTCTAGCATAATATAGAAAGGGTTTTTTGAAATTCTAGTCTTGTCTATCTTAATAGTGGAGTAAATTCGAGGCTAAAGTCGCTCCGTTCTCGAAAAACAATTTTTAACCTCCCCATCACTCCACTTCAAAACTTAAGAAAAGGGAGGTTACTGCAATTTCTAAAAAAAGCCCAAACCTCTGGATCGATTTGCCTGAAATGGGTTTTTTCCCTGGGTGTTAAACTATTGCACTGGGTGCAGGTGCGGTAACCGGGTCTTTGTGTCGAGTAACAAACAGTACAGTCACTATTTGCGAGGTATATTATAATTCTGGTTTCCAATTAAAAGAGATAGACGATTTTTAGGCAAAATTTGACAGAGCCCGGTATGCAAAAATCTGTCATTGTCAAAAATGACGTCACCAAATAGAGATAGACCTACAAAATTGGAAACCTTCATTATAAACCGATTTTTAAGGATATGTATTAACTTCTCCAAATCGCATTTTGATATCAAAATTTTAAAACTATTCTATTTTCAATGATAAATTCAAAACCATGGTTTAATCCTTTAATTTATTATTCAAAAAGAACGTATGCCCTGGGTGCAAACGATTGTTTCCACCCAAAAGTGAATTCACCGGGTGAAAATGAATTTCTATATTTTGACAATAACCAAGGCTTCAATGTGCGTGTATTTGGTATTAAAAGAATCGTTTTTCGATGACGAATGCAAATTTAAGTAAAAACTGAATGCACCGGGTGCAAACGAATGTTTCCTCCCACAAAATGAATGCACCGGGTGATTTCCCATCTCTAGTTTTCACCGAGTTTTTTTTTGAAGTGTTCACCTAATAATAGTTATTTATGATATAAGTGTTAAAAGTGGTATTTTATTTTGTGAGAAGGGAAGTTTGGGACACGACGCGCAGCGGAGTGGTCCATCCCTTCGATAATAGTTATTACGTAATTAGTTATGAAAAGTCCTATATTGACCGACGAGTCGTAATATTTGCCAAAACGAGCGATAGCGTGTTTTGCAAAATTATGCGAGTCAAATAATTTAGGCTTTGTTTGTTGTACTTAATACGTTATGTATTAAGTACAACATTTTACCTAATTGCGTAAAATCCAACTTTTCAAAACGCAATTAGGTTCCGTGCATATTCCTTGCTTTCGATTAAACTGACCATTGCGTGCGAAAAGGACCCCGCACGATTTAAATGGAAAAGTGGTCTCGGTGGATTTGGCTGAATTTTTGATATGTTTTTCTGTTTCGACATTCCGTTACACTTTTTGTTAGTTGCAATCTTTAAAGTATACAGGGTGGGTAATTTTTCGATGCTCACCATTAGTATCTCGGAAACCATAATAAATGAAGAATAGTTTAAATTGAAGAAAAGTTGCGCTATTTCTTGGTGATTAAGATTCCGAAGAGAATTCCCCGATCTTTTAATTCGTTCCTCAGTTACCACAAAAAATATGAAAATTGCCAATTTAAAGCAAAATTAATATCTTCCTAACGCTTGATGTTATTTAAATGGAACTAGGAACTTTTATATTTTTGACAGCTGTCAATTGAATGGCATTGACAGAAATTTCCTGGGCCTTCTAGATTTTGAATAACGACAGTCACCTTTAGATTCTTTTATGGCCGCCATATTGAATTTCGACATTATCAAATACACAAGAAAATTGGCTTTTCAAAAATGTAGTCAACACGAACTTTTTCGACAGATGTCAGAATTTGAAAATTGGTATGAATAATTTGTAAAATCAGCCTGAACTTAGAAGAAAAACAATTGCAAAAAAGTACGCCGACTTCTTCAATCTCTTATAACATGTGAAAACAATTGAATTCACATTAATGAATTACGTCTTGCGGTCGTGTGATTCAGGCTTTCACATATTTTTTCAAAAACGTCATAGACTAATCATAGGAAGACCGCTCAGCCTTATGCCGCGCTTGAAATCACAAGTAATCAGCTGTAGAGCGCTCTGACAGGTGACGACGCCGGGGTCAAACAGCGGTACTTGATGGTACTAACGTGTTCGGTTTATAGTTTTACTAAAACTGTTACAGCGCTCTTCAGAGGAATCTACTAGAATCTACTTGGATTTTTATCGCTGAGTAGGAAACTTGATACCATCACGACGCAAACACGTGCAAAAAGATAAACAATGGTTAAACATAATGGGTTCGTAGAATTCGATTCGAGGGTATTTTGTAGAGTTGGGGAATTGTTACTTTTTTCCGGAACAGTAGCAACCTGTTCCTGTTCCGTGGGAGGAACAGTTCCAAATAACAGTTATTTTTGGAACAAGTGTTCCTGTTTTCTGAGCTGACGTGCCGTCGTGCCGATAAAATTTTGAAACGGAAAAGAGTACGTATACTGATACTGCATAACAAGTAACAGAAACGATATAACAGGAACAGGCAGAAACAGGTGTCCTTGTCTAGACTACTGGCCGATGCCAGCACGCTGTCGCGCTCGGGATAACAAGTCGCAGTTCACTCGGTTCACTCTTCACAAAATCACAGATCAAAATCAAATCCAGCTCCAGAATCAAGTGGAGCAGTTTAGAAACGAGCCGGTTCGGCGCGGAGTTCGGGTGTTCCATTACTCTAATCTGTTATTTTGATAACTGTTAATTTCCCATCGGAGGAACAAGTTGCTATTGCTCCTGCTCAATAACAGTTCCAAAATAACAGTTCCGTTAAATACTCCCCAACTCTAGTATTTTGCATTTATTTTGGAAACAGACGAATAGTTATTGTTCGGATCCTTTGATTTGTTGATTTTCCGACTCGTGCCGAGAGACAGACTGTTAGAGAATTTATTAATTTTATTTATTCATTACTTAATTATTAACGATTGCAGAGTATATGAGTATATGGTACCGAGTGGGAGGAGGGGTTCCGTGATTCCGCTTTCGACGGAAGAATAATTTATTAATACCTGCAGATCGACTAGGTACTCTCTGAGACAGATTAACAACAATAACATTTTCGCTCCGTACCTACGGCCGACTGAACCGATGGTGTCGGCGCCGCCGCGCCGTGCCGTCGGGCGTCTTACGCCGTAGCATATTCATACAACCACAAGTAATTATTTATTGTTGACAGTGGTTGGACTGGTTGGTGTAAAAAAACAAAACCGTTGATAAACCCTTTTACCCCAAGCGTTTTAGGTTGTGCACTTGAAAAAAATTATGTAAATCTGAAACTTAGCAGATCAGGTCTATTTGAAATGCTTAACAACATATTAAAACTTCCAAAGCCTCCGGTGCCGGCTTCAGGAATTCCTGACGCTACGGCCAAACGGTTAGTCCTATCCGCTTGCAATCGATCTTAAACGACTGTATGAGAAACGGGCTATCTTTCCAAGTGCTTCTCAATTATTTTAAACTGTATCCGGGCCTCCCGAAAGTGGCAAAAGCCCGCGAAATAAAGAAAAAAATCTTTTTTATTTATTTAAAAGTAGACGGTTTTTTGTGAGAGATATCGCAAAAATGCACAAAATAAACATTGTAGAGGATAAAAAAGCTTGCAAACGACACCTTCAAAATATTTCTAGGACCAATAGGAACGGAGGTACACGACCTTGCACATCAACTTTAACAATTTAAATGCAAACACAGATTTTTCGCGTTACCATATGAAAGCTCTTCGAATTCTGCTTTTAAAAATGTGGTGCCCTTTGACCAAAAAACGGGCCATAAAAAAAAACTATGTATGACTGCATACTTTTATTGCTGTATTTGATAGTTGCTTTTTTTTTCAAGTCGAAAACCAAAAGTGCCCTTTTTTGAATTTTTCTTAGCAAAAGAGCATTTTCTTACTATCTGATTAGATAGCTGTTGCATTGGCGGATCAAAAATTTTAATGCCATTTTTTCGAGGATTGACATTTTAGGGGCAAAAAGGCCCCTTTTTTAATTTTTCTTAGCAAAGGGGCACATTGTTATTGTCGAATTCGATAGCTGTTGCATTGCCGGATCGAAAACCTTAGTGCCATTTTTTCAAAAAATATCATTTTAGGGGTGCAAAACATTTATATTTTAGGTTTTAGTATGTAAATGAGCGCCGGACAGATCAGCCTGCAGCCATCGACAACCGCCCGCACGCCCGACCTTGGTTAAATAAAGTTAAACGCTACATTTACAAATTCTGTGAAAAAGTAGAAGTTTCTACTGTCTCCGAGACTACCAATTTTTAACTTCCACGATCGCGAAGCAGTTACTGGAATCGATCGGAAAATTCAAAAAAATCGAATCGCAAAAAACATGAAATTTTTACGTTTCAGGGTCCTGGAAATCCAAAAAAGTGTTTTTTGAAAAAATGTCTGTGTGTCTGTCTGTCTTGGAGCAATTTTTTAGAAAATTTCCTTTTTATTGGCAAAAAGGCCCCTTTTTGAGTTTTTCTTAGCAAAAGGGCATATTATCATTATCGAATTCGATAGCTGTTGCATTGCCGGATCGAAAACCTTAGTGCCATTTTTTCGAAAAATGTCATTTTAGGGGTGAAAAACATTTGTAGGTACTTGGTACTTGGTACTTGAGGTCATAGTAAATCAGCGCCGGGCGCACGCCCGAGCTGGGTTAAGTTAAATGCTACATTTACAAATTCTGTGAAAAAGTTGAAGTTTCTACCGTCTCCGAGATTGCCAATTTTAACTTCTACGCTCGCGAAGCAGTTACTGGATTCGATCGGAAAATTCAAAAAAATCGAATCGCCAAAAACATGAAAGCTTTACGTTTCAGGGTCCTGGGAACCCAAAAAAGTGGTTTTTGAAAAAATGTCTATGTGTCTGTCTGTGATCACGCTGCAGTTGAAACTACTGAACGTATGGAGATGAAATTTGGCACACATATTCTGTGGGGGATTTGCAGGTGCTGATTAGAATCTGGGCCACATCGGTTCACGGAAAGTGCCTCTTTGGCACATCAACTTTAAAAGTTTAAATGCGAACCACCATTTTTCGCGTTACCATATGAATGCTCTTCGAATTCTGCTTCTAAAAATGTATTCACACTTGTGCCCGCCCTTTTGGCCAAAAAATGGTGCAGTGAAAAAAAACCTATGCATAATTGTATATTTTTATTACCGGATTTGATAGCTGATTTTTTTTCAAGCCGAAAACCTTTGTGCCATTTTTTCGAAAAATGTCATTTTAGTGGCAAAAGGGCCCTTGTTTCTATTTACTTAACAAAAAAAAAATTCTTACTATCGGATTCGACGGCTGTTATATTGCCGGATCAAAAACCTTAGTGATATTTTTTCGAAAATTTCCATTTTAGGGACAAAAAGGCCCCTTTTTGAGTTTTTCTTAGCAAAAGGGCATATTATCATTATCGAATTCGATAGCTGTTGCATTGCCGGATCGAAAACCTTAGTGCCATTTTTTCGAAAAAATGTCCGTTTTAGAAGTGAAAAACATTTGTATTTTAGATTTTAGTTAATGAACGCCGGATGCACCAGCCATCCAACCGCTCCGCACGCCCGACCTTGGTTAAATAAAGTTAAATGCTACATTTACAAATCCTGTGAAAAAGTAGAAGTTTCTACCGTCTCCGAGACTGCCAATTTTTTTGTTGTGGTGTCATATTGTACTAATAATTGAGGAATATTTTTTAACACCACCTTTGATTATACATCAGTGTTGGGCAAAAGTATGAAAGATGTCCATAATTCTTGAATCGTAAATTTTCTGCAAAAATTCTTGAGGAGCATAGATTTTTGCATTGTGCGTATGCGGTGCGTCGTGTCATTTCTTGGATGTTTTTGAAAATATACAGTGCTTTTCAAAAGTAAGGAATAAGATGGAAGTTGAAATCCGTGCGATATTTGTCTGCGTGTGTAAACAAGCAGCAAACCTTACTAGCCCAGTCAAATTAGATAAATCGAGTGAAAAAATCCCGGAGTTTTGAAATTTGGCATGGTTGTTCGCTAGTATCTACAGAACATCATACTAAAAGTACCCGAGGGTGGGGGGTGAGCGCGAGGGGGGGGAGCTGATTGAATGTGCATTTTCTGCGTTTTTCGTTTATATCTCCGTAACTACCAAGCCTAGCGAAAATTATTTTATATACGAAATTAAAGCAGACTAAATTTCCTATCAAAACGGCCCTATTCGTTTTTGTCGTAGGATTCATACTTTAAATGTTATAAGCTTGACAAGTTCTCATATTTACTTGGGATGGCTACAGCCAAGGAGTTTAAGGTTTTGACCCGCACAAAAATAAGGTAGTGCTGAAAGTTGGCACTTATGCTCTACTGGCAGTCCTGAATGACGTGTCAAAAGTCCCGGAGCCTGCGGTGCCGGCGTCCTATTTTTTTTGGTCCCGGAAGGCCTTAAGTGGTAGTCATACATTATTTTTCGCATAACATGATTATTTATGAACCGATTTGATCGGGATTGGTCTCAAAATGACCGCAACGACCTAATCAATACTGATACTACTGATAGACTCCTGAAATTTTAAGATGAAACATCCTTTTTTTTTCTTGGAGAAATTGTGCTCCAGAATCGGCTTCGTGTTGCTTTTCTGCGACTATTTCTCCAACGGCTTATCGGACCACAAAAATGTATGGGATCTTTTCGTTGCAAAATTTTATCCTGAACATTTCAGTTCCTACACATTTTTGTCGTTAGATAAACCATTGAGGAGATAATCGGAAAAAAGCAGCGCGACGTCGGTACTGAAGTACGATTTCTCCGAAAAAGGACTTCGCACTGGTTTTTTCCGATTATCTCTTCAATGGTTTATCTAACGACAAAAATGTGTAGGAACTGAAATGTTCAGGATAAAATTTGCAACGAAAAGATCCTATACATTTTTGTCGTGCGATAAGCCGTTGGAGAAATAATCGCAAAAAAGCAACACGAAGCCGATTCTAGAGCACGATTCCTCCAAGAAAAAAAAGGATGTTTTATCTCAAAATTTCAGGAGTCTGTCAGTAGTATCAGTATTGATTAGGTCGTTGTGGTCATTTTGAGACCAATCCCGATCAAATCGGTTCATAAATAATCATGTTAAGCGGAAAATAATGTATGACTATCACTTAAGGCCTTCCGGGACCAAAAAAAATAGGACGCCGGCACCGCAGGCTCCGGAACTTTTGACACGTCATTCAGGACTGCCAGTAGAGCATAAGTGTCAATTTTCAGCACTACTTTATTTTTGTGCGGGTCAAAATCTTAAACTCCTTGGCTGTAGCCATCCCAAGTAAATATGAGAACTTGTCAAGCTTATAACATTTAAAGTATGAATCCTACGACAAAAACGAATAGGACCGTTTTGATAGGAAATTTAGTCTGCTTTAATTTCGTATATAGAATAATTTTCGCTAGGCTTGGTAGTTACGGAGATATACCGGGTGGACCAACACTATTGCCCACCTCAAAAATTGCCCTTTATTTTAAAGCTGGGACTTCGAAATTTTTACAGTGTATATGGCTACCAAGGACCCTTCAAATGAGGGCAAAAGTTTATCTGTCATTCAAAAACTGTGACGTCACGAAATTTTGAAATGTCGTTTTTCCAAGAAAAAAAAAATTTTTACCCATAAAATCGTTTTTTGGGCTAATACCTTTATGTTAAGCCCATTTTTTTAAATTTCCGTCATCAGATTAGCCAACTGGAGCAAGCTAAAAATGGTCCATTTTAATTCACAAGTCGGCCACGTAAACAATTGACTACTATGCGAGGGCTTTCTTGGATAACAGCGTACGCTTTTTTCATCTGTCACCAGTTGACAGCGACACGGCGCGGCCATTGAACTGCGAAATTGTTTTTAATTTTAATAAACGTGGATGTTTGTAACGAATAATGTTGAAATATGGGTTTAAACTGGGCATCCACCATTTAATTCGCCCACCCAAGGTGCCAGGAGAGGTTACGAACACGGACATTTAATCAGATGGCGGCGCGGCGTGAAGAGGGGCTCCAGTTTGTGTGAAGGGCTCCGGTTTGTGTGAGGGGGTTTTTTCAAATAGCCATTTCCCTAATTCGCATTATTCCATACTTATGTAATTCCACAGGTAATTATTTTGTTGTTATGGCCTGTTTTTTAGTTGGCATTTTTAGGTTAAGTGAGTCGACTTAGTTTGCCCCGTTGAGACTAATATCGAGGACTAAGATATTCACAGCCCAGAATTTAACAGCAACTCGTGTCAAATAAGGACCAAGGAATCGTTTTGCATAACAAAATTGATATTTACAGCCTCTAAATTTAACATCATCTGATCTAAATAAGGGCAAAGGAATTGTTAAACTATCGTTTCAACTAACATAATTAAAATTCAGAGATAAACTGTAGCCGAAGGTAGAAGAATTATAGCCCGATGCCATTTCTTAACTAGTTGGGTTAAATTGTTTGGTAAATTGTAGGGTGATGTAAAACCAAGTGTTTTTAGCTGGCGAAAGTGTGTTGCTGTAAAGTTGAAGTTGCAATCACAATAATTATAATTTTTCAAGGATATAAATTGAAACTTAAATCCTGTATGATCAAACTAACAACAATAAATTGAATTTGATTGACTGATTGTGTTACATAAACTATGGTCTTTTAGCTGTTTTGGATGTCTCAGAATTGTGGATCCTTCAAATATTGTGAAAGAGCTCTACTAATCATCATAGACAAAATTGTGTACAAGGAACTTACGGCTTGTACTTACCTAAAGTGATGCATTACTCACTACCACAACCCATCACTACACAATCATCACCAAATTCACTGCACTGCAACCACTATAGCACAGATCACTTCACAAAAAGTACTTACCTGATTACAGGTACTGCTCAAAGTGGTGGCCTTCTCTTTCGATGCACATCTGAGCACGTCGCTGAAATGAATTTTGGACTGTAGCTGCTGTATTTCGTTCATTGATTGTCTGGAAGGCATCTACGAGTCGTTGCTGCATGTCTTGTCTCGTGGTTGGCTGTGTTCTGTACACAATTTCTTGCACAACTCCCCATGTGAAAAAATCCATAGGTGTGAGATCGGGAGATCTAGCTGGCCAAGCAATTGGACCACCACGACCAATCCATTTATCTGGAAACTTTTCATCTGCCACACCACGAGCTTCTCGACTGAAATGTGGAGGCGCACCATCTTGCTGAAACCACAAATTTTGGATCACATTTAATGGCACATCTTCTAGTAAGTCATCTAATGAATTTCTTAAGAACTCTGCATACATCGCACCAGTCAGATGGCCTTCAAAAAAGAATGGACCAACTAATCGGTTGTCAATAATTCCTCCCCACACGTTCAGTGACCATATGTCTTGTGTTTTTTCTTCTCTCATCCAATGTGGGTTAACCACCGACCAATAGTGCATATTATGCCTGTTTACGTGCCCATTAGATTTGAATGTGCATTCATCGGTGAAAAGCACAAACTTGAAGAAGTCCTGATTTTCCTGCAGTTTCTCTTGGGCCCACGTGCAAAATCTCACCCTGTTCATAAAATCCTCTCCATGTAGTTCCTGATGCAGTTCGATGTGATATGCATGGAATTTGTGCCTTTTTAATATTCTTAGAATCGATGACTTACTTATGCCGCTTGATTGCTTCATTTCTCGACTGCTGACTTGGGGATTATTTTCAGCTATGTTCAAAACAATAGCTTGATTGATTTCATGAGTCACAGCGGGATTTATCACTGTCTTTTTCTTGGGCTTCAAACTGCCTGTCTCTCTAAGTTTCTCTACAATTCTTTTAAATGTTCGTCTATCTGGTTGAAGTCTGTCTGGGTAACGTTGGGCATACAATTCTGCTGCTTGCATTGCATTTTGCTGGCATTCTCCAAAAATCAAGATCATGTCGACCTTGTCTGAAAAGGAAAGATGTTGCATCGGCATGATAAAAATTAAATGCACTCCACTAAAATAGAATAAAACTATTAATTAACACTAGGTATAGGAAATTCACCAAGATTCACTTCTACACGTAATTATAATTAACACTCACAACACAGAAAAACGCGTGAAAGCTTCCCTGGAGGGAAACCAGGATAAGAGCTGTGAAAACAGCTAACAAGAAGGTATGTAAAACTAAGTTGGAAAACACTTCTCTTCAAGAGGTTGAAGATTTCACAAAATAGCAATTTTTCTCAAAATTAGCAACCTAAACACTGCAACACTATTGTAATTCACACACTAATCACACTAGTGGGTGACTAATGATTAGCTAAAAGGGGTTGGAAGAGTTTGAGCGGGAAATTAACGCGCGTAATGAAATAAATGCGCGAAATTCAAGTAAAAATATGAAAGCCTGATTTATTAAATTTACTTAATAGGCAATTATTGTTTAATAAACGAAAGAATAATCTCAGTATTCTTAGTTCATTCTAATGACAAAAATTGAAACTAAGGCACACACACACGTCTTGTTTATGCACTGGATGGCTTGTCGTGTGATCAATGATTAATTAGTCCTTATTTGCCCACCATGATGATGATTATTAAATTCCACATTGCACCTTTTTGCTTCTGCTGTTCAAATAATAACTTGAGCTTCACCAACTTCAAAGCATCAATTATTAACGTCTTGATTTTGTTTAGGAGGTACCTACGAGGTATTTGCCAATCGAAAACTGACACTTGCACCACCTTCGATTACAGTTTATCTTTGAATATGAATTATGTTATGCAAAACGATTCCTTGGTGCTTATTTGACACGAGTTGCTGTTAAATTCTGGGCTGTGAATATCTTAGTCCTCGATATTAGTCTCAACGGGGCAAACTAAGTCGACTCACTTAACCTAAAAATGCCAACTACAAAACAGGCCATAACAACAAAATAATTACCTGTGGAATTACATAAGTATGGAATAATGCGAATTATGGAAATGGCTATTTGAAAAAACCCCCTCACACAAACCGGAGCCCTTCACACAAACTGGAGCCCCTCTTCACGCCGCGCCGCCATCTGATTAAATGTCCGTGTTCGTAACCTCTCCTGGCACCTTGGGTGGGCGAATTAAATGGTGGATGCCCAGTTTAAACCCATATTTCAACATTATTCGTTACAAAAATCCACGTTTATTAAAATTAAAAACAATTTCGCAGTTCAATGGCCACGTCGTGTCGCTGTCAACTGGTGACAGATGAAAAAAGCGTACGCTGTTATCCAAGAAAGCCCTCGCATAGTAGTCAATTGTTTACGTGGCCGACTTGTGAATTAAAATGGACCATTTTTAGCTTGCTACAGTTGGCTAATCTGATGACGGAAATTTAAAAAAATGGGCTTAACATAAAGGTATTAGCCCAAAAAACGATTTTATGGGTAAAAATTTTTTTTTTCTTGGAAAAACGATATTTCAAAATTTCGTGACGTCACAGTTTTTGCATGACAGATAAACTTTTGCCCTCATTTGAAGGGTCCTTGGTAGCCATATACACTGTAAAAATTTCGAAGTCCCAGCTTTAAAATAAAGGGCAATTTTTGAGGTGGGCAATAGTGTTGGTCCACCCGGTATACGAAAAACGCAGAAAATGCACATTCAATCAGCTCCCCCCCCCTCGCGCTCACCCCCCACCCCCGGGTACTTTTAGTATGATGTTCTGTAGATACTAGCGAACAACCATGCCAAATTTCAAAACTCCGGGATTTTTTTCACTCGATCGCCAATTTTTTGTCTAATTTGACTGGGCTATACCTGACAATGACCTGAATGGACGTTGAAAATAAACACATTGCTCCTTCTCAAAAATAACGAAGCAATCGGTGAAAAATACAAAAATTCAACTTTGCTTTTTCGATATAAATTCAACTAAGCAATTATTAAAAAAGAAACCTTTTTATTTGTTTAAAATTTCTTGAATTTTCAAACTTGTCAAAATTGCTAAGAAAATTTAAGTATTTTCATCTTTCAAAAAACTCATTTTGTCTGCGGCCGTGATTGCACTTCCGGTCATGTATGAGACGCATGTTTCTAATTTCGCAAATTCGGAATCCATTGAGAAATAAGCAACATTTCATCTAAAAAAATCAAAAATAGGGTCATTGCCAGTTAAACCGGAAGTACAAAAGAATAAGGTTGATCTGTCCGAGGACATTTCTTTCGAAAAAGTTCTCGGATTTATTCCTTAGTTTTGAAAAGCACTGTATACCTAAGGGTGGCTGTGACTGCAGTATGAAACATGCTTATGTCTAAAAAAGAATCGTAGACGTCCTTATGTCAAAAATGACAGCCAAAAAAATTTACAGGAGCACCATAGCCGTTTTCTGGCGGTGTCTATGTTTTCAAATACAAACTTGCATTTGGAAACATAGGATAAACTCTTGTTTTGAATTAATATACTGTCACTTTGTTGTCAGTTTCAAATTCATCTCGGAAATGTATTCAAAATTGACATTATTTTGACACTGTTTTAATACAAAATAGGCGTTCGCCGTATGTTTTCAAATGCAAGTTTGTTTTCAAAAACATAGCGACCGCCAGAAAACGGCTCATGAGACCCAGACTGCAAAAAATCTTGTGCCCCCTCCCTTCTATATTCCATACTTTTGCATAACCCTGTACTGTATAATGTATAATCATACAGGCCAGAATAGGGTGTAACGGGAACATGTACTGGTGGAATGTTTTCACCACATAGGTATAGTCATCACCAAAAAACAAGAGATGACAATCTCCTACCACGCTTTTCCTACGCCATTTAAAAGACGAAGATATGGCCCATAAGTTTTTCTTCAGATTTTTTATTACTTTATGGTTACCGTAGATCTGTGACGTAAGGTAAAGGTATGGTATTTCAGAAAAAAAATTGGCTGTCTTGGTGACGGTAGAAACTTCTACTTTTTAACAGAATTTGTAAAGGTAGAATTTAACTTTAACCAAGTCAGAAGTCGGGCGTGCAGGCGGTTGTCGAACGCTGATTTACTAAAATCTAAAAGACAAATATTTTTCGCCCCTTAAATGAAATTTTTTGAAATAATTGCACTAAGGTTTTCGATCCGGTAATGCAACAGCAACAATTCGATAATAATAATTGCTCTTTTGCTAAGAAGAACTAAAAAATGGGCCGTTTTGCCTCTAAAATGGCACTAGGGGTTTTGATTCGGCAATGCAACAGCTATCGAATTCGATTATAAGAATATGTTTTTTGTTAAATAAATTCAAAAAAGGGCCATTTTGCTACTAAAATTACATTTTTCGAAAAAATGGCACTATGGTTTTCGACTTGAAAAAAAGTCAGCTATCAAATTCTGTAATAAATGGCACAAATGTGAATACATTTTTAGAAGCCAAATTCGAAGAGCATGGGGGGGCTTGTAGTTAAATTTTTAAAGTTGATGTGCCAAAAAGGTACTTTCCGTGAACCGATGTGGCCCAAAATCTAATCAGCACCTACAAATTACCCACTGAGTATGTGTGCCAAATTTCATCCCGATACGTTAAGTAGTTTGAGCTGCAGCATGATCACAGACAGACAGACACACATATACAGGGTGAGTCTAGTTGGACAAATCAGTCGCTCTAGCGCTTAAGATATTCAAATTGGAAATTCAATTTTTGGATATGTTGTAGCCGAGATGGTCCCCTACGCATGGGACCCATAAAGAAAGCTCCAGTTTTATTCAAACCGAAATTATTAAATAAAAACGAAGGCCTAAAAAATTCTTTTTCGATATTGTTGAATTTTTTAAGGTTATTTCGTTAGAGAATCATTTTCTCTTTATGGAAACATAATTTTTTGCAGAAAAAAGTTAATAATAACCGAGAGATAAATTATTTAAATAATAAAGATTTTTAATTATGTCCTAAAGAAAGCCACGCATGCCGTGATTTGAACAACTGAAAGGCAGTTTAGCTTATACTGCAGACTGTACCCGGAATGACAAGTGCGTCAGTTGGAAATGTCATTTGCTTTCGTTTGTGGAAAAATCAAAGGAAAAATAATGCAAAACTACGAGTTTTTGCCCTTTACTTTACAGATAATTAGGTAATTTTTATTGCTTGATGGATGTTTTGCTAAATTCGCCGAATACAAGTGTCTCGGGTTGTCACCCGATTGATGTTTTTTGGAGTCGAATGGTTCGACCAAGAAAAGCTATTCTCGTCAGCCAGAAAGCAATTGGCAATAGTTGCTAACAGTTTACATTGCTGTCATGCTGTCAAATATGGTGATTTTGTTGTTTTATTAAAAATTTAATATTTCTGCTGACAATTTTTTCACACTTACGAAATGAAGATTTATCATCGGATGTTGAGGGGTCCAGCAAATGTTGAAGACACTCAACGTGTTGATATAATGAACAAAGACAAAGAAGCGGTGAGCCAAGCGAAACCAAGAAAATTCAACTCGAAGGGTGTAAACTTTAACTTGTCCTAATCGGGCCCCTCCAGTGTGAGAACCCGAGACACTTGTATTCGACGAATTTAGCAAAACATCCATCAAGCAATAAAAATTATTATCTGTAAAGAAAAGGGCAAAAACCCGTAGTTTTGCATTATTTTTTCACAAACGACCTCAAATGACATTTCCAACTGACACTTGTCGTTCTGGGTACAGTCTGCAGTATAAGCTAGACTGCCTTTCAGTTGTTCAAATCACGGCATGCGTGGCTTTCTTTAGGAAATAATTAAAAATCTTTATTATTTAAATAATTTGTCTCTCGGAGATTATTAACTTATTTCTACAAAAAATTATGTTTCCATAAAGAGAAAATGATTCTCTAACTAAATAACCTTAAAAAATTCAACAATATCGAAAAAAAAATTTTTAAGCCTTCGTTTTTATTTAATAATTTCGGTTTGAATAAAACTGGAGCTTTCTTTATGGGTCCCATGTGTAGGGGACCATATCAGCTACAACATATCCAAAAATTGAATTTCCAATTTCAATATCTTAAACGCTAGGCGACTGATTTGTCCAACTAGACTCACCCTGTATTTTTCAAAAACCACTTTTTCGGATTCCCAGGACCCTGAAACGTAAAGAATTGATGTTTTTGGCGATTCGATTTTTCGATGAATTTTATTAACTTATTGCTTCGCGAAGCGTAGAAGTTAAAACAAAACGATGGATGTCAATCTTTGATTTATTTTTCGAATTCGAATTATAACACTGATAAAGAAATTTGTGACATGCCGTAATGGCCAATTGTATGTACTGTACTGAACTTGCGAAGTTTTATCCAAAATTAATTTCGTTAAATAAACTAAATATTCTCACACAAAATTTTTCAAAAACCACTTTTTCGGATTCCCAGGATCCTGAAACGCAGATTGCTGTTTTTGGCGATTATTATTAACTTACTTCGCGAAGCGTGGAAGTTAAAATAGGAGTTACGATAAACCGGAATAAACCCACACTGCTGAAGACAGAACAAAGAGAACACAAAATAATGGACTTAATTAACAAGAACGTAAGCCAAAAATGTATCATTTTTAATGCGACCCTATTTGTTATGAAAACAATAAACAATAACACTCAGCGGAGCGGGCGGCAACTCGTTGGCAATGACCTCGATCAAAACAGCCCCGATGCCCGATGTCAGAGCGCGTGCTAAAAATAGCCTCATTTTTGTTTGAATTTCGTTGGTTTTAATTACGCTATTGACCATGATATGGCAGCACCGTCGTTGCAACGTCCGGAGCCTCCCTGTAATTTGGGAGTAGTACGAACATTGCCCGCCAGGATTTTCCCTAGCTCCCCCTGGTGCTCAATGTGTTCTTTTGTTGACAAATGTGACTGTATAGTGGGTCCTCTACCTATTCCCTACTCTCTGAAAACGTTAATGTTGGTTACATTTTTGAGAAGCAAATTTTTCTGTGTATCCGGCGGTGTTAAAATTCAATATGGCGACCATAAGAAAAAGAAAAGTAGACCATTTTTATTCAAAATCTAGAAGGCCTAGAAAATTTCTGTCAATGCGATTCAATTGACAGCTGTCGAAAATATAAAAGTTCCAAGTTTTATTTAAATAACATCAAGCCTTGGGAAGATATTAATTTTTCTTTAAATTGGCAATTTTTCAATTTTTTGTGAAAACTCAGAAACGAATCAGAATATCGGCGATTTCTCTTCAGATTCTTAATCACCAAGAAATAGCGCAATTTTTCTTTAATTTAACTGACCCCGTATCTTTTACCGTTTAGGAGATCCCAATGGTGAGCATCGAAAAATTACCCACCCTGTATACCACCTTGTTTTCGATTCCAAAGAGTCAGTTTAAAATATTTTTAATTTTTGTGACCCATGGGTGACTCGTCCGGGAGGGGCGCCGGATTTTTCTTTTAAATGTAAGCAGATAAGTACTTGGTATATTTTCCGGACTGAAAAAGTCGCTCGGAATGAGAATCCAGATTGTCACTTCACGGAAATATACAGGATGTTATTTTAAAGAAAAAATAGAATATTAAACCGACTGTTGCCTTTTCAATAAGGGTTTTTAGTATAAAAAGACGGAAGATGTGCGCGTCGCTTCTGCGCATAGTGCGCTTGCAGGGGTGGAGCGTAAAGAGAGATAAATTGTTACAGACACGCAAGTTAGCACGCAATAGGAAATGTACCACCTGAGCTCTAGCACCAATTACGTCGTAGTGCGCTAGACGACGTCACGATTAGAAAAGGACCTTCTTATACTAAAAACCCTTATTGTACAATTTTCCCACAGCACCCCTTGAATAATTATTATTGCGAGATTTGACATAATTATGTCATTAGTCGTTAAATAGTGCCAAAACGATGGCTATGTAGACATATTTGGAAAGCAGAAAGAGAAGCAACCGCATATTTAATTTTGGACTCAGTCGTTTTAATATTCAATTTTTTCTTTAACAGAACACTCTGCATATTGACGTGAAGTGAAAGTCTGGATTCTCATTCCGAGCGACTTTTTCTGTCGGGAAAATACAGGATGGTCGTTTTATCTTGAGACTGGCAAATATCTCGGAAAGGAAGCATTTTAGAAAAAAATGTTTTGTATAACAGTTTTATGACTTCGAGGGGGAAAATAGATGGCATCGACGCCATTTTGTTTCAAGGTCATTTTCAAGGTCAAATGAAGATCAACTTAATTTTTTTAAAGGGAAACCTAAATTTTTTATTACAGATTCTTATTCTCCGTAAAAAAACAAACAACTCTCATCTAAACTATTTTTGGATGCGATGGATAGTTTGTCAAATATTTAAATGAAAATTTTAATCTTCTTCGAAATCCATTGCCTTCCCTAGCAACAACGGCAAGGCAAAAACAAAATCTACAACAATTTTTGTGGTTTATTTATCTAGATTTCATCGCTGCTAAGTTACAACGGTTGTTCATTTGTTTTGTCTTCCCGCTGTTACTAGGGATTTCGAAAAAGGTTAAAATTTACATCCATCGGATCGAAAAATAGTTTAGATGAGAGTTGTCTGTTCTTTTATGGGGAATAAGAATCTGTAATAAAAAATATAGGTTTCCATTAAAAAAAATCAAGTTGACCTTCATTTGACCTTGAAAATGACCTTGAATGAAAATGGCGATGATGCCATCTATTTTCCCCCTCGAAGTCATAAAACTTTTATACAAAACTTTTTTTTCTAAAATGCTTCCTTTTCGAGATATTTGCCAGTCTCAAGATATAACGACCACCCTGTATAGGTACCTACTACTTATCTCAAAAAAACATTCAGCGCCCCTTCTCAGATGAGTCACCTAAGGGTCATCAAAATATCTTAAACTGACTTTAGAATCGAGGACAAGCTGGTATACACTTTAAAGATTGCATCAAACCAAAAGTGTAACTGAATGTCGAGAAAAATATCGAAAAATCGCGACTTTGGCGACCCCTAACGGAAAAACTGGTCATAAAATATGGTTTGGCCTCAACATTTTTTGTTTAGGATTGAATGGGCTACAACATATCAAAAATTCAGCAAAATCCACACAGATCACTTTTCCATTTAAATCGTGCGGGGTCCTTTTGCACTCCTGCTTCGCAGTCGCGCAAATTTTCGCCGCAACAAACTCTCATGCATCTGGTCATTATTATCTATCCCCATCCCTGAACTTATCGCATATCTTTCACCGTCAGTTAAAATAAAAAAATACTTATAACGACTTACCTCCAAGATAGTTTCCTTACTAATAAAATAGGCGAAATACTTCAAATGCGGATTGCTGTTGTAGAGCAGTCCTGAAACAGAATCAGAATCTGAAAACAAACATTCGAGAAATATAGCAACTTACCGCTGAAATTCAAAAATAGATCAAATACACTATTCAGCATTGTAAATGTAATAAATCCAGGAGCAACGGTCGATAGTTCCACTGGCTGCTCAACGAACAAATTTTCCAGAGTATTCAAATGCCTCGTACAGTAAAACGTTGCGTGCACCCAATTCTGGACTTCAATACAGCTGGAAAGTTCATCCGCATTGGCTGCTACAAAGGCCTTTGCAGACATTTTGGCACACAACTCTAAGCCTTTATAAATAATTTCACAGTCGCTTGTACTTTGCATAGGAAAATAACTGGAATCTATGTCAAATTTTTGTCCAGTTTCCACCTTCCCCATGCACTTCATCAACATCACAGTCATTAGACACAAATTTGGAGAAGATGCTTCAATTTCAAAGATGTGACAAGCAGCGCTGTATACAGCATTAAAGTCTTGCACCCTCTCGCACAGTTTTATAACAACGTCACCTCTCTTCATCGAGAGGTACTTGGCCAATCTGTGACACATCATTAGAATTGTTTTCGAATCTTGACTGAATGCCTCCACACTTTCCACATGGACATTAAAAAATTTGGCCAGAATTTTTTGTTTTTCTGGCAATTTGTTCAATGCACCTGAGGATGTTTCAATGTTAAGATCTTTTTTAAGGTTGTAAACACCCTGAATCCTTTCGAAGTCGTTTTCGATGCAACGACGCTCGAAAGGACTATTTGCATAAGCCATCAGTCGTGCAAAAATTACAGAGGAAATACCGTAGTACAGCTCTTTGAAATTGCCGAAGCTTCGCTACAACACATTTTCAAATATTGTTGTTGGGTTTGCAAAAGCACTTACGTGGTTGTTAACGGAGTCTTCTATTGAAACAACTAGTTCCTGACAAAGGCTCACAATTTCTCCAGTGAAACTGTTGTCAAAAAGGGTTGAAATTTCACAATACTTCCTACAATAAGTTGCTTAGTTAAACCAAAAAGATTTTTGAAACTTACTCAGTCCTAATGAAGTGTTTGATTAACAACATCTTAGCCTCATGTTTTTGTTCAGGAGATCTGCAGATCTTTAATATATCTGACACCATGTCATCTTCTTTGCAATAAATAATCCTGTTAACAACAAACCGCAGCTGAAATTAAAATTTGTTAATAGGAAATCAAACGACAAAAGCTGAGCTACGCTGCTTACATCTTCCAAAGTGTTTAATGTCCTATCTCGTATTTGGTACTTGGGACTTCGCAATTTAACTTGGGCGGGTTCATCCTCTATCATTCTTTTAATTGTTGAAACCAACGGATGAAAGTGATTTGTAGAATTAATTGCCAAAGCATTGGCCGCAGCACACCACGGCACTCTGCAAGCATTGAGTATTTTTCTCACACAATTCAGTTTTAGCTCCACTGACGTGATATAGTTTACAGCAACACCTATTGTTTCTATCCAGTACTTATCGTCATATTTTAATGCGTCCTAAAAATGATATAAAAGTTATGTTTTTTCGAAACAAAAATTGAAAAATCATTAGTAATTTATTGTTTTCTTGACGTCAAATATTTCGGTTGTACGAAAAAGATTGTGTAAGTATGTTATGTTTAACGTCTTCGGGATCTTTTCGCCTTGGCAGAACGCCAAACGTCCAATTTTCGCCTATTTTCACCTTTATGATGCCTAGCGCTAGTAGGCCATGAATTTTTTTTCTGTAGTGACTATTTTGTCAAGATGACGAAAGAAAACTTTTTCAATTCGCGAAAATCAGCAAAGTGTCTGACATCTGGTGGCAATACTTTAACTACACTGAGAGACAGGATACGGAAATACTTTTAAACGTCCGTCATCATAATTTCGGCTTACGTCAGTCAGTTGTCAGTTGCGAGGTTAGGGAGTAGTTTTGTTAGGAGACATCCTCTCGCTGACTCGAAATTTTGTGAATAATTCTGTGGAATTTTACGTTTTGTGTACTTAAGTGGAACATTGTAAATCCAGGAAAACTTGGCTTTTAAAAAATCCACGTATCGATGTCACTGTGTCACCAAATGACACTGTCAGGCAAGTCACGCTAGAATTCTCACTTCCGGCTCCCCAATGGGGTGAGACCGCCATTTTGTGGTTTAGCAATGCCATCTATTAGCAGCTGATTTTCGCGAATTTGTCATGACAGTAGTATACTTGGAGACTTTGAAAATACCCACCCCACAGATACGATTTATTTGGTCGGCTATTTCGACTGATGTCATGGTGGGGTGGGCATTTTCAAAGTGTCCGACTGTACAGTATCATAGCACATTGCTAGACATTACTCTGTGCTAGTTACTAAAATGTGATTAAAAAGCTCCCGGAAGACGTATATCAATGCGATGTGTATCCCTGTAGATGTTTATCACGTTAATGTGTATGTCGGGGCGGCTGGTCTTACTGGTGGAATCGGGTGCAGATTTTATCAATCTGCACCTAGTAGTAGTGCCCCCGCAGGCGCACAGATGTGTCAAAAAGGCGAAATGTTGAAAAATTGTTCTTACAGAATTAAAAAGTAGAAAATGAACAGAAAAAACACAAAAAATTTGAGTTGAAAAGTAAAAAGAATGACAATATAAAACAAATGAGTAAATGAAAAGAATTGCCGGAATTAAAACAAAATTTGGTGAGAAGGTGAGAAGTTTAAAAAAAACAGCCTGTATATGCACAAATTTAGTTTTCAGCATTCCACAATAAATTTGTTATTGTTGTATTAGAATTACGGGGTGATTTACCGTATCATTCAGACAATTTTGAAGTCGCTTTGGGTGGAATTAAAATAGAACTATTTAGAATATAAAATTTTCATGTAAAAGAAAAGGGTGACACCACAGCAAAATACATTTATCAAAGCGACATGCATCCCTGTAGATCATTATTAATGTGATGGTTGTGAACATAAAGTTATCATTTGGATCTGCTATTTTGATGTCCCTAGTGGTAGTGCCTCGCATTATGGTTTAGCATAAAAATACTTACTATTATTGCCTGCGAAAATATTTCGTCTGGTTCCAATTGATTTTCGTGCATATACTTCAAAAGAAAATCTGTTATAACTCGTGTCAATGTATCCAGCGGTGTGTGAAAATTCAGCAAGGTTTTTGCAGCATTATGTGGACCCTAAAACACTTCATTGTAAAAGCTATATCTACAAAACTTAACTAACAGATAAAAAGTATTTGAGTGGGAGACTTATTCCACATTTACTCTGCAAAATTTGTAACCAATTTAATGCAGACAAAAGCCTGTTTAGTTCTTTAAGCTTGTCACGATATAGATTATAGGTCATTTCCTCATGGAAAAGTTCTCTTGCATTATTTTCGATTGTGTTTCTCTTGATCAACCCTAAGATATTCTTAGTGAAATCCATAGCACATTTACAGAATTCTCCTCCTTGGCTTTCCAAAGAATATACCGTTTCACAGGTCCATTTCACAAATAAATCCAATGATGGTGGCAAAATATTAAGGGTAGTGGGAATCAAAATTTGAACAAAAGGTAAAGAAACAGTCAGTGGTAGCTAAAATAAAAATAAGAGGACTAAACAACACGAAAATAACGAAACATACACAATTCAGGGTGGCAAGGATTTCTAATATCTTGTTTTCTGATAAGCTTTTTCTTGTTGCTTCATCGAGACGAGAATAAATAATTTTAGCTTCTTCGATGCAGTTCTGTAACATGTAAAGTGAACATATTTTCATTAACTTATGATGATACTTGCAGTATTTAAATAAACTTGCAATAAATCGAGTAGATCACTTTTGGAAAACGTTTGCCAGTCCAGCATGTTGGATTCCTTTGTTTGGACAAGAGAATAAAACGTGTCGAAACGAAACAATAATTCTTCAATCAAGCACTGAAAATTGTAAATATTAATAAAACTGATTTAGCACTCCACACAAAAGGGTGGCATTGCATGTGTTGAGATAAACATTTACGATACTGTAACTAAATGAGCGCGTAAATCATGAGATGGCGCTGCCAGTAAGATTCCTGCAATATCGTTGCTCCAAACTTGACAAAACTATCACAAACTATCAGTAGAAGTTCTAAATTGTTTAGTAATTGTAGTAAAATGCCCCGGAAATGTACATGTAGATGTTTATCACGTTAATGTGTATGTAGGGGCGGCTAGTCGTACTGGTGGAATCGGGTGCAGATTTTATCAATCTGCACCTAGTAGTAGTGCCTCCGCAGACGCACAGATGTGTCAAAAAGCTGAAATCTTAAAAATTGCTGTTACTGGGTTAAAAAGTAGAAAATGAACAGAAAAAACACAAAAATTTTGAGGGTTGAAAAACTTACTTAAGGTATCGTACATTTTTATGTAAACGCATCAAATGCCACCCAAGGAATACAAAAAAAACAAATTTTACTATTAATTGTAGAGACAAAATTAGAATGTAACCCTTACCCCACTCTCCAGCTTGCAGCCGTAATTTAACACATTTCTCACATCAGTGATAGCTGAACAGGAGCACTCAACATCAAGACAAGCTTTCACCTTGAAGTCGTTATCATCGATTGTGTCCAACAACTCCAAAAGCTTGGCAATATCTTCTGAAGTGCAAATGCTTTGATCCACAATGAGCTGTGCCTTCGCTTTTCTAATCATAGAATCATCTAAATCGAATAGTTTTGCAAATTCTTCTGCATCCTCAAAATTTCGTTTATTTAGCAGCCTCTGCAGGCGGCTATTTGGATCGGTTTCCAATATTTTATGAACTCTAAGCTCTCTTATACAGTTGCGTTCATTATAAATCTTTGATATGAACAATACTTCGTCGTGATAACCCTCAGGATAAATAAGCTGTATCTCTGTTGCTACTTTCAGTGAAAACAGGACGGTGAATCCTGGGAATGAAAGGGATTGGATAAATGATTCTCCCAATTCGTTTTTCTCAGTCACAGCTAATATTTGTTTGGTACGGTGTGGTTCACTTAACAGAATCATGTCTCTGTAAGCTTCTTCCGTGATCAATGGAAACTCCACAAATGACCTTGAGCAAATTGTCTTAAATTTACCGTTGAAGCCCAATCCCAGAAACTTGCTACAAAAATCAGTTTGATAATACCAAAGTCTAGCAATACCGCTTGCATACTTATCACTGATCATTGACAATCTACTAAACTTCGTTGTTGGTATATGTATTACGTATTCTTTCTTCACATGCAATGATGCAGCTTTACTTCCATGTGCTATCAAAAGAGGATTTATAAAATTTGAAGTTTCCACCATAAAATCGAAAGAAAATACTCTTTTCAGGTCAATTTCCGAGCTGGAGTGGATCGTAAGTCTGAAACAAACGTGTTCTAAGTAAATACTTCGGTTCAGTCGACACCGGAAAAAATATTATCCATCCTCTCCTTCAAAATTTACAGTAAAAACAATAATGATTTCTAGGCCCAAAGACATGTTCTTCAGTATAACTTTTGAGTGAGTGGATGGATTTCAAAAATGTTTGCATCAGTTTATAGTACCGGGTGTCCCAATTATTGTCTGTATTCGGTCGATAACTCCATTGCTGTTCGAGATAGCGAAAAATTGGTAAATACAAAGTTGCAGAAGGTCAAATAAGGCACATTTTAAAAATACAATCCCGTATACAGGCTGTCCCACTAAGGACAGGGCTTCCAGCGCCAACTTTGCAAAAATAAATGATAAAAATGACTGACTAGTTCCAAAAAAATTACCGAAAAAATGACCTCGGTAAATAAGAAAGACAATGGCTGGTAAGAATAAAGTGTTACAAGATGCTCATACTTGCATTAATAAAGGATGCAAATATAAGATTTTAGTGCACGAGAAAAGGATAGAACTATGAGCAAAGGCTTTGTTACCGTTTATTCATACCGGCCATTAAATGAAAAAAAACTGACATAAGTGGCCAGTATGAATAAATGGTAACAAAGCTTTTGTTTATGGTTTTCTCGCCCAAGAAGAGCTTATATTTGTATCCTTTGTTAATGGTAGTGTGAGCATCTTGTAACACGTGGGTGGTATAAATAAAGGGTTACAGGATGCTCATACTTGTAATAATAAAGGATACAAATACAACTTTCTAGTGCACGAGAGAAGGATAGAACTATAAGCAAAAGCTTTGTTACCGCTTATTCATACCGGCCAATATTCGAAAGCAACACAAGTTATTGCAGGTATTGCAAATAAACAACTTCTAAAACTAAAAACTAAGAAATTTTTTGTTTCTTGGCCAGAAAAATATCAATTAAGGTACCCTTGTTAAAATTTTCTACTCCAATTCATGAGTGTCTTTTTTTCACTGATCCAACTGAGCAATTTGAATACCCCCTAAGTATGGCTTATAATGCTTTTTGACAGGTTTTTTCAGTGGCATAGAGTGGGATCGATCCATCAATAACTTATCATTTGTGGAGAAAATCTATTTTGGCCAACAAAAAATGACAATAAATGACCTAGATGTGAAAAAAATGACTTTAAATGACTACTAAAAAAATAAATGACTATAAATGATTTAAATGACTTCACTGGAAGCCCTGTACAGGGTGTTCCATTTTTAAAAAACTATATGTGTATTGGTATTCCTTAGTGGGACAGGACAGCCTATATACAGGATTGTATTTTTAAAGAGGGCCTTGTTTGACCCTTTGCAGCTTTGCATTTAACAATTTTTCGCTATCTCTAATAGTAATGGAGATATCGACCGAATACAGACATTGGGACACCCTGTAGAGAATTTGACCATAGAGGGCGCTGGGGCTGACCGAATACTAAAAAACTTTACATCATTGGATTTGCAAGAAAATTAGCTTTCATTAGCTTTAATTAAAAATCGACCTGTCCGGGCGATCTTTGGCAAATTTATTCATGTTTAAGATACTAGGAGTGGGGATTTTTCGTTGGGACATCTTGTATGTGCGACAATGGTAAAACCGAGTAAAACTACAAAAACAACGTTCATTAGCTTAACCCCCGGACTAAATGAACTACTTACTACTGGTCATAATATGTAATAAAATGAATGACAAGAAAAACTACAAACTAACTAACCTGTAAACATTTCCACTTCTGCTCAAAATAATGAATGTTGTTGGTTGATCGTTTTCCTCCTGCTCTACGTAAGAAGATATGCAACCCTTCTCAATTGAATCTTCATCGGGAAGAGCTCTGAAAAACTGCATTACTTACTTCATTTCTTCACTAATATGTTACAAACTTACTGCTGGAAAATGACTGAATATTGATCACAGCGGTTAGAAAATAAATGTATGGAACCTTCCTCTAAACCCAACAATAGATACTGGCCATTGGAAGATACACTGAAAGTGCCTACTCGAGAATTAAATTTCAAGTTGAGAAGAATTTCTGTGCAGTTGTTATCACTGAAGATTCTTATACTGTTGTTAACACTGAAAAATATCTTGCCGGAATTCACCACAGTTGATATTTGTGGTGCCGGCGAAGTCTGAAACCAACAGTTTAATTAAGTTTTATGATACGCAGTGATATTATACCTCATTTTCTTCTTCTTCTTCTGAACATTTCAAAGTGGCCAATGTTACGGCTTCTTGCAAATTTGCTTCTGCAGAAGGGCGACTTCCAAAATTTATTGTTTCATTGGCAGCGTCATAACCACACTCTATTATACTGAAATCGGACATTGCGCTTCCAGGCTCCTGGGTCACTGTGATTGCCACTCCCTTCACTAGGGCAATCGAGAGGGAAAACTACTTCTGAAATGAATGCAATTTTATGAAAAAAACTTCCCGATTTCGTTCGTTACAAATTGAAACAAATTCAAAATTCAAACTATCTATCACGATTTCTATTCTATCAGAATAGCATTCCTGTCTTTCTCTGTGGCGAAAACATCATATTTCCCGTCTTTATTGCAGTCTCGCAGAGAGAGCGAAAAGTGCGAAGTGCTATTCATAGATCAACCACTTTAGATAGAACTCTTCTGTACTGACAACTAGGACGCTAAACTAGCGCCGCTAGTGGATGTGGGGAAAACTAATCACCAAGGCGGCATTTTCAAACTAAAAAGTCTCAATTATTTACTTCTTTCAAGATTTCAAGATCGCAAAGTTTGCTAGAAATGAAAATGCAAGTATTTATCTTACAAGAAAATAATGCTTGCATTTTCTGTTCTGGCAAGTTTTGCTTGTCTTTTGTCTTTGATGCTAATAATAGAACGTACCATTAACGTACTAATGCAAGTGTTTATTTGCAATTATTTTTTACAGTTAGTATGATAGGTGGATGTGGAGTAATAATAATTGATATCAATTCTCGGTAATCTGATAGTTTTAGGGTCCTGAATGAAAATTGAAAAATAAAAAAAAATGGTTTACCTAATAAAACTAAACTTTAGGGGTAGGCGCCCGCAGGCCCGACGAGAGGGGGGGACAGCCGGTGCAAATGCCCCGGGCCCGGGCCCGGGCCAGTCTCGCAAAATTCACGGAAAAGTCGAAAGCGCCGCTTCCCGATTGTGCACTGAATTCAAAACGTAAACACGCAACACCCCCATCCCCCATTGTACCATATACCATATTCCAATAATGTAATTTCGAGAATCCCAGATTATTTCTTAAAAAACACTGTGACCTTTTTTGTCGAGGAATCACTCTTTTTAGGAAAATAATCGTAAAATCAGTAAAAAAAAATCGCCTTGCTAAAGTTAAGTTTTATATTTTCTTGCTTGCGTTTGTATTCTGAAGTGCTGGGAAAATGCGTGACCTTGAAAATTTCAAAAATTTTCGCCTGCGGCGCCACTTTGTTTTTTCAGTTACGCATTACGGATTTTTTAGGGAAATTAAAAAAGGATATTATTGTTATTATTATTAAGGGGCCCGCAGATTTCAATTGCCCCGGAGCCCGCCGTGGCTCTCGACGGCCCTGGGCGCCCGGAAACATTTACCTACCTGCCCGCTTAAACTTTTGCGGGCCAGTGTAGGTAGGTACACTTACTCGCAAAAAATTCGGGACACTCAATTCAATTTCCTCTAAGTATATGTCCATTTTTTGAGTTTGGGGGCTGAAAGAGGTGAGTTTTTGGGGTTGAAATGTTTTTCGGTTCTCCCGATTTCTTGCGAATAAGTGTACTTTAACGTCAACTCACTCATCATTATGAAAACCCTCGTGAAAACCACAATCCAGAAGAATTCTATAAACTCTGTCATTGAATATTAGAAAATCTCACTAGATGCCGCCGTATGCTTGAAATTCATAGTGTTAGAACTAGAAGAAGTTCGAATGCAATGAGAACAGAACATGCACAATCTTTTGTTTTGTGTTTGTTAAAAATATCATCATCACAGAGCACAGATATGATGTAGGATCATTGTTATATGATGTACCTAGGTATACATACAGGTTGTTCGCGATAATCTTAGCAGAAATTCCTACCAATGATTCCTTACATAAAAAGGAGTTAAAAAGTTCCTATCCTATGAAGTCTCCGAGGGAGTTACACCCCCTCAAAGGGTCCCTCAAAATTCAAGTCTATGTCAATTATTCGAAAAGTTTAATTGATACCTTCGAATCTGAAATTTGGCTACCCTACGGCTTTTTCTGACTCCCGACCCCACAATTAAAAAAAATGGGAGGTTAGGTATGATGTAAACTTGAGTGCAAGTGAATGTTAACAACTTTTCAAAATTAGTAGGCAATGCCAATGTATTTCTATAGGTACGTCATTGCCTACTTATTTTGGCAAATCTTAACATTTATTTGCACTCGAATACCTACAGAGTGGGTAATTTTTCGTTGCTCACCATTAGCGTATCTCGGAAACCATAATAGATGAAGAGTTAGTTTAAATTGGAGAAAAGTTGCGCTATTTCTTAGTGGTTAAGATTCTGAAGAGAATCTCCGATATTTTGATTCGTTCCTGAGTTTTCACAAGAAATTGCCAATTTAAAGAAAAATTAATATCTGATGTTATTTAAATAAAACTTGGAACTTTTATAACTTTGCCAATTGAATGATGGCATTGACAGAAATTTTCTAGGCCTTCTAGATTTTGAATAACGACAGTCAACTTTTGATCCTTTATGGCCGCCATATTAAATTTTGACACCATCAAATACACAAGAAAATTGGTTTTTCAAAAATGTAGTCAACATGAACTTTTTTGACAGACGTCAGAATTTGAAAATTGGTAGGTATGCATAATTTGTAAACTCAGCCTAAACTTCGATAAAAAACAATTGCAAAAAAGTACGCCGACTTCTTCAATCTCTTATAACATGTCAATACAATTGAATCCAATTGTAATAAATTACGTCTCGCGGTCGTGTGACTCAGGTTTTCACATATTTTCTCAAAAACGTTAATGTTGGTTACATTTTTGGAAAGCTAATTTTTGTGTGTATCCGGCGGTGTTAAAATTCAATATGGCGCCTATAAGAAAAAGAAAAGTTGACTATCTTTATTCAAAATCTAGAAGGCCTAGAAAATTTCTGTCAATGCCATTCAATTGACACTTGTCAAAAATATAGAAGCCCCAAGTTTTATTTAAATAACATCAGTCGTTAGGAAGATGTTAAATTTTCTTTAAAATGGCAATTTTCAGATTTTGTGTGATAACTCAGGAACGAATCAAAATATCGGGAAATTCTTTTCAGATTCTTAATGGAGAAGAAATATGGCAACTTTTCTCCAATTTAACCGACCCCGTTTCTTTTAGCGTTTAGAAGATCCCAATGGTGAGCATCGAAAAACTACCCACCCCGTATAGCCCTGATTCAATAATCTGGGCTATAATGCATTTTTCGTGGTATTACAAAATTTGGATCTTTTGAGCCAAAGAGCACTAAATGCGAATAAATTTTGTCTTATTTAAAACCAGAATTTGAAGACCCTTCTGATGGTGACAAATAAATCTTTCAAAAACTTGTTTTGGATGGTTAAATGAGAGAATAATTTTAAATCTAAAAATTGGTGTGCCAAAACGGCACTTTTACGTCGGTCGATTAAATCCAAAAATTCTTCAGCTCTTCGACGTGTAATACAATCCCCATAGATCCTAGATCCTCTTCAGCTGTTTTCGCAGATAACAATAAATATCAAAGTAAAACCAATTACAAGTATTCGGACTTTATTATTTACCAACTTGATCACTAAGCCGACGTTTCGGGGACAACTCGCGCCCCTTTCTCAAGGCTCGTAAATCTCAAAATGCGTACGGTACCTAATATCTAATTTCTTCCTTCATCTACAATAGGCATCTTGCATCAATTTTGTTTTTGATGTTAAATTGAAGTTCGGGATATATTTAATCCTTCCAGATACATTAAGTTCCAATATCTTGCCCGTGGAGCTCAAAAAAAAATGAGAAAGTAGCATTTTCAGACTTCGCGCCAAAAAACCTCCACAGCCATTTGAACTAAATTTTCTTACATGTGACAACGTCGCTGTCTAACCTGACCCGACGTCTTTCATTCATAAATCTTAAATATTTTATTGTAGTCAGCACTACTCTTTGCCAGTGGGTATAAAGGTACAAGATGCCAACCCAAGCAACTAAGAACATTCTACTTACCGCTTTTTTTAACGTTTTTGACCCCTCTTATTGTCAACTGCCAAGGTTGACTTTTCAAATTAATTATTAAACGTCGCCTTCAAATAAACTGTTGTCAGATTGCATCGGCTGTACGATTTATGACGTCACAAGTCGTACAACGGCGTTTCTGAATTATTTATTTATTTGCAAATAAGCAAACGTTTTTTAAATAAAATTGATGTACGCGGACGATTCCTTGTATCTTTACTGATGCATTTACATTAAAATAGCCCGAAATTAGGAAATGTGCAAGATGCCTATTGTGTCATAACCAGGGAAGTAAATTCACAATCCCCGAAACGTCGGCTTAGTGATCAAGTTGGTAAATAATAAAGTCCGAATACTTGTAATTGGTTTTACTTTGATAAATTGAATATGGATGTTAATGGTGAACAGAATAACAATAAATGTTAGCAATTAGTAATACACGTTTGACATTTAAGTCTGGCAAAACACGAAAATGCCTATCATCATCATTGGTCGGAATTTACACACAGATTGATTCTCATTCGGACATTAAAACAAGGTTGGAAGGTCACTGCCGGCGGGAAATTTAAAAGATAGCTTTAATTATAAATAATTTAAAGAAATAACAAGGAAAGCTAGTTTTGCTGAGATTGCCTCAAGTTTTATTTAGAACTCGACACGGCCCCATTAGCACACCACACCTTGCTGAAACCATTCTTCACTCACAGATTAAGGCCCGGTTTTTCCACCTTCGATAACCTCCAGTTTACCAAACCTGCGGTTAGTTGCTAGGATGCAGCCAATCAGAACACTCGTTGCTATGCGACAAACTGTTGGTTAGGTAAACCGGAGGTTATCGAAGATGGAAAAACCGGGCCTTAATTGAATAGCATAAAGCGACAATAAATGATTTCTGATGTTGTTACCTAACGTTAAAAGGGAAACGTGATACATAGGTAGATGTCAAAATGTGTAAGGTGTTGAATCATCAAAATGATTAATTCGATGTGGGATGTGGTTGAATTATTTGTCGAGGATTCACCGTTTTTTTAATTTTGGGGTTGGGGAGGGTGATATAGAAAAATGTGCAAAGCCCCCCAGGGTGCACGCCCCTGATAATAATATAAAAATTTGAAAAAAAATCAGGAAAAAGCCCTTTGTATTGGTAGTCTCCACTCCAAAGTTCAGATTCGCTTCCATTATACTTACTTTTCGAATAAATTGAGCTCCGCCTATAGGTAGGGGAAAGGTAGGTAAGATGACGAACTGGGTAAGATGAGGAATTGTCAATTTTTCGAACATGATTACAGATAACTAACTAAAATCTTAGTGGTGCATAACTATGTAGTTTGACGAAAATCCGTTGAGTACAGTGAGCTCGTAAAGCAAATATGTCTTCCGGCGATTTTCGATGTCAGTTTTAAAGTTTGTCGATCCCCTAAGGTGATTTAATGTAAGTACATTTATTTTCCTTTTTATGCATATGTGTATAGAATGACTCAAGGCATATCTATGTATTAAAGTGTTCCTTAGTTCAATTTAATTTGTCGTGAGTTTTAGAAAAATTGTAAACAAATAAAAAGACCATGTGGTTAAGATGACGAACCTCTCTTTGCGCTTTAAATTTCGATTGCAATGTTTGCCCAATTACAGATTTTGTCATGTCACGTAACTATACATATAAGAAAAACACCTGTTGCTATACGGTGAAAAAAAGTAGAAAGCCTAGAAAGAAATTGCCTTCTATTCATATTACCAGCACCGGTAAAAGAGGCGTTACAAGAGAAAAAAAGAAGTGAAGGACGATAAAGAGAAAAAGCGGACAGAAAGGATGCTAAAGAAAAAGAAAAAACTAGCAAAACCTAAATCCAAGCTTCCTAAAGCAGGAAAAAAATGTCCGCAAACGAAGAAACAGAAATCTACAAAACGTAAACTCTTTGAATCCGATGATTCCGATGAATCGGAAGCAGGATAAGTTCCGTCCATCGATGCTGAGGATGACATGGACCCCGAGGATTACGACGATTGCACATCAGGATTGGATAAAATGAGGGAAAAAGTCGCCTATGGAAGTGCATCTTTTGTTCTTAACTGCTAATTACTTTACTTTATTATTTTATTTCATGTTTTTTTAAGAATTAAAAACTTTTTTCGTCGATCGTAGTGGAAACGTCACATTTTTGATATGCAATTATCATCCGAAAGCTTACGTTTCCAGCACAGCGTCATTTGCTAGGCAACACGCACTAGCTGTACAGGAATAACGTTTTTCCCGGCCTAGGCCGGAAAAATGTTCCCGTACTCTTAAAAAATTGTTCCAAATTTCATTATTTCTGTCTAGTTGCGCGATCGACGAAAAAATAGTATGTGCAACACGAAGGAAAATATAAATATTCCGGTACTCTGATGGTTGCTGGACTCGGCTGCGCCTCGTCGATCAATCTTCCATAATCGTCACGGAATATAATATTTTTCCTACTAGTTACATAATATACTATTCCTACAGTAACTTTTTCGTTCGTCATATTGCCCTCCACCGAAACTCATCTTACCCGCACTTGCATGGGGGTAAGATGACGAATTTGACATTTTAAGAAAAAAAATCTGTTGAGTCCCTACTATGTTCTTTATCCTTTTTGAATTTTACCATTCCATGAGTGAAAACTGAAAGGTTAAGGTACACATACAAGATTAAAAGATCAATTTCCTCAATAATTGAGTTTAAGAAAAATTATCAAAGCTTACGTTCACAATCTTGCCCCCCGTCCGATACTTATTTAACATCAAAATGAAGAATGAATTTTTTATTAGTCCTCAGGGTGATTTGAAAAGCGTATCCTATCTCAATGAATGGATACCTTTTTACATAAAATCAAGGAGCAGGTAAGGAGCGATGAGTACACGCTCCTTCTACCTTCAATAAACTATTAAGGAGGACGAACGGGCCGACAACTTCTCTCAACAAATCCACCCAATTCGGCCATCTATCTTTAATGGTGGAGCAGCAAGAAGAGTAAGTAAACTTACGTCCGATCCACCTATTCATAAGTTAAGGAATGATTTCCATACAAAATCCCAATGCTTTCAGCAACATACATAATGGATTAACCACTTCCGGAGATTCACCTGGAACTCAAGAGGATGTTTTGTGGCGCTTGTTTGGTCAAACAAAACACACTGCCGGAATTTCAAAGTCCCAAACAAGTCCCGCCCCTAACAAGAAGCAGGAAACATTATAGAAAATAAACATTGACTTCTTATTATTTTTCCTATAGGCACTGGATTTAAATTATTTACACACTGCATTTGATTTTGCAAAGCTAACACGAGGGAATTGCTGGACTACCTATACCTAACTACCTAACTTAATGATTTTCGAGAATTGTTTACAGGTCAAATGATAGGGGGATACATCATATTTTTTTCAATCAAATAAACACCATCGATCCTATGATTAATAAGCGATAAAAACGCAAAACATCAATCTTTATAATGACAAAACATATTCTGTAACAAAGTTTCTTCCCGACTCGGCCGCATATGTCCTGCTCGACTGGGCAGTTCTTCCCCCAGGACCATAATTAATCATCTTTTTTAGGAAATTCTGGCATTGAGTGACCATCTAATCACAATGATGCATGCATCATTTTCATGAAATTCATTATTTAATTTTTAACGAAGTATAAAATGAATAAAGTAAGTTTTCTAGAATCGCCGCCTGTAAACTAACTCGGGCGCTGTGATGACAGTAGGTATGCAGTAATAGGAATACCGAATTAATTTGAATTTCAATTGATGCCATAAAAAATTACGGTGCCATAAAATAGTTAGGCGCGTAGCTCATAATAAGATGTCGGTAGCGGTCAAAACAAGTAGATTTCTTAAATTTTACTTGACATGTCACGTATCCTGCATAGCAAGTAATTAAAGGAATCTACGTGTTTTGACTACTAGCGACATCTTATGAGTTACGCGCCTAACTATTTAATGGTGTCGTAAATTTTCATGGTATCAATTGAAATTCAAGCCTAATTTTCGTATGGATTAAGTATCTGACATTTCACACAAGTAAATTAGTAGGTAAATCGTCAAAAGTTGCTAAAATAATGAAACTGAAGATCTCTAGCTTTTTTGGCCATTCTGAGAGTGATCGGAGCACCAAATTCTCTTGATCGGTCGTTATACATACAGGGTGAGTCTGCAGGACACCGCATCCTTTATGCCACAAAATCTACTTATATTCAAATGATGAGGTTATTGGTCGATTGCGCTTTCTCTTGATGTTATAAGCTGCCAAAGATCTTCATTTCAAAATGTTTTAATTTAATATCTTCCGAATGGTGTATCGCATGATTTTCAATTTTCCTACAGCATTATTACCGACCAAGAGACAACTACTGCTGATGACTTTAAACATTATCCAAAAATCACAACCTTCGCATACAGGGTGCTCCTCAAGGTATTTGCCCTTGAACTTTTTCTTCTTTGAGAATATTGCCAATTTGTCTATGCGGCCTTATTCCTCGTTCAATTCTCAATCTTTTTTCGCTCTTATTTTTTTTAAACTAACCATTCACGATTGAATCACGTAGACATGCTGCAAGTTCACGGAAAGTGCCTTTTTGGCACATCAACTTTAAAAATTTAAATGCAAACCCCTATTTTTCGCGTTACCATATGAATACTCCTCGAATTCTGCTTCTTCTTGTGCCCTGTTGGCCAAAAGATGGTGCCTGTATATTTTCATTACCTTAGTTGATAGCTGATGTTTTTTCAAGTCGAAAACTTTCATGCAATTTTTTCGAAAAATGTTACTTTAGTGGCGAAATGACCTGTTTTTGAATTTATTTCACAAAAAAAGCAGATTCAGATTCAATAGCTGTTGCATTGTCGGATCAAAAACCTTTAGTGCCATTTTTTCGAAAATTTATTAGTGTTATTTTATTTTAGTAAATGATCGCCGGGCACCATGCGCACGCGACACAACCAGCGATTACGGCATAGTCCACCCGATTGTTTTATAATTGCTATAATAGCTGACTAAAGTTAATTGCTACATCTACAAATTCTTTGAAAAAGTAGAAGTTTCTACCGCCTCCGGGACTGCCAATTGTTTAGAGTAAATATTATATTGGTGGCCGAATCTGGCGCCCCTCTCCCCTAGCCATTATAATTATTTTATTAACTTGTATCCGAAACTTGTAGCTTGTAGGGAAAGTGAATTAAATAAGGGACCAAGAATTACAGTAAATTCTCAGCTTATTAATAAGGTCATCAAATACAAGCATATCATTCAGTATTCACGCAACTAGAATATATCCATACATGCGTAATGAAATCTTCTAAATACCTACTAGGTCTGGTAATCTAAGTAAGGTCTTACTTATACAGGGTGTCCCGTCTCAGAGTGCAAAAATTTCAGCCACAGATTCCTTGCATGAAAATAAAAGACCCGTATTTTTTTGTTTCGCTAGATGGGCCCCCATTTCGTCACTAGGGCTCCTCAAAAGTGAGCCCCAAAAATCGAAAATTAATTCCCACGTCGTAACTATTCAACCGATTTTGCTGAAATTTTCCACAAGACCATTACGAACGATGAAGATTTCAATAATGTAGCCGATGATTTCGTGGTGTCCACCATAGGCGCCCCCGGGGCCGCCCTCGACATTTTCGGCCCAATATCTTTGTTAACGTAATTAAATTTCCTATTTAATTACACACCATCCGATGCTCCATTGAATTTAGAAACTACGCTACCTCTTGCACTTTTTCCGTAAAATGCACCATTTCCAAGTAAAAAAATGCAGCAGAGAAGCGGCTGGAACCTCCCCATCGCGTGGATCTTTGTATTCTGTGTAGATAGTAGTCAATTCAACAGAATTTTTTTAATCCTTGACTAATCTCGCAATTTTCTGACAAATATCGACATCACCTCGGACATCACCCATCACATTTGACAATATGTTCCTTTTAAGGTTAATCTTTTGCCACCTTTTTGACAATAACTGCCACTTTATGTCATCCACTGTCAGCCCGCTCCTTTTATTGAGAAAGAATTTTTTCTCTATTTTCTACTGAAATGGCCGAAACTGTGAACACATTTTTAGAACCAGAATTTGATCGCCTTTCTAATGGCGACATAAAAAATGAGGTCTTGTATTTAAAATTTTAAGTTGATATGCTTAAATGGGACTTCCCGTGGGCCAATTGCTTTCAAAAGCCTTTTAGGTCTTCAACGGGTCACCCGATCTCCATGTACCAAATTTCAGCAAAATCGATTCAGTAATTTGGGCTATAATGTATTTTTACCGTTATTATAAAATTTCGCTTTTTTGATCCAAACAGCGCTAAATGCTAATTAATTTTGTCCTATTAAAAACCAGAATTTGAAGACCTTTCTGATAGTGACAATAAATGTTTCAAAAACTTGTTTTTAATGGTCAATTGAAAAAATAATTTTAAATTTGGAAATTGGTGTGCCAAAACGGCACTTTCCGTGAGTCGATTGAATTCAAAATTTGTTCAGCTCTTCGACGTGTAATACAATCCCCATGTGCAAAATTTCAGCCAAATCGGTTCAGGGGCTTGGGCTGTACCGCGATTTTAAAGTCCGATAATAATCAATTTTTTTTTTATTTTTGGTCAAAAGGGCACTAAGAATGAATACACTTTTAAAAGCAGAATTTGAAGGTCTTCCTTATGGTGAAGTGAAAAATGGGGGTTTGCATTTAAAATTTAAAAGTTGATGTGCCAAAATGGCATTTCCGGTTGCACGATTGGCTCCAAAAGCTTTTCAGATCTAAGTTAGGTTACGAGATGCCTATGTTCCAAATTTCAAATAAATCGGTCTAGTAGTTTTGGCTGTGGCGTGATTACAAACGAACGTACGAACGTACGAACGTACGTACGAAAGTACGTACGTACGTACATACACACAGACACATTTTAAAAACCCCTTTTTTGGGTTCCTGAGACCTCAAAACGTGAAGATCTGGTGCTATCTCAAATTCGAAAATTTTAGTGATTGCAGTAACCTCCCTTTTTTTTAAATTGTGATGGGGTTGGGGAGGTTAATTAAGAAATGTGGAGCCATACACCATCATAAATTAAATGCATATCTGGTATACTCCGAATTTGCAAAATTGGCTGCAATTATAATATTTACAAAAAAAAACAAACACAGAGCCATACAGTGGTGCAAAACTGACAATAATTTAAAACTTTAACAAAGCCCTGACATTAATCGCGCTATATACCTAATGGAAATGAAACTTTTGTCCTACGTCACAACTAAAATAATTGCTGCCGCTAATACAATTAATACCAGCTGTTACCAGTAAAGGCTATCCGAAATGTAATTTTTCAAACTATTTTTGTAGGTATTCACATTGAACTCAAAATTCAAAATACGACAACGGGGGAATTTTTTCATCCGTGCGTAAGACAAAAGTTTCATTTCCATTAGGTATAGCTACCTAATAAGCACGTGTATGGCTCCACATTCCTTAATTTTACTTGGAAATGGTGCATTTTACGGAAAAAGTGCAAGAGGTAGCGTAGTTTCTAAATTCAATCGACCATCGGATGGTGTGTAATTAATTACGAAATTTAATTACGTTAACAAAGATAATGGGCCGAAAATGTCGAGGGCGGCCCAGGGGGCGCCTGTGGTGGGCACCACGACATCATCAGCTACATTATTGAAATCTCCATCGTTCGTAATGGTCTTGTGGAAAATTTCGGCAAAATCGGTTGAATGGTTAAGACGTAGACGTGGGAATTAATTTTCGATTTTTGGGGCTCACTTTTGAGGAGCCCTAGTGACGAAATGGGGGCCCATCTAGCGAAACAAAAAAATACGGGTCTTTTATTTTTATGCAAGGAATCTGTGGCTGAAATTTTTGCACTCTGAGACGGGACACCCTGTAGATAATGGAAATGAGAGGAAGCAATAGATACTAACTCTTGTTTTGTGTATTTTATGATGGAGTTTCGAGGGACCAACCACATCTTCATTGACCGGAAACAAAGGCACGATCTTTAGATAAATAAGCAATAATTTAAGGATTCTACGTGAGCACTGAGCTTCTCTTGTTTTGTAAATTGTAAAGAGTTTTTAAATTGTCCCAGTTAATGGAAATCGCGCAAAGAAACCTGTCGCTACGTGCCGGTGTAGTCTCACATTTTAGTAAAGTTACCGGTATATAAGGAAAGTCTTGCTCGCCTTTTAAAGGTAAATTTTTTTATTTGCAATTTCCGACAATTTTACTTTTATTTTCTACAATAACATAAGCAACAAATGAGAAAACGACAATAAGGCCTCTCTCTGATGATGATTCATCAAAAAGCGGAAGAATAAAAGACGCAATTTGTATTGTCGGATGATTTCAAGACGTGAATTTTTTCCTTGTTGTTCGTCTCATCAAGAAAGCCCACCCTAATAATTCATCATGTCTCCATTTTATTATGATTGGAAATTAAGGACAGTCCTATTAGGAAATGAGATTGAGCAAGTCGTCTGTGACCAACTCCGAACTCCGATAGTAGTGCCTCGGTGCTGACCATACCATCCATCACGGTTGGCCATGATGAAGCGATGTCGCCCTCCACTGACAGTTATATGAACTAGTAGAAATGAGTTCGTACAATCTTCCTTGTGCCAGAATGTCCTTAATAGGAAACACCTTGTCTTACATCCACCTTTTCAGCCGCAGACGACTTTTTGTTCTAGTTGCGAGAAATATCTTGAAATACATACTTAACTAGTTCCTGTAGGTAGGTAGGTAGATCTATTTATTGCATTTACGAAAGAGCTGAGACGACTAATCAGTGTAAAAAATAAAAACTATTTTCTCGAAATTTCGAGATAATAAGGCGATTTCGACACAATAAGGCGAAATATTAACATAATAAGGCAATAATGCAAAATTTCGAGTTAATAACCCGAAATTTTGACATAATAAGGTGAAATATCGATATAGTAAGGCGAGGGGCAAATCTATGAGCAAAATCTTGTACACTGATTTCTCCATGATTACACCTGGTGATTTCACCTTATTTCCCTTGATCTCACCTGGTTTTCATTGTTTTCGCCCGATTTCACCACAAACTAGGTGAAATCAGCTTGTACACTGATTTCACCCATACGTTCCGGTTCGCCACAAGTTCCGGTTTTCGTCGGTATTTCATCATTCCTGGAATGTCACTCCAACTGTTATTCCATGATAGGATTGACGAAAAATTCGACGTTTGTAGGGGCCTTCCGATCATTTACACGTCCGCGAAATAAGGGCCCTGCACTCCTTAAATTTTTCGCTATAGTCTTGGAATAAGAGTTATGGAATAATATTCCTGTAATGATGAAAAATCGAACGTGTGTAGGGGCCTTAACAAGCACATATCCTGCGCGAATCTTTGCTACGTCATTCGTACAGGCGGGGACTAATAAAATGCCCATCCAGCTTCCACGATTCCCTTGGTGGAGTACATCACCTTAATTCGGTTAATGTTTTTGTTGACAGGTCGGCAGATATTAAGCACGTTGCAAAATACAGTCGACCAAATGAATCGTCGAGGTATGGGGTGGGCATTTTCAAAGTCCTCGACTGTACCACAGAGATGTTCATCAGTGGATTGGGTTTTGTAGTAGGAGAAGAGAGCTGAATATATCCCCTCCAAACTAAAAAAGGGAGGTTACTGCAATCGGTCCAAAATTGAAAATCGAGATAAAGGCAGATCTTTACGTTTCCGGGTATGGAAAATGTCTATATATGTCAAACTTTCCCAAATATGATTATGCTATAATCCAGGCTATAATAAATTACATCTTGCATAATGCCAAATCGAATAATTACGAATCAGTGGTACAAGTGACCTAGGTAGGTGCTTAGCAAAAGCTTCTCACAGGGTAGTCGCAGATGTCTGGTTTTTAATCATTCACGGCAGATCGTTTCAACGGTTATTCCAGGATTTTGTCGAAATTTCGAACTATACCTAATGGAAATGAAACTTTCGTCTTACGCACAGATGAAAAAATTCCCCCGTTGTCGTATTTTGAATTTTGAGTTCAATGTGAATATCTACAAAAATAGTTTGAAAAATTACCTTTCAGTTAGCCTTTACTGGTAATAGCTGGTATTAATTGTATTAGCGGTAGCAATTATTTTAGTTGTGATGTACGACGAAAGTTTCATTTCCTTTACGTATATTATCTCGAAATTAGTTTTTTTTATTTTTTGTTTTTCTCATGGGTTGTCGTCGCAGCTCTTTCGTATTATTTCCTCACATATTAATTATATGGAAAGTTGCTCAGAATTTAATTTTCACCTCACGCAACCACTTTAACGCAAAAATGGTTTTTAAAAACTTTTTCTAAACATTAAAATTCGAATTTTTGAATCGAAAATTGCCAGTGAGGTCAAAGCTCAAAGCAAAGCTGATAAAAATTTGTCCTTATGAAATTTTTCTATATCCTGATTGCAAAGCACAATATTTATATTCTAGTTAATTACCTATACCTCTACCTCCAAAAAATGCATCTCACATTCTCACAAAGGTCTACACGCGACGTTGCAAAAATTTATAGGTATACTCATTCGAAATTTTGAAAGCTCCTCTGGAAAAATGCCGTGGCATTGTTAAGTTTGTAAACGAACAAATGTTTTGATGACTGCTCCGACTAATTGATCCTGGTTCAAATCATCGCTGATGTGTACCGAGCCGAATAATAAACAGGCTCGTGTTAACTCTGGGATAAGTTAAGACAAAGCACAATGTTTACGTTTGAGATTGCATTCATGTGTAGACGCATACATATGTATATATGTAGATTGTAGGTATGTAGGTACAATTATTTGAATGGAAATATTTGAAGTTGGGTTTGAATTAAAAGTGTTTTCCGCAACAAAAATGTAGTGACTAAAGATATTATCCTAAATACTGTTCATTTCATTTAAGAAAACTTTTCGGAACATCAGACAATAAAAGAAATTGTGTTCTAAAGCGAATACTGCAGACTGTTCTCTAAAGAATTGCAGAGGTGTGCTTACTTCGTATGGCTTTTGCACGTTGAAAGTTTTGTTTAAAAAGCGAAATTACTTTCCAACTTCGTCAGTGTTTATATTGCAAATTATCTGCAGAGGTATTGTTTTAAAATGTCGCCACAAACATTTTCGTTTCATATTTCATTCATTTTTTATACGTACCTATTGGACCTATATCCTATACAGTGTAGCACAAATAGCAGAAATAGTTCAGTCCACCATTTGATTTACCTCTGCTACTATTGCAATACAATTGATATTAATTTATTGTTTCTAAATCAAAATTCAATGTACGTAAAATAATTATTTAGAAGAAAACTACCTTGACCATGTACATACCTACAAGAAATTGGAACCCCTTCACCTTCAGCAGACCTGAAGTTCGATCGTACATACCAAGTTTCAGCAAGACACCTCCACTAGTTCTCGAGTTATTGCAATTAAGATTTTTTCGTTTTTCACTCCTAACTCCCACCCCTTTGGTCCGATATGGCCCAAAAGCAATCCCCGCCGAGTATTTCAGGATACGCAACTGTACACCAAGTTTCAGCTCTATATCTCAATGCGTTCTCAAGTTATCGGACAGAGTAGACGAGCGAGCGAATAAGCTAAAACAAGAGTACTTCGCATACTGCTACGACACTAAAAACGAGTGAGTATGGAACTGGCAAGTCTCAAGCCCCAATACATAAAGATGCCATCGACGGACGAAGAAATTTCCGAGCTGTGACAAAAGTTTTATAACATCCCCCGCTTTCCTCGGTTGCATAGGGGCTATAGATTGTTCCCATATTAAAATTCGTTCACCTGGACGGGACCACGGGGAGCTATTTCGAAACAGGAAGCAATTTTTTTCCTTAAACACTCAAACAGTAGCTGATCCTGAACCTGACTTAAAAATTCGTAGTTGAACAAGGAAACTATCCTGATAGCCTTATAGTCGGAGATATATCGTTTTAGTGCCGTAGCAAAATGCGAGGCACTCTTGTTTTAGCTTATTCGTCCGCTCGCTCGCTCGTCGTATCGCTCCTCACCCTGTCCGAGCGATATCTTGAGAACGGATTGAGATATCGGACTGAAACTTGGTATGCGGCTTTGTCTCCCGAAACGTAAGGCGGCGATTGCTTTTGGGCCATATCGGACCAAGGGGGTGGGAACTAGGGATGAAAAACCGAAAAACTATTAATTACAATAACTCGAGAACTACTGGAAGTATCTTACTGAAACTTGGTATTCACTTGATATTCGGCCAACCATTGAAAAAAGCCTTATGAGTTTTCAATCAAGAACCCCTAAAGCTACGCAAGCGGATAAATACATTTTTTTTTATTTCTTTTCTTTTTCTTTTAATGGAAACCTATATTTTTTATTGCAGATTCTTATTCCCCGTAAAAGAACAAATAACTCTCATCTGAACTATTTTTAGATCCGATGGATAGGTCTCCGTTAAAAAAATTAAGTTGACCTTCATTTGAACTTGAATATGACCTTAAATCAAAATGGCGATGATGCCATATATTTTCATCCTCGAAGTCATAAAACTTTTATACTAATTTTTTTTTCTAAAATTATTCCTTTCCTATTGCCAGTCTTGGCAGTCTTACGATAAAACAACCACCCGGTATACGTCGTATGATGGGTATGAGCTGAATTGTAGGAATACAACATATTTTGTTACAGAAAAATTGATTCGCTAGTGGTGTTCTTCCTGACTGCTTTTGTCGCAAAAACGTATAACAGAATTTGGTACAACTGTTTTTAGTTCTTGAGTAAATCCCTGCATTCTCTGTATTAGCAGCGGTAATAGCGTTGTTTGAGAGGCTTTGTATAAAATTAGGTGCTCGTTTGTTGGACCTGTGTACACAATTATAGGGATATATGAGGCACTCACCGAGCCTAATTAAATTCACAACTTTTACAATATACCTAGTAGTATAGCTTCCTTTGTTTAAGGTAGTGTGTATTTTTTAACCTCCCCACAACCATATAAAAATGGGAGGTTACTGCAATCACTCCAAAATTCAAAATTGAGATAACACCAGATCTTTACGTTTCAAGGTCCCAGGATCACAAAAAAGTGGTTTTTAAAAAATGTCTGTGTGTATGTACGGATGTACGTATGTACGTATGTATGTACGTATGTGAGCAAGATTCCTCGAAAACTACCGGACAGATTTTTATGAAATTTGGTATGGAGGTTACTGTTGGCCTTCTGGTGAGCCCAGTTAATTTTGTTGCCAATCCGGAAACGCCAAGTGCCTTTTTGGCACATCAACTATGAAATTTGACTGATGAACATCAATTTTTCTTATCAGCACATAAAATGCCTTCAAGCTCTGTTTCCAAAAATGTATTCATACTTAATGCCCTTTTGACACAAAATCCAAAAATTCTAAGTTTAGAAGGAACATTAACTAACGCGCTACAACCCAAACTACTGAGCCGACTTGGTTGAAATTTGGTAGGTATAGATTCCATAACCCTTCAAAGAGCTGACTTGATTTTGGTGGCAATCGGCGAATGGAAAGTGCCTTTTTGGCATATCAACTTTGTAATTTGAATGACAAACTCCCGTTTCCTTTATCAGCACATGACAGGTCTTCAAGTTGTGTTCCCAAAAATCTATTCTATTTTGACAAAATACCGTAAAATTTTTAAAAAACAGAAAACATTTTAAAGCCTGATGGAGAAAAATTTATAAAAAGTACCTGGGATACCAAATTCTTAAATGAGAGTCTTTACTTTGCTTGACTGATTTTGATACATGATTGAATTCTCTTTTCGGCCATATAAAAATTAGGTGGGTACTGGGTACAAGTTATTAACCTAAACGCAAAAAAAAACGATGACGTAATATGTTGGAAATGGGTGACGTCAGAGACTTAAAAATGACGTCAACAGTTCCGCAAAAATGTAAAATAGTTTGACCTGTTAAACGGATTTTCACAAAAATTGCTTGTTACAAAGTTATTGTGAATACCTATTCCATTTTTTTAACCTCCCCACAACGAATATAAAAATGGGAGGTTACTGCAATCAGTCCAAAATTCGAAATTGAGATAACACCAGATCTTTACGTTTCAAGGTCTCAGGATCACGAAAAAGTGGTTTTTAAAAAATGTCTGTGTGTATGTACGTATGTATGTATGTACGTATGTGAGCACGATTTCTCGGAAACTACCGAACGGATTTTAGTGAAATTTGGTATGCAGGTTAGTGTTGGCCTTCTGGTGAGCCCAGTTAATTTTGTTGCTAATCCGAAGATGCCAAGTGCCTTTTAGGCATGTAAACTATGAAATTTGACTGATGAACACTAATTTTTCTTAACAGCGCATGAAAGGTCTTGATATTCTGTATCTGAAAGTGTACTCACACTTAACGCCTTTTTGACATAAAATCGAAAAATTCGAAGTTTCGAGGAAACATTAAATAACACGCTACAGCCCAAACTGCTGGATCTATTTGGCTGAAATTTGGTAGGTAGAGATAGGTACCGTCACCCACTGAAGACCTGATTTAATTCTGGTGGCAATCCGACGGCGGCAAGTGCCATTTATTTGGCATATCAACTTTGAAATTTGAATAATGAACTCCTATTTTCTCTATCAGCACATGAAAAGTCTTCAAATTTGTTTTCAAACCTTAATGCCCTTTTGGCAAAAGATCGTAAAATTTAGAAAAATCACAAAAAACACATTTGGTTTGGTGGAGTAAAACTTAGGCATAGTAAATAGTAAAATTTAGGTGATATTAGTGATAGGATTGAATCATTCACCAAGTGGGGAGGTTCCAGCCGCTTCCGTAGCTGCCCATTTTCTCCGTGCGATATCTTGGCTAGTGAATAATAATTGGGATTCGTTTGCTTACATAAACATCCGGATTTATGTTGTTTATTTTATGAAGCGTAAAACTGAAATCGTAAGTATCAGAAAGAAAAATGGGCAGCTACGGAAGCGGCTGAAACCTCCCCACTTGGTGAATGATCCAATCCTATCACTAATATCACTTAAATTTTACTATTTACTATGCCTAAGTTTTACTCCACCAAACCAAATTGTGTTTTCTGTGAGTTTTCTGAATTTTACGATCTTTTGCCAAAAGGGCATTAAGGTTGAGTACAATTTTGAAAACTAAATTTGAAGACTTTTCATGTGCTGACTGCTGATAGAGAAAATAGGAGTTCATTATTGAAATTTCAAAGTTGATATGCCAAAATGGCACTTGCCGCCCTCGGATTGCCACCAGAATTAAATCAGTTCTTCGGCGGGTGACGGTATCTCTACCTACCAAATTTCAGCCAAATCGATCCAGCAGTTTGGGCTGTAGCGTGTTATTTAATGTTTCCTCAATACTTCCAATTTTTCGATTTTATGCCAAAAAGGCGCTAAGTGTAAGTACACTTTCAGATACAGAATTTCAAGACCTTTCATGCGCTGTTAAGAAAAATTAGTGTTCATCAGTCAAATTTCAGAGTTTACATGCCTAAAAGGCACTTGGCTTCTTCGGATTCGCAACAAAATTAACTGGGCTCACCAGAAGGCCAACACTAACCTGCATACCAAATTTCACTAAAATCCGTTTGGTAGTTTCCGAGAAATCGTGCTCACATACGTACGTACATACGTACATACGTACGTACATACACACAGACATTTTTTAAAAACCACTTTTTCGTGATCCTGAGACCTTGAAACGTAAAGATCTGGTGTTATCTCAATTTCGAATTTTGGACTGATTGCAGTAACCTCCCATTTTTATATTGGTTGTGGGGAGGTTAAAAAATATGGGTTTGGTGGGAAGTTCCACAGTAATTGAGGTTAAACACATCAAATATTTACAGAATGTGACCGCCCTTGTTAATCCGCTTAAACTCTTCGCCAACGCCAACCAACCATCCAATAATTCGTAATTCACATGTGTACTAAATTTAATAATAAACTTCAAGTTCAAAGAATACCTATTAGACCTATTAGAGAAAATTCTATGTCCTATTCGAAACGGCAAGCATTTCCACTTTTATACGCATTTTCAATCCCACCTTTGTATATTGGTAGGTACGTTTCTAGAGTCGTAGAAACCAAGAACGATTGATTCAAAATCAAATACACGGCGTAAAAATGCAGAAAAAATTTATAAAGATAAATTAATTCGACTCTAGTTTCCTTGTCGTTGTCCCCAAAACAAGAACTGAGAGAGCCGAAGTAAACACAAAAGACATCCATCTCCCACCGCTTAGAAATATACCCTTTGTACACTATACACTTGTTTGCAGATCATTATACCAACTTTTATTAAAAATGAAAAGACCTTGTGATGCTTCGTACGGATGATGAAATATGTTCTCCGTCATGCCTTAGATCCTTGGAATTTGCTATCGTGCAATTTACTTCCCTGTATTAACCTCCCCAACCCCATAATTTGGTTACTGCAATCATTAAAATTTTCTAATTCGACGGAGATCTTACGTTTTAACGTACGTTTGTAAACACGCCACAGCCCAAATTACTTTACGGATTTTAGCTAAAATTTGGCACATAGGCATCTCGAAGCCTAGCTTAGATCTGAGCATATTTTGGAGTTGGACCCAATCGTGCAACCGAAAATGCCATTTTTGGCAGATTAACCTTTAAATTTTAATGAAAATCGCACGATACTCATCATTAGCCAATAGAAAAATTGATTTCTGTGTGTTTACCATGGCAACTCGAGGATTTCCTGGAAATTTTTGATACCTACCTAGACCAACCTAAACGAAATTAATAAGTGGAAATTTTTATGTCAAATTAAATGTCAAAAATCATTTCTATTCAATTTCTGTGGCTGTATCGTTGCTATTTTCTTACCGAATCTGCATTCGAGCATTAATTCATTTCCTGGAAATTTTAGTCGTGCATCCCAACAACGTAATCGGGCCCTCGTGTTCCACTCGGGCCGATTAATACGTTGTTGGAATGCACTCCAAAAAATTTCCGGAAAGAATTAATGCTCTTATGAGATTATAAGTGAAAATTCTTGGAGTTTCGAAGTCAATCCAATGGCTTACCGGGAGCAGTACACCCTCAAAAAAATTTATGGGAACATCACTGAATACAACCCTCCGTTTTTGACGTCACCATAAAAGAGGCCTTCAAATTCTGCTTCTAAAGATGTATTCACTCTTAATGCCTTTTTGACAAAAACTCAAATATATTTAATTTTTGACGCAGGGGAGATGACCCAATAACTTTTCCAATTATCAAGATAAAAATCTGAAAAAATTCACAGTGAACGTGCTCACCAAACGTCATTTTTTGACATCATTTATTACAACTTCTTATCTGTTCCAGTTAGGCCGGAAATGGCTTAAATTTAGAATTTTTAAGTGGGACACCCGGTATATTTTTATATTTTTGGAATCTAGGGGTCATTCTGAGTATTGTACTGTCATTTTCCTGAGTTTTTTCTTGTTTTTGGCCAAATTTTGTTGTAAATCTAGAGTGCTGCGATACATTTTTTTTTGTCTTTTATGGACGTCAGTATTTTTCCAAATGGTACCATGCCGGTTACACCTGATCCATGAAAACCGATATTTTATTCTGTTCTGCAATGATACCACCAACTTGGCATTTTTGTCCACAAAAAATGAGTACCCACAACCAAATTTCCCAAAACAAAAGAAAAGACTTAATTAAATGACACTACAATAGGACTCAGAATGACTCCTAGATTATCAAAATATAAAAATGTACTGGATGTCCCATTTAAATATTCAGAATTAACGCCATTTCCGGCGCAACCGGAAGTGATAGAAAGTTCTAATGTATGTCAAAAAATGACGTTTCATTGATATATATCACTGTGAATTTTTTCAGATTTTTATCATGATAATGAAAAAGGTTATTGGAGCGTAAAAAAGTTATTGGTCTCGTTGTCACCCGGTAAAAAGTTTCACATAGACTTATGTGCTCACCGCCGCCGCCGAAGTATTTATTCCTTTACCGTCATATTGTTTTTAGTAATAAAAAAGTGGTGATATAAATATGATAAAAACATGTCGAAACATATGCAATATATATTTTATTGCAGGTCTTTAACAGAAATGTAAACAGTAAAAAAAGTATGTGGGTAGCTAATCCGCAACATATAACCATAGGTATTCACAAACACCCTCACAAATCCTTCGACACTAAAAGAGACGTTTAAATTTTTAGTAGGAATTTGAATAAGGCCCAATAAAAGAAAGTATGTGTCTGTATTGAGCTAAAAGTATATTTGCCAAAAGAGTGATTTCACATACCTACAGATAATATGCTACCTACAACAGGAAATGTGCGAATTTCCTTCGTGCAGTTAAAAAACTTCTTTATCGTCATCCAATTTTTATGTCGTAAATACGGCGCTTTGAGTTTTCAATATTTGTTTAAGCTCGAAATATGAATGATAGAAATAGGTAAGTAGATATTTTTGTTTAACTTGCCTCAAATTGGCCCAAAGAACTGAGTGATGCATATAAAATGTTATTCAATTAATTTGAGCTATACAAAGTCTGGAACTAAAAAGTTTCTTATTTTTCTTAAGAAGAGCTTCCAAGCGAGCTTCCAAGTTAGATGTTGAACTTACGATTATATTGAAGGTAAAAAAGCAAGACCCTAGTAAAGGGTATCTATTGCCTCCTTACAAGAGCTTTACGCGGTGCATAAATAATACGTTGAAGTACTGGATAAGAACGCCAATTTATAAACAATGGCTCTCTTCGAATATAATCCGCTATAACCGTACCAAGGCGCGTTAATAACGGCATTAGTCGTCTTAACCGTGTCTTCGAAACACCGGTCTTGCCCCATTTACACTTGAAACAGTCTCGCACAGAAAGATTTATCTCGATAAGGAGCCACCTAGCACAACCCGAGATTACCATATTTCCCCCATAACTGAACGCAACGAGAAACGACCGATCGTCGAAATTATGCCATTTTCATTCAAGGTGGTTAATAAAAACGAACTCGTAAAGCAACGCCTCATTGGTTTTTACAGCGGCAACATGAAATATGGCTGTGTAAAAATAAAATTATTCTGCAGATAGATTCGGAAAGTAGAGCATCGTCTGATTGAAGCTAGGTAACTGAAATTATTTGCCATAAGTATACCATGTAAGCTCCAATAAGTAATAACCTTTCCAATTGGAAAGGTTTTCATAATAAAAATTTGAAAAAACCACAGTAGCGAACATACCCACCATACGTCATTACTTTTTTTAAATAAAATTTTTAAATGGGACCCCGGTACATTTTTATATTTTTGGAATCTAGGAGTCATTCTGAGTATTATAGTGTCATTTTATTAAATTTTTTCGTTTGTTAAAAGTTCTGTCTTTTTATCACAAATCGTCATTTGTCTTTCTATGTACATGACAGGAGAGTCTGGCAAAATATCTACCTACCAAAAACTTTTTGAGCGAAGGCTCCAACTTCAAAGATAACTGAGATATCGAATTTTAAATTATTTGCCTCATGCAGTTCGGCCCTGTATTTGAGGCGCTCTAACGGCCAAACCGTGAGCCCCACAAGGTTGCGTCCCATAAGAAGTGTGCGGGGTCCTTTGAATGTACTATAAATAAATAATAAATAATATGATACCTTATTAACCTTTAGGTAGGGGTAACTAACTTCTGCACGGTCTCTGTCGTGGCCTGGTCCATGCGACCAGGTAAATATTCAGCTCTGGGTGGGCATCTTCATGTTTCTAAGCTGTACCTAGGGCGGACCATTTTCGAATTAAATGATTCCAGTTGGTTTAGGGGGCGAAAATTAGTGACTAGCACTTTGTCTTATATACCTAATTAGTGAAAATAAAGATGAAGGATGATTCCTTACTAGGGTGGAGCGTCGCTAGAGGTGGAGGTTTTTTTTTTGCAAAAATTAAAACACCTGTGCGCATAAAAGTTGTCTCTCAATAAGAGAAGTCAACTGTATTTTTTTTGAAATTTTTCGCAAACCCCTTCCACCCCCCCCAAAGCCTTCAAAAATTTGCACATTCAAAAAAAGTAAAAAAATGCTTCATGATGTCAAAAAGTTATATTTACTTAATTTTTTTGTGAAACATTACTTTATTATAAAAACACTTTTCATTTGGATAAAAAAAAGAAATGAAGCAAATAAACTGCTCAAAACTCGAAGTGGATCACGCCGATTTTCTGATGAAATTCAAAGTTCAATAACTTCGAAAAAAATGACTCGATTTTAACGCGGTTTTTTGTAATCGTAAGCTCAATTCATCGGGCTTAAACCCCGTAGGCGAAGATCAAACACGAGTGGTCAGTGGCGTGTCCAGAGGGGGTTGAATCACCACTCCTCAAAATTGATAAAGTTTAGACCATCCCCAAATCCAGAGAAATTTTTTTTAAATTTTTTTAACGGTTGGATCAGAGGCATAAGGTCAGTATCTCGGGACCTTTCTGACATTTTTCTTCCATGACTCCTCTTTGACCGGGCACCCCAAAAAAACTGTTTTTTCTATGACCCGCGATAATTTTCTTACGCCTCAACGGATTGTCAAGTTAGGGGGCTCTTTCTATCGCTCACAGACGCGTGTAAACGAATTCATCAACATCATCTGGTTTGCCGTTTCAAAAAGTGGTATTTAGGGCCCCCGTAACGCAAGCGAATTTTCTCACACCCATCATTTCATGATTTCAGAATTTTTTTTCCTTAAATCGCTTTAGTTTAAAAGTCCATATTCTGAAGGACCTCTGCACACCATTGGAATCGTTTTGGAAATGAAATGGAGTACTCTTTTGTCGGAATTTTACTTGGGACTCCTGGTGAGTTTTTACATTTGTCTCTGCTGTTTCTGCTATGATTTTTCCCTCAACTGGTACGGGATAAGTTGTAAATCCATTTTAGCAACCTAAAAATGGCACACCTATCACTTTTTTTTCTATCGTCGAAGTGGTGAAAATGCTGCTGGGTTCTGAAATTTGAGTAATCCGGACATCATCATCGCTTCCGGTTGTCAACTCGACAGTGACGGCCGTCCACAGAGCACCTTCAGCCGTCATTACGTGAATGACAATTATTGAAATGTCAACTTGTCAAATTCCCCAATTTTATATTCTTACAAACGATATTAACGTTTACCTGAAGTCCATTTGACAAGTTGTGTTTTGAAGATGAGATTGACACCCCATGATCTGGAAAGAATAATACACCTATCTCAGTTGAATTTCAATAATTGTCATTCACATTGACGGCCGAAGTAAGTGTTCTATGGACGGCCGTCACTGTCGAGTTGACAACCGGAAGCGATGATATGGTCCGGATTACTCAAATTTCAGAACCCAGCAGCATTTTCACCATTTCGACGATAGAAAAAAGAGTGATAGGTGTGCCCTTTCTAGGTTCCTAAAATGGATTTACAACTTATCCCGTACCAGTTGAGGGAAAAATCATAGCAGAAACAGCAGAGACAAATGTAAAAACTCACCAGGAGTCCCAACTAAACTTCCGACAAAAGAGTACTCCATTTCATTTCCAAAACGATTCCAATGGTGTGCAGAGGTGCTTCAGAATCTGGACTTTTAAACTAAAGCGATTTAAGGAAAAAAAATTCTGAAATCATGAAATGATGGGTGTGAGAAAATTCGCTTGCGTTGCGGGGGCCCTAAATACCACTTTTTGAACGGCAAACCAGATGATGTTGATGAATTCGTTTACACGCGTCTGTGAGCGATAGAAAGAGCCCCCTAACTTGATAATCCGTTGAGGCGTAAACAAATTATCGCGGGTCATAGAAAAAAACAGTTTTTTTGGGGTACCCGGTCAAAGAGGAGTCATGGAAAAAAAATGTCAAAAAAGCCCCGAGATACTGACCCTGTGCCTCTGATCCAACCGTTAAAAAAATTTAAAAAAAATTTGTCTGGATTTGGGGATGGTCTAAACTTTATCAATTTTGAGGAGTGGTGATTCAACCCCCTCTGGACACGCCACTGACCACTCGTGTTTGATCTTCGCCTACAGGGTTTAAGCCTGATGAATTGAGCTTACAATTACAAAAAACCGCGTCAAAATCGAGTCATTTTTTTCGAAGTTATTGAGCTTTGAATTTCATCAGAAAATCGGCGTGATCCACTTCGAGTTTTGAGCAGTTTACACTAACCAACAAAATCTTACGTATTTTATTTTAGGACTGTATATGTGGCAAATGTCTGTTTTTATTTAAAAAATTATTAATTATTTCATGTATAAGCCTTAAAAATTTTACAACAGACATAAGAAAGGCGTTAAACAATAAAATATTTTTATCTGTGGAGGAAGATGTATTGTTAATGAATTGAAACTTTTCGTGGCTAAAAATGTTGGCATTATTGGTCCTGAGTCTATGCTTAAGATCAAATCGTGCGTTTTAGGTTTACAACAATGCAAAATCGAGTTTTTGAAGCTGTTGACAGTGCAAAAACGTATTTACGACTATGATTAAGTGTTTAACCGCTCAAATCGTGCATTTTGATCTCATAACAGTGCAAAATCGCGTTTTTGATTGCGTAAGCTAGTTTTGATTTCATGACAGGGTAGAATCGTTCTCTTGAAGTCGCTTTAAGCTCGAATGGTGCCACTTGAACTCAGAATAAGGCAAACACATGTTTTTGACGCTGCTTAAGCTGAAATCGTGCATTTTGAGCTTATAACATGGTAAAATGGTATTTTTCACACCGTTTTACCTCAAATCGTGTATCCTAAGCTCAAAATTGTCTTTTGGCATAATTTATCGCGCGCTTTGACGCTGATTAGAATCAGATCGTGTGTTTTGAGTTTAACAACGCGTTATTAATGCTTTTTGAACTGAAATAGTGCGCTTGTTTCAAGTTGGTCAGTTTGGCGGTGCATAACTGCATCCTGTATCATAGATGTGCTTTTGATGCTGTTAATATTGATCAATATTGTCTACGAAAAGTTCTAGCAGTTTCTCATCGAATCTAATATTTTTTACTGTACATAAACGGGAAATTTATGTTCCCTATTAAGTTACAACACAAAAAATGCAGCAGAGAAGCGGCTGGAACCTCCCCATCGCGTGGATCTTTGTATTCTGTGTAGATAGTAGTCAATTCAACAGAATTTGTCATCCACTGTCAGCCCGCTCCCTTTTAATGAGAAAGAATTTTTTCTCTATTTTCCACTGAAATGGCAGAAACTGTGAATACATTTTTAGAACCAGAATTTGATCGTCTGTCTAATGGCGACATAAAAAAGGAGGCCTTGCTTTAAAATTTAAAGTTGATATGCTTAAATGGCACTTCCCGTGGACTAATTGCTTCCAAAAGCCTTTCAGGTCTTTAACGGGTCACCCAATCTCCATGTAGCAAATTTCAGCCAAATCGATTCACTAATCTGGGCTATAATGTATCTTTAGTGGTACTACAAAATTTCGATTTTTTGACCCAAAGAGCACTAAATGCGAACGAATTTTGTCTTATTTAAAACCAGAATTTGAAGACCTTTCTGATTGTGACAATAAATCTTTCAAAAACTTGTTTTGGATGGTTAAATGAGTGAATAATTTTAAAGTTGGAAATTGGTGTGCCAAAACGGCACTTTCCGTGGGCCGATTGAATCCAAAATTTGTTCAGCTCTTCGACGTGCAATACAATGTCTATGTGCAAAATTTCAGCCAAATCGGTTCAGGGGCTTGAGCTGTACCGCGATTTAAAAGTCCGCTAAAAATCATTTTTTTTTAAATTTTTGGTCAAAAGGGCACTAAGAATGAATGCATTTTTAGAAGCAGAATTTGAAGGCCTTTCCTATCGTGACGTGAAAAATGGGGGTTTGCATTTAAAATTTAAAAGTTGATGTGCCAAAATGGCATTTCTAGTTGCACGATTGGCTCCAAAAGCTTTTCAGATCTAAGTTGGGTTATGAGATGCCTACGCACCAAATTTCAGACAAATCGGTCTAGTAGTTTTGGCTGTGGCGTGTTTACAAACGTACGTACGTACGTACGTACGTACGTACATACGTACGTACACACACACAGACACATTTTGAAAACCGCTTTTTTGGGTTCCTGAGACCTCAAAACGTGAAGATCTGGTGCTATCTCGAATTCGAAAATTTTAGTGATTGCAGTAACCTCCCATTTTTTTAAAATTTTGTTGGAGTTGGGGAGGTTAAAAATCGGCTGGAACCTCCCCAACGCATGGGTCTTTGATTTCCGTGACTTGTGTTTAAGATTTTAAAGTTGATATGCCTAAATGGCACTTTCCGTGGATCAGTTGCTCCCAAAAGCCTTTCAGCTCTTCAATGGGTTACCTAACCTCCATGTACCAAATTTCGGACAAATCGATCCAGTAGTTTGCGCTATAACGTGGTTTCAGTGTTATTACAAAATTTCGATTTTTCAACCCAAAGGGTACTAAATGCGAATAAATTTTATCTCATTTAAAACCAGAATTTGAAGATGATAACAATAAATCTTTCAAAATAGAGAATAATTTTAAGTTTCGAAATTGGTGTGCCAAAACGGCACTTTCCGTGGGCCGATTGAATCCAAAATTTGCTCAACTCTTCGACGTGTAATACAATCTCCATGTGCAAAATTTCAGACCAATCGGTTGAAGGGCTTGGGCTGTACCGCGATTTTAAAGTCCGATAAAAATCAATTTTTTTTAAATTTTTGGTCAAAAGGGCACTAAGAAGGAATACACTCTTAGACGCAGAATTTGAAGGTCTTTCTTATGGTGACGTGAAAAATGGGGGTTTACATTTAAAATTTAAAAGTTGATGTGCCAAAATGGCACTTCTGGTTGCACGATTGGCTCCAAAAGCTTTTCAGATCTAAGTTGGGTTATCACATGCACACGTACCAAATTTCAGCCAAATCGGTCGAGTAGTTTGGGCTGTGGCGCGTTTACGAACGAACGAACGTACGTACGTACAAACGTACGAACGTACGTACGTACGTACATACATACAGACACATTTTAAAAACCACTTTTTTGGGTTCCTGAGACCTCAAAACGTATAGATCCGGTCTTATCTCGAATTCGAAAATTTTAGTGATTGCAGTAACCTCCCTTTTTTTTAAATGGTGAAGTGGAGTGGGGAGGTTAATACTTACATGCATATTACATAATTTTCCCATGATATTCTCTTTTTTTTGGCGTCGTAGACATTCAGGCCTTGGGGGGGTGGAAAGCGCAAACCAATAAAAAATTTTCATTAAAGTAATAAAATAATATTAACAATTAACAACTTTTTCGCGCACAGGCATTTTGAATTTCCAAAATTCGAAATGACGCACCACCCTATCCTTACACCATTTTAGGAAGAAAAGTTCATATTAAGATACGGCAGAAAATGTTTCCGTAAGGCTTAAAGAGCTATGGTCCTTCGGAAAACATATTATTCGAAGGACACCATAGCCCTCTTAGGAATTATTTACCGCCACATGTCCATATGAACTTTTCTTTCTAAAATGATGTAAGATATCATATTCTGAGCTTATTTTCACTAATTAGGTAGATAAAAAAAATCTTACAATAAATTTTCGCACTCTAAACCAATCAAAGTCACTTTAATCGAAAAGGGTGCGTTTTAGCGACATTCAACAATAGCGTCTTTTCTGGGTAGAATCGACCCGAGATTAAGATTTTATTATTTGGTAAGAAAAATTACTACAACAAAAGAAATTAAAAAAATGTGTAAGATCCCCCAAGAACGCACACCTCTGATGTTATTAAAAATCTGAAAAAACTTGAAGAGAAAGCTCTTTATAGCACTAACCAATGCTCTGAATTTGAAAATCCTATTGAAATTTTCAGAAAACTGATTTTTGAGTACTTCTTTAAAGGGGCGCAGCTCCCTTATAAAGCATTTCCGGACATATGTCCATAGGAACCTTTCTTCCTAGAATGATGTAAGGAATGACGTCCCGGAGTTAGGACTATGAATATAGAAACATCCTGTATTATAAGGATCTGTTTAGGCGACCTAACAATCCGGTCTCTAGAAGTCTATAGATCAAGTATGTAGGTACTAACATAAACGCTGTTTTTGATTTTAGGTGAACGTAAACCAAAGATTCGTATCTATGTGTAAGTATTATTATAGTCCAGCAAACATTACCTACAGTATAGAAGTACTTTTTCCACAATTTGTCTTTTTTCTTACTTAGAAGACAACAGCGTGTGGTGTAATTCAAAGGTTTTATAGATAGTGGATCTGAAATTCAGAATGATAGAACGCACTTTAGTAGATTACATCAATGCGTGGGTAAACCGCAAACTGTATAAAACTTTACGGGACCCCTTTTAAACAATGAATTGAGCTTTATAGGAAACGTGTCACATCAACTAGAGAGTCCGGTAATTTATATGTTTACTGGAAAGGTATCGAAGATACTGGATGGTACATAAATCGTCAGCTGTTTTGCCTGGCAAACAAATTAGGCTGGATACGTTTTTTGTCCTTTGTATCTGCTGGCGGCAGAAAGATTAATGGAAACCTTTCCAAAATTAACCTAATCTTGTTTAAATATGAAGGCGATAACAGGATTCTACGTGGCGCAAATTTTATCGTTTTAAAGTGTGTGTATATCTCGAATTGAATTTCAGATTCATGGAAATTAGACTTTATTGGGATCCACCAGTACAATCCCGGAAAGTGCTTGATTTTAAAACTTGGCCTGTTTTCGTTTTTGAAGGAGCGACTAAAAAGTGTTTTCTAATTTGATAGTGATGGAGCCACTCAGTTTAATTAATTCAGACAGATTTTAGCGGCAGTGTTGGAATTCTGACTCTCGAATATTGAAAACCCAGGTGCGTTTTAGGAATCGACGTAAACATTTAAAGTTGGAAGTGTCGAAAACATTCGAGCTTTATGAAGGGGTGAAAACATCCAAATAAGCACCAGCCAATCACCGAACTAGTATGTGATGGGGGTTCATCACGTTGTTTGCTTCCGGTGCGGTAAACAACAGCCTCCACATCGCGACGTAAAGGTGGTGGAGGCGCCTGGGCTGGCTCCCACGCCATTTCCTTCACGACAAACAGACTGCCGTATATACTATAAAGTTCGCACATGATTCATAAGCCGCTTCGACTACACAATATTTTGTTAATACATCCAAAACAACTCCCCTGTTAAATCCTACACCTATAACAGCCTTTCAACCAAACTCTGCTCTTTAGGGCTTTTAGTGCCTAATACCGATTTTTTTATACATTAACAGTCGCTTGTGGATTGTGGAATGTATCCGTGAGCCTGAAAAACGTATGAAACGAGGGTCAGCAACAGACTCCAAGTAATAGAGCGCCGTCATTACACCAGACTTTTTATAATTTTCTAATGCTCTGCAACTATTAAAAATCACTGAAGCAGAATATTTTATTTTTCATTACTAAACAATCTGTACCTAGGTATCTAATAGGTAACAAGAGAACAATTGTGTCAATTAACAACTCCTTTAATGTTACTTTTCCATACTTACGTCGTCTTACATACAGGGTGGTGAATTTTTCGTTGCCCACCATTGGGAACTCGGAAACTGTAAGAGACGGAGAGTAGCTTAAATTAGAAAAAAGTTGCATTTTTCCACGGTGATTAAGAATCTGTAAAGAATTTTCCTTTGTTGTCCGGAAAAATTTGGAAATCGTAATTCTAAAGAAAAATTCATATCGTTCTAACGATTGGTGGTAATTAAATGAAACTTGGACCTTTTATATTCTTGACAGCTGTCCACTCCACAGCATTGAGAGAAGTTTTCTAGGCCTTCTAGATTTTGAGCAACGACAGTCAACTTTTCCTTTGCTTATGGCTGCCATATTAGATTTTAACACCATTGAATGCACAAAAAATTAGCTTTTCAAAAACGTAGCCAGCATGAACTTTTTTGACAGATTGTCAAATTATGAAAATTGTTTGAAAAATCGGCTTAAACTTAGATAGAAAACAATTGCGTACACCGATTTTTCCAATCTGTTATGACACGTGAAACAATTGAATCCAACGGTAATAAAATGCGCCTTCCAATGGTGTGACCCAAACTTTGACATATTTTTTTAAAGAAGTCCATATTGATTACATTTTTTTTGTGCATCCGGTGGTATTAAAATCCAATGCCGCCATGGCCATCAGAAAAAGAAAAGTTGACTGTCGTTGCTCAAAATCTGGATGGCCTGGAAAATCTATGCCAATGCCATTGAATTGACAGCTGTCAAAAATATAAAAGTTCCAAGTTTCATTTGAATACTGCCCATCGTTAAAAAGATATAAATTTTTCTTTAAAATCGCCATTTTCAGTTTTTTTGCGATAATTCAGGAACGAATCAAGATATCGGGAAATTCTTGACATACTCTTAATTACGTTAGAAAAGCGCATCTTTTTTCCAATTTAACCTACTCTCGATCTCTTATGGTTTCCGAGTTCCTAATAGTGGGTCACGAAAAATTCACCACCCTGTATATACAGTATGCTTTTCAAAAGTAAGAAATAAATTCAAGAACTTTTCCAGAGAAATATTTCGGGAATATACTCGGACGGGACAACCTTAGTTTTTTGATGGGGTATTCTGACATTTTTTGTACTTCCAGTTTAACCGGAAATGACTGTAATTTTGATTTTGCATAAATGGAATCATAGTTTTTCTCTCAACGGATTCGGTATCTACGATTTTTTCTACTTTAAATAGAAGCGTCAATCTTAACAGGAAGCGCATGAGTCACGGCCACCCTAGATTTTAAAAAACATCAAGGAAATCGGAGAAAAATTGAGATTTTTGAAAAACGAAAATACACTTCAACTTTTTTGATGCCAATTTAACTGCGCCATTACATCTACTTAACTCTTTTTGTAATTTTGACAAGTTTGAACATTGAAGACATTTGAAACAAATTTTAGCGTTTTTCTCGATTTAACCTCCCCACTCCACTTCACCATTTAAAAAAAAGGGAGGTTACTGCAATTACTAAAATTTTCGAATTCGAGACAAGACCGGATCTGTACGTTTTGAGGTCTCAAGAACCCAAAAAAGTGGTTTTTAAAATGTGTCTGTATGCATGTACGTATACGTACGTACGTTCGTTCGTTCGTTCGTTCGTTCGTAAACGCGCCACAGCCCAAACTACTCGACCGATTTGGCTGAAATTTGGTACGTGTGCATATGTGAGAACCCAACTTAGATCTGAAAAGCTTTTGGGGCCAATCGTGCAACCAGAAATGCCGTTTTGGCAAATCAACTTTTAAATTTTAAATGTAAACCCCCATTCTTCACGTCACAATAAGGAAGGCCTTCAGATTCTGCTTCCAAAGATGTATTCACTGTCAGTGCCCTTTTGACCCAAAACTAAAAATATCGAGATTTTTATCGGACTTTAAAATCGCGGTAGCGCCCAAGCCCCTGAACCGATTTGGCTAAAATTTTGCACATGGGGGATTGTATTACACGTCGAAGAGCTGAACAAATGTTGGATTCAATCGACCAACGGAAAATGCCGTTTTGGCACACCAATTTCCAAATTTAAAGTTATTCTCTCATTTACCCATCCAAAACAAATTTTTGAAAGATTTATTGTCACCATCAGAAGGGTCTTCAAATTCTGGTTTTAAGCGAGATAAAATTTATTCGCATTTATTACCCTTTGGGTAGAAAAATCGAAATTTTGTAATAACACTGAAACCACGTTATAGCCCAAACTACTGGAAATTTGGTACATGGAGGTCAGGTGACCCGTTGAAGAGCTGAAAGGCTTTTGGGAGCAAATGGGTGCCATTTAGGCACATTAACTTTAAAATCTTAAACACAAGTCACGGAAATCAAAGACCCACGCGTTGGGGAGGTTCCAGCTGCTTCTCTGCTGCAAATTTTTTTTTCTTGATTTTTGGCCTCTTTATTTAATGGCTATAGGCCCCGATTTAGGCAGATCAAAAAAGTGAAAAATCACAGAGGTGCAGCTTTTCGACTTCTACATGCAGAAAAAAAGAACGGATTGATTTGGTTAATATTAACCGAAATATTTGGGTGTTTCCACTCAAACTGAAACACACCTTAGTTAGAACTAATTTACCTATTCTCTTAAATTCGCAAAAATTTCAAGCACTTTTGCAATTATTTTTTATAATTTTTTATAAATTAAACGAGAGCACGACTGTCTGATAAAAACGCGACAACGAAGCTCTTTGATTTAAGTATACTTAAGTAGTTTTCTCAGTACTCTTGTTTCTTAAAAGAAATCCTTGACCTCATTTTGACTATTAAGTGTTATAACAAAAAGCTCTGCTTTTCAGAAATAGGTTAATGCAAGACAAACTGGAAACACTTCTTTCAAGATACTCCATATATTCCTTATGTGGACTTATTGGGATATAACTATTAAGGTATTTACTAAAATAGTTATTTACAATATTAGTGCGGTAAATTGCATTTTACAGCGCGAGGTTTTTTTGAAGCACGACGCGCAGCGGAGTGCTTTAATTAACCGAACGCTGTAAAATGCTTACCGCACGAGATTAGTATTGAACTTTTTGGCCGACGCGACGCAGTAAGTTACAATATTTTGAGAATTTTGGCGTTTAAATGCTAACGCAGTAATTACCACCGATAAAAGTGGCCACTGATAACAAATAAATGTCAAATTATTTAGATTTCAAAATGTCTGATAGTGAAAGTGATTTTTATGCACACCACCAGAATTAAGGGAGGTGGCCCAAAGTGTGTCTTCTCTCTAAGTTCCACAGCTGTTCACAATAAGATGGTGAAAAGCTACATACCAAAAGTCAAAATAATGTCAACTGGCGAAAGATGGCGTACCGGCAATTGAAATAAAAACCTAATTTTTAAATATTTAAACGATATTAATCAATTCAAAAGTTAAGTGAAATTTCTATAAATGAAATTTATTATTGTAGCGTTACTTTAATTTTTGAGTTTGCCTGTGAGCCAGTGTTTTTTCGAAATTTTACCGCACCGGGGTGTTGTAAAGTGATGACGTAACCGTAAAATCAAAGTTACCGTGGACGACAGTAGTGTGTAAAACTGTCATCTAGATGTCAGGAGGCCAAAAAATTATTTACTAACGAGCGCAGGGATTGTGTGTTGTGTGAGTCAGGTTTTATCGCTGTTGGTTTGGTAGACGGGTTCATGTTCCGTCAAAAATCAGAAACAATGGACAACGGTGATTTATTTTTATTATTTTATTATTTATCTACACAACATCTCAAAAAATGTTGTTGTTCAAGTATGATATCTACAAAGTCAATGACGTATCGAATTTTCCTGCTGATGAGTGACATATTTTGTAGTAACTATTATGATTTGTACCTTCAAAAGCATTGTAACCATTACAATCATAATTCCATAATCTCGGTGGAGTTAGTCAGTTTTCATGCTATCAATTTCGGAACAAGAACGTCACTATTGTGTGCTTATTAAGCCACCGGATTGACCGGGACGGCGATAAATAATGAAATCAGAGTAAATCCAAAAATACCTGTGAGATAAAATAATAATAAAAGCACCCCAGTTGATCTATTGTTCCAGAGTTTGAATCAAACCGGAGGTTTCGAAGTGGACTGAGGACATAAATAACACACAGAACACTCTCTGGGCGCCAACATAAACCAGTTTGGCATTACCCAGGTTTACAAAATTAATATGTATACTCGTTTGTAAACACAAAGAGGAAATCTAATTTGAATTTTATAGCTCTTTAGTGTTTAAATGCGAGGCCTAATTATGGTTTCAGAAAATCCGCATATTTTTTATTATTTTTTTTTTAATTTATATGCTTTAGAGCGTTCTCATAGGCAATCTAGATGGGACTTTCCCCTGGAAATAATCGACGGATGCGAATAACTTGTTCTTATCTACACGATGCGGGCTAAATTATTCATGTATGAATATCTGCGCTCTGCGTCCCGATTTCTATACGCTACAATTATTATTTAGATAACGGTTCATATTATCTGCAGTGTATTGTTTGTTTAACGAATTTATTTGTGTTGGATACAAGGAAATCAGTAAACTGATAACAGTACAGACTTACTCAGGAACCTCATGATTTCTAATGAAATGGGGAATTTTGACTGAAATTGAGAATCTGTTTAAGTAAATAAATGAAAGTAGGCTGACAAGGGTTTTTAGATTTCACTAGCGTCGCCCAGAATTTGCTTGAAAACGAACTAAGATTAAAACAATACAAAAGAAAATTCGCATTTACATACAAAACAGGACTAGAAAGCAACGATCGCGCAAAGTGAATTTACTGAGGCGGCTGATGGCTGTTCCTTTGCATGCCTGGCTTTTCAATAGCTCTCGTTTCTCCTTCGACTTTACAGTTTACTGCTTTTTATTTCATTAATTTGTGTGCAGCTTTGCGCTAGAGAAATTACCCTTATTCCCTATTCTTATTTTATACTTAAAATAAACCATACCTATGTGTACCTATCTGAAAAAGGATTGAAGATAAAAGCTACATACGTACACACGAAGAAGCTATCCGACATTGTCTCTTTTAAATGGTCTAACTTTTATTAAAATTTTTTGCCATGTAGGACTTTTAAAGTTAGAAAGAGCGATTCATTTAAAAGCAGACGAGAAATGTATTAGGACTGGGGATGGGTGGATGCCGGAATTGAAAGTTATTGTACGGTTATCTTTGTGCAGTGAGGGCAATATTTTATATGTGGGAGTATTGACACTCGAAAATCGAAACCGAACTCGTCATTTAAAAAAATGTGATTTTGCGAAGATGGTCTATAAAAGTCAGAGTATAACCCAACTCATAACTTCACAAATAGATATTATGTAAAGTAAGTCGGAGATGCCAAATGGTTATGTGTGCATAACGCCGAGCTTGATTTATTGTCGAAACGATACGAGACCAATAGAGCATTAGAGACGTTGCGTTTCCTATAATAGAGAAAGAAAAGAAATTTGTTATTTGTGGTTCGATTTTAGTGAACTAAAAACCAAATGAAATTGCTCATAAAACACTACAAAGCAAAGTTGGCTTTGATATTTATCAACTTCAATTTGAATGTCAACTGGATGTCAACTTTTCGTTTTCAAATGGACACACCCAATTTTTTTTACTCAGTCTAATAGCTAATTTTTTCCTTCCTCTTCTGTGTACAGTAAGTTGAGTTGATTCATAATAAATTTTGAAAATAATTCAATTTATTGTCAACTTTTCAATCTTTTTACGCTAATTTTTCAAGAGTGCCGCGAAAAAAATTCTCGAAATGCATTTTACATGTTAGAAAATAACATATTTTAAATGTTTTGTTAAGTTTCTGTCAGATCCACAGCACATTCGAAAATTTTTAGTAAAAAATATTCCAATTTCGACAAAAATTTATAATTATTTTCAGAACTAATTAAAAAGCCCCCGGAAGATGTATATCAATGCGATGTGTATCCCTGTAGACATTTATCACGTTGATGTGTATGTAGGGTTGGCTCGTCTTACAGGTGGAATCGAGTGAGGATTTTATTAATCTGGACCTAGTAGCATAGTGTCTCCGCAGACGCACAGATGTGTCAAAAACGCGAAATGTTAAAAAATTGTTGTTACAGAATTAAAAAGTGGAAAATAAACAGAAAAAACACAAAAATTTTGAGGGTTAAAAAGTAAAAAGAATGACAATATAAACCAAATGAGCAAAAGGAAAGAATTGCCGGAATTAAAACAAAATGTGGCGAATTTTGAAAAATTAATACTCAGGGGGCTGAAAAATTGCGAGCGGGGATGAAAAATCAAGAGGAATGAAAATTAAGTGTGATTATGTAGAATTACTAAATATGACACGAAAGTAACCAAATTATGCAATTAAAACTTTTGTGGGGGTTTAAATACATTATACCTACCTACCCATTGCGAAGGAAACTGGAAAATTGTAAAAGGTAAACTGAATTCCAAATGAAATTATGCGAATTTTGCAAAATTAGCACTTAGGGGGTTGAAAAATCGTAAAGGTGGATGAAAAGTCAAAAGGCATGAGGATTAACCGTGGTTAAGTAAAATGACGGGAAATAACACCAAAATAACCCAATTATGTAAATTTAGCATTTGAAAAGTTGAAATATTGCGAAGGAGGACGAAAAAAGTGAAAAATGTAGACATCATCTAAATGAGTTCAATTTATTACCGAAGAAAAACGAAATTACGCAAATTTTGCCAAAATAGCACTTAGGGGGTTGAAAAATCGTAAAGGGGGATGAAATATCAAAAGGATTAACCGTGGTTAAGTAAAATTACGGAAAATTACACCAAAATAACCCAATTATGTTTTAGCGTTTGAAGAGTTGAAATATTGGCAAGGAGGACGAAAAAAGTGCAAAATTTAAACATCATCTAAATGAGTTCAATTTATTATAGAAGAAAAACGAAATTATGCAAATTTTGCGAAATTAGCACTTAGGGGGTAGAAAATGGTAAAGCGGGATGAAATGTCAAAGGGGATGAACATTAATCGTAATTAAGCAGAATTACAGAAAATAACACGCCATTTCCATAATAAGCCAATTATGCAAAGGACCCTATACAATAAGGCGACCGCTTGGGCTCACCTCTACCAAATTTTAAATTTTGGTAAGCGAGGGATAGATAAATGTTTGGGGAAAAAATAAAAGTTTAGTATCTACTAGTTTTCGAGAAAAAAATCCATGAAAATTGCCATTTTCTCGGCCCAAATGTATTTAGAGCCACATAAAAATATGACCGCCTGGAAAAATTTCTATATATTTGTATTCAACCTGGTAAAAACACTTTATTAAACTCCACGCCAAAAATCAAAGTTTAGTGGCGTCCAGATCCTGATTTTCAATTAATTTCCTGGGCCACTATCGTATAGGGTCCTTTAGCTTTTGCGGGTTGAAATATTGCGAAAGGGGTAGGAAAAAGTGAAAAAAGACAAGAACAATCCATATGAGTAAAATTTATTACCGAAAAAAGGTAAAACTGCGCGAGTTTTACAAAATTAACGCTCGGGGGGTTGAAAAATTGTGAAGGGGGATGAAAAGTCAAGAGGGGTGAATGAAGTAGAACTAGCGAAAATCACACGAAAAAGAAGCGTTCTGATAGATCTTAGTGAAAATTTGTCCATCCACCCACAATGTCACTGAAAATTAACATACCAAAGTCCCCGCAAGATTTCACCGATATGAGTACGTTGAGTTTCCAACATCAGCTGCGGGCAACCCTTGCGGAGTTATCATATTTTTTGTGGTTTTCATCCCCTAAATTACATCCCCCGAAATTAGCACCCCTTCACCTTCAACAGACTTGGGGGTCGAAGGTGCATACCAAGTTTCAGCAAAATACCTTCACTAGTTCTCGAGTTATTGCAATTAATAGTTTCTCGGTTTTTCATCCCTAACTCCCACCCCCTTGGTCCGATATGGCCCAAAAACAAGCCCCGCCGAGATTTTCCCGGTGTATGCTCGTGTACAAAATTTCAGCTCGATATCGGCTTTTGTTCTCAAGTTATCCGCCGGACAGACTTGAAAAGCGAGCGAATAAGTTACAAGAGTGCCTCACATTCTGCTACGGCACTAAAAATGGTGGAGGCGCCGGGCAAGTTCGTTTCACAACTTATCTAGTTCGATAATTAGAATTTAAACTTGGAAAAGACGGATGAAACAGGTGGTACGAGCATGACGACTCTACTGCACTAATCTCTTTTTATTAATAAATAATTGTTAATTCAGCTTTTCAAGCTTATAGTAGAATTTATGAATACGAATATAATACAGTAGTAGTAATCCGAAGCTGGTTTATCGCGCGATTTTTCTATAAATTATATGTCTATCTTTTTTGGGCTTTTCCCAAAAATGTAATCTTTTTTTACTCCTTCAATGGACTCAAATGTAATACAATATTATTACATCACAATGAGCTATAGGGTTACGCGCGGCTACGCTTACTTTTAGGAAGGATGTAATTATAAGTTCTGTTCTACAAACATATTCTCGGTAAACAGGATATGAGAGCAACGTTATAAGGAAGAAGTAAAGTGTTGAATGGCAAAATGCTCCATGCCAGTCATTGTTAAAAGCTGTCGTTGTCATTTAGTTAAGTGCCATGCTTTCTCGCTAAACAAACAACTTCACCATTGTACAACTGGAAAATTACAGAGTAGAAAGAAGTGCTACGAGGATATGTAGGCTTTAGTTTCTGATGTGCTATTCTTTTCCTGCTTATTCTTGTTGCTTACATGTACATAAGCGAATTCAGTCATGAATTCATCTCAATAAAACTCTTAAATTAATGGACATGGACGTTTTGAGCCTACACACAAAGTTTTAAGAACATCAAATTAGTTAAATAAAAGTTGTGCGACAAACACGTCAAAAGGAAGCCAAACAGATTCGGTAAATAGCAGGTCACTACTTCCTAATATAGCACCTCGGCAGAAGTTGGACCTGAGCCAAAGCCTAGCTAGCCAACTGGGATGATTCATGACCGTACATAAGCACACATAATCGCACCGCCAAGCGACTCGGAAATGCTTCCAGGTATACTTCCAGGAGAACACACATCAAGGTAAGCCGTGTGAATACAATATGGCCTAATTAGCAGATGTGTGGTCAACTTTGCAACTTCTTGTTAAAGAATGTTCACGGTAGAAAAGAATGCTCGCTGATATTCTTTACCAGAAGTTTCAGGTTGGCAACAAACACAAATAAAACATGACTTCTTGTAATTAGGTATTCCAGCAAATAGTTTCTTCCGCAGCTGCAGAGAATTCATATATTTACACAGTAATTCACTGCCTTGTCGAATCCTGCCTTACTGCGTCAGGTGCTAAGTTTTTCCAACTGATGAACAAACGCTGTTTGCATAAGTTAGCTGCAAATTATTTTAGCTTGCGAACTCTCATCGGAATTATTCCGAACGTTGCACATTCATCCGCATAATTTATTCGTTTCAATCAAGTTCGCGATTTTCAATGTCTCCTTAAACTCATTCTTTGGTTCAAAGAACTGGGGATAATTAATTCCTCTCCAGAACTTATTTAAGCAAAGCTAACCTTTTGCAGTTGTCAATTATGAGTGTCTACCAAATGATTTTGAAAAGATATCTGCATTATTGTGCAGATATTAATGGTGCAAAAGGGAAAAAGTCCGCGTTTATAATTAAATCTTGTCCATCAGAGACATCGTTCGGTGATTACCTATACCTACCAACCCTTTGGATTAAAAATGAGTCTTTAGGCATCATGTTTGGACAATTAATTAATTAATAAATAATCAAATGCTTTCTTTTGAAGCCCCATGGCCATTGATCGGTTTTTAATTTGAGTTTTCGGAATAACATTGAAGCGAGGGGGCAACCACTCAGAAAAGAAATGTACCGCGGACTAGGACTAGACCGGACTATTTAAGGACTAGCAGGTCTAAATGGTCTAAATTGGACTAGACTGGACTAAATCGGACTAAATTGAACTAAAGCTGACTAGATTGCACTAAAGCAGGCTCGACTGGACTAAAGTGAAATTAATTGGTCTAAATCGGACTAAATTGACTTATGTGGCCCCAAAATGTGTACTCTACCGCGTCCAAATTTCAGAGATGAGTGCGATTTAGTCTACTTTAGCTCAGTTTGTCCCAGGCTAGAGCGCTTTAGTCCAGTTTAATCCAGTCTAGTCCGCTTTAGTCCAGTCTAGTCCGCTTTGGTTCAGTCTAGTCCAATTTAGCCCATTTCGTCCTGCTAGTCCTATAATAGTCCGGCCTAGTCCTACTCCGTTCTTATACAGGCTGGACCAACACTATTGCCCACCCCAAAAACTGCCCTTTACCTTGAAGCTAGAGTTTTGATTTTTCCACAGCGTGTATGGGTACTAAAAGCCCTTCAGATGACGCAAAAACTTTTTTGATTGGTCCAAAAATGTGACGTCATGAGATTTTCAATTGGGCTATTGTCATGGAATAAATAATTTTTGCCCACAGATTGGCTATCTAGGGCCTTTTTTAGGATCACGCTAAACTGATTATTTAATTTTTTGGACATCAGGTTACCAAACCTCAGAAGCTAAAAATATCGTCAAGTTTTCTCACAAGTCGCCCATGAAACAACCTCTAATCACGGCGAGGTATGTCCTTTATCGATCGGCGGATATTCAGAAATGTCAGTGTCAGCTTGTCATGTCGACAGGGTCATCAAACCACATTATTCTTAATTTTCGAATTCATTGAATTAATTAATTAATTTTCCCGGAAAATTATTCAAACAAGACGCCCTGAAGGTTTCTTTCAAACAAGCGCGTGCGTAGTTCCATATCGAGCGTCAAACAAAACCTCGTTTTAGTGAAATTTTTTCAACTTTAATTTACAACCAGCACCAAGTACGTTTCCCCATTGTACGCCTTCTGATTTGGTAAGTGTTTGGAATTTGAATTTCCACCTTACAGTTTCTAAAAAAAAGGTTTTTCTGACTTATTAATATTGTTTTTCCTTACAAAATGTAGACGCTAATAAACAAATTATCAGGAGTTGCCTACTACTTAACTTCAAATGATTTTTTCAACTTTTAGCAATTTCACATAATCTTGTATTAGATAGTACCTCGATTATACCTAATGGAAATGAAACTTTTGTCTTGCGCACAGATGAAAAAATTCCCCCGTTGTCGTATTTTGAATTTTGAGTTCAATGTGAATACCTACAAAAATAGTTTGAAAAATTACCTTTCGGATAGCCTTTACTGGTAACAGCCGGTATTAATTGTATTAGCGGTAGCAATTATTTTAGTAGGACAAAAGTTTCATTTCCATTAGGTATAGCACTAAATTGTGTCAGAAAAGAAATCGGACTAAACTGGACTAAATTCACTAAGCTTTTGTTGACTAAATCGGACTAAACTGGACTAAGTCGGACTAAACTGGACTAAAGTGGATTAAATGAGACTAAATAAGACTGAATCGGACTAACGGACTAATAGCGGACTAAATCGAACTAAAACCAGACTAAATCCAAGTGTGTACTCGGATTAGATCAGATAAGACAGGTTGACATAAAATTCGCAACGCTATACACATTCTAGGAGTTGCAGTGGTAGTTACGAAGGCGTAGAACGGACACGGGTAAAAATTTTTCAAATTTTCAAGTTTGAACTCGAAAATTTCGACTTCAAACACGAAATTTTGTTGAACACGAAATTTCGACTTCGTACTCGAAAATTTCGGCTTAGAACACAAAAATTTCGACAACGAACACGAAATTTCGACTTTTAACTCGAAATTTCGACTTACAACTCGAAATTTTCGAGTTAGGAAGTAGGACTTACGCAGTAGATTGAATTTCGAGTTCGAAGTCAAAGTTTTGAGTTTGCAGTCAAATTTTCGATTTCGAAGTCGAAATTTCGTGTTCAAAGTCGAAATTTTCGAGTTAGGAAGTAGAACATACGCAGTAGATTGAATTTCGAGTTCAAAAACGAAATGTCGAGTTCACAGTCGAAATTTCGTGTTTGAAGTCGAAATTTCGAGTTCGAAGTCGAAATTTCGTGTTCAAAGTCGAAATTTTCGAGTTAGGAAGTAGAACATACGCAGTAGATTGAATTTCGAGTTCAAAAACGAAATGTCGAGTTCACAGTCGAAATTTCGAGTTCGAAGTCGAAATTTTCGAGTTCAAACTCGAAAATATGAAAATTTTTACCCGTGTCCGTTCTACGGCTTCGTAGTTACCTAGTCGTTCAATGATCTCTTCTGATCTTTTTAATGGTGGTGGATCACGCCTTTCTTCAGAAGATCCGCAAATCTCGTAAGGTAGTTGTCTCTAATAGCGGACCCAAAATGAAATCTCTAATGAATCTCACTTTAAGACGAAAAATATAAAATAAGAACGAATTTTCTTGGTGTTTAGTCATTTGTTGTGACGGCAGACACAATAAGATAATGAAGCCGCGCGACAGGGAGGGCGGTATTAATCCATCGTATAGGCAGCGTTTGAGCAGAGAGAAGAGCGCGTTCCTCCTGGAACAATGGAATTATGTGAACTGACGTAACGCAGGAATATAAAGGACGAGTAATTTGGCGAAGCTCGTTATCATTGAATCTCTTTGAACCAGAGCAGATCCTTTGTAACCATACGTCTACTCCGTCATGTATGACTGGAAGTTGTGATGAACAGCCTCTAGAAACAATCTGATAAGGGCTTAATCGTTTGTTTTCACTTCGTTCAGGATAATTCATAATTAGCGCCCCTTAATTAATCTTGAATTAAAAGTGCCATTGAGACTGATTCCCACGTTCATTTACTATTCATTCTGAGCACTTTACTTCATTTGTTTGTCTCATGCCTTATTCACGATATCTATAACTAGGTGTTGATAAATTATGGAACAGCAAATGGAAGTTCGCATCCATTACGCCCTTCTCTGCCACCTCTCATAATTCTAATTGCTTCTTTTAGCAGCTCAACATCTTAGAGGTTTACATTACAGTGCATCTTGCCCCCCTTTCAAGTGCTTCATAATTTAAACGATTCTGAAACACTTTTGTTCCAACAAAAAGTAAAAACAGATAAAAAAATGGGCAGCTGCGGAAGCGGCTGGAGCCTCCCCACTTAGTGAATGATTCAATCTTATCACCAAAATCCAAAATCAGATAAATTTTACTATTTCCTATAGGTATACCTACCTAAGTTTTACTCCACCAAATATAAGAACTTTTCTGTGATTTTTCTAGATTTTACGATCTTTTGCCAAAAGGGCACTAAGTTTGAATAAATTTTTTTTTGAAGACTTTTCATGTGCTAATATAGAAAATGGGAGTCAATTGTTCAAATTTCAAAGTTGATATGCCAAAATGGCATTTGCCGTTCACCGATTGCCATCAAAATTAAATCAGCTCTTCGGCGGGTAATTTTTTAATTTCATGTTCATCAGTGAAATTTCGCAGTTGATATGCCAAAAAGGCACTTGGCGTCTGTGTCGGTCTGTGGATTCGCAACAAAACTGACTGGGCTCACCAGAGGGCCAGCGCTAACCTTCATACCAAATTTTATTAAAATTCGTTCGGTAGTTTCCGGGAAATTGACATTTTTTAAGAACCACTTTTTCGTGAACCTGGGACCTTGAAACGTGAAGATCTGGTGTTATGTCAATTTCGAATTTTGGAGTGATTGCATCCCATTTTTAATCTCCCCAACCCCATCACAATTTAAAAAAAATATGGGAGGTTACTGCAATCACTAAAATTTTCGAATTTGAGATAGCACCAGATCTTCACGTTTTGAGGTCTCAGGAACCCAAAAAAGGGGTTTTTAAAATGTGTCTGTGTGTATGTACGTACGTACGTTCATTTGTAATCACGCCACAGCCAAAACTACTAGACCGATTTGGCTGAAATTTGGAACATAGGCATCTCGTAACCTAACTTAGATCTGAAAAGCTTTTGGAGCCAATCGTGCAACCGGAAATGCCATTTTGGCACATCAACTTTTAAATTTTAAATGCAAACCCCCATTCTTCACATCACCGTAAGGAAGACCTTCAAATTCTGCTTCTAAAAGTGTATTCATTCTTAGTGCCCTTTTGACCAAAAATTAAAAAAAAATTGATTTTTATCGGACTTTAAAATCGCGGTACAGCCCAAGCCCCTGAACCGATTTGGCTGAAATTTTGCACATGGGGATTGTATTACACGTCGAAGAGCTGAACAAATTTTGAATTCAATCGACTCACGGAAAATGCCGTTTTGGCACACCAATTTCCAAATTTAAAATTATTCTCTCATTTGACCATTAAAAACAAGTTTTTGAAAGATTTATTGTCACCATCAGAAAGGTCTTCAAATTCTGGTTTTAAGTAGGACAAAATTAATTCGCATTTAGCGCTGTTTTTGTTCAAAAAATCGAAATTTTGTAATAACAGTAAAAATACATTATAGCCCAAATTACTGAATCGATTTGGCTGAAATTTGGTACATGGAGATTGGGTGACCCGTTGAAGACCTGAAAGGCTTTTGAAAGCAATTGGCCCACGGGAAGTCCCATTTAAGCATATCAACTTAAAATTTCAAATACAAGACCTCCTTTTTTATGTCGCCATTAGAAAGGCGATCAAATTCTGGTTCTAAAAATGTGTTCACAGTTTCTGCCATTTCAATGGATCATAGAGAAAAAATTCTTTTTCATTAAAAGGGAGCGGGCTGACAGTGGATAACATAAAGTGGCAGTTATTGTCAAAAAGGTGGCAAAATATTAACCTTAAAAGGAACATATTGTCAATTGTGATGGGTAATGTCCGAGGTGATATCGGTATTTGTCAGAAAATTGCGAGATTAGTCAAAGATTAAAAAAATTCTGTTGAATTGACTACTATCTACACAGAATACAAAGATCCACGCGATGGGGAGGTTCCAGCCGCTTCTCTGCTGCATTTTTTTAAATTGGTTGTGGAGAGGTTAAAATGGATACAAACGAATATCTACTGATGGTTTGATTCTCTCCGCAATTTCAAGCACCCTAATGCTTAGAAGACAAATATTCGATCGCTTATTCGTTTTCGAATACTTAAGGAGAAAAAATATGTTTACAAGTTGTTCTCATAATATCGATTTAGCAACAAACTTCCTCTAACTAAGAATTTTTCCTTTTTGCGACGAAAAATAGTTTTCAAATCAACGTTATCAACGAAATTAATAAATCCACTTCTGATGTTTGTACGCTGCAAGCAACATGTCGGCTATCAATTAATTGTATATGCCGTTAGAACCCTGTTTTGAGCTAAAATTAAGCGAGCGTCGAGGGCGAGGACAATTTGAGAGAGATGAAATTTTCGCAAACATTGCTTGTAAAAAGAGCTCGTCAGCGAAGTTAGCGGTATTTATTTGTCTAATGCCCTCATAGATCCTGTGGGAAATCAGTTTTCCGGTCTACGAATCATCGGAGAATAAATGTATCCCAAACTAGCGTTTGCGCATTTTGCACCCAATTAAACTTTATCGGTGCTGTGGATTTTCTTCTATATTATCTTAAAGAATGTTTAAATGTTTTAGTAGCACAAGTAGGTATTATTATTACTATTAGCAAATAATGTATTGTAATGTGTTTTCGCTATGGAAAATGTTAGGTATACTTAAACAATTCCCCATATTTACCATTTTTGCTTACACAGAGTAGGTATAAGAATAAAGTTTTCCTATGCTGGGAGTCGAACTCAGGTCCTAAAAAAAGGGAGTGCCTTAGTGAAGTGTGAATGAATTTTTAGAAAGAGAAATTGAAGACCCTTCTGGTGATATAAAATAGATGTTTACATTTAAAATTCTGATGAACCCTAAACTTCCAAAATGGCACCTCACGTGAACCGATTGCTTCTAAAAGTTTTTGGTCTATTGAAAACCGTCTGTCTGGTGTAAAGATATCTCAAGTTTTTTTACGATGCGTCAGTCGAGTAAAACAATTATTCCAGAGCTTTAAAGACATTTCGTGCCCGAATTGCACACTATACAGGGTATCCCTCGACGAGCGTCAGTTAGCCGTATCTGGAGAACTGTTTCTAGCATCGTCTTGAAAATTTGTACACAGGGATCTCAATTAATTTTGAATCGACGTAAAATATTTTCATGAATGGCGCACTTCCGGTTATTCCGGAAATAGGTACTAACTTCCTTATCTTAAATGGAACACCCTGTATATTATGATATTTTTGGATTCTACGTTTCATTCTAGGTAAACTTTACTAGGAATTGCTATGCCAAAAATCAACCATTTTTGAGAAAATCAAGAATCTCGCTTTTTTATGCCAAGTGCAGGCCTTCAAAAAGCTGTAACATCCTTACAGTATCAAATGAGGAAACAATATTAATTTGGCATGAAGACTAATGTAGGGTGTATCCGCCCCTGGACTCAAGTTGAGTCAAATACGTACAGGGTGTTCTCTGCAAATTTTTAAACATCATCGACTTCATTGGTCAAAAATCAATTCTTTCAAATGGAATGCCCTAACTATTTTATGGCACATCGATGCAGAATTTAATTGTCTATGATTTTAGTCTACACGTTTGCCACATTTAAATAAATAGTTTTTGTGATATTTCTATGTATTTGGAATTTGACCAAAATTTCATATTTTAAAACAGGATTAAAATAAGATTCAGTTTTCATTTGAGCAGAATTAAGGAACTCTAAAGGCTCCTAAAATCATAGCTAACTTTGGTTATTAAATCGTGCTAAATATGAAATTTTGGTCAAATTCCAAATACATACTTAGAAATATCACAAAAACTGTTTATTTAAATATGGCAAACATGTAGACTAAAATGATAGACAATTAAATTCTGCATCGATGTGCGATAAAATAGTTGGGGCATTTCATATGAAAAAATTGACTATTTGACCAATGAAATTGATGATGCTTAAAAATTTGCAGAGAACCCCCTGTATGTATTTGACCCAATTTGAGTCCAGGGGCGGATACATCCTAGATTAGTCTTCATGCCAAATTAATATCGTTTTCTCATTTCATACTGTAAGGATGTGACAGCTTTTTGAAGTTAGGTCTGCACTTGGCATAAAAAAGCGAAATTCTTGATTTTCTCAAAAACGGTTGATTTTTGGCATAGCAATTCTTAGTAAAAGTTTACCTAGAATGAAACGTAGAATCCAAAAATATCATAATATACAGGGTGTTCCATTTAAAATAAGGAAGTTAGTGTCTATTTCCGGTATAACCGGAAGTGCGCCATTGATGAAAATATTTTACGTCGATTCAAAATTAATTGAAACCTCTGTGTACAAATTTTCAAGACGATGCTAGAAACAGTTCTCCAGATACGGTTAACTGACGCTCGTCGAGAGATACCCTGTACAGTGCGAGTGTAAAGTCCGGAATAAAATTCCTTAAATTTTTGCCCTTGATTTCTGTCAAAAATCCTCGGACGGGTCAATTTTGTAATGCGGATTTGATAGAGGGAACAATTATTTTTTCCTACTTCCGGTTTAACCGGAAATGGTCTTAACTCTGTTTTATCAAATGAAATGACAGTTTTTTCTCAACGGATTCGGAATCTACGATTTTTTTTGACCTGACCTGACCGGAGGAAGTACAGTCACGGCCACCCTAGATTTTCAAAAACATCGAAGAAATCGGTCAAAAACCAAAATTTTTGAAAATCGCAAATACATGCCAACCTTATTCTAAAAACGACTTTTCTAGGTCCCTGAGACCTCAAAACGTATAGATCCGGTCTTACCCCGAATTCGAAAATTTTATTGATTGCAGCAACCTTCCATTTTTTTAAAATTGGGTTTGGGTAGATTAAAATGTAGTTAAACTTAGAGCAGTTTTGACAAAACATTGAAAAATTTTGATAACTACCAAAAATCAGTCTAAATACTGATGGTGGTTTGAGAGTTATAGGCACTATAAGAACAGCATTGTAATTTGTCAAGTGGATAGGTTCCAGCCTCTTTTGTAGGTCCATTTTTCTTTTTTTGTCACCACTTTTGCGATTTGCACTTTTTTGACGTACACAACAATCATCGATGAAGCTACGTCAAAGTGACAATAACTGACAAAAACGTCAACTTCAAAAATCCCCAGCAGTTTTCGATTTTGGCCAATGATAGTGCTAGGTATTGCATTCTCTGACTCTTGTGGTGACCTCTTGCTTACGAATGAAAATATTAAAATGGTCTGTTAAATTTACTGAATCATTACGGAATCGGCAAACACTGAAATAAGTACAAAATAAGCTCGGCGATCCGTCGAGAGCATCCAGCTCCTTTAGAGTGTTGATCCTTTTTATCTCAACAACGCATAGGGGGAATCAATAGTTGAACGCTACTCGATTATCTTACCACACTAAAAGCCTGCTGACCACTGAATGTAATTTACATTGATTTTGAGTTTAATGAAAGCTTAAGTAGTTTTCTTTGTTTGAACTCTTTGTGCTGATTCAAGTAATAGCTAATGCTATGTGGACAAGTCGTCAGTTATTTTAACTCTAAAAAATCTTACGGTAGTTATCGAGAAATCGACGTGCTCACATGCGCACATACGTGCATACGGACTGTGTAGAAACGAGCAAATGGAAAGAATTTAGATTAACAGCGTCTTTTTGAAGCTACATAAGTATCTAAAATGAGGTTAAACTGTTGAATATGGCTTACGACACTTTAAAAAGTTTAAATATTAGGTACTGATTCGTATACAGTGCGAACGTTATATTTTTTCAAATGTAAACTCACAAACTGACAAACTTAACCTGAAAATGCTGTCACGACCACAAAACATTTAAGAAAAATTCAGATATTCGAAAGACGCAAGAACGTCTATTTTATTTTTTTGTCGCTAATATACTTAATTGATGAGCATTTACATATTTTTCATTTTTAAATTTTGAGAAACTGTAAAGAATGAAAGAAATTAAAAAAAAACAACAGGATTAAATTAGGGGAATTTCAGCAAATAATGTTGCCCTGTCCGAAATTTTGCTGGAGGCGAATTTTCTATTCGAAGCGCTTGAATTTCACAGCCATTACACAACATTATAATACATTATACAACCTCACTTTAGACACTAACTTATGCATCAGCTTTAAAAAAAACTATTACCGTCTATGATATTATCTAAACTATTTTTTTTTATTTCTAAATTCGGAGTGACTGCCACCTTTTATCATATCAGGAAAACGTAGCAGGTGGAAAATGCCCCTCAGAGGTAAAAATATTTGTTAACACCCTGTTACGTCTTACATTCAATGTTGACAAATGAGAACACTTGTCTCTCTCTAAGCTCTGTCCATCAAAATATCAGGTCAATGTTACACATCGCTTTGATGTACAGGGTCTTTTTTACTATTGTCCCACTTTTAATATGTCATATCTCCTTTATTACTTGAGATATTCGCCTGAAATAAAAACAGGATGGTAGACCGTACTCCCAAGTTTTGTTCTGGACCTTATTCCAAGCAATTTTTTTAAACGGGACACCCAATATATTCTTATACGAATATGAATCGACAGAGAAATTTTTTCTGATTTGATTTATATAGGGTAGTTGATATCTGGGGTTGATAGTTTTGGAGAAAAGAAAACGTGAAAATAAATTGTTTTTATAACTTATGGCTATGTAGCGAAGGTTTGAGTATTCTAAAAAAAATGTAACCTTCTTTAGTATCGTAGTAACAAAGTAGGTAACTGATTTAGTCACCTTAAAATATTACAACTTAAAAATTTCAAAATTGTTGCCATTTTCATAGGTAGACATTCTCGTAGATTGTAATGGTCCGATTATAGCAAATTTAATTTTTTTTCTCGAAAACTATCAATGAAATCAGAAGAAAATTTCCTATCGATCCGTGCAAGAATATACCGGGTGTGCCATTAAAAAAAAAGCAAGTTGCATCCACAGCGCTTAAGATCCGACGGTGATGCTGAGAGTAAGCTCCAGAACAAAACTTGGGAGTATGGTCTACCATCCTATTTTTATTTCAGGCGAATAGCTCAAGTAAGAAAGGAGATATTCCAATTTAAAAGTGGGACAATAATAAAAAAAGACCCTGTACATCTTTCGGTGGCTTTTCTCTTTACGGTAAATTTGCAGCTCGTGCTCTGTACTACGTTTTGGTCACACACTAACACACAATTACAACTACTAGTCAAGAGCATCAAAATTCTGACCATCCGACTTTTGATTCTTAAATAACAATATTTTAGCAAAATAGCGCGAATATAGATCGTGCTTAATCTTGCGTCTAGCGTCTAACTGAAATAGTCGATTGTTTTTGGGAGGATATATCTGTAAATTTTGCCCTAGTATTTCTTGAGTCCTTGCGGTGTAATTAAATTTAAACAAACAGGAGTAAAGTGTACGAGGCTTGCACACGATGAGTACATTCCTCGTTATTATATCAAAACAAGTGGAGATTTGGAATTTCGGTTATAACAATTAAATCTACTATTGTAATCAGAGAATGCTTTGATTTACGAATATTCGGGAATCCTGAGTGTGTGCTCGGCCGCTTACTGTTAACAAGGATGGCCATTCCAGGATCCATTCAATAACTTTCAAACTTCCTCAGTTAGCAGTTAGCTTGTTTACTTAACCCGCCGTTGCTCCATATTGCTTTTCCACAGGAGGCATTATGTGCTCATCTTTAAGTAGGTGCTGTCAAATTTGATCTACCTGGACGACAGTCGCTACTGGGGGGCTGATCACTCAAAATAATTGTGTACAATTAATTCCAATCGGGAATTAATTCCAATAATTCCAGGTTAAGTCCATTAATTCCAGATGAATTTCAGATTAATTCCATCAATTCCATCAATTCCAGATTAGTTCCATCCATTCCCGATTAATTCCATCAATTCCCGATTAATTCCATCAATTCCCGATTAATTCCATCAATTCAAGATTAAGTTTATCAATTCCATATTAATTTCATTACTAATTCCATTAGCTAATTTAATTCTTTTCTAATTCAGGTTGGTTCCTTTTTCACTGCTCACCATTGGCATGTCCTAAACGTAAGAGGTAGGAGGTCGGTTAAATTAGAAAAAACTTGAACTATTTCTTGTCGATTAAGAATCTGAGGAGAATTTCCCGATATCTAGATTCGTTTTTGAGTTATCCCGAATAAACTGTTCATATCTTTCTTACGATTTATGTTATTTAATTGAAACTTTGAACTTTTTTATTTTTAACAGGTTTTTCGGGATAATTCAGGAACGAATCAAGATACCGGAGAATTTTTTTCAGATTCTTATGCACGATTCCACGGACCTTACTTAACTTTAAGGGAGTCTTAAAATGACAATAATATTTATACCATAAGACAAACGTCATTCTTCATTTTTAAGTCTGACTTAAAGTATGGTCCGTGGGACCGGCCATTAATCACCAAGAAATAGTGCAACTTTTCTCTAATTTAACCGATTCGTATCTTTTACCGTTTAGGAGATCCCAATGGCGAGCAGTGAAAAAAAAAACCACCCTGTACACTTCCATTATTTAGTGCAAAATTCATTCGTTCTTGTAATACTAGACCTAGAAATACCTAAGTCTTCAAATTTCAGGCATGGAGGTACTGTCAGGGGTGATTAGGTGCTTTATAGAAAAGCTTCAAAACGGAAACATTTTAATTATTATTAAGTTAAGAACAATTAATTAATGTATCGCCGAAGTCGATAGTCTTGTAGCGGGAATGACTTAGGTATTATATTATTTTTGTCACGTTGTCCCTTTGACCACGTGATTGTTAAGAAAATAGCTGCACACCAATTCGTTTTATCAGCACAAATTCTGTTTCCAAAAATCCGGTCAAACTTAGTGCCCTTCTGGGAAAAAATTGAAAACACGTTTAAAGATGGTAGATTGAAAATAGGAAGTAGGATTGACTTGCAGCCAGGAGGCTCCAGCCGCTTTAGTCGCTGCCCATTTTTTTGCCGATCCAAAGGCTAATTGGAAACAGTTAACTTTAATTACTGCACATAATCAGTAATTCAGAATCTGAGGGCAATACCTACGCAATATATTATAGTTTGCAGTTCTGGGGTCCATGCGGTCGGTTCTCTCCACTTTAATATGCACAACAGGACGTAACATTGGTGTTGACAACCGTCAGCAACTGACCGACGGAAGGCAACATTTTGGTGGCTTTGGCTGTTCGTGACCGGCGCTTACTTCCACGTGTGTTTCACGGGACATTCCCTACCTGTACCCACAAAGCAGTAAGATATTCAAAACTTTATGGCAACTGCATAATGTATAAATCGTACTTAAATACATATTTTTGTTTAGATAAGTAGACAGCATGATAGTAGGTAGGTAATGATCTGCTAAGATCGGCTATAGCTAGGGTCCAGTCCAGAGTTTTCTATTGTACGTGATTGTGACTCGAGCTACTATTTCTAGGTATGGCTCAGACATAAGCTGATAAAACCCCAGACAAGAAGATTTCGCTGCCCCCAGGTGAAACTATGAGCGTGCTCTTGATTGAACCAACTTCATGGAGTTTGGGAGAGGTGGTCTAATAGATTAAATTGGATCAATTATCTTAGTACGTGTCAAAGTTGCATTATTATGGTCAAGAAAAATACATTGTTCCTTTGCTCTCTGCAGGAGAGAACATAATATACACTACTTTCGAATACATATATCACTTGCAGGATTTGTACTTAAACTTTAAATGAAATGCCAAGAAATGTACGTTTAATATGTTTGTAAACCGTAGCTTGAAAACGTATCTAAAAATATAAGTTTACAAAATGAAGAATGTAAAACCACAGAAGTAGAGTTAGGTCAGGCGTTAAGTATACTTCTCGAAACGTCAAGCAGTTGCGGAGTATTTCCATGCGATTGGGTTAATGATGGACCTTGCACTTCGAGAGTTCTATGTTTTAAAGTGGAAATCGATGAAGGGAGATAAGTTAGCACAGCAGTATTTCACAGCGTAGCTATACTCGAACAGCGGTTATTAATTTGCTAACAATATTTTTTCTGTTTCGGTTTCATCCCTGTCATAGGTATATTGAGTCACGTATTGACGTTGTGACACGAAAATAACCCATCAATACAAGGTTTCTATCGACTTTTCACGTTCCCAACTCACGTTTTGCATTGGTTTCTCTTTCGGTCCTCTAAAGATTTAATCATTGCCCTTGTAGGCATATTTTCCTTACTTTACTGGATGCTTTTATTTTAGTTCATTATTTAAATGAGATTCCTCGAATTTTACCCCATTATAGCGGAACTAAGTATAACACGAATTTTGATCCATCATTGAAGCCTATTATTTATTGCCAAATAAACATTTTCACAGTAATATACATCAACATCAGTGTCCTGGAACAGTAGTTTACGTCGCCCTATACCGTTAGATCTAACAAAAAAGTCAATTGGGGTTGGTCATGAAATAGTCATTACCAACCTAGTACCGTTAATAACTATTATGGACTACATTAAATTTACGGATTTATTCAGTAGATACCTAACGTATAATTTTGGTAGCATCAAATACGGTTATGAACTACATTAAATACACGTCTTTCCGGCCTACATTACTGCGTGTTTACAAAAAGGTAACATGTTTATTATACGTCTTTTATACCACTTGTGCTACTTGGATTGTATCTCTTGTTAACTAAGAGCAGTCGGCATAAGTATATCCTTGTCACACAAACTGCATAGGTCTATTCAGAGCTGAAATTTGATTCGTCCTCTTAAATTTCTTGGACCCTGGAAAATTTCAAAGACACGAATTGACTCTGAATTTGATGCTGAATACTCCCATTAAATATAAAAAATTGCAACATTTCATGAAAATTGTGACGGATATGAATTGTGTTGGATATTTGGACTAGTACAAATTTGCCGCTGAAACACAGGTGCAAATTGTTGTGGTTGGTCAGAAATTCGTCATTTGCTCTCTGTCATTGGTCAATTTCAAATGAGTCAATGTCGAGAATTTATGTTAGCAATTTATTTCAACTTGCTCTTACATTTCAATTAATAAACATCAATTAGCAGTTGGAGCGCTGCGCTTAAATTAATGCATCCATTAAGTTTTAACCTGCATTGCTATTGTGACCCAAATTCATTAGGCGAGCAGTTAATTAGCGAAAACGTGGCATTGGTTGCCACGATAGGACCTTAACGCAGCACTAAGTAATACATATAAATTATTAATCAGTAGCAGTAAAATATGCATGCGAACACATACTAGGGTGTGATTCGTAACTATACTGACCACTAGCTTGGCTTGTATGGCTACAAAGCGTAGTAGTCGTAATGCTTCATTGAAAGTACCCCCCAGACTGTCCTAAATTCAACCCCTCCAATACATGCTACCAGGTGTTCGCGGTTACCAGATTAACATCAGAACCATAACTCCGTTGAAAATCTTCCCTTTTGTTAATGCGCACATTCCAAATAAATCTGCTTTTCGGTACGCCAGAGCAAATCCTTTCAACCTGTTCTAATTAAAATATACAAACTAGCAGGTGCGGAAATATTACGTCAGAATACCTTAACATATGTACGGTAAACATTTCATAAATAATGAACGATAAGCTGGTGCTTGGGCATCATCAACTTCGGGGTAGTTATGCTTACTTTGGGGGTAACAGTAATTTCTATCCGTTTCTAGCTAGATAACTCCTATTCGGCAGGCATAATTCCGGGATGAAGTTCAAGTGTTAGAAAGTGCCATCCTCGAGTGAGCTTATAAATCAGGCGCAGCTTGAGCCATTAGAAAAGTTGGAAGCCGCTCTGAAACTAATTTCGACTTTCGATATCCATTAAGACATCAACATGTAAAGGTAGAAATACGGGGTGTGGTAGTTGTGGCAATGTAAGACTGCTAACACGACTACCAACTTCTCTAATAATAGTTTGTCTTTTAGACAGAAGCGACGTGGAAGGCCTAATTACGGGTCTGTACCGTGTGCCGTCTCTCCATGAAGCTGACGTGTGTCAGCGGCAAGTTTAATCACACCGACCTGTCTAATCGCTAATCCTCGCTGGACTCACTCCGACCGTCGCGTCGCATCGCTGAAAGAATGTTACTTGACATGTGTCTACGAATGTCTCGTGCATGTTACCGCTTGACACAAAGACCTCTTTTAAATTCGACCTACTTTAACGTAATTTTGAACGATTCATTCTGAACCCACACAAGGCTAGCAAGGTTAACACTGTTGAAATTTGGCGGAGGCGCCGGGATAGAGATGAGAATCTCGAATGAACATCAATATCTGCCTGTCCTATGTAACGATTAGTGATTGATACTAACTTATTGACAAAAAGCCACCGGAAGATGTACATCAGTGCGATGTGTATCCCTGTAGATTTTTATCTTCTTAATGTGAATGTACACAGTAAAAAATTTTCTAGTTAGGCGCACCTAGATTGGCCTCAGTTTGTGAATTAAATAAGATTTCTATTTGTTTATCCTGTATCCGCAGTGAAACCTGCTAGAGTTACAAGTTAATTTGTTAGATATACCGGGTGATTCAATTTGGTATTCGCCCCCCCGTAACTATTTTATTGCAACAGGAAAATATATAAAACCATATATATTTGTAAATTGCATGACAAACTCCATGAAGTGACGTCAATAAATCGTCAATAGGATGACATTATGTCAAAATGACGATTGTCAACTTTTTTTCTTCAAATGACATGCTGTATATTTCTTAGCGGATTCTTGTAGACGTTTTTTTTCTACATTTAATTATGTAAAAAAAGTTCACAGTTTCACTAGAAAAATTCCGAAAAAAAATTTATTTTATTAGGCATAATTTGAAAGTTTCTTGTCAATAAACGTAGTGAGCCGTGGAAAAAATTGAATTATGGTGTTGCCTAATGTCGCCCTCACACGAAGGGTCCTGTTTTTCAAAAATTATAATTGATTTACCTGTTAGATCGTTAATAGTAATAATGTTATTGTTATTCACTAGTTATAAGGTAAATGGGGTATTATTGTTATTAAAAGGGTAAGTAATAATAATTCTTTGAGAAACTACGGTCCTTGCGATGTGAGTGACTTAGACTACACTATAATTCAATTTTTTCCATGGCTAACTACTTTTATTGACAAGATACTTTCAAATTATGCCTAATCAAATCAATTTTTTTTTCGGAATTTTTCTAGTAAAAGTGTAGACTTTTTTTACATAATTGAATGTAGAAAACAAATGTCTACAAGAATCCGCTAAGAAATATACAGCATGTCATTTGGAGAAAAAAAATTGACTATCGTCATTTTGACATATGTCATCATATTGAAGATTTAATTACGTCATTTAATAGAGTTTGTCATGCGATTAACAAATATATATGGTTTCATAAATTTTTCTGTTGAAATAAAAAAGTTACAGGGGGGCGAATACCAAACTGAATCACCCGGTATATCTAGTTTCTATGTAGACGACTAGACTACTAGGTTTTTTGATCACTAAAGCAGTTTGTCCATATTCTATTACAGGAATCTACTCTGAAACGCGGAAAAAGCATTATTAAATTACTAGAAATCTGTGAATTTTGGGTTCAAACTAAATTTCCCTTAGATTTAAAGGAGAAAAACCGTAACTTTAACTGGTTCCCTGCTACAATGTAACGGACGGCCCTTGCATGAGCTGCATCAGATGAAAAGAAGTAGTGGAGGCGTTCGTGCTTACTGAAATTGTGTTGCCGTTCTTTTATTTTGATAAGTTTTCTCAAAATATTTGTATGTAAAAGTTAATCATGTGGTCATGTGCACAATTATTTTTCTCATGAGTAATGTAGTTGTATTTGAAAAATGTTCTTTGTTAAGTGAAAAAATATTCAACAAGAAGTTGAACCATAAGTATTTTCTTGCGCTTGGAACCTTAACAAACAATTTTATATTTGAGTGTGGTTGACATGTACGAGTTTGTTTAAATCTTACAGGATAGGGTTAAATTTCATCATCTGGAAATAGTTATTAGAACTACGTTTAATAATTTCAGCAAAAAATCCACTTGTTAAAATTTCGCATTTGCAATCTAGGCAAGCCAAATAGAACCGCAGTAAACAAAGAAAAAGAACTAAATAAAGCACCAGAAAATCAAGTGATTGCCTAAAATTTGTAATTCAGTTCATTAAACTGAAGTTCCACTAGAAATAGTTAGATTTCTAGTAAAAATGTAACTGGAACTTTCTTATATCAAACCGTACAATCTGTTATCACAATCGGGATTTCAGTTGCGATAGACCAGAAATCTATCTTAACCTCCTATCGACTAGAACTTCAGTAATCTTATTTCAACTAGAATTTTAAGTAGAAAATCTAATTGTTGGACTCTAGTTGAATTTTAGGTCGGATCTAGTTGAAAAATATTTACTGTTTACTGTGTAAGGGCGGTCTGAATTTACTGGTGAAATCGGGTGCAGATTTTATCAATCTGCACCTAGTAGTAGTGCCTCCATAAACGCACAGTGATGTCAAAAAGGCGAAATGTTGAAAATTGGCCGTACAGAATTAAACAGCAGAGAATGAACAATAAAACATAAAAACTTACGAAATATGTAGAATTATCTCTCAGAGTGTTGAAAAATTGTAAAGGGGTATGAAAAGATAAGAGGGGTAAAAATTAACCGTGGTTAAGTCGGATTACAGAAAATAACACAAAAATAAACCCGTTATGCAAATTTAGCTTTTGGGGGGTTGAAATATTGCGAATGGAGTGGGTGAAAAAGGTAAACATAAGTCATATGAGTTCAACTTATTGCCGAAGAAAAACGAAATTAGGCAAAGGACCCCGCACACTTTTTATGGTAAATTTAGATCGATAATTTTTTTTGTTTTTTAATATATGTTGTAGCCAGAGCGATGCTGATTAAAACGTCTCACGGGCGCAACCTTGTGGGGCCCACGGTTTGACGGTTAGAGCGCCTCAAAGACAGGGCCGAACTGCATGCGGCAAATAATTGAAAAATCGATCTCAGTTATGTTTGAAGTTAGAGCCTTCGCTCAAAAAGTTTTTTGTAGATCATGTACATAGAAAAACAAATAACGATCAGTGATAAAAGAACATAACTTTTATTTACGTACTTTTTTAAAAAGGGTTGTATACGTCCAAGCGGAACCTTTAGCCTGCTCTAATTGAAATTATTCTCCTTTATTAGCGTGGTGCTATCAATCAGATATACAGAGTGGTCCAACATTAGTGTCCAACTGCAAAATAACCCTTTGCTTTGAAGCTAGACTTTTGAATATTTTGCGTGGTGTAGCTAGTAAAAGCCTTTCAGATGAAGTTGAATTTTTTATTTTACTAAACATGTAACTTCAAATATATATTTGAAACCTCGTATAGTCATAATAGCTAACTCTAAACAAATAATTAAAATAGTTATTAAACGAAATTTCGAGTCACAACACCTAATTTCCACACAATCCCCCGCAAGATTTTGTCGTAGTATGTATGTACGTCAGGTTTCAAATAGCTGCGTGCAATTCTTGAGAAGTTATCATATTTTTTATGGTTTTCATCCCCTAAATTTCGTCCCCCAAAATTGACACCCCCTCACATTCAACAGACTTGAAGGTCGAATGTGCGCATCAAGAAATGCAAAACAGCTATATAATAATAATTTTATAAAAAATGCAAATAACAAAGCAAAATCAACTTGGACCTTAATAAATAATCTAACAAACAATCAGACAAATAAACAAACACTTGATCCGGAAAAAGTAAAAGAAATTGGTGAAGAATCATCGGACACCTTAAATAGAATAAATCAATTCTACATCGACATAGGGAAGTCGTCCTTACCCGAAAATAGGAACCTAAATCTTGCTCCCAAAGTTAACTCATTATTTATCTCTGAAACAAATAGCAGTGAAGTGGAAAAAACAATTTTAAAACTAAAAAACAGTAATGCAACAGGAGATGATAAAATTCCAATAAAGTTTATAAAGAACTTTAAACACCATATATCAGAACCACTTACACATGTAATCAATCTCACTTTAAAAAGTGGTGTATTCCCTGATAAATTAAAGGAAACTATAATCACTCCTATTCACAAAAAAGGAGACACAGGCAATATTTCGAACTATAGACCTATTGCCCTCCTGAACAACTTTTCCAAAATTTTTGAAAAAATAATCTCGTCAAGAATAATAAGTTTTATGACTCGATATAATATTTTTTCAGATAAACAAAATGCATACTTAAAAAATAGAACAACAGAAAGAGCGATATATCAAACAATAGATGAAATAATCAAGTCGATAAATAAAAGACACAAAACTTTCGGTATGTTTCTGGATTTGTCGAAAGCATTTGATGCAGTCAACCATGATCGTCTGATGAAAAAGCTTTTTTCTCTGGGAATTAGGGGAAATGCATATTCATTATTACAAAGTTATCTTGAAAATAGGAAACAAAGAATTGGCATAATAAACAAAGATAACACAAATCTAAAGTCAGATTGGAAAACTGTAGAGCGGGGAGTCCCACAAGGCTCTGTTCTGGGGCCACTGCTGTTTGTACTGTATGTCAATGACCTACCAGAATGTGTACAAAGACTCGTCTCATTTGCGGATGACACTTCGATAGTGATTACGTCGAAAACAACAAATGAAGTTGAAGAAACTACAAAACAAACAATTGCTACATTAAAGGAATGGTTTGACAGCAACACACTCATCTTGAATATTGAAAAAACCAAACTCGTTCAATTTCACTCCTCTTACAACCCTGATCAAGATATTACAATCACATTAGGAACCGGAAATGATGTAAAATTAACCCCTGAGACAAAATTTCTTGGGTTGATTGTTGACTCAAGACTCTCATGGAAAAATCACATATGTTCACTGGCACCTAAAATAAGCTCGTTGGCTTATCAACTCAGGACCTTAAGATACCAAGTTAATCTCGACACAGCGCTAAATGTATACCACTCAAGAGTCAACTCATATATTAAATATGGAATAATCTTCTGGGGCAACTCAGTCGATGCCTCAAGAATAAAAGTTCTGCAGAAACGATGCATCAGAAACCTATTCAATCTCCGTTTTATTGAAACATGTAGGCCATACTTCCGGAATTTCAAAATTCTCACTGTAACATCTTTGTATATACTAGAATGCTCCATGTTTGTACGAAGAAATCCAAGCTTCTTTGAAGAACAACACATTCAACACTCGTACTCCACCAGGAACAAACACCTACTTCTGCAGGACCAAACGGATCTTACATTAGTCCAAAAAAGCGTAAAATCAGAATTAATAAGGATCTACAACAGGTTACCGATGGAACTGACACGGGAAGCCAAAAATACTGTGTTTAAAACAAAATTAAAAAACTACCTATACGCAGAATGCTTCTACACAATGGATTAATTTCATAATTTCTTCAAATAATATCTCTACGACCATACTCTACTACTCATAAATGTTTTGTAATTTGTCACAATGTGAAAAACTTGACGTGTTCATTGCCAATTAGGACTTTACTGAATAAAGATTATTTCTATTCTATTCTATTCTAAGTTTCAGTGAGATGCCCCCACTATTTCCCGAGTTTTTGCAATTAATTTTTCGATTTTTCCAAAAGCAATCCCCGCCTTACTTTTCGGGAAACGAAGCCGTATACCAAGTTTCAGCCCGATATCTCAGTCCGTTCTCAAGTTATCGCTCGGACAGTGCGAGGAGCGATCGACGAGCGAGCGAGCGAGCGGACGAATAAGCTAAAACAAGAGTGCCTCGCATTTTGCTACGGCACTAAAATCGATGCGTGATCATAACTTGTTATGGATGAATTGCTTGAGAAAGTAAGTAAGTTCTCTGTAAGACAAACAAGACGACATAGAAATGTGAACAAACATGGGCGAGGGAGTGGATTTCCTTTATAGTATATGATGAAACTTGTCCCCGTGAAAGTTTCAAAGTTTTATAAGGAAAGGATCTGGTAGCTTCAGCACAACTCAAAACAAATCGTTGAAAGTTTCGCACAAACAAAATCGTTGAATCGAAAATATCTACCAGCAATCTATGAAAGTATTATGGGGGTCCATAAAAACAGTTGAAAACTTTTTATGTAATGCCATTATAGGTGCAGTGTTTTTATTCTCTCGGCGCCATAAAAAACGGGTTTATGTTTCATAAAATTGTTCATTAAAGTTCGTCTCGTTAACAGCGGGTATTTAAAAGTCCACACTTGTCGGATTCATCTATCTTATCTGAAAGTTTCCCTCTTTTCGTTAAAAATAAGAAAAGGAGATTACACTCGAGGGCATTGCTGATGATCCGAGTCCAACTAATACGACTTTTTGTTTTATTGTTTTTCGTTTTCTCAATAAATTGTCCCCTTATCCTTGATGAACTCATTAAATGACTATTCGTGAGCCCGATACGAAATTAAGAGGTTTTCCTACGCCCACAAAAGCTGATAAATTTACTTTTATTTGTTCTTGTGCAATATTCTATTAATAATTCAGGAGCCACGAAGATAAATTAATAACAAAGCGTCTAGAAAAACATTCGGAAGCATCAGCCTAATACGAAAAACGACAAAAAAACAATTTCAATGGGGGTGAAATTGACGGCATCAACCCTAATGGATTTTCCAATGAATCATCTGTAGTAGTTAGTAACGTATACATATTTCCTCAAATTGATGTTCTTTTCATTCATTTTCAGACTTCATTAGGAATATTATTGTTGACTACATTTAAATGTTGTAATTTTCAATTAAAATTTAATAGGGTTAGCAAACATCGTCAGCAGTGTTATCGATTTCCTTTACTAATTTGTGATGTAAAAAACTTCTGAGTCCGTGAATAAATATTCATGTGTTTACTCATACGTAAACCGACTCACATTTGAATTTCAGCCTTATGCAAAATTTCCTAAACGTGATCGACATTAATAATGCCATGATTTATGGTGGCAATTTCAGGAAATTTTAATTGGACAAAATTGAGGGGGCACCCACAGCGTTTTTTTTTTTGATAAATACGATCATAAACGTCTTTGTAGTTCAATCTGAACTAATCTGAACTCAACAGTTGAAATTCTTTCATAAAGGAATGTCCATATAATGAAATCCGTGGAAATATCAGATTTATTATTTATCTACAGTTGGATAACTTTAGCATTTTTCCGACAGAATAAATTACATTCAGTTGTCAAAAATAAACCAAAACTAAAGAGATTTCGGGCGTCTTCAAGTTGTAAACAAAGTGATCAATAACTGTTACCTGCAATCCATAATTCAACGAAAACACATAAAACCTAGTTCACGATCCGCGTTTCCCCACATTAACATATTAGTATAAGATCGACAGCAGTTCCATAAATCGAGACAGTCTTTCTTGACAGTCTGTAATGAATTTTCTTGTTAACAATTATATTTTCTACTCATCTATGCCCTAAAATGTTTCCTTGGTTAGGATCTATGTATTTTTATTAGAAGCGACACACTAATGATTCTCGAAACAAAATACGTATGTTGTGCAGCGCAGTTGTGCATCATCATTATCAATAAATACCCCAAATGCCTATGAAATTCTGAGGAAAAACGGATTTCAGTTTCCATCTACGTCTGCTTTCTACCATCAGATAACGGAAGGAGATAATTATTCATTGTGATATAAAGCACGCCCGCTGCTGATGTTATCTCAAATCTAGACTCTGCAGCTGCGGCAGTTAAAACTGATTATTATGGAGAATCGGACTTGTGGCTAAATGCCATCATTGATAATTCGAAGCGGTTACAATTTAATTAAAGGATTTTTTTTATGTGAATTTACCAAATTAATTTTGCACTTTCATCATTAATGCAAAAGCTGCTGGTATGTCAGTTTTGATGCGTTGGTGCATACATTTTGCTGTATCCTTCCAATTAAGTGTCAAGAAGCTTTTTTTTGTCAAAATGGAATAAAATATTGTATAAATCAAAACCACGTGAGTTCAGTATGTTTGTTGTCGATAGAAATTCAAGTCGTTACCGATGCGTCATGGGTACAAATGAAACAATGAAAAGGAGCCACCCCAAATATCTAGTAAACCAAATAAAGTATGAAAATTCGCTCGGACAGGTCGATTTTGATTTCGAGAGGGACAATTAAATCCGTGCTTGGCTTAATTTTCCAACTTACACCCTACCCCCTACCAACCACCACTACAAAATTTCAGATGGCAACCCTCCACTTGCGATACATCATTTGAAAGCTAATTTCCTTGCGAATTCAGCTTTGTCAAAATTTTTGACATTTGTTCAACTCCAGCGCCCTCTGTTCAAATTTTAAATTACATTAGATCTCTTTTTGTTTTGCATCATTTGAAAGGGTTTGAAATTCTTTGTAAACTGCTTGAAGAATTTTTGAAATCCATTCGTTCAAAAGTTACAGCATAAACTTGAAGGATTTCTAGGCCCAGAACTTGCTGATGTTTATCCAGGTTGCTATTTAAAAATTTCAAGTGGGGGTTGGTTGCAAATTTTCGTCAAGCACGGATTTAAGTGTCCCCCTCGAAATCAAAATCGACCTGTCCGAGCGAATTTTCATATTTTGTTTGATTTACGAGATATTCGGGGTGGCTCCTTTTCATTGGAAAGCTCTGCATATTTTTTGAGATAATACGTTCAGAACTCGATTTATCAGGGCGCATATGTCAGAATCAAAGATATGACCGAGGATGTCACTTTCAATTCCAGAGTCAGCTGGATGAGGACTTTTTTTGAATCGCTTTGTACTTATCGAGGATATGTAACTTACCTGGGATATGAATAATATGTAATATTTGGCTTAAATTTGTAGGTGCTCCATCCAAGTAGAAAATAAGTTATGCAGACAACTCGAATTTCCTGCTTTTAGACTTTGTCAGTTTGTCTAAAACCCAGCAATGAACGGTAAACAACCGACCTCTAACAAATTTGATTACAATTCAACACCAGTAATCTCTAGGCTCTCACCTCGAATTCCTAACACTATTAACAATCAGACACACAGCGTTCTTGTCCACCACTTTTCATTCGCTTCAATCATTGCTTCAATTGAGTTATTTCTACTGTCATCATACTATACTAATACAATAATGTAATTACCGATTTGTAATTTAAGAAATCGTTACTTAAGGATTAGGTATTTAATAATACATATGTGTATTTATCTTGAATCATTGAATTCGAGATTTTATTTATGTAGAGGTGAGTTCCATTTGCTTCTAATTTAGAAGGGTTTGGCTTATGCGAATCATAGGATACATATATGCAAATTGGGCTAAATAAATTTACTTTGCAAACGTGCATTAAAACTCTTTTAAGCTTTCCGTAAAGCAAGTGCGAATATATTTACCCAGCTCGCATGAGGAGACATAACCCCTGAAAAAGCATTTTTAGGGTATAGGACGACACTGTTGATATAGGAGGGCAAGCCACTTGAAAATCTATCCATATGTATGCTACATCCGCAGCAATCGCGTCATGGTAGTTGTCTGCATTGGATAAAAGGGTGAGAGATTTAGAGCTATTCTATTTAAGCAGCTTATTATAGAACTCCCACAAAATATTCTTACGAACATGACTGAACGTAAGACTTCTCACAGAGCAAATCATTAGTGGACACTAATGAAGCTTAAAGAATTTCAAGCCAACTTTTTGATTATCTGCAACTATAAGCCATTCAGGATAATGAGCTAAGGAGCACACCATTTTTTTAGTTTTACAATAATTGAATAACCGGAGTTTGCGAGCAGGCATTTTCGCAAGCGTTGTTCATTACTTTAAAGAAGCAATTAGGAAGTTGATATAGTGGAGTGGGAAATTTTGTCGTTAGAAGCGGTAAAATCTTTATTAAACAGCCCAGCGCGTAATTAATGACTTTGCCATTTTCGAAATCAATGGAGTAGATATCGAGGAAGTTAATTTAATTCAAATAAATAAACTGCTCTGTATTTGTGTGGATTCTGCAGAATATCTGTTTGAGGAAGGAGCGAAAACGCCGGAACAACCGCGAACAGTCGGTATAATTAGCTCGTTTTAATTGCATACTCGGCAACTTCAGATCTCCACACAAAAGCCTGCAAAAAATCCGTCATAAAACACTCCAGAGGATTTCAGTGTACCAAGTAACTGATGATGCATTGCCATTTCCAACGAGTTGGTTTCAGCGTCACAAATTAGTTTGTGATACATTTAGAATCATATTATCACATACAGTGAGTATAAAACTGCGGCATGGGGAGTACCGCAGGGCTCAGTTTTAAGACCGATTTTATTTAATGTCTAGTAGCATGATCTCTTATAAAATCGGGACAACTGAGGATGTTGTTAGTTTCTCAGATGAAACAGCGATATTTTTCAGGGATAGCGATTTAGACAACTTAAAAAACCAAGCAGAAAAAGAAATTAAGATTATGTATTACTATAATAAAATTAAAAAAAAGGTAGCCTGGTGTTATCTCAAATTTGAAAATTTTACTGATGGCAGTAACCTCCCATTTTTTTCAAGTGGTGAAGTGGAGTGGGGAGGCTAAATAAGATAGCCATTCACCTTAGAAAATAGGTATACCTATCTCATGCCCAAATTTCAATGGAATCGGTTTCTATGTGGTCAGGATGTAGCTGATTGACGTGGAATCTCCCTTATATTTAAAAAGAAAATGCGCCGCTATAGAAGCAGCAGGAACCTTAAAAATTTTCCTGTTCAGTTGGCAGCTACTTATGGGGAGGTTCCAGCCGCTTCTCTGCCGCCCATTTTCTTTCTTCAGAATGCGCAGTAACATTCTCCAAGAGGATCCAAACTTCACGACATTTTGTAACATATTGACTTCTGACTAAACTAAAACTATAATTCGGATTAAAAATCTACACGAAGAGCACCCTCCAGAAGTCCTTCGTAATGAAAGAGCATCACTCATTGATTTTCTGTAATTTTTTAAAAACCATACGTTTTCGCGTATTTTCACGCCTAGTGATCATAACTAAAGTATCAGTGAATAATTAGCAGCTTAATTTTTAATAATGGAGTGGGTACCTTTTTCAATGAAAAACACAGACGGATGCCAATTGGGGGCAATTGGAAGTTTTAAATAATCACAGAAAATTAATGAGTAAACGAAATTAACTCCCGAAAAAAGGTTCCGAAAGAACAATTAACCTACTTTAAGGTTAGGTTGGTTGTTAACTAACCAATCAACACGCACCTACACAAACCTGCAGCATCAGCAGCGTAATATGTCGTAGTTTCCTAGACATTTCGAAAGTCTGATTCTTTATTAGCTGTAATTTAAGGTCATATTCATCAAAATCGTATAAGAAACGCACGAGTTACTCCTAAGAAATTTCGTCCAGTTTTTTTAGGACAAACGCTTTATCACAAAAATGAAAAAAGTATCTTGTTCAATTATTGTTCACAGCTGTCTGCCAACTTAAACATTAAAAAGTTCACTCAGTTTGAAAGGATATGATAAAATTGTATGCTTTGGTTAGTTGTGACGAAACAAACGACAAACAGAAATGCAATCGGAAATGTCATTTCTGGTACTCCATCTCGGCAATTCTCCTTTCTTAGATGAAATATAAAGAAAAATATAGGGTGATTTAACCCGGAGAAATGTGTTGGAAAGACAAATTCTCTTGATGACATTTCCATCTGTACGAGTCCTTTGAACGCTAACTCTGAATGATGGCATTTCGCATGCATCATCGGACACTGGGTGTAAGAACGATTTTGTCCACGTACATTTAAGTAAGCACATATATTTTGTCAACAATGAAATTTCTCCCACGATAATGAGGAACACCTAGTTCCAAACGTATAGTACGAATAAAAATTAGTTTCACTCGAATTTCCTGCACAGCGCAGCGTGTTCATTCGCCACACCACTGACATTGAAACTTTGTTTGTGTGAAATATTTGAAGTGATTTCTAGTATATATGCCAGCAGATTGTAGATTGCATTTGCAACAGTTGGTTACTTTCCTTCTTTGAAAGAGCAAATGTATTCTGCCAATTCGTAGCAGTGTTATGATTCTGCATTCTGAATATTCCGTGATCTGGCCATTTTCACCGGTTCCCGTTAAAACTAATCTTCAGATTAAGTCTGGGGGCTGATCACTCAAAAAAATTGTGTACAAGTAATTCCAATCGGGAATTAATTCCAATGATTCCAGTTTAATTCCATTCTAATTCCATTAATTCCATTCTAATTTCATTAATTCCATTCTAATTCCATTAATTCCGATTTACTTCCATTAATTCCATTAATTCTATCAATTCCAGATCAATTCCAGATTAATTCCATCAATTCCAGATTAATTCCATCAATTCCAGATTAATTCCATCAATTCCCGACTAATTCTATCAATTCCCGATTAATTCCATCAATTCTATATTAATTTCATTACTAATTCCATTAGCTAATTTAATTCTTTTCCAATACAGGGTAGTTCCTTTTTCACTGCTCGCTATTGGCATCTCCTAAACGTAAGAGGTAGGAGATCAGTTAAATTAGAAAAAATGCAGCAGAGAAGCGGCTGGAACCTCCCCATCGCGTGGATCTTTATATTCTGTGTAGATAGTAGTCAGTTCAACAGAAAATTTGTTATGCTTTTCGACAAATATACCGTCATCACCCATAACATTTGACAACATGTTCCTTTTAAGGTTAATATCTCTTTTAATGGAAAGAATTATTTCTGTATTTTTCGCTGAAATGGCAGAAACTTTGAATACTTTTTTAGAACCAGAAATTGATCGTCTTTGTAATGGCGACATAAAAAAAAGGAGGCCTGTATTTAAAATTTTCAGTTGATATGCTTAAATGGCACTTTCCGATTAACAATTGCTTGCAAAAGCGTTCCAGGTCTTTAACGGGTCACCAAACGGGTACCAAATTTCAGTCAAATCGATCCAGTAGTTTGGGCTACAATGTGGTTTTAATGTTATTACAAAATTAAATTTTTTTTATCCAAAGGGCAGTAAATGCGAATGAATTTTGTTTTATTTAGAACAAGTATTTGAAGACCTTCCTGATGCTGACAATAAATTTTAAAAAAAGTTGTTTAGGATGGTAAAATGAGAGTATATTTAAAATTGAAAATTGATGTGCCAAAACGGCACTTTCCGTGGGTCGATTGGTTCCAAACATTTTTTAGCTCTTCGACGTATAATACGGTCTCCATGTACAAAATTGCAGCCAAATAATCGGTCCAGAGGTTTCGGCTGTATCGTGTTTTTAAAGTACGTTAACAATCCCGAATATTTCAATTTTTGTCAAAAAGGCACTAAGAGTGAATATATTTTTAGAAGCAGAATTTGAGAGCCTTTCTTATGGTGACGTGAAAAATGGGGGTTTGCATTTAAAATTTAAAAGTTGATGTGCCAAAATGGCATTTCCGGTTGCACGATTGGCTCCAAAAGCTTTTCAGATCTAAGTTGGGTTATGAGGTGCCTACGTACCAAATTTCAGCCAAATCGGTCCAGTAGTTTTGGCTGTGGCGTGTTTACAAACGTAACGTACGTACGAACGTACGAACGTACGTACGAACATACACACAGACACATTTTAAAAACCACTTTTTCGGGTTCCTGAGACCTCAAAACGCATACATCCGGTCTTGTCTCGAATTCGAAAATTTTAGTGATTGCAGTAACCTCCCATTTTTTTAAAATTGTGATGGGGTTGGGGGAGGTTAAAAAGTTGCACTATTTCTTGTCGATTAAGAATCTGAGGAGAATTTCAAGATATCTTGATTCGCTCTTGAGTTATCCCGAAAAAACTGGAGAAAAAAACTGAAAAATGCGACTTTCAAGAAAAGTTCATATCTTTTTTGCAATTGATGTTATTTAATTGAAACTGAACTTTTATATTTTTAACAGATTTTTCGATATAATTCAGGAACGAATCAAGATACCGTAGAATTTTCTTCAGATTTTTAATCACCAAGAAATAGTGCAACTTTTCTCTAATTTGACCGACTCGTATCTTTTACCGTTTAGGAGATCCCAATGGCGAGCAGTGAAAAAAAGAACCACCCTGTATACTTCCATTAATTTAGTGCCAAATTAATACTTCACCCTGTATACTTCCTTTATTTAGTGCAAAATTAATTCTTTCTTGTAATACTAGACATAGAAATATCTAAGTCTTCAATTTTCAGGCATTGGTGTCAGGGGTCATTAGGTGCTTTATACAAAACTTTCAAAACGGAAACATTTTCACGACTTGGTGTCTTCAGAAGGCTTGACCTGGCGCGCATCAGACGTTAGTAGAAATTTTTGTCTTACTTCGTTGGAAAATAAAATATTGTATTTTGTATATTGGATTTAATTCGCCTCGCTCCGCTCGACGGACGTCTAAACTTCCATACTCCGTCACATAATGTCGTACTTAAACTCTGTTAATAAAATAAATATCTATTATTTTCAAACGAAAAAAGACAAAATTTTCCAAACCTTTTGTTATAACCAGTTGTGCCATACATTTCACGTGTACTTAAAATTAATTCCAATCAATTCCGCGTCAATTCCATATTAATTCCAAGTAATTCCAACTAGTTCCAACTAATTCCAGCTAATTCCAACTAATTCCTTTAATTCCTTTTAAATGATATACTTATTAATTCCAAATAATTCCTTATTAATTTCGTATCAATTCCAAATAATTCCGTAATAATTCCAGTTAATTCCAATTAATTCCAGCTAATTTCAAACTAATTCCGGCTAATTCCGGCTAATTCCAACTAATTCCATTAATTCCTTTTAAATTCCCTCAATTCCACAATAATTCCGTAATAATTCCATAATTCCGGAGTCAATTCCAAGTCGGATGTACAACTAATTCCACTGGTGATGATCAGCCCCCCAATTAAGTCCATATACCTAAATTATTGACACGATTCACTATCACTAGAAACACCCCACTACACCGAAACACTTGATTTTCACTGCTGACGCGTTTCGAACACAATGTGCTCATTATCAAAGCCGAAGCGTCAGCAGTGAAAATCAATTGTTTCGGTGTAGTTGGGTGTTTCTAGTGATAGTGCATTTTTCCACCGAAGTTGTCCAGTTTTTCCATATTGACACAATTGTTTCCATAGGAAAGAACTGTCACTTAACTTTAAACGGAACCTTTACCGGTTTTTCACAGAATCTGCAAGTAATGCAATTAAGGGAAAGTTGAAAATGCAAAAAAAATATGAAAACATTGCTGCATCGAGAATCGAACCCGCGTATCATGAGATGGATAAAATAAGTTTTATGAAATATCGGCTTTTTAACCTCCCCACTCCACTTCACCATTTAAAAAAAAGGGAGGTTACTGCAATCACTAAAATTTTCGAATTCGAGATAAGACCGGATCTATACGTTTTGAGGTCTCAGGAGCCCAAAAAAGTGGTTTTTAAAATGTGTCTGTATGTATGTACGTACGTACGTGCGTACGTACGTATGTACGTTCGTAAACACGCCACAGCCCAAACTACTCGACCGATTTGGCTGAAATTTGGTACGTGTGCATGTGATAACCCAACTTAGATCTGAAAAGCTTCTGGAGCCAATCGTGCAACCAGAAGCGCCATTTTGGCACATCAACTTTTAAATTTTAAATGTAAACCCCCATTTTTCACGTCACCATAAGAAAGACCTTCAAATTCTGCGTCTAAAAATGTATTCATTCTTAGTGCCCTTTTGACCAACAATTAAAAAAAAATAGATTTTTATCGGACTTTAAAATCGCGGTACAGCCCAAGCCCCTCAACCGATTTGGCTGAAATTTTGCACATGGGGATTGTATTACAAGTCGAAGAGTTGAACAAATTTTGGATTCAATCGGCCCACGGAAAGTGCCGTTTTGGCACACCAATTTCGAAACTTAAAATTATTCTCTCATTCACCCATCAAAAACAACTTTTTGAAAGATTTATTGTTATCATCAGAAAGGTCTTCAAATTCTGGTTTTAAGTGAGATAAAATTTATTCGCATTTAGTACCCTTTGGGTAGAAAAATCGAAATTTTGTAATAACACTGAAACCACGTTATAGCCCAAACTACTGGATCGATTTGTCCGAAATTTGGTACATGGAGGTTAGGTAACCCATTGAAGAGCTGAAAGGCTTTTGGGAGCAATTGGTCCACGGGAAGTGCAATTTAGGCATATCAACTTTAAAACCTTAAAGACAATAAGTCACGGAAATCAAAGACCCATGCGTTGGGGAGGTTCCAGCCGCTTCTCTGCTGCCTTTTTTTTTATCTTTGAAATAGTGTGTTAGTGTAATAAGTGCAGTGGGAATTAAGTGCTAGTGTTCTGTCATAACCTGTGCTCAGAGCTGGGCTACTCAGTATCGAAATGTACTTGAAGTACAGTACTGATTAATTTTGGTACTTAAAGTACCGGTACTTAAGTACTTTGAAAATTCGGTACTGGTACTGGGTATTTCAAGTACTTCCTAAAAGTACTTGATACTGGTACTTGAATAATTTTTTCGAGCGAAGTATTTGTACTTGGTATTTTAAACCATGCGGCATCAAGTACTTAAGTATCGAGGACTTAAGTATCGAGTACTTAAGTATCGAGGACTTAAGTATCGAGTACTTAAGTATCGAGTTCGGTACTGAATCTTTTACTGAAAAATGGGGGGTTTTTAGAATATTTATTAGGTTGGGGCATATCCAAGAACGACTTCACTTTGTTCATTTCTTAGAAGCCTGAAATTCGCAAAACAATACCATCAATCTTATTGAAATGGAGCACTTTTTGCGTGGTGTCGTTATCAGAACTCGAAATTATTACGGGCACGGGGTGCAGACTGCAATCCTGTCACTTTTTCATGTAAATAAGATGGCACATGACATGTTTACAATCACCCTCACCGAAAACGCAGCGGTCTGGACGTCAGTCAAATGTTTTTTTGTAACATGTGCCATCTTATCTACATGAAAAATTGACAGGCAGACGGGAGCAAATGATATTCAGGGCCCCAATTTTTTTTACAAATTTGATATACCTACCGAAATTGTCGCTAGCCCGCTGTCTATCAGAGTATACTCAATAACAAGTAGATACTTGAGTACTATGTCAAGTACTTAAGTCCTGAATGTACCTGAAGTACCTTATTAAATACTCAGTCCCTTATTTTACTTAAGTACTATGTCAAGTACTTAAGTATTTTATGAAGTACTTAAGTACTTCATTAAATACTCAGTCCCTTATTTTACTCAGTACTTTAAAGTATTGGTACTGGTACTGAGTACTTAACGTGTGCGCACTAGTAAAGTACTGGACTGCAATTTTCAAGTACTTCTATCCAGTACTGGTACTTGATACTTGAAGTATATTCAAAATATCAAGTACTTAGTACTTGATACTTAAGTACTTTTTTTCGGTACTTGGCCCAGCTCTGCCTGTGCTTACAGTTATAAACAATACAATGGAGTTCTTGCAATTGCAAACCTAAACCACCCTAAACAGGTCTTTGTTTTTGGTCGCATGACTTCATCTAATAAATAGGAAGGTGATCGATCACAAAAAGTGCAACGGACGGCAGATATTGGGGTCGTATTTTATAGTTTGACATGCATCAATGTCGACCAAGAAGATACCCAGAGTGAACGTGCCGGATTTTTACAAAGCTGATCACACAGTATGAGAAATCCAGCTTGGACATACCCGGGATTAAGAACTTTGATTTACGACCAGTTCCTTGAATGACAGTGTAAATAATTCAGCCATCGAGGTAATAATTTGCCAAGTCTAGAGGTTTACAATATTTCAAGATTAATGTGCCATTGTGCAAAAATTAATAAAAATCTATCATTGTCTTCGTATCCACGATGGCCATATTCGATTTGATAGTTTTGCAACAATTACATTGCTACTCAGGACCCGGTTTTAACTGATTTCAAAGCTTAGGGGGAAGGGACTGAAATCTTCATGTCTCGTACCTATGACAAGACCCAATATACTTTCAGGGGGGAGATACAAATAAATTCTAATTTAGAGAAGATTGAAAAACGGGACTAAAATACTAGATATGACCTATAAGAAGTAAGTACATATACACTGCCTTTGGTAGTGTAGTCGGAGGTTATTTTCTATGAAATTAGGAACTCACCTTTAAGCATCAAATTTAAAATACCTTGCGGAAGAGATATAATATGCAGTTTATGTCCTCTTACGTATAATAAATTTACTGTTGCTATTGTCATTGGCGAATTTCTCGCAGTAAGTCGTTCTGTTTATTGGATTTTAGTCCTAGCGCAGAGGATATGTGTGGGTCACGGCTCAAGGGACAGCAAACTATATCCCGGATCCGGATTATCGGGAACACAATGCGTATAAGTCACAAATAATTGGGATTGATTAAGCGTTCTGGAAACCTGATGCTAACAATGCTAAGGGCTCCGCTGTTTCCCTTTTCAGGGAGCATACAATAATTATTGTTAAGACTTTTCCAGAAAAACTCGAAAATTTAATTTATACAGGGTGAGTCTAGTTGGACAAATCAGTCGCTCTAGCGCTTAAGATATTCAAATTGGAAATTCAATTTTTGGATATGTTGTAGCTGAGATGGTCCCCTACGCATGAGACCCATAAAGAAAGCTCCAGTTTTATTCAAACCGAAATTATTAAATAAAAACGAAGGCCTAAAAAATTCTTTTTCGATATTGTTGAATTTTTTAAGGTTATTTCGTTAGAGAATCATTTTCTCTTTATGGAAACATAATTTTTTGCAGAAAAAAGTTAATAATAACCGAGAGATAAATTATTTAAATAATAAAGATTTTTAATTATTTCCTAAAGAAAGCCACGCATGCCGTGATTTGAACAACTGAAAGGCAGTCTAGCTTATACTGCAGACTGTACCCGGAATGACAAGTGCGTCAGTTGGAAATGTCATTTGCTTTCGTTTGTGGAAAAATCAAAGGAAAATTAATGCAAAACTACGAGTTTTTGCCCTTTACTTTACAGATAATTAGGTAATTTTTATTGCTTGATGGATGTTTTGCTAAATTCGCCGAATACAAGTGTCTCGGGTTGTCACCATGTTTTTTACATTGCCATTGGAGTCGAATGGTTCGACCAAGAAAAGCTATTCTCGTCAGCCAGAAAGCAATTGGCAGTTTATGCTGTTAAATATGGTTATTTTGTTGTTTTATTAAAAATTTAATATTTCTACTGATAATTTTTTCACACTTACGAAATGAAGATTTATCATCGGATGTTGAGGGGTCCAGCAAATGTTGAAGACACTCAACCGTGTTGATATATTGAACAAAGACAAAGAAGCGGTGACCCAAGCGAAACCAAGAAAATTCAACTCGAAGGGTGTAAACTTTAACTTGTCCTAATCGGGCCCCTCCAGTGTGAGAACCCGAGACACTTGTATTCGACGAATTTAGCAAAACATCCATCAAGCAATAAAAATTACCTAATTATCTGTAAAGAAAAGGGCAAAAACCCGTAGTTTTGCATTATTTTTTCACAAACGACCTCAAATGACATTTCCAACTGACATTTGTCGTTGTGGGTACAGTCTGCAGTATAAGCTAGACTGCCTTTCAGTTGTTCAAATCACGGCATGCGTGGCTTTCTTTAGGAAATAATTAAAAATCTTTATTATTTAAATAATTTGTCTCTCGGAGATTATTAACTTATTTCTGCAAAAAATTATGTTTCCATAAAGAGAAAATGATTCTCTAACTAAATAACCTTAAAAAATTCAACAATATCGAAAAAAAAATTTTTAAGCCTTCGTTTTTATTTAATAATTTAGGTTTCAATAAAACTGGAGCTTTCTTTATGGGTCCCATGTGTAGGGGACCATATCAGCTACAACATATCCAAAAATTGAATTTCCAATTTCAATATCTTAAACGCTAGGCGACTGATTTGTCCAACTAGACTCACCCTGTATAGTGGCATGAACGAGGGTTTCAACTTCAACCTAGAACCTAGGTTAGGTACTGCAAGCTTAATCGACGACCTATACAGGGTGAGTCTAGTTGGACAAATCAGTCGCTCTAGCGCTTAAGATATTCAAATTGGAAATTCAATTTTTGGATATGTTGTAGCTGAGATGGTCCCCTACGCATGGGACCCATAAAGAAAGCTCCAGTTTTATTCAAACCGAAATTATTAAATAAAAACGAAGGCCTAAAAAATTCTTTTTCGATATTGTTGAATTTTTTAAGGTTATTTCGTTAGAGAATCATTTTCTCTTTATGGAAACATAATTTTTTGCAGAAAAAAGTTAATAATAACCGAGAGATAAATTATTTAAATAATAAAGATTTTTAATTATGTCCTAAAGAAAGCCACGCATGCCGTGATTTGAACAACTGAAAGGCAGTCTAGCTTATACTGCAGACTGTACCCGGAATGACAAGTGCGTCAGTTGGAAATGTCATTTGCTTTCGTTTGTGGAAAAATCAAAGGAAAAATAATGCAAAACTACGAGTTTTTGCCCTTTACTTTACAGATAATTAGGTAATGTTTATTGCTTGATGGATGTTTTGCTAAATTCGCCGAATACAAGTGTCTCGGGTTGTCACCCGATTGATGTTTTTTGGAGTCGAATGGTTCGACCAAGAAAAGCTATTCTCGTCAGCCAGAAAGCAATTGGCAATAGTTTTCATTATTGGCAATAGTTTACATTGCTGTCATGCTGTCAAATATGGTGATTTTGTTGTTTTATTAAAAATTTAATATTTCTGCTGACAATTTTTTCACACTTACGAAATGAAGATTTATCATCGGATGTTGAGGGGTCCAGCAAATGTTGAAGACACTCAACGTGTTGATATAATGAACAAAGACAAAGAAGCGGTGAGCCAAGCGAAACCAAGAAAATTCAACTCGAAGGGTGTAAACTTTAACTTGTCCTAATCGGGCCCCTCCAGTGTGAGAACCCGAGACACTTGTATTCGACGAATTTAGCAAAACATCCATCAAGCAATAAAAATTACCTAATTATCTGTAAAGAAAAGGGCAAAAACCCGTAGTTTTTCATAATTTTTTAACAAACGACCTCAAATGACATTTCCAACTGACACTTGTCGTTCTGGGTACAGTCTGCAGTATAAGCTAGACTGCCTTTCAGTTGTTCAAATCACGGCATGCGTGGCTTTCTTTAGGAAATAATTAAAATTCTTTATTATTTAAATAATTTGTCTCTCTGAGATTATTAACTTATTTCTACAAAAAATTTTGTTTCCATAAAGAGAAAATGATTCTCTAACTAAATAACCTTAAAAAATTCAACAATATCGAAAAAAAAATTTTTAAGCCTTCGTTTTTATTTAATAATTTCGGTTTGAATAAAACTGGAGCTTTCTTTATGGGTCCCATGTGTAGGGGACCATATCAGCTACAACATATCCAAAAATTGAATTTCCAATTTCAATATTTTAAACGCTAGGCGACTGATTTGTCCAACTAGACTCACCCTGTATGTTTATGGAACGGAACGGATCACCCCTAATCTCGACCGTAATATTTCTGTCAAACCGGGTCCAAAAGCTCCGTAAAAGATTAAGGAGAATCGGTGAAAAGTATTCTAAATCAAGTATTATCGTAGTGTGTTCCCAAGGAAGGCAAAATGCAATCCACCACAATGTGGATGTTTTTACACGACTATCCACTTTAGCCTGCGCTGGTATTATGCAAATAACAGACATTAATGCAAATGTCTCGTCCTTCTCCTCAACTACCTACAGGATATTTTTAAAAAATGATACAAACACAAAATAAAATGAAATCAGTTATTTTTACATACGATAAAAAGTACGTATATTCATTAAAACTGCGCTTTAAGTGAATCACCCAACCCAGCTTCCATTTTTAGTGTCGAGACATTTTTAGGCTTTTAAGCAGAAATGGGCCCCAAAAATGTGTGTGGAGTTAAAATCCAAAATTATCACAATAAGGTATACAGGGTGTTACCAGCTTCAATGTCTCACTATTTGTGACTTCCATATCCACTACAAGAGGGCGATGACAGCTGTCATTTAGCTTCAGAGGATAAGCAAACATAACCCCTGTACCTGTATTGACCAATGCAATTTTATGTCTGTTTAGAAGCGTTTTTCTAAGATTGTATTTATAGGCGGATTGAAAGTATGCGAAGTGCTCAGGATCATTCTCTGCCTCTTCCTAATTAGCTTTCTAGTAACAAGTCATTTTTACGCACAATTTCACAGAAAACTTGCTTCTTAAGGTCCCATTCCACGTTGCAATTATTTGCTGTTTTCTTGCGATATATCGCAATTTCTGGCGGATTCCAGTAAATATTGATGGATTCCCCAAGAAATTCATCAAAACTGTCCAGAATTTGGGATAAATCGGCAAGAAATTGAGTACTTAACCTTCATGGACCATGGACCTTAACCGAAGTCATCAGGTGTTTTTTTAATATTAAATCGATATTTTCTATTTTAACAGTGTGTGCATGGACAACATATCTTGTCCAATGTGCTAGTAAAGTGAATGGAACTGCATAAAAGCGCTAGGCGGTGATCGATCGATGTCTTGGATTTAGATTGAGATTTTTCCGTATTAGCCCATTGAGTTTGCCAGAGATTCTTACATCAGAAGCCTCAAAGCCACAAGGCGGTTGCTAGTGAGCAATAAGCCACTTGGAACCCCTTTTAACCTCCCCACAACCATATAAAAATGGGAGGTTATTGCAATCACTCCAAAATTCGTCATTGAGATAACACCAGATCTTTACGTTTCAAGGTCCCAGGATCACAAAAAAGTGGTTTTTAAAAAATGTCTGTGTGTATGTACGTATGTACCTATGTATGTATGTATGTGAGCACGATTTCTCGGAAACTACCGAACGGATTTTAATGAAATTTGGCATGGAGGTTCGCGTTGGCCTTCCGGTGAGCTCAGTTAATTTTGTTGCGAATCCGGAGACGCCAAGTGCCTTTTTGGCACACCAACTATGAAATTTGACCGATGAACACTAATTTTTCTTATCAGTACATGAAAGGTCTTGAAATTCTGTATCTGAAAGTGTATTCACACTTAGCGCCTTTTTGGCATAAAATCGAAAAATTCGAAGTTTCGAGGAAACAATAAATAACACGGTACAGCCCAAATTGCTGGATCGATTTGGCTGAAATTTGGTAGGTAGAGATACCGTTACCCGCCGAAGAGCTGATTTAACTTTGGTGACGATCGGCGAACGGCAAGTGCCATTTTGGCATATCAACTTTGAAATTTTAATAATGAACTCATATTTTCTTTATCAGCACATGAAAAGTCTTCAAATTTTGTTTTCAAAATTGTATTCAATCTTAGTGCCCTTTTGGTAAATGATCGTAAAATTTAGAAAAATCACAGAAAACACCTTAGGCTTGGTGGAGTAAATAGTAAAATTTACTTGATATTGGTGATTGGATCATTCACCAAGTGGGGAGGTTCCAGCCGCTTCCGTAGCTGCCCTTTTTTTTAAATCCAGATTATTTAAAGGAATTGTAAAGTGTGTAAAAACTAACATCAGATCAGTTTGAGCGAGTTGTTGATGAAGATGGGTGTTAACGTATCAAATTGTAAACTGGGGATAATAATTTTTAGTTTAAGTTGAAGGGTCTTCTTTTCTTCCTTAACTGTAGAAGATTTATCAGTGTCTGATGATGGTAGCATGATTTTTCAACATGGCTTTAATGATTATACCATATACTCACAATGTAATACCTAAGTCCCTATGAAAATGGTCGAATTAATAATTGATTAGGTATATCCAGTGTTTAATTTTTAGGGGAATATTATAAAGTGCTAGAAATTTACATTCTGGCGAGTATGTTTGTTGTAATTATAACAAGATAGTAAGATACCCCACAGTTTAAAATTACCCAACAGTTTTCTGTACAAATCTGGTAACCGTATCTTTTTCTAAATCGGATTAAATATTTACTTTTAGTATATTTTGACCTCCCCAACTCCCACAATTTAAAAAAATGGTTACTGCAATCGAATTCGAGATAAGACCGAATCTATACGTTTTTAGGTCTCAGCAACCCAAAAAAGTCGATCAAAAAATTCAGAAAAATCGAGTCGCCAAAAACACCAAATATTTACGTTTTGGGATACTGGGAACTCAAAAAGTTGGATTTTGAATTTTCTGTACCTATGTCTGTCTGTGAACACGCTACAGCAATACTGCTGGGCCGATCTGGCTGAAACGTGGACATCTTATAGATCTGGGAAGAGATGAAACGGTTTTGAGCCAAATCGGCCGAAAGGAATTACGATTTTGGCACTTCTACTTTAGTTTAAATTAAAACCCCCATTTTTCACATCACCAAATGAAATCTCTTCAAATTCTGCTTCTAAAAATGTATTCACACTTGGTGCCCTTTTGGCCAAAAAATGGGGCCGTGAAAAAAACCTATGCTTTACTGTATATTTTTATTACCGGATTTGAAAACCCTAGTGTAATTTTTCGAAAAATGTCATTTTAGTGGCAACAAGGCCCTTTTTAACCTCCCCAACTCCATCACAATTTTAAAAAAATGGGAGGTTACTGCAATCACTAAAATTTTCGAATTTGAGATAGCACCAGATCTTCACGTTTTGAGGTCTCAGGAACCCAAAAAAGGGGTTTTTAAAATGTGTCTGTGTGTATGTACGTACGTACGTACGTTCGTTTGTAATCACGCCACAGCCAAAACTACTAGACCGATTTGGCTGAAATTTGGAGCATAGGCATCTCGTAACCTAACTTAGATCTGAAAAGCTTTTGGAGCCAATCGTGCAAGCGGAAATGCCATTTTGGCACATCAACTTTTAAATTTTAAATGCAAACCCCCATTTTTCACGTCACCATAAGGAAGACCTTCAAATTCTGCTTCTAAAAGTGTATTCATTCTTAGTGCCCTTTTGACCAAAAATAAAAAAAAAATTGATTTTTATCGGACTTTAAAATCGCGGTACAGCCCAAGCCCCTGAACCGATTTGGCCGAAATTTTGCACATGGGGATTGTATTACACGTCGAAGAGCTGAACAAATTTTGAATTCAATCGACTCACGGAAAGTGCCGTTTTGGCATACCAATTTCCAAATTTAAAATTATTCTCTCATTTGACCATTAAAAACAGGTTTTTGAAAGATTTATTGTCACCATCAGAAAGGTCTTCAAATTCTGGTTTTAAATAGGAGAAAATTAATTCGCATTTAGCGCTGTTTGGTTCAAAAAAGCGAAATTTTATAATAACAGTAATAATACATTATAGCCCAAATTACTGAATCGATTTTGCTGAAATTTGGTACATGGAGGTTGGGTGACCCGTTGAAGACCTGAAAGGCTTTTGAAAGCAATTGGTCCACGGGAAGTCCCATTTAAGCATATCAACTTAAAATTTTAAATACAAGACCTCCTTCTTTATGTCGCCATTAGAAAGGCGATAAAATTCTGGTTCTAAAAATGTGTTCACAGTTTCTGCCATTTCAGTGGAAAATAGAGAAAAAAATCTTTCTCATTAAAAGGGAGCGGGCTGACAGTGGATGACATAAAGTGGCAGTTATTGTCAAAAAGGTGGCAAAAGATTAACCTTAAAAGGAACATATTGTCAAACGTGATGGGTGATGTCCGAGGTGACGTCGGTATTTGTCAGAGAATTGCGAAATTAGTCAAGGATTAAAAAAATTCTGTTGAATTGACTACTATCTACACAGAATATAAAGATCCACGCGATGGGGAGGTTCCAGCCGCTTCTCTGCTGCATTTTTTTTGAATTTATTTCACAAAAAAGCATATTCTTACTATGGGATTCGATAGCTTTGTACTGCTGGATCAAGAACCTTAGTGCAATTTTTTCGAAAATTTTCATTTTGAATTTCTCTTAGCAAAAGGGGTATACGTATAATATTATCGAAAAATGTCATTTTAGGGGTAAAAAACAGGCCGGGCACCAGTGCGCAACATAGCATCAGCGGTCGACAATATTATAATTTGTCTGTACCTATTATGTACGTACGTTCGTTCGTTCGTTTGTAAACACGTTACAGCCCAAATTACTGGACCGATTTGGCTGTAAATTAGTATATAGGCATTTCATGACCCATAATAGTGCTTTGGCGCACCTTGTGCAACAGAAAGTGCCACATTCGCACTTCAAAAATTTTAAATGCGAACCCCAATTTTTGAAAGGCCTTGAAGATCTGCTTCCAAAAACGTATTACCTGTTCAAGAGTTGAGAGGTTTTTGGAGGCAATCGGCCCACGGCAAGTGTGATTTTGGAGCGTACATTTTCGAAGGTTGAAACAGACCGTAATTTAACCCGCTTTTATTTTTATTCGAAATTTTATGTCAGATTGAAGAGTTTTACAAATTTTGGTTCAAAATAAAGGAAATATATTCCACGGCGGGAAGTGCTATTCTGGCTCATCTATACTATAAAATTTTAAATGCAATCGCTGCCTAAAATAATGAAAGTTGAATAAAGCGGAAGTTGGGCAAAAATTAAAGTTATAAAAGGAATGTATACACAAAAGACGTTGAAAATTCTTTCTATTATCTTCAAAGAGACAGTCGTTTATCAGCAAAATGTGTATAGGAAACATTTTTGCACTCTTCGCTCACCACTAGACCCGACCTGTAAAACTTGAGTCTCATTGTGCCATTGTCTAGCAAATTTCCTCTCTGCATAAAAATTATGCTCACTTCCGACTAAAATAATAGCTGGCGAAAAGTGTTGGACGACCTGCTTGAATAAAATTAAAATACATAATTTGTAATGTAAAAGAAACCTTTAAAAAGTTACCTAGTGGACATATTACACGTGTGTTGCCTTTATAGAAACAAAACAAATATAACAAAACTAGGAAGTAAATGCTTAGAAAAGGGATGTAAGATTGGAATAATGTGCACTCAAAATGTCCATACCAAATATATATCATAACCTACGATGGTTTACGTTGCATCGCAAATAGCCCAATACATCATTAGTCAAATTAATAAATCTTTGCAATCCCAAAATTTGAACCTCACCGAAAGAGGACTATTCTTTTTCTATTTATGGGGTGTAATAAACGTATTTTATTTGTGGCCGGTATAGAATAATCCTATTCATTTTGTAAAGGACGAAGCCTGACTCTATTTCGCACTACCCGGTCATTGTATTTTTCTTATCGCGATACGTCTTCTCTGCCTTAGCCCTTGTCACCACCTAACGTAATAAATTTACTGCCTGAATGCCTTCCTCCGCCTGGAAACTCTTTCTATACACACGGATCCTTTAGTGAGAATTTACAGAGCCTTGCGTCCTCCTACTTTACGCTACATCTCGCACCACTGGCCTTATTAATCTTTCACTTAGCCATCCTAAAAAGATTCCCCAATAATTTCCTGAATAACAGTCCTCCAAATCTCCACTCGCGTCCAGGCCTTTATAATCAATTTTGTTGTAGAAGCAAACCTGCTCTAATTTTTAAATTTTTATTGTAGGTATGAATGATGTGCATTAAAAGGCACCATCAAGCGATGTGTTATTGTGTGTATCTGGAGATGTTGATCACGTTGATGGGTGTACGTAAGTGCTAGATTTACTGGTGGAATCTGATGGAGATTTTATCAATCTTTATCACAAGGTGTGTCAAAAAAAAACGAATTGTTGAAAAATTGTTTTACAATATTTAAAAACTGTGGATTGGGATGAAAAACCTGAGAAGATCCTTTGCATCGTTTGCAGTACAAAATAAACAAAAAGCCACAAAAACTTGCGAAGTCGAATTAGCACTCCAGGGGGTTGAAATATATTAGAGGGGATAGATGAGGGGACTAAGACAATGAAAATTTATTGCAGTTAAGTAGAAATGCTAAAAGTAATGCGGAGAATAAGACAATATTGCAAATTAAAGTTTTGGAGGGTTTGAAATATTGTGAAAAACGTTGAAAATTTATAAAGGAAGATAAAATTCAAATTAGTAAATGGTAGACTTTTGGAAGGGTTGAATACTTATTACTTAAACGCCCCGAGCCGTAACCTTTTTATTCATTCTCCGATTTGATAGAATCAAAAACCATTTGAAACTGTTCAGCAAATACTACGAAATGATTTTGGAAGCAATTTTTTTAAACATCGATTTTAACCTCAAACGGTAGTGTGCATTTTTATTTCAAATCTTTTTTAGTCCCATCATCCCCATTACAAGATTTTTTCTGAATTCAACAAGTTGACTTTGCCTTAAAAAAAATTGATAAAATTTCTCTCGGAACGCGAGTTGACCTTGCAATTCAATTGAATTGCAAAATTTTAAAGTGTTCCGTGAAAGGCAATCTAGTACAGTTTCATTTGGTTTTTATTTCTTCAAATCGGAAAATAAATAAGCAAGTTGGAGCGTTTTTCGAGTGACGAAACCAATGAGTTCAATTTATTACCTACCGAAGGAAAACGAAATTACGCGAATTTTGCAAAAATAACATGCTCTAAAGAAAGTTGTATTTTAAATTTCACCACCCTCATTCAATGCGTTGAAAACCCTCATGATTTCACTCATTTATGATTTACATGGATGAGTTTCTACGGTGTTATATAACTAAGGTATTTATTCTTATTAATAGTCTTCTTAAATAAATCAATAGGATTTCAGAAGAAATAAATAAAATCTTTTTATCTGCTTGTAAAGCGTTAGGGGTTGTTGGTATAGCCTATGGGTTGGTTTTAGGTTGAGACCTCATAAGATCCTTCGAAATCTATTGAACCCAGTAATTTTATAAAACCATTTATTTTAAAGAATTTCCAGTTTCAACCCTTAAATTTCATCCTCCTTGGTAGATCTTAGTGAAAATTAGTTCATCTTCCTAAAGTGGCATTGGAAATTACCTATTAACACGCCAAATTCTGTATTGTTGAGTAGTTTTTAATTCTAGTATTTTTCTGCTTCTGCACGTTAGGGGTTGTAGCCCCTTTAAGGGCGGTTTTTCGTAAAATATCGAATGACGCCAATTTCGACCACTTGCAACTCCTAATTTCCACCCCCTCTTTCCGATTTTACGAAAAAAGCATCCCCCGCCAGATGTCATCAAAATATGTGTGTACGTCTGGTTTCAAATGGCTGCGTGCAACCCTTGCGGAGTTTTCATATTTTTTGACATCCCCTCACCTCCAACAGATTTGAAGGTCGAACGTGCATACTTACCAAGTTTCAGTAGGATACCTTCACTACTTACTCGAGTTATTGCAATTAGGTAATATTTTTCCTGTTTTTTACCCCTTACTTCCACCCCCTTGCTCCGATATGGTCCAAAAGAAATCCCTGCCTTACTTTGGAAACAAAGCTGCATACGAAGCCCGGCGATATCTCAATCCTTTCTCAAGTTATCACTCGGATAGAGGAAACGAGCGAGTGGCTGAGCGAGCGATCGAACAATCATTATGCGTTGACACTAAAACTTAAGTAAAGGATATTGACTTCTGATCCTAATGTAGGCAAAAGGTTGAAAGTTCCGTTGTATATTCTTATCGTTTAGGTGGGGGTGAGCGCCTTACGACGCAGCTGAGGTCGTGATGTATCAGCCGCATACATCTCCGTAATGGAGAATGAACCACTTTCGCGTCGACTACCCGCTGACTGCGCTCTTTTAGCCGTGTCGAGCCGATCGCATCAAAATACGATCGTACTAAGGCTACGTGGCTAAAAATAATTTTATTTTAACACCTCTCAAGGCCGGTTTTTCCATCTCATGTTAAATTTAACATGAAGTTATTTCCATAGAAACAATTGTCACAATGGAAACTAGGGTGGCAAACCTCATGCTAAAGTTAACATGAGATGGAAAAACCGGCCTTTCCTAATAGTTCCCCTTGCAACTTTCTATATTAGCTTTTTAATTGTACAGATTTTATTTCAAGGCGCGGCCGTTTACAGTAACGTATGTGGAATCGGACCTATAGGTACTTTTTTTACTCCATAAAAGAAGACTCCAACTCCAAGTCCCCCCTTTCCATCGACAATTTTTAACCTCTCAGTCTCCACATCCCTGATGTTACTTCAAAAATCAAAAATAGGAATACAAAGTCTTCATCGAATCTTCCCATGCCATGGTCCCTTACAGAATCCGTGTCACCTTGATTTCCAGAATAAGGGGCTGATTTCAAGTTGGTTTATGTCATGACGTAACGACATAAGTCTGATCTTACTGATTTCTGCAGTCGTCTGCTGCATTACGTCTCATTATCGAGGACTTTCCATCAAAATGACTTGAGACTTGAGTTTGATTGGACAATGTGACCATTGTTTACGTTATTTTCTTGGAGACATCTGGAGAGATCAATGTTTTCTTGAGATTTGTCAACATTTTAAGCAAGTTATGGTTGGGATTTGCATTCATGTGAATTGACTTGTGAAAAAAATTGACAGCAAAATTGGTATCTCCAAGGGAACAAAACAAAGTAAGCAATGGTCACATTCTCCAATCAGTTCTTTCAAGTCTCAATTCATTTCATGTTAACTAAAGTCAATCAAGTTACAGCATGCCGAATGCTACATTTCTCTCAATTATTGATTTCAATATTGATTAGTCAACAAACTACAGAATTGGACTGAATGTGTAGCTATTACTTGAAAATATTACGAAATACCTCGAAACTAAACCAAATTTACGCGGCGCCTACATTCCACCGCAGCATCACTGCCTAGTTGATTTAATTTGCATAGTTACTTGCAATAATTATTCATAATTAGAGAATTTATTACATTGACAATACACTACAATCTACAAAAAAACATGTGTGCAATAATTATGGGGTCTGTTTAACGTGGCGAAATGTTACGAGTATAATTTAATTAAAGCGTTTGCGAATAAGCGTTAATTATAAAGACAAGGCTTCTATTGTCACATTAATTTAACTTTTAAATTATGCAATTTCGAAACGTTCATTTTAGGGAAGCCGACTTTCGTTGAAGGGACATTATTAACCCTAAGGATTCAGATGGAAACAAAAAATATAATTGTATTCGTATAGCCATTAGCGAATGCAAACTTCTATAATATGTCATTTCATTTCAAAATGGCAAGGATACATTTTAAACATATTATATCCATTATGCCCATCACATTCTGCAAGTGATTATAAAGGAATAAATTGACTGTACGCATACTGTGAATGGTTAAATAGATACGTAAATTTTTGTTGTTTGCAACAGCGTGTTACAGAAAAAAGGCTAAGTTCTACTTTAAGCTAAAGAAGAAACGGTTTTGTGAGCGGAAATTTAAAACCTTTTACTTATATAATGTTGATTTGTTCCGCTTGAATACAGGGCAAAAAGTGGAAAAGTCTCTAAGACTCAATCTATATAAAGCGTTTTCCGACTGTAAACAATTTGAGAGAAATGACAATAAATCGCTTTCAATGGCTAATCTACAAAAGAGGGACTCGTATTACAAAACATTTTATTCATTCTCGTAGTTACGGAATCTCTTTTGAAAAATCGACTGTCTCGTAGCTAAGGTAGATGCCATCTTTGTTTTTACGAGCAAGTTACATTTATCACCCTTCTATAAAGAATTGCTAGTTGCCAACAAGACGAGGAAAGTCCATTTACCAAAACACTTCTTTAAATACTGTCTAGTTGGCCATCATTAGGAAGTACTTTATTGAGATTAATGCAACCAATTTCTGTTTATCCCAACAGATTCATTTTTTAACTTTTACACTTTAGCGCAGCCAGATCAAAAACCTTAGTGGAATTTTTTCGAAAAATGTCATTTTCCGGGTGAAAAACATTTTCATTTCAATTTTTTGTGCTGTTTTGTATTTGCCGCATCCTCAACCGTATGGTTCGGATGGCGCAGTGCCGGAGCTAGGGCGTGGCGAAGGTGGCATTTGCCACGGGCGCACGAGGTGTAGGGGCGCCAAAAATTAAATTTTTGAATTTGTCTTGCGTAAGGTGTCGCTTAAGATAGTAGAACCTTAATTTTTTTTTCTGCTTATCAGCGATTATATATATTATATATATAGGGGCGGCGCGGTAGTGGTTACCAGTAAACCTGCTATACAGGGTGTTTTGCAACCGCGTGTAAGTTTTTTAACATTAGATTGCCCATCAAAAATGGTGACGATTGGCACAAAATTGTTTAGGTCGAAATCGTCTCCTAAGGAAGTTAGGGCTTTACCATAGGGTGCAGTTTTTCTTATTTGGATATCTCTAAAACCACTCATTAAATAAAAAAAACAAGAATAGTAAAAGTTGCAGTTTAAGCTGCTCTTTACAACAGGCACCACCATTTTTAAAATGCGTGACCTTGAAAGATTTTCCAGTTACCTCAGGTACGGATATCTCTAAAACCACGCATTAAATAAAAAAATACCAAGTATAGTAAAAGTTGCAGTTTGAATTGCCCTTTCTAACGGACACCACCATTTTTAAAACGCGTGACCTTCACACATTTTCCGGAAGAAAAATGTCAAAGGTGTCTCCGTTTTCTGGGGATCCCGTGGTCATAATCCAACAAAATTCCCCATGTAGATGTATATTCACTGGCTACCAGTGTCCACCAAATTTCATTCAAATCCGTTAATCCGTTCCTGAGATAACTAAGAAAAACTGCTCCCTATGACTGACTTTAAAGCTCTATAACTTCCTTAGGAGACGACTTCGACCTAAACAATTTTGTGCCAATCGTTACCATTTTCGATGGGCAATCTGAGGTTAAAAAACTTACACGCGGTTGCAAAACACCCTGTATTTACAAATTCTGTGAAAAAGTTCCGTCTCCGAGATTGCCATTTTTTTTATATAAGTAGGTATCAGTGTTTATTTTCTTAAAGGAAAACGACCAAGTTCTAGCAAGTTTTTACGTGATGGCTAAAGTTTCATGGAATTGACATTTTAATAATTTTCTTTAAAAATGTATAAAATTGAAGTATAGCTTGACTTTATATCAGTACTTACCTATTATAATCAAATGATTTTTTTGCCGAACTGATGATGACGCTGATTTTCAATTTTATGACCTCAAAATAATATCATTGTAATAGCTTTTCAAGAAAGAAAACCAGAAAAAAAGTAAAATTCTAGATAGAACAACAACAAAATGAATGGAAATAATTCATGATCGACAAATGATGACCAAAAGACAAAAGGAAGGAATTGTGATGATTATACAAAAGGCTCTTCAGTATATTATAAAAAAATGGCAGTCTCCGAGACGGTAGAAACTTCTAGTGTCTCACGAAATTTGTAAATTGTTGTTGTTGAATTGAACGTGTCGAAGAATTATCAATCGGAGAGAGATGCACATCGCTGTCCGAACCAGGCGGACCAGGATGGAATGCGGTAAATACAAAATACAGCACACAAAAAATAAAATGTCCTTTTTTCTAAAAAAAACTCAAAAATCTGAAACGCACTGCAATAATGGTCGTCTTCGTCATTTTATTCTAAAAAGTGGGGAGCTACGGAAGCGGCTAGAACCTCACCACTTTGGAGAATGACCCAATCCTATCACCAATAAATTTCAATCCATAGTCTTTTAATTACATTTTTGGAAACAGAATTTGAAGACCTTTCATGTGCTGATAAAACGAATGGTACTTAGTCATATATTTCACATTTCATAGATAAAATGCCAAAAAGACATTTGTTATTGGCCGATTGCCACCAAAATTAAGTAAAATTTTCCTACTTGCTTTACATAAATTTTAGTTCGCCAACTTTTTAAAGCTGTTTAGTAAATCGAGGCCCATAGGGCCGAGGTTTCCTAAGCACTCGAGATCACAAAAATAAACTACATTCCGAGGTGCGTACAGTATTTTTTGCAATACCTGAGATAGGAAGAGAAAAATACTGCACATACCTTGCAATGTAAGTAAGTAACACTTACAGCTCATGGACTGTAAGCAAATATTGCAACCCTGATGTGCGTAAGCATAGAAACCATGTTCTTTTTCTATGTGACTTAAGATGCAACATTGAGTAAATATGCTGGTAATGTATTGTAAGATCTACTTACTCTCAGTGAATTTTGACACTAATGGAGAACTTACAGTGCAGTATTGCTAAAAAATAATAATAAAAAAAATGCAGCAGAGAAGCGGCTGGAACCTCCCCATCGCGTGGATCTTTGTATTCTGTGTAGATAGTAGTCAATTCAACAGATTTTTTTTTATCCTTATCGTCTGACGTCTGTGACTAATTTCGCAATTTTCTGACAAATACCGACATCACCTCGTACATCACCCATCACATTTGACAATATGTTCCTTTTAAGGTTAATCTTTTGCCAACTTTTTGACAATAACTGCCACTTTATGTCATCCACTGTCAGCCTGCTCCCTTTTAATGAGAAAGAATTTTTTCAATATTTTCCACTGAAATGGCAGAAACTGTGAATACATTTTTAGAACCAGAATTTGATCGTCTTTCTAATGGCGACATAAAAAAGAGGCCTTGTATTTAAAATTTTAAGTTGATATGCTTAAATGGCAGTTCGCGTGGGCCAATTGCTCCCAAAAGCCTTTCAGGTCTTCAACGGGTCACCTAATCTCCATGTACCAAATTTCAGCCAAATCGATTCAGTAATTTGGGCTATAATGTGTTTTTACTGTTATTATAAAATTTCGATTTTTTGAACCAAACAGCGCTAAATGCGAATTAATTTTGTCCTATTTAAAACCAAGATTTGAAGACCCTTCTGATGGTGACAATAAATCTTTCAAAAACTTGTTTTTAATGGTTTAATGATTGAATAATTTTAAATTTGGAAATTGGTGTGCCAAAAGGACACTTTCCGTGAGTCGATGGAATTCAAAATTTGTTCAGCTTTTCGAGGTGTAATACAATCCCTATGTGCAAAATTTCAGCCAAATCGATTCAGGGGCTTGGGCTGTACCGCGATTTTAAAGTTTGATAAAAATCAATTTTTTTTTAAATTTTTGGTCAAAAGGGCACTAAGAATGAATACATTTTTAGAAGCAGAATTTGAAGGTCTTTCTTATGGTGACGTGAAAAATGGGGGTTTGCATTTAAAATTTAAAAGTTGATGTGCCAAAATGGCATTTCCGGTTGCACGATTGGCTCCAAAAGCTTTTCAGATCTAAGTTGGGTTATGAGATGCCTACGTACCAAATTGCAGCCAAATCGGCCCAGTAGTTTTGGCTGTGGCGTGTTTACAAACGTACGTACGAACGTACGAACGTACGTACGAACATACACACAGACACATTTTATAAACCACTTTTCTGGGTTCCTGAGACCTCAAAACGTGGAGATCTGGTGCTATCTCAAATTCGAAAATTTTAGTGATTGCAGTAACCTCCCATTTTTTTAAAATTGTGATGGGGTTGGGGAGGTTAAAAGTCAAAAATTTTGACACTTATTATCCTCTTTCCACGCTCCGTTGTTGGGCCATTTGAAATTTTTGAAGTTGTGGGTGGTGAGGTTTTGGGGCAGCGTTTTCAAATCTTGCCAAGCACAGATTGAAATGAGCATACCGTACTGGATTTCCATATTTCGTACTTCGTTTCCCTTCCGAGATATTTAGGGTTGATAGTTTTCAACTTGTATAATATACTTTTTTGCACTTCCGGGACTGAAGTAGCACTTTTATGCACTCTTCTGCTTGACTGAAGTGGGTCATTCACTCCCTAAGGACTGAAGTGCCATTGCTAGGTAATTTTATAAAGAGTCCATTGATTCTTGCATTGACTGATTAAACTCCGTCAAAAGTGACATTTTAACATTTTTCGACTATTTTGGGTTCAAATTGAATGGGAGTGCAAAAAATAGCTTATATACCACAGGACTGAAGTGACATTCGAATCCCTTTCGTGATTACTTTCACACTCGGGATTAAATGATGTAATGATGCACTTTAGTCCTTTGATATATAATATACTATTATCCACAGGTGTTGCAGAATGGACTCATTATACAATGGGTGAGAGATTTTTTCGCTTGGATAAAGAAAGCAGTTTTCTATTCGTGTGTAATGATTATTGCTCCCTCGGATGATTTATGACACTCACTCACCATTTATGGCTCATCCTCTGGAGCAATAAAATTTATTACACACTCATTGAATAATTCCTATACTACTGATCTATAGGACATTACGATACTCATTATGTTACCTACTTAAGAATAACATTTAATTATAGCTTTATAGGTAGGTATATCAGGGACCAGGGTCTAAGACTAGGTTCACTCCACTCATGTATTTCTGTTGGGTAGGCGTGTTTTGTTATTAGAAGCTTGACCGTGGGCTGTTAATTGTTGTGGCGGCCGGACTACGGCACAATTGTAGTGTAATTAGATTCATGAGAAGACAATGTATTTGGCATCCGTTATGATAACCGAATGAAATATTGCCACCCTTGTTCTAGATTAGTAGCACCACACCGGACCATCAACCTTATCCTGTTGTACTTATTTTTGCGGTGCAATCTGGCTAGGAAAATGCAGAACTTTTCTTGGTCGACGTAATTATAGTAGTAGAGTAGAACGAAGGCGCAAAAGATAAGTTATTGCATCGTAAAACACAGCTCGAATTGAATTAAAAATTCAGGGGTTGGCCGCTTTCTATAAAGTAATGATTTCATTCCTCTACAGTTTACGAGAAAAATGAAACTGAATGTATTGCTCCGTCCAAAATGGCGATATTAAGAAACGTGAATGCATAATTAGATGTTATTGTTGTGTCTTTTGAACATCTGAGGCTCGGGAAGAGACGAATAAGGCAGTTGTGCTAGTTGGGCTGTAATAAGATAGCGTCATTAGTCATGATGGACGCGCTTCGTTTTTGCATGTGACGTCCCACAGCCTTGTTTATCTAACGATGATGTGTGATTGATGCTTCCCTTTGGCTTTTGTCGGTACACGACCGATAATGATATCGTCGATAGACATATCATGTAACCTGCTCTGGTTGCTCGTATTTTACCTCATGTTATGTTGTAGCAAGCATCGTTCAACATCAAGTTAAACCAATTCATATTTTTGTCACTTTTAGTGAAACCATAACGAAGAAAAAAAGAGGAAAAATTGTTTTTAGAAAAGCAGTTTTGGCACTAAGCTGTAGTTAGTATTGATTTGATCTCGTAGTAGAGTTAGGTACCGTGCCGTGGTATTTGAGCGCCTGGAGCAGATTTTACCGAGAAAGTGAACCGAAAAGGCGCCGCTGTCGAATTTTTTATAAATGTCAAAGTCAAATATGGTCAAATCTATGCACGAAAAGTATACTTTTTTGTTACAGATACAGTATAAAAGTGTATTTACACTAAATAATTCGTCTTATGATTTTCGCTTTGATAAATAATTTGTGTTTACACTGCTATTGCAGTTGACTCTACTGGCAAAAATGTGTGTCGTACACTCGTACATAACCTAAAACGACCTAAAACCATCTAAAATGCAGTACATTGTGAATTTCTGGAGTCAAGGTAAGTTATTTGTTTCAAATGCATTTTTGCTAGCTTGTTAATGTGTAAAATTTTGTATATAGGTAGAACACGCTTCAATGAAAAAAGAAGTCATAACAGGGTTGCCTCAGCACATACCAGGGGAAACAAATCTGTGAGAGATGGCAGGCGATTCAAGAAAATCATGTGAATTATCATGGATGGCGAAATAGACACCGTCCTGTTCCCTAATTTTCATAATATTTTGCTATTATTGATGCTTTGATTTACTTATGACTGGAGTAACAGCAAAAATAATGTAGTTTAAACACAAAAATATTACCTTATGACTTTTCATTTGACAAATCACATAGTCCACTATCACTAGAAACACCCCGCTACACCGAAATCTGGTCATTATCAAAGCCGAAGCTAAACAACCTATCTGTCAGAAAACTGAAATATTTATAGGCCCACCCGCGTAGCTCCACCTCTCGGCTGTGAAAATTAGACCAATCACAGGTCGAGAAATGGTAACGCATGGGTGAACACGTATAAATAGAACAAGTCCTCCCTACAGTAGCGTAAATAGAGATGAATATGCGATCGGGCCTGTATCAGCGTTCATAAGCCTATCTCTAGGCTTATAAATTACGATACTTTCCATTGCATCTAGCATCTGCACCTTGTTAACGCTACAAACTAACTTAATATTATCACTTATTCTATGGTCATTGGGGAAAGCATGTAGGGTAACACTGGATTTATCAGTTCTGCCATATTTAAGGTGTGATACACCATTCGGAAGATATAAAAAAATAGTTTCAAAATGAAGATTTTTGGCGTCTTATAACATCAAGAGGAATCACAATCGACCAATAATTTTTACACCAAACCTCATCATTTGAACAGTAAGATTCTGTGGTATAAAGGATGTAGTGCCTTTCATACTTTCAGAATTAACAGCCTCTGAATACAAATACTGTAGTCCTTGGACAACGTAGTGCATCGATATATCACCCCAGATGTAGACTCTGATATAATATTGACACGTCAAAAAGGAATTATGCTTAATGGCATTGTGCTTAACGCTTAATTAATGTTAGCAATACACATAGTGGAGATATTCCACTTGGACTTTTCTTATCTCACGCTCTGACATAGGTATACGTAGCTCATGATGGCAACGATAACGACAGAAGAAAACAATGATAGGTACTGAATAAAAACGAGAATGTTATTCTTTCCTATGTACATATTTAAGTTGAAAAATGAGTTTTTTAAAGTTTGGCGATTGGAAAACTTTTCAATATCTACTATCTTGACGACCACGCAGAGTATAATATACATAATGATAAGTATAAAAACACGTTTTTGAAGGCAGCCTTCTAACATGAAATTTAATTTTCAACAACATTGTGATGGAAACACGAGATGAATTCAGGTGATGGGACATTAACTTAGTTTACGACCCGCGCAATCATAAAAGGTGTAAATTTTAAACCTTGTAAAAACTCCCGTTTCGTATTATGTCGAGACATAGCACTAACTCGTACTTAGTATGAGATGTGAAATTGCCCTTTAGTGATGCTGTTCAGATTGTTAACCAACCCTTTTCAACCTTCAACTTCGTGAATATTGACGTTCGTGGTTAAATTTACATAAACTGTTCCACACTGTAGTTATGTAAACATGAAATATGTACCAATTGCTTAGAAAAATTCAAATGGGTTATTGTAGTTGAGCTTGCCATTTATTATAATCCTATTTCGGCCGGTTCACCTAAAAATCAAGAATGTGTAGTAAAGAGCCATCATTCCTGCTCTAATCGGTTAAATCAAGTGGAAAAGCAGATAAGGTGAACTGCGCAAGAGGAATGTTTGCTAGATAATTTAATAAAATAACAGAAAAGAAATTGGCAACAGAATTTTTCTGACAAGATATCGCAATTGTATCGCTGATGTGTAAATATTTTAAGCAATTTTGTTATTACAATTATTGGTAGGTACAATTATGTGACACTATTTTCTTTAGGGGTAATAGTATAATTATTATTATGAGCGATTATGATGACAGCCATTATTTCCGAGGATGTCTTTTGAATTGTCCTTTGAATTGCGAATGTAATACTATGCTTTTTCTACTCTTACTCTACAATAAATAATTATTGCAAAACCATATCACGACATAATATCAACTCGAGATTTAACGAAGTGTCGTTCGTGCTCGTTAATTAGGGAAGCAGGAAAAAAATAAAATCGAATTCCTCATGTAAATCCCTATGGACACCTTGGAGAGTTTAGGCATACTGTTTACTGTGAAACTATGAGCTCTTACACATTATATCGAAGGAGTGAATTTTTGAAGAAATTTATCGAAGGAAATGGAATTTAGGGGTGGAAATTCGAATTTTTACTAAATAATGTCGGGTTGAAATTATTACCATTCGACAGCCTTCTATTGATGGTTCAAAAAAGGTCTTAATCATCACTGGCGAAAAACCACCCTTAAAGGCGCTACAACCCTGAAAGCACAGAAACACGTAATTACGAAAACTTAAAAACTATTTCAGAGATCAGGGCAGAATTTGGTGTGGTGATTTACAATTAGGTTGTAGAGAGAGAGGGGAAAACTGTCACTAAGATCTAACAAGGGGGATGAAATTTAATGGCTGAAGCTATAATTTTTTTTTAGAAAATTCTAGTTAACAATGATGCGGTACGATAGGCTTCAGTTAAACATTGAGGAGGAAACGTCTTATTTTCAGCATACAATCAACCCCTTAGTCATTAACATCCCCTAAGGTCTTGTAAGCCAATAAATATATTTTCAACACACCAAAAAATTGCCGTGGAGAAAATTTTACCCTTGTACCACCGGCAACCAGAGCAGACTAAATAAGACATTGAGCGTCAAAAATTGCACCCACAAAACTAGCTCCCTTCAACCTCGAAACAGAAAAAATAGATATGGAGAAAATTTTACCCTTGGACCACCTACAATCTGAGGAAACTAATTGAGTACAAAAAATCACCACCTTCAACTCCCAAGCACAAAAAATTGACCCACCCGCAAAATGATGAACCCCAAAACTCACCTCTACCGAACCATAAGAAATAGACATGAAAACAACGTTATCCGCAAAAAAATTGCATCTCCAAAACCCCTTAAATATATACAAACCGGGTGAAATGTATCATTCCAGCGTCGGGCTTATTGCTAATGTCCGGGCTATGCCTCTCGGTTGATCAATCTTGCTCTCCGCTGTCATGAATACTTACCTCGGCTTATAATTTACCTATTATTATAGCAGTGTCAAATAAATAACGGAGAGGAGTAAGTAGATAAATAAATAACGTCATTTTCTGCCACCCTCAAAATAAAAAAGCGACATTAGATATTAAACTGAAGACCGAGAATATAATCGGTTAATTCTTAGAATAATATTAATTTTCATCATCAACGCTTGCTTGTATTTGAACACTCCCTGCATGATATGGCCCTTCGAGAGCTCTTCCAGCGAGATGATGGAGATCCGATTATGACCGATGGCACATTTTCTGCCACAGGCATTATTCTCCGGCGCTCTGAAGTGCATAATTCATGTAAAATGCAGCATTTTTATGAAAAAGACGCATTCCCTACACAGCACATTCACATCAAGAGTGCATTTCCTATTTTAATAGTCGAACAGACGAGATATGCTTTCATCGTTTCCAAACTGGTGCATTTGACGTTTCAATTAAATAAAACGTTAACATCAACGATTGGTGGCGCTAGTTGTAAAGGGATACATGCAGGTAAGAAAGAATCTTAGTAGTATTAGGTATAATTGACCATATTAAAAAGTGCACGGAATTATGGGATGTTAATCTTTTACAGGTTCCTTCTTTTATGCCATTCGAGAATATTTCAGTGTAACAATGGAAATAAATGCTGAACATACCCGAACCGGCCTTATTTAGCGATGCGATGATTATATTTGTGAGACTAATCGACATTCGCCATTGTGGCTCTACACTAAACACACCTAAATAAAATCGTTCTACTGGTTGCATAAGTGATACCCGATGTCAATTTGAATAAATAACAAAAAGCCCAAACCATAGCAGCCAGTTCAAAAAAGTAAACTAATAACAAAGCTAATATCATCACACAAGAACTGCACTTTATAAATCAACCATTAAGGCTGGCGCTGGAATCGTTTAAAAATGACATTTTCGCGGCTCGGGAATTCCTAGTCACAGGAGGCTACGAGTGGCCTAACGAAGTGGTTGAAAGTGCATTTTGTAGATGAAGGATCAGACTACAGGATGACATTAATTTAAAACTCATATTTTGAAAAAAAAATTGTCCGTATAATTTTTTTTTCAAAATATGAGTTTTAAATTAATGTCATCCTGTAGTCTGATCCTTCATCTACAAAATGCACTTTCAACCACTTCGTTAGGCCACTCGTAGCCTCCTGTGACTAGGAATTCCCGAGCCGCGAAAATGTCATTTTTAAACGATTCGAGCGCCAGCCTTAACAGCGAAATTTCAAAATAAAAATGCGCGATCTCCCGTAAGAATAACATGTAAACAAACCCTCATTCGCGCCAAAATAAGCGCCACTTTCAAGATGGCTGTCCTTACTACGGAATGCCCACCAGAGGCCGCCTCTGTTTTTAATTTGGTCAATTGTATAAATAGTAGACTCCTTATGTTCTACGGAGAATTAAAAGCTGTCCTGATGTTCTTCGGATGAAATTTACAAATAGACTGGTTTGGTCGAGGGGTTTTAATACTCAGGTATATAAGAATTGTCTCTGATATTAGTACATAGGTACTGTTACGTTCCAAATTAACACTGGATAAAGCCACTCGTAACAATTATTCTTGGACAGGCGTATTGGAGGATTTACATAAACACAGCTGTAATTCTGTTAACTAAACCTAATTTATTTACACAATGTACAGTTTCTGGATTGTCGTTCCCCAGGAACTCCTTAATTCGTCCTACAGGCTCTGTACAATTTAATATTAGTAAATGCTAACAAGAATTACGTGATTGTTGTCTGCCATCGGTTTTACAGTGGTGGTTCCTATGTATAATTATTTAATACAGTCTTCATTAAACACATAACTTTTATATGAACATAGAATTAGCAAATCACTTATCTTCGATGAAGAGGTTGATGACCTCTTCGATTGGATTCCTTCTTCGAACTAGGGATTTGGAGTTGCTCGCGCTCTCATACCAAACTAGGGTTGAACTCATTCAAAACTATTCAGAGGTTTCAGAACTTGATGAAGTTTATGAACTTGGATTGGTTGATCTCAGATTTTTCTCAATGTCCTCATTCCGGCTTCCAAAGGTCAATTTCCGTTTCCAGATTACAAGGAGAGAATTATTCCCGACATCGATCGTATTTATCGATGATGAATAATTAAAGCAATTAATACTTCTCGTACAGACAGTACAGAAAGATATAGAAAGACATAGAAAGACAGAGCTGGAAGAAATAATTAGAATTGCAACAACCGGCCATCTTGTACTCACAATTACACGACGTAGATCTTGAACATGTGCTCGTTAGCTATTTTCTTGGGCCTAAGCCACGTTCCTCAAAATGGAACTATTTCGTTAACCGGGTTTATTGGGCATACAGCCATATGAACGAAACCAGATAATTTCACCGTTCGTTCAACTATTTCCAATTAACGTTTAGCAAACACGAGACGATGCACACACTACGAGCGATCGCACCAGAGAAAGAACCGGAAGCCAGGCGCTGACCGTCCTACACATGAATCACGTGGTCAGGCACACAGTGGCGTACTAATTAAATCGGAAGGTAATACAGGGTAATAACCAGCGGCGGGGTAACAAATCGCAACCGTAACAGTACATATAAATCTATCATTGTATTGTGATCGAAACAGATTATGGGACGCTTTTTTCTCGAAATTAGTAAGTGCAATAGTTGTTTTTTTCAAGAAATCAACAATGGCTATAATTTTCAGTTTGATTTTTGAATAATAGGTGCTCATGTTGCATTGTTATTTATTCAGTGCTATTCGCGTATTTATTGAAATTTGTCAACATCAATTGAGAGAGCTGATGGATCGGCCAATGTGACTATTGTTTACGTTTTCTGGGATATCACGAGATATATTAATTTTGATATCAATGTTTTTCACCATGTCAGTTGACATTAAGAGATACCTAAACATCACTCTCTGAAAATGTTGATTTTCAATAAAATATTGATATATTCCAGACTACAACGTAAACAATTGGCCAATTCAATTCTCTCAATTGATTTCAATGTTGACACATTCCAATAACTAGCTGAATAGCACTGCATGTGTGATAGGTCTTTCAAATTTTGTTTATGAGTTAAGTTTGCGTAAAACTCTGTCATCTTCAGTAACAACCTTGCTGGAAAATGTCGAAGCGCACTTAGTTGAGAAATCGATGGCAAACAAACACTGGTTCGTATAATAGAACAGCATTCCCTGTTTGTTATCCTTGGCTGCTGATAAAAACCCAATCGTCTTTGCTAGACTACCATTGTTTGAAAGTAAACTGGCAAAGTCTTTATAGAAACTTCAAATAATGCATCATTAATTATCTGTCAAACTATATCATAGCATTTTTACCATTAAAATGAGTTGAATGATCGCAAATCTGGTTTTGAACATCTGATTCTTGAAACAACTCATTATGCTCATTAAATGTTTCAAAAAAACATTTAGCGTGTCAGCATAATGAGAAATGAGAATCATCTGTACATAGCTAAGTATTTAATTTCTATATGGAGAGTTGAATATTAAATCCAAAGGCTGAAAGTTTTTAGGTGCATTTTATTAATGAAGGCAATCAAACCGTGCAAACGAAGCGACGAATGTAGTAGGTAACTAGAAAGGGCCTGGAAAAAGCTGATAATACTTTGTTATGTAAATGTATATTGTCTTTTAGTAAAGGTGAGAGTCAAGGTTCTGAATAAATTCGGTTGGTTATCTTCGTCTTACCAGCGTTTTGTTGCTAAAACTCGTTCAAATATTTAACTTTATAAAATCTTTAAAGCACCTCAAAGAATGATAACGAGCGCCTCCATTATAATCAGGTTTTCCAAGAGCGCACTACCTTATAGTATACCATTTTAGTAATCTTAGTTGAGAAAATTAACATCCACAAATAGTATCCACGAGTACGGTGCCAGTCGAATACTTAAAAGCCCTTTCTTTTCAAAGTATCAAGAAATCGACTACGTGAAGGCATAATGAACAAAAGGAATTTTAAAGCGAATTCATAACTGGAAGTGAATGTAAAACATGAAACACAGGGAACACTGCGTCCTTTAAAAGATGACACTTTAATTAATGTCTTTTGAATTTTCTTCGTGGCTTTCTCAAATAAAAAGGACCCATTTCATGTGTCCAACATTTCACTGTTACGAGCGTTACATATTTTTATCAGCGCATATTCGCAAAAGAATCGCAGCATATTATGTCGACTGGACATGTATATCGTGTGTCTTCGCGCACTTTTACTCCAGTCTATTCCCTTGTAGAGTTTTGATTCGTTTTTTTTGTGCTCAATCGAATGAAAATCGGTATAAAAGTCTGTGAATGCGGGTGATAAAACATATATCCTGGTTCGTATTCACGCTTTTGTCACTTTTATTATTTTTCCTGTCTCTAAAATTGAGTTTGTTGCTCAATCAATGTTTGTTTGTCCCCGGACTTTTCCTCTATTATTTAAAGCAAATCCGACACGGACCGATTTACAGTCACGTAATCAACAAAAATTAAATAGGTACCCTATTCTAGGCGTGAACATCTTGCAGGTTGTAAGTACCTCTCATCTCATAGATACTTGAGGCCTTCAGGGGATTATTGGTTATTTAATTAGGTGTACCTACCATTTTTGACTTACTAAAACAGTTTTGTGTCAAAATCTTTTTGTTACTATTACTGTATCAGGTGGTCATTTACAGTTTGTCTCTGTCATTAGATACTTTCTGTTTTTGTTGGTCGTCCTCAGGTCCGGTATGCTAGTACGCAGATGACAACTGTTTACGACGTGTTTAATGTGTGAACCTATTCCAAAATTGGACAACTTTGATTTCATCATGTAGGTAGATAGACAATATTCGATTGGCAATCTGGGTATTACCTACTGTGTAATCCTGAACACGTGCCGCCTTTCCATGTCATTTGGCGGCTCTGCAACGCTGAAATTATCATGCCAACGGCATCCCGCTACATGCCATTTGAATATATCAATTATCAGAGTCTAAAACCAGGGTTCCTTTACTAATTCACTTATATGTTACACATGTCTTAGTGAATTTACTCGGAGACGAGGACGAGAGCCCCTTTGTAGCCACTAAATGCTTCATCTTTATCCCAGAGACTGTGAAATTGATTTCGATATTCCTACAAATTACCAGCGCTTCCTGCATAATGTCGATGAGCTCATATTTTGCTCTTTGATTCCGAGCCTTCTCACAATTTAAATTAGGAAGTAGGACCATCAAGACCTACCTATAGCCTATAGGTATGTTAGTGCAGTGTGCAGCCATATTCTAACGGACACACCGGACATTTACGACAAAAATAATATAGGCAACAATGATTTGCTTTATTTCACTAATTCAACTAGTGAAACAAAGCAAAGTGTTTTTCAATCATTTAAATCTTATTCTACCATATTTTCACACTGAAACCACCATAAGTTCAATAAACCTAATTTCACATTTTAACACTTACTTTAATACAAGAAAAGTTTGACTCACGTTATCCACTGACTTTTGGCAGGAATAGACTTGCATTAGTTATCTCTCTTATTTTTGCATTTTTTTCACAATTAGTTTTTCTACAACCCTGTTATGTTAGTTTAAACTTTTGTCAAGTCCAAGTTTCATTTCAATAGCATCAATCGTTAGGGAGATATTAATTTTTATTTACAATCACAATTTTCTGATTTTTTAGAATAACTCAGGAACGAATCAAGATATCCGCGAAATTCTCTTCAGATTCTTAATCACCAAAAAATAGCGCAACTTTTTCTAATTTGACAGACTCCGTAACTCTTACCATTTAGGAGATGCCAATGGTGAGCAGTGATTCGTTCTTAGTTATTCCGAAAAATCAGAAAATTGCAATTTTTTAAATAAAAATTAATATCTCCCTAACGATTGATGCTATTTAAATGAAATTTGGAGCTTTTATATTTTTGACTACTGTCAATCAAATTTTCTTATGGCCACCATGTTGGATTTTGGCACCTTCCGACATACAAAAGAATTAGATTTTCAAAAATATAACTAGTAAGAACTTTTTTGGAAAAACATGTTAAAGTTTGATTCAGACAACTTCAAAATCTATTTTATTGAATTTTCAATTCAATTGTACTAAACCTCAAAAGGGATTAAAAAAGTTGGTTTACTATTTTATACTTTATTTCAAAAAGTTTTATACTGACCATATTTATAAAGACCATATTGATTACATTTTTGAAAAGCTATTTTTTTCTGTATCCCATGGTATGTCAAAATTCACTATGCCGGCCATAAGAGAATCAAAAGTTGACTGTCATTGCTATAAATCTAGAAGGCCTAAGAAAATTTCTGTGGATGCCATTCGATTGACAGCTGTTAAGAATATCAAAGTTCCAAGTTTCATTTAAATATCATCAATCGTTAGAGAGATATTCATTTTTATTTAAAATCACAATTTTCAGATTTTTTAGAATAACTCAAGAACGAATCAAGATATCGGGGAATTCTCTTGAGATTCTTAATCTCAAAGAAATAGCGCAACTTTTCTCTAATTTAACGAACTCCGTATCTCTTACCGTTTAGGAGATGCCAATGGTGAGCAGTGAAAAAGGAACCATCCCTTCGAGAATTCGAGAATTCCATACTTTTCCCCATCATTGTATACTTTTATGCATGACCCTTTTTAATTCGTCTGCTCCAAAAATACTGATATTATAAACCTAACGTTTAACTACATCACGGTGAGGCTTTTATTCGACTGAATTAATATATGTACGTCGACTAAAAATCGTTATACTCTATCGCTCTGAATAACACTAAATTCCTTCAAATTGGGGTATTTTTACACCCTTGTGAACAAGGTTTCGTTTCTGCTCGAAAAGTTGTGTTTGGTAATGCCGCGACTGCTATCAACTCACTCATACTGTTTGATGTTCGGGAGTTTACAATCTTACATTTTAAAAATTGGTTTCGTTTTGTACAGATTTGAAGGGATGTAATTGATAAACATATTGGAAATATCTGAAGCAGAAAGTTTATTTTCCTTGAATTCATCTCTGAATAAATACCGGAGATTTTCAATAAGACTGCTTTTATATAAACAGAACAAGTTAAAATGGACAAATAGAAATATTCAGGCAAATACGTAGAAACAAACGAGATACACCTACCGTGAAAGGAGTTCCAATTCGATAGGCAATTCGCTCTGTCAAAGTCACGGGATTTTTGAACGGAATTTAAATTAGATACTTTTTGAGATAGGGCTAGATTCTGTTGTTCGGTTCGGACAAAGTGACACGTCAAAAGCTGGAAGTCGACGTGGCGCTTGATCGTAGTATGATTTGTAAACTGCACCGCCCTAAATTTGATAGTATTTTTGTATTATGAGGATCTGATTTTGCAGTCAGATTATTTTCCCACTTCCGATTTAACCGGAAAAGACCTTAATTTTGTTTTCTCAAATGGAATGACACTTTTTCCTCAACGGAATCGGAATCCACGATTTTTTTTTGAGTCAAAAACATGAAACTGAAACTTCAGCCGCGGCAGTAAATCTGTTTTTTGTTGTGTTAAACACATAATTTTTTCGGCGATTGTCATTAAAAAAGTGCAATTTTAATGCCGCAGAAATTTTTGAAAGTATGTGTTTTAAAAAAATTTAAAGGAGGCCTAGAGGGGGCCCGGGCCCGGGCCCCCAGCCCCTCCTGGGTGCGCCACTGCTTACACTGTTAACGTTAGCGGTTATGTTTACAAATTCTGTGAAAAAGTAAAGACGTTTGTACCATCCCCGGGAGTGCCAACTTTCTTTATTTAAAACCCTGCCGGATCTATTTGTTCTGATCATTTTAGTTGTAAATGATAATGAAATTTAGAATGGATCCTGGAAGTTTTAGACAAGACGTGTTTCAGAATTTGATTGTTACAACCAAAATTTTACCTAAATCCACCGACTGTTTAATGGAAATGCCACCAAACCAACGCAGAACGCGGTTTTAAAATTTTTGAGGGTAAAATGTCAGTGGACTGAACTACCAAAATTTAACCTTTAATAATGCTTACGTGATATTAAAACCAAGCTTCCTTGTCTTCAATGATGGTTTCCCTTCACACCTCCATTGGAATCGATAATTATTTTCTGCAGTACAGTTACCTATTTTACTCATTGTCGGATTAATCAGTATATGTGACCCAGGGCCGACTAAAGTCAATTGAAGCGACACCTAGGTTGTATTTTTACAAGCTGTCCCGAAATTAGTGGTCAACACTTTACCAATCGATTCTTCTATGAAAAATATGAAAAAAAGTCCCTATGAACATATGTCGAAAAATTAGTCCCAAGGGAACTAAGGCCCCTTAAAGTAGCCAGTTTGAAAGTGTCTTTTTCGAGGTTTTTTTCTAAATATTTTCAAAACGGTTACAGATAGCAACGTGAAATTTGGTATCTTTACTAAGTTTTTGATGCTGAATTTACTACTGTGGAGAAAATTTTAAAATTTTGATCATAAGCGTCTCGTACAGGAGGGGCTTAGGACTAAATTGACTCATACATTTTTGTAAGCAGTTTTAACCTCCCCAACCCCATCACAATTTTAAAAAAATGGGAGGTTACTGCAATCACTAAAATTTTCGAATTTGAGATAGCACCAGATCTTCACGTTTTGAGGTCTCAGGAACCCAAAAAAGGGGTTTTAAAAATGTGTCTGTGTGTATGTACGTACGTACGTACGTTTGTACGTGCGTTCGTTTGTAATCACGCCACAGCCAAAACTACTAGACCGATTTGGGTGAAATTTGGAACATAGGCATCTCGTAACCTAACTTAGATCTGAAAAGCTTTTGGAGCCAATCGTGCAACCGGAAATGCCATTTTGGCACATCAACTTTTAAATTTTAAGTGCAAACCCCCATTTTTCACTTCACCATAAGGAAGACCTTCAAATTCTGCTTCTAAAAGTGTATTCATTCTTAGTGTCCTTCTGACCAAAAATAAAAAAAAAATTGATTTTTATCGGACTTTAAAATCGCGGTACAGCCCAAGCCCCTGAACCGATTTGGCTGAAATTTTGCACATGGGGATTGTATTACACGTCGAAGAGCTGAACAAATTTTGAATTCAATCGACTCACGGAAAATGCCGTTTTGGCACACCAATTTCCAAATTTAAAATTATTCTCTCATTTGACCATTAAAAACAAGTTTTTGAAAGATTTATTGTCACCATCAGAAAGGTCTTCAAATTCTGGTTCTAAATAGGGCAAAATTAATTCGCATTTAGTGCTGTTTGGTTCAAAAAATCGAAATTTTATAATAACAGTAAAAATACATTATAGCCCAAATTTCTGAATCGATTTGGCTGAAATTTGGTACATGGAGATCGGGTGACCCGTTGAAGACCTGAAAGGCTTTTGAAAGCAATTGCCCAACGGGAAGTCCCATTTAAGCATATCAACTTAAAATTTTAAATACAAGACCTCCTTTTTTATGTCGCCATTAGAAAGGCGATCAAATTCTGGTTCTAAAAATGTGTTCATAGTTTCTGCCATTTCAGTGGAAAATACAGAAAAAATTCTTTCTCATTAAAAGGGTGCGGGCTGACAGTGGATGACATAAAGTGGCAGTTATTGTCAAAAAGGTGGCAAAAGATGAACCTTAAAAGAAACATATTGTCAAACGTGATGGGTGATGTCCGAGGTGACGTCGGTATTTGTCAGAAAATTGCGAAATTAGTCAAGGATTAAAAAAATTCTGTTGAATTAACTACTATCTATACAGAATACAAAGATCCACGCGATGGGGAGGTTCCAGCCGCTTCTCTGCTGCATTTTTTTCTCAAATTTGATTTCAGAATCTGAAAATTTGAGGTTTTTTAAATAAAGATGGTACTCTTGTTTGACATCGATAGAATGCGCTTTTTTCGAAAAAAATATATCAAATTTCACGTTCCTATCTTTATAACCGTTTTCAAGTTATTTAGAAAAAAAACGCTCCCTTAGGAGGCATTTTTCGACATATGTTCATTGTTCATAGGGACTTTTTTCATATTTTTCATAGGTAAAGTTTTGACCACTAATTTCGGGACATGCTGTAATACATTTTTTTTCTCTTGATCATTCTCTATCCAGAATAACTGCATAATTTGTATCCGTTCAATTTGATGTTTCCTATACCACCTACATACAGTAATCCAACAATTTTTTTAGTGACTGAACTCGACAGGCACGACAAACAGTAGTATGCATGAGTCGTATTTTTCAACAGGTTTTTAAAGTGTCATGATACGTCGGTCGAATGTACCACAGAAAGCGCTTGAGGCTAAAAATGCACGGAAACATAAAAGTAGCTTTCACAAGTAAGACTGATGATGGTTATAATGCGTCGTCTGTGTAAAATAGAATTCGCAATGCAAGGTTCCTGCATAGAGGAGAACACTAAAATAAACGATCCTTTTTTCGGTGCCAGGCTATAATTCACAATCTTTAAGGACGCTGGAAGCTGAAATGATAATTAGGTTACTGAGCCTTTGTTTCATTTAGGAGAGCGCAAGATTTAAAATCTGACAAAGGCTAGGTACCATTACCATTACCTATTGCCGAGTAAACGAGGATTACAAAGTGAAGCTGATGAAAATTAATTCCGCATTTTCCACCCTATTGAATATTAATAAACATTGCATGCGGTTGCTCGTTGTCGTTGCTCCCATTTTCTCACAGAGGAGACACCTTCCTGTACACTCCATATCTTGACTGAGTTATGAATTTATGCCACAAAATTAACCAGAAAAACATGCTATTATTGTAATTAACATAAATTAGTGTTGATTCGATGCATGAAAGGAACGTTACACTATTTCTTGATTATCAGTTGGCTTATTAAATAAATAGGATAGCATCACAGCAAACAATATTGGCTAAACGACCTGATCGAGATGCGCCCCTAATATCTACTTTTTGCACTCACTTTAACCCTCAAACCCGAAAAATTGACATAGAGGAAATTTAGCATTTTGGAGCACCCGTTACTGTAGGACACTAATTGAACGAAAAAAATTGCACCCCCGAAACTCACCCCCTGCAACTCTCATACATAAATAATTGACTCGGGGGAAATTCAACCCTTGGACTATACCTGTTACTGGAGGATGCTAATCGTTCGCTGTGAATAAACATATCGCATTGATATACATCCTTAGTTGGCTTTTTCTTTCAGAGCGGTGCAATCAGTAATAAGAATCTAGTCTGGGTTGGCTGGTAAATCCAGCAATACCATAATAATATTTGAATGGTGGTCTTACTGGCCTTTTTAATTTTATTCGAAAAGCCGTTAAACTAGGTCGCGATTGGCCTAAAGCTTCTTCGTTGCCGCAATTCAGTTCGATAGCGATATGGCGATATTTTAACGATACATTCCAAGCCGTCTTGAATTCACGGGGAGGATCTCATAAGCACATTCAGGGCTTCGAAACCGGGGAAATTTCATTACGACGCAGCATGCGCCTTTTGGCATCTAGACTGTTTACAAAGAAGTAGATTTCATTCTATTTAAGAATTTTATAAGACCTCTTATGAAAAATGAGGACATTCTTTTGTGGGACTTTATTAAAGAAATAATGAGTGCACTTAACGTATTTCCAATTAGAAAAAATGCTTTTCTGGAAAAATAATTTAAATATTGATTCACTGATTTCGACACAATTATTTGAAACATTCAATCCAATAATGATGTAATCCAATAATTCGGTGAACACAAAACAATGATTTACTTTACATAATTGTGGAAATTTTACAGAGAACTCATTATTTATGTTCAAAACTCAAAACATTCGCGGCTAGAGTCCTTATTGTCACATACAGTCCGTTTGCATTTAAAAAGGGCAGTAGAGAAGCGGGGATCTTGATCTTTGATTTCCGTGTCTTGTGTTTCAAATTTTAAAGTTGATATTCCTAAATGGCACTTCCCGTGGACCAATTGATCCAGTAGTTTGGGCTATAACGTCATTTTAGTGTTATTACAAAATTTCGATTTTTCTCCTCAAAAAGTACTAAATGCGAATGAATTTTGTCTTATTTAAAACCAGAATATGAAGACCTTTCTGATGGTGACAATAAATCTTTCTAAAACTTGTTTTGAATGGTTAAATGAGAGAATAATTCAAAAAAATCGAATCGTCAAGAACATCAAATCTTTACGCTTTAGTATACTGGGAATCCAAAGAAGAGGTTTTTGAAAAAATGTCTGTCTGTCTGTAAGCACGCTACAGCCCAAACTACTGGACCGATCTGGCTAAAATTCTGAACGTAAACACCTTATGGATTTCGGAGGAGCTGAAAAGGCCCACAGGAAGTGCCATTTTGGCACATCAACTTCATCAATTTCAATGCAAGCCTCTATTTTTCGCGTCCCCATATGAAAGCTCTTCCAATTCTACTTTTAAAAATGTATTCACACTTGATGCCCTTTTGGCCAAAAATCGGTGCCTTAAAAAAACCTATAACTATATTTCTACCACCGGATTTGATAGATGATTTTTTTTCAAGCCGAAAAGCTTGGTGGTATTTTCTCGAAAATTTACATTTTAGGGAAAAAGTTCCCGCTTTTGAATTTTTCTAAGGAAAAGGGCATATTATTATCGAATTCGATAGCGGTTGCATTGCCGGATCGAAAACCTTAGTGCAATTTTTTCGAAAAATGTCATTTTAGGGGTGAAAAACATTTGTATTTTAAATTTTAGTAAATTAATGCCGGGCAGAATGCGCAACACAGCAGACTGCTGAAATTATCATTCAAAGCGAAATTTGACAGTGACGTTATCATAGTGCCGGCCTCGTGTTATCATACAGTCTGCTCCAAATGTATTAAGACGGCCAACCCACGGCCAAACCATGACGTACTTAAATGAACAAAGTAGGAATCCAACCGGCATAAAAAGTCCACAAAATTTAAAATGGGCATTTTTAACTTTAAATTTTTAAATAGAAATATTTTTTTATGTCACCATAAAGACGATCAAATTCTGGTTCTAAAACTTTTTTCATTTTAACTACAAAAGCAGCGGAAAACAGTGATAATGTAGTTAGAGATAGTTACGAAGGCGTATAGAGGGGCCAGCAAAATAACTTTTTTTTCAGTATACTATTTTTAATCGACAATTGTCGACCCGATCGGCAATTGTCCACCCGATCGACAAATATCGCCTCAATCGACAGTTATAATAATCATCTTCAGCATATAGGGTGTCCAGATAATGCTTGGTACTATTTTAACCTGAGATTTCCCATTGAAAATGGTGACGTTTGGTACAAAAATTTGTAGGCCGAATTTACTTTCTAATTTTGACACTAATAGGATATAGGTTTTACACAAGGCAACTAGTGTTTATTAACGCAAAATCTCAATTATCTCTAAAACGGTTGCTTAAATCGAAAATTAACAAGAATAGAAAAGTTGCAGTTTTAATTGCTCTTTCTAACAAATACCTACCACTAGATATCTAAAATCTGTGGCCTTGAACAATATTTAAAAACAAAAATATCAAGGTCACTTCGGGTTTCTGAGGATTGCGTTGTCACAGTTCGATAAAATTCGCAGGGTAGGCATAGGTCCATAGTGCCAATAGCCCCCAAGATTCATTAAGATCCGATAGTCCGATCCTTAAATATCTGAAAAAAAACTTCTCCCGATAGCGCACTTTGAGGAGCTGTAGCTCCCTTAGGAAGCGACTTCGGCCTACACATTTTTGTACCAATCGTCCCCATTTTCAATGGGAAATCTCAGGTTAAAATAGTACCAAGCATTATTGGGACACTCTGTATGCTGCAGATGATTATCAGATTAAAAATAGTACTGAAAAAAAAGTTATTTTGATGGCCCCTCTACGCCTTCGTAGATAGTGGCAGTAAGTGCGGTAAGATATTAACCTTAAAAGGAAGATTATGTCGTTACGTATTTGTCAGAAAAGTGTAAAATTAGTCACAACAACGAGAAGTCTACAAATTTTCGATTTCGTGTTCAGTTGACTACTGTATTGCATAAAATTAAAGATCTAATTTCTTCAAACAAGTCTTTGACAAAATGGCTGATGACATGTCATGTACGCACTATAATAATTATAACTACCGGCAAACTTCCTTTCGTCAGATTGCACTTCAATCATTTCCATCATATTATATAGCCACCCGTTACCACCATTTACTCTGAATACCACTGTATAAGATTTACTTTAAGGGGATAAATGCCCTTTTTTCTTCAATGTACAATGTACATATTTGATTATAGCAGTTCGTAACGCAATATTGGAATAAAATTAATTTTATACGGAAAACCGGCGTTTAATTTAAAATTAGAGATTTGGTAAGGAAATAATCTCTGTTGTTAAGTTACTGCAAATATTTGAACGAAGATCCTTTTTGGCCGCAGGCGTTTTACAGTGTAGAAGGCAACATTCTAGAGATTCGGTCACAGATGAGCTTCGAAAAGATTACAGCACCAGCTTGTCGCTCGACATTAAAATTGGAGGTTTTGTATCACCAAGCATTATAACATCAGGCACGTGGACTAGTGGAAAGCTGCTATAATCGCGTTAGACCCGCCGCATTAAATATTGGGTAATCGCAAAGCTTTCCAGACGCTTTTACACTATCGTCTCCAGGACTGAAGTATACCCAGTCTTTATAAGCAATTTAAATTGTTAATGAAAATTTCTTCTGGAGACACTTATGTCCAAAGTTGAATGCAGACCCTACGACATTGTGCTTATGCACATAGGAAAGTCATTATTCCAACACAAATGCGTCCTGTTCCAATTTCGTCAAGCTTCGAGACGAGATAATTGGCTGGGCGGCTGACAAACGCCACATCCATGTCAAAACTAAAACCGCCAACATTCCAGATAATAGCGAGTGGGATGGAAAAAAGGGTCAGATTAATATACACGTTTGCTTCCATAGCAAGTAGCAATAATTTCGTAAACATCTACAATTCTCCTTCCTGTTCGTGCAACGCAAGAGAGAATCACTGGGGTGGAATAATATAATTGCAGTAATACTCGCTACTCGCTAAAGTAGACAAATGAATACAGGTTTAGGTTCGCAATTATTTGGTATCAAAGACCAATTCATCTTTTCCGGACGAACCCGCAGCTCAGAAAACTCAAACTGCTGACTGAGCGGTCTGAACTAATGAAAACAACTTGCTGTGTGCGGATGTTACGGACGTTTCCAGTTTTAATCAACAAACTTGCACTACATCCACAAAACTGATATGAACGTAATTTTACTCTGGTATAACATTCTTCTTCCCTCCCAAGAATGATGAGTTTTAACGTGCTCCTTGATAAATAACTCACCATTTTGCACCTTTTTGAGTGGAGGCAATTTAGTTCTCGAAATACGCAGTAGTCAAGGGGGAAACAACAAAGCATAGTCTTGGGCACTGATTTTTCTTCTATCTTACTTCACTCGGTTTCACTCCTAATTCCCCGTAATTTGAATCCTATATTGCACCTCGATTTCGCCCAAACTAGCTAAAAATTTCTGACACCTTTCAATTCAACTTTCATTATGTTTATTTTTCTTTAGTTTAGCTTGAATGCTTTCGCCTATGGTAAATTTTCGAATTGCAAATTTTGATAAACTTCCATGGAAATACCATTACCTACACATCGCATTGATAAACATCTGTGCTGCCTTTTCGTTGCGACACGTTAAGGTGCATTTTCGTTCAGGCCGTTGACGGTCGCGTCTGGCGGACGCCGGCAGACGCGCGACACTGCTTTAGCTGGTGGAAACAATATTTGGAAGAACCTAAAAGCCGCCTCATTACGAGGTTATAACTTATAACCCTCGTAATGAGGCGGCTTTTAGTGACAATGATGCCCCGCTGCGTGGACAAACACAGGTGTCTGGTGTTCCTACTAACTAGTGGGTATTTTATTCATGATAGTTAGGGCATTCCATTTGAAAAAAATGACTTTTTGACCAATGAAGTTGATGATGTTTAAAAATTTGCAGAGAACAGCCAGTATGTATGTGACCCAGTTTGAGTTCAGGGGCGGATACACCCTACATTAGACTTCATTTCAAATTAATATCGTTTTCTCATTTCATACTGCAAGGATATTACAGCTTTTTGAAGTTAGGCCTGCACTTGACATAAAAAAGTTAAATTCTTGATTTGATGAACGGTTGATTTTTGGCATAGCAATTCTTAGTAAAAGTTCAGAATTAAACGTACAATCCAAAAATATCATAATATACAGGATGTTCTGTTTAAAATAAGGAAGTCAGTACCTATTTCCGGTATGACTGCCATTTATGACAATATTTTACGTCGATTCAAAATTCTTTTCTGCCCTCTGTAATGTTTTCACAAAAATAAAAAATACGTCCCAATTTTCTTTGAACATTTTTTTAAAACTCCTCTGTTTGAAATGCGACGCTTTACGTCTTCAAACTATGGATACCTACCTAGTTCACAAAAGAATAATTCATTCAATAATTCACTAAACAGTGTCCCTTAAATAGGGGCTATTTCGATAATTGCAGACGACCCACTACTGGCAAAATCTCATTATCATTGTCATTAGCATAGAGACAGAACGATTTAGCCAACAATAATCGAAAAGAAATGAAATAGCAAGAATTCTGAAACAAACTTATTTCCTAGAAGGCAGGTAGATAGGTAGGTACTCTTAAATATCTACCAACAGCGTACTTTTTAAAATGCACGCTACGTTTTAGGTCTCTCGTCAATTTTAAACTCATTCTAATTCCAAATTACTTGACTTGTCAAAACTTTATTCTTGTATGAGTTGCTTAGGTGCATGTGCAATGATTTTAGTAGTAGTTCATTATCTATAATCAGTCGATTTGTGCTTGTTAGATAATGAAAATTCGCAAATCCGGCCCACCTTGGGAATTTTAAAATATCCACGAGCCTCAAGCAAGCCAAACGTGTGGGTTTGCCCACGCAGCGGGGCGTTATTGTCACAGTTACAACCCTCGTAATTAGGCGGCTTTTAGGCTCTCCCAAATATTGCTTCCACCAGCTATAACGTAATGCGGTTTCGTACGAGCTGCTGAAAATTCGGACGCCAACCGTGATAAATTTTGACGCGTCTGACTACGGCTGTCAGACGCGACCGTCAACGGCCTGAACGAAAATGCACCTTGAGACTTTATTGATACTGTTACTCACGGGTATATTCTTATGATTTTGTAATTAATGATGAGGTGTATTATCATTAGTAATATGATAAGTCGTCTCTTGATTGTCGCGGGTTTTGACGTCCGAATGGTTGAACTACGAGTCAAAATGGTAGATGTTTTTTAGGTCAAAAAGACGACGAGAGCTTGCTCGAGTCGTCTTTGACCGAAAAAAAATCTACCATTGACAAGTAGTGAATCCATGAGAACTCAACAAGGCAATCAAGAGACGACGAATCAAATTTTACAGATTACTTTATAAATTGAAAGTATTAAAGTAGTTCCAAATTACGTTTGTAGCTAGTAGTTTAAAAATGTCGCATCGCTGCTGTCAGTTGTCAGGCAGTTGTCTACTGCCACGTCACACAATTGAAGCTAATATTACAAGATTTAAGGTGGATTTATAGCTATTTATTTAAGAAGGATATTAAGATATTCATAATTGACGAGGACGTTACCTAACGACGACGAGGCGAAAGCCGAGTCGCCTTAGTAACGTCCGAGTCTATTATGAATTGTTAATATCCGAATTGAATACAAGGCTTTATCGAAATCGCAGGTTGCCTTTGTTTGACAAATGGTAAAAGTGTGAAATTTTGACGTTAAATTTTCTGCCGTTTTGAATTTTCAAACGTAATGGATTCTGATATTATTCCTGAGGATATTTTGATGGAAGCCAACGAAGTTACTTCGAATTTGTTGCCAGTACAATCAAGAACATTGTACGCGAAGGAGTACCTCGAATTTTGTAAGTGGCGGGAATCGCGAGGTGTAAAAGGAACTGCAGAGCCAATAGTACTCGCGTATTTCAAGAAGAAGGTAATTTTAATTTAGCTATTACCAATTATTGTTGTTGGTGACATTTTGTTATTACCTAGGCAGAAAATTATGCTGCGTCTTCGCTATGGACTAAGTACTCCATGCTAAGATCTTGTTTAGAGATAAAGGAGAGGGTCAAGATAAGTGAATATGGCAGTCTTATTGCATTCATCAAGCAGAAGAATGTTGGTTATGAGGGAAAGAAGGCAAAGGTGTTGACAAGGGACGAAATAAATGAATTTCTGCGCGTTGCGTCAGATGAATCATTTTTGATGATAAAGGTAGGTATAGATTTAGAAATGCACTCAATGAGATTATTGAGCCTTGGTTCTTGTATTGTTTGCAGGTTGCTTTTCTTTTCGCCATTTCTGGCGCTTTGCGTGGAAAGGAGTTGGCGTATATAACTATTGACGACATTGAGGATAAGGATACTCTGCTTGTGGTTACTATCTCGAAGTCAAAAACACACGTCAAACGTGTATTCACAGTAATTTCTGAAGGCAATGTTAATGCTGTCGAGTTGTACCGAAAGTACATTGCATTACGTCCTCCAAATATGGAAAATCGAAGATTCTTCGTGTCATTTAGAAATGGAAAATGTACTAGACAAGTATGCGGAGAGCATTTCTTTGCAAGTATTCCGCAGCGAATTGCGAAATTTCTGAATCTTCCAGAAGCAGAAAAATATACTGGGCATAGCATGCGTAGGTCATCTGCCACGTTGCTGGCAAACTCCGGAGCAGATATTATGCGACTAAAACGGCTTGGCGGCTGGAAAAGCAGCAAAGTTGCCGAGTCATATGTGGAAGATAGCATTGCCGAGAAGATTAAAACTACCAGAAACATCTTAGTTGATGATGTATCTATAAATTCTGGACACATTGTTGAAAGGATGACCTCTACCAAAGCAATTACGTTAACCACTTCGGATTCTACAAGATTTGGTGTGTTTGACAATGCCGCTGCTTCAGGTTCATTGATGGCTGAAGAAACTATGAATTCTACTATAGATACCAAGGGGATGACACTTTGCTCGACCAAAAACGATCCAATTAATTTCAACTTTAGTAACTGCCATGTTACGATCAATATGAAGCCGGGAGAAAGTTGTACTTGATCTTATTTTGTATGTATTGAATTTTTATTAATTGTTACCTACTAGGTGGCTATTCTTTAAGTTTTGAAAAAAATAAATATTTGCATTATTATCTTTGGGTTATTGGTAACTATGTTATTATGGACCGGTAACTATGCTATTAAGATTCGGTAACTATGATGTTATGATTTGTTTACCTTGACAATACTCCTGTAATATTATGATGTATTTAACAGGCAACTAAGCAACAACATTAAGACACTATAACGATACAAATTTCGATAAAGTGATTTAACATTTGAACATACTTACGGCCGGTGGTTGAATTTTATTACAACCATATTTTAACATTCTGCTGGGATAGTCCGGGGGTTAAGCCAATGGACCTTGCATTTTATTGTAGAGTGTTGCCACTTGGCACATACACTCCTCAGACGTGTAGAAATAGAGTTAGAAGCGGAGCCCAGCAAAATTTCCATGCTAGGGGGTGAAGCCACCCTGCAGAAGTTACCACTTTTCAAAATTCTGTTTTCTTATAATATTTTTGGCATTCTGGCCGCGACTGCGGCACAAATGAGCTCTTGTTGTGCGTCGGCATAGTTACAGGTGTTAGGGAAGAGGCTGCAGGTCTCACATTCCTTTTATACCAGAGGGTTAAGGCAAAAATGATATTAACCTAACATTTTATTTTAGAAATTCGCCATTTGTTACAAACACTGTCCAGAGGTGTACAAATGAATTTAGAAGGACAAAGCATCCCTATTTGCCTCACATGGAGTGTTAAGCCATCTCGAGAGTGTTAACTTCTCTTAAAATGCCATTATTTGCTGAAATATTTTGGGGCATTGTGCCTGGGGTGTCAATAAAATTTATGCACAGCTACAGGAGTTGAGGGAGTTGCAACCCCCACCTTCAGTCAAGCACCCTCTTCAGTACTACAATGAAATTCACGCCCCCCCCCCCCCTACAATATTTTCTTTTACAGACCCTATAACTATTCAACTTTCAAGTACATTAAGAATATTTTGTTTTAAGTTTACTCAAAAATCAAAATACGGGACTTTAAAATTAACGAAAGCTTATGGTTCACTCGTGCTCATTGCAAGAGCCGTCACATAAGCAATGCGCTATACAGGGCAAACCAAACTTCTTACATTTACAGCGGTTTTTTTACAATTTTGTTTGCATCCGCACTTGGTAAGATGGGTCAGTGATTGGGCTGCGTGAGGAATAGACATCCTTAGGGGCTTTCAGCTGGGCTTGGGGCCTGAAAAGCAGTCTCCATGTTAATTAAAATTTTGTTTAGAGTATGTGCGTTCTGAATTTGTAATATGTTGTGTCTCTATTAACTATTCAAGAAGACAATCCTCTATTTGTGTGTAAATACATCTACCCCATATTAATCCACCTTGATAAGAAGCTCGGTGGACATCTTCAGTTGGAGGAATATCTTCCATTTTGCGTCCTTTCTTCGTAAATAGAGCGAGTCTAGCCTCGTTAACAGTTGTGTTACTGCTTGATTTGTCGTATAAAAGGACAAGAAATTTCTGTAGGCTAGCCATTGACTCCTTCACATTTCCAACAGCTAGCGCGAAGAAAGCATTTGTTGCTTCTGGAAACGCTTTCCATGTTTCGAAAGCAGTTCTCTTTTATTTTCCATAAAAAGCAGATACTACGTCACATCCAGTGAAAGTGTGGAACACTGGTAAAATAATGACCATGAGGAAGCTGACACACGACTCATTCTTCATACAGCAGATTAGATCAGTAGATACAGACGTGGTTGTACCCTGAAATCTGGATTCATTTTCGCTCACGAGATTAGCAAATCAGTTGGACCGGATATGTCCATTACTTTACCAGTGTTCCACACTGGATGTGACGTAGTATCTGCTTTTTATGGAAAAGGAAAGACGACTGCTTTCGAAACAAGGAAAGTGTTTCCAGAAGCAACAAATGCTTTCTTCGCGCTAGCTGCTGGAGATGTGAAGGAGGCAATGGCTAGCCTACAGAAATTCGTTGTCCTTTTATACGACAAATCAAGGAATAACATAACTGTGAACGAGGCTAGACCCGCTCAATTTACTAAGAAAGGACGCAAAATGGAAGATATTCCTCCAACTGAAGATGCACTGACGTTACATGCCCATCGAGCTTCTTATCAAGGTGAATATAGAGGTGAAAATAGAGGTTTGTTTCCTTGAATATTAATAGGGACACAATACCGGGTGGACCAACACTATTGCCCACCCCAAAAATTGCCCTTTACCTTGTAGCTAGAGTTTTGATTTTTCTACAGTGTGTATGGGTACTAAAAACCCTTCAGATGACGTAAAAATTTTTTTGATTGGTCCAAAGATGTGACGTCACGAGATTTTCAATTAGGCTATTTTCATGAAATAAATAATTTTTGCCCACAGGTTGGTTATTTAGGGCCTTAGGATCACGCTAAACTGATTATTTAATTTTTGGGTAATCAGGTTACCAAACTGCAGAAGCTAAAAATCTCGTCAATTTTTCTCACAAGTCGCCTATGAAACAATATCTAATCATTGCGAGGTATGTCCTTTATCGATCGGCGGATATTCAGAAATGTCAGTGTCAGCTTGTCATGTCGACAGGGTCATCAAACCACATTATTCTTAATTTTCGAATTCATTCAATTAATCAATTAATTTTCCCGGAAAATTATTCAAACAAAACGCCCAAGGTTTGTTTGAAACAATAAGCGCGTGCGTAGTTCCATATCGAGTGTCAAACTAAATCACACATAACCTCGTTGGAAATTTATCCAAATTTAATTTACAACCAGCACCACGTACGTTTACCCATTACCCATCTGAAGGGCCTTCTGATTTGGTAAGTTTTTGGAATTTCGGTCGATTTATTTAATTGTGAAATTGAAAATTTTAGATGTTGGTCACGAAGATGATTTGTGTGAACCTAAAACCTAACAGCATTGTTGGACTAGATTGTTGGTGGTATCTACTCTGCAGAAGACCCATTAGATAATAAAGAAGCTTACTTTCAAGTGTGGAAGATTGGTCCACTGAAATTGTTGATAAAATTGAGCCTGTTCCTGTTATGTTGTTAGATTTGACTCCTAATAATAAAAGCTATTCAAAGTATGTTGTAACTTAAATAAATTGTTGAAATTCATGATGTGGTAGTGCTCGGGATTTACTTAATTTCATAACGGTGGGTAAGTATTAACCTACCTCCTGGAATATCAAAAATTAAGACCTCACGATAGATTATTTAGCAATTTTTATTATTTTATTAATCAATTTAATCAGACAACTTGCAGTTTTGCGGTGTTTACAAACAAAGCGTCACTAATTTGGCACTGTTCATAGGTTGTCCACTTCCACTGAGAAGAATCGTCCAGGTTTGTCGATTAGATGACACTCCCCGTGACAACATTTTTGAGAATCAATTATTATGTTGCAAACAGGCTGTCTGATGAGGCTTGCAGAATACCTACCAAGAGTCCACACACTGTTATTATTAGATTTTGGGTTCACAGAAAGGCCCCATCTGTTTATTAAACATTTTTGGTCACCACCTAAAATTTTCAATTTTACAATTAAATAAATCGACCGAAATTCCAAAAACTTACCAAATCAGAAGGCGTACAATGGAGAAACGTACTTGGTGCTGGTTGTAAATTAAAGTTGAAAAAATTTCACCAAAACGAGGTTATGTGTTTGACGCCCGATAATGGAACTACTCACGCGCTCGCGCTTGTTTGAAAGACCTTCACGGGGTTTTGTTTGAATGATTTTCCGGGAAAATTAATTAATTAATTAATTGAATGAATTCGAAAATTAAGAATAATCTGGTTTGATGACCCTGCCGACATGACAAGCTGACACTGACATTTCTGAATATCCGCCGATCGATAAAGGACATACCTCGCAATGATTAGATATTGTTTCATAGGCGACTTTTGAGAAAAATTGACCAGATTTTTAGCTCCTGCAGTTTGGTAACCTGATGTCCAAAAAATTAAATAATCAGTTTAGCGTGATCCTAAGGCCCTAAATAACCAACCTGTGGGCAAAAATTATTTATTTCATGAAAATAGCCCAACTGAAAATCTCGTGACGTCACATTTTTGGGCCAATCAAAAAAATTTTTACGTCATGTGAAGGGTTTTTAGTACCCATACACACTGTAGAAAAATCAAAACTCTAGCTTCAAGGTAAAGGGCAATTTTTGAGGTGGGCAATAGTGTTGGTCCACCCGGTATATTAAAGATTAGAACGTACATACTCTAAACAAAATTTTAATTAACATGGAGACGATTTGCTTTTCAGAGCCCAAGCCCAGCTCACAGCTGGAAGCCCCTAAGGATGCCTATTCCTCACGCAGTCCACAATCACTGACCCATCTTAGCAAGTGCGGATGCAAGCAAAATTGTAAAAAAAACCGCTGTAAATGTAAGAAGTTTGGTTTGCCCTGTACAGCGCGTTGCTCATGTGACGGCTTTTGCACCGAGCACGAGTGAACCATAAGCTTTCGTTAATTTTAAAATCCCGTATTTTCATTTTTGAGTAGACTTTAAACAAAATACTCTTAATGTACTTGAACGTTGAGTAGTTCTAGGGTCTGTAAGAGAAAATCTTGGGGGAGGGGCGTGAATTTCATTGCAGTACTGAAGAGGGTGCTTGACTGAAGGGAGTGGGGGGTTGCAGCTCCCTAAACTCCTGTAGCTGTGCCTAGCAGTCGCAATAAATTTTATTGACACCCCAGGCACAATCAAGACAAAATGCCCGAAATATATCACCAAATAATGGCATTTTTAGAGAAGTTAACACTCTCGGGATGGCTTAACACTCCATGTGAGGCAAATAGGGATTGTTTGCCCTTCTAAATTCATTTGTACACCTTTGGACAGTGTTTGTGCCAAGTGGCGAATTTCTAAAATAAAGTGTTACGTTAATATCATTTTTGCGTTAACCCTCTGGTGTAAAAGGAATGTGAGGCCTGTAGCCTCTTCCCTAACACCTGTACCTATGCCGAGGCACAACAAAAGCTCATTTGTAGCGCAGTCGTGGCCAAAATACCAAAAATATTGTAAGAAAACTGAATTTTTAAAATTGGTAACTTCTGAGGGGTGGCTTCACCCCCTAGCATGGAAATTTTGTTGGGCTCCGCTTCTAAATCTACTTCTACATGTCTGGGGAGTATATGTGCCAGGTGGCAAAACTCTACAATAAAATGCAAGGTTCACCTCAATTTATTGCTTTAACCCCCGGACTAGGATGAAATTTTGTAGAATCCTAGAACCGCCTATGGGGAGCACTTATTTTAGATGATAAGGGGGCATCTGAGATCTGGACTAAATAAAACTGGTAAAAGAGGTCCTGGTTACATCCAGACATCCAGTGTTTGAAATAATGTTGACTTCCTTTTGTTTGATTTTGATTTTTAGTGCAGTATTAAAGTGTTACAAAATTCCCGTTGATTGTCGAGTGAGTTGGCCGTTAAAACAAGGTACCTACCCACCTTTTAAAATCACTCAACATTTTTTTCTTTACAAATCTGGTAACTGTATCCTTTTCTAAATCTGATTAAGATTTACTTCTCGTATATTTTAACCTCCCCAACCCCATCAAAATTTAAAAAAATGGGAGGTTACTATGCAATCTCTAAAATTTTCGAAATCGAGATAAGACCGGATCTATACGTTTTGAGGTCTCAGGAACCCAGAAAAGTAGTTTTTAAAATCTGTCTGTATGTACGTGCGTACGTACGTGCGTTTGTAAACGCTCTACAGCCCAAACTACTGGAGCGATTTGGCTGAAATTTGGTACATAGGCATCTCATAGCCTAGCTTTTGGAGCCAATCGTGCAACCGGAAATGCCATTTTGGCACATCAACTTTTAAATTTTAAATGCAAACCCCCATTTTTCACGTCACCATAAGAAAGATCTTCAAATTCTGCGTATAAAAATGTATTCATTCTTAGTGCCCTTTTGAACAAAAATTAAAAAGAAATTGATTTTTATCGGACTTAAAATCGCGGTACACCCCAAGCCCCTCAACCGATTTGTCTGAAATTTTGCACATGGGGATTGTATTACACGTCGAAGAGCTGAACGAATTTTGGATTCAATCGGCCCGCGGGAAGTGCCGTTTTGGCACACCAATTTCCAAATTTAAAATTGTTCTCTCGTTTAACCATTAAAAACAAGTTTTTCAAAGATTTACTGTCACCATCAGAAAGGTCTTCAAATTCTGGTTTTAAATAAGACAAAATTAATTCGCATTTAGTGCTGTTTGGTTCAAAAAATCGAAATTTTATAATAACACTAAAAATACATTATAGCCCAAATTAATTAATCGATTTGGCTGAAATTTGGTACATAAAGATTGGGTGACCCGTTGAAGACCTGAAGGGCTTTTGGAAGCAATTCGTCCAAAGGAAGTGTCATTTAAGCATATCAACTTAAAATTTTAAATACAAGGCCTCCTTTTTTATGTCGCCATTAGAAAGGCGATCAAATTCTGGTTCTAAAAATGTGTCCATAGTTTCTGCCATTTCAGTGGAAAATACAGAAAAAATTAACCTTAAAAGGAACATATTGTCAAACGTGATGGGTGATGTCCCAGGTGACGTCGGTATTTGTCAGAAAATTGCGAAATTAGTCAAGGATTAAAAAAATTCTGTTGAATTGACTACTACACCTTTTCCAGTAGTAGTTCAGAAAGCGTCAATTGAATTTCAGAAAGCATCAGTTGAATTTCAGAATTGTCAATTGAATTTCAGAATCCGTCAATTGTAGTTCAGATTAGCCAATTCAAATTCAGAAAGCATCAATTGTATTTCAGAATAGTCACATGTATTTCAGAATACGTCAATTGAATTTCAGATTGGTCAATTGATTTTCAGAAAGCATCAATTGAATTTCAGAATCCGTCAGTTGTAGTTCAGAAAGCATCATTTGTAATTCAGAAGGCATTTTTAATTCAGTTTATTTTTAAAGACATGACTTACATACAAATGATGAGGTCCCCAAGTTCCACTATGTAGAAGGTCCCCGAGTTTCCCCAAGAGGTCCTCGAGTTCCTACTGAGGTCCTCTTATTATTGCTTGTACACCAGAGCTCCCCCGCGAATCCCGCGATCTGCCGCCCAGGTACCCTGAATGACTTCTAAGACAGCCCATAGCAAAGTATCGATTTTCAAGTTGTTGTTGAAGCTTTTTGGTGGAAAACTTAATTTTTTTGTAGGTGAAAACTTGTTATGTAGAAGTCCGCAGGTTGCAGTTCTTCGTACACCTGACTGGCATTTCTTAGATTTGGTAGAAATAGGTACATAAGTAGGTACCTGGAACCTGGAGCAAATAACTCACCCAGAGAACAATGTCATTCTGATTTCCAAATGATACAATCTTAAATACAAATGATGCTTTCTGAACTACAATTGACGGATTCTGAAATTCAATTGATGCTTTCTTAAAATCAATTGACCGATCTGAAATTCAATTGACGTATTCTGAAATACATTTGACTATTCTGAAATACAATTGACGCTTTCTGAAATACAATTGACTAATCTGAACTTCAATTGACGGATTCTGAAATTCAAGTGATTATTCTGAAATTCAATTGACGCTTTCTGAACTACTACTGGAAAAGGTGTATCTACACAGAATACAAAGATCCACGCGATGGGGAGGTTCCAGCCGCTTCTCTGCTGCATTTTTTTTATTATTGACATTTTTAATGACAGTTTCATTAAACGTTAGTTTTCTCGTAGTCTTACCAGAGTTGATTTGTACTATCGTTGTCTTATCACTGTAAACAAAATGTAGCTTTGGATTGGATCAATACTTAAAATGTATAAAATAATCAGTAAAGTCTCGACCTGTCACTTCATCTTCAACAAAATATAACAAAAAAAACATCTATTCCCCACACCAACTATATTATTGTGTTTATTGTTCTTAAATTCATTGGATTGTGCAAAGACATTTTCATTTATAGAAATCGCATTTCGTTTAACTTAATTTAAATCGAATTAGAAACGAGCTTGTAAATTAGTTTCCTCGCTTCCACCAAGTTTGCAAGTGAGGCGTAAAGAATTCCTTTTCTAATCTGGTTAGATGGATAATTAACTATTGTCTTATAATTTCATCCATTCGCGTATTTCTGATGGATTTTTGCAAATCGAATTTCCTAAGCGGCTTAAAATTTTAGCTTGATTTGCTGGAAATTGTATTGCGGTTCTGTGCTGAATCAATTACTCGATCCATTTAAATCTAGAGATAAATGAAACTTTGTTGTAAGTAAGTGCTTATTTGGAAATTCAATATGCGCAACATGTTTTCACCCCTTGTCTACTTTCTCATTCAAAAAATTAATTAAGAATGTCGTAAAAGGAAAATGTCATTAAAACCCAATTTAATGTTGAACGCGGTTGTGGGTGCAATTATTTTCAACGTGGCTGGTCGCGGCGTGATACATTTTTCTACATACATACATTGATTAACTGTCAGGACCAGGAAGGACATCGATGAGTACATATTGATATTATTTAATTGTTTTTTTCCATCCAGTCCGGCCAAAAAATTAATAATCAATATTGATGGTCGTAAATCTGTCCATCGCAAACTTGCAATTGCCTTACCCAAAATTATTCTGTCATCATATAGTCCCGCCCTCATTTAATGGGTACAACTACGAATATGAATATTAGGCTCGCAAAGATTTCGATTCAGAAGAACACTGTGAGTTATAAATTCTATTGCAAACTAGAAAGTTTTAATTAATGTCGTTGAAGCGAAGGAGAATTTAAAAAGTTTTAGAAATTTTCAAAGAAACATCGCTGACATCTTTGTATGTACATAGTTTATGATGTAGGAATTAATTATTATTAAGCTTCTGAATTCCAAAACTCTTAAAACAATTAATAACTTTTTTAATACGGCGCTTTGGTTACCGGAGTCGAAACCAAAAGACGAGAGTTGCATTGCTTTCATTGGACCAAAATTTTGTCACGTTCTACAGCACCCATAAATATGGCGTGCTAGCCCGTTCAAAATTTAGGTAAATCGCGATGTTGTGAGCACTGGCGGACGGACGCTTGCATATTTATATCATCAGTTTTTTTTTCAATTAATGCTTTTTGGATAGGTAAATATAACTACAAGGTGAGTCTGAACTATACCACATCCTTTATACCACAGAATCGACTGTTCAAATGATGAGGTTTGGTGAAAAATTATTGGTCAATTTTGATTCCTCACGTTGTTGTAAGCCGCCAAAGATCTTAAAATTAGTGTTTCCTCTTGTCTTGATAGGTACTTCTTGTCTTGGTTCGAAGGTTTGCCAAGAAAAAAAATTCTTTCTTGTCTTGACGCTTTCTTGACGACTTATTTCTTGTCTTGATCTTGACAGCATCTGGACACTTTTTCACTGACCAAATAGGCAATAAATTCTTGCACATTTTGACAAGGATAAACAATCGAGTGCAGGCAAGCAGAGACAATATAATAATAGTATATTATTTAATGAGTGTATAATATAGTCATTATAGACGAATGAAATACCATACTTTATCTACAACTAATAGTTTCCGACAATCAAAACGTGAATTATTTAATTTAAAAGTATAGGTATACAAAACAAGGTAAATCGAATAGGTATCAACAAACCTTCGTTTTCGGTGACGGAGGCTGTTTTCCACCATTTACAATAACAAAGGGGCTCCCATGGGGGCGAAGCCCTAACATGGAGATCCTAGTTGGGTTGGACTCCTTTACCAAGGGGGCTTAATGGGGGCGAGGCCCGAACAAGGGGGACTCCTGGAGGCGCAGCGCTAAACAGGGGGCCCCCTCGCGGGTGTGAGGCCCTAAGGAGCCATACTCCAGCAGGCAACAAGAACGGTATTATAACCTAGCGCGCTAGTTGAAATAAGATATTTATTTCAACAGTTTTGAGCCATTTTTCAACGGTTAGAAAACAACTAACATTATGTATTTTATCCACGATTATTAAATAATGCCACTGTTATGTACGTAACTACAGATACATAATCCTGTTCATAAAATACAGCGTGACTTATAGTCATAAGTCGCGCTTCTGTCTCATTATTTCACAGCACCTGTAATGAACATCATGACGTTTCAAAATCAAGCGAAAGTGTGCCAAAGTAGATCAAGCATCAAGTTGTTCCTATCACTTATTGTCAAGATTTTGTTTTTGTTGGTTTGCGGTTACAATAAATATAAAGTGATAAAATTTTTTGAAGAATTTCAATAAACTTGGATACACATATTTCAATAATCGTGGATAAAACGTCGTATTTAACTCGCACATTATGGGCCATTATTCACTTGCTTGTTTACAGCCCTTGCTACGCTCGGGTTCTAAACTCAACCACGTGAGTAATGGCCTTCATAATGTGCTCGTTTAATAATATACTATAGTGTTGCATACATTTCAATAGTTGTAGATATTAATACAATTCTAGCCAAGATTTTAGGCTTACCTACATAAATTACAAAATAAAATAGCTTGTCACGTTGCAACGCATATTTTCACAAGAAAAGTTGTTGAGGAAAAAGTTAAATTGAGTCATCCCTTTGTTATCTATTAACTGCATGTAACTCAATGATGTAATGTAGCTAGGTAGGTAAAGTAGACCGAAATATTCAGGCATTAAAAGGCATAATATAAATGTAGAATAATCGTATTTTAGCATAAGCTAGCAGGCTTACCTACTCCATCTAACTCAGCGCCTAGGTACCTAAAAATAAAATTAATTGACTGTAATTCGTTTTATATGGACGGTATAAAAGCAGGCTTTTTAAGAGTTTTAATCAAATAAGATTTTTTATTTAAGAGAAAATTTTCCGACGAATTCTGTTGCTGTTGATACTACTTTCTAAAACAAGCAATCATCTCTGTTTGGTGAGACATGCCTAATAATTCTATGAGCTAAATGGTTTATTAAGAAAATCAAGTTGGCATTTTTTTATCAAGTACCTACATACGCATATAATGGCCGGTATGAATAAACAGTAAGAATAAAGCTTTCGCCACAGCTTTTGCTTATAATTTGGAAAAGGAAAACTTTTATTTTTATCCTTTGTTAATTCAAGACTAAGCATATGTTGCAACATTATTCGCACCATCACCCAATGTTTATAAAAATATTCCAGTTTTATTTCACATTATGTGTGTATATACAGTGAGTCTCACTTTATAATTGGAATCACCAAAACATTTTGGTTAGGGAATACATATTACAGAATCATCTGTTTTTTTTTCTGCAGGTAGAGCTCCAAAATCAGTGCATTTGTGGTAATTCAGTTTTTATAGGCCCAGCCTGTGGCTATTAAATAAAGATGCCAAAATCACGTAATCGTATTAAGCATATTTTAATGGAAAGAATTTGTAAAAAAAAGTTGCTTAGGACGCGTAACTTCAGGCAAAAATAAAAATGTAGAATTTCTTGAGGAGACATTGTATTTAGATAGGTACTGATAGATTTCACTTGGAACAATATAACAAGAAATATCAAGATTTCTTGATAGAACCGTCAAGAATCTTGATGGGTCTTGACGGGACACATCTTGTCTTGCCTTGTCTTGAATTTTGAAACCCCTTCTTGTCTTGGATCTTGTCTTGATTTTTTATCTAGATCAAGACAGGATCAAGATCTTGATGAAACACAACTTAAGATTTAAAAATTATTTATTTAAATATCTTCCAAACGGTGTGCTTCGTAGGATTCTGAATGACATGAGTCACCTGGCCATAACTGCAATTAGAAATTTAAAAAATTTCACGTTATACCTTCATACCTATTACCTATGTATTTTTCACGGCACCGATTTTTGTCAAAAGGGCACTAAGTGTGAATGCAGTTAAAATTTTGAGGTTGATTTGCCAAAATGGCACTTTCCATGGACCGATTTGGTCCAAAATCTAATCTACAAAATCTAATCGGTTTTTCCTTGAATGATAGTGAAGTGATGATACAAGCCGGCGACTTTCATTGTCAATATTATGCAAAAAACTAGTGTCGCATGTCATTAAAATATCCCTATAGCTAAAGCGCATTACTTATGCAAAAATCTCATGTGAGGTATTATTCTGAAATTAACCATATACTTCGTGGCACGCGTAAAGAGGATAAAAAAGTAAACTGTTGATGTTAACAGTCTAAACGAATGGGTTACGAGCGAAGGGTTGAGACGCGGATGAAAGCGTTCATTTGCTTTATTCCCAAAACATGCTTGATGTGGAATTCCGCTTACATTTTATTGAATGGGTTTAAAATTAATTAAATATTTGATTAGTTAAATCAAAGCCCTTTTAAAAGGCTTTAAAACAACATTGAAAGTGTATAACAACGTATTTATGCACGAGACGATCAAAACCAATTAATTAAATAGTGTGGCCTGCTTATATTAGGTAGGTAGCAGTCCAGACATGGGAATTAAAAGAGAACATGTGTTTTCATCGGCAATTTCAACATTAAATTTATTCGGTAACCCGTGCAGTGAACCGTGAATTTTGCGGAAGTTAATGACTGTGACTATCTACCCCAAAAAATATAAATTGCCAACTTACTCATTCTCTGAGTCATAACGAATATACTTTTGATGACGGCAGACGCCCTTAGCACGCATATCTAGGCAATTAACATTTTTTTCGGTATTTCACACATTTTTATAGCCTGTGTAAAACAAAATGTTAGCCCAGCTTCTCACATTATTTACAAAACGGAATGTGATTTCAAACATGTGTAAATATATGGTCAAATTACATTTCCATTAGCATTGTTTAACCAGGAACCCTTGTAGCCATCACTCCTCAATTTGCCTTAGTTACAAGCCTTTGTCACCATCACCATTTTAGTTTAAAAGCCGTGTTCAATTCTTATACCGTGCGTACCTTAAAAAATTGGCAATCTCGGAGATGGTAGAAACTTCTACTTTTTCACAGAATTTGTAAATGTATCAATTAACTTTAATGTGAGTCAGGCTCGTCATCGGCCGGGTGAACCGTGGGTCGGGTGTCGACCGCTGATCCTGTCGTGCGCATTGCACCTCGGAGCTCATTTACTAACATTTAAAATACAAATGTTTTTCACCCCTAAAATAATATTTTTCGAAAAAATGGCACAAAAGTTTTCGATCCGGCAATGCAACAGCTGTCGAATTCGATAGCAGCAAAATGCTCTCTTGCTAAGAAAAATTCAAAAAGGGATCTTTTGCCAACAAAATCACATTTTTCGAAAACGTGGCAGCAAGATTTTCGACTTGAAAAAAAATCGGCTATCAAATCCGGAAATAAAAATATATCGTATATTGTATATTGTATATTGTATATTGTATATTGTATATTGTATATTGTATATATATTTCGCAACGTTACAAGAAAATGTTTGTGCATGTCAAAATAAAAATAACAGTAAAATACAGTAACAAAACAGAACTATAAACTATTAAGTAAAACACTGGCTGATCAGAAATTCATCATAAGAATAGAAGGCATGTAACATTAAGATGCTCTTCACCTTGACGGCAAACTCATGCGGAGGTAAAGCAATAATGTGCTGAGGTAATTTGTTGAAAAAAGTTGGAGCATAGTAATTTATAGAATTTCTGCTTTTACTCATCCTAAAATATTCTAGGTGAATTTGATTTGAAGATCTTATATTATAGGTATGTTGTGAGGAACGTGTACTATAATTTGTTAAATTATCCTTCATGTATAGTAAACAGTAATATATGTATGCACATGGAAGGGTAAGGATGTTTTCCTTTACAAAAGCGCCCCTCACGTCATCACGATAATTTAGGCCAGACACAATTCTAACGGCACGCCGCTGGACAGCAAACGCTCTTTTTACATGACAGCTATGTCCCCAGACTAGGACGGCATAACACAACACGCTGTGAAACAAAGAATAATAGGCGGTCATCAGAACCTCATGAGAAACCTCCCTGGCAAGATTACGAAGAAGAAAGACTGTTTTTGACAGCTTACTGCACAATTTACTTATATGGACATCAAAAGACAGCTTGGCATCAAGCTCCACGCCCAAGAACCTGACAGCATCAGACTCTGGCGCAGCATCTGGTATATTATGAAGACTGAAAATTAGTTTATGCGTTTTCTCCGCGTTTAGCAATAACTTATTTGAGGAAAACCACTTGGTAGCATCAATCAGTGATCTATCCATTGAATTCCTAAGGCTAGTTAAGTTTTTGTTTGAACTACATAGGGTTGTATCGTCTGCAAATAGAATGGATGTTGCATTATTTACATAGTTTGGCAAATCATTTATGAATATTAGAAATATCAGTGGCCCCAGGACGGATCCTTGGGGCACACCATGTTTTATAAGTGACTTTTCCGATAATATTCCATCAAATGAAGTGACTTGATATCTGTTAGAAGGGTAACTGATTATAAGATTTAAAGCATTATTTTTTATGCCATATACTCGTAGTTTTTTGACTAATAAATCGTAGGTGACGCAGTCAAACGCCTTACTTAAGTCGCAAAAAATACCCCCGACATCCTCACCATTTTCAAAGCCCTCAATTACAATATTTATTAATCTTTGGACAGCCATAGTAGTCGACATCCCCTTTCTAAACCCAAATTGATTACTGTGTAATATATGGTGTTCAGCAAACTGGCTTAGTTGGTTAAATAATAATTTTTCAATAATTTTCCCTATGGTGGGCACTATGGAGATAGGGCGATAATTATTTGGGGTGTTTATATCGCCCTTCTTATGTAAAGGTATTACCTTTGATAATTTCAGACAGTCTGGGAATAAACCCTGCCTAATACAAGCATTTGCTAGTTTTGTTAAGGGGATGATAAGAAGGTCTTTGATGTATTTGATTATACAGATATTTATATAATAAATGTCCTCAGTATTATTCTTTTTCATAGTGTTAATTACATCACGCATCTGATTAAAGGAAATATCTGTGAAGCTAAACTCTAGATTTGCTTGACTGCAATTGTCATGGGGTTCGTCAGCAGGAGTTTGTGGTATGCTGTCAATGATTGTATCTGCTACACCCACGAAGTATTCGTTAAAGTCTTTACTTGTCAGGTCAGATGACTCAGAGGCATCTTTTGCGACTCCTCTTTTCTGATTAATTATTGTCCACGCACTTCGAGAAAAGTTGGAATTATTCTTAATAAAGTTATCATTTGATAGTCTTTTTTGTTTATCAATTTCAAGTCTATAGAGTTTGCGATACCTTAAATAAATTAGGGTAAATATCGGGAAATCGGACCTTTGAGGGTTGAGTAGAAAAAACTATTTTACTCTATCCTGACGTTTCGGAATCTTTATTCCTTCTTCAGAGCTGCAACCAACTTTGTGTGATGTGTCTATACCATTAAAATTAATATTACCTATAGAGAAGTTAGTCTATTTCCTCATAATTGTTGTAATCATTACACAATAAAATTTTCTGTCTGGCTTCGCCAGAAAATTTTATTGTGTAATGATTACAACAATTATGAGGAAATAGACTAACTTCTCTATAGGTAATATTAATTTTAATGGTATAGACACATCACAGAAAGTTGGTTGCAGCTCTGAAGAAGGAATAAAGATTCCGAAACGTCAGGATAGAGTAAAATAGTTTTTTCTACTCAACCCTCAAAGGTCCGATTTCCCGATATTTACCCTAATTAATTACTCACGGACGTGATAATGGAAACCTTAAATAAAGTTCAGCAAATCGATTGTCATTTGGAAACATGTTTTTTAGTTCCAATAGTCGATTCAAGCTATTTCGCATATTACGTAATGTTTGATTAAACCAGCTGATGTTGTAAGATCCATCAGATGAGTAACTGCATTTTTGTGGAAAGTTTTCCATAATCTCCTCACAAAGAATTTTTATGAATAGATCAAGCTTTTTATTTAGGTCCAAGTTTGGACTGTCAACAAAAGACCAATCATAGTGACTTATTGTATTATAAAGTTTGTGTAGACCCATTTGTGTTATTGGTCGTACCATGATCTGTTTCGTGCTCCCGCCAGAAAGTCTCGAAAGTGTTACAGCTATGCTGATCGCACTGTGATCAGAAAGTCCGCCGTCAATAACCCGGGTCACATAGGGTTGTCGGAGATTTACAATTATATTATCAAGACAGTTTGCCTGACGGGTGGCGCCCCGAACAAAATCATGAAATTGTAACTTCTGAGGGGTGTCTTTGTTAAATAATATATTAAAATCCCCCAAAATGACTAACTGTTTATCGAGGATTTTTAAGTAACTAAATATATCATTCAATACCTCTAAAAAGGTGTCAAAATTACCTGAAGGAGCCCTATAGAGGGCAAGAATAATCATAGAATGTGTTTTTATACCAACAATTTCACAGTCAAATTCCTTGCAGAAATTCATCAGGTTAATTTCCTCATAAGGAGTTCCACATCTCGTAAGAATTGCCACACCTCCGCCTCTTTTGAGGTGCCGACCATAGCTTGATGCTACTGAGTAGCCTGTCAAGGAGAGAACATCAATTTCATTGTGAGACAGCCAGTGTTCGCTAAAACATAAAACATTAAAATTTGTTTCATAAGTTCTAAGAAACATTTCCACTTCACCAATTTTGTTTCGTAAGCATTGAATGTTTATATGAAAAATATTAAAATCTTCTTCAGCATTCCGAGGCCGATCCACATCTTCAACTGTTTGTTAACTGTCCCCCGCTTTGGTTGATACGGGCTGGTTTATGTTGTGCCTTTGACCTTCTCCCGTGGCTGGAAAAAACGGGAGATGAAGACACCTTCATCGTTATACATAGGTTTTTACGGCACCGATTTTTGGTTAAAAGTGTGAATACATTTTTGGAAGCAGGATTGGAGGAGCTTTCATATGGGGACGTGAAAAATGTGGCTTTTTGCGTTTTATAAATTTTTAAAGTTGTGCCAAAAAGGCACTTCCCTTGGGCTGATTTGGCCCAAAACCGTTTCAGCTCTTCCGAAATCCATAGGATATCCACGCTCAAAATATACAGACACACAGACATTTTTCCAAAGCCACTTTTTTGGGTTCCCAGGACCCTGAACGTAACGATTTGATATTTTGTTGGATTCTATTTTTCGATCGATTTTAGTAACTGCTCCGTTAAGCGTAGAAAAATTGCACCCCCAAAAGTTTAAAAACTAGTCTTGTCACTCTTGTCAGGCTGTGGAACTTTTGTATTTCGGAACCCCATGTCGGTTTTTAAACAATTTAAAAAATTGAGAAACGTCAACATGCAACATCCTCGAAAGTGCTGTAGGGTCATTCCAGCTCAATTCGACGAATCGTCTGCGCGTCGATTTCACCGATTTGGCTGATATTTTTATAATCCACTCTATTGCAGAAGTAGAAAACCTCGTTAGAAATTTTCCTGGGCTTATATTTCGGTAGAAATTAAGCAGCGAAAATATTTTTTTTGTAAAAACTTTCATTTCGAATTTTTCTTCTGGAACAAGTTTTGACTATTTTTTTTAATTTGATGTTGGTACACTAGAATGCGGGTATTTTACTTGTCGTTGGCATAATTATCGATAAATTTATAGTTTTCCTACAATTGTTTCTAGACCCTGCTTTTATGTGAATGTTTGACAAATTTGACATTTTTTTTTACTGTCAAGGTATGAAATACGGGAAATCAAACGTATGGCGCTTGCAGTCCTTCAAATAGAAGTGTGAATAAATTCATTGCTAGATACAGAATTTGAAGACCTTTTCATGTGCTGGTAAGAAAAATTGGTGTTCATGAGTCAAATTTCATAGTTGGTGTGCCAAAATTAACTGGGCTCACCAGAGGGCCAACACTAACCCCCATTCCAAATTTCATTAAAATCCGTTTGGCAGTTTTCGAAAAATCTCACATGTGTTACGTACATACATACACAAAGACATTTTTTAAAAATGTATTTTTCGTGATCCTGGAACCCTGAAACGTAAATACCTACGTACGTACACACATACAAGATATTTTCTAAAAACCACTTTTTCGTGATCTTGGGATCTCGAAACGTAAAGATCTGGTCTTATCTCAATTTCGGATTTTGGAGTGATTGCAGTAACCTCCCATTTTAGTGCCGTAGCAGAATGCGGAGGTACTCTTGTCTTTGCTTATTCGCTCGCTCGCTCGCTCGCTCGTCGTATCGATCGCTCCTCACTCTGTCCGTCGGATAACTTAAGAACGGATTGAGGTATCGAGCTGAAATTTGCTATACGGAATCTTGCCCAAAAAAGTAAGGCGGGGATTGCTTTTGGGCTATATCGGACCAAGGGGGTGGAAATTAGGGGTTGTAACTCAAAATTCCGCCTTATAAGTATTGGTCGAAATTAACGCCATTCGATACCCTTCCATTAATGATTCAAAAAGGTGTTATTCATGTTTTACAAAAAACCACCCTTAAAGGCTCTACAACCCCTAACATGAAGAAATACATAACGTCGGATAACTTGAGAACAGAGTGAGGTGTCGAGCTCAAATTTACTATACGGCTTTATACACTAAAAAGTAAGGCGGAGATTGCTTTTGGGTCATATCGGACCAAGGGGGTGGAAATTAGGGGTTGTAACTCAAAATTCCGCTTAATAAGTACTAGTCGAAATTGGCGTCATTCGATAGCTTTCCATTAATTATTCAAAAAAGGTGTCATTCATATTTTGCGAAAAACCACCCTTATAGGCGCTACAACCCCTAACATACAGAAACACAAAAATACGAGAACTCAAAAACTACTCAACGTATCAAGGCAGAATTTGGTTTGTGAATTTTCAGTGACATTATAGGTGGATGGACAAATTTTCAAAAATATCTAACAAAGGGGATGAAATTTAAGGGTTGAAACTTGAAATTTCTTCAAGTAAATGGTAGCCTAAAATTACGGGGTTCGATAGATTTCGGTCAACTATTGAAAAAAGGTCTTATGAGTTTTCAATCTAAAACCAACCCCTGGGCCATTAACCACCCCTAACTCTTTGCAAGTCGATAATTACATTTTATTTATTTTTTCTGAAACCCTATTGGTTTATTTATGAACAACTGAAGTCAGTAAATACGCAAGGAGTTATGTCACACCGGAAAAATAAACTCACCCCTGTAAATCATAAAGGGGTGAAATCATGAGGTGTTGAAAACATGAATCTACAAATCACCTTAATTTTTCAACGAATTGGATTAGGGTGGTGAAATTGAAAACACAACTTCCTTTAGGGCATGTGGGGGTGGTGAAATAGGGGGTTGGAGTTTAGGGGTTGAAACGTCCATAAAGCCCTGTAATTTGACACAGAGAAGCAATATCTTCTGCGAAACTGTGACATCTTACACACTGCATCTTCGATAAGGGAAGAGCGAATTTTAGGAGAAAATTATCGAAGGGGATGAAAGTTAGGGGTGGAAACTCGAATTTTCAATGAAGAATGTATAGTTGAAAATAAAACCATTCGATAGCTTTCTATTGATGGTACAAAAAAGGTATTATTCATCATTCGCGAAAAACGACCCTTAAAGGCGATACAACCCCCTAACATGCTGAAACACAAAAATGCGAGAACTCAAAAACTGCTCAACGTATCTGGGTTAAATTTGATGTGGTAATTTACAGCGCCACTGTAGGCGGATGGGCAAATTTTCATTAATATCTAACAAGGGGGTTGAAATTTAAGGGTTGAAACTGGAAATTTTTTCATGTAAGTGGTGGAATAAAATTATGGGGTTCGATAGACTTCGGTCAACCATTGAAAAAAGTCTTATGAGTCTTCAACCTAAAACCAACCCCTACGCTACTAACAACCCTTAAGCCCTAGCAAGCGGAGTAAACACATTTTATTTTTTTTTTTTGCTTTCTTCTGATTTGTTAATAATTCAACGTCATTTTCATTAATTTTTAACCCATCCACAATTTTTCAACCCCTTTCATGATATGTGAACCCTCAAAGAGCAAAATTTACCCACACCGCTTCTTTTTCGTGTGATTTTCGCTAGTTCTACTTAACTACAGTACATTTTCATCTCTTTTGAGTTTTCATCCCCCTTAACGATTTTTCTCCCCCCCGAGCGTTAATTTTGTAAAATTCGCGCAGTTTTGCCTTTTTTCGGTAATAAATTTTACCGAATTTTACTCGTATGAATTGTTACTGAGTTTTTCACTTTTTCGACCCCTTCGCAATGTTTCAACCCCCAAAAGTCAAATTTGCATAATTGGCTTATTTTCGCGTTATTTTCTGTAATTCTACTTAATTACGATTAATTTTCATCCCTTTTAACTTTTCATCCCCCTGTACAATTTTTCAACCCCCTAAGTGTTTATTTTGCAAAATTCACGCAATTTAGTTTTCCTTCGGTAATAAATTAAACTCATTTGGATTATGTTTATCTTTTTCACTTTTCCAACCCCCTTCGCAACATTTCAACCCCCAAAAGCTAAATTTGCATAATTGGTTTACTTTCGTGTTATTTTCTGTAATTCTGCTTAATTACGATTAATTCTCATCCACTTTGACGTTTCATCCCCCTTTACAATTTTTCAACCCCCTAGGTGTTAATTTTGCCAAATTCGGATATTTTCGTTTTTCCTCGGTAATAAATTGAACCCATTTGGATGATGATTAAACTTTTCACTTTTTTCATCCCCCTTCGCAATGTTTCAAGTCTTCAAATGCAAAATTTACATAATTGGGTTGATTTGGTGTTATTTTCCGTAATTTTACTTAGCCACGGTTAATCCTCATACCTTTTGATTTTTTCATCCACCTTTACGATTTTTCAACCCCCTAAGTGCTAATTTTGCAAAATTCGCATAATTTCGTTTTTCGTCGGTCATAAAATTGAACGCATTTGGGATTCAGTTTACCTTTTACAATTTTTCAGTTTCCTTCTGTAATTCTACTTAACTTGGGTTAATTTTCACCCTCTTTGACTTTTCATCCCCCTTTACAATTTTTCAACCCCCTAAGCACCCATTTTACTAAATTCAATATTTCAACCCTCCAAGGGCTAAATTTGCATAATTGTCTTATTTTTGTATTATTTTCTGTAATTCTACTTAACTTGGGTTAATTTTCACCCTCTTTGACTTTTCATCCCCCTTTTTTTCATAATTTCGTCTTTTTAACACCACTGTGCGTCTGCGGAGGCACTACTACTAGGTGCAGATTTATAAAATCTGCACCCGACTCCACCAGTAAATTCAGCTCGCCCCTACATACACATTAACAAGGTAAACATCTACAGGGACACACATCGCATTGATACACATCTTTCGTTGGCTTTTTAAATTGGTTGTGGGTAGGTTATGATGCATTATGAAACGAGAACAAAATTTTACATCCGAGCTAGATACCAGAAATGGGACCGTACCAGATGGTCTTAAGTAATTTGTACGTAAAACATCGCTTATGGACATTAGGAATCGTAATAGTAAATAACTATAGAAATGTTTTCTTAGAAAGCGGCATGCAGCCATTGGGTGGAATTTGAAGATGTTGGACGTAACCTGTCTGCCGTTGTACCTTACCTATATATGCATAAAAGCGTTGATAAGTTTAACGAGCTTTCGAGAAATTGCTGTGTCAAATAGTTTAAAGTGAGATGATCTACAACTTCTTCTAACCGGTGAAGTTTAGAGCAACTTCTCAATGTTCATTGTGTATGTGAGAAGTTGTTAATTAATTATTCTCAACCAATTATGCTTGACCTAATATTTCAAAGTTTAAACGTGTGAAGCCAGCTCGGCTCGCGTATAATCGGAACTTTTTACATTATTTCTTAATATATAACTTTTACTATACCTACTTATCAATTTTAGTAACATGGGGTATGCGTCAGAAATGTAATGTACTGTTAATCTCGCCATAATGTTGCCGTAAATAAAATTGCCCCAAAGAACTTCAATTCGTTGCTAGAATCGGTTTGAGTGAGGCACGTGACGTCATTTGTGATACAGTTGCCCGCTCGTCCTTGCCAGCCTGCAGTGATCTTATGGATCTCGCGCCGCAGGAATAATTATTGTTTCTTCTGTAACTTTTGAACGAGTGGATGGATTTCAAAAAATTGTTGCATTGGTTTACAGAGGATTTCATACTCTTTAAAATGATGCATCTCAAAGAGTCCAAATGTAATTTAAAATTTTACTGTTGATCGGGTTGGAAGGTAGACGGATATTAAAAATATTTGCAGCATTGTATTGGTACTGAAATTAGCTTTCAAATAATGTATTGCAAGTGAGGGGTTGAAGCACACGCGGCTTATCACATATGACGTCATGATGGATCCTTGCGGCACTGTTTGGAGTTGAAAATAAAATAATTGTCTTTTTGCGGGCATGTCAGCGCTCGTTTCCAGTAATCTTCTGTTCTTTTATGCAATAAAAAATACATGGGTTTTTTAGTTTACTGTGCCTTTAAGAAGTACCGTGTTTAGTTAGCTCGAGCTAAGGGTGTGTATCCGCTGTAATTAATCCTGCTGTTTTTTTAGTTCAAAGGAGTTAGGAGACCACTATTTGGAATTTAAATTTAGTAGATATGAAGCTTAATCTTACTGGCACAGAACCAAAATAGGTATGTGCATTGTGCACCTACAAATCTGTTTCACCAATCGCTAATTATTTCTCTTTTAGATACCTACATTTTATTTTGTCTAAGATATTATGTGCAGATATAATAAATAACTCCAACGAAATGTATAAAATGAAACTGATTTTCAGCTGTCCCAGTAATTAAATTAGGTTGTGATATTAATAATCCTATTACAAGATTTGCGGTAACTAATACTTCACGGTGCTGACCATTTCGCATAACCGTCTGATTACCTTTGCTAGTAATTAAGTTCAGCAATTGCGCTTCAGTTAATTGCACACAAGGCAGATTACGGGTTATTGCAAGAGTTTCTCCAAACTTCCTACGTGTTTGTTGGCCGATAAAGAAATAATTATCCCTAAATTATTTAACTCCCATTTGGAATCTTCCTTATCTACAAAAAAGGAATGGATTCAAGAGCAACTTAGGTCTTCGAGCACAAACTCTCATTGGCGTCCTTCTTATGGAGAAATGTAAACTTGATTTTTAGAAACTTATACATTCTACAATATTCTTCTCTCTAGTATGTTTTATGGTACGTGCCAAGGAGCCCCCTTCTTCTAGTTGCAACAAGAATTTATACTTTTCGTACATACAGGGTGTCTCAGAACTCCCGTATAAGCCGATAATGGTAGATTGCTGGACTCAATCTACGACGAATTTTCCTTGGCTTCGTTAATTTGCCTGAAAACGTATGATGGATAGATGACAAACGAAATAACTGACGATTTTAATGACAGATCCATAACAGACAACCTGTCGCTGTTGCCATATTTTTTTGCTACTGTGTTGCCATAACGGGTGCCAAAGTGACGAAATGCTCCCGTGATCTATACAGAAGTCTGTCTTTTTTATGCCCACTGGCAATAAAAATCGCTGCAGCAGGAATAACTGGGGGGCTGATCACTCAAAAAAATTGTGTACAATTAATTCCAATCGGGAATTAATTCCAATAATTCCAGTTTAATTCCATTAATTCCATTCTAATTCCATTAATTCCATTCTAATTCCATTAATTCCATTCTAATTCCACTAATTCCGATTTAATTCCATTAATTCCAAACAATTCCATATTAATTCCAAATAATTCCAACTAATTCCAGCTAATTCCAACTAATTCCTTTAATTCCTTTTAAATGCTATACTTATCAATTCCAAATAATTCCACTTAATTCCAACTAATTCCAGATAATTCCACCTAATTCTAACTAATTCGAGCTAATTCCAACTAATTCCTTTAATTCCATTCTAATTCCATTAATATCATTCTAATTCCATTAATTCCATTCTAATTCCATTAATTTCATTCTAATTCCATTAATTCCATTCTAATTCCATTCTAATTCCATTCTAATTCCACTAATTCCGATTTAGTTCCATTAATTCCAAACAATTCCAACCAATTCCAACTAATTCCAGCTAATTCCAACTAATTCCTTTAATTCCTTTTAAATGATGTACTTATCAATTCCAAATAATTCCATATCAATTCCAAATAATTCCAGTTAATTCCAAATAATTCCAGCTAATTCCAACTAATTCCAACTAATTCCAGCTAATTCCAACTAATTCCGTCTAATTCCAACTAATTCCATTAATTCCAGAATAATTCCGTAATAATTCCATAATTCCGGAATTAATTCCAAGCCGGATGTACAACTAATTCCACTAGTGATCACTGATCAGCCCCCCAGGAATAACCGAGAGGAGTAAAAAAATTCTGCTCCGTCGACGAGACCATCAAAATTAAAAGTTAAAAACTATGAAATGGTCTTTCTATACATATAGATTTAATTTAACTTTTTAAATTTTAAATTCTCTATAACTGCACTTTTCTTCTTCCACTTCTTTCAGCGTTCTACACAAAAAATTATAACCAGACATTTTTGATGGGTAGGAAAATTTTTGGTGGCAATCGGCCTATAACAAGTGCCTTTTTCGCATGTCATCTATGAAATTTGTAGGATGACCACCATTTGTTTTACTAGCACAGGCCTTTAAATACTGTTTCCAAAAATGTTGTTTTAGCAATAAATAATACAAATTTTGAAAAGTTCCCAATTTGAAATTTATAGGTGATAGGATTGGATCATTCACCAAGTGGGTAGCTGTCATTTTTAACCTCCTCACTACACTTTACAACTTAAAAAAAACGGAGGTTACTGCAATCACTAAAATGTTCGATTTTGAAGTAACACCAGATCTGCACGCTTTGGGGTCTCAGGAACCCAATAAAGTGGTTTTAAAAATGTGTCTTGGCTAAAATTTGGTACGTAGGCATCTCATAATCCAATTTAGATCTGAAAAGCTTTAGGAGCCAATCGTGCAACCAGAAATGCCATTTTGGCACATCAACTTTAAAATTTTAAATGCAAACCTCCATTTTTCACGTCACCATAGGGATGGCGTTCAAATTCTGATTCTAAAAATGTACTCACTCTCAGTGACAAAAATTAAAAAAATTTGAGATTTTTATCGGACTTTAAAATCGCGGTACAGCCCAAGCCCCTGAACCGATTTGGTTGAAAATTTGCACATGGGGATTGTATTGCACTTCAAAGAGCTGAACAAATTTTGGATTCAATCGGCCCACGGAAAGTGCCGTTTTGGACTTTTGGCACCCCATTTTCCTAATTTAAAATTATCCTCTCATTTAACCATCCAAAACTAGTTTTTGAAAGATTTATTGTCACCATCAGAAAAGTCTTCAAATTCTGGTTTTAAATAAGACAAAATTCATTCGCATTTGGTACCCTTTGGGTAGAAAAATCGAAATTTTGTAATAATAACACTGAGACCAAACTACTGAATCGATTGGAAGATGCATTCTGATCGGTGAAATTCGGTGAACTTTCGAAAGAGAAAATTTGTGTTAGTGAAGGAAATAAAGTAACTTTTCCGCAAAACACCTATTGTTCAAAATTTAAGTCGCCTTTTAGGTTTCTTAACTGACGGAGCAACAAGAGCCATATTATAGCAAAGACAGAATAGGTAATGGAGAATAAAATGAAAAGAATAATGCGTGCATTTGCATGTGGAGCATTAGATGATTTACGTGTCTTCTCCAAGAATTCTGGGACATCCTGTATAAAAACGAAAAAATTGTTAGTCAATAGCTGTTTTGAGGAATAAATACAGTATACAGTGGAAGAATATATGTTCCACAAATATAGTGGAGCACCCCTCAAGCATAATTTCCGGGTGAGGCAATTGGTAATTGAATGAAAAAATGTAATTAGAAGCCGATAAAAAACGGTTGATTAAATTAAACCGTGTCATACCCATAATTTTCCCAGAAACTTATTTTTAACGCCTGGATGATTAATTATAAGGGGTGGCATCATGTATTTTACCTTCCGTGTTTAAGTTGAAGTTACTGGTGTTTTAAGGTTTGACAGTAATACATCAGCGTTATACGGACTTGAATTGATGATTAAAGTAGTTTTCAGGCAGGATTATACCAAGATCGAGACCGGTCGTCGAATTTCGGTGTGTTCCGGGCTTGGGGTTTCCTCCCTTAACTCGCAGAAAGCTTGGCGTCAGTAACGTTTCAGTGACGAGTGGGGGTGGTTTTTTCATCCCTCCGCTTTCGTGGTCCGAATTCTCGCTAATTCGCCGGTCGCTTATTTCAAATGATAAAATTATATTAATTTGGAATCAAAAACAATAAATAAATGCATTGAGAATAAATCCGTGTTGTTCTTGTGTATTTGTGAGTGGCAAAATATGCATCAGTTTTGGATTTTTGCGGGGCTTTGCTGGTGTGCTTTTAGTCAGACAATCCTGCCGGATGAAGACGAAACAGGTTCGTTACCTATTTCAAAATTGAAATAGCTTTAACTTAATTCTTCTGCTAATTGGGGTTTAATAATGAATTAAATCAAGATGGTATTTGCATATTTACGTTCAAACGTACATGTTTTGTTGGTCTGTTGGAAGTTCAGCCCCTTTCCACTAGATAAAGTTTAAGCACACAGTTTTCAGCTCCGCAGAGAAATGAGCAAAAGTAAGTCCTTATTCGGATTTTACCCAATACCCAAATTCATTCGATTTTGGAGCTTGCGTTTGCGTTCATTATTCACATATTAATTATAGCTAGTTGACACCAATTTTGATTTATTCTGATAATAATTAGCAACTTTAAACTACCAACATGTATTGTTTTAATTAATCAGAGTTGAAATCTATACCGGAAATATTTTAGGTATTCTAAATTTACCAAAAATGTTTTTTCTTCCGCTTATTATTTTCAAAACATTTTTAACTTTTTAGTAAACTAACTTTATTAGATATTCGTAATTTTCTCACTGGCAATTTAGAAAGAGGAGGAGCTTTAACGCCACTAAGTATATGAATTCAGCAAACGCATCAGAAAAAATCTTCGTTTAAAATTAGCACATTATACCAATGCTTATTTTCAGGTATTTGTAATGTCCCTATCACGTTTCGTTATGCGGTTGTCACGCGATTGCTCTGTAAAAACACGTATTTGCAACCCATAGTACCTATAGTCATTTTGAATGTCTGCCTAGGCAGTAAAAACTGTCATTTTACTGCCGCAAGATGTCACTGAAGACGCACTTTTAAAGACCACCATATCGGCAAAAATAAATACTTGTAGTTACTATATACCGGATGATTCTGTTTGGCATTCGCTCCCTCGTAACTTTTTTATTTGAACAGTCAAATACAGGGTTAGTACAAAGTCCCGGGACGGTCAGTTATCTCCGCTATTTCTTAAGATTTTACTTTGAAACTTGGTATACCCAGGCACAATTAAATACAGGGAATTTAAAACTGGTTTTAAAAATTTTCTTGGACTTCCGGTTAAACCGGAAGTGACCATAAAAATCGATTTTTTAAATGGAATCATACTTTTTTCTCAACGGATTTGGAATCTACGAATTTTTTAAAGTTAAAAACACGTGTCATAATTGACCTGAAGTCAAGTCGCGGCCACCCTGGATTTTCAAAAACATCGAAGTAATCGGTCAAAAAGCAAGATTTTACAAAACCGCAAGTACACGTCAACCTTATTTTTTTAGTACAAATTCAACTGCGCAATTACATTTCCTTTTGTTTGTTTTTGCTTTTTTGAAATTTAAAAAAACAAAAATTTGACTAGACACAATTTTAAAATTTCTTGTCAATAAACGTAGTTTGCCCTGAAAAAAAGTGAGCTGTTGTGTAGTCTAATGTCACACATTATATATACCGTAGTTTCACAAAAAATAATAATTATTATTTGCCCTTTTATTCATTAATAACAATAATACCCCACTTGACTTGTACTTTTTAATAACAATAACATTATTACTTATCAACGTTTTTAAAGGTAAGTGAATTACAATTTTTAAAAAACACGACCCTTGGAGTGAGGGCGACATTAGTCAACACGACAAACCAACTTTTCCATTGACAACAAAACTATCAAAGTGATTTATTTAAATTAATTTTTTTCTCGAATTTTTTCTAGTGAAAGTGTCAACTTTTTTACATAATCGAATGGAGAAAAAATAAGTCTAAAAGAATCCGCTAGGAAATGTAGAGCTTGTCATTTGAAAAAAAAGTTGAATATCGTCATTTTGACATATGTCAACATAGAGATGATTTAATATCGCCATTTAATATAGTTTGTCATGCTATTTACAAATATATATGAACTGAATCACCCGGTATAGTTTTAGAAAAAAAACGGACATAGGCCAATTGCGTAAATAAAATCTTGACTTAGGCAAATTGCGTATGGTATTTTGTTACATCATATTCCAAGCAGTGAGATACACAGTTTTCATTAAAAATGGCACATCATAAAGGTCAATTTGGCTTAAAATGGCCATTTTCTTCAGGGCGCCCACGATATCAAAACTTTATTATTGAAACATTGGATTTGGAAAATGGCGTTTTCTTTTGGAGATATTGGATTTTTAAGTAAGGGATACCTATACTAATGGCTTCCTGTCCCCCGGTGTGTTTATGATTTAACGCCCTAAATTGGGCAAAAGGCGAAACTCTCCCATTGAATAAATAAATGGTCAAATGCATTAATTATGACTCGTTATAACTATGTAATAGCAATCATAATAATAATCGTTAAAAGAACGTTCAAACATAACGTTATTCACAATAGCGCTTACCTACTGATGAGATTGAAGTACCTTAATTTTAATTCGCTGTTCGCTACCGTTAAAAAATCTTAAAAGGTACAGGATGACGTTATACTGATTTATGTGATCATTTCCCACAACAGTTGTTCCGCTGGTGCGCTTAGCCCTTTGCACAGACCCTAACGGTGAATTAAATTATTATTTAAATAGCAAGAGGTTCTTTAATTTTCTTTATTCTTGATATACTTTAGATGCTTTATAGTAACTCAATGCCCCTGCACAATTTAAATAATGTATAATGTTAACTCCGTAACTGTTATAAAGTGTCAAATGTAATAGGTATGTCATCAAATAATTAATTCGAGGATCTTTGAAGATTTCTAGGTCGTCAAATAATTATTAATCCGGTGGAGAAGTTACAGCCGCTTCTTTAGCTGCCCATTTTTTAAATTGTGGGGTTTGGGAGGTTAAAATGTTACTTTTTAACCTCCCCTCTCAGGAACCAAAAAAAGTGGTATTTAAACTGTGTCTGTGTGTATGTGAGCACGTACGTTCGTAAACACGCCACCCACAGCCTAAACTACTTGACCGATTTGGATGAAATTTAGCGCGTATCTCGTAATAAAGCTTTTGGAACCGGAAATGCTATTTTGGCGCATCAACTACAAACCCCCATTTTTGACGTCACCATAAGAAAGGCCTTCAAATTCTGCTTCTAAAGATGTATTCACTCTTAGTGCCTTTTTGACAAAAACTTAAATATTCGAGATTTTTAACGTACTTTAAAAACGCTATGCAGCCCAAACCTCTTAACCGATTTTGCTGAAATTTTGCACATGTAGATTATTACACGTCGAAGAGCTGAAACTTTTTGGTTCCAAGTGCCGTTTTAGCATATCAATTTTCAAATTTAAAATCATACTCTCATTTAAGCGCCCAAAACAAGTTTTTGAGGCGTTTGGAAGCAAGTCATCATTAGAAAGATCATTAAATTCTGATTCTAAAAACCTATTCACAGTTCCTACCTTTTCGGTGAAAAATAATGAAAATCCTCATTCTCGTTTAAAACTTTTGCGGACTGACGGATGAAGAATGGCAGTAATTATGGCAAGATATTAACCGCTATTTGTCATTTTACCATATAATCCTGAAGACAACAGAAGTTTTGAATGTGATTGACTTAAAATAAGCTACAACGTCTTTGTAACGCTTGTTTTTTCAATTCCATAACTTGCTTCAATATAGACATGGTCAGACATTCCCAGAATCAACCCTGTGCAAAAACATGTTCCATAAAAAATATACAATGTGAGTCAAACGGGAGCGGCCACCCCTTATAATTTCTTTCGTTTCCAACATATCAAAACCGTTTTTGGGGAAGTCAAATGGGCACCAATGGACTACATTTCGACAACATCAGTGGCCCAAAATGTTTTTATTTCTTTGGCTAACGGCAATTCACTTTGTTATTTTAAATGGCACCCGGTATCTATTAGAATTTTTGTTTTTCTTGTTGTAATAGAATCATATCCTTACATAATTGAAATTTAGAGAAAATGTTAATTTAACGTGTTCCCAAAAGTATGGAACTGGCCCTTTATTTTACAAACTATTCACTTTATCGAAAAAATTTTCGAATAAAAGTTCAAAAGTAAATTTTTCATTTTTTTCAACTTTTATTGGAACAATTTTTTGATAATTGAATAGTTTCTTAAAAATCGGTGAGATCCATACTTTTTCTGGAAATTTTTATCAAGTATATCGTTGTAAAGAGAATCAAAAAGCTAATAGAGACAATAAAGAAATATACAGGCTGCCATTTCAAACAACACAGTGACTTGTCGTGATACAATTGAATAAAAACATTTTGGGACCACTGATGCAGTTAAAATGCAGTTCAGAGGCAGTTATATTCATATGGCATTATAAAGAATGGTTCTGATCCATCGGGTACGAAGAAAGTTATAGGGGGTGGCCACTCCCGTTAGACTCACCCTGTATAAACTAGGACCAGTCAATGGCAGTCCTCACATTTTGGGATACGTACCTACTAAAACTGCTAAAACTAAAGCCGATTTCATGAGGTTGCTCGTGTCGTGTCTGAACCCAAGAAAGTGTTATTTTAGGTGAGGGAATGGGCCCATAACACGAAATGATTCATGTTATCGTGTCTACAATACTAGACGGATGGGCAGATGTTGCAAGGTAATAACATTTGCAGGAATAGACAGAGCCAGCGACTTTCAGATTTTAATATGCATCGATCACAAGCCACCCTGCAGAATAGAATATATTAAGCCATATATTTGATATTTCCGCAGGAATTGACATATACGTGCTCTCGTTTTGTATTTTTAATATAAAACTTTTCAACGCACAGAAAATAGCTTTCATTCGTATAGGATTTAACGCTCCGATTCGTTCACTTGAAAAGAACCCCTAAAGTAGGTATAATGCCAAAATTTGTATGAGTGTAATAATATCTTCACGAATATTTCTAGTAGGTACCTATACAGGATGGGTAATTCTTCGATGCTCACCATTAGTATCTCGGAGACCATAATAGATGGAGAGTAGTTTAAATTGGAGAAAAGTTACGCTATTTCTTGGTGATTAAAATTCTGAAGAGAATTTCCCGATATTTTGATTCGTTCCTGAGTTATCACATAAAATCTGAAAATTGCCAATTTAAAGAAAAATTAATATCTTCCTAACATTTGATGTTATTTAAATGAAACTGGGAACTTTTATATTTTTGACAGCTGCCAGTCAACTTTTGATTCTTTATGACCGCCATATTGAAATTTGACACCGTCAAATACACAAAAAAATTAGCTTTCCAAAAATGTAGTCATCACATAAACTTTTTTGACAGTTCTTTAAATTGTCAATTTTCAGATTTTTTGTGATAACTCGGGAACGAATTAAAATATCGGAGAATTCTCTTCATATTCTTAATCGTTAAGAAGTAGCGCAACTTTTCTCTAATTTAACCGACCCCGTATCTTTTATCGTTTAGGAGATCCCAATGGTGAGCACCGAAAAATTACCCAGCCTGTATAGTGTATACAGGGTGGGTAATTTTTCGATGCTTACCATTGAGATCTCCTAAATGGTAAAAGATACAGGCTCGGTTAAATTACAGAAAAGTTGGGCTATTTCTTAGCGATTAAGAATCTGAAGAGAATTCCCCGATATTGTAATTCGTTCCTGAGTTATCACAAAAAATCTGAACATTGACAATTTAAAGAAAAATTAATATCTTCCTAACGATTGATGTTATTTAAATGAACCTTGGTACTTTTACATTTCTGACACCTGTCAATTGAATGGCATTGACAGAAATTTTCTGGGCCTTCTAAATTTTGAATAACAACAGTCAACTTTTCTCTTTCTTATGGGCGCCATATTGAATTTTAACACCGCCAAATACACAGAAAAATTAGCTTTTCAAAAATGTAACCAGCATGGACGTTTTGAAAAAAATATGTGAAAGCCCGAGTTACACGACCGCAAGACGTATTTTATTACTGTTGACTTCAATTGTTTTCACATGTTATAAGAGATTGAAGAACTTGGCGTACTTTTTTGCAATTGTTTTTCATCTAAGTTTAGGCTGATTTTGCAAATTATTTTTACCAATTTTCAACTTCTAACATCTGTCAAAAAAGTTCATGTTGAGTACATTTTTGAAAAGCCATTTTTTAGGAATTTGACGGTGTCAAAATTCAATAAGGCGGCCATAAAAGAATCAAAAGTTGACTGTCGTTATTCAAAATCTAGAAGGCCTAGAAAATTTATGTCGATGCCATTCAACTGACAGCTGTCAAAAATATAAAAGTTCCAAGTTTCATTTAAATAACATTAATCGTTAGGAAGATATTAATTTTTCTTTAAATTGGCAATTTTCAGATTTTTTGTGATAACTCATAAACGAATCAAAATATCGGGGAACTCTTCAGATTCTTAATCAGCAACAAATAGCGCAACTTTTCTGTTATTTAATCGACCCCGTATTTTTTACTGTTTAGGAGATCCCAATGGTGAGCATCGAAAAGTTACCCACGCTGTATACCTCAGTATTCCCAATGGAGCTTAACTGTTTCTAAACTCTCGAATGTTTATTGTTGTAAACCCTTTTAAATTTGCCAGAAGCAAGTTACATTATTTTCCATTAAAATACAGGTTAATTGACAATTTGAGAAAGTTCATTTTGGATTGTTATTCATATTAATTGCATTTGTCAGGACTTCCATGATCCAGAAACTTTACTTTACCTTTGTAACAACAAGCTTCCAGTTTTCCTAAATTTTCTTTATTATCCATACTCATCGGTCTGAAATTCCTGTCTGTGAAAAATTGTTTGGTTCAAGTTTCTTGCCTTCCTTAAAACTTCCTACAGTTAATAAAAGTTTTTTAAGAACTTATTAATATCTGCTTTATTAGTAGTCAGCTAACATTAACCGAGGCATTTATATTAAAGACAACAAAACAACGGAAACTGTAGATGCTTCAAGATCGGTTATTTCACTTTATTCATTTCAGGAGGCATAATAAGATAATACCTATACCTGCCAACATACCCCTCAAATTCTACATACGAAAATGTGCCCATATGAATTAAATTTGAGAATGGAAAACTTAGTTTCATTCAAACAAGATCTATTTCATTCGAATATGATAATGTGACATAGGGGCAATCATTGCTTATTATATTAATTTAACTTTTTTTTAACAAACTTTTATTTCAAATAATAATAATTTTTTTGATTAGAAAGAAACCTTAAAATTAAGAACAAATATTCCATAACTTATATACTTGTTTGCTCTTTTAAATAAAGCTTTCTATGGTGTAGAAAGCACCATTCAAATACACGTCAACCTAATTTTTTTGATTCAAATTCAACTGATGCCAATTTCATTTCCTTTTATTTGCCTTTGTTTTTTCAAATTTTTTCACTTTCCACAATCTGCAAAATAACAAAAAGAATTTTTAAAAAATGTAATCGCGCAGTTGAATTTGTAACAAAAAAATAAGGTTGACGTGTACTTGCGATTTTGAAAAATCTTGGTTTTTGACCGATTTCTTCGATGTTCTTGAAAATATGGGGTGGCCGTGACTGTACTTCCGGTAAAGTATGATACATGTTCCGAACTCAGAAAAAATCGTAGATTCCGAATCCGTTGAGGAAAAAGTGTCATTCCATTTGAGAAAACTGTGTTAAGGCCATTTCCGGTTAAACCGGAAGTGTGAGAAAATAACTGTCCCCTCCATCAAGTCCGCATTACAAAAATAAAATTGACTTGTTCGAGGATTATTGCCATACATCAAGGACAAAAGTTTAAGGAATTTTATTCCATACTTTACACTCGCACTGTATATACGTTTCATTAGTCGTCATCCCTTAAAATTTGTTTTATTTTCCCGGTATTATGATTCATTCACGGTGAATAAACATCTAGGTACAGGGATACACGTCGCATTGATTGCTAAACTATTATATTACTATCTATATGTATGTTTGAATTAATAATTAATGTTTGAACGAAACAATGTTTTCCATGTGTGTAAATAGCTCAATGATAGTTTCAGAAAGATGATATACTTTTTGGTTCCGAGTGGCCGTTGAGATCAAACGGAATGTATTTCTGAATGTATAGTAGTCCAGGAAGTCAGCTTTATACACACAATCCTTGCATTTCAAGTTAAAACAAACTAGACACGTACACAATAGTCACACTGCACTCTTTCAAGCCGACTTTATTATGACGAAAGCCAGCGCAAGAATTTTTTTTCCATCTTTCGTCCTTTATTATTCTAGATTTTCTCGTTTATAAAAGGCTCAGATTATCATGCACTTTGTGAGATAAATACCTAACAACTGCGAGTCGCCTACAAATGTATCAAATGAAGATCAAACATTGGAAAGGCACGAAAACGGGAAGTTGGTGCCAGGTGGAAGAAAATATTGAGAAAAAGATAGATTGTGGTCTACTTTGAGAAAAAAACTACTAATATTGCAAATAGTGATGGTTCCTTAATTTTAATATTGCAGATTCAGTTATGTATATAATATGTACGCGATGTACAGTCGGGAACTTTGATAAAGCCCACCCCACAGTCGCGACTATTTACTTCGGCGACTGCATCGCTGCAATGCGACTGATGTTTGTCTGTTTGTCTGACAGGTCGGCAATCATTATACCATTAAGCACATTACAGGGATACAGTCGCCCAAGTGAATTGTCGCTATGGGGTGGGCTTTGTCAACGTTCCCGACTGTACCAACAGATATCCACGTATAAGCAATGAAATGAAATTTTCATTCATTAGTTCTATTACGTAAAGAAAGACTATCGATTACGTATATAGAATGAACACCTAGATAATGGTAATTGATTAGATGACATAACCAAACGTTTGGAAGATACCGCCTAAATTTTTATTTAATGGGAATAATTAATTGCCAGTGGGGCTCGTTAAGGGCGACCACTAAGGGCGAAGATAATTTTTGATAAATTATATAATGGCTTTATTGTGACGCGCGTACAATGTAAAAAGATGGACGAATCTGTAAATTTATCATGAATTTTGACAACATAATCAATGTGTCATTCTAAAAATGTACAAGCAACTTAATAAGCTATATTCTGACTAAAGCTCTTTTTTAGATTACTTTTATTCCATTGTGCTGTTCTCTGTTTCTGAATGCTTATTTAATGTGAAAACAATTACCGTAATATCCTTTAAAATTAATGAACCGCATGAATAGGAGGCAATCAAAAATAACAACCCCTCCTAACTTCCTAACTAAAGTAAATGGCACTTTTTACTTGCAAACAGACTATAGCTAGGTATTTAGCTTCATATACCTACCTCCTACAAATAGTCGCGAAATAGTATAGGTACAGCTTAAAAATATGAATAGCGTTCGAACAGCAGGTAGGTAGTGGTATTTAATTTCTGCACGGTCTCTGTTGTCGCTTGGTCCATCCGGCCGGATAAATATTCAGCCACGGGTGGGCATATTCATATTTCTAAGCTGTACCTAATAACAAAAATTGGCAGTCTCGGAAACGGTAGAAACTTCTACTTTTTCACAGAATTTGTAAAGTAAATACAAATGTTTTTCACCCCTAAAATGACCTTTTTATATAAAATGGCACTAAGGTTTTCGATCCGGCAATGCAACAGGTATCGAATTCTGTAATGCCCTTTTGCTAAGAAACATTCAAAAAGGTGGAGTTTCATCTCGATACGTTCAGTAGTTTGAGCTGCAGCGTGATCATAGACAGACACACAGACAGACATTTTTTCAGAAACCACTTTTTTGAGTTCCCAGGACCCTGAAACGTAAAGATTTCATGTTTAAGGCGATTCGATTGTTTTGAATTTTCCGATCGATTCCAGTAACTGCTTCGCGCTGCGTAGAAGTTAAAAATTCTGTGCACTATTGTTTAAACGTCATTTAGGTTATTTTAAGGGTCGCTTAAAGCGTTTATCCACGATTATTAAATAATGCCATTGTTATGTACGTAACTATGATACATAATTCTGCTCATAAAATACAGCGTGACTTATGGTCATAAATCACGCTTCTGTCACATTATTTCACAGCACCTGTAATGTTGGCTGCTTATCCAATGAACATCATGACGTTTCAAAATCAAGCGAAAGTGTGCCAAAGTAGATCAAGCATTAAGCTGTTCCTGTCATTTGTCAACATTTAGTTTTTGTTGGCTTGTGTTTACAATAAATATAAAGTGATAAAAATTTTTGAAGAATTTTGATAATCTTGGACAAATATATTTCAGTAATTGTGGATAAAACGTCGTATTTAACTCGCACATTATGGACCATTATTCACTTGGTTGTTTACAACCCTCGCTACGCTCGGGTTCTAAACTCAACCGCGTGAATAATGGCCTTCAAAATGTGCTCGTTTAATAATATACTATAAAGTTAAACAACTGTCATGCAGACGGCCATAAGTAACTTAAAAACTCAGAAAATGATTTTTGAAAAATACCTCTAGATGCCTTCATGTGTAGCTTTGTGGACAGTTTATTCTAATTTAAACCTGGTTCCAAAGCAGGATCTAAAATAATAACTCTCCGAAATTGTCCTTTGAAATTAATTTGCTCTTACATTTTCCGCAAATTAAGGATCTCAGGTGCTGCTACATAGTGTTTCCTATTCCCTTAAGTGAATAAAAGGAATAATGAAGTCGAATCATCTTATGCAATTACCATCTAAAAAAATGCACGGCAAATTCATCTTTAGATAATTATTATTATATGATACTGCACCTAACGAAATTTTTACAATTCGGATTGGTTTATTTCATCACTGTTAGAAAAGGAGTTTTGCTGTAAATCCGAGCATAGTGTCGCAGTGTTTTCGCTTGACCGTTGATAATAAAATCCTATACAGTGTATCTACTTTCCATATAAATTGAATCCCTTGAGCAAGCATCATGATGCCGTTTAATGGCAATGCAGGTATTTGAACTTGATGGGTAATCCAAGGCATCTCTTCGGCGCTCAGAACGTTCGGGATTGGTGTTTGAACGATGGAGTTGTGGAGCACATGACACGTCCTAATAGATATTGCATCATGAACATCTAGATGGATGAGTGCCACGATTTCAAATGAATTTTAGACGAATAATGACCCAAGCGTTTATAGTTCATGAATTTTATGTGAGCTTGCCGCATAATGATTCAATTCCCTAGGCGAAGATTAACTCGTTCCTGATGTATTAATTATTACGCAATGGTAGGTAATATTTTCTATATTTTAATATTTGGGCCTTCGGGGCGGACATTATACCTGGGACAAATCTGTTCCGCCTGTTTGGTCGTGATCAATAAGTTCTGAGCTTGACCTGAGGTCTCGACTAGCCTATCGCCCCAAAACTTAAATCCACTGAACCGCAATTATGAAACTCCTACATTGAGGAAGTCCGGGGTGTACGCCTCAACTACCTCAGCAGTTTCATACACATACACTTCCATAAGCAGAATAATTGAGATCCTAATTTTTTAAGGCTATACTAGTCAATAATTCCCGAACGATGAAATCAATTCCAGCTGATTTAAGTACCTACTTTCTAAAAATTATATTAGTTGGTGGATGTCGTTATAACTTGAGTATTTAATTAAATTTACTTCCCATTGAAATATTCAACATTTCCTTCAATTAAAACCACATTACCAATAACACGATGAAACTTTCTATAATTAACTACTGCAAATCAGGTTTGCCCACCCACCATCCCCACCTAAAACCGATTATACCTTTGTAGTCCAATACAGATTATTGTTATTCCTTTGTGACAAAACTAACCAGAACGCTTATGTTTCAGGGGAATAAGGCTTACTAAAACCGAACTACTATAAATAAATTAGTAATGTTATGACTGTGACAGGCGCACACCATACTAGCAAACAATTGGGCCTTTAGCTGTATTAACCATAGTCAGCTTGTTTCTACTCGCTCTAGCCCCTAATCAGCGTTGGGTTGGGAAGCTGAGTAATTTGCTAAGCTACAGTTGCATCAAAAAATTAAAGTACAGGTCATTTCCGGTTAAACTGGAAGTGGAAAAAATTCCCTCAATATACGCGCAAGTGTCCCCCTCCGTGCGGGATTGGCCAGATTTTATTTCAATTCAATATCTTTATTACATCTCAAGATATTCAAAGTGGGAAGTTTTAAAAATAACACTCTGTATAGCTGAAACTTGATATACAGTTTGTGTACTCCTAAATACTCGGAGGGGATTGCTTTTGAGCCGTATCGGACCAAGGGGGTGGGGTTAGGGATGAAAAGCCGAAAAACCATTAATATGAGGTCAGGGTGTGTCTATTTCGGGGGATGAAATTTCGGGGATGAAAACCGGATAAAATATTGTTGCACGCAGCTATTTCGATCCGACGTACGGACATATTCCGCTGAAGTCTCGTGGGGGATGCTTTTCCGCAAAATCAAACAGATGGGGTGAAAATTAGAGGCTGCAAATCGAAATTCGATAGCTTTCCATTAATGATTCAAAAATTTGTTACTTATATTTTACGAAAAACTACCCTTCACCCCCCCCTAAAACGCAGAAACACAAAAATTCGAGAACTCAAAAACTACTCAGCGTATCAGGGCAGAATTTGGTGTCTTAATTTACGGTGACACTGTACGCGGATGAGCAAATTTTCACAAGGATCTAACAAGGGGGGGAGGGGGTGAAATTTGAGGGTTGAAACTGGAAATTTCTCAAGTAAATGGTGGTATAGAATTACAGGGTTTGATAGAATTCGGTCAATCATTGAAAAAAGGTCTTGTGAGTCTTCAACTTAAAACCAACCCCTAGGCTACAAGCAACGCTTTGTTTGCAAGCGGATAATAAGTAAATACGCAAGAAGTCATGCAATACCATAGAAATAAATTCACCCCTGTAAGTAAATCATAAAGGGCTTGAGCGGTTGAAAACATGAATCTCTAAATAGCCGCAATTTTTCAACGAACTGGATTAGGGTGGTAAAATTGAAAACCCAACTTTCTTTAGAGGATGTGGGAGTGGCGAAATAGGATGTTGGAGCTTAGGGGTTGAAATGCTCATGAGGCCCTGTAAAACTGTGAAGTTTTACACATATTATACATATCTTCAAGAAAGGAGGAGTGAATTTCAGGAAAAATTAATCGAACGGGATGAAATTTAGAGGTGAAAACTTCATTTTTTATTGAAAATTGTAGGGTGGAAATTAGTACCATTTGCCTTCATGGTAAATGGTGGAGGCGCCGTGGTTCGAATTTTGCTTGTTGACTATTTTAGCTTCATTACAGTTATCATTAAAAAAACTCAGATCTGAGCCAGGTCAGAGGCCTACAGTCTACACTGCTCATCATCTCGTTGCTCGAGAGGCAAGCCTGCTACATGCTGGATCGCCATTATCATTTTTGCATGCAAAATTTTAGCCCACCCACAAAAATTTAAAATTTTGCCAAATGCCTCCTCCCTCCCGTTAGGGTTGTTTCTCTAACTCGAAATGATTAGGTTTAAAAATATGAGATTATATTAATAAAAGTTATATATAGTTTACTCTTCTTTAAATGATGAAGACCTATATTATATGTATTCGCATATTGGATTTGGAATATGAAATAGAATATAATTTTTAACCGTGTACATACCTATATGTAGCGGCAAACAGTTTTACTGAATTCGTGTTGCACACCACAAATATTTTTAATTTAGCGTTCTGTTACCAGACGGTTGTATTTTGTGTGCGCGCAATTTTACAAATAACAGATTGCTGTGCTGTTATTAAGTATTGAACTCCTTATATTTTATTTTCTTGGCGATATTAACTAAATGACACCATACCCTCGAGGCGCGCTTCTAATAAATGGCCTATATATCATTTTTCCTTGCTTCATTTAGTTCCTTTGCTCTTTTAGGGAAAGGAATTAAGTGGGGCTTATAATTATTGTTTGTACGATCAAGTTAATTTTTTAACTTACCGGCATTGCAGTGACTATTGCGTTGCGAACACAAATGAGTGACCGGATTTTTAGGTCGTTAAATATTCGAAATATGTCCCTAAAATAGGTCGCTAAAATAGGTCGCTAAAACGTGTCAAATAGGTTGTGCTTTTGTTGATTTCTTTTTCAGATGAAAGAGAATTTTAATTTTTTGAGCGAGGTATGCGTCAATAGAAGCAGAAAATGCAAATGGTCAAATTTACATTATTTGAAAGGCTACAAAATTATCTGTAAACTGATGCAAACATCTTTGAAATCCATTGACTCCATCAAAAGTTACACTAAATGAACAACATGGCTCTGAACCTGAACCTAAAAGTCCTTCTAGTTTATGCTGTAACCTTTGAAAGATTTATTGGATTTCAAAAATCTTTGCATCACCTTACAGAGAATTTTATAACCTTTCGAATAATGTATCGCAAAAGGCCCTAGTTTGCAAATTCGACCATAGAGGACGCTTGAGGTCACCGAATATCAAAATTTTTTGCTAAATTTAACTCCCAGCAAAATTAGCTTTCAGATAATGGTCGGTGGGGGGTAGAGGGTGCGTTGGAAAATTTCTACAAGCACGGATTTAAGTGCCTCCCTCCAAATAGAAATCAACCTGTTTGAGCGTTTTTCCTTCAAATCGCTCCAGGAGTTATTTAGGGTGTTTCATTTTAAACGGTACACCCTGTATATTTGAGTGTCAGCAATGTGTCTGTAATGCCCACAAATAGCCAAAAATCATAAAATCCGGTCTCTGCAAATGAGCAATGGAAGCAATGAAGTAAAATTGTTATTAAAATTATCCCTGCTGAATCAACGACTACTGACTGGTTTGAATCAAGCGTTCGAAGAACAGAACTTTGAGCTGTAACTTATTTCCATTCGAAAAACACGAAAGTTCGGGTTCTATGAACCCCAAAAAGCTGTTTTTTTATATAGGTTTGAGCTAAGTAGGCAGTTAATTATGAAGTTTCTGCTGTACATTTGATGGTCGATATTTATTATATAACTATTAATTTTAAATTCTACTACGTTGTTACCTACTGGCTCTGGAAGCCGTAAGTGTATTTTTAAAGAAATTGATAGTGATAGATTTAAAGTGATAGTCTTTTCATATAAATTTAGAAATACATATTTTCGAATCAAACATTTCTGCGACATTCTTTCTTTGAGAATTTAAAGTGCTGCTACTTTTATTACGAAAATAAAAGTGGGTTTTGATGAGGATCCGCCGTCATTATCTGAAGTTTCTCGCGAATCTTGGTTGGAGTAAAAATAAATATCCTAAGCGGAACATAGAGGAAAGCGACATTTTCTTTTTCGTGACATAATTCGTTTTTAAGAGGATCGATACCAACAGTTGCTCCTAATGTGTCCTGGCAATCCCATAGTAACGACTTTTAAATTGGTGTCCTGGCTTCGCCTTACGACTACCATTATAAAGATCTTCCATCCGTCGCTCATGTATTGTTTAAGGACTCTTGAATATTTGCATGTTGGGACATCATGTCATTTTATTGCTTTCGTGCTTTGTGCAACTCAACTGCTATAACGGGTTTTATCGCAAATTGGGATTTTCTCTCAATTGCATATTACAGCAAGTTATAAAGTAGCATCGGGTCGAATTTATTACAGTAGGTACTTACTTCCTTTTAGGCTCAAGCTTTTATAATAAAAGTTATATTTTCCAGACTATGTATTCGATTTTTCTCTAAACTTCATATTAGTTGCGTGCGTGCACTTGTATACTGTAATCCATCCATAACTAAATTAGTGGTTCCCACATTAGAAGTCTGTACGATATTGTTATATGAAGCGCTTAAGATTGTAGGGAGCTTCGAAAAACATAGGTCTCGCTCTTACCCGAAGTGTTGTTAAGCGCTGGATGTTTGCAGTCGTTGAAAAGGTTTCCTGCTTTTTCCGAGGTTAAACAGCCTCGGGTCTTTAGGGTTATATAAAGTCGAAACATCCTTTCGAATTATCCAAATATATTTGTATTCTAAGACTAACTCAAAGAGGAACACTTCATATTCTTATAATTTGAGTAGCTTTCGACCTGAGGACGAATTGTGCATTATTACAATTTCAACTTTCTTATTGCTTGCTGGGGGCTTTTGTCATCCGTGGCTAAGTACATAATTGCATATTCATAGTTCATACTGTAGACTGCAGGAATCAAATAGGCATGCACTTATTTCAATAATTGGTTTGGTTGAAACAGGTGCCAGATTGAGATCATATTTACTTTATTATTATTTATCGATTTGTTACAACAACTCAAAATATCTACTTAGAATAAGAAAAATTAAGACCTTCTATTTTATTTGATTGGGCATTAGTTTTACCGAGCTCTTACTTTTGGTTAATTGACCACCAGAGTATGAAACGTGGAGTGGCAATTTATACGTAAAAGATACCTCTCAGTAACATTAGTGCACCAGATCCCATTATTTTTATCAGCACTTGGACGAAAATACCGGGGGATTGTAATTAGAAGTTCCGCTTTATCTTCATTATATTAAAAGCTCGTAAATCTAACATTTCCCCGCCATCATTAAATTTATACTCTGTTCTTTTTTTGGCCTAACTGACTGTGACACATACTTTCCTTGACGATTTGTTGCCCGCAAAGTGAACATATTTTACGAATTTTAAAAAAATATTTCGACGCCAGTTTAGCATCAAAAGAGGAGAAAGAAGTTATTCTTTATCGTCAAATTAACGTGGTGTAGCGCTTAACAAATTTTAAATGAGGCTGCATAGACCTTGCCTGTATTTGCGAGGAGATTAATAATTTTATTACAAGCAAAGTTGGACTAATTGCTGCAATAACGTATTTTTCGTGCTAGGAAAATTAATCACCGCTTGCACCTTCTGAAAGAAACCCTTACACAACCGCTTAATTGAAAATTACGCCAATCCAAATCGTATGCACACAATAATGAAACCCGAAAAGCTTGTTGCTAGTTGTTGAAAACTGCAATATCATTACATCTACGTAATTATCTTTCGATATTTCATAAACCTGCTTCGTGCAAGAAAAATATACAGGGTGTTATTTTTAAAACTTCCCACCTTAAATATCTTTGGATGTAATAAAGATATTGAATTGAAATAAACGCTGAGCAATATGCACGGAGGGGGACACTTGCGCGTATAAATTTTTTCCATATCCGGTTTAACCGGAAATGACCTGAACTTTGTTTTTCCAAATGGAATGACACCTTTTTCTCAACGGATTCAGAATCTACGATTTTCTCTGAGTTAGAAACATGTATCATACTTGACCGGAAGTGCGTTTACGGCCATCACCCTATATTTTCAAAAACATCGAAGAAATCGGTGAAAAATTGAGATTTTCGAAAAACACAAAAACAATTCTACTTTAATTTTTTGATGCAAATTCGTGTGCCCATTAATATTTTCTACTATCCAGAGTAAGGCGGATTTATCCCAGGATTTATAGATTAACGGACTGACTGGAAGCGGAAGCGCACTGCATGCAAAAAGATGAAACAATAGAATTTTCATTACAACTAAACGTCACTATGGTGTCAGAATTCAATATGCTGGCCATAAGAGAATCAAAAGTTGACTGTCATTGTTCACAGTTAAAAGTTCATTTAAATATCATCAATCGGAGATATTAATCTTTATTTGCAATCGCAATTTTCAAATTTTTCGAAATAACTCAAGAACTAATCAAGGTATCGATGAATTCTCTTCAGATTCTTAATTACAAAGAAATTTCGCAACTTTTCTCTAATTTAACCAACTCCGTATCTTTTACCGTTTAGGAGATGCCAATGCATGGTGAGCAGGGAAAAAGAAGCGACCCTGTATGTGTGTACGTTGAGTTTCAAATAGCTTCGTGCAACCCTTGCGGAGTTATCATATTTTATGTGGTTTTCGTCCTCTAAATTTCATCCCCCGAAATTGGCACCCCTTCACCTTCAGCAGACTTGAAGGTCGAACGTATGTACACACCAAGTTTCAGCAAGATAGGTACCTCCACTAAGTACTCCAGTTTTTGCAATTAATATAGTTTTTCGGTTTTTCATCTTTAACTCCCACCCTCTTGGTCCGATATGACCCAAAAGCAATCCCCGCCGAATATTTCGGGATATACGCAACTGTACACCAGTAAGTTTCAGGTCGATATCTCAATGCGTTCTCAAGTTATATGTATATTACAGCGTAGGCGAGCGAATAAGCATGCTGCTACGGCACTAGAAGAAACCTGACTTTTCGACCCCTATTAACATTTAATTTTTAATTTTCCGAATCGGAGTAAACATCATCAGTTGTGATTCACGCGGGTTCGCCAAATCCATTGCTTACTAGAAATACTGCTTTGATGCTCTGAATAGTAGTAGGTAAACATTGCTAAACCTTTTTTTACCTATTTTAGCTTCGGCTTTGATAATGAGCACATTGTGTTCGAAACGCGTCAGCAGTGAAAATCAAGTGTTTCGGTGTAATGGGGTGTTTCTAGTGATAGTGCACTTTTCCACCGAAGTTGTCCATTGGGTCCATATTGTATTCTAGAATTAAGCATCACCGGTCTTCTGACAAAACTATATCTCCAAAGTGTATAGCTAAGTAAAAATGAACCACTTCGAATTAATGTTTTATCTGTACCTGTGGAGGGAATCGAGACATCGAATAGAGTCACTAACAATTCCAAGGAAATCTGCAACAACTGATATTGTTGAAACATTTTAAAATTCTTTTCGTTTCACTCGTTTTCGTTTCAGTCTCGCCGGACGCAATGCCTTTTCATTTCCTGTTAGTTTCTAAAAAATAAAACACTGAATGCTATACTATCAATTTTAGAACATTTTCTTTTTGGTTAATACAAATTTTCAAGCTTTGCTACGGTACAGGTAACACCAGAGTAAAGTTTTGTTCACATCCACTTTAATTAACATAAATTAAGGAATCAAGGACCCCTAACCTTTGTAAGGATGTAGTTTCCATATGGCATTTCCTTGGAGATTGCCCTTAATAGCTCAATTAATGTTAATTTGAGATGTGAACAAAGCTTAAAACTGCCGTCATCCCAATTTTGCTAGCAGAAATGCTACCGTGTCAGGCAACCTTACGCTAAGAAATTTCTACTAGAACTCCATAAGTTGCATCAGCATGGAAGCCAACCTTAGTGAAAATAATATAAAATAACCATTCTTACATGAACGAAATAATGAGCTCTTGTAATCCATTAGGGAACATTATTAGCTCTATAAACCTTCCTCCAGGTACCTTTGAGTATAACAAGCAATCAATAAAAAATTACCTGTACTTGATAGCTGCTGTCATCCAAAGTATTATACAAACACAATCGCATCAAGAAATATAGTTTTTCCTTGATGATCGTATAGTATCTATTATTAGGATTAATGATACACCAACTGGATACCTCGGTTTTAATAAAGATTAATCTTCTCTTCTGGCATCAGTGCGAACGTACATAACAAAATTTACCTAAGATTTCGATTCAAAACCTATTACTTTGGATTGTTCAACTTCCGGCGTCCGGCGAGTTAGGAACAAACATTTGGCTCCAACCAGCAAAATTGCTTTGGACGTCATACGTCTCGTTACTGTTGCTTCACATTACTCCCAACTCAATATAAATTTATATCAGCAGTAAAATTGCGTGCAAAACAGACAGGCGGGCCACCACAGTGGATTATTTCATCATAAGCCGACCAAGCAGATTGGAATGTAAGCGAACAGCTGCTGCTCAAATGATAATCAAACGATCCCTGGCCGTGCTGCTAATCCAGGATTATGTTGCTATTCCATTTATACACCTGTCCTTTACACCATCAGTGGTAATTAGATGCTTGCATCATCAACGACGGCTAAAGAAACATTTTTGAATGAATCGACTAGTACAATGAAAAAATGTTAACCATTTTTGTGTAACATCATTAACATCTATTTGCTGTAGTTCGTAGCTACAGTACGCAATATTACGGCACAAAATATTGCAATAACGCCTTACTACCAAAACATATGGGGCATAGTATTAGGGGCATTTGCAATTATCTGCAACACTTTATGCAATAATTGCTGTTCTGTACGCTAGCACTTTGTATTCCCGCCTCTTTTAATAGAAGGTTTCTGTGGCATTTATTACAATTAGGTACCTAGTGGCTGGCAATTATTTCAACTGCTATACAGATGAATTATAATCACTTACAAAATGTACACTCATTTTTAATCCAAAATTTGGCGATCAGTTTAATAAAGATTGGCAATCTCGGTGACGGTGGAAACTTCAATTTTTTTCACAGACTTTGTAAATCTAGCAACTAACGTTAACACAACAATTACACAACAAAAAATTTAAAATAGAAGTTAAATGTGTAAAACGGGTTGCGGAAAGATGTCAACATGAACTTTCTTGACAGATGTCAGAATTGGAAAATTGGTATGAATAATTTGTAAAATCAGCCTAAACTTATTAGATGAAAAACAATTATTGCAAAAAATACGCCGACTCAGTGGGCGTTGCTCACTTCATTTGAGATAGCAAATAAGTAGGTATGCGTTATTTTCCCCGAGGTATAGGAAAAGTAAATGATGAGTGATTTTTGTGGTAAAATTGTACATACCTACTAACGAGTGAATATAGAGAAATTCATAGCGCTTAAACGATTGCCAGTAGCGAGTTGCTTCTCTTACGAAAAACGTTTTCATTCTCTTCTCTTTGCCGGTACTTCTGCGGAATTCCAAAAAACTGGCCACCTCACTCGCATGTCAAAAACTTCAATGCACGGAAATGCCCGCGTTCACTTCGGAACTGAGTATCCTAGTAGATACTTTTGGAGTTTTTTGCCATTATGCTTGCGGTAGTTTTCTCTTTCAAACAAAAAAAAACTCATGTGGCTACCTTAAACAGTTTCAAAGATAGGCCGAGTTATGTATTAAAAACATGGTTTCCAATTAATTCACATTTTCTTGGTTTTCCGTAATTAACAAAATTCTGTAACACGGGAAAATGTAAAGGTGCATTTCATGTGCAGAAAAACATTCTCCATCGACTCATATACGTCTCACCTGGTTCTAGCTCAAAAATTTTTTTTTCAATAAGCATTTCATTATTAATACAGAAGTACTACTAATCAGCAAAATTGTGGGGACTTTAGGTATATTATGAAAAAGACCCTCACAAAACCTTTGCGTGTTTTGAATCGTAATTATTCCAAATTTCCTAATAAGAAGGATTTACATTGTTACATATTGTTAATTTAGTTACATAAAATAGCTATTAAGACAACAAGTGTTTTATAGACAGTTTAAAAATCGAGGTCGTAGTTTATATTTGAGCGGAGCGAAAATATAATAGGCCGAGATTTTTAAACTATAAAACACGTGTTGTCTTCATCATTTTTTCTAACACTAACCATATAATGCCATATATTAGCAGGATATTTTAATTTTTCTTTAAAATATACGTGCGAATGGTTGTATGTAAAAATAAAGAATGCCATGGTTGCTATGGTTATCATGTAAACAAATTTTGACAAATTTTGAAAAAAGTTTGTAGTTGAAATGTCCGAAAATATTCCGGACGAAATATTGAAGAAAGGTATTGAATTACGTGGAAAATTGTTACCTGCGAAATCTAAAGATGCGTATGAAAAGGTTTACGTGAGTTTTCAAAAATGGAGGACAGAAAAAGGTATTGGTGAAATGACTGAAGACGTGATCTTAACGTATCTTGACATGAGGTCACAAAAGCTGTGCCCAGCATCTTTGTGGCCAGAATATTCTATGTTAAAAGCGACTCTGAAGTGTAAAGAGAACGTGGATATTGAAAAATTTGGTGCAGTTGTTCCTTATTTGAAGAATTTGAATGTTGGTTATCGTGGTAAAAAGTCCAAGGTGTTGTCGCGAAAAGAGATTGAAACATTTTTACTGCAAGCTGGAAATGAAGACTATTTGTTTATGAAGATCGCTTTACTATTCGGAATTGGAGGAGCGTGTCGTAAAGCAGAATTGTGCAGTATGAATTATGAAGACATAGAGGACTGTGGAGATGTTTTGAACGTTACTATTCCTGATAGTAAAACACATAAGGAAAGAAGATTCAGTATTGTCAGTGAAGGTTTTGGTGTTAACCCTATTGATTTGTTCAGACGTTATGTTGCTTTACGTCCCAAAAATGCACCTTCTAGATTTTTTCTTCAATACCATAAAGGCAAGTGCACTCGACAAGTTGTTGGAATTAATTCTTTCGGACAAATTCCAAAAAAGATTGCGATTTTCCTGAAAGTGGAAAATCCAAAAAGTTATAGTGGTCATTCGTTTCGTCGCAGTTCAGCAGGTGGAGATATTACCTCCTTGAAAAGACATGGCGGGTGGGAATCTTCAAATGTAGCCGAGTCTTATATAGAAGAATCATTCGGAGAGCGAGTGAAGATTGCAAGAAAGGTTTTTAGCGATGGAATGGTGAATTGTAATGAAATGGATCAAATTAAGAAGGTAGATGTTAGAACCAAGACCATCAATACGATTAACCCCGAAGAACCCAGCACATCCTCTAGATCTGGAATTACTGGAGGACTTGTTTACTACAATAATTGTAATTTCAATTTTTATGTAAAAGATAAATAAATTAATGTTACTTGTAATATTTATAGAAATGTAATTTAGTTATTAGCTATAAAACACGTTGTCATGGACGACGTGTCTTATAGTCAACGGCGTGTTTTATAGCAAACTTAAGAAGCAAATTCAAATGCACCATAGAAACAGTATAAAATGTTGGTGTTGGAAAAAGTAATTAAGTAGCAGCAATTAATTATAACAATATAATGGAGGCGATGAAATGAATTGTCTTAAACCGGGTGTCTCACTAGGTCTGCTTTTTGTGTATTATTATTAGTTCGACGACTTCGACGCATAGGTGTACGTAAGTAAAAGCAAATAATAATCGGTTATACTGTAATACACACTTACTCGGATGTAATGAATTAATTAAGTCCGTTGAATGTAGTCAAATAAATTTTAATAGCAATCATTAAGCCGGCAAATTACCCTAATGGCAGTTATTGACTACATAAAAAGTGCAAATAAACACCTATTTGAGAGCTCCTGAATGTGATTAATGGTTATCTGCAGCGATTGACCCTAAACATTTTTGCATCCGACCTTTGACTTGGGGTCGATAAGGCCATTTATCAACACACTTGAGGGTTTTACTTGGAAATAAATCTCTCTTTTTACCCTCACATGAATATATATGTTTGAATAATTCCAAATCATCCCATATCAATCATTTTCTTCACGAAACGCATTTTATTGAGGTTAAAAACTACAAAGTGATATCTCTTTTGCCTTGAGACTTGTTTTTCAAAGGGAGCATAATTTGACCAGAACCGTGGGAATAAGAAAACTTAAACATTAAAACTTTTCTTTTCTTTTAGATCGGGGTTTATCGCCAGGAAATGACTTACCTTTTGCTGTGCATGATAAAGGAAAGTCGAACAAAAGACGTTGTAAATATCAAACTGCATAAAGTGTATTACGTATGAATATCGATCCCACTAGTGTAATAAGCAGTCGGTCGTATTTCTTTATAGATATACTAAAACTAAAGGTATAAGTAGGTATTTCAAACACGAAGATAATTTCAAACCCTAAGGCAACGAAATTATTCTTGATACATCTTTATCAAGTCTAGACGTTTCAGAACAATTAAGTTTTGTAAAAGTATGGGTTTTAAAAATTGAGTCCCGACGCGATGGTATTTCAGTATAAGTTTTCAATTGATTTTCAAAGACCTTGCGTGTGAAAAAAATCAGAGTTTGTGTTAATAAATCGTTTTAATTCCACTTGTGAGCTACCTACATAGTAAATTATATAGTTTGTACAAGGAATTAAGTCATAAGGCTTATTTATTATTAGAAAATTCAACCCAGCTTAAATAATGTTTTGCCGATTGCCCAAAAATCGTCTTTATAGGTCCACGAAAATGTAAGTACTTGACAGCCTATACCTATTATTATTTAGCTAATAAAGGATCCAATTCATTGAAGCAATGTGTCATTTTAGAGTAAAAATATTTCTTCTGCAGAAGCAGGAGACACTGTACAGAGGAAGGCGGAAGGCGCTTCGGCAAGTGAGGACAATAACTCGGAACTGTGGGAACGATAATACACCACACCAAGTGTCATAAAGAATGACTTGTTATCCTGGCCGGTCGTTAATTATATACCAACGCCTTCGGAAGACAAACACAATTATCCACCAGCCCTAGCCATTTTCTCACGTTCAAGCTTTATCCTCGAGGTACCATTATGGCATAAAATATTATAATATTCCTGAAATATTGGACAACTCTGCTTCCTAAAAGTCGCTTAGATTTAACTTAGTTTTTCAAATTTATCATAAAGAGCCTGATAATAGCGTTGGTGAAAAGAAATTATTTTGAGGCACTAACTAGGTGCATTACGGAGCCAAAACTTAAGTACAGCTCATTGTCCAGGAATATCCACAGCTCTGATTAAATTTCCATGAATCTTGACCTGATGGCAGCTGTACTCTTATTAAGGCTAACTGACACAGTAGCATTTCTGCTATAGCACAATTGGGAGGTCGGCAATTCTATTCTAATTATTTGTAGCAAAGCTTGAAAATTTGTACTACCTACCACACAGAAAATTTTCTAAAATTGATAATGGCAAGGATTTACCAGGAAATTTGCTGCAAAAATGCGTTATAGGTAATACGATAAAAAAATTTACATTATAATTGTGCTGACAGAAATGCTACAGTCACTCGGCATTTAGTAGCAACTGAGGTGCCTTCATTAATATATTTAGATATACGAAGTCTTCTGAAATATTTTATTTGCGCGGATAGCGGCATCAAACAACAAGTGAATTACGAGAATTCCCCCAAACTTTAAAATTAAGGATTTTGCCTTATGACGTTTTCGTATGTTCGGTTGGTCTTTTTATCGATTAGAACTCATTCCAGAAAATTGGCGATGAAATAAAAGCGATCCGGGAACCTCTGCACGGGGTATAAAACCGACACCAGGTAAGTATTTTAAAGTTGAGAGGATACATTAAGACACGATCGATACTTAAAACGACTATAGTGTTCTGAAGGTAGCTGAAGCCAGATTAGGTAACTTAAAACCTTTATTTGGTGTAGGTCCACACGGTGCCTGCTTTGGATGATCACAAGTGGATTTTCTGTGAAAATTTAGTGGCATCAACATCAAGGTACATACAGGGTGTTATTTTTAAAAGTTCCCACCTTGAAGATATTGAATTGAAATAAACGCTGGCCAATCTTGCACGCAGGGGGACGCGTATATTGAGGGAATTTTTTCCGCTTCCGGTTTAACCGGAAATGACATTAAATGTGTTTTTTTCTCAACGGATTCTTAATCTACGATTTTTACTTGACCAGAAGTGCATTCACGCCACCTTAGATTTTCAAAAACGTCGAAGAAATTGGTGAAAATATGAGATTTTCGAAAAAAGCAAAAACAAGTCTACTTTAATTTTTTGATGCAAATTCACCTGCCTATTGACATTTTCTTTTTATTTAATTTTGAGATTTTTACAGATTTTGACAGACTTTTAGTACGTTCAATATTAGAATGGTTGAAGCTATAACTTCCGCCAATTTGCAGAACTGCAGTAATTTTTGTTTCTATTTTCACTTCGTTGACTGGGCTAATATAAAATGGCGAATGTTCTGCATGTTTTCAGTAGATTTGCCATCTTGATATTTAGAACAATATGTTTGCCAACGTAAGCACTCTAAGATCTTATAAATCTAGAGGCAGATGGTTATTAGCCAAAAGTTTAATGGAATATATCACAGATGTTTAGTGGGCTCGCAGAGATATTGAGAAAAATGGCATCTGAAGAGGGCTAGATTACTGAAATATATGTGATGCGAGAAGGGCATAAATCGCAGTTAGGGCGAACGGCGGAAGCGGATAAGGGGAAAAACTTTCCTGCCGATGACAAATCTAAAACAATAAGCTTTGAATTGATATTTACGCGGAGCGCAGCTACTGTTTCTTTCCTTCGCAGTAAATTGTCAAAATGAGCACCAGCACCTCCTAAATACACATCAAGCTTCATAAAGATTACTAAATTTCCGACCTTTCTTCCGCAGTAAGGACGTTGTCACAGTCAATAACATGAGTCCTGGATTTTTTCTGCAAATCAAATAAACAAGATCTACTTATTGGGACAATATATTATATTTACTTGAAAGATGAAGTCTCGCAGCAATAAACTCTGACCCATTTTCGCCCACATAAAGGTTATCACGCTCTGAATATTGAATTAAGGATCAAATGATGATGATATAAACCTGAGTGCATAACAGACACATCTTCATTGTTCTCAAGGGAGGTTTCAACTCCTGCAGCCACCATAATGCAGAACTTTAACGGTACATCTTTCTGGCTAACTTGAGTAGAATGAGCGTTTTAAAAGTTACCTCCTCACAATGCAAGATGGAGTAACTAATGTAGGGCGAATAAGGAAATTTCTTAATCACAATCCCATAAACATCCAGATTCAATTAACTCGACCTGATGTAGGAGAAGTATGCTACTGTCATCGCAAGCAACACTCCTTACTGACATGTCGCCTAAGTGAATAAGCGGGGGAGGGTTTTCATGCTTGCCATACGATTAAATTACTATACGGATTTGAAGGCGCTTGCATTTAGTTCTGCACTGACAACAAGAATTAGTCTCTAATTAAAAGTGAAAACCCTAGAACGTTGATCTAATTGGTCGTAGACATTTTGCTGTACCCATACTAATTGTCTTTCTGTCTTTCAAAATTAAATACCTATAGCAAACAAATCAACAATAGTAAATACAGAGCATTCCCGGAAATCTAGTAAACCAAATAAAATATGAAAATTCGCTCGGATAGGTCGATTTTTATTTCGAGGGGGATACCTAAACCCATGCTTGTTGAAATTTCACAACGACCACCTTCCCCTCACCTACCCCCCACTTAAAAATCGTTTGAAAGCTGATTTCATAGTGAATTTAATTTTGGGAAATTGTTTGATGTCTGTTAAGAGGAGGGATCTGATTGTTCCCGCCAAAATAGAGCTTTTTGCTTGTAATTTAAATTTGGGGAAGACTGTCAGCTCACAAATGCTTTAATACATGCAGGACTACTCTTGTAACACGTTGCTCAACAAATTATGGTTAAAACTACAGTGGTTTTTCAAATTTGCATCCCCAAGTTGCTTTTTGGCGCGAAACAACTTGGGGATGCAAATTTGAAAAACCACTGTAGTTTTAACGATAATTTGTTGAGCGACGTGTTACGGGAGTAATCCTGCAGGGATTAAAGCATTTGTGAGCTGATAGTCTTCCCCAAATTTAAATTAGAAGCAAAAAGCTCTATTTTGGCGGAAACAATTAGATCCCTCCTCTTAAGGTCACTCTGTCCAACTTCAGCGCCCTCTATCCCCAAACTTTAAATCGCTTGTGATCTAACACCTTTCACTCGTCGATAAAGTATCTCTTTATCGTCTTGCATAATAAATAACTATTACCGCTCCGTCGTCATTAACTCCATAGACACAAGCAGTCCTTTATATGAATAAAGAAGTGCTAAGAAGTGAATTCAACGTCTTTTAAAACACTCTCAGCATTTTAATCCACTCTTTTTAACAAGTAAATGCATTTTTTCTACAAACACTAATAAAAATGGTTGTTTTACCGTTTGTTGACGATTGTTAAAGATGACATTTTATGACATCAGTATTAAAAGTGATTTACTTTTAACACTAGTGTTAAAAGTGACAATGCAACAACAATTAAACAACGGCAACAAATTATCACTATACCTTAGTTACAGCGAATTTCATGGACGTTTTCAATTAATAATTTGACGGCTTTTGTTTTTAATAGTGTTTGTAGAAAAAATGGTGTATGATATGCGTGAGTGATTTTATTTTGTTCGAAGGGATGGGCCACTCCGCTGCGCGTCGTGTTCCAAACTTCCCTTCTCACAGAATAAAAAAAACTTTTAACACTTATATCATAAATAACTAATTACGATTATTATCAGTAACTATACTAGGTCAAACTACGTGAGTCAAGCATGTTTATTTACTGGAAGATTAAGCCCTTCTTCTAGGGAATAAACTTACGCTAACTCGCACTTGGTGGACCTATAAATAACTTATGTAATTTGTAATCTCCAAAATCTAACATATAAATATTTAACAATTTAATTTAAACATTCCATTCATTCCTTGGCGCCTGTAGCTATAGCATTTAGTGTCACTTTTTATTCCCTATAAATAATAACGACCATATTTTCTTTTACGAGCCTCAATCCTCCAAGACGATAGAATAATCTAAGCACAAATGTATTATTTCTACTGACATATGCCGGTATACGTTCGGCATTTGTAGCCTTTTGTGTGACATTTTCTTGCCTTAAAAGGGGAATGCTGAGGAGCTATCTCCTGATGGAATTTTTTCCGGGCTACATTAATATTTAAAATTCGAATTTCTAGAAGCGAGCAACGGCGTAGTGTGAAGCGCGACCTGATGATTAAACCCGTGATTGGTGGCAATTTTATTATATCAAGTGAACATTTTTAATAAAATATGTTTGTACCTATTTGCTAAATAATAAATGGCATTACCACCTTAAGCTTAAAGCAATTGCTTAATTTTTGTTCATTAGGTCCCTTGTTTTCTGTTATGTCATGTATTGGAATAAGATGATGCTAAACACACGTACATCAAGGGTTGATAAATCACCCGTAGTTATAGGTATGTACAGTCGAGAAAGTAGGTCATGCACTCAGATCTTGAGCGTTATTACTCACAGAATTGACACCACAACACTGACGATTTTTATCTGATATTAGGACCGGCACCAGTTGGGGGTTGTGTTGGTAGGTCAAGGAACTTCGGACCGTGTGCAGATAAACAGTTATCCGGCCAACAGATCAACAAAAAGTGCATTATTTAGTTTCTCGACTGTACCTGCTTATTCCACTCTAAAATTTATGCCTCCAACACAGATTAATTCTTTGGCTCCCTTCCCTTCTTATAATACTCGGTATGATTCTTGCCGAGCTGTGACATTTTGATGTATGACAATCTTCAATCACTTTTAATTCCTGCTACGGCAGAAAATAGGACCTTAAAGCGTGTGTGGTGTGTGGAAAAATATCTAAAATTGTACCACAATTTATCGAGTTCATTCGTTCGTATTTTCCAACTGGTGAAAAATGTGTAAATGTAAATGGCAACCAAGCAGCAATTCATCGGTGTAGAATTAAACGATCGTTTGGTTAAGCAAACCGGAAAAATATAGAGTTGAGTTGACGTACCCAAACTCAATTAATTGATAATGTGTTTCCATAAATTCTCCCGAGAATGTACCGATTAAATATCGACATATAGGTGTGTAATTAGTCGAGTAATGGCGTCCTCTAATTACACGTGAAAGGTCGCATTAAGGCTGTGCCGATGCACGCCCGCATCCGGCGACAATGTAATTAAGACAGAATTAGAATCCGGCGATCCTACTACTCTGGCAGCACCCCTTCCGAAATAGCAGGAGGAATTCGATTCGCGCGCCCTCTGTCGGTTGGAGTAGCCCTGAGAGGCATTTAACCCATGATTTAACACACATGTGCAAATATTGCAATTAAGTCAAAGGTCTAGAAATAATTTAAAAAAATGCAGCAGAGAAGCGGCTGGAACCTCCCCATCGCGTGGATCTTTATATTCTGTGTAGATATTTAGTCAGTTCAATAGCAATAGCAATGGCATCTTTTTGACAATAACTGCCACGTTATGCCATCCACTGTTAGCCCGCTACCTTTTAATGAGAAATAATTTTTTCTCTATTTTCCACTGAAATAGCAGAAACTGTGAATACTTTTGTAGATCCAGAATTTGATCGTCTTTCTAATGGCAACATAAAAAACGAGGCCTTGTATTTAAAATTTGAAGTTGATATGCTTAAATGGCACTTCCCGTTCTCCAATTGCTTCCAAAAGCCTTTCAGGTCTTCAACGGGTCACCCAATCTCCATGTACCAAATTTCAATCAAATCGATTAAGTAGTTTGGGCTATAATGTGTTTTTAGTGTTATTACAAAAATTTAATTTTTTTTTACCCAAAGGGCAGTAAATGCTAATGAATTTTGTATTATTTAGAACAAGTACTTGAAGACCTTCCTGATGCTGACAATAAACTTTAAAAAAAGTTGTTTAGGATGGTAAAATGAGAATATGTTTAAAATTTAAAATTGATGTGCCAAAACGGCACTTTCCGTGGGTCGATTGCCTCCAAACATTTTTTAGCTCTTCGACGTATAATATAGTCTCCGTTTACAAAATTTCAGGCAAATCGGTCCAGAGGTTTCGGCTGTATCGTGTTTTTAAAGTACGTTAACAATGCCAAATATTTCCATTTTTGTCAAAAAGGCACTAAGGGTGAATACATTTTCAGAAGCAGAATTTGAAGGCCTTTCTTATGGTGACATGAAAAATGGGGGTTTGCATTTAAAATTTAAAAGTTGATGTGCCAAAATGGCATTTCCGGTTGCACGATTGGCTCCAAAAGCTTTTCAGATCTAAGTTGGGTTATGAGATGCCTACGTACCAAATTTCAGCCAAATCGGTCTAGTAGTTTTGGCTGTGGCGTGTTTACAAACGTACGTACGAACGTACGTACGTACGAACATACACACAGACACATTTTAAAAACCACTTTTTTGGGTTCCTGAGACCTCAAAACGCATACATCCGGTCTTATCTCGAATTCGAAAATTTTAGTGATTGCAGTAACCTCCCATTTTTTAAAAATTGTGATGGGGTTGGGGAGGTTAAAACTTAAACAAAATGATATGATTATTATTATTCCTATTCCTACCCTGCCCACTAAATGTGACCACCAACCACCCTTAGCCACCCTTGATAGTTTTTTCTAATTTTATTTGCTCACTCCGTACATTCTGAACCTGAATTCTTGAATTATATAGCCATCTGTTTATTTTTTGAAATCAACTTGTTAGGGGTTTATGTACGTATAAATTTTAAATGCAAGCCTCCATTTTTAGCGTCACCATATGAAAGCTCTTCGAATTCTGCTTCTGAAAATGTATCCACACATAGTGCCCTTTTGGCCAAAAAATGGTGCCGGAAAAAACCTATGTATACGGGGTGGGTAATTTTTCGATGCTCACCATTGGGATCTTCTAAACGGTAAAAGATACGGGGTCGATTAAATTAGATAAAAGTTGCGCTATTCCCTGGCGATTAAGGATCTGAAGAGGATTTCCCGATATTTTGATTCGTTCCCGGGTTATCACAAAAAATCTGAAAATTGCCAGTTTAAAGAAAAATTAATATCTTGCTAACGATTTGAAATAAAGTTTTCTTGTTTACGCTATTCACATTTAGCATTGAAACAGGATGAACATTTTTATACTCTGCTCTAATTACATCTTAAGAATATTTTGAAAACATTTGTTTACTCATATTTTGTTATTTATTTATGTAAAGATATTTAAAAAATTATTTTTTAAGAGATCTATAAATCTACGAAGGCGTAGAACGGATACGGGTAAAAAATTTTCATATTTTCGAGTTTGAGTTGAAAGTGGAATTTTCAAGACAATATTCCAACAAATAGACAAATGGCGATGGCGTATAGGTATAAGGATTAATCAGAATTTCACTTGCAGAAAATAACAAGCAATTGGCATGCAAAAGTAATATTTCTTCACAGCTAATTAATATTTTTCTTGTACCTGTTCCTACCAGTCCCACTACTACCTACCACTACTCCCACTACTACCACTACCGGATTGGGAATCCGGCACCTACAAATGTCATATAATAATTATTCCATATTCATAAAGCACATTTTAAATTTTCATTACACTCATCTCATTTAGATTCCCCTACCTATTAGGAAAAACGCGTATGGCCTAGTTTGAATGTCTACTCTGTGTTTGGGTATGCGTTATCTTGCCCCACGTACCGCTAACTCTCATCTCAAGCTTGAACGAGCTGTACGTGTCGGGGTGGAGGGCGCTATCTATCGTCTTCAGCCCCAAGCCATCGTACTAAAATTTTTGTTGTTATGCCCACATTTGATCAAATGAGTTTGGAATATCGTGCTGTAAAATATTAAGGTAGTTTAGGTAAGCTTCACTCCTCTCCAGCTTTCATGATGAACAGGATAAAAGCCGTAAAAAAGAAATATGATGAGATATTGTCTCAATTTTTTATTAGTTTCGTGAACGGCTCGATTTATCGAACGTTTATAGACATTTTATGGATTCACAAATTATTTATCAGGAATATATTCCGGTTGGAGTTCGCCAAAGATCACCACTTTGCCCTTTAAATATTTATCCAAAAACAGCATAGCAATATAGCAATAAGCTGATCGCTTGTCATCCGAGGAAGACAGGGCATATACTACCTACTGAAATTATAACTCGAGACGAAAATATATTTTTTATTTCTTCTTTTTTGAAATTCTTTCATACATTATCTTCAATTTGTCCATAGGGATTTGCGTGGAGAATTCGATTTTATTGTTTTCCTGCTTTCCTAACTAATTTAATGGAAATTTTAGGCTATCAGGTTTTAGACAACGATAGCAGGAGTTCCTGGAAAATATTGAGCGAATAGTTCCCCGGGGTTAGTTCATAAATGAAGGTAAAACAGGCCGTTATTCGAATTTCCCGCGAATATGTTGCTATGGAACGCAAAACTACGGCAAATGAGAGCACGCTACAAAAATATCCTTGACGACATATCAGCTCGAGATTTAGAAGTGTTGATCATTCTAGGTCGTCGCGGGAAATTTAAATAACGGACCATTTTGCCGTCGTTTATGAACTAACCCCGGGGAGCTGTTCGCTGAGTATTTTTTCACAGGTAGAAGGCTATCGGTATCTAAAACCCGATAGCCTAAAATTTCCATTAAACTAATTAGGGAAGCATCAGAAAAAAAAATAAATCGAATTCCCCACGCAAGTCCCTATGGACACCTTGGAGAGTAGGCATACTGTATGCTTCAGCTCGTGCTTCATTCACACTTTGGCAAAAATACAAAAAAAATCTTAGCCTTTCTTTTTACATATTTTGTTAGATGTCTAATAATGTTCATTAGAAATCTTAAAGTTGCAGCACTAGTAGGTATTTGCTCATAATTGTGAAATGTAGATTTGAACTGTCATCGATTTTGACAAAATGGTGTGCATATTCATAGAAATACCGTTTTTTTCGAAAGGGACCACAATTTCCATTAGCATCAGGGGAAATCTTGCTCGACGTTTTAGTTTCCGCCCAGTTGAATTATTAATATTCCAAAAAAAATGAATCGAACGGATTTGCAAAGCAATGTGGGAATGAGCGTGTGTAAAATAACACATCGCCAGGTGAAATGTAAAATAGCCGTAAATATATGCATGGTATAGTGTTGCATTTTTAAACAGAATTGAGGTAGGCCTCTTCCACGTATATGAGCCCCGCTATTGAATATGTATGTTCCACATGTTAGAAACAGAAACAGATCTCCATTCATTTGCATTTATAAGCTAAAATTTTCAGCTTGCTTTGGGGTCTATGAGTGACATCTCATTTGACATTTCAGGCCTTTTGCTTTGCGTTATTATAACCTGACACATTTTACAGGTATGAATAAAAGGTAACCGAGCTTTTGCTCGTATGGTATCCTTATCAAGAAGAACTTGTATTTCTTGTAACACTTTATTAATTTAAACCCTTTTCACGTTCATCAGTCATGGATGAATAAATTATTCGTCGCATAAGTGAAAAAAAACTTTAAATGAAACGAATGATGAAGCTAGTTCAAATTAGAACCTATGTTGCGTGTAAATAGAATCTTTGCCGAAAATCCTTCCGTCTCTAAAATCCTTGATTAAAAATCGGACTATTTATGAAACGAAGCTTGGAAAAATGCTTTAACTGACGGTTTTCTGACAAAATGCAGCCTTTCGCATACCAACCCGTATTTACCTATACTTATGAAAATTTTGATATTTTCCCTTCAATTACACTGGGTGAGTTCAAAGTTTTGTGCCACAAGAATTACTTACTCCTAGGACGCGTTTCAGAGTGTTACTCCACCTTCTGCTAGAAAAGAAATTATCATATACAGGGTGTCTCAGAACGCTCGCACCAAATTCTAATGGAGTATTCACGTAAATTCTGAGTAGATCCGGTGTTTTTGAAAATTTCCAGGGATCAATAGTTCTCGAGTCATAAGATATTTAAGAGGACCAATCAGATTTCAGCTTTGAATTGTTCCGTAAGGTACTTTAACGTTAGATGCACTATTTCCTAGGTACCAAGATACTATCAATGAAAATTTATATTGGAAATAGTGCATCTAACATTAAATTACCTTGTAAAGCAATTAAGAGCTGAAATCTGATTGGTCCTCTTAAATCTCTTATAACTCAAGAACTACTGTACCCTGAAAATTTTCAAAAACACGGATCGACTCAGAATTTAATCCTGAATACTCCGTTAGAATTTAGTGCGAGCGTTCTGAGACACCCTGTATAATACAACGAGTGGAATCGTGATAATCAACCACACGAAACATGTTGCCAAACATTAATTTCATGACTCCGGAGGAGGAGTGGGATTAAGTATTTGGCAACATGTTGAGGGTGTGATTCTCATTAATCACGATTTCACGAGCCGAATTCGTTAGATTACCACGAATTGAACAAATATTATACCAACAATGTGACTTGCCATACAAACTGACAAGCACCTCATTTAGGGCGCGGATTTTAGGCAAAATGTATATTGGAAACGGACAAAGTTTGAAGAGAAATCTTCGAGATGTGCACGAATCTCACTAAAAGGGGCCATTTGACGTAATTTAAAATTTGCATGTTTTGTAATCTAGAGCATATTGTAGTGCACGGAGCACATTTAAAAACACTGCATATTCTTGCATATTTATTTACCCTATTTCGAGGTCAAATTTCTAATTTCCAATTTATTTTTTCGAATATTTTGCTTGGATAAATGAAAAGTGTATGCCAAAATCGATATGTACCTGTGAGTGCACGATAGTGTTTCGTATTTATTCGTTAATCCCAATTCCTTGAATTTCAACCCTCATTAATCGTTGAATTCCCCAATTTGTTGGTGATAGATTACGACAATTTCTAGATAGGTACCTTCCTGCCAGTGTTAAATTGAAGGTGTGGATTACCTTTTTTTACTTTTTACTTCATTTATAGCTGTCTTTTCATACACGTCCTAATATGGGTCACATCTTAAGTTTTTCCCTTCTGTGCAGTAGGTATTGGGTATTGTGAAAATTTCTTATACATATATTTACATTTTGTTTATATTTCTTTAAAGAAAGCCTCAACATATTCTAATTCTGCAAGTCACATTTTGTGAAAAAATGTAAAAACATGTGTTTTATAGACTGTTTAAAAAGCGAGGTAGTTTACATTATTATTTGAGCGACATAGGAGCGAAAATATATCTGATACCTAGACCGAGATTTTTCAACTATAAAACACGTGTTGTGTTCGTGATTTTTTCTAATACATACTAATTATTCTAACGAGACTTTTTTTAAAATTTTCTTGCCAATTCACATGATAAACGCTAAGAATTTTTGATTTTATTAGCCTTAAAACACATTGTCATGGGCGACGTGCTTTATTCATAGAATGGAGTGTTTTATAGCAAACATAAGAAGCTAATTCGAAAGCGCCATAGAAGCAGTATAAGATGTTAGTACTAGAAAAAAAAATTTTTTTGGAAAATGTGAATTGCAGTTCCTAAATTTTATTGAAACTTTTTCAATTACTACAAAAAACTGGTTTTAAGTTATCGGCACATTTCATATATTGTGATGCATTTTACTTGCATTTTTAGGCATAAATGTGCATATATTGCGTCTATTTTGTTAATTTTCGATGATGCATATATGATATTTTGTCAGTTTTCTGTGCATACCAGTCCGCGCCCTATACTGATTTCTAATTGTTTACGTATTACGACGGCTTGTTATTGGTCCAAATCAGTACGTTGTGATGGAGAATCAACAAATTTGATTTCCACTTATTAATCAATCGCTTATCACTTATTTTTTCTGGCTGAATATCCTTTGTGTAAGGGATATTTAAGGAAATTTGCCTTTGCTGTCTGATTCATACACGTATGTTTGTTGCCTCTAGAAAACTGTTTTCGTTGCAACAAACACTTGTATAATATTATATAGGTATAGTATTATACGAAAACTACAAAACAGTTATCTGATAAAAATTACTAGCATTATATTATTATAATATTATGTATACTATGTATACTATTATGTAAAAAGTTCAATTCACGTTTCTTCGTAAGGTGGCAGCAACCCTAGATTGTGATGACAGATGAGCGTTCATTTGCCAAGGGATAAAATTTATACTATTTTTATAATTTCCAAACTCGCATGATATTAAGCGCTAGGGAATATTCAAAATTCAATCGTGCTCTACTTGGTTTGATTAGAGGGCAGCGTGTTATTGGTGTGGCGCGTCGTTCTCTCATGAACACACCTAACACAACCTAATTAGCAATTTGATTGCGTTGAACGTCATGTAACTAGTATTATTTAACATTTGATTCACACATAATTTCGGCTTGCTACTACAATTTTGATATAATAACTAAATATTACTATAAAGTCATCAAGCTATTGATCGCATGAACTTTTAGTTCGGTGAGGTGACTGGTGTATAGTTTCCACCTTGCTTCTAGTCTTCACAAGAGACTCCTTAATTGTGCGATAATACCTACTCTATAGAACGTTCATCTACTGCATTTCGGTGTCATATTTTAGACCTATTTTAAAATATCTAAAGGCGAGAGGAAGAAAAAGCATAGATATCATTTAAAAAAATCGAAGCTTTGTATTAGTTTCCAAATCATGAGAAAGAATTGGTTTTGTTACAATATGATGCAATCTTATATCTTCCCTCACAATAATATTTTTAGACCAAGGGCATCTTTTTTCATTGTCCTTGATTCTTGATGATCATCAAAGATTTAGACCGGAGAAAGATTGTTGAATGTAGGGTATGAATGATGAATGATGAATTGTTGAAGCAAGAGGAAAAGAATTATGTGGAATTATGAGAGAACATAGATACTAGAATCCCGTCAGCTAGAATGGAGAGCCTTTTAGAAGGGCTTGCATGTAGAGGTTACAATTCATTCTCCTCTCCTCTGTGTTCGCGTTCACCTTTTTCGTCAGTTTGATTTTCCTACTTTCAGCTAGGATGTTGACTCTATAAGAATTTTAGGCTGACGACTGACCACTCAGCAGTGTCGGGTGCCTTCTATGGCTGCGAACTTCGAGTAAAAGTTTGTACAAAAAACAGGAGAAAGCCGTTGCCTTTCAAAAATATTGCATAAATAATTAATGTGATCGATATACACATTAATATTCAGACTACAATATTTTACATTAGATGCTATTTAAAATTCCTGTTGATGATCCCAAAGTACAGGTTGTAAACGGATACATAAATCACCGTGGCCTGGATAAAGGCGCCGTGAAATTACGTCACGGCACCACCACCGCCATTTAAATAATACGGGTGCTACTATTCTTATACTGCACCGCTATTTGAAATTGCATTAGAAATCTTGTCGGATTCCTAAAGCCAACACCATTTAAAGCGAAATGCTATGTTATGGGTACGTGCATGTATGGTCCAGAAATATTTCTTATTTAAGTAAATTTACAGAATGGTAGCCAATTGAGTGTCTATACTGGGTGTCTCAGAACGCTCGCACACAATTGGACGAAAAGGTATTTGCTTCCACTCAATACAATTTTGTAAGCTACCTTTTATTGATACCAAATTTCGCGGGAAAAAATTGTTGACATTTATTTCAACTGGTGGCCATTGCTATTAATTGACTTCAATAAATTAATGAATACATATTTGTTGTATTTAATTTACCAAGCAAGTAACACTAAAGTGCCTACAAGATAGAACTTTAGTTGCCTCCTGGGGGTGAAGCATGTGGGTGGTAGTTTTGCACTAACACTAATAATTATCAATTATACTCTGTCCGGGATCGACATGACCGAGATTCACCCGATTTCCATGGCGATTCATTGTTGACAACAATGATTCACCATGGAAATAGGGTGAATCCCGGTCATGTGGATCCCGGACAGACCATAGTAATATGATGATTCAGATTTCTGATTTTCCGCTCCAAGTGCTAGGGTGGGCATCCAACATTCTAGGGGAGGTCGTGTCCCACCAGGCCCCCCCTAGTTACGCCAATGCTTATTAACTTTGAAAGTTTAGTATGATGCCAGTGCGCAGATTTCGTTAGGATACAAGTACCTCTATAATTAAAGCTGTTGAAGCAAACAGCAATAATTCTTATTATGGTCTGTCCGGGATCCACATGACCGGGATTCACCCTATTTCCATGGTGAATCATTGTTGTCAACAATGAATCGCCATGGAAATCGGGTGAATCTCGGTCATGTGGATCCCGGACAGAGTATAGTGTTAGTGCAGTGTAAGTTTATCAACTTTCGTTTTCGTATAGCTCGTAGACGCCTATGTTAAGAAATAAAACGATGTTTTTCTGCGTTTTTTTAATATGGATTTCCGGGGTGCAGGTAAAAGAACGCGTATTTTAAGAATCAAAGAGCATAACAGAATGTCATTATAAAGTTTTATATAGTTTTTATTGTCCCTTCGCTTCAGTGAGATAATAAAAGATGTTGTAAAGTTTTCCCTAATAAAGTTAACCGTACATTTCCCATTCCTCCAAGTTTTTTAATTCAGGCCTCCAATTCCGAAAATCCCAACAAATTGCATTTTTATTTCCCGTGTATAAGTTTATTCTTCCAGACGTGTAGGTAGTTAGGTTGTCCTCACTTCAAAGCAGAAAAGTTTGTTAATCCACATAATTATGGTAAATCAATTTTGCTACTAATATATCCCTAATGAAAAATAACCTAAACGTAGGATAGGAATTGGATGTGCTTCTGTCTTATCCGAGCAAATCCTTGGGGCTCACGATAATCAACATCAGAACTTGATATGGAACAGCCGCAGGGACACGCTTCGAACTGAAACACCGGAAATGGAGATCTGCCTAACAGCAAAATCCAAAAAACTGAAATTGGAATGAACACATGCACTCCTATCCCACGAAAATTCCAAATAAAATGGAAATTTTAACCGCTACGAAGCCCGAACCAAGATCACTCTTAGTAAAATGCACCTCATGCTCGCGATAATCGGAGCAACTGTAACATGATATTTTTATATCCTCATAACTGCAGCTAGGGCAACTCTTAACAATATCCTTCAAGCATTTCGTTTCATCCCGTCGAATCACGGTCGCTATCGATCTCGCAACTAGGTTGTATCAAATCCGCAGTCAAAGCAATTTAATGAAATTCAACCGTAACTGTAGCTATTAATAATGATTAATTAACAAATTGACGTGTTATGCCAGTATTTTTCTTTATATGACGTTACTTTATTGCCACATAAAATCATAAGTACGTAATACAGGCCTGAGAAGCCCCTGGGACAAGGTTTTATCGTTATTTAAAGAGTCGAACATCGAACTTTAGCCTCCGAAGTCATCTTTCAAGACTTATCTTGACGAGGAAACCACCAGATAAGACTTCTGGCCACACAGGACGGATTAAGATAGATAAAGTTTAGCCAACCGTATTTGGCAGTCTGTGGATAAATCGGCAATTGATACGCGTATGCTGAAAGACACAAAATTCACGATATAATCAAATTCAAAACTGCGAAAGGACTTCGAATGGCTCTCAATTTTGCATAAAGAATTATAAATTTTTCGTAAAAAAGGTTACCTAATTGTGGTGAACCCGTAATAAACGAATGAGCTGAACCACCGCAACCTCATTAGATATAAGCAGTGTCCTCATTAGTTGTTCGTGTCATGATGGGGATAAATGGACACACAAAATACTTATTAATTTATTAATTATTGATTTCGCAAGCCAGCTAATTTACCTAAAACCGCGTAGATTATTTAATAACGTGATTGTGGTAGGTATGTGAAATTTTATGCTCTGGGTTTTTCTATTTGAATTTGAAATGTAAACATGGCAAAGTTTAAAACGCAAGCTTGCTTCAATACAGATATACAGTGTGGTCCAAATGTATTAAAACACGCTCTCGCGGCCAAACCATGGGGTAAATAAACAAGGTGAAACATACAATAAAACTGATGAGGGATTCCAATATAACACCGATCTTTTATTTTGTTCATTTACTTCATGGTTTGGTGACTTTGGCCATGAGAGCCGTGTTTTAATAAATTTGCCCCACGCTGTATTCTTACCGTTAGATTAGAGATTAGATAAACAATATTATTCGCAATATTTTGTCATTCAGTTTGATGTAGGGCTTGATGTAGGATATAAAATAAACCTTGATGTCGTATAAATATAAAATCGAAGACAAGTGGCTGAAAACAGCCCAGTGAATGAAAACATAAAAGCAGACCATAAAGTTGAAAAATCTCTTTTTTACAAGCACCTTTAAAGTTAAAACTAATTGGGGAGCCGTGTCAGCGTTACTCCGTTTTAACATCAACTACTGGCCCGGTAAATAATGATGTCCATTTAGCTGGCGGTGCATCGTAGTAGGCCGCTCCGGGTTCCTGGATAAATGATGTTCCCGTAGTCGTTTGTTGCGAGGTGACGCCGTGACTTGTTAGCTGCCGGCCAGCTCGCCTAAATGATCCTCGGCGCGGTTTAATTATCTTTATTCATCGCGCGTCTCAACGTCGACGCTTTGAATTGCAAACCATCTTACTGTGCCATTAACTTACAATGTAGAGGCCTCCTTACATCAAACATGAAAATTATATCAAAACGGCCAAGCCACATCTACACGACCAGTTTTCCCAGCCCTTCTGATGATTAAACATAGAGGATGAAAATGGTTCGTCAAAAGGGGTAATAGTATATTAAAAAACACGTTTTATAAGGCCAATTATTATCGCACGAGGATGTTTGGATAACGAGGGCGAAAAGCCCGAGTTTTACAAAATCCGAGTGCGATAAGAGCCTTATGAAACACGTTTTTTATACAATTTTTTCTATTTCGGGATACCCAGCTTGTTAATATTTTCAAGAAAAACCCAGATTGTCATTTTCAAAGACAGGCCTGGCAGTTAATTCGATTGTTAGACACAATAGTTGTCTAGGTTACGATGTAAACAAAAGCCGTGCTCTAATAGAGCCCATTAGAGAACGCGCTTGGGTGCTATAAAGGGTTCATTAGGAAACCGAAATAGAAAATAGGTATTTATACAATAAGTTGCAAAATGAAAGTGTTTTTTTCACTAGTCGTAAATGTTGTCCAACGAGGCTTGCCGAGTTGGACAATTACGACGTGTGAAAAAAACACTTATTTTGCACGTGTTGTATACACTATTTTTTGCAATTTTCCGTTAAAATTAATAAAATTTGATTCAAAACTTTCGCAATCTTTACATTTCTATTACGTACAACAATGGTACAACAAAGCCAAACCGAGAGTTCCGAATCCATGGTAACGAATGATGTAAAAATGTCATTTTTTAAATAATTTGTTGACATTTTGCGAATCTCTCTTTTTTGAAAATTGTGGCTTAAATCTGGTGCGAGTTGTGTTAGAAGTCTATGGGAAAAATTAGTACCTACTTCATTTATTCATGGTAGGTAGGTAGCTAAAGTTTTTACAAAATGATTGAGTTGCTAATATTTTAGGAATGGACGGTAATCTAGTAGGTATATATTTTGAAGAAAAAAATTGAAAGCAGTTTTTCATAAACACAAGTGTCAGCATTTTAAGAAATTAGAAGAATTCGTGAAAATGAGCGACTCTGAAGACGATGTACCATCTGATGTGGAGGCAGCTGCACAGACCGCAATTTAGACACTTCTTCCTTCGAAATCGAGACATTTGTACGAGGCTGTGTATGAAAAATTTGACTACTGGTGCAAGGAGCAGAAAATTAAATTGGTGAATGAAAAGGTTTTGCTTGCATACTTTACGCTGAAGCTGGACAAGCAAAAAGCATCGACGTTATGGACAAATTTTTACGAAATTTCAGATTGACAAGTTCCTTAAGGAAGCAGACGATGACAAATATATGCTAATGAAGGTTTGTGTACCACCTTATATTTTTGCATTAATTTTAAACAGAAACCATTTTTACTTCAGGTAGCTTTAATAGTAGGCGTTTTTGGTGCTTGTCGAAGGGACGAATTAATCAAGATGTGTTTAGCAGACATTGAAGATATGGGGGCTTGCATTAGGATTCTTGTAGGTACCTGATACAAAAACGAAAACAGCAAGAGAATTTATTATTACTGAAGGCAATGTGGAAGGAATGAATATGCTTGAGATTTTTAGGAAATACTTCAGACTTCGACCACAGACCACCAAACATTTTCGTTTCTTTCTGGGATACAGAAGTTAGTGGTAAATGCATCTCACAGCCAGTAGGTGTAAACACAATGGTGGATTTTCCGAAAAAGATCGCGAAATTTCATAAGGAAAATCGTTCTTTGATTCCTGTTCACTTGAGTAATTTAACAAATTGTACTATTAATATTTATAACAAATAAATTATTCTTTAAATATGCTGATTTTGCCTCATTTTAACATCCTTTAAAAACGGTGAAAAAAAGTAATTTGAGTGAAAAAAAGTGCTCATTGTTTCACTGTTTTAAAAAGAATGAAAAAAAGAAGGCCGTTTCGATTGTCAAAGTCGCAACTAAAAACTTGATATTTTAGTCGAAAATTGCAAAAATACTTTTTTCTTCAAACGTCAAAAAAACCGCACTTCAATGACAGTTTTGACAACGTTGAAGTGACATTTCTATGCCATGGCAATGAAGTAATTACTTTTACTCCGGCGGCGTTGAAGTACATTACTTTTACTCCGCCGGCGATGAAGTACATTACTTTTACTCCGGCGGCGGAAAAAACTTTATTCAGCCGCCGCACGTTCTTCCTTTCACACCACTTTGTGAATCTTCGATGACCGCATCCCATAGCAAACTAAGGTAATTCTTAAAGATTTGAGTAATAACTTAATCAAAAAAATCTACTTTTAATGAATTTTTTGCGTTTGAAGAAAAAATAGCATATGTCATTCGGAGTAAAAATGTCTTTGTGTGGCGCAGCTGGATTTGTCTGACTCGCTGCGCTCGTCAGACAAACATCCAGCTTTGCCACACAAAGTATCATTTTTACTCCTAATAACATAATATACTATTTCTCACTACTAGCTTTAAAACGTACCATTATTGACTTCTCTATGAACTGAGAATTCGGTTTTTTTGCTAGTAAGTGAAAAAAGTACTATATTCACCACGGTAGAGAAGACTATTTTAGCCCTCGCGTCTTGTAAAACAGTTCTTATCTACCTTGGTCAATAATATACTATTTCACACAATCGTTTCGATATTTCAACTTACCATCGTTGCTATAATGAGCGAAAAGTTGACCTTACCAAAAACGGTTTAGTTTCCATAGAAACAAAAAATAATAGTGTCGTTATGAACCATAACGGCATACATGCGCGGTAAGTTATACAAAGGAAATTCGTAAATAGCGCGTGCACTGATACAAGTATCTACTTCATAGAAGTAAAATTTACTTTACATGGGTAAATCATTTACTTGGATATGGCGAATTAAATGTTTACTTCTCGGAAGAGAATTTTTTACTTGCACTCACTTAGAAAATATTTAATTCGGTGAAGTACGTTCGGTTTGAGAGAAGGTTGTCATTGCTAAAGTTAAACGAAACCCGCAGAATTGACTAAAGTAAATGGGCCATTGACGCAATTCGCCTTTACTGTATTATTGAAACTTTAGAATACTTCACTGAAGCCTGCGTTGAAATTGGCAGAATTACCCCCTTTTTAGTAAAATTTCTTTGAGCCTTATGGTGGAGAACTACATGCATTGACACTGGGCACACCCCCCCCAATTCAAAAGTCTAAAAAATCACTTGTGACACTATTTCCATGAATCGCAAAAACCTCCGAATAATCAAGCTGAATACTGATGCACTACTGCTGTAATGGTTAGGAAATTAGATTAAGAATAACTATGAATATAAAGAACATAATATATTGAATATCTTCTACTACAAAATGGGGAACTGTTGACATCGTTGGTCTGAAGATGGCACATGTGTCGAATCGAAACTAGTCACCACAAGTTTTTGTTACTACACAAGAAGACACAAGAATGTTATCAAGAAGGTGGATTTATTTTCCTTCCAACCATTAACTATGGACCTTCTTTACACCACCTCCACCCTGAACAAAAATAATATATTGAACAAACTCTGGAAAACTTAATAATGTCTTCTGTTTCCTCGTCCGCCATGATCGGTCACTGCACGGGAATCACACTCATAATGAACTGCGTTACCTCTTTGACTTAGAGGACAAAAAAATTCTAGACAGAACACGGTTTTACTTGCGAGGATAAATAACCAGCTGCTTATAAAATACGAGTCACTCAGTCTAAACACATTCAAATTTGGACAAAATATGAATTTGTTTATGGCAAGAAGTTCTTACTTCTGAGAAGTAAACCTTTTGCTTTCAAAATACTTAGGGGTATCAGTCCATCACCTTTGTCAAAGTGGCAAGGTAACTTGCCGAAAGTACACAATTCTTCTCTGAAGTAAACTTGTTTGTATGTAGTTTATATTTGATTGATAATTGAAGTAAAATTTTCGTTTGTACCAAGTTTATTAAATTCCCGGCAGTTTCGTATCCGCAGTAAGCGTTTCTTATGAATAGTATAGGCATGTTTTGAATAAAATGGAATTTATTCGCCATGAGTAATTTTTTCGCAATATACTGTTAGGTTCAATTTACTAAATATTTTGGTCTAGTTTTTTTTTCAGTGTGAGATATCAAATAGGTATCAAAAACGTTTTAATTTAATAAAGCTTTCCTGTGTTGCCGACTGCCATTTTGCTTCAAATTTCTCGTCGGGTCGGCTTCAAACAATTTGTCCAAGTTTGTCATTCCCTAATGGTAAAATTCGATTGTACGAAAAATTATCTACGATACACGGTTGATAAGTGCGTTTTAACAGATTCTTGGAATTTTTTTGCAAACTATTCCTCGATTCTGTTAACATACACTTACCAACCTAATATCGTTAATAACTATTTCCTACCTAGGTATTTGTTGAGAAATGATGCCGATTGCCAATTATTCAACAAAGTGTATAAAGCTAAAAATGAGTAATTTTTCATGAAAAGGCGGTGAAATTATTGCTTGTAAAAACGACGACACGGCATATAATTTTAAATGTCGATTGCTTGTCGGGATTTGACAAATACCTCATTGAGTAATAGATACCTACTTACTCCGCGGGGTGGTTGAAATGTTCGGTGCAAGCGTACTAGCAATTTTTAGCGTCAGGCAATTAACAAGTTATCAAAAAAATAATCTCTTCCGTGTATTTTAATAGGTAGGTACTCTCAGGAGGTAAAATAATGGCCCTAGACCGCTCACAATGTGGATAGATTCTCACAAGCTTTATCAAAACAAATTAAATTAAACGTGAAATCCTCTTTATTATTAACCTCCCCAACCCCATCACAATTTTAAAAAAATGGGAGGTTACTGCAATCACTAAAATTTTCGAATTTGAGATAGCACCAGATCTCCACGTTTTGAGGTCTCAGGAACCCAGAAAAGTGGTTTATAAAATGTGTCTGTGTGTATGTTCGTACGTACGTTTGTAAACACGCCACAGCCAAAACTACTGGGCCGATTTGGCTGCAATTTGGTACGTAGGCATCTCATAACCCAACTTAGATCTGAAAAGCTTTTGGAGCCAATCGTGCAACCGGAAATGCCATTTTGGCACATCAACTTTTAAATTTTAAATGCAAACCCCCATTTTTCACGTCACCATAAGAAAGACCTTCAAATTCTGCTTCTAAAAATGTATTCATTCTTAGTGCCCTTTTGACCAAAAATTAAAAAAAAATTGATTTTTATCAAACTTTAAAATCGCGGTACAGCCCAAGCCCCTGAATCGATTTGGCTGAAATTTTGCACATAGGGATTGTATTACACCTCGAAAAGCTGAACAAATTTTGAATTCCATCGACTCACGGAAAGTGTCCTTTTGGCACACCAATTTCCAAATTTAAAATTATTCAATCATTAAACCATTAAAAACAAGTTTTTGAAAGATTTATTGTCACCATCAGAAGGGTCTTCAAATCTTGGTTTTAAATAGGACAAAATTAATTCGCATTTAGCGCTGTTTGGTTCAAAAAATCGAAATTTTATAATAACAGTAAAAACACATTATAGGCCAAATTACTGAATCGATTTGGCTGAAATTTGGTACATGGCCCACGCGAACTGCCATTTAAGCATATCAACTTAAAATTTTAAATACAAGGCCTCTTTTTTATGTCGCCATTAGAAAGACGATCAAATTCTGGTTCTAAAAATGTATTCACAGTTTCTGCCATTTCAGTGGAAAATATTGAAAAAATTCTTTCTCATTAAAAGGGAGCAGGCTGACAGTGGATGACATAAAGTGGCAGTTATTGTCAAAAAGTTGGCAAAAGATTAACCTTAAAAGGAACATATTGTCAAATGTGATGGGTGATGTACGAGGTGATGTCGGTATTTGTCAGAAAATTGCGAAATTAGTCACAGACGTCAGACGATAAGGATAAAAAAAAATCTGTTGAATTGACTACTATCTATACACAGAATACAAAGATCCACGCGATGGGGAGGTTCCAGCCGCTTCTCTGCTGCATTTTTTTCTGTGTCTTTTCTAAGAATCTGTCGACATTGTTCGCGGTCGAGGGACAATATTTTATCTCCTGACTGTACCTACTTATCTAATACAATTGATGGGTAGCCGTCACATCGATGCTTGTAGCCGCCCCTTTGCCCTTCAATCAGTTGATCGAAGTTAGAATAGACTAAACAACTAATTTCAAATGAAGAAACTGCATCTCCCAAAATATCTCAAACCATTCTGAAATTATCCTTTGCCAATCAGAGGCAACAGTGGTGTGTTCACTTTGGACATGCAATTATTATCAAATTACCTGTTTGCAGCAAAATTGAAATTGATGTTTTTTTCTGAAAAGTGGATAGAATATAATTATTTGACAGAATAACGGTTTTTCTATGGTGAGGTTAGGTGGAAAATAAAATTGAATAATTCAATTCCATCACCAGATTTGGGCTAAAATGATTTTTCCTGACATGAATATTCGATCAGCAGCCTGAACAGTATAATCAATAAGCAGTATTCGCAGTCGTAAATAGCAGATATTCTCAATTTCTGCAACATGGCTCAATAAAGTTTGAGGAATTGCGTTGCGTGTCTCATCTTAAGTTTTGTGTCAGGTTCCGGCAACTTACACAGACGCAGACGGTTAGTTTGGGAACTGTAACTAACTACTAAATAAATATCTTTAAACAGTGATCTCTGAATGGAGAGAAATCCCAGAGACACATTATTTCTACCATAAATTAAATTACCAATCCATAGGGAATTATCCCTAGTTGGATTTCCAATTCTCTTCTTTAAAACTCGGTGACTTTTCACACAAAACCACAAACAACAAATCTATAGCTATATACTTAGGAAGATTAAACCCCCGACGAGCATCATCATAAAATAAATATTATCTGCTAAATAGAAACAGTTAATATAGTGCGTCTTTCATCAGGGTGATTCTGACTGCTGCTAGTCTAGTTAATAGATTCTCGTTACATGTGTTGTAGATAAACGAGTAGAATACATTAAGAAAACAAAAAGCAGTCTACGTATAGACGGTATTGCACTTACTTACGTTTTTTAATTCAATGTTTTTTACTGTAATTGATACAATTTGTTAGATAAATACAGACACAGTGTGGAAAGCCGATTGCTATTATTGCATAAATTATTCCAAGGGTTCCGAAGGCTTCTTTTTTCCTCTTCTTATAAGTAGTAACTATATACAGGCCGTTCCAATGAAAAGGAGCCACCCCAAATATTTCGTAAAACAAATAAAATATGAAAATTTGCTCTGACAGGTCGATTTTTATTTGGAGGGGGACACTTAAAACCCCACCTACTCCCACTTCAAAATTTTAACTGGCAAACCCCCACTTGTGATACATCATTTGAAAGCTAATTTCATTGACAATCTAACGCTCTAACAATTTTTTATATTTGTTCAACTCTAGGGAAGTCTGTGGTCAAATTTTATATTACTTTAGGGCCCTTTGTGACACATTATTTGAAAGCGTTTGAAATTCTCTGTAAACTCATGAGTTTTTGAAATCCACCCACTCGTTCAAAAGTTACATTGAAAGACATGAGCTGGTTCTGGGCCTAGAAATCTTTTAGGCTGTAACTTTTGAACGAATCGATGGATTTAAAAAATTATTGCATTAATTTACAGATAATTTCAAACCCTTTCAAAGGGCCCTAATGTAATATAGAATTTGACCATGGAGGGCGCTGGAGAACAAATATCAAAAATTAATACAGCGTTTGATTGGTAATGAAATTAGCTTTCAATTTCAAACAAGTGGAGGGTTGCCATTTAAAAATTTTAAGTGGGGGTAGGTTGCGTTTAGGGGGTGAGTTTTGGCTAATTATAGGTGTTCGACACTAGAGTAGATTGGATTAGCATGGTATTTCTGGAAAATACACCAGGTGAGGTGTGGAAGTTATACAGTAAAACCGAAAGCCAATAATAATAGCAATAATTCTGGCTTCGACCTCCATAACTAATAATAATGATGATTGATGGAAGAAAATTACCCCAACTGATTTAATGTCTTGGTGAAGCCGGCCACAATTGAGTGGGAAATTATGTATCAACGAAGTAATCAGGAAATCAAAGGGGGTTGCATTATTCCCACAAGGACAATACCTTCCAACTCCTTAATTAATTACTAACCACAAAACTATACAATTTAACTTTGATAAAATAAATATTAATGTTTATTGTATCTATGCCACAGAATGAAGCACTTTGAACTATTTTAATTACTGGAAGAATATGACAACAGAATTTTAAATTAGAAACATGCGGAAAGTAATAAACCAGCAACAGTTTAATAAGAATTGTATGGCTTCAAAAATGGTCCTTTGTGATGCAAATTATGTATTTTTATTGCCAGACGCGGGAAAATAATTTATTATGTATAAAATCTCGGATTTTTAAATTTAAGGACCTCCAAACTAAATTAAAAATTTCCTCAGTCGAATGCCTACATTCATTTCAAAAGCTATTCAATAAATGAACGTCAGACTATAGAGGCGTTCGGTTGCAGGGTACACCATAAAAAATACCAACATGGCCGTTCGTTTCAGGTACATGAAGCAAATTAAAGGCGAAGCGTACGGGATACGGGACCAAATTTCATCCATGGCCGACTTCAAAGACTGCAAAATCGCTTCATGTCGTAATTCACACTCGAACTATTCCCTGTAATTCAAACCCGAAAGAAAATTACCTTGAACGGCCATACACCTCGAATTTAGTACAAATCGTAAAAGAGCCGGGACTCGGCGGCTGTTACGACACCCCATAAATGCGGGGCTCTCGCGGCGGTTCCACGGGGCGCTAATGGCCCAGGGCCCCATTAATGCCGATCTAATTACGGAACGGGTTCAGCTCACACCAATGCATCTGCGCGACACCTGTAATACCTGTCACCCTTCCTCCCGCTATCCCTACACACCAACCTCTTAACCCGCTTAAAAGGCCGCACAGCACACCTTTGACATCCCAAACTGAGAAATTTTAATCAATTAGCATCCCTCCCCTGCCCCTTCCCCTTTTGTCCAATCGACAAAATTAATGCAGGCCTCCCACACCTACGAAAATTCATAAAATTCCTAAAATGCTTTGATCCTCCTAAAATTCTCCTAAAAATGAACGAAATCCTAAATTTCCTAAAATAAGGAAATCTGAAAAATTTTATGTTAAAAGGGCGGAAATTTATCCCTGGGATATTTTTACGGTTAGCTTGACTTCATTTTACAATAATTACGAATGCGATTATCACATACTCATAAGTCATAACCCCCGCGTCAAAGTGTAGGAACCTTATTTTATAAAGACAACAGAAAAGTCATTTTATATTTAATCACCGTGATGTAGGATGTTCTCCCAAACAATTAACTTAAATTACAAAAGCTTTATAATAGCCCTATCCTATATCAACTTATTCTGTGTTATGTAAAAACGTTTTCCAAAGGTTTCTATATATCTTCCGCCGTACCTTAGCTGGAAAAATATGTATAAAACCGTATTTGTAGGTAAATTGTATGACAAAACTGTATTAAATGACGTCATTAAAACATCTATTTAATAACATTATGTCAAAATTACGATAATCAACTTTTTTTCTACAAATGACATGCTGAACATTTCTTAGCGAATTCTTGTAGTCAAGTAAAGAAAGTGGTGGTAGTGGAGGTGGTGTAAAGAAGGTCCATAGTTAAAGGTTGTAAGGAGAATAAATCCACCTTCTTGATAAAATTCTTGTATATTAGCAAAAACTTGTGGTGACTACTTTCGACACAACATATGTGCCATTTTCAGACCAACTATGTAGTCGTACTACAAAATGGAGAACTGTTGACATCGTTGGTCTGAAGACGGCACATGTGTCGAAACTAGTCACCACAACTTTTTGCTAATATACAAGAATTTTATCAAGAAGCTGGATTTATTTTCCTTACAACCTCGCTTACAACCATTAAAGAAAATTTATACCTTATATCGGGTGTCCCAAAAAAAACCGGACAAAATATTTTTGGGAATAAGTCTGCCATTTCTTAACCGATTTGGATGAACGTGGTCTTAAATTAAAGCCAAAGAACCAGGCTTTCGACTGTATGAGAAACTACGGCAGATCGCGCTGGCGTAGTAGGCCTATTGATACTTGCTTTGAAGGTTTATTTTAGCTGCATAGGGATTGGTCAGTCAACGACCAATCGGTATGACACTCGAATAGCCTTGAAGATCTTTCTTTCTTGTTCAAAAATCCTTTTTTAGAAGTCGATTTGGCTTAAGCATTAATTTTCTGTAATTTAAAAAAAAAATGTGTTTTTGGGTATTTTCACGCATTAATGGCCATGACCAAAGAACAGTAATGCAATTAAATCTTAATTTTCAGTTATAAATGAGCGAATATGGTGAAAACAGTGGCGCAGATGCCAGTGGGGGGCAACTGAACAGTTATCATTGAAAATTAAGCCCTATGTGCATCAATGTGACATGGATGACATGGTTTTTGAACCTCAAATTGCCATCAATAACAAGGCCCAGATTTTTAACAGAGCCCACCACCTTCAAGATCTCATTCCCAACCCTCACGCTGACGGTCTCGGACAATCTATCTCCCTGTTGATTGCCAGCGAAACAGATCACCGAGCACTTGTCAGAGTTGATCATCAAATTATTTAACCGGGAGTACTGAGCCACCCTTTCAAGGTCAGAATTTATAACTCGACAAGCATCGTCTACATCATTTACCTTGCCTTGATCAGGCTACTAGATATAGGTTGCAGAAGATACAGAACAGCTGCTGTAGATTTGTGTTCGACTTCGTAAGTTTGATCACGTTTCTGCAAAAATTAAAGAGCTTGGTTGGTTTCGGCTTGACCGTCTTTTTCAATACTACTTGGCCGGTTTTGTTTTCAAGGTCCTCTCCACTTCACAACCGTCTTATCTCAGAAACAGGCTCAGCTTTCGTGGAAACGCTCATCCTGTCAATATTCGCTATCCTGCAAGACTTTCCATGCCTCAGCATCGTTCTTCGGTATTTCAAAGGTCGTTCACTTACAATGCCGTCAGGCTCTATAATGATTTCTTGGATGTCTTCACTCGCTGTTGTATGTACGTTGGCCAGCTTTCGGCGTTCAATGAGGAATCTCTTGCTTTGAATCTCGGTTTTGCTCCTATTTTTGCTTTGTTTGCGTTAGTTAAGAAATTACAATTAGTTTTGTTTATTAATAATGTTAACAATAATTTGTAAGTGCATTAAGCAATTTTGTGTTTAAGGTTGAGTAGAATAGCTTATGCTAGACTCCGCCTAATTGTAACTTGTTTTTTTTACAATAAAGTCCAATTATTATTATTATTATTATAATGTTACGTTAGTCATGGTTATGGAAGCATGAAAATACGCAAAAACACTTTTTTTAGAAAAATCACAGAAAATCAGTGCTTACGTCAAATGAACTTCTGAAAAAAGATTTTTGAAGAAAAAAGAAAGATCTTTAAGGCTATTTGGGTCTCATAACCATTGGCTGTTGCTCGACCAATCCCCACGCACCTAAAATAAGCCTTAAAGACAAGTGTCAATAATGCTACTACAGCAGCGCCATCTGTCGACGTTTCTTGCAAAGGACGTTATCTGACTTTGACTGCTTCCTTAGTAAGCATGAGCCCATTTAGATCTTTCTGACCAACATACATGAAGAAACAAGCTACAAATTGGTATCAATTAAAAAGTGGGCTCATACTTAGAAATCCTCGAAAAAAGCAATAATATGTGCTCATTTTCGGCATCAGCGCGGGGGTATAGAACTTAAAATAAAACATTAGGTTTTATTCTAATATTGTTTTCCAAATGGAAATCAGTCCTCTTCTGAACTAATTTTTATAATCTACGAATATTTTAAGCTAAAAACCCTAGATTTTTAAAAACAACCAATATACAGGGTGAGTCTGAAAGACTCAACATGCTTTATACCACAGAATCTACTGTTCAAATGATGAAGCTTGATGCAAAAATTATTGGTCAATTGTGATTCCTCTTGATGTTATAAGCGGCCAAAGATCTTCATTTTTAAACATTCTTTTTAAATATCTTTCGAAAGGTGTATCGTAGGATTTTGAATTTTTGCACAGCATTGTTACAGACCAAGAAGCAACTGCTGATGGTACTTAAGACATTATCCAAAAAGCGGATCTCTGTTATACAGGGTGGTCCCGATGTCATTTGACCTTGAACTTTTTTATGTTTGAAAATCTTGCTAATTTGCCTATGCGGCCGTATTCCCCGTTCAATTCTAAAACTTTATTGGCTCTTAAAATTTTTCGAAAAAACTGACCATTCACGAGGAAAATTTAAAACACCGAAAACATGATCATCGTGATAAACCTACAATTTCAATAAAAATCAAAGTGTACGTTTTTTCAATTTTTCTCGTGAGTGGTTAGTTTTTTCGAAAAATTTTAAGAGCCAAAAAAGTTTTAGAATTAAACGGGGAATACGGCCGCATAGGCAAATTAGTAATATTTTCAAACATAAAAAAGTTCAAGGGCAAATAACATCGGGGCCATCCTGTATAACAGAGATCCGCTTTTTGGATAATGTCTTAGGTAGGTACCATCAACAGTTGCTTCTTAGTCTGTAACAATGCTGCGCAAAAATTCAAAATCCTACGATACACCTTTCGAAATCTAGGGTGGCCGTGAATGCACTTCCGGTCAAGTGTGATATATATTTTGATTTCAAAAAAAATCGTAAATTCCGAATCCGTTGAGAAAAAGGTGTCCTTCCATTTGAGAAAACAAAGTTAAGGTCATTTCCGGTTAAACCGGAAGTGGGAAAAAAAATCCGACCAAAGAATCAGATATGCATTAAAAAAATTTAATTGACCGGTCCGAGGATTTCAGCAGCAGAAGATCCAAGAAAATTTTATTTGGAATATTCCACAGCCAACGTTCGCACTGTATACATCCGGTCAAGTATAATACAAATGTTGAGTATGTATGTATGAATTGTTGAGCAAAATAAAGGTTCTTAGAGTTATTTCCGGTTAGATAGGAAGTGCAAAAAATGTTTGGCAAAGCCCTCAAGTCCTACATTAAAAAATTAACTTTAAGAAATGAACGGCACAAAATAGTGGATATCGGCAACCCTCTTAATTGCTAACATATCGGGTGTCCCAAAAAAAAACGGACAAAATATTTTTGGGAATAAGTCTGCCATTTGTTAACCGATTTGGATGAGCGTATGGTCTTAAATTAAAGCCAAAGAATCAGGCTTTCGACTGTATGAGAAACTGCGGCAGATGGCGCTGCCGTAGCAGTCCTATTGATACTTGCTTTAAAGGTTTATTTTAGCTGCATGGGGATTGGTCAGTCAACGACCAATCGGTATGACACTCGAATAGCCTTGAAGATATTTCTTTCTTGTTCAAAAATCCTTTTTTAGAAGTCGATTTGGCTTAAGCATTAATTTTCTGTAATTTTTTTAAAAAATGTGTTTGTGAGTATTTTCACGGATTAATGCCCATGCCCAAAGAACAGTAATGCATATAAATCTTAATTTTCAGTAATAAATGAACGAATATGGTGAAAACAGTGGCGCGGATGCCAGTGGGGGGCAACTGAACAGTTATCACTGAAAATTAAGCCCTATGTGCATCAATGTTACTTTAGTTATGGTTATGGTAGCATGAAATTACGCAAAAACACTTTTTTTAGAGAAATCGCAGAAAATTAATGCTTACGCTAATTGGAGTTGTGAAAAAAGATTTTTGAAGAAAAAAGAAAGATCTTCAAGGCTATTTGGGTCTCATAACCATTCGTTGTTGCCCGACCAATCCCCACGCACCTAAAATAAGCCTTAAAGACAAGTATCAATAAGGCTACTACAGCAGCGCCATATGTCGACGTTTCTTGCAAAGTTCGAAAGCCTGATTATTTAGCTTTAATTTAAGACCAAGTCTATCCAAATCGGTTAAGAAATGGCTGACTTATTTCAAAGACTATTTTGTCCGGTTTTTTTTGGGACACCCGATACAATTCGTATAACTAATCAGCGTAGGGGTTGTGAGTCAAGCTTTTGAACTTCAACGCTTTTTTCTTTTGGATTTGTTAATTTATGTCAGTGACAAAAAGCAGAAACATTGATGGAGAATACCTAATTAAGTCATTATCCCTTCCAACCTCCGTTGCCCGTTGCTCAGGAATTTTGACAGAACGAAAAGTCTGATTAACAAATTAACATCAGACAAAAAGCCTGACTCACACAGCCCCGGTGTCGTTGGAGTGTTCCGACGTTAGGTGGTAGTATCTTTTGGGTTAGATAAAGCCAGTAGGTAGGCCATGCACGATATGGACGCGGTTGCCATGGTTACTTTTATTTAATTGTTTAACAACATCAAAGAGCAGCCAAGAGTTTTGCGTTTTTGGTGGTTTTGCTGGTTTGTTTCTACTTTAGTTGCATAAGTGTTTTTGTTTTGCGGTTTCCTTAGTTTCTGTTTGTTTTTAAAACTGTAATTTCGTACTTCCCTGTTAATTTTGGAAAAGGTAAGATTTTGTACTTCGGCAAAAACGAATCATTTTCTAACGATTCAGGTCACTTTTTTTTCTGTACGAGGCCCATGCGAATGCACGGCGTCTTTTCTGTTGTGCTGCTACCAACCCTGTTCGTTAGAATATGATTCTGCATTTTTAGGTAAATAGCTATACGTTCCTAATTACCTTACATACTGTGCCTATACCTAGACTCTTAGGGTTGTGTAGATTTCCGTTTTTTATAAACGACGATTTCAAGCGAAAGTAATGGGTGTAATGTAGGTAAATTACTATACAATCACTACAATGTAAACGGCGTCGTTGTTGCCTATTTCCTTAATATTACCGTCAACTCAAGCGCGATTTATACTTTGACGTTCTGTCTACGTAATGCTTCTGCTTCTGTTCGACTGAGTCAAATAATATTTATAAATTAACGTTAATGCTGTTAACGGTTTACCGAAATCGTCTTTTTGGCACATCAACTTTAAACCCCATTTTTAGCGTTACCATAATGGGAGCTTTCATATGAAAGCTCTTCGAATTCTGCTTCTAAAATTATATTCACACAGCCCTTTTAGCCAAAAACCTATGTATAACTGTATATTTTTATTACCGCGGATTTTGAACGAGTTTGTTGGCATTTCAATTGACCACAATTTATTTTATATCTGTGGCAAGGAAATACAAAATCGACAGTTAGCACAATCAAATCGGGCGATTTTATTCCAAAAAGGTCTTTATAAATTATATGTATACACACATATATACATATGTATATTAAATCTTCTGATTAATCAACTAAACATGATTCCTGTACTTCTAAATAGCTCGCTACATATTTTTCAACGGTTATTTAATTTTTAGGTCAATTTCCAGGCCTTCACAGCTATGGATAAGTGTTGTGTTTGTGGAAGGATTATTTTGTGCAACGAACGGCGGCGAAAAGCTGGCGAACCAACCCTTCAAGCTGCTATGGTTTTTTATATGGGCACTTCTGATGGATTTCAAAACCAAGACTTAGTTTGCGCGAAATGTCGCATAAAAGTAAATACCTACCTATCTATATATTTTTTCAGTATTTTGTTTTCAACTCAAAAGAAAGCTCGTGTTTAGAACACCTGGGAGGACCAGGAAGAATGTTATATTTGCATTTGGTCAGTTTCCCTAATTTTGATGTATTTTTTAAGTATATTTTTGATGCCTTAAGTTGAAATAACTATAAGTATAAGCGTTATTGGAGGTAAAATTATTGCATACAAAGGTTGGTCCATAAAAAACATCACATATAAAAAAAGGAAAGTGTCCGGTTTTTATGGACCATCCTTTACAAACAAATCTCGATATACACCGTGGGCCAGAGAATGTTGCCATATTATATGTAGAAACTTTTTATTTGAGATTCGATTTCAATTCATGTTGCTGTAGCAGAATCCTGGCACATTAGGCTTTCTTAATCAGCGTGATAAAAAGTGAATCGTTAAAAACCATGTCTAAGTTATGGAAACTCGGGGTTTGTTGCTATACCACAACCAATGAGAACGTCATTGTCGTGACAACTAACTCCGAGTTTTCATAACTCAGACATGGTAAAAATGGCCCTTAAGGATCTTCAAGAACTCGAACATTTCCTTTAGGTGTTTCTTTAAAAGGATGGTACATTTTTATTCAATAGAATCGATGTTGCTAAGCATGCCATCTCAAAGACTAACATTTAAATTCGCATAACATTCGTACCAAAAGATGACCGTCTGCTCTTCGTTTTAGATTTAACAATTTATTTTTGAACCAGCTAGTCAGATAAAACAAGGAAAACACGTCATTTGCGCCAAAAGTTATATCGTAAAACCAGAATTTTGTGGGCGGTTGCGCCACTAATTTTAAGGGTTCCTCGAGTCTTTTATTTTCTTTCGTTTGAACTACAACTTTTGTGAAATTGAAAACGTCAGTCAACCCCTCGCGGCTCTTCACCACCTATTGCACAGACATTTTATTAGAAAATCTCAATTTAGTTGGAGTTTTGTCTAATTTCCTTAGTTGAATAAAAGTCTTTAAAATAGTAAACTAAGCGCACCGCCATCTTCTTGTTACGAATGCAAAGAGCCAAAACGTTATTCTTTTAAATACAGCTTCAAATACAGCAACAAAAAAGTGCCACTCTCAAAGGAACACGTTAAGAAAATGCATTGGTTCTTGCAGATCCTTAAGTGATTAATTAATTGTTATACATTTTATGAAAGGTTGATTTAACCCACCAAATCGTTTAATAAACTCGAAAAAGCTCGTCTGTAACGAAATGGAAATATAGCATTGGTAAATTAAAGGAGCTCTACCTAATACCTATGTATTTCCTATTTGCATCGATTCTGATGGTTAACTTTAATTCTGTTGCAAAAAGGGTTTCTGTGGTAGGTATCGCACCGGTGATTAAAATTAACCGGCAGTCTTAGTTTATCCATTTACAGCATATCTTTATACAGCATTTACTTATCTAACATAATAAACGGCTAGTGAACATTCGATTGTAGAATCCTTTATTCCTCCTACGCTGTTAATTTCCTTATTATCCGCAAAAATCCTGATTTTTCTCTTTTCCAACATTAGATAATGAATTCAACTAGGGAAAAGGAACTCGGAAAATGGGTCTTTAAAAATCGAAAATTAGACAAAACATTTGACGAAGTTATGACTGATGCCGCTGGGGAGAATCCTCCTAACCCTAATCCAGAAAATGACCCTCCACTTGAACCGACACAAAGTTCCTCTTTCTCTTCCCATTCCCGATTTAATCTTGATGATGAAGAACCAGAAAATATTATTGAAGGTAATTTTAGGTATACGTATTCTGTATAGATACGCCTGTTTAAATCAAAGTCAGCATCAAAATGCAGATAGTTGACCCATTTTCATCACATTTGAAAATAATAGATAGGTACATTATACCGTGTGCATTTTAAAAACATCAGGATCGCAATTATTAAACAACCAGTGGAGAACACTGGCATTAACATAATTTAAAATGAATAAAATTCCAACATTTTCTCTTTCTTCTTATAATTTAAAATGTTACATCTTCTAGTATATGCAATGACCTTGAACTTCTTCATTTCAAATGCGCATCTACATTTTTTTATATAGGTAATTTGACCTTTTCTTAATAAGCATTTTTCCGAATTCAGTGACGTGTGACAAGTTATAATTCTGATAAAAACAACGACCAAAATATTTAATCTCAGTTAAATACATAGAGGGCTCACTGAATATGAATTTGGATCGGAATGATTTCAAAGAAAAAAACAACCTTAGTTAGCATAAACCCTTTTAGGCCGGTTGTTCAGCCCATGGTTAGCTCCGTGCATAAACATTGTTGTTAGGGCCTGTTGTTCAGTATCTCTAAACAGGGTTTAACTGCGAGAGTTAAGCGTTCTGATTGGTTGTCGCCCAGCAACCAAATCAAGGTTCGGCTAAACCGAGGATAACCTTAGACTGCACAACCCAGGATTAATAATTTGAGATAACTTGAGTTCAGGTTTTTTGATGTTTAGCCGAATTATTAAAACAATTAATGCTGTCTTGTAAAGTTCAAGATCATTGCACATACCGTGATGAATTAATGATGACGTCGGTGAAATAATTTTTATAAATGGCTGTCGGGTTATCGGACAATTTGGGGGGGTTGATTAAAATTCCTGATAATGCTGACGTTTCGGTATATTTTTATACCTTCTTCAGAGCTATAAGTACAAATATAACAATGAAGTTGGGTCCGCAGCAATAAAATAACAAAACCTTACCTTAAATAAAAATGATTTAGCTCCGCATGTGCTGTACACATATGGGTCAAGTCGAGCGGAGCTAAACCATTTTTATTTAGGGTAAAGTTTTGTTACAATGCTGTGGACCCAACTTCATTATTATCTTTGTACTTGTAGATCTGAAGAAGATATAAAAATACACCGAAACATCAACCTTATAAGGAATTTTAATCAACCCCTCCAATTTGTCCGATAACCCGTCAGCTATTTATAAAAAAAACAATTGCACATGCACCTACAGGCCCGAAAAAAATCATCAAAGAGTTCTTATAAGTAGTTACCGTTTTTTCTTTCATCATTTTAGTTATACAAAACACCGAGCTTGTAGAAGATATGATAGTTGGCAATGAAGCCCATTTGGATGAAAATATGCCTGAAATGGAAACAATGGGTCAAGAACAAGGGCTAGAAGCCGCTGCCAATAATACAAACGACACTTCTTCTGTGCAACTTAAGGTTCCCTCGCTGGCAGTCAGTCAAAAAAAGTGCTGTATTTGTGGAAATGCCCGTGGGAGGAATAGAATTCCGAAGGAAGCCATTCAGCAAGTTTGGCTTGCCAGGCATATTTACATTCCCCATGGAAACAGAACTTGTGACACCCATTTATGTTCAAATGGGAAACTGTTTGAGAACCAAATAGTCAAAGATCTTCAGCCACACAAATCAAGCGCCTCCTTGACCATAAACGAATTGTCGCTCTGGGTTCTGGAACTTGGCAAAGTGCCAAAGCAAAAATACGACTTTGATAATGTTGTATGTGTACCATCCGAGGATTATTTCTTTTTGGTCGGCTTAACAAGAAATAATTTTGATGACCTTTTACAATATGTCAAAGGCAAGCTGCATAATAGCCAAAACAGATCTGTGAGGAATGCACTAGCTATGTTCTTAATGATGCTGCGACATAATTTTACCCAGGTGTGTTTACAGTTAACTACATTAATTTATTCGGTTTTGGTTGTATTAACTTCATAGAAACATTCACAACTACATCTCTATTAACTAGTGAGTTAATGCCAGTTTACATTATAAGTAACTACGCTTAATGTTATGAGCGTTTTTACACTGGGATAGAAATTAGAATACGTTTGAAGAGCGAGCGACGAATTTCTGAGTAATATAGAAAGACAATTAACGTTACGTGCTTTGTCATACATTTTATTTTATCCTAAATATCTCAAGAAAAATGTGAAAATGTGGCTTCCCACGAACTTTTTTTTTATAAGATTTGTAAATTATAAAAATCCTAAATGCTGTTAAAGGTTACTAAGGAGTTATTCATAACATAATAGAATCAAATAAGAATAAGAGGATGAATATGTCAACAATACAAAGGCAATTGACTTAATTCATCGGTTTATTTAAATAACTAGATATACCTAATTTGAGGCTCAGAGATTTCACACTTTCATCTTAGTTTTGGAATGGTGCGAATTTAGGGCTCCAATCTTTATTAGCTCCATATTAAAATACTTTGATTACAGTGATATTGTTTTTAGGCTATTCTTGGTCAATTATTTGCAATTCCCAGTCAATCCGTGATTAGCAGTACCATTAACAGTGTTTCGGAGGCGCTAGGGGAATTTGTGACGAAATATCTAGGACCACAGCACATGAACCGGGACAAAGCCCTTAAGGAACACTCACGACCTTTATTTAACAAATTATTTGAAGCTACTGATGATAAATTATTCTTGATTATGGACGGTACATATGTTTTCATTGAAAAACCTGCGGACTTCGAAATTCAAAAGAAAACGTATTCGGTTCAAAAGAAGAGAAACCTAGTGAAGCCATTTATGGTAATCCTGCCATCCGGATACATTCTTGACGCCGCAGGGCCATTCTTTGCGGATGGGCAAAATAACGATGCAGGAATTTTACGTTCACTGCTTTCTTCCGAAACACCATTAAGAAACTACATCCTCCCAGAAGATCACATGGTGATTGATAGGGGTTTCAGAGATGTTGTAAATATGATGGTCGACCTAGAATTCACAGTACATATGCCGTCACTTAAAACCCCCGATCTACAGCAATTTGATACCTTGGATGCAAATGAATCAAGACGCGTTACAATGGTACGCTGGGTTGTAGAAGCGGTAAATGGAAGAATTAAAAATTCATTCAAATTCTTCAAAGGAGTTGTTGCTGGAGGTAATACTAATCGTCCAACCAACAGAATCCGTCTTAAATTCTATCGATGCCGTACAGTGTGCAGCAAAGTCAAGTTCTGAAGTCAGTTTGAATACGAGGACTTTTCCAGAAGTATTTTAACCCCTATCCCAAGAGCATGCATACGATACTTATGCATTTTGCTTCAATCTGGCCCCTCTGAAGCCTATTAATCATCAAAATTGACATTACACACTGTACTGTTTCATTTCATTTTAAAAAGTAACATGTCATAACATTAATATTTTTGTCTAAAAGGTTACTTGAAGAAGATAGGTACGTTTTTCAAGATAGCATGTGCCATTAGTAACGCATATCATGGCCCCATTTTCAACATTGACGTCGAGAAGCAAGAAATAGTTGCAAGAAAAGCCCTAGCGTTGTTACACTGCCCAAATGAAATGAAAACAAAAGTTGAGGAGCAAAAACTGGATCGGCGTACAAAAAATTGGAAGTTAGCTTCTGCACATATTGTCAAGGACTTCCCGCGTCTACAAATGGAAGACCTTGAGTTGATAACCTTGGGCAGTTATCAAATCAAAATATCCGAAAGATATAATGAGCTGCACAGGTCTAAAAGCAGAGACTACGATATATATATCAACGATGACTGGCCAGGAATTGTAAGGGCGAAGATGGAATCTAGGTTTTCTTCGAAGCGCCACGATATGTGGATTCAATATAATCCAAAAATTAACTCTCGAACAGGCATAACTGGGTACTATTGTAAATGCATGCAGGGGTCAAGGACGATAGGAACTTGTGCCCACATTACATCGGTACAGTATTTTGGACATTACTTTTATTACAAACAGCTTCCACAAACAACTCGCTTCTCTCGCCAAGCTCCACAGGTTTCTCGGATGGGCGATGAGGAACTTATATTAAATTTTTTGGGTCACCTTTACTTTAGCGAAAACCTTATACGTACTCAAACTGCAAATATTCATGTTCAGAATAATCAGCTGAGTACAACGGTAGGTACCCAATTTTCTTGAACAAACTGCCAAGTTACTGGTTTCCACTAAACTAAAGTCTACAGGGACTTTACTTTAGCGGAAACCGCGTTCACGTTAAAACTTTATATATATATGACGAGCTAATTTCAACGCACATAATTTTTCAATAAGCAGTATTTATTTCCTACTTATCGGTCAGCTTCATATCGCTAGTTAAAAAATGTAGTCAATGTGAAGTCAATGTGTAAGTCGCTCCATATAAAAATGGATACGTTTGGTGAAGCCATACGGAACGCCAGCCCCTTTTTACATAAAATACCCACACACAATTTTTACAATATCGATATTAACTCATTGATCTGTGTCATAGGGTCTGGAGGAGGATCTGCACGTATTTTCGTGTCGTTTCGTTCCCAAATACTGTATGGTTTTCGGTAAAGTAGGTACATAAGAACTTCATAAAATTAGTGGAAACTTGGCCACAGTGCGTTTGCGCAAGAAAAATTATGTGCCGTTCTAACAGCGATTGCTCAACCAGAATATATAGTTTTAACGTGTACGTGGTTTCCGCTAAAGTAAAGTCTCTATAGACTTTAGTTTAGCGGAAACCTGTAACTTGGCAATGTTGCATTTGCGTAAGAAAAAACGGGTACCGTTGTATTCAGCTCATCATTCTGAACGGCAATACGTGCAGTTTGAGTGCGGATAAGCTTTCCATTAAAAGTAATAAGCTAACCCTGTCGTACGGTCAGGAGATAAAGTTATGGCCCAAGACCGCCCACAAGGTGCAATCTGTCGACATTGTTCGCGGTTAAGGGCCAAAACTTTATCTCCTGACTGTACTCAGTTCATCATTCTGAACGGAAATATGTGCAGTTTCAGTACGTACAGGGTTTCCGCTAAAATAAAGTTAAGCCTATCTTTTTTCTTAGGTAATTCGCTACTTGGGAATTGAGCGACACAATGGTGAAGAATATAGACGTTTGAGAATTCCCAGAAACATCAATATCCTAGATTCCCGTAATGACATTCAAAATGAAAATGATGTGTAAAAAAACTCTGAAATTGTACCTACTTAATTTAAATATTTGAATGTTACGTATTATTGAAATAAAAAAAAAGTCAAAGATAAACAAGCAAACCACATTGATTGAAAAACGTATGGTTCCATTGCATAGAATATTTAGGGCGGGTTGTACCAAACACTTAATCCTTGTTGACAACAATTGTTTCATGGTATCGTAATGGGGTTAGCGTCAACTCCAGAATTAAATGTTTGGTACAACCCGCCCTTAGTCCTGGGCTTAACCGTTGGCTTAACGCTAAACCCATTAATATATACATGTACCTGGCATAGAAATAACTGTCGACAATTTGAAAGATTAGCTTTAAGACAAGATTAGAAGAAGCTTTATGCTTATGCAATAAGGTGGTAATGGTAATATCCTATTGACTACTATAATGTTTTATTTACAATAAGCAAACTTGTAACATTCTAAACTCCCACCCGAGCTCCCACCACGACGTGCTCCATCCGAGGCTTCTTCTGAAACACTGTGGATGGAACGCTAAAGCCGCGCCAGCTCTGGTCTGTATTTTATCATTTCGGTCTTTCACGCGAGTAAATATTTGTTCGAAAACATATGTACGAAAGCATATTCACATGTCAGGATTCACGTGTTTAATAAATAGGGCCCCTTAAAAATTGAGTAATTAGGTTCTGCAAAATCCTAATTGTAGGCGTAAAAGTAAAGAATCCACAACTTAAGTAATTAATTTCTTGCGGTTGTTTAAAATAGGTATGGAGGTTAAATTCTTGATCATTCACTTTTCAAAGAACAATACACGCATAGTTGCTATGGTAGCACCTACCAGCTATGATTGGTTGTGTCAGCATGCCAGCATTTACTAACACCTAGCGTGTTCTTGCATTCGACAGAACGAGGCTTGCCACCTAGAACCAAAATGCTGACAACTCCCAGAAAAAAAAATACCCATTGCAAGAAGAATACCCTCCGAAGTTGACACCTATTTGCACCTAGCGTGTTCTTGGATTCGACAGAACCAAGTTTGCCACCTGGAACCAAAATGCTGACAACTCCCAGAAGGAAAAGCACCTGGTGCAAGAAGAATACCCTCCGAAGTTGACACTTATTTGTACCTAGCGTGTTCTTGGATTCGACAGAACGAAGCTTGCCACCTGGAACCAAAATGCTGACAACTCCCAGAAGGAAAAGCACCCGGTGCAAGAAGAATACCCTCCGAAATTGACACCTATTTGCACCTAACGTGTTCTTGCATTCGACAGAACGAAGCTTGCCACCTGGAACCAAAATGCTGACAACTCCCAGAAGGAAAAGCACCCGGTGCAAGAAGAATACCCTCCGAAGTTGACACCTATTTGCACCTAGCGTGTTCTTGCATTCGACAGAACGAAGCTTGCCACCTGGAACCAAAATGCTGACAACTCCCAGAAGGAAAAGCACTCGGTGCAAGAAGAATACCCTCCGAAATTGACACCTATTTGCACCTAGCGTGTTCTTGCATTCGACAGAACGAAGCTTGCCACCTGGAACCAAAATGCTGACAACTCCCAGAAGGAAAAGCACCCGGTGCAAGAAGAATACCCTACGAAGTTGACACTTATTTGTACCTAGCGTGTTCTTGCATTCGACAGAACGAAGCTTGCCACCTGGAACCAAAATGCTGACAACTCCCAGAAAAAAAAATACCCATTGCAAGAAGAATACCCTCCGAAGTTGACACCTATTTGCACCTAGCGTGTTCTTGGATTCGACAGAACCAAGTTTGCCACCTGGAACCAAAATGCTGACAACTCCCAGAAGGAAAAGCACCTGGTGCAAGAAGAATACCCTCCGAAATTGACACCTATTTGCACCTAGCGTGTTCTTGCATTCGACAGAACGAAGCTTGCCACCTGGAACCAAAATGCTGACAACTCCCAGAAGGAAAAGCACCCGGTGCAAGAAGAATACCCTCCGAAATTGACACCTATTTGCACCTAGCGTGTTCTTGCATTCGACAGAACAAAGCTTGCCACCTGGAACCAAAATGCTTCCAACTCCTATAGAAGGAAAAGCACCTGGCGCCTCGCCTGGTGCAGGAGGAATACCCTCCGAAGTTGACACTTATTTGCACCCAGCGAGCACTTGCATTCGACAGAACGAGACTTGCCAAGGAAAAGTACCTGGTGCAGGAAGAATGCCCTCCGAAGTTGACACCTATATGCCCCCATCGTCTTCTTGCATTCCACAGAACGAAGTTTGCCACCTGGAACCGAAACACTGATATCTCCCAGAGGGAAAAGCATTTGGTGCACGAAGAATATTCTCCGAACTTGTCATTGCAATTTGAAGTTGTCACTTATTTACCCATAGCGCCTTCTCACATTCGTCAGAATGCGATTAGCTACCTAGAACTAAAATGTTAACAGTTGCTTGAAGGAAAAGCACTTGGTCCAAGAAGAAAACCCTCCGAAGTTGGCGTTCAGGTTTTTATCACAGCAGATGTGTTTTTTAAAATAATTCATCACGGTAAGCTCCTCGGTAAGTCATGTTGATATACTCCAGCGCCCATACAACAGGGGCCCAGGTTAACAATATTGGTATCTGGGAGTAGAGTATGAAGACATGGAGGCGCACATACCTCGCACTTCGCTTCGAAGACGTCTTTGGAGATAGTCTCAAAAAAATATATGGACATATTGAGATTCCCGCAAGAATCATGGTTACAAAGAAAAAGAGCTTGCCAGGGGGCCCATTTTAGATAGGAAATCCAATAGGGTCCTTTCGAAAGCTTGATTCTTTAGCTTTAATTTAAGACCAAGTCTATCCAAATCGGTTAAGAAATGGCTGACTAATTTCAAAGTTTACTTTGTCCGGTTTTTTTCGGGACACCCGATAGATTATAAAAATTCCGAAAAAAATTATAAAACAATTGAAGGGCACAATGTTAAGACTGGCTAAGTCCACATTACATAGTTTTTCAGGAGGCGAAGAAACGTTTCATGCCAACTTGGACAAAGTATATGGTTTTTAAAATTTACATACACTTTCTTTGTCTCTATTTTCATATATTTAAGCAAATTATTTTACAGGACGATGCAGAGACATTTATTAGACGTATACCTAAAGGAAATTAAACTTTCGTCTTACACACAGATGAAAAAATAGTCCGCAAAATTACCTTTCGGATAGCCTTTACTGGTAACAGCTGGTATTAATTGTATTAGCGGTAGCAATTATTTTAGGTTATTTCGGAAAAACTATCAGAGGGCTGAAATTTTGCAGACACGTTCCGTTTATAGTCCTAAAAGAAATGCTAAAAGTCCCCCTAGAATCCGAGTTCGGCTTCCGATGATATACTACCAAGAAGTGTTAAAAAATGCTTTTCAACTAAAATATTTCCGAAAATATTGGGTTTTTGGTAAAAAAGGTGGTATACAAAATTGAAACCCGTCTCATGCTCCACTTAAAAGTCCTATTCACTTTTTTCATAGGGTCGACGCATGTCTACGCGCGTCGCATAATTATTTAATACAAATGTTGTTTGATACTATTGTTTTTTTATAACATTTCATTAATATGCAACTAAGTATGTGGAATGGGAATGGGGTCGGTATTTATATTTTTTTTCTTCCACTTTTTCGATTTGCTATTGTGCTTTTTGATTTTACATGAAAATTTTCATCAAATTCACTTCTAAGACAGTTAACGGTACTAAACACTTTACATCTTTATCTTCCACAGTGAGCAGTGTATTCTTGAATATATCCCCGTCATAAATATACTGGAAAGTGGAGGAGTTCGTCTATCATGCCCTTAGAGGAGAGTTCTGCGCTTGACCGCTCGAACACTATTCTTGGTGGTATATCATCGGAAGTGGCACTGGGATTTTAGGGGACTTTTAGTATTTCATTTTAGAACCATAAAGTAGCGAGCGCTGAATCTGGCACCGCCGCAAATAGCCGATGTTTCTGGCAATATTTCCCCGGCAGGTTCAAACAAATGTGTTCAAGCGCCAAATTTTATGAATAATAATTTTTTACAATCACGGCCTTTCTCACAATAAATAATGAAAAGGGTCTGACCGATGCCAGTTGTCAACAAATACTTGTTCATATCACTTCGAGCGTCGACGATTTCAAAATTTTAAATTAAACCGAAATGGATTCAAAAAAGAAAAGAGGAGCAAATGCATCGCAAAAACAAAAACAGTAGAAGCAGACTCAAAATCGGTGACTTATCTTATACATTTGGTCACTGTAGGCTGACATACATCCAAATACCTATTTGAGGCAACGTCGGGCTGATAACTACCACTGGCAAAAAACTTTAATGCAATTAAAACCAGTAGATCATCAGTTGATCAATAATAAAACGCACTTCATAACGAAATTTCACCATAGGAAGCCGCAGTCGGATATTAGGGAACTTTTAGCATTTCATTTATTACTATCAAAGGAATGTGTGTACAAAAATTCAGCCCTCTGATAATTTTTCCGAAATTCATATGGATTTTTAACCTCCCCACTCCACTTCACCATTTAAAAAAAAGGGAGGTTACTGCAATCACTAAAATTTTCGAATTCGAGATAAGACCGGATCTATACGTTTTGAGGTCTCAGGAACCCAAAAAAGTGGTTTTTAAAATGTGTCTGTATGTATGTACGTACGTACGTACGTTCGTACGTTCGTACGTTCGTTCGTAAACACGCCACAGCCCAAACTGCTCGACCGATTTGGCTGAAATTTGGTACGTGTGCATGTGCCAACTTAGATCTGAAAAGCTCTTGGAGCCAATCGTGCAACCTGAAATGTCATTTTGGCACATCAACTTTTAAATTTTAAATGTAAACCCTCATTTTTCACGTCTCCATAAGAAAGGCCTTCAGATTCTGCGTCCAAAGATGTATTCACTGTCAGTGCCCTTTTGACCAAAGACTAAAAATATCGAGATTTTAATCGGACTTTTAAATTGCGGTTCAGCCCAAGCTCCTGAACCGATTTGGCTGAAATTTTGCACATGTCGTCTGTATTACACGTCGAAGAGCTGAACAAATTTTGGATTCAATCAACCCACGGAAAGTGCCGTTTTGGCACATCAACTTTCAAATTTAAAACTATTCTTTGATTTAGCTATCCAAAGCAAGTTTTTGAAAGATTTATTGTCACCATCAGAAAGGTCTTCAAATTCTGGTTTTAAATAAGACAAAATTAATTCGCATTTAGCGCTGTTTGGTTCAAAAAATCGAAATTTTATAGTAACAGTAAAAATACATTATAGCCCAAATTACTGAATCGATTTGGCTGAAATTTGGTACATGGAGATTAGGTGACCCGTTGAAGAGCGGAAAAGCTTTTGGGAGCAATTGGTCCACGGGAAGTGCCATTTAGGCATATCAACTTTAAAATTGTAAACACAAGGCAGGGAAATCAAAGACCCACGCGAAGGGGAGGTTCCAGCCGTTTCTCTGCTGCCATTTTTTTTCTATAATGACTGGACTATAGGTACAGCGTATTGTTTGAACAAAAAAGTTGATTATTGTTACAGGGAGGGAATACCAAGCTGAATCATTCGGTAAAAACTCCTAAAATTCTCCTAAAATTTTGCTTTAAAATCTCAATTCCTAAAAAAAAAAATGCAGCAGAGAAGCGGCTGGAACCTCCCCATCGCGTGGATCTTTGCATTCTGTGTAGATAGTAGTCAATTCAACAGAATTTTTTTATGCTTATCGTCTGTGACTAATTTCGCAGTTTTCTGACAAATACCGACATCACCCATCACAATTGACAATATGTTCTTTTTAAGGTTAATAGTTTGCCACCCTTTTGACAATAACTGATACTTGATGTCATCCACTGTCAGCCCGCTCCCTTATAATGAAAAAATTTTTTTCTCCATTTTCCACTGAAATGGCAGAAACTGTGAATAAATTTTTAGAACCGGAATTTGATCGTCTTTCTAATAGCGACATAAAAAAGGAGGCCTTGTATTTAAAATTTAATTTGATATGCTTAAATGGCACTTCCCGTGGACCAATTGCTTCCAAAAGCCTTTCAAGTCTTCAACGGGTCACGCAGTCTCCATGTACCGAATCTCAGCCAAATCGAGTCACTAATTTGGGCTATAATGTATTTTTAGTGTTATTACAAAATTTCGATTTTTTGACCCAAAGAGCACTAAATGCGAACGAATTTTGTCTTATTTAAAACCAGAATTTGAAGACCTTTCTGATGGTGACAATAAATCTTTCAAAAACTTGTTTTGGATGGTTAAATGAGTGAATAATTTTACAGTTGGAAATTGGCATGCCAAAACGGCACTTTCCGTGGGCCGATTGAATCCAAAATTCGTTCAGCTCTTCGACGTGCAATACAATCCCCATGTGCAAGATTTCAGCCAAATCGGTTCAGGGGCTTGGGCTGCACCGTGATTTGAAAGTCCGATAAAAATCAATTTTTTTATTATTTTTGGTCAAAAGGGCACTAAGAATGAATACATTTTTAGAAGCAGAATTTGGAGGCCTTTCCTATCGTGACGTGAAAAATGGGGGTTTGTATTTAAAATTTAAAAGTTGATGTGCCAAAATGGCATTTCTGGTTGCACGATTGGCTCCAAAAGCTTTTCAGATCTAAGTTGGGTCATGAGATGCCTACGAACCAAATTTCAGCCAAATCGGTCGAGCAGTTTGGGCTGTGGCGTGTTTACGAACGTACGAACGTACGAACGAACGTACGAACAAACGTACGTACGTACGTACATACATACAGACACATTTTAAAAACCACTTTTTTGGCTTCCCGAGACCTCAAAACGTATAGATCCGGTCTTATCTCGAATTCGAAAATTTTAGTGATTGCAGTAACCTCCCTTTTTTTAAATGGTGAAGTGGAGTGGGGAGGTTAATACGAAAAATTGACGTGGGAGGCCTGTTAATGTACAATTCAATTACTTATTTCATTATTGAAGCAAATTGACAAATAGGAAAATTACTTGGCTTGGCTTGGGCATCGTCTAAGCTTGCAGAGACAGAGTGATCTGGTCCTCACCGAAAAGTTGGCTGTTATGTATCGTATGTATATTTTGTGTTTTAGGAAGTTTAACGAGTTAAGGGCATTTGTTTGAATGCCGTGGTCAGTTCAAGGAAGTAATCAGCCTGTATGTGGAGGGTGCTCTTTGAACGGTATCCGGTTCCTACACACAATTCATTGTGTCTCCGGGGTGCCAGCCACAAAGGACCATAAACCATGACCAAGATATACTTATCAACTGGTCCATGTTGTACCTAACACTTTGCACTATAAAGTATGGACTTCTGTTTCAGATACTCATATTATGCCATGAATATTACAAAAGTGTACATAATGAATAGAAAGTCAAGTAATAATAATTAAAATAGTTGCATACATGTCTATTTGCCTTTGCAAGTTTATTTAATGCAATTGAAAATTCAACGTTACAACACTAGTTATTTCTGCCCCCGTCTACAAATGCCCATAGGACCGCATTCGCCCTTCCCACCGTTAAAATAGTAGATAAACATTATACAATTTAGGTGCATTAGGTATGTGCGTAATTTCCTATCACAGACCACGTACGATCTCTTGTAGCAATGCACCTCGTATTAGAGCTGTAAGCGATCCGGATTATGAACCTCAATATGCTTTTAAGGTTTAACAATGAGGTTTAAGTTTAGACCAGAAATAATTCGAATACATCATAATTCCATTCAAACTACATACCAGAATGGTTTCGTACTTCGACACAATGAATTTGATATCGAGACGACGGGCTGCTATTTTTGATTGATGAAAGGTACGTTGCGGACATGGAATTTCGTATCACGCTGACATTTCATTGTCAGAAGCTGTAAAACAGGCCTTATACTGACAACAATTTTAAATATGACATCAGAATGACATAATTAAAAAATGCAATAGAAAACGTCAGTCGTTGCAATTCGCGAAAATCAGCAAAGTATCTGACATCTGGTGGCAATACTTTAACTACACTGAGAGACAGGATACGGAAATACTTTTAAACGTCCGTCATCATAATTTCGGCTTACGTCAGTCAGTTGTCAGTTGCGAGGTTAGGTAGTAGTTTTGTTAGGAGACATCCTCTCGCTGACTCGAAATTTTGTGAATAACTCTGTGGAATTTTACGTTTTGTGTACTTAAGTGGAACATTGGAAATCCAGGAACCTGGATTTTAAAAAATTCAGGTATCGATGTCACTGATGTCACCAACTGACACTGTCAGGCACGTTACGCTAGAATTCTCACTTCCGGCTCCCCAATAGGGTGAGACCGCCATTTTGTGGTTTAGCAATGCCATCTATTAGCAGCTGATTTTCGCGAATAGTATCTACCTACCAATCATATCTGAAATTAAACACAGAGAAGAATAAAAAATTGTATACAGGGTGTTAGGTAATATATAAGAACGTTTTGCTGGTGATTTGATCAAGGTAAGGCTGCAAAAAGAACCCGGTTATCTTTTTTGCCTTTACAAAAAAATTACGCACCAGCCCTTTTGACAAATATTTGACGGATTTCTAACCTAGATGAAAGTCCCTATTATATACAGAGCTGAGCATTTGGAGGATTTATAGAACGGGTTCCGAGTGTATGCCGTTTGCGGATTGATAAAAAAATTAACTGGGATCGCCAGAAGGCCATACTAACTTCCATACCGAATTTCATTATATCCGTTCGGTAGTTTTCGAGAAATCGTGCACATACGTACGTACGCATACAATACATAGGTACATACGTACGTACGCGCACACAGACATTTTTTTGACACTTGAAATGTCACTTATGTGGTAGGTTCCAAAAATGTTGTGGCCTTCAGGATGTTCCATTAGAAAATCAAAAGTTGATGTCCGGCAAAACAGGAAATGGAAAAAATTTAGTTATTAAATGGCAGAAAGTGGCATTTGATAAGTAGGTACATTCGATGTCCCAAACTTCAAAATTCTACTCTAAAAATAGGGAAAAAAGGGGGGTGTACCATCCAGTGACACCCTGTATAAATTATTGCTCTGCGCTAGAGCAAACTTAAAGCAATAACACAAAATCGATAACACCGCAACGATAAGTATCTAAATCTCGTGCAGCAGATTATGGTGGGCTGGCTTTGCAAAATACAACTCGGGCCTACCATGTTCAGAGATAATTTTGCTTCGGTCAATCGTACGTATTAACGTATTCACGTATTCAATATAGACCGAAGCAAAATTATCAATAAATAACATGGTAACATTAGGGCGTTAAAAACCTCAAAAAAGTAGTGCAAGGACCGATTTCAAAATAAAGGTTAAAGGCCCTTTAAAGTTAAAGTCGACTTTAAAGGGGATTTTCATCAATCAGGAGCAACCTTCCTCGAATGGTGCTAAGCAAATATTTATTTAAAGGACACTTTAATTTTGATTATGATTATAAGTCACAAAAACTGTTAAAATAGGTCACTTTAGGTCTAATAAACTAAACTAGGCCATCATGTAGTAAAAGTGCGAAAAAATAAAATTAAAACGCAGGTAGCCCCTAGTTATTAGTAAATAGAATATAGACGAAAATGTAGAAAACCTAAAATCCGGGCCCTACTTATTTTATGAGTATTATCACTGCAGAGCATTATCGTTGTTCGTTATCGATTTTGTGCTATTGTTTTAAGTTCGCTCGCGTACAATAATCTCTGTGATAGTCTTCTACCCCGTTTAAGCCAATTGATTGAAAATTAATTATATTGTCAGAAAAATAATGTATTCCATATTTTGAAAATAGGTTTAAATGATTTCGTATGACAAGTAGTTAATTAAGCATCCCTCTGAAAAGTGTTCAGTGGGGTTTAGCATCGATGTGACGAGCATTTCTCTTTTGTGCGTGTAGTTCAAAAATTTATTGTTTTCAGAGAATTTATATACTTAAATGTTATCTGAAAGACTCGGACACGCCACTATCCTCCATGATGAGAAAGTCGTTTGTCTCTCATGACATTTCATACCCTCATGGTTGCGTTTTTGCTATAGAAAAGAAAAGGAGTTACTGGATGTTTGCGGAAATTCGCACGGCAGAGGCAATCATCTACAGCAGCTAAACAGAAACGGTTGGAACAAACAATATCGTTAATGTTTCCTGAAATAGAGTCGAGGTAAAAAAGTAAATGAACGACTTTGATAAAGCTTTCCGCTTTAAATAATGAATTGAAATGTGAGGTTTATGTTAGAGCGTTAGAGCACAAAATAATTCTCCAGAATTAGTTATAATGAAATGAAACACTCTAGCTCTAAAATTTTAACAGTTTCTATTAAAACCTACCACATCTTGTTTAATCGCTTTTCGCTTTATGTAAAAACATAATTCAGCAGCTTCCTATAAACTGAGGTGCATGGTCGGATGTGTCTGCAGAACTGAGAGAAGTAGCAAACAAGTTCAATTCAATTGTGGCGGATGGAGTATGAATTATGTGAGTCCCGGTGCAGGTACGGTAAACCAACGCATTTTGCATAATACTGGTGCTTTGTATAACTACAAGCCGAGATAAATTATTACTTCCTACAAACTTTTCAGATCTCAAATTAAACACTTTGCATCCAAAGAGGAAAATTTAAATCAAAATCCCTCAGCTCCGAACTCATATGCATACCATTGATCTTACTTTATGGTTAAACGAACACCGAGATTGCTACACTTCTATCGCCTGCTTTAAACCACTTTTCCTATTGCGAAATCTAAATGCAAATCATGGCCTATTATACCGACGTGTCTTCTTCATAATAATAATTGTAAACACCGAAGAACCGGACATTAAGCTCTATTACGCTGAACGTAAACGTAATGCATGAATTGATAAATAAAAGGTTCCGGCCTACCAGGGGCGACTAATGTTGCCCTATATACTTAATAATTATCTTATTTTCATCTAACCCAAGTTCTTAAGATTCTTAACACAGTGTTCTTTGACCGCGTTAATATAGAAGGGAGACACAAACATGTGAAATGTTTTAGCATATCGCGGAGGCAGTGGAGAGAAAGTTTATCTTCCCCGAAAGTACTCGTATAAATGCAAATATTACAGCGTCCCTGAATCACAACACCTTGTATCGGTTCATTTAAATATTTCATCTTCATTTCATACGAGACCGCTTGCAAACTTTCAACTAATATAAGTTTCCAAACAACACACATTTTGTAGGTAGTTTGAGAATACTGCTATAAAATAAAATATAAGCTCTCGAAATGCTATTGGTACAATTTAGTAAAAGAAAAAGGCGATCCAATATCCAATTGGAAAGTTAAATTTTCCGAATATAAATATCAAAAAGGAGTGTTCTTACCAGTAGAAATACTAGGATTCCTCTTGTGATGACTATATTGGATATACGGCAGCGCATTTGACTACAAATTGCAATTAGTATTTTATGTTGGCACGAGAGCAAGTAAACAAAACTACAAATGTACTCGACAAGCATGAAATGGTTCAGATTGTTAACGTTTGATGACAAATAGTTATGCCTAATTGCTCTTGACGCACTCTGCTAGTTCATTACACACAAGCACTTTTGTCCTCTTCTCGTTTTATTCAGCTTCCGTCAACATTAATCAAATTTGTTACGGAATTTCAAACAAATATGCACTTGTTAAATCGATAATGCTTTTCTACACAACAAATACTGCTGCATGTATAGAGAAACTGTCAGGAATCCACTGCAGGAATGTTCAAACTCTGGTAGCTGTCAACCCCACTAACCGCGAGCACTTCCTACAATCTCCAGAAGGGTACGTCGTTATATTCAGCTTTAACACCACCAACATTACTTCAACATACACCAACCAATCCGCAAGGATTAGCCTAATCAGAACTGTCATTCTGCTGGCCTGTTTTCAAACTGACATTGCAATCCCAGCAGACTCCTTGGGTCACTTAAAACTAACCCGCCTTGATTTAGCTAGCACAAAATGTCTCACCATAAAATTTCAACGCTGCTATACTTTATTAAATCACGCCGAGACACGTCGTAAAAATTCACCGGACGGTTTCTGAAAATTTCAGGAGTGTTGCAAGCACAACTTGTGTTTTACTCTTACTATTTTGTCGAAGTGCTCAATAAATTAGCATACCTACCTGCATTCAATGAAAAAAATTGGCAGTCTCGGAGACGGTAGAAACTTCTACTTTTTCACAGAATTTGTAAATGCATTTAACTCTTTATATTTAACCAAGGTCGATGGCTGATGCGCCCGGCACTTATTTACTAAAATCTAAAACACAAATGTTTTTCACCCCTAAAATGACATTAAAGTTTTCGATCCGGCAATGCAACAGCTATCGAATTCGATAATGATAATGTGCCCTTTTGCTGCTGCAAATATTATTAACTACAAAAATGTTTAGTTTTAGACGTTTAAAGTTCATCTCCTTGTTGGATCGCCCTTGATTTTTTTAATTTCTTCATTATCGTTGTAAACTACCACATAAATTCTACCATAACTTCTTAAATAATGATTTGCTATGCTTTAATGGTTCATTACGTGTTTATTCGTGTGGAGGGTTGTAACACCATTAAGGGCGGTTTTTCGCGAATGTTGATTAAGACCTTTTATGTACCATCAAGGGAAGACTATCGAATGGTATTAATTTCAACTCTACCTTATTCAGTAAATATTCGTGTTTTCACCCCTTTTCATCCCCTTTCAACCCCTCATGATTTACAGGTGTGATTTCATTTCTATGTTGTTATATAGGTAATTTCTTGCGTGACTCGTTACTTCTGTTAATAAATAATCGACAAGACTCAGAAAAAATAAATAAAATGTATTTAATCCGCTTGCAAGGCGTTGTTAGTAGCCTAGGGTTGGTTTTAGGTTGAAGACTCATAAGACCTTTTTTCAATGGTTGACTGAAATTGTTTGAAAATAAAATATTGTATTTTATTCGGAGTTTAAGCGACATTATGTGATTCGTATGAATTTAATTCGCTTCGCTCCGCTCGGCGTTTAAACTTCTATACTCCGTCACATGATGTCTTACTTAAACTCCTGTAAACTTACTATAAACTAGGGTAAACAAAATCTAGCTTTTGGATTGGATCAATACTAATGTATAAAATAATCAGTTATAATATCACGAGTGTGTTCATTATTATCGACTATACTGTATTGGACACAAAACGTATTATTTCGGAAATAATATGTTGAGTGTATATCATACAGTATATTCTCATAATAATGAATACTTACAAGAGTGTTATTCGTTACGATTATATAATGAATAAATTATAACGAAAATCATCAAACTGTTATAATTTTTATATACAGTGTGTCTCATTTTAACTGGAACCACCCAAATATTTCGGTTAATTTTAACCGAATCAATGCGTTCTTTTTTTCTGCATGTAGAGCTCTAAAATCTGCACCTGTGTAATACTCAACTTTTTTTATAAACCAAAACCCCAGCCTACTGCGATTTAATAAAGAGGCCAAAAATGACAAAATCGTATTAGGCATTTGTTTATCGAAAAATTTTATGAGGAAAAGTTGCTCAGGATCGCTGCAAATGGCAAAATCCGAAGTTTCAGGAAAAAATAAAAATGTTCAATTTCGTGAGGAAGAATCATAAAATAACGGAAACGTCAGTATTTTTGCAACATAACGGGTGATGTGAAATAAAAAAACAATGGAAGCGCATATGTTTGCTGTTTGTGGCACATTGCAACAGATTAGTTGGGGTGTCATTGGGGTGAAATTGTTAAGAAAAACGAAAATCTTACACTATCTTAATAATTTCAACTTTTTGTACGATTGTTAAGTTTTATCCATCCATAGCCGATAGCAAATGTCAAATAAATTCATTTCAATTATTATTTATTTCACAGCACCCATTATGTTGCAAAAATATTGAACTTTTCGTTATTTTGTGATTCTTCCTCAAGAAATTCAACATTTTTATTATTTCCTGAAATTTCGGATTTAGCCATTTGGAGCCATCCTGAGCAAGTTTTCCTTATAAAATTTTTCGATAAAAAAATGCCTAATACGATTTCGTTATTTTTGGCCTCTTTATTAAATCGCAATAGGCTGGGATTTCGGTCTATAAAAAAAGTGAAGTATCACGCAGGTGCAGATTTTGGAGCTCTACATGCAGAAAACAAGAACGCATTGATTCGGTTAAAATTAACCGAAATATTTGGGTGGTTCCAGTTAAAATAAGACACACTTTATTATATTAAACGCCCAGTTCTTACGAATGACTGCTAGTTGCTCGTTCGAGGTGTGTTCATTTAGCTTAAAATTCCTATGCGTGCAGAATTCCAAAAAATGCTTCCAAATATAAGCTTATTGCGTTCTTACCGTGTTTGCAGGTTGATTTTCTATTTTCCGACTAATTTCTTCTCCACTAATATTGCCAAAGCGTTCCATTTCGTAAAAACTCAAAAATTCACACTTTTTATACATTTGTGGATAATCAATAAAACTAAACTTGCTATGACTTTTCTAAAAAAATATGAGTCTATGGTCTGTCCGGGATCCACACGACCAAGATTCACCCTATTTCCATGGCGAATCATTGTTGTCAACAATGGAAATTGGGTGAATCTTGGTCGTGTGGATCCCGGACAGAGTATAGATTGAATTGTGCATTGTTATTTTGTATTGTTGGACCATCGAGAATACGGAAACGGTTATATCACCTCGTCAAGGGTATATTCACTTATCAATATCTGGTAACTACGTAAAATCAGTTATTGTCATTAGCTCATTTAATAATGAATTATATAATCTAAGTAATCCAGTGGGATAGGTAAGTAGGTATTGCGAATATTGCTGTCTACTGAATGGATATATTTTACACACGCATTCTATGTATAACAAAATTGATGCCTACTTTTTTACATTCGCTGTATAATTTAGTTTAGACGAAGTAGGTTTGTTGTAAAAGGTGCCAGTTTGGAAGATTTGCGTGGAAGTTGTAGCAACTATCGTCGGAACGAATCAGTGGTGCAAATTTAATTTCCGAGAATTATATATCAACAGCGCTCCGCCGAGAGCTATTTTTGGTGTATTCCTTACTATAAATTTAATTATCGTAACCAAGTTAGTTAATTACATCGTTTGCCTGAAGCAGGGGGTAGACGGAAAGCGACAGATTGATTCCCTCCTTGAACTATACTACCACCAAGTGGAAACCGTGCGATCTGTTGGTATCAATTAACCAAACATCGCGAAGCTCTCCCTCTAATTGATTTATAATAAGCGATTTTATTACGTCTATATCAGATGCGACAATTCAAGCCACTCGCTCAGAATTAATTACTGTCAAGATTAAAACGGCTTAATCGACCATTCATTTTAGAGGCAGAGCCATAAAAGGAAAAAGGTCCAATTCAAGCATGGGCGTAGTTATACTTATATCAAATAGTTCATCTTCCTGCGGCAAGATCATGAAAGCTTTGCGAAATGGTTATATCAACGCTCGCATCACGACAAACTTTTTGTGTATTCCACCGTCGCGTCGGGGAGTGTTATGTGATGCAAAAGCTTTTTTGTTCAATTTTTACCATTTGAATTTTCAAAACTTCAAATAATTTTAACGTTTCTAGATGTGAATTGTTTTCACGTGCTCTAATTCTTCTGTATTGTTACCAGTTCAGGCAAAAAATAAATTTCCTTGGGTAAAAGACAATTCATATTAAATTTTTTCCTGCATGGTGGGTATGACATGCGGTCTAAAACGGGACAAAGAAACGCGGATGAGGTGTCCTGAGCTATTGTGCAAAAGAAGGGCCTCTTCACGGTAATTGCGCGGAACGTTGTCTTCTTTGTGCCCGAATACTCAATTGAACCTATGCAATAAAGATTCAATAGACACTACTAAGTGCTCCATTTAAACAGTCCCATGTTATTGACACACTAATCTTCCTTTTCTTTAATATAAATTTGTCCACTGGAATTTTGCCGCACGCGAATTTATGGTTACTGACGTCATTATATCAGTATTAATAAGGGGCTTCGCCTTGCCCTAAAACGCTTTCTGCGTCAGCGTAATGAATGTGCAGCTAATGAGGACATAAATTCGTTAATTCATGAATATTCTCAGCGACAATTATGCCAGATGATCACTCAGTGAGAAAAGTCTCGTTTGAGCTTAATCGAATTGTCGCAGACGAAGATTTACAGGGTTCAGATTATTATACGGTAATCTTATCTCCTTTTTTTTCCAGAGATGACATCAGTGGATGCGGTCCTTGGACGAAGCGCCACTTTACCATGTGATATACAGCCAGAAATTAGGGAGGACCGGCTCTATATGGTCCTTTGGTATCGAGACACTCATATCAGACCTATTTACAGGTAATGTGGAATAGGTAATGCTAATTTTGTCTTCAAGGGAGAACAACAAACCCTTAAGGCGGATACTTCCCTTGCCGAATTTATGTCAAATGCAGCTCATTTAGTCTATTAATTTTCGTCATCAAAGTGGAGGAAAACTAATGGAGGAAACGATACCAAAAAATTACAGAAGCTAGTCATGAAGCAATTAATTCTAGGGTGCTCTTTGTGTATTTTTTTCAGAAAGCGCCAAATTCACGATTTTTTCCAAAATGAACTATTAGTCCAGTCAAATTAGACCTCCAGGGGACCGGAGGTTACAATAAATGTTGGAAAGCGGGAGATGATCTTAAACCCTTTAGTAGGCATCTAATAGAAATACCCTAGTTTTGCAACTTCCCAAGATGTGTGCGTATGATAGGGCGTCCAAAAAAACACGAAATTTTCGGACTTCTTTCAGTTTTTCGCCTATAATCTTTAAACGGTGCTTCCTAGCGAAAAGTTTACTATTTTCGAAATTAAAGCGCATTAAATTCTGCGTCGAACGAGCCCCCCAAACGTTAAGTTCGACCATGTGGTAGGGCCGCAAACCATGGTCAAAAACGACAATTTTGTGAAAAATTAACAAGTAGTGACTTTTCGTCGTCTGTAACGTCCAAACGGCTACACTAATAAAAAGTCTTATAGCTTGAAAGTTGTAGACCATCAATCGCTGATTTCAAAAAGCATCACAAATTTAAATTTTGGTTAAAATTATTCAAAAAATAATTTATTTATAAATGTAGTTAAGAAATGAGACAATGAATAAAAGATCAATTTCTTCGAAATCTTTTGGACGTGGAGGGGTCAGGGTCGTTCGCAGGCTCGATGAATAGTGTGTCGCCTTCAAATAGTTGAGGCTTTAGATCTAGAAAATCAAAATAGAGCAATCCATAAACAATCATAAGTCAGTACCTAAGCCTCAACTATTTGAAGGCGACACATTATTTATCGAGCCTGCGAACGACCCTGGCCCCTCCACGTCCAAACAATTTCGAAAAAATTGATTTTTTATTCGTCTCATTTCTTAACTACCTTTATAAATAAATTGTTTTTTGAATGCGTTTTACCAAAATTTAAATTTGTGATGCTTTTTGAAATCATCGTCGAAATTAACGTTTGGGGGGCTCATTCGACGCAGAATTTAGTGCGCTTTAATTTCGAAAATAGCGAACTCTCCGCTAGGAAGCACTGTTTAGAAATTATAAGCGAAAAACTGAAAAAAGTCCGAAAATTTCGGGGTTTTTTGGACACCCTATCATACGCACACATCCTGGGAAGGTGCAAAACTAGGATATTTCTATTAGATGCCTACTAAAGGGTTTAAGATCATCTCCCGCTTTCCAACATTTATTGTAACCTCCGGTCCCTATTTGACTGGTCTATATGTCTATCATTCGGATTCAAAATCTACAGCAAAACGACCCTAGAATTCCTTCATGCCTCTGTAATTTTTTGGCATCGATCCCTCTATGAATAAAAAGAATGAAAGAATACTGTCGATAAATAATGCCTAAAGAATACATATTCGGCAAACGGGTCGAAAGTTCATTGAAAAGCTTCATCATTTTCTTAATCAGGGGTTTTGCCAACCTTCTTTTAAAATTGAAAATAAAATTGCCGTTTAACAAAGCGATAGAAAAAAAGTCACTCACATAGCCCCTGCATGCGTTCGTTAGAAAATGATTTAATAATTAAAGTCGCGACACTTCCTAACCAACGCGCGGTGGTTGTGTCAGTCACGCCTTTTTCCGTTGGTTTGCTAACGGACTTTCAGTTCCGTCAAAATTTCTATCAGTGTCAATCAATAGTAACAATATGGAGGGGTTGTTGTTAATTATTGATATTATCCATTGTTTCTACTTTTCGACACTGACAGTAATTTTGACGGAATTGAAAATCCGTTTACAGAATCGTTAGAAAGGTTGGAGATTTTTAGAGTGCGCGACTCGAATTGCATGATCTGTCAAACTGATTATGATACAATCAAAACCCGTTCTATAAAATCTCTCAAAAGCGACAAGCTTCTAATTTTCACCTGCGTAATATAAATTTTAGACATCAAATTTGAAAATGTCAAATAATGTGTCTGCCAAACGTTTGGCTCTTAAAGTTTTTCATGAAAAATAGAGAGAAATTTGAATTCGTTTTAGTGATTTGATTAAGGTGAGATTGTGAAAGAAGCCAATTATTTTTTGACAACTAAACTTTACAATCAAAAAGTCTCTATTACACAGCTGCGCGTTTGAAGGATTTATAGGTTGTGTATCAACTGCAGTTATTTATGGTATATGGTATACGCCATAAAGTGCTTTTCAAAAGTAAGGAATAAACTAAAGAACTTTTTTTGAGAGAAATATTTCGGAAATATACTCAGACAGGTCAACCTTATTTTTTCTTCGTGCACATCCGATAATTGCACTTCCGGTTTAACCGTAAATGACCCTAATTTAGATTTTTCAAATGAGATCAAATTGTTTTCTCAACATATTCGGGGTCTACGACTTTTTAAAAACATGTATCATACTTTATCGGAAGTGCAGTCCCAGCCGGCCTACAGTGGTAGATTCTCCTGATTTAGGGCGACATTTGTCTGAAAACTGAATTCGTTTTAAATTGAAAAGGCTTGCTAAAGAATTATAGTCACATGGTGTGCCTACCCGATGTGGTAGTGATTCGCGGAATTAGGGACTCCAAACCGACAACAAAGAAGCCAGCGCATACGAAGACTGGCTGATTTACTTCTAATTGTTCTCCCAAGTGCTTACAGTGCTTTATCTTCGGTTATACCGATGACAATATTTTTCTTTTATCTCGTTGTGTAGAGTGTTAGAATAAGAAAAAAAATTGTACCCTTTCTTTCGCGTTAAAAATTGCAAAGTATTACAACATGCAGAGCTGGGTAGTATCCGAGTACTTCGGTATTCGATCGGAATGATCGGATTGAGCACAATAAGGATACTTTTTAAATGTTTGGCCGCATACGGATAATGGATACAAAATTTAAAATGTATTTGAATACAGTCTTCAGATACAATAAAAGTAATCGGATACTGTATTCGAATACCGAAGTACTCGGATACTACCCCGCTGTGGTTTATACAGTTATTGCATGTAAGTTCATTGTACAACAAATTACATATTCATACTTTTTTTTTATTCTGTAGCTTTTTAACTAACTTGTAGTATTCGTTTCCGCCGGTATCCGAAGAAGGAATCCGAATACTTTATTCGGATACTATGTAGTGCCATCTCATGATTTGTGCGTATCTAAGCAGACTTGTGTCACGACGTAACGACATAAATCCACCTAGAATCAGCCCCTCAGTTGAGAAAAACGGCTAAATCAAAAAAATTGACAATCGCACCATCGGACGTAGAATACAAATAAAGCTATACTTCTTCGAGGATGTTTAGAGCATTATGCCATACTATTACCCAACCCTATACAAATAGTTATAATATCATACAAAGTTATGAAAATAATAATGAAAGTAATACGTTTGTCTGAAAATCACCAATAAATTCGATATTGGTATTGCTTTGACACCGAATGTATCAATTATAGATACCTACCTACTATAACAAAGCAGTCAAAGCACTCCGTTTAACGTAAAATAGAATTCGATATATATAGGTATGCTGTATGCATAGGTATAAATAAAGTTTTCATTTCAAAATAATATCCATAGTTCAGTCATTATAGTATAGGTATCTAATTTGTTCCCAATTTGATAAATTATGGTGGGCGATCTGTAATGCAGTTTTTTTTTTAAAGGTATTGCCACGAATGGACAATATAATACATTTATCATGGTTGAAAAACAAGGATTGTGCTATTCAATTTTAAATCATTCGAATTACATACAGCAGATGGTCACCTACATTGTACGAGAGAATCAATATTATAAAATTGAAATATGAAATCGTAAATAACATGCAGTGAGTTAATAACAATCCAGTGGATTGTAGCAATAAATTATTAAAAATATTTACCATATTTTGGTGCGTCAAATGTGTTCAATAGGAAGTAATTATTGGTGATGTGTTATTGATATAACATGGTGCCAATAATATTATTATGCCTAAGAGAAAACAGCATTTAATTAGATCAAAGTGCACGTGATTTTGGAAAGTTGAATTTCAATTATTTGTATTTATGTGGAAGTTCACCTGTTCACCGTCATCAATAAAGTTAATAGATTAGGTACGTACTATTCTAGCGAAATTTTGTCAGACTCTAATCTTTAAAGGAGGTACTCCTGCTTACTCAAGATTAAGAAAAAAGACACTAGCACCTTTTCAAAAAGTTTTGCGAGAAACATATTTCGATGGTCAAGGCGCAATTATTAAGATATTATTGTTCACTTAGAAAAATGCATTCAGTAGGTAGGTATATCACAAAAAATATAACTTTTTACAAAAAAATTTCTGAATACTTAAATGCAGACAAATATATGTCATAAAGGCCTTCAAACTGTTGTTATCACAAACTTGTTTGAAAAATAATTTATCTCAAACACCCACCGAATCAATCCTTAGCTCTTCAACAAAGCATATCTAAATCTTCTCATCATCGCATGTACAGTCAGGAGATAAAGTTTTGGCCCTCGACAGCGACCAATGTCGACAGATTCTTTGAAAGGGCACTCAAGATAGGCTTGTGAAGGCTTATATCTCACTCGAGTCGTTTTAATAGGTTTTCACGTTCAATTTTAATTTTTTTGGATAAGGCTTGTGAGAATCCATCCACATTGTGAGCGGCCTCGGAACTTTATATCCTGAGTGTACCTAACTGAGAACAGAAACAGAAAGTGTTAAAAGGAGATAAGAATAATTACTTACTGTTGAAATAAAACTGCCCATCAGGCACGAATAGCTGCAGAGGGGCAACGAGTAAGTTTTTTTGAAGCGACATTGAAACTACACCTTTTTGAAAAATACAAATGCGGAACATGAAAGAGGTTTTAAAAATATCGTTCTGTTTTTGCAAAATACAATAACTTCACCTTCTTCAATGCCAATTTTGTAAATGTACCTAGAGCGCAGACATCCTACAGGCAGCCTCAGGAACCCTACTCAACATTTTCCTCTTGGATTTACCCCTTGGGGCTATTTTGAATCGATACTTTAAATTAAAACAAGACTGGTTGTACTGTTAATAGCTGCTTTCCTTTTGCTAAAAATATGACTTTCATCTTGTTAGATACTTGAAACTTGTAATTTTGTATTGTTGGATCCAAAAAATACGAATAATACCACGTAGGGAGAGGTATGTTCACTCGAGTGCAAGTCAACGGTGCAGGTGAATGTTAACAATTTGTGAAACAACAACGGCTACGCCTCGACTGTCCATATTTTCCTTCTCCGCGTAAAACATCACTTTAATGCTTTGGGTTATAAACTACTACTTACTTCATCGACATTGTCAAATTAGAAGTCTGCAGCCTGCATCTGTTTATGTAGATCTAGGTTACTATTAGACATGATGTTATTGAATTACATTCTGAGAGTATAATAACTATACGTGAACTTGTTAGAATCGAGGATCACGCACAAAACCGATCGGACGATGGGTTTGAGCTGGGGTTATAAGGGTGTGACAAGGCCACAGTGTCAGACCAATTTGTTTTAATGTTCATAGCTTGACACTAACTTCTGTACATATTTGTCTAAGTCGATACGCTGCTCCTTGTTTAATCCGTGCAAATCCACTTAAACAACCAACAAGGTTGTCCAGGATGAAGACGGCAGACATAAATGTAATGTCAGCTTGTGATTTAAGCCACCTGATCTATCGTTCTCATGAGAAATTTGCCCTCAACTCCCTTGCATCGATCCATTCTCTCGAATTTTTAAGCCATGAGTGTTTTCTAAATTGACAAGTTATTCGCAATTTAATCTTGACAGTTCCAACTATGGTGTGAGGAATAAAATTCTCAGTACCTACCTATAATCTACCTACCACAAATCGTGTTATCAAAAAAAGGGAAAATTTGGTAGGCACTAATGTACCTATGGCACATTTTGAACTCTGAAAAGTTATTTTTTCTTGTACAACAACAACAACAATACCTAGGTCCCTACAGAAATTATAGAAGCTATTAACCAATCATAAAATTATTGTCAAGCATACAATCATCGTGTAGACATTTGTAGGTGTACCACGTATAGGCAGAGGTATACATAAATATTTATGTAATATGTAATATGCAGGGGTAGCCCTACATTGAAATATAGGTATGGGAAAAAGTCCCTGTACTTCCCTCTGAATGGTGCACCTGAAATTCGATTATAATTATGAATAAATCGGGAACCGTTTGGGCTACATCGACGAATTTTTGCACCCTATCTAACATCAATAAGGGTCATCAGCCTACGTTATCTACAGAAAGCAGATTCAACCAGGAGCGTGGAGAAACAGGAGGGCTTCAGCTTTCTCCATCCAAATTTATTTGCCATTTTTTTGTTCTTTTCTCACCGGAATATTATTTTCTGACTAAAATTTCACAAAAAAGTCTCTTTTAATTGTTGTAACACCATAGAACCGACAGTTTTCGAGAAAAATTTATTTCAAAATCCATTCGTAGCTCCAGGGTAGGCCTGCGACTTTCAATTGATATATCGATAAAAGTGTGTTATCGATATACCGAAATATCGATATATCGATATATCGATAAGCTATCGATATATCGGTATACCGATAAGTTATTGATATATCGATATATCGGTATATCGATAACCGATGTCCCGTATATCGATACATATAATGACACTTCTGAAGCTCTGACTTCCTTTAAAATGTAGGAGTAGGTATTCGGCCTGATTCAGTCATTTGTTGACAATGAATTGACAAAATTGAGGAATCTTTGCGTATACGTCTTGGAGATATCAATATTTTCGTGCAGTGTATAAACATTAGTATATAAACAATTTAAACAAGTGATGGTAGGAATTACTATTCTTATTTAAACGACTTGTAGAAAATTGGACATCGCAACTGATGTTTTTCAAAGCACGCTTGGGTCCTAATATCGTTTATTTCGAATCCTACGTTATTTTCCAGGGCACAACGTAAACAATAATGTTTGAGCGCTCCAATCCAATCGATTCAATCAATAATTCATTTCAATATTATTAACTAACTAACATGAAGAAACAACAGAAAAAGGACTATTACCTATTCATACCTATCTAGCTCTTAAAACTAAGATGTTACTCGATTACAGATATAATACCACAGTATATCGATACAATTGTATAAGTACCGATAAGGCGATATATCGATAAATCGGTATATTTACTTATCGGTATATCGGTATATCGATAAATCGGTGTAAGTATCGGTATATCGATACATCGGTATATCGATATATCGATTTATCGATATATCGGTATATCGATTAAATTTTAAATATCGATATTCGATATTCAAATTCCGATATCGCACAGCCCTACTCCAGGGGCTCAGAAGGGATAATTTATTTTTATTATTCTAAAAATTAGAAACCAAAGCAATCTGATGATGCTAATCGATATCAGATACGGTGTGCGGCGACAGCTTCCAAATTTATTTCATAAAATTCGACTTTTATTAGTCGCCCCCTTCAGAGGGCCGGGTCGTAGCTTAGGAGCACATGTTAAAGGAGCATTTTGTCATATTTTTTGACATAGCATCACCCCTGAAAATTAATGACTGCATATCTGAAACACTCCGTATAATAATTTCAATTAACAAGCACGTCATTGCCGGTGTTTATCAAAAATCAATAAAAAGTAATTTTCATTTTTTACTCATCTCATAATTCACTGGTCGTCACCATTGGTATTTCCTAAACGATAAGAGATACGGAGTTGGTTAAGTTGGAGAAAATTTACGTTATTTCTTGGTGATTAAGATTCTGAAAAGAATTCCCCGATATCTTGATTCGTCCCTGAGCAGAGCTGGGCAGTAGCTAGCTACAAAGTAACTTAGCTACGTAGCTAGTTACTTTTTCTGTGAAAGTAGCTGTAGCTAAGCTACTTAGTGTATCTGAGTAACTTGTAGCTGTAGCTGTAGAGAAATTCATTCAGTATTCGAAAGTTACCGATTTTTCGGTAACTAGTAGTAGTATCAGCGGCACCCATGAGTCACTAGCCTGAGGCGGATGACGTCACACAAAGCCATGCCGCCAAACAGGAATCGACAGGTAAAAGGATAACAATACCTGGGACGGTCATTTATGAATATTATATGATCCTAATTTTATTGCCCTTATTAAATTTTCTTACAGGGTAATTACTAAATGACTGAATTTATGGCTTTATTGGTAGGTTGTGCACGTATTGAAAGGAAAGGTAAGGACTTAGCCCTATTGCAGGCCAATAAAAATATTATATTATGGAGCGGTACCTGCAAATTATTTCTTACCCCAATAAAAATTTGCATAAGTTCTAATAAAGAATCTATTCTCGGCGACATCAATGAATCACTAGCCTGAGGCGAATGACGTCACACAAAGCCGTACCGCCAAACAGGAATAGACAGGTAAAAAGTATAACAATACCTGGGTCGGTCATTTATGAATATTATATGGTCCTAATTTTATTGCCCCTTATTAAATTTTATTACAGGGTGTACTACTAAATGAGGGTTCTCTTAAAATGGCTTTTATTTAACTTCTACAGGTTTGGACTTATCGAAACAAGTTGCTCTACATCCCTATTTAAGGTGGTGTACCTGATTCTCCTTCTCGTAGTTCTCTAACGTCCTGTGTTGTGTTGGTTGATCTCCGAAACGTTTGTTAGTTTTTCAAAAATATAAATAATAATTTAATAATAATTTACGGTAAGTCGAAATAAATGTAACAATTTGTATTTTTTTCATTGTTCTTTCAACCTAACAGTGTATTAAATGTTAATTACTTTCAGAAATGAACGGAATCAAGAGGTCCGTATCTGCACCTTTACTTCAGAAAAGCTCCAACAAGAGAAGCAAGAAATCCCCTGAACCAACGGCTCGAAGATCTAGCGCTTCTGCTGCAGCTGGGGTTGATGTTAACGATGGACCCGAGTTCCACCTTATGCAGAATAGGACCAAAATCGAAAAAACCTTCGATGAGGTGCGCGAAGTCCAGTTGCAACGAGAGAGGGGTCGGCTTTTGGATTCGAAAACTATACCTTTGACGAAATCTGGAACAAAATTGGTTTGCGTTGGAATTGACCCTATAAATGGAAATGAAGTTTCTCTTCGCATCCTCCACGGTGCTCATGGTGTTTCGTTCATTAATTTCAACATCAGCGAATTCGCCGAGTTGCTGGAAGTTTTACCCCAGGTCCTGGGTAACATTTATTCTATGCAAAAGGACGCCCCTGAAGTGCTGCTCGCCAAGCTAAGAAATTACGAAATTTCTCTGCTGCCCTGGGAGGTTGTTAAATTCAAACCCGTATCGCAAATACGGAGCATGAAGACTTGCGAATACGTCTGTTTGGCTAAAGAGACGGTGAATCATCTTTTTATGTGGGGTGGGGTGTTTTTGAGAGAAATGGAGGAATTCTGTCGGCTTAAGAACCAAGGAGAATATTTCGATTTCCAAACATTTGCTGAAGATGTCGGAAGAGAAATTGGAGTCGCACCCCAGGAGTCCCTGTTTCAAGATACTTATGATGAGGCTGCATTCAAAGTCGTAAAACAAAAGTACTTCTCAAATTTGCAAGCTTTAGAATTGTACTTGAAGTTCACGTATCACGTAAGACATGTCATTGAAAACCTCAAGGATGATGAAAATATTTAAGGTCACGCATGTAGTTGTATTATAATTATACTTAATAAACGTTTATTGAAATTGAGCCTCACTTAGCATTCGCATACCGTTTGAGCAACATTTCTGGGTCGAAATTCGAGCTATCATGGATGTTCGCTTTAAGCATCCTTTCACTGGCATTATAGCTGGCCCAACATCGAGTGGTAAAACATACTTTACTAAAAACTTCATACAAAATTTAAATAGTCTCTGTGATACTGCATTTGATAAGATAATTTGGTACTACGATGAATGGCAGCCCATATATCAAGAAGACAAAGATTCAGATACCCCCATTGAATATAAACAAGGCCTGCCTGATATGAGTGAATTCTCAGGAGAGCATAAAACGTTAATTATCTTAGACGATTTAATGAGGGAAGCCGGTCCTAATATTGTCGACATATTTACAAAAGGGAGTCACCATAGGAATCTGAGTGTATTCTACATCACTCAAAATTTATTCCACCAGGGACGCGGCCAGAGGGATATTTCTTTGAATGCCGGCTACATTATATACTTTAAAAACCCTCGAGACAAGGCCCAGATTACGCATCTGGCAAGGCAAATATTTCCGGAAAACATAAAATTCATCCAGGAGGCTTACATTGATGCCACTTCGCGGCCACATGGGTATTTATTGTTTGATTTGAAGCAGAACACCCCTGAGGAATATAGATTTCGTACCAATATTTTGCCCGAAGAGCAGCCGACTGTGGTGTACGTTCCGAAAAAAGTATATAATTATAAGCAACGTTCGTAATTTTTCATTTGTAAAGTATGTCTCGTTCACTTAAGAACCACGCAGAGGTATTAAATTTTTTACACAAAACTAAACCACATTACCGAAAAGCAGTATTGCAGTCGGCTGATAAGGATCTCATTCATTGCATATGTGAATGCGTTCACAATACGCTCATCGGTAAGGTGCCTCTCAAGAAATCCGAAAAGGCAAAGCTTCAAATACACAAGAAACTTCTTAGAAAGATAGTAAAGCGTGGTGAACCGTCTGCCAAAAAGAAGAAGTTGATTAACCAGAGTGGTGGAGCCTTCTTGCCTTTAATATTAGGGCCGATAATCAGTGGCATTCTGGGGGCCATTTTAAATAAGTAATCACCTGTAAAATGGAGCACGCTAAGAAAATGATCTTGGTGGACCCCTCGGTCCTGGAGCGAGCCCAACAGGTCAAGCAGACGCGTCCCGACACGGTGACATTATTGGACAGTGAAATGCAGGGTGTCTTGGAAACTAAAGGGGTTCAGGATAATGAAAAATGGTTACTGTACGAGCAGATATTGCAGAGGTATCTGAACATACTCCATGGCAACCGTCAACCTATTTCGGTCCCCATTTATGAGAAAAGTGATTCGATGGAGGCCTCTAAGATGGATATTGGCGAAGTTTTGAGCTGTGTTCCCAAAACTTTTCAATACAAGGCAACAATCTTACTTCAAAAATTGCAAAACAGCGAATCCGTTAACTGGGACAAGAGAGGGGTCTTATCTATAAACGGAAACGAAATCGTTGGTTCCAATATTACAGATTTGGTAAACGACTTTATAAGAAACCGCAAAACCGGCACTGATCCTGAAGGTTGGCAACAATTAGCTGAACACTTGAAGGCCATAAATATCCCTCTCGAGGTTATAGGTAACCAAAAACGTCGCGAATTCATCAGAAGAAAGGCCGATGAGCGACCGCAAGCTCGGCAAAGACAAAGCAGTGACCTGGACGTTTCAAATATTGCTCTACCGAGTTCGTCAAGTACCGATTCCGACGGTTCATACACATCAGCTGCATCGACCGCCGCCGGCCCAAAGCCTAAACGAAGGCGAGGAAGTTTTTGGGATAGATTCAGTATTTAATGGCCATGAATACTAAACTACTGGAGAACATCTACTTTAATCCTAGTAACCCCCATGGATTTTCCGAACCGAACAAGTTAGCTAAGGCTGTAAATAATGCGCATATTAGTAAGAAAGAAGTACACGAATGGCTGGAGGGGCAGCCCTCTTATACGCTGCACAAGCAAATACGTAGAAAGTTCCGAAGGAACAAATATCACGTCACCAATATAGACGATCTGTTTCAATGTGATTTAATTGATCTACGGAGTCTAAGTAAAGAAAATGATGGAATAAAATACATGTTAACCGTAATTGACGTCTTCAGTAAATATGCTTGGGTGAGGCCCTTGAAAACGAAGAACGGCGAAGAAGTGTCCAGGGCGTTCAAGTCCATATTTGAAGAAAAGCGAATCCCGGTCAATATTCAATCAGACAAAGGGGGAGAATTCTTAGCACGTTCGGTTCAAAATTTATTTAAGTTTCATAAAATAAATTTTTATGTTAGTCAAGATCCAAATGTTAAGGCCAGTGTAATTGAACGTTTCAATAGAACCTATAAATCTAAAATGTTTAGGTATTTTACTTACAAAAATACTCACAGATACATTGACGTACTGCAAGATTTGGTAGATTCTTACAATGGTAGCGAGCACAGAACTATTAAAATGGCCCCTAGAGATGTCACTAGTCACAATGTTTTGGAAGTATACAAAAACACATATCCCGAAATAAGGGAAAAGGTACCCGTTAAAATCAAATATAAGTCGGGAGATTACGTTAGAATTTCAAAATATAAACACATATTCGAGAAAGGTTATGTTGATAATTGGACTGAGGAATTATTTAAAATAACTTGCGTAATTAAAAGAACCCCAGTCGTATACAAAATCTCGGATCTGCTAGATGAGCCAATTGAAGGCGTATTTTATCAGGAAGAACTTCAAAAAGGGCATTTCTCCCCGGAGAATAATTTTCCCATTGAGGAGATAATTAAAAAGAGATACAGAAACGGCAAATGTGAAGTACTAGTAAAGTGGAAAGGTTACGGAAAAAAATTTAATTCTTGGGTGACCGCAGAGACGTTAACAGAGATATAACATGAAGGAGGAATTTTATCTTACCCTTCTGAGCGACAGTTCGACGTCATATTTTCCTGAAAATAAAACAACACACTTCTGCACACAGCTGCCTAAACCCGTACATTTGGAAGGTAATTGGAGTGTTGCCATAACTGAAATTCAGTATCCATGTTCCATATCAACTGTGCAAGAAGGGAACAATCTGGTGTATTACGGATATAAATTCGATCATGAATACATCACCAAGCATAGAGGAGAAATTTTGAAAGATCCAAAATTCAGAGAATGGATACATGCTAGCATGGCAGCCGGTAAACATGCCTCAGTAAAGGATTTACTAGAAGAAGACCTTACAACCGACACAGTGTTCCGAAACAAACTAAAGATTGAGCCCGGAAATTATGCTTCAATTCAGGACATACTCGATAGTTTAAACTCGCTCGAGTATTTGGGAAAACAAGGAATCCGTTTCGTGCAATCTGCGGGATCAAGAAAAGTTAGTGTGTGTTGCAAAAGCGAGAATATAGTTTCCTTAGAATTAGCCCCCGTGTTAAGTATGCAGCTAGGCTTCGACGTAGGAACCAATCTATTATCTCACAGCGCCACACATCCGGCAAATCTCTTGTTGGGCCTTCCAAAACAGTTTTTTATTTACACGGACATAATTGAACCACAATTGATCGGGGATATTTTTGCTAAAGTACTAAGAGTTTCCGTAGTCGACACTAAAAAATATGAATATGGGACGCAGCAAGTTCTGTTTTTTCCTCAACCTCAATATGTGGAAGTACTCAAAAGAGAGTTTGCTAACATTGAACTAGATATAAGAACGAGCATTGGGGAATACGTGCCATTCGAATTTGGAACAGTGTGTGTTAAACTTCATTTTCAGAAAAATGCGTGAATGTCCATATCAAAGTTATTACCTTTCACAAGCGGGGTCGGGAGTGGGTTCTATCTATAAGGGGGTGCGCTATCAGCGGGGGCATGGTATTGGAAATTTTCTTCGCGGAATGTTTAAATCTGTTCTACCCCTACTAAAATCTGGACTCAAAACTGTAGGAAAGGAGGCTTTGAAATCGGGAGCCTACTTTTTGACAGATGTAGCGCAAGAAAAACCTGTTAAAGACTCTCTGAAAACCCGCCTTTCTGAAACTGCGAACAATTTGAAGCGTAAAGCAGACGATCAGATACAGAAGTTAGTGGGATCTGGAGCTATAAAAAGACGAAGAACGTCCAGTACAAAACAGAAGTCTTCCAAGTTCGTCAAGAGCAGCACACGAAGACGCCAGAAGTCCATTGAGTCTACACCTAAAGATATCTTTAATTAATTAAACACTCGCAAACATGTCATTTATTCACGCCCATTCCTGTGAATGTATTAAATCGGAATTAGACCTTTTCGCCATACCGTCAACTCAGACCAGCATTGAGAATGGAAATTGGATTTTTTATAAACCTTTGTCGACCATCTCGGATGACGCACCACTGGAATTCATGGTCAATGGGGGCACCGACGAATACATTGACCTTTCTCAGACTTATCTGCAGTTGATTGTACAAATTACCAAGGAAGATGGAACAGCGCTCGGTGAGGAAAGCGTAATAGGCCCCGTAAATAATTTAGCCCACTCAATATTCAGTCAGGCGGATGTGTATTTAAATCAAAAACTCGTATCTCCCCCTAATAACACATACGGATATAAAAGTTATCTTGAATGCCTCCTGAACTACGGACCACCTGCAAAATCGTCACACTTGACGGCTGGTCTCTGGTATAAGGATGCTGCCGGACACATGGATAACATTAATGCCCACAATCCTGGATTTATTCGGAGATCTAATTTTACCCGCAACAGTAAACAAGTGGACTTAATGGCGCGTCTCCACTGTGACATATTCAACCAGGAAAAGTTTTTAATTAATGGTGTTGAGTTAAGACTCAAACTGGTGAGAGCAAGACACAGTTTTGTCCTCATCGGGGCTCAAAATACCAAAGGAAAACTTAAAATTATGGACGCGTCCCTGTTAATACGGAGAGCAAAAATAAATCCGTCAGTCCTACTAGCTCATGCAAAAGCTTTGGAAACCACACCGGCCAAATATCCTATCACAAGAACGGAAATCAAAGTTCTCACAATACCGGCAAATGTTCAAGGGAAGTCTTTGGATAACATATTTTTGGGTCAGCTTCCAAAACGATGCGTTGTGGGATTCGTTTCCAATAAAGCTTTTAACGGAGATTTTACTTTAAATCCTTTCAATTTCCAACACTACGATATGTCATTCTTATCACTTTATGTGGACGGCCGTCAGTACCCTTCAAAACCTCTGCAGCCGGATTTTACGGGGACCAGTCAGCAGTTTGTCGCCAATTATCACAGTCTCTTCTCGGGAACTTCAATTCAGTTTTCGAACGAAGGGAATGACATCTCGCGAGATGAATACGCCGAGGGTTACTGTTTGACAATATTTGATCTAACACCGGATCTCTCAGCAGGGTCCTCAGCTCACTGGAACTTAATCAGAACTGGAAATGTACGATTAGAAGTACAATTTAGAGAGGAACTAGAGGAAACCGTTAATTGTCTGGTGTTCGCTGAGTTCGATAATGTTATTGAAGTAGATAAGAATAGAAATGTTATTGTAGATTATAGTAGCTAGTTATATTCAAACGTGTAAGTGAGCATAATAAAAATATTTTATCAAACCCTGTCTTCGTTATATAAAACCTGCAATTGAGAAAAAATTTCAGTTTAGCAAGCAACTACAAAAGGTGCACATCTTTAAAGAGGAAATAATGGCCCACTGTTTTGTTGACATTCAGGGTTTTACTCTCAGCAATAACAACTTCGTTTGCAAAGAAGTTTGTGTAGCAGATTGTTTCGAGGAGTTTATTGCTAAAAAGCATTTTGTTCTTAAACCTCCTTTTGAAGTAGCCGACTTCAGCCCTGTTTTATTTAAAAGTCACGTTAACTGGGCGTCAAAAAATTTTCATGGATTAAACTGGGCCGATGGAAGCCTAGAATACGAAGAGCTGGAAAAAGAGTTAACGGAAGCCACACAGAATTATGAGACAATTTTTGTTAAGGGTGAGCAAAAGAAAAATGAACTTGCAAGAATTCTTTCCAATAAAGAAACAATTAACCTGGAGGATTACGGATGTCCATCCTTAAAGAAATTGCAACGTATATACCCCACAGAAACTTGTGCGTGTCACCAGTTCAAGTCAGCTTCTTGTGCATTAAGAAACGCAAAAAATTTACAACTTTGGTATAATGAATACACTGCAAATACAACATTGTCTGGATGTAATGAACTGGAGGGGGAAGCATCATGTTCATGTTTTTGCATACAATAGACTACCACACAGGGTTAGTAAACCCGCTGCCATTGTTGTCAACAACGATCCAGATTACAAACCGGGAAGTCATTGGGTTTCCATATACATAACGGAAGATGGCGTTGCTTCGTTTTTTGATAGCTTTGGACGAAAGCCTAAGAATGATATTGCAAGTTTTTTAAACCGAAATTCTAAATTGTGGTTTTACAACAATAAAGTACTACAGGATGTGTTTTCCACAGTTTGCGGACAATACTGTTGTCTGCATTTATTAAATTTTGTCATGAAATACAACTTGGATAGTTTCTTACAAATATTTTCCGAAGATACTAGCAAAAATGACACAATATGTCAGAATCTGTTTTACACATACTTTGCAAAATAAACAATGTAGAAATTTCAAAATAAAACATACAGGAAGTAACAATTTGTTTCTATTGAAGAAACCTACTCATTTGGAGGACGTCTCGGCTATGAAACCATACGGTACGGTATCGTAACATCGGCCGTTGACATTATTGTTTAGTCGCCGCCGCTTTGACACATTCATGCTGTACTTTTTAGACTCTGGCTTCGAAATTACCTCGCTTGACGTACCAGACCTGGTGATTTTAGTGCTATTGTGGATTCTTAGCGACGGTGCATCGTTACAAACTATTTTCTTCATTGTTTCAAAATTTAATATTAGCGAATTTTTATAATTTAACGTGAATCCTTTAATTTTACAAACGTATTTTAACAACCCATCCTTTGCAGAAAATACCGCGTAACTATAGTTCTTTGGTCCCGCACTAACAAACTCTACGATATAGCTACCTACACCATATTCCAACAGCTCATCGGTAAATTCACCTAGATAATCTCCTGTCGTAAGTAAATTTTCTCCTTCTTTTTCTACAAAGATGACACTGTCTGTGTCAAAATAGAGAACCCTAGTTCCTAGCAGCTCTAAAACACTTAACAAATGAAGTCGGGCCGTGGCTGTGGTGTAAGCAGCTATAGCAACATTGACAGTCTTAAGGGGATCGCAACCTTCAGCCTCCTTGTGCCATGTTGCCAGAATGGTTTCATCATTTACCGGTAGAATATTATCAACTTTTACGTCTGGATCATTTAATAACGTGTACAGCCCCCGTATGCTTGAGACGATGGATGTTTGAACTTTGTCTTCTTTTTGGCCAAATTTTCCCCAAAACGAATTTAAGAGAAGCTTGCTTATGTAGCGTAAAGGCGGGTTCTCTTCTATTTTTGATTTTTCCAATTGAACCCCCTCCTTCTCAAAATAATTGGCGATATACCTTTCTTTATCGCTCTCGGATTGCACCCAAGAAGGCCACCCACTGCATTCCTGCTTTGTTTTTAAAAACTTGTTGACGTATTGTGTGAAAACACCCCCGCTCTTCGTCTTCGGATCATAAGTCTCTACCTCGTATTGCCATATTTCAAAAAATTTAATGATTTTGTAGCCTCGGGAGACGGCGTGTTTCAATTCGTCAGATACCCAAGTGCCTGTTATCGAGCGATCTGTTTCATTATGTGAGCAACGTGCCTGGTTGCAGCTGTCAGCACACGTTCTACATAAGGGAAACGTGAGTTTCCCGTTGCAGCGGTACGGCAACACAGGATGAAACAGATTTCTAGGTGGAAGGACTGTGCATTTAACTAGGCCCTCTACATCTTTGAAAGGTAAAGTCTTGCACTGTGTGTCACCAACGTAAAGTTTAGGGTGACCTATCGGAATTTTACCCGTTTTGTTGCAATACGGGTAGAGACTTGTGAAATCGAAGTAACGAATCCTTTCGTTTCCTTCACATTTATGGTGCATTTTTATAACATTCGTTCTACCTCCAAAAAAGGCTTGACGGGGGTCGAGGGGTTCCTTTGTGAACAGCTCCTCATTGTTAGTTATAAAATTTTTTAGCTCTGCACTTGTTCTTTTCATTCGGCTAAATTGACATTCCCACATTGTTACTAGATTGTACCCCAGGGAACGTATTTTCGCGTCCTGTGCGAAAGTACGTTCTCTTCTAAGGAACATTTCCTTACCCTTCTCCTCTGTGAAATTTACAACTAGATCTAAGGGGTAACAATCTAAGCATCCGTGGAAATAGCACCCGTGAAACTGATATGCAGTGTTTGTCTCTTCACAAAACCCGTCGACCCACACATTTCCACCTATTCTTTTTTCTCGGCCGTTTCCGGCATGCTGGATGTGTATGTTTTCTGCCCTTTCAAGAAAATATAACCATTGCAAGGCGGAACGCGATTGGTTTTCTACCAGCCTGTATCGACCCTGAGGAATAATACCAATTACGTTCTCCTTAAGGTAATTTTTTCTAAAAATTAAGCTGCATGTGCTTGCAATGGTTACACATTCCTGAAAGGGATCCACGTGACTGTTTTTTACAAAAATTTCTCGAAATTTTACACAAGCCTTACGAAGAATGTTGACGTCCATCACGCAGTATTTTTTAATTTCCTCGTCCATGTTAAAAAGTCGAGAATTCTGTAAAGCATACCACTGTAGAAATTTCTGACGCTCTTTAGGCAACATGTCATCCACACCGTAAAAAGTCGCTGCAGGAATAGGCCCTATGTAGTTTCGGGTTTCTTTTTTGTTGAAAAAGTGGGGGAAGTACCCCTTGGTACCTTCAAAATTAAAAGCCGCCGGAAACTTACTTAGGGCCATAGGAATAAAATTTAAACTATCTACGAAGCGTATGTTTCCACAAGCAATACTCATAATTTTTGTCCCGGTTCTAATAATCTTAGGATTCCAACGTGCCTGTTCTGCCATGAGAGCATTTAAAATGAAACATCCATCGTACCCTTTCATGTTGTGGGCTATACACGTTACATTGAACTTATCGGCCAGAGTTGCGATGTGCCCCAGCAGATTTTTAACGGGATCTTCCTGGAAAATAAATTGTCGCGTGCCACAGTTGTCGCAAGGGACTTCAATATTGTCTGTACTATTAATACACTCAGCACAAACTTGTTGCACAACACACAGATTAGGCACGTGCAAAAATTTACCGGAATTCCCAATCTCTGTGTCCTGCGTTGCTTCGAAATCATAAAAAACAAAAAGAAATTTTTTGTTTATTTCCAGCCATTTCTCTGCTGTTGTTTTAACTGGACGCATATAACATTTATGATTTATAGGGCACATACCACAACAATTTTTACAAAACTTAAATCCACACTTATGCGTCTGCTTTTTGTTTACCCAATGCGTCTGTAAACATTTAGTACATCTGCGTAATTGTTTGCATATATATGTCTTGTGCTGTTCAAAACATACTGCCCCCTTGAAATCTCTATTGCATGAACTGCATGTAACTATCTGTGTAGAATCACACTGAGGAGCAGTGTGACATGATGAGCAGATGAAGGGGCAATTACTGTGGGTTTTTCTGTTGGCAAAACCTAACTTACATTTTTCACAAAAATAAGCACACGCAAAAGTGGTCAACAAATTCACAATTACATCGAAGTGGTTGTTTTCATAGTAAAGATTTAATTTTGCTCTAGTGGCCTCTACAGGACCTTCAAACAACACACTCTGGCCAGCCCTGTGATTGTATACGGTTATTGTATATTGCTTTAAGTAGTCTTGGAAAGCCTGAAGGTGAGCATAGGTAGCCCCCTGATCTAGATTAATCTGAGCATCCCTACATAGCTTTAAAGCTTTGTTTTTTAATGCATAGCCACCCCTCTTCATGAGCTCAAAATCTATACTGTCTTTATCTTCTCTAAATTGAATAGCCAGAGCAAGCGCATACGCTAAACAATAATTATCGTCGTTATTTATTGCTACGATACCTCGGTTTTGTTGCCTAAACTTTTCGTAATCGAATCGTCTCACTTTTCTGGCCCTGCCTGTACCAGCTTCGTCGGTAACGACGTCGACATGTAAACGTAACAGGTCCGATGAGAAGAATTCAGCATTAGATTGCATAACGTTTTCCATTGTTGTCATTAGAACCTCTTCGGAGAGTTGATTTCTACGTCGAAAGGACACATGAACCGGTTTATCGGGGAAACTTTCGTTACACAGTAACAGACCGACCCAAGCACTTCCTGAAACGCCTTGTAGTTCTCTGTCGAGCAATTCTCGAAGGGAAGCCTGAGGGCATAATTGACACATATTTAAAATGATTGCCGTTTTGTTTGTACGTCAACTCACCGCTAGCCACTCGTTAGGAGTTTCATTGTCTTGTATTTCCTCCAGTCGAAAAGTTATGCGACGTCCCGTCAAATTAAATTTAGCGTAATGTCGCTCGTCCTCCGAGTCTATTTTTAAACGTTGAGAAGCACCCCCAGAGCCTATTTGAATCCCGCTATTACCCTGCACGTGAATTTGGTTACCTGCAGGAGTTCCATGCTGTGTTAACGGACTATAAGCCGGAGGCGATAAAGTTCCGGATTCCCCGCTTGAACACGGAATATTAAGACTACAATACAATCGGTTAAAAGTGAATTATTGAAACGAACCATACTTACAGGGCTTCAAAACCGCTGTTGCCTATGTCACAGTCATGTTCTCTCGACGTTTCGTAGCTCGCCGTTTGGCCCGTTTCGATTGTACGGAGATTCTGTAAAACAATTATATCACAAATTTTTTTATTATTTATGCCAAATTATGGCGTAGCCAACATTCAAGGGGCTGTTTTGTTGTATTGTTATTGATTCGAATAACTTACCTGCCTTGAAGATGGACCCGCTGCTTCCATATTTATCGAGTTTCCAGCCTGATACATATTGACCTGAAAATCATGATTTATTATTCAATTATCGTTTGAACTACGAAACTACGAAACTCAAGACACCTGGTTGGTTTTAAGCCCTCTTTCAGTGGAATTATAGAAGTGCTTAATTGATTATTATATTTCTTCTTTACAGTTCAGTTGCAAATTATGAAATATATATAGGTAGTAGTATAATTCACTCTTTTCGAGCTTTCACCAAATGAATCGAGTTATGTACTGATTTTCATCACATATTGTCATAAATGTTAAGTATTTATTTACACCTACCTGGTGATCGGTGACGATTTTCTGCAGTCGATCTAACACTACCAATTGTTCTGGTGTTAAAACATTATCATAAAAAATAATTTTTTCTAAAATAACGTTTAACACAATTCTCTGTGAATCAATGTCATCCTTAAAAAATCCCCCATCGAACACGGCTAGCAGCTGGTCAATTGTTTTGCTTTTGAAATAGGCTGACATAGAGAAAGACATCTAAAACAAAGTGTTTTTTAGAGACACATGTAAATGATAACAATTTAACACACACCTAATGTTAATTTTTAATATTAAGATATAATTAACTCACCTTGAAATACGTAGTAAGGAACCAAGAAAAATTCTAGACACACAAACTGCTTTTTAAAAAGCTCGAACAAAACCCGGAGATATTTGTGAACTGAAGTAAATTTCGAAACATATTTCGTTTTATTCCTTCTGATAATCCACAATTTACCACCCCCATTTCGCCTTCAACACCCTGTAATATACCAGTTTCCACTTGTCGGCGGCCTTTACAACAATTTTTATGACCATCCCTTGCAAAAATCACTCTATTTTAGTGCAGTCTAATAAAGTTTTCGGTGAATTGGGGGTACCTGATAATTCTAAAAGGTATTCTTTATGGTAGCTAGTCGATCTACCAAAGGGACCGCGCTGTGAAAATGAGAATAGATTCTTTATTGGAACTCATGCAAATTTTTATTGGGGTAAGAAATAATTTGCAGGTACCGCTCCATAATATAATATTTTTATTGGCCTGCAATAGGGCTAAGTCCTTACCTTTCCTTTCAATACGTGCACAACCTACCAATAAAGCCATAAATTCAGTCATTTAGTAATTACCCTGTAAGAAAATTTAATAAGGGCAATAAAATTAGGATCATATAATATTCATAAATGACCGACCCAGGTATTGTTATCCTTTTACCTGTCGATTCCTGTTTGGCGGCATGGCTTTGTGTGACGTCATCCGCCTCAGGCTAGTGACTCATGGGTGCCGCTGATACTACTACTAGTTACCAAAAAAAGCTACTGAGGTAGCTTAAGCTACTTCAAAGTAGCTAAGCTACTTCGAAGTAGCTAAACTACTACTAGAGATACCTTTGAAAGATTATTACCTACCTCCTACCTCATAATTTATGCAAATTTATTTTTTAATTTATTCACCAGTTTGACCGAAACCATTGATAATTGAGTCTGCTTTTGTGACGTGATGTGAGACATTATTCCCTTAAATGTATCATTTTCAAGAGCGTTGGGGAACTATTATACTGTCGTGGGCCAAACACAAAAACGATCCATTAAGTTTTTAATTTTTGGCGCGGTAAATTTAAAAAAGTAGTTGTTAAAAGTAGCTGCAAAAACGAATACAGTAACTAGTTACTAGTAGCTTAGCTACTTTTTATTCATGAAGTAGCTTGAATACGTAGTAACTAGCTACTTAAAATTACAAGTAACTGTAGCTTGTAACTAGCTACCAAATCAAAAGTAGCTTGCCCAGCTCTGTCCCTGAGTTATCCGAAAAAATCTGAAAACTGCGATTTAAAAAAAATGATATCTACCTAACGATGGATGATATTTAAATGAAACGTGGAGCTTTTATTTTTGTGACAGCTGTCAATTGAATGGTATTGACAAATTTTTTCTAGGTTTCTAGATTTTGAGCAATGACCGTTAGCATTTGATTCTCTTATTGCTGCCATATTGTATTTCAACACCATTGGATACACAAAAAAATACCTTCTCAAAAATGTAACCAACATGAACTTTTTTGAAAAAAACATGTCAAAGTTTGAGAGACAAGGTACTTTACTTCAAAATGTATTTTATTATCGTTTAGAATCCCATTGTTTTTCGCGTCAAAAGAGATTAAAAAAGTTGCTGCACTATTTTGTAATTTTTTTTTTCATAAAGCTTGTGCTGACCTTATAAATTCTTCATAACAATTTTAGAATTTTGAAGGTTTTTCAAAAAAGTCCATGATTACATTTTTGGAAAGCTAATTTTTTTCTATATCCGATTGTGTTAAAATTCGATATGGCAGCCATAAGAGAATGAAAGGTTGAGTGTCATTGCTCAAATTCTAGAAACCTAGAAATTTTTGTCAATACCATTCAATTAACGTTTACAACATTTGTGGTGATTAAAATTTTTCCAGGATCACTATGGGCCATTAGAATAACAATGGAGGGGTCACGTCCCTCTAGATAGAAAGATAAAATGGGTCCCAAAAATATTTTGAGACTTGAAATGTCACTTATGTGGTATCTTTGGATTCAGAAAATTAAGTAGATTCCAAAATGTATTGATATACGGGCTGTTTCATTTGAAAATAAAAAGTTATGTCACTTCCGGTAAAACCGGAAATGGAAAAAATTTGGTTAAAATGTCAGAAAGTGGCCTTTAATAAGTACGACATTCCATGTTCCAAGTTTCAAAAGTGTATTCCATTAGCTATAGACATGACAGGTCGACAAGATTAGAGTTTTTTGCTGAACATGCAAGTAGATTTTGCAGAAGACTAACAACAATCTTACATTTGAAGTTTCTTTACTTTCTCACATGCTATTTTAGTTCATTGGAAGAACTTGGCATATAACATCTTTTCTTTTTACGAGGTCTTTACTACTTTTTTACGACCGATTAAATGGGTTGGTTACCTAGACGAATTAGATAAGTTTACTATACGACTCGAGTTTATCCAGCCATTATGTTCCCTTGCGTTATGTTAATAAAAGTAACGCAAGTGGTCGTAACTTAAAATCCTTACATGAAATATCGGGTGTCCCAAAAAAAACCGGACAAAATAGTCTTTGAAATTAGTCAGCCATTTCTTAACCGATTTGGATAGACTTGGTCCTAAATTAAAGCTAAGGAATCAGGCTTTCGAACTTTGCAAGAAACGTCGACAGATGGCGCTGCTGTAGTAGCCTTATTGATACTTATCTTTAAGGCTTATTTTAGGTGCGTGGGGATTGGTCGGGCAACAACCAATGGTTATGAGACCCAAACAACCTTGAAGATCTTTCTTTTTTCTTCAAAAATCTTTTTTCAGCAGTTCATTTGCCGTAAGCACAAATTTTCTGTGATTTTTCTAAAAAAAGTGTTTTTGCGTATTTTCATGCTTCCATAACTATGACTAAAGTAACATTGATGCACATAGGGTTTAATTTTCAATGATAACTGTTCAGTTGCCCCCCACTGGCATCTGTGCCACTGTTTTCACCATATTCGTTCATTCATAACTGAAAATTAAGATTTATTTGCATTACTGTTCTTTGGTCATGGCCATTAATGCGTGAAAATACCCAAAAACATATATTTTTTTTAAATTACAGAAAATTAATGCTTAAGCCAAATCGACTTCTGAGAAAGGATTTTTGATCAAGAAAGAAAGATCTTCAAGGCTATTCGAGTGTCATACCGATTGGTCGTTGACTGACCAATCCCCATGCAGCTAAAATAAACCTTCAAAGCAAGTATCAATAGGACTACTACGGCAGCGCCATCTGCCGTGGTTTCTAATACATTCGAAAGCCTGGTTCTTTGGCTTTAATTTAAGACCACGTTCATCCAAATCGGTTAAGAAATGGCAGACTTATTCCCAAAAATATTTTGTCCGGTTTTTTTTGGGACACCCGATAATCTGATTTATCTACATATACAGTGCTTTTCAAAAGTAAGTAATAAATTCAAGAACGTTTTCGGAAGGAATATTCCGGAAATATCCTCGGACAGGTTAATCTTATTTTTTTGATGTGCATCCAGTGGTATAGTCAGATATTTTTTAGCACTTCCGGTTTAACCGGATATTACCAAAATTTTGATTTTTAATAATTTTCAAATCTAATCGTAATTTTTTCTAAGTTAGAAACATGTTGCATACCTGACCGGAAGTGGAGTCACGGCCACACTATATTTTCAAAAAAATCGAGAAAATCGGTGAAAAGAAATTTTGTGAAGAACACAAAAACACGTCAACTTTGCTTTTTCGATATAAATTCAAGTACTTATAAAAAAATCTTTTTATTTATTTCAAACTTCAATGTTCCAACCTGTCAAAGTTGCAAATAATTTTTAATTATGTAAATGTAATTACGCATTTGAATTGGCGTCAAAAAACAAATTTGACGTGTATTTTCGTTTTTCGAAAATCTCAATTTTTCACCGATTCCTTCGATGTTTATGAAAATCTAGTGTGGCCTTGACTCCATTTCCTTTCAGGTATGACATGTTTTTTAAATGAGAGAAAATTGTAGATTGTGAATCCGTTGAGAAAAAGGTATCATTCAATTTTAAAAATTAAAATAAGGATAGGTCCCGGTTAAACCGGAATGCGGAAGTGCAAAAAAATATCAGAATACACCATCGAATGCGCCTCAAGAAAATATAAGGTCGACCTGTGTTTATGATAAATTTCTCTCGAGAAAGTTGTTGAATTTATTTTTTACTTTTGAAAAGCACTGTAACTAATTATCTTAACGTCCAGGGCTTAACTGTTCCATTAAACTGAAACCATTTTTAAGCTACCTACTGATACGTTGTGGCTAATAATTGTTACTCGAAGTCTCCGTGCGATCGATGTGATGAAGTCATTAACGTGCAGAATAATCTCGAGAATAATGAAACACGTTTTTATTAGCTTCTCATTACCTTGCAATTAAGTAAAGAATTGCAGATAAATTACTACTTATTTTGTAATTCTTAACGTAATTTAATCTCGGCTCTATTCATGCTTCTAATACCCTCAACTCTACATGATATTAAATGAGCAGTTCAGCAATAATTACCAATGTTTATGTAAATTCTTAAATTGAATTATGAACCATGATTGCATACCTTTTCGAATAAATGTCATTTTGTCACGAAATTTTTGCATACCTTCAAATCTTGAAAATCGCCCAAAACATCTTAAGAACGGGTCGAGTACCACACGCTTCGGTTTTTCATCAATCCCGGAATGTCGTTTCGAATTGAATTTCTCAGGAGTGATGTTTCATATTGTAAATAATCGGAAGAACCCGACAAACGTTTAATTTTTCATCAATCCTGCAATAACGTTTAAAACGCCATTCCGGAATTGATGAAAAACCGACGAAAAACCGAAACGTGTGTAGGCGCCTTTACACGTACAGAATTTTTGGCATCTTAATTATTCTATGACTATAGGAATAATAGCCGTTGTGTTCCATCATTGAAAAATGGATTGCCACCACCGACAACAAGACTCAATCCATTATTAATATCATATGAACAACAAAACTTGAGATCAAGAGAGCTGTGAAATTTTAGTGTCACGTTGAAACTTTACTTATACTTCCTCAAATAATGAAATCTCGCCAACAAAATTTTACGCCACCCATTCTACACGGCTTCGACTAGGTACAGTGAAACCACCCTTAACGGACACCTCCTTGTAGCGGACAATTTCCTTTGTCCCGAAGCTTCTTCATAGGAATTTAATTTAATTAATAAGAATTTGAATTCCTTGCTTGGAACAGTGCATGGTTGCCAAGTTTCAAAGTAATCAGTCCTATTCTGTAACTTGGTTGACTTCAATCTGAATTGGCAGACCTGATTGGGACATGTGACCTCTGTTTACGTTGTTTTCTTGAAATTTGTCAACATTTTGAGCAAGTGATGGTTGGGACCATGTCAATTGACTTGCGAAAAATATTGACATTAAAATTGGTATCTCCAAAGGAACAATGTAAACAAAGGTCACGTTCTCCAATCAGTTCTCTCAATTCATTTTAATATTGATTAAAGTCAACCAAATTACAGACTAGGACTGATTATCTTGAGAAATAACAGGCAAAATGGACCGTTCCGGGACTTTGTACTACTAAACCTTGTATGGGTAGTATTAGATAAGTACATGTCCTATGATACGTCGTGAGAAACTGAGTGCAGTAATCTGATTTTCACTCCGGCTGTTACGTGGGTATAATTTAATACAATGCGGTTGTTTGCCAACATATATGTCGAATCTTTTTCCGCTTGTTTTACGTTCCCATGTGAATTCGACCGGGTTTAGTTGGAACGAGGAATGAAAATATGAAATGCAAATGCAAACTAATGTTGCAATTCACTCAGATGTAAAAACATTGGAACAAAAACCAAATGTAAGCAGACACAGATAATGAATTCTAATTGGCTAACATCAACGCGTGAAACGCTCCGAACCTTTATTTAAGCATCAAGCTTATACTAGGGCTGTGCGATATTATGAGATTTGAATGTCGATTATCGATATTACAAATCGTATCCATATCTCGATGTATCGATACATCGATTATTTTATCGATATCTCGATATATCGAAATATTAATGTAGATATCGATATATCGATATATCGATATTTTTGTATCCATATTTCGCGAATTTATCGGCAATTATCGGTGAATTTGTATAACGATAACCACACCGATACATCATATCGATAACTTGTCGATATATCAACTAATTGATATATCGGTGTATGAATTAATTATCGATTAAGTTATCGATATATCGATATGGCGATATAATCGTTATATCAGTAAAAAGTCGCGGGCCTAGCTTATACCGAATGATTATTCATCTGCCACAATAATCTCCCATGTACTTTATTATATATGTAGTGCCTCGTCTAGGTATAGTACCTAATTATTGGATAAAAAACAATAAATAACTCTTTAAGCTGTCACCTACTAGGATTACTCAAATACAAACTCTAAAAAAGTAGAGTAGGTACCTATGTATACCATCGCGGCCACCGAAAAGTGCACGATTGCTTTACAATGCATTTTTTAAAAATTTTTATCACAATGAAGACGGCTTTGTTTCAGTGATCTACCAGGGTCATTCGAAACGCTAATGTTCATAGTTAGTTATTACATCAATAACCATCGCATCCAGCAAATGCCCTTTGTGCTATCGATTTTCAAAACATAAGGAAAAACCAAATCGTGCACTTTTCGGTGGCCGCGATAGTACGTAATTCCAGGATTCGTTTGTAAAGAGAAGGGATTACCCACGAACTAAAAACTATGCTGTTGCATTGCTAGGCTAACCTCTACCAAAAGGATTGAGCAATCGGAGACAACAAAAGCCGTGAAAACATTGTGGAACATGGCTCAGGTCTGTGATAGTATCTAATAAAGGGTGACGTTCAGCGAGCACATGTTCAACCTGATATATTACGGTCAACGGCGCCTTTGTGAAAGCGGTGATCGCGCAGAATGTCAGAAATATGTTGAAGGTCTCAAGCCTGCAGAATACAAGCTATTCTTTGTTGGAGAACACAAATTGAATTTCACTATGGCCAGACACCAATATTTTTCACGAAAGAATAGACTTCATCATTGCTTTTTAAATTGTATATTGCTTTTGTTAAATAATGGGCCAAGAATTAATCACAGTCTTTGTAGAACTGTAAAAGAGGAAATCTTTATAAGCCATCAAGCTAACAAATAATGAATTAGTCATAAAACCTTGAATCACTGACTCTGCACTTACTATAATCTCTCAACATTCGAAATCCTGCATGACGTAGTGAGATTTGGGAATTTCATTTATTAAGAGGCAAGAGCAATTGAGCAATAATTAATTAATAATAACATTTTCTCTATAGATATGATATACCTATATGCATGAACAAAGGAGCGAAGCGAACTTGGAGAAACATCGATTGATTGATCGAAGGTAATAAGCAGTCAAATCAGCAAATTTTACTAATTTTCATCAAGCGTAATCGCAAATCCCTTAGAATTTTATTAAAATCTCTGCGAAAATAGCCTTTTCATCGTCTGCTTGGTTGGAGATGGTTTTAATTACGATTAAAGATTAAATAGCGGTATTGATTGTAATTCCTAATTTGATATTTGTAACAATTTGTCTTGGGCTCAAACTCAGTTAAGTTAGCATTCGAAAATTCGAAGATGTGATTGTTTTTTTAAGAGGGCTAAGTTTAATTAAGACGTAAATCTCGTAAATTCGTTAATTTAATTAGTAATAAACTAACGAACACGCCTACTTCAATTACGAATGGAAATCATTTCAGGCCATGCTTGTTATATTTGTCTATCAACAGGAAATAAGGAATATACCTACCTACTTAAAACATAAGCATTAAACATACAGGTGTACCGTTTAAAACGAAATACTCTAAATAACTCCTGGAGCGGTGATTTGAGGGAAGAACGCTGAAACAGGTCGATTCCTATTTGGAGGGGGGCACTTAAATCCGTGCTTGGCGAAATTTTCCAACGCACCCTCTACCCCCCACCAAAATTTCAAATGGCAACCCCCCATTTGTGATACATTATCTGAAAGTTAATTTTGTTACGAATTCAATTTCGCAAAAAAATTTGATATTTGTTGACCTCAACCGCCCTCTATGGTCGAATTTAAAAATTGCATTGTGATACATCATTTGAAAGGTTATAAAATTCTATGTAAACTGATGCAAGAATTTTTGAAATCCATCGACTACTTCAAAAGTTACGGTTCAGAGCCAATTCATATTCAGTGTAACTTTTGAGAGAATTGATGGATTTAAAAAGTCTTTGCATCAACTTACAGAGAATTTTGTAACCTCTCAAATGCTGTATCACAAAGAGCCCTAATGCAATTTTCAAATTCGAACAGAGGGCGCTTGAGATCAACGAATATCAAAATTTATTTCAAAATTGAATTCGCAACAAAATTAGCTTTCAGATAATGTATCACAAATGGGTGATTGCCATTTGAAATTTTGAAGTGAGGTTTGGTGGGGAGTAGGAAGTGCTTTGGAAAATTTCGCCTCCAAATAAAAATCGACCCGTTTTATGGTTCCTCCCTCAAATCACCGTTCCATGAGTTATTTAGGGTGTTTCGTTTTAAACGGTACACCCTGTATATTAGGTACATTGTTCCGTTGCACGTCATCAATAGAATTTTCGATTTGCACATTTATCTGAGGAGCCTCTTAATCTCGGAAATTCTATTGATTCATTTAAAAGGCAACAAATTGCTGGGAATAAGTGGGAATTAGTTTGATTATCATTGATTGTATGTAGGAAGATCTTGACATTAGCGACAAGGCCTATCTGGGCCTCGCTCGGAAAATATTTTGACGGCCCGATGTTTGGTTTACAATGCTTTATCTTTCTTGTTCAAACGATCAATAGATCACTTAAGATATTGATGTTTTCTGTGTGCTAGATCTTTCAATGAAGAAAAATTTAAATTAGAAAAGATGCAGTATTTGCACTACCTCTTTTAATGCCGCATGATAGTACTGTATATAAGTTCCGTCCTTGCATTGGGACATCGTCGTGCTGTTTGTCGTAGATAGTAGATAGAACACGATGTCAGTTTAAACGCAGACTTACATGCCTACAGGAATAACAAAACAGTCCATAAATTACGCATTATCGCGCTCGTACCTACTAATACTTATTATATAAATGCCTACCTTCCTGGATGTTTTATCTGGTCAAAATGTTAAGCAAAAGTTTACAATTTAGCTTGAATTCACCTTCTGGATTTATCGACGATCCTGAAATGTTTGCTCCCTAGCGAAATAACGAAAGATTAGATAGTGAAAGCCGTTAATATACCAATCATGCAGTCATGACGTAAGGCATTCGGCTACGAAGCCAGCGTTATGCCGGGGGCACCTCCACCAATTTTAGTTATGTAGACCTCCCCTACTACTTTTAAAGCGTATGCATTTTAGTGCCGTAGCAGTATGGGAGACACTCTTGCTTTAGCTTATTCGTGGGCTCTCTCGCTCGTCTACTCTAATGTCGGTCAGATAACTTGAGAACGGATTGAGATATCGAGCTGAAACTTTATATACAGTTGCATATCCCTAAGTACTCGGCTGGGCTTTTGGGCCATATCATACAAAGGGAGTTGAGTTAGGGGTGAAAAACCGAAAAACTATTAATTGCAATAACTCGAGAACTAGTGGAGGTATCTTGCTGAAACTTGGTCTGCAAGTTCGACCTTCAAGTCTGTTGAAGGTGAGGGGCGTCAATTTTGGGGGATGAAATATAAAATATGATGAATCTTGCGGGGGATGTTTTTCCCGCAAAATCGTACAGAGGGGGGTGCAAATTTCGAAGTTTTGGATCAAAACCTTATTTGTAATAACGTTTCTTCAGTAAATGTTGGTCCTTGGATTGAAGAATTAAAAGCGAAGAAAATTAAAATTGTAGATAGTCGGATGGTCCTTTAGAAATTCACTCGAGAAAAGTATGAATTGAAATGTGGTTTAGTAGTAATGAACACACTCCTGGGATGGACTCTTCTGGGAAAAGTAAACAATAATGGTGATCCTGATTCCATCTTTAATTTATCCGTTTTATTATCACTAGATTCGAGTCTAGAACAGGCAGTGTAACACCTTTGCAGCCAGTGAATTAAGTAGGTATGTGAACCAGTTTGCAATTAAAATTTATCAAAGTCTTCAGATAAATACATTGTTTAAAATACTAGCTCATTTCCATGAAAATTAAATTAAAAATCGTTTAAAAGTGTTTCAGACTTCGAACCCATTCCCTGCAACCGTTCACACAATGAAGGTACGGCGCCTAAGCAGAATGACTGCCAAAAATTCAGTAATTTCCTCCACGGGGAATAATTATTAAATCGTGTGGTGGCAGTTTAAATTCAAGTTGGAAGTGTTCCATATTATGCAGCTTTTCTCAGGAGCAATCTAAACGCAAGAATGGTTAATTTTAGATTACGGCTTTCGTGAAACCTGCCACTATCTGAATTCCGTCCGCAGCTGTACCCAACTTGGATAACCGCTATTATTCTGCTTGTCCTACTTTATAATTCTGATAAACGATCCTGATTTTAAAACATTCTTAATAATATATTAATCCTTCCGTGAGTTAAAAAAAAATAATCATTAAACTAGGCACCATTTTTTTATTTTTCCGCGACATAAAAAAATTGGCAGTCTCGGAGACAGTAGAAACTTCTACTTTTTCACAGAATTTGTAAATGTAGCATTTAACTTTAACCAAGGTCGGGCGTGCGGGCGGTTGTCGATCGCTGATGCTGTCGTGCGCATTGCGCATAGTTACCTATTTTTTAAATATATTTTTTGAGATTATGGCTTTCCTACAGATTTTGAAGTAATTACAAAATAGCTTGTTGTCTTAGATAAAGAAATAAAGAGTTGCTGTTAACATTAGGGAATTTTGTTTAAATCAATTATAATTACTCGCTTTTACACATACAGACAGAGTGTCTAAAAAGTAACGAAAATTGCCCGTAATTCTTGAATCAAATACTTCATGCAAAAATTCTCGAAGGGGTAGGCATAGGGTTTTTTGACGTCATCATCGTTTTTTAAAATGGAAACCCAGATTTTTCTCAACGATTTCGGGATCTACTAATTTTTCTAGGACAAGAACATGTATCTAACACACTATCGAAAATGCAGTCATGGCCACCCTAGACTTTCAAAAAGATCGAAGAAATGCATGAAACATCTAAATTTTTCAAAAACGCAAAAACACGTGATCCTAATTTTTTTGATGCAAAGCCAACTACACAATTACTTTTTTAACCTCCCCACTCCACTTCACCACTTAAAAAAAAGGAGGTTATGTAGGTACTGCAATCACTAACATTTTCGAATTTGAGATAACACCAGATCTTCACGTTTTGAGGTCTCAGGAACCCAAAAAAGTGGTCTTTAAAATGTGCCTGTGTGTATGTACTTACGAACGTACGTTTGTAAACACGCCACAGCCAAAATTACTAGACTGATTTGGCTGAAATTTGGAACATTAGCATCTCGTAACCTAACTTAAATCTGAAAAACTTTTGGAGCAAATCGTGCAACCGGAAATGCCATTTTGGCACATCAACTTTTTTAAATGCATTTTTCACGTCACCATAAGAAAGACCTTCAAATTCTACTTAGTGACTTCTTAGTGCCCTTTTGCCCAAAAATTAAAAAAAAATTGATTTTTATCGGACTTTAAAATCGCGGTACAGCCCAAGCCCCTGAACCGATTTGGCTGAAATTTTGCACATGGGGATTGTACTACACGTCGAAGAGCTGAACAAATTTTGAATTCAATCGGCCAACGGAAAGTGCCGTTTTGGCACACCAATTTCCAAATTTAAAATTATTCTTTCATTTAACCATTAAAAACAAGTTTTTGAAAGATTTATTGTCACCATCAGAAAGATCTTCAAATTCTGGTTTTAAATAAGACAAAATTAATTCGCATTTAGTGCTGTTTGGTTCAAAAAGTCGAAATTTTATAATAACACTAAAAATACATTATAGCCCAAATTACTGAATCGATTTTGCTGAAATTTGGTACATGGAGATTGGGTGACCCGTTGAAGACCTGAAAAGCTTTTGGAAGCAATTAGTCCCCGGAAAGTACCATTTAAGCGTATCAAATTCTGGTTCTAAAAATGTATTCACAGTTTCTGCCATTTCAGTGGAAAATAGAGAAAAAATGTATTCTCATTAAAAAGGTGCGGGCTGACATAAAGTGGCAGTTATTGTCAAAAAAGTGGCAAAATATTAACCTTAAAAGGAACATATTGTCAAATGTGATGGGTGATGTCCGAGGTGATGTCGGTATTTATCAGAAAATTGGGAAATTAGTCACAGACAATAAGGATAAAAAAGATTCTGTTGAATTGGCTACTATCTACACAGAATACAAAGATCCATGCAATGGGGAGGTTCCAGCCGCTTCTCTGCTGCATTTTTTAAAATACCTTTTCCTTTTTTCAAAATGTCTTCAGCGTTTACGATTTGTAAAAATTGCAAAAAGAATTCAACTACCTAAATGTAATTGGGCAACTGGGTTTGTATCAAATAAATAGAGCTGACGTGTTTTTATTTTTTCAAAAATGTTGGGTTTCCACTGATCTAGAGTGGACATGATTGCTTTTTCGGTCTAGTGTGATACATGTTTTCTTCCTAGAAAAATTCGTAGATTCCGAATCCGTTGAGAAAAATGTGGGTTTTCATTTAACAAAACGATGATGGCGTCATTATGTGAAAAGCTACTGAACCAAGAAAAATCGGCAATCGCTCCATCGGGCGTAGAAAGCAAAAAACCCCACACCCCTTCGAGGATTTTTGCACAAAGTTTACGATTCAAGAATTACGGGCGATATTCGTTACTTTTTTAGACACCCTGTATAAGAAACCAGTGTAAATTGCAACCGAGGAGGAATAAAAATATTTATTTTCGAGTTTTCCGTAAATATTTGCTGGTTCCGTCATTTCACTTCCTGCGAATAAAAATTACAGGAGTAAGTGAGACGTTACCTTTTATCGGTGAGTAATTGTGTGTGAAAGCAAAGTTTTCTTTGAAGACGTGGCTGTTAGTCAGTATGAACTTAATTCAGCGTACAAGCAAACGTTTCAAAAGTGCGAAAATTTCCTTTGAGAAGTTATAATGAAGAAAGTTGAAGCACGCGGAATCTTGCTAAAAAACCGAAAATTGTGAGGGCCTGGCTGTATAGAAAAGCCGCGGCTACGTAGAAAACCAAGTTAAATTATCCAAAGTAAAGAGCAATTAACAATACAATAACGAGACCACAACTTACCTAACCTTTCAAAGTTGTACCCATTCAAGCGATAGCATTCTGTACAAATAACCAGATGGCGGAGACTTGAGCTTTGCTTCAAAGCCGTATTCATGTGCATGGCACATAGTTTAGCTAAAGCAAGGGTTGTACAACTTCTCTGCCACTTGCCACTTGTGATGTCTGCCTTACTCTGCGGTGGCATTCCTGCAGCGATTACTGAAGCCATACTTTCCAGATTAATGAAGTTCACGACAGGGACAAAATCTTTATGTATTATGTATTTAGTTGACATTGTGGATTTGCATTACAAGCGTGACTACGTAACAACAATTATTATTACACTATGCCACGGCATTTTCACCCTTATACGGAATTACATGAATTCACTACAGCATCAGCACACAGAAAATTTTTAATAAAAAAACTTGCTTAAAGAGAGGTCCCATTATACATTAAGTATTTGGTATGCGGAGAAAAAAGTATTGTACGATTTTCAACGATAAAGATCTGTGGTCCACTTGTATAAGATCCAATTTAGCCTACCCAGTGTTTCGATCAGATTCTAAACATGGTCAAGTTTCATTGTGAAACGTGTACTTATTTCTTTGAGAAAACTTTGTGAAAAAAATTTAACAGAAAATTCCTTCAATGCTGACAGGATTCTTTTCAGGAACTTCCTTTACAGACGTCATGAAAGAGACAGCCATGCATGGAATCGTAGAAATATTTCACGTGATAAAATGGTGGCGCCAAACAGATTAATAATATTATTGGTAATATAATATATATGATGTCGAAGTTGTGAACGAAACACTAATTATCCTAATTATCGAAGATTTATACAATTATTTAATATTATATTGTTATATTAGGAGTAAAAGTGACACTTTGTGTGGCAAAGCTGGATGTTCTTAGTTTGTTCTGGGATGGGGTTACCGAAGATTCACAAAGTGGCGTGAAGAACGTTACTAATTACCCCGGCGCCTGAAAAAAAAATCCTTCGCCTGAGTAAAAATAATGTACTTTATCGCCGCCGGAGTAAAAATAATGTTCTCCAATGCCCTGGCATAGAAATGTCACTTTAACGTTGTCAAAAATGTCATTGAAGTGCAGTTTTTTTGACGTTTGAAGAAAAAACTATTTTATTCATTGTGCTATATACAACAATATATTATACAACAGTATATTCGTTTCGTTTTAGCTTCATTTTGCTTGAGCATAACTCCGAAATCATCAATCGATGCAAAATAAACTCATCAGAATTGTTAAATCATCTATCATAGTTAACACATCAGCGCCGTGTGATATATCGCCTTGTGATATTTAATCAAGTTTACGTACCTGTTAAATTTAATTGTTTTATTTAAATTATTGTGCAATTTATTTATTATTATTATTTTTTTATTATTGTGTGCAAACGGCAAATGCTGTTGACGCAATAAATTCTAATTCTAATCCTAATATCTACAAGCAAAACAGTCTTGATGAAACGACATTTTTCTTATTGCAAGCAAGATATTTCTAACACTAGGAACCAGATTTGGTTGTCGAAAATACTTCTACGTGCAAACTCTCCGTTTACTGCCGACCAGTCTTTCGTGAAATGAGGAATTATCCAGATATTTGCCCATAAACGCCATGCATGGTGCATGTAAAGTAGCAGTCAAGTCCAAAGGATGAACATACCGAAATGATAACTTGTGATTTTCTTGTATAGAAGATGAGCAATAAACTTAATAATCCATCTGGTTAGATAGCTACCTTACCCATTCAAAAATTTCCCCCTTTCGCTTGGTGAATTATAATATAAATTACCCTTTAACAAAAATATCGGATATTCTTCGGTTACTTTCCACAGGAAGATGTACATCATAGCGATGTGTATCCCTGTAGATGTTTATAACATTGACAAGTATGTAGAGGCCGCCTGGATTACTCGTGGAATTGGGTGCCCATTTTATCAATCTCCGCAGACACCAGATGTGTCAAAAAGACGAATTGTTGAAAATTTGTTTTACGGTATTAAAAGAAATTCTAAATTGGAATGAAAAGTTAAGTGGAAATTCCATAAAAAAGACCACGGTAAATAAGCCGATTTTGCATGTTCTGATGGAGGGGTTGAAATATTGTGAAGAGTGAAAATATAATACAAGTGAGTATAAAGGAGTAGAATTATCGAAAAAGACAAAATTCGATGAATCTTGCAAAATGACGCTCACAGTGTTGAAAAATTGCGAAGGGGGATGAAAAGTCAAAAGGGGCGAAGATTAACTATGGTTAAATAGAATTACAAAAATGCAGCAGAGAAGCGGCTGGAACCTCCCCATCGCGTGGATCTTTGTATTCTGTGTAGATAGTAGTCAATTCAACAGATTTTTTTTTATCCTTATCGTCTGACGTCTGTGACTAATTTCGCAATTTTCTGACAAATACCGACATCACCTCGTACATCACCCCTCACATTTGACAATATGTTCCTTTTAAGGTTAATCTTTTGCCACCTTTTTGACAATAACTGCCACTTTATGTCATCCACTGTCAGCCTGCTCCCTTTTAATGAGAAAGAATTTTTTCTCTATTTTCCACTGTACATTTTTAGAACCAGAATTTGATCGTCTTTCTAATGGCGACATAAAAAAGAGGCCTTGTATTTAAAATTTTAAGTCGATATGCTTAAATGGCAGTTCGCGTGGGCCAATTGCTCCCAAAAGCGTTTCAGGTCTTCAACGGGTCACCTAATCTCCATGTACCAAATTTCAGCCAAATCGATTCAGTAATTTGGGCTATAATGTGTTTTTACTGTTATTATAAAATTTCGATTTTTTGAACTAAACAGCGCTAAATGCGAATTAATTTTGTCCTATCTAAAACCAAAATTTGAAGACCCTTCTGATGGTGACAATAAATCTTTCAAAAACTTGTTTTTAATGGTTAAATGATTGAATAATTTTAAATTTGGAAATTGGTGTGCCAAAAGGACACTTTCCGTGAGTCGATGGAATTCAAAATTTGTTCAGCTTTTCGAGGTGTAATACAATCCCTATGTGCAAAATTTCAGCCAAATCGATTCAGGGGCTTGGGCTGTACCGCGATTTTAAAGTTTGATAAAAATCAATTTTTTTTTAAATTTTTGGTCAAAAGGGCACTAAGAATGAATACATTTTTAGAAGCAGAATTTGAAGGCCTTTCTTATAGTGACGTGAAAAGTAGGGGTTTGCATTTAAAATTTAAAAGTTGATGTGCCAAAATGGCATTTCCGGTTGCACGATTGGCTCCAAAAGCTTTTCAGATCTAAGTTGGGTTATGAGATGCCTACGTACCAAATTGCAGCCAAATCGCCCCAGTAGTTTTGGCTGTGGCGTGTTTACAAACGTACGTACGTACGAACGTACGTACGAACATACACACAGACACATTTTAAAAACCACTTTTCTGGGTTTCTGAGACCTCAAAACGTGGAGATCCGGTCTTATCTCGAATTCGAAAATTTTAGTGATTGCAGTAACCTCCCATTTTTTTAAAATTGTGATGGGGTTGGGGAGGTTAAAATGCTCAGAAATTAAATGAACATTACCTATATCAACGGCGCGGAGAAATTGATGATTTTCGTTCACTAATCACACCCTATTCACACTCTAATCTGATAATGTACCCAAAATCCAGCAGTTAATAAAGACAAAAGGAATCTTTGCATTTCAAATTTTAAAGTTTATATGCCAAAATGGCAATTCGCGTGGACCGATTGCTTTCAAAAGTATCCCAGTTCTTCAGCGGGTCACACAATCTCCATATATCAAATTTCAGCCAAATCGATTTAGTAATTTGGACTGTAGTGTGTTTTTAATGTTTCCACCAAATTTCGGTTTATTTTTTGCCTAAAGGGCACTAAGTATAAATGCATTTTGCTTTACTTAAACCAGAATTTCAAGGTCTTTCTGATGGTGATAATGAATTTTTCAAAAACTTGATTTAAATGGTTAAATGAATACAGTTATAATGCAAAATTGATGTGCCAAAAATGGCACTCGCCGTGGGTTGATTGCTTAAAAAAACCTTTAGGCTCTTCGACGGGTAATACAATCTTCATGTACATACAAAATTTAAGCCAAATAGGTTCAATGGTTTGGACTGTACCGTGATTTTAAAGTACGTTATAAATCTCGAATTTTTTAGATTTTTGTCAAAAAGGCACTAAGAGTGAATACATGTTTGGAAGCAGAATTTGAAGGCCTTTCTTATCGTGACATCAAAAATGGAGGCCTTGTATCTAAAATTTTAAAATTGATATGCCAAAAGGGCACTTCCCGTGGACCAACCGCTTCCAATTGCTTCAACTCGTCACCTAATGTCCGTGTACCAAATTTCAGCCAAATCGATTCACTAGTTTGGGCTCTAATGCATTATTAGTATTTTTACAAAATTTCGAGTTTTTATCCAAAGGGCACTAAATGCGAATGAATTTTATCTTATTTATAAAACTAGAATTTGAAGACCTTTCTGATGGTGACAATAAAATTTTCAAAAACTTGTTAAGACGGTAAAATGAGAGAATGTTTAGATTTGAAAATGGATGTGCCAGAACGGCACTTTCCGTGTGTTGATTGCCTCCAAAAAAATTTTAGCTGTTCGGCGGGTAATACAAGCTCCGTGTGCAAAATTTCAGCCAAATGGTTCCAGAGGTTTCGGTTGTATGGCGTTATTAAAGTACGTCAAAAAATCTCGAATATTAGAATTTTTGTCAAAAAGGCACTAAGCGTGAATGCATCTTTAGAAGCAGAATTTGAAGGCCTTTCTTATGGTGATGTGAAAAATGGGGGTTTGCATTTAAAATTTAAAAGTTGATGTGCTAAAATGGCATTTCCGGTTGCACGATTGGCTCCAAAAGCTTTTCAGATCTAAGTTAGGTTACGAGATGTCTATGTTCCAAATTTCAGCCCAATCGGTCTAGTAGTTTTGGCTGTGGCGTGATTACAAACGAACGTACGAACGTACGAACGTACGTACGTACATACACACAGACACATTTTAAAAACCACTTTTTTGAGTTCCTGAGACCTCAAAACGTGAAGATCTGGTGTTATCTCGAATTCGAAAATTTTAGTGATTGCAGTAACCTCCCTTTTTTTTAAGTGGTGAAGTGGAGTGGGGAGGGTAAAAAATATTACGCGAAAATAAGGCAATTATGCAAATTAGACTTTGGGGGGTTGAAATACTTATACAGGGTGTTTTTTTTAACTTCCCACCTTGAATATCTTTGGACGTAAAAAAGATATAGACTCTTGTCGTCACACCTGCGCGTGTGTTGAGGGAATTTTTTGCCTTAACCTTAACTTTGTTTTTTCAAGTGGAATTATAGTTTTTTCTCAACGGATTCGGTAGCTACGATTTTGTCTGAGTTAGAAACAAGTACCATACTTGACTGGAAGTACAGTCACGTCTACCCTAGATTTTCGAAAATATCGAAGAAATCGGTGAAGATTAAGATTTTTGAAAATGCATCCCCGGCAAGATTTCATTGAAATATAATATGTAGTAGGTTTCAAATATCTGCGTGCAAACCTTGCGAAGTTCTCACTTTTTTGTGACTTTTATCCCCTAAATTTCATCCTTCAAAAGACTTGAGGGTCGAACGTGTATGCCACGTTTCAGGAGCATATTTTCACTAGTTCTCGAGTTATTCCAATTAATAATTTTTCGGTTTTTCACCCTTAACTCCCACCCCCGTGGCCCGATTTGGCCCAAAGACAATACCCGCTGAGATTTTATGGGTATACGTCTGTGTAGAAGATTTCAGCTCGATATCTCAATACGTTCTCAAGTTATCCGACGGACAGACTATACGAGCGAGCGAGCGGACGGTCGAGCACTAAAACTCAAGCGGCTGGTGAAGGCTTCATTTTGCTTTCTCTATCCGATAATCTGTAATGAAAAATGGGGGTTGCTATTTTAAATCCCAAAGTTAGATCCTACTTCCGGTTTCCGGTATAACCGCGGAAGTGCCTCATAGTCGTCAATAATTTTATAGATTCCGGATGGGTCAGTTTCTGTAACAGCCAAATCTTATGACTGTACCTCGCTTAAGTTCAGAGATACCAATATTGTTCCATATTCGTAAGACACCCTGTATACAAGCGAGTTTTACAGCCCCTAATCATTTTCAGAAAATACGCGATAACCAACATACAGAAAACTAATAAGGATGCCCTCTCAAACAAGGCGAAGCAGCAAAGATTTATGGAAATTCGATAACATTCACAGCGTTTCCAACCGCTTCTCACCAAAAATGAATTAGAGGCGTCAGGTGGAGTGAAAAGCGTAACGATCTCATGCTTGCTGATTTGCGAATGGCGACATATTTAATGAACACCTCAGCACAGAAGAACCTCTTTATTTAATAAGGCTTAAAAGTATATATTTTAGGAATTTATTATTTTATTCAATTTTCACGTTTTAAACCGTTGTTATTAACTCCAAATAGTGCCGTAACTGCCGTAGCAGAATGCGAGGCACTCTTGTTTTAGCTTATTCGCTCGCTCGATCGATCGCTCCTCAAGACCGTCCGTCGGATAACTTGAGAACGAAATCAGATATCGAGCTGAAATTTTGTACACTGGTGTATGTCTGGAAAATCTCGGCGGGAAATGCTTTTGTTCCATTTCGGACCAAGGAGGTGGGAGTTAGGGGTGAAAAACCGAAAAACTATTAATTATAACTCGAGAACCAATGGAGGTATTTTGCTGAAACTTGGTGTGCACGTCTGTTGAAGGTGAAGGGGTGTCAATTTCGGGAGATGAAAAATACAAAAAACATGATAACTCGCCGCTCCAGTACACAGTATACGATAACTAAATATTTCATAAGACTATTAATGACCGTTTTACACAGGGAAATAAAATTGACATTTTTCTGTGTGCCTTTTAAAGTAAAAAGATTTTAGAATGATCTGGTGAGTCAAAATTTCATCCCCTCCAAAACAAATTTGCAAAATTGTCTTATTTCTCGTCTTACTTTGGATCTTTCTACTTAACGACAGCAAATTTTCTCTTGCTTGGTCTTCTAATCCCCGCCAATATTTTTTAACCCCATCTAGTGCTAATTCTACAGATTTCGCAAATTGTTTGTGTTTTTTCGTTAATTTTCTAGCGCAAAGGTTGTAAAGGGCCATTTCAGGTTAATTCACAGCTTTCTAATACTCAATTTTTCTGCAATTCGCCTTTTTGATACCATCTGTGCGTCTGCTGAGGCACTACTACTAGCAGATTCCACCAGGCGGCCCCTAAATACAGATTAAAGTGATTAATATTTCGGTGGCTTTTTAAAGTTGGTCGCGCTTCGACGTTTATTTGCACGACATTCTAACTTATCAGTTATCATTAGCTTTGCCGTGAAATCCCTCGGGTAGCGTACTTTACGACCGGCTAGGATAACCAAACGGCATACCCGCATTTCAGCCCTGCACCTTAGTTGCTGGAGCCTTCTACTACTGATTGGGCAAGAAATGTTGGGAGAAAGCGGAAATATTCCCGAAATTAGTTTGCTTCAATTTATCTTGAATACAGTTTGGAAAAGTTCCAGCTAATGATAAAAACTCGAATCTAAAACACGTGTTGGATATCACCCTCGATTATAGGTATGAAGATTTTTTCTGCTTTTATGACAGAATTGCGTGTATTGCCGTTAATATCGCATTAACACAATATTTTTTATCCTTATGCTGTTATTTGACGCTAATTATTGTATCAGTATCATAAGCCATTATTAAACCACATTCAATATTGACAAACGACCTAAAATATTCTGTGATCCTGGAATATTAGTCTTTCGATAAAAAATTAACCCTCTATCATTAGGGGTATTAGTATCATTATAATAATTATTCATTTTTCAAAGGGTTTAATAAAAGGTCCAACTTGGCTAGTATACCGACCTTGGGGCTGGATCATCACTCATCCCCCTCCTGGACCGCCTGTGAACAAAGAACCAACGGAAGATGTATATCGAAGCGATGTGTATTCTTGTAGATGCTTATTCTCCGTCACTCATATTGAGATGGATTTGGTGGCTTTGGGTGCAGATTATTTAAATCTGCACATAGTAGTAGCACCGTAGCTGATAAAGCAAGCGCAACGGGGTGTCAATTTCAGGTGATGAAATTTTTTGCGTTCAATTAGTCAAGGGTTAAATTTCCTCCAAGGCAATTTGTGTTTGGGGTTGAAGTGTATGAGTTTCTAGGGTGCAATTTTTTGCATTCAATTAAGAGGCCTCCCGTAACAAGCGGTCTAAGCGTAAAATCTCCTTCAAGCCAATTACTTGAGTTGAATAGGATTGAATAGGGTGAGTTGCGGGGGGCAGCTTTTGCGCTCAAATTATAGTATCCTCCAGTAACGGGTGGGGTGGTCCAGCTGTTAAATTTCCTTAATATAAATTTTTTGTGTTCGGGGGTTGAAGTTGGTGATGGATTTGGGTGGTGCAATTTTTTGTGTTCATTTAGTCTCCTTCGGTTGAAGACAGTTCAAGAGTAAAATTTCCTACAAGTCAATGTTTCGGGTTTGAGGGTTGAAGGTGGTGGGTGTTTTCGATCGATAGCAACAAATTTAAACGAAATTTAACATTTCTTATTTTCTAAGGGGTGTTCTGCTAACCTTCTGGAAGTATAGGTACCGAATTTGGCCGGCAATCATAAAAAATTTCCCTCGGGGTATGACGTCATCTAAAACCAACTTTTCCACCGGAAGTTCGCCTTTATTAATTTTTAACCTCCCCAACCCCATCACAATTTAAGAAAAATGGGAGGTTACTGCAATCACTAAAATTTTCGAATTTGAGATAGCACCAGATCTTCACGTTTTGAGGTCTCAGGAACACAAAAAAGGGGTTTTTAAAATGTGTCTGTGTGTATGTACGTACGTACGTACGTACGTTCGTACGTTCGTTTGTAATCACGCCACAGCCAAAACTACTAGACCGATTTAGTTGAAATTTGGAACATAGGCATCTCGTAACCTAACTTAGATCTGAAAAGCTTTTGGAGCCAATCGTGCAACCGGAAATGCCATTTTGGCACATCAACTTTTAAATTTTAAATGCAAACCCCCATTTTTCACTTCACCATAAGGAAGACCTTCAAATTCTGCTTCTAAAAGTGTGTTCATTCTTAGTGCCCTTTTGACCAAAAATTAAAAAAATTGATTTTTATCGGACTTTAAAATCGCGGTGCAGCCCAAGCCCCTGAACCGATTTGGCTGAAATTTTGCACATACGGATTGTATTACACGTCTGAACAAATTTTGAATTCAATCGACTCACGGAAAGTGCCGTTTTGGCACACCAATTTCCAAATTTAAAATTATTCTCTCATTTAACCATTAAAAACAAGTTTTTGAAAGATTTATTGTCACCATCAGAAAGGTCTTCAAATTTTGGTTTTAAATAGGACAAAATTAATTCGCATTTAGCGCTGTTTGGTTCAAAAAAGCGAAATTTTATAATAACAGTAAAAATACATTATAGCCCAAATTACTGAATCGATTTGGCTGAAATTTGGTACATGGACATCGGGTGACCCGTTGAAGACCTGAAAGGCTTTTGAAAGCAATTGGCCCACGGGAAGTCCCATTTAAGCATATCAACTTAAAATTTTAAATACAAGACCTCATTTTTTATGTCGCCATTAGAAAGGCGATCAAATTCTGGTTCTAAAAATGTGTTCACAGTTTCGGCCACTTCAGTAGAAAATAGAGAAAAAATTCTTTCTCATTAAAAGGGAGCGGGCTGACAGTGGATGATATAAAGTGGCAGTTATTGTCAAAAAGGTGGCAAAAGATTAACCTTAAAAGGAACGTATTGTCAAATGTGATGGGTGATGTCCGAGGTGATGTCGGTATTTGTCAGAAAATTGCGAAATTAGTCAAGGATTAAAAAAATTCTGTTGAATTGACTACTATCTACACAGAATACAAAGATCCACGCGATGGGGAGGTTCCAGCCGCTTCTCTGCTGCATTTTTTTCCTTAAAAACGAGCCGGAATTCAGCGAACAAAAAAATACGACCCTTCTCAATCTATTCCATCCAATGTTTTAATTTTTTTGATCTGCGATACTCTATTCTACCATTCTCAACATCTCAACTCAACGTAGTTTTACTTGCCTAATAAGGTCAATATTCTTTGAACGCTAGGTATGCTGAGCTCTTTGAATTACCTGCTGGTAATTAACTTGTAAAAGAAATTTCCTCTATAAAGCTTTTTTTTCTCTTGATGAATGAAACCTTGCGGGTATATTTTATCTAATCTCTTTGCCTCTGAATTTGATATTTAATTATCCCAAACGTTGAGCGTCAAAAAATTCGTAACCTGAATAAGAGGAAATCGGTTCAGGATTTCAAGCTGTTCCTTCCCTTTTGCCCTTCGCAGGTTTATTGCTATGAGCTTTCGTCATTAGGTATTCATGATTGTGTATGTTGGGTGAGGGTGTCAAAAATGGAACCATGGCTAATTGCTTGCGTAACTTATCGAAAAACTACAAAAATGGGCACAAGCAAACACGAACTTAAATCACCGAAAATAAATAATTAAAATCGCAGAGTTTCCACAGCTCCTGCTGCCATGCTGATGAAGTAGTTTATGGCTATAGGTGCGTCGAAAACAGACCTGAATTTTTAAATTGCAAAGTTATGCAGGATTGTTAAGCATTGAGTTTGACTAGGTATATTATGTTCATACATGTATACATGTAGTTATATTTTTCTATTTCTGTAGCGAAATGAGCAAAAAGCTTGAGAGTAGGAGAGGGCAGCTATTTATTTACTATAAAATATACGAGTATTTTCTACGAACAAATAATAAAACCGCCTTTCTTTGTTACAGTTTTGATGTACGAGGTAGAGCATTTAACAAAGCTCGCCTGTGGTCCGACCCACAAGTCTTTGGGCCTCGGGCTTATTTCGTGACGGTCTCAAAGCCCGCGGCCCTAACACTTGATGGTGTTCAACTTGACGATGAGGGCATCTATCGATGTCGAGTGGATTTTCGCACCAGACCTACTAGAAATTTCGCCATAAATCTTACGGTTATTGGTGAGTACAACTTATTTTAATATCTAGAAATATGTTATTAAAAAATAAAAAACCAATGTTCTTTCATTTTCCAGTTGCTCTAAATTTATTATAATATTTACCAACCTACCTAAGTAACACACCATAACCAATTATAAGTAGGTAAGGTATGATGAGTGAATTAACAATTAAAGTTAGTTGTCCTTGACATTCAAAAAACTGGATCCACTGTTACCTATTGATGTGTCGTGGCGATGTCAATAATTAACTAAACGCAGAATTGCAATTTGCTGGGGATCGCTTGAGTCTAAATTGGTTTCATTCATTGTTCGTGGGCTCTCAATAGAAGACAACAAATTATTCTGGACCGTCAAACACCGCTGATTATACAAATCTCTGAGAGGAAATTGTAATAATTGATTTATAAAAGGGGTACCTACTTATTACTTATGGGATCAGGTATAGATACATCAAAGCTGAGGGATATTTTCGTCAGTCCACCGAGGCGGAAATTGTGGACGCCTGCTTAACGCATCACTTCAGGAAATGAAGTGGCCGGCCTATCTGACTAACTACAATAATTATCCCAAGTTATTACCTCACGGCTGCAAAGCTCTGTTCCCGAGGGTTTCCTAATTAATTAAAAATCGCTATATCGTGGAGCAACTTCAATGCGGGTCACTAGACATATTATATTTTTGATAGTTTAGTTGATTTAGCTTTAAAAAGCTTAATGACGTAATCACCTTTTCGCACTAACGGACTTTTTTATACTTACCAGGTAGGTATAATTTTTGCACTTGAACTTAGAGCGATTCCGCTTATACCACTCGTAATGTAATAATCAGTCTCTATGCCATCAATCTATTGTAAAACACCTTGGGCAGAATATCAATCAGCTTAGCTGTTTCTGTCCACTTGAGTGTCCTTTAGTTTATTTTCTTAATTTATATTACATAAATTCATAATAAGGTGCTGGATTTAGGGTTTTCAATCCCGGGATCCCGGACGATTTTCGATCCCGAAAATCCCGCCATTTTAGAAACGGGATTTTCGAGATTTTCGGGATTTTCGGGATTAGATGAACAAGCACAAAACCAGTTGCAAGCTTTTAGCGTGTTTATTTAGTATCAAATTTCGACCTTCCTGCAATACACGCGCACCTATAAATATAGCATTATTATATATTTTTTTATTTATTAACGGAAGCCAAGTTGCTTCAGTTCAGAGTCTATTATCAAAAAGGAAATGACCCTATTCGAAAATGGAGGTACATATTTTTGGGAAAAATTTGCAGATTGTGTGTAAAAATTTGTCGTTTTTAAGGTCCTTTTTCTAGGAGAAGGCAACACGAGAATAGGTTTATTTCCTTTTCTTTAATATTACTTTGTTTATCACCGACACTGTTCATCTTTTAACCTCCCCACTCCACTTCACCATTTAAAAAAAAAGGGAGGTTACTGCAATCACTAAAATTTTCGAATTCGAGATAAGACCGGATCTATACGTTTTGAGGTCTCAGGAGCCCAAAAAAGTGGTTTTTAAAATGTGTCTGTATGTATGTACGTACGTTTGTACGTACGTTCGTACGTACGTTTGTACGTACGTACGTTCGTAAACACGCCACAGCCCAAACTACTCGACAGATTTAGCTGAAATTTGGTACGTGTGCATGTGATAACCCAACTTAGATCTGAAAAGCTTTAGGGGCCAATCGTGCAACCAGAAATGCCATTTTGGCACATAAACTTTTAAATTTTAAATGCAAACCCCCATTTTTCACGTCACGATAGGAAAGGCCTTCAAATTCTGCTTCTAAAAATGCATTCACTCTTAGTGCCCTTTTGACCAAAAATAAAAAAAAATTGATTTTTATCGGACTTTAAAATCGCGGTACAGCCCACGCCCCTGAACCGATTTGGCTGAAATTTTGCACAAGGGGATTGTATTACACGTCGAAGAGGTGAACAAATTTTGGATTCAATCGGCCCAAGGAAAGTGCCGTTTTGGCACACCAATTTCGAAATTTAAAATTATTCTCTAATTTACCAATCCAAAACAAGTTTTTGAAAGACTTATTGTCACTATCGAGGTCACCATCAGAAAGGTCTTCAATTTCTGGTTTTAAATGAGACAAAATTTATTCGCATTTAGAACCCTTTGGGTAGAAAAATCGAAATTTTGTAATAACACTGAAACCACTTTATAGCCCAAACTAGCGGATCGATTTGCCCGAAATTTGGTAAATGGAGGTGAGGTGACCCGTTGAAGAGCTGAAAGGCTTTTGGGAGCAATTGGTCAACGGGAAGTGCCATTTAGGCATATCAACTTTAGAATCTTAAACAGAAGTCCCTGAAATCAAAGACCCACGCGTTGGGGAGGTTCCAGCCGCTTCTCTGCTGCCATTTTTTTTCATGCAATAAATAAATAATAGACATCTATCCAAACTAAATCTAAAAAAAGTATATTACGGCTGAATTTTTATAATTTGTAATGTAATCCCGGGATCCCGAAAATCCCGGGATTGAAATGTTGTAATCCCGAAAATCCCGTGAGACCAATCCCGGTCCGGGATTGAAAACCCTAGCTGGATTGTCTACAGGGTGAGTGTGAACGACACCACATCCTTATTCATACCACATAATCTACTGTTCAAATGATGAGGTTTGGTGCAAAAATTTTTAGGTCAATCCAGGTATTTCTTGAGAGAAAAGAGTACACATTATGCTCAAATCTGAATGCGTTAAAAAAGGACGACAATATGATTCGCGCGCAATTGGAGGCGATCGACAAAGACCGATATTCCTTTCTTTAATGGGCGGGAGAGGGAGAAATATATTTTGAGCCTCCAAATCGTCGTCGCGTGACGTCACTCAAGAAATAGGTCCATTGTGATTCCTCTTGAGGTTATAAGCCGCCAAAGTTCTTCATTTTTAATCATCTTTATTTAATATCTTCCGAATGGTGAATCGCAGGATTCGGAAATTTTGTACGGTATTATTGCCAACCCAGGGGCAACTCCTAATGGTACTTTAGACATTATCCAAAAATCGGATCCCTGTTATACAGGCTGGTCCTAATGTTATTTGTCCTTGACGTCTTTTATGTTTTTAAATGTTGGTAATTTGTCTATACGGTATCATTCTTCGATCAATTCTAAAGCTTTTTTGGTTCTTAAGTTTTTGTGAAAAAACTCACAATTTACCAGCAAAATTGAAAAAACCGATAACATGCTTCAAGTAATCACCATAGAACCAATGGTATTTCACTTAAAAAAAGTGAAATTACCACCCAAGTCTTTCTTCAGTTGTGAACATGAATTCAGAACACCGTTGTCGAAAAACGGCTCCCTTGCATAAAAACAATTGAAATATGACGCGTATTCAATTTTGCTGGCGAACGGTGACTTTTCAAAGAAAATTAAGAGCCAAAAAAGCTTTAAAATTGATCGAGGAATAACACCGCATAGACAAATTACCAACATTTAGAAACATAAAAAAGTTCAAGAACAAATAACATTATTACCATCCTATATAACAGGGATCCGATTTTTGGATAATGTCTAAAGTACCATCAGCAGTTGCCTCCTGGTCTGTAACAATGACGTGCAAAATTTCACAACCCTGCGATACAACGTTCGGAAGATATTAAATAAAAACGATTAAAAATGAAGAACTTTGACGGCTTATAACATCAACAGGAATCACAATTGAGTATTGACCTAAAAATTTTTGTACCGAACCTCATCATTTGAACAGTAGATTATGTGGTAGGAAGGATGTGGTGTCTTTCAGACTCACCCTGTATGTATTTTCTTTTGGTACACTCAAAAAATTATTATTATTATTATTATTTAGGCTGTGGAATATATAGAAACCAAACTGCCATACCGATAGAGTGGAGATAAGAACTTGCCATATACTCTTACAAACTTTCTCTATTTTCGCCATTTTGAGATCATGTTCTTTGGTTGATTTATTACATTTGAAAATGTCAAAATAGAGAAAGTTTATGCGAGTATGGCAAGTCTTTCTCTCCATCCTATCAGTATCGTAGTTTCGTTTCTACAAATTTCACAGTCCAAATTATTTTTCTACACCAAAATCAGCCGCTAGGTCTCAACCAAACGGTAGGTTATCACGATTTTTAACCTCCCCACAACCATATAAAAATGGGAGGTTACTGCAATCACTCCAAAATTCGAAATTGAGATAACACCAGATCTTTACGTTTCAAGGTCCCAGGATCACAAAAAAGTGGTTTTTAAAAAATGTCTGTGTGTATGTACGTATGTACGTACGTACGTACGTACGTATGTGAGCAAGATTCCTCAAAAACTACCGAACAGATTTTCACGAAATTTGGTGTGGAGATTAGTGTTGGCTTTCTGGTGAGCCCAGTTAATTTTGTTGCCAATCTACAAAGGCCAAGTGCCTTTTTGGCGTATCAACTAAGAAATTTGACTGATGAACACCAATTTTTCTTATCAGCATGTGAAAGGTCTTCAAATTCTGTGTCTAAAAATATATTCACACTTGGCGCCTTTTTGGCATAAAATCAAAAAATTCGAAATTAAGAAGCAACATTAGATAATACGCTACAGCCCAAACTGCTTAATCGATTTGACTGAAGTTTGGTAAGTAGGGACACACAGTACCCCCCTAAGAGCTGATTTAATTTTGGTGGTCATCGGCCAACGGCAAGTGCCAATTTGGCATATCAACTTTGAAATTTGACTAGTAAACTCCCATTTTCTTTATTAGAACATGAAATGTCTTCAAATTTCGTTTCCAAAAATGTCCTCAAACTTAGTGCCCTTTTGTCAAAAAATCATAAAATTTTGAAAAATACCAGTAGTAATATTTAGGTATAGCAAGTAAGAAAATTTACTTAATTTTGGTGGCAAACGACCCATAACAAGTGCCTTTTTGGCATGGCGTCTATGAAATTTGAGATATGACCACCATTTGTTTTATCAGCACATGAAAAGTCTTCGAATTTTGTTTTCAAAAATTCAATTAAATTTAGTGCCCTTTTGGTAATAAGTAATAAAAAATTTTAAAAATTACCAAAACACTTAGGTAGAGACTGAATTGAAATTTATGGGTGGTAGGATTGAATCATTCACCAAGTGGGGAGGTTCTAGCCGCTTCCGTAGCTGCCCATTTTTTTTTACTAGAAAATTTACATGTTTACTTCAATATGACACCTACTTACCACAACCTAAGCAGTATGGCATTGTGTTTTGGCCACTTTAAATTATTCCAACAATGTACTGGTATAGGTATGGTATAGGTATAGGGTATAGGATATCAGGAAAAATTATAAAAATTCAACTCATGTAACCATAGAACGGCTGCCAATACTTGTAGGTATTTTCTCGATCACATCATACGATGTGACAAATTGATACCTATGCAACTTAAGCGGTAGCAAATCTGGCTCTCATACTATAGGGTGGTCGTTTCGGATGTGGTTTATTTTCATTTGGAATATCATAAATAAAGAAAATATACACATTGAGAGGGATTAGTGGTTAGTTTGCTGCTTCCCATTTAGATAAAAGCTGCTCTTGAACAGTCTTAGGTTACGTACTTTCAATTCAAGTGAAGCTACTTATTTTATCTTTGAGTGTTTCCAATTCCTTCGAAGATGCGTTTTTCATTTGTTCATTTTACTTATTTTTCGAGAGACTGCTCTGTTCAAGTGAGACGTGAACGGCTTTTAATTCTTTCATGAAAGCAATAAAGAGGGTCTTGATCCGATCTTGGTCCCTGCCACAAAATCTTATAAAATATGAAATCTATTTATTTGAGCTGTAAGTATAAGTAGTAGGTACAGTATAGTGGGATTTTTTGCGCGCGCGTGCTCGATAGTTACGGGGATTTGAATGCCAGTATTACGCTCCCCCCCCTTTTACTCTTAACCCCCATAACTATCGAGCGCATACACCCGATTGCAAACTGCAATGCAAGCGTCCGATGTTTTGGTGATGGTTTGCCGCAACCAGCAGCCAAAGGTAAATATAGTTTTATGACTCGACCCCTCAGTCTCAAAAAATCTCCCTATACCTTCACGCAGTGTATAGGAAATTACATTTTCAATTATACCTACTTATACCTAGATAAATATCAAGAATGATTTGCCATGTATTTGCTTTTCCGCATTATTACCGTATTCCCTCGTGTAAGAGCAACACATATTTGACCATGGTTACCACCTGACATCAGTGCCTGGTAACCATGTACAAAATCTGAAGCTCTTACACGAGGCAATGCGGTACCTATACCTATACTTCAAACGAGTTACCCCAAATTGTTCAAAATATTTAGTACATTGTGTATTAAACCCGGAAAGTGAAACTTTTGTGCTCGAAACAAGTAAAACTTGTGAAGTTTTGGGAAGGCACTTTACGCTTTAATTACACATACTATACTATTTTTTGCACGCCCCTAAAGAATAAGCAAAAAAGAAATGAATTTCTCTAATTTTTTTTAAAACAGTAAACGTCAACCAGCACATAATAATCAATCAGAACTGACACCTTCTTGCACTGCAAGACCACGCAAAACCGAAATTTTGACTATAGTTCTCGCTTTGGTGTTGAACTTTTAACGGACAGTAGGTATTTTAAAAAAAAATTTGGCTGACATAAAACTGAACTTCCTTAGATTCTTGCACAAGACCGATATTTCGACTACTACTCTTTCGTTGTACTAGTACTTTCGAAGGGCAGAATTTCATTTATTCATTTAAAGGCAAAATGAAATTGAAAAATACCCTCCGCTACCTGCTTTGTTTTCATTTTACTAATGAGATTCTATTGTAACATTTACGAAAGAGTATATACAGGGTGTTTCACGACTAGCGGCAGTTAGCCGTATCTCGAAAAGTACTTCGATTGGTGTGGAGAAAATTTGCACACTAAGGTTTCAGCGGAAGCCGAATTCAATGAAAATATTTTGAGTTTGATGGCACTTCCGGTTTTACCGGAAACAGATACAAACTTTGTTATTTTAAATGGAACACCCAGAATATTATTGCATTTTTGGATTCTTTGTTGAATTTTAGGTAAAGTTTCATCAGAAAGTGGTATACCTAAAGTCAGCCGTTCTTGAGAAAATTAAGTCTTTCAAAAATTTTTACCAAAAACAATGTTGACTTCAAAAAATTACATCTTCGTTGTGGTGCCAATTATGGAAACGAAATTACACCGTCCTTTAAACCAATGCATGTGCTAACTAATAGTGTATTGCGAACTTCCTTTTCTCAAAGAGGAGGCGCCTCACGATTTTTTAAATTTCGGGAACTTTGATCATAAAAATCTCCGTTTTTCTAAATGGAATGCCATAGAAATTGAGTATTCATAAGAAAGAGAATTTAATTCTCTTTCTTTTGATTATCTCATTCCTATACCTAACTATCTTAGGTTTTGTTTTATTTTAGATTATTTGTCATTTTGCTGCATTTTTCAATAATTTTCCCTTTAACAATCTCACAATCATGATTTCTATAGCAACGCCACTGTTACCAGTCGTAAGAAAACCTTTTTTAATTGTAGTTTATGTACGTAATTTAAAACATTCTTGTTGCACTCACTTAATCTCTGCAATTTCATTGGTTAAATTTAAATGAACCAATCAAATTCATGTAAAAAGGAGATGCTTTTTATTTGTCAATTAATAACGAAACAAAAAAGAGGGAAGGGGTCCTGGCACTACTGGCTAATTGGTTAACAATCTTCCGGATGAGGGAAGGACACTGCATTAAACATTAACTTTATCGTTTTTAATAGGACATAGGTACCCTATTGAGCTCACAGTTTTTATGTCGCGGTTTGTTCCGATTTGATTCGTTCTTTGGTTTTGGTAACTATGATTAGCTGTACTGTATATTGTAATTATCCTTTTGTAGTAGCCTGATGATGGCCGGGGAGCGGCCGAAACCGGTTGCTAAATAAACCCAATTTTTATCGTGCTGGCTTTAATGCAGTGTCCTTCCCTCATCCGGAAGATTGTTAACCAATTAGCCAGTAGTGCCAGGACCCCTTCCCTCTTTTTTGTTTGGTTATTAATTGACAAATAAAAAGCATCTCCTTTTTACATGAATTTGACTGGTTCATTTAAATTTAACGAATGAAATTGCTGAGATTAAGTGAGTGCAACAAGAATGTTTTAAATTACGTACATAAGCTACAATTAAAAAAGGTTTTCTTACGACTGGTAACAGTGGCGTTGCTATAGAAATCATGATTGTGAGATTGTTAAAGGGAAAATTATTGAAAAATGCAGCAAAATGACAAATAATCTAAAATAAAACAAAATCTAAGATAGTTAGGTATAGGAATGAGATAATCAAAAGAAAGAGAATTAAATTCTCTTTCTTATGAATACTCAATTTCTATGGCATTCCATTTAGAAAAACGGAGATTTTTATGATCAAAGTTCCCGAAATTTAAAAAATCGTGAGGCGCCTCCTCTTTGAGAAAAGGAAGTTCGCAATACACCATTAGTTAGCACATGCATTGGTTTAAAGGACGGTGTAATTTCGTTTCCATAATTGGCACCACAGCGAAGATGTAATTTTTTGAAGTCAACATTGTTTTTGGTAAAAATTTTTGAAAGACTTAATTTTCTCAAGAACGGCTGACTTTAGGTATACCACTTTCTGATGAAACTTTACCTAAAATTCAACAAAGAATCCAAAAATGCAATAATATTCTGGGTTTTCCATTTAAAATAACAAAGTTTGTATCTGTTTCCGGTAAAACCGGAAGTGCCATCAAACTCAAAATATTTTCATTGAATTCGGCTTCCGCTAAAACCTTAGTGTGCAAATTTTCTCCACACCAATCGAAGTACTTTTCGAGATACGGCTAACTGCCGCTCGTCGTGAAACACCCTGTATTTATGATAAACATATACAATTATAATGAGGTCTTGACTTACACTTAATATGTGTAATTCCGAAAAGTGTAAGTACATTAATCTTATTTTCGAACAATTTTCACTTCAAATAATTGTTTCTCGAACAATTCACCATTCGAAAATTTTTTTTCGCACAATTGCCTTTTGAACAATTTAGTTCGAACAATTTTCAGGAACTGCTACGAATGTAAAGCGATCAAAATCCAAACTAAATCCAACATCCAACGTAGAGAATATAGGGCAAGCGGGAACGATGCGTTAAAACGTTCCAATTACTTCCTCGCTGGGGCCATAATACCGGATTATTCAGCAATATGTTCACTTTTTAGATCGTCATGCTCACAACCGCCATTAAATTCACAAAGAGATTTAACATATAATATATGACAAGATTCTAAAGGGTGAAATTCATCTCATCTCGTCTAGTTAAACGTCATAAAATATTAATTGTTATTATTGTCCAGTATTTAATAAAACTTTGTAAATTAAACTCCATTGCTCCATTGGGAAGAAATTAATTTTGTTGAAGGGTAACAACAGATTTTTAAAGTTTAGATTTAACAAAACATTTATTTCTGGACAGATATTTAAGTGGAGACTAAAATTAACGAAGCAATTACAAAGTAACGGAAAGTTTCAAACTGGATTTTTTGCAAAAGAGAAGTCGCAGAGTGTATTATAATGGAGGAAAGAAAGTGAACTGTCTTGCCATCTGTTGGAAATGCATAAAATGATTAAATTATAATTACGACTGAGACTGGATCATAATGAAATTTCACTTCAAGTTTCACGCCTTCAAAATGTACCTAATGCAGAGAAACACTGGAGACCATCTTGAGCACTATTAAAATACAGTACTATAGGTGGCTATAGCTGTAATAGTTTTGCTCTGTAAACGTGATCAGAACCATAATGGCCCAAATGCGCTTGGCACCCGCACCTTTAATACCTAACTCACCTTCTAAATACTTAAAATCAGCAGAATAAGGAAGAGCGTTTCCATTATCGATTCTCGAACTTGCCTCCGATGTAATTGCTTTAAATTAATAAAGTTCTAACTTAATATTTCAAGACGGATCCTGTTTAATAAATAATTTCAAACTGTCGGCCTGTTTATTAACTAAGTTGTACTTTTAATGAAGTGTAAACCAAATTATTGCCACGCGCAAAAAGGTAGTTTTCATTTCAACTTGGGATTCGAATTCAAATCGCTCAAATCAAATCTAAATGTTTCATGCTTCACTGTTCAGATTTTAGTTGCCGGAATACAAGATTTGAATCAATATTCCAATTCTACTTCCCTAACATTACGTTACAGTCGTTATACTACACTTCACACAATAACTTGTTAATTACATTGTTAAAATTCTGTAAAAATATAGGTAAATCAGCTTCATTATTTCTAAAATAATTGCCGCTTATTTCAAGAAACTTTAGCATTTCTGGCATTTCCTCCAAATGGGTGTTTCAGTTTGAAAAGTCCCCGTTTATCAGAGGGTATATGAACTTTAAGGTCAAGTGAAAAATTTGTCGCCTCTGCGGAATTTCCGGCAAACTTTTGATCTCTGAAAGTTAAAGTTACATATTTTCCCCAAAGTCTACAATATGAACGGTCGGCTATCTGATGATGTTTTGGAGGGGATTCGCAATTTTTTTCAATTTAAATTCTTACTGTAAAATTTTTAGGTTATGATTATGAACGAGCGCCCCCCTCGCGATATTGTCGTTTAGAACAGAGCTCGGTACCGGGTTACAGGGGGTAAATTGAAGTGGACTGGGAGGACATAAGCAAAAGGCTTGATTAAAATCAAAAGAGTTTAATTAATTAACCCAAGGGAGGAATAGCAAACGTTCGAAAGGGACAAATAATTACAAGAAATCACGATTCCTAATCGAATAAGTTATTTATTATTGGCAGTATATTCGTAGAGTTAGGTACCACGGGCTGAGTATTATGGCGGGCGTTATTGTTATCTGTATGTGGAATTAAATTAAATTAAATTAAATAAATAAAAAATATCTAATAAGTACACACCTACATCTATAGTTGTTTTGGAATCAAACTAACAAAGTCTTTTTTCTCCAGTTCCTCCATATCAAATGCTGCTCTACGATCCTTCTGGCAGAGAAACCACCGGAGTTGTTGGACCTTTGAAAGAAGGAGAAGATCTAACACTCTCCTGTGAAGTTCGAGGAGGTAAGGGATTTTCTTTTAATTTTTAACTTGATGATCTAGAAATTATATTGAAGAAGGAGCAAAAACAGGTCAGCTTTAATTAATGCAAGCCAGCCTCTCAAAATCTCTTTAATTACAAAAGGGAGATATGAAGCAGCCGTTCGGGTAATTTCAACTTTACGGTGTACATATAATTTAGTAAAATATTGCTTTCATTATATTAGGATTTCTTTAAGTTTCTTGTTACCTGTTCCTCAACAAGGCACTAACAAAATTAATTAAGTAATTTAAAAACTTATGGAGACATCCTGACCAAGACAGTTTTACGACGGACGCTGAGTTTTCTCGTGGTTTTCATAAGTTGAGAGTTTTTATACCTTGTGGGAGCTAATGAAAGCATCAAAATTATTGTAAGGTGGGAAATACTTTTTCGCATTAAATACTCCCAGTGGAGACATTACAACCAAGAGCTGCTGAGCTTCACTTAGTCATTAATTATTTCCCTAGCCCTCTCTCTTATTATTATGGCCGACCTCTCACGACAAGACCATTTATTATGCACAACTGATAGACACACAAGGCACCAGCGCTTCCTTATCACGTCTTTATCTAAACTTATCTATATTTGATGAAAGAATACACCTGAGATTTCACCACGACGTATGAATTCTCGGTTCCTACCTACCGACGAAGAACTTCGAATACCTAGTATACAGGGTCATTCACGAAGAGCGTCCGTTAGACGTATCTCGAGAAGTTTTGGCATAATAGTCGCGAAACTTTGTATCCCGTGGTTTCAATGAATTCTGAATTGAAGAAAAATATTTTCAAGATGGCCGCACTTTCGGTTATACCGGAAGTCGACATCAACTTTGTTATTTTAAATGGGACAGCCATATTTGCATATACCACACAATTTGCTAGTACTCTGGATCATTTTAAATGCGCTCCCGTGTTTTAACCGCTGCAATTTGCTTGTATTCAGGATCATTTCGCAATTTCCGCATCCTTTCTTGTGATTTCCGCGCTTCTGCTTCTGATGTATATTCTGAACCATCTCGCAAACTCTTTACACATTTTAACATTGAGTTTTCCAGTTTTTCGTTTTTTTCTTAACGTGCATTTTTAAACTAAAATAATGATTCTACCACTAACAAAACCAAACAAATTATTAATAATAACACGTTTAAATTACGGTTTTCAATTAATTACTCGCGTTTTAATCTGGTCAAATGGAAAATCGGGCCAAGGGGTGGTTTTCCCCTAAAAGCAAATTTCAAAGAAATGTGTGTCCTTCGCCGCCGTACAACTAACAAATCAGGACCATCACTACGTAAACATTTACGCTACAGGCACACACATCGCATTGATCCACATCTTTCGTTTGGCTTTTAGAAATGAAGTTATCCAATATCAGAGAATTAACAATTCCTCTAAGTTAGACTGAGAGACGGCATACATCAGACAATAATATCATTTTAGGAAAGTAACAAATGTTCTCAATGTAGTATGTATTTAGGGACGATACTGCAAGTGGCAGCGGTCGATACTTTGTATTTGTACCTACTGTGCTTTGGAGGACAAGCGTGTCGGATTGTGGGGCAGGTTTATCAGATTATACAGGGTGTCTCAGAACGCTCGCACCATCTTTTATTGGAGTATTCAGAATTAACTTCTGAGTCGATCCGTGTTTTTGAAATTTTCTTGGGTTCAATAGTTCTCGAGTTATACAGGGTGTTTTGCAACCGCGTGTAAGTTTTTTAACCTCAGATTGCCCATCGAAAATGGTAACGATTGGCACAAAATTGTTTAGGTCGAAGTCGTCTCCTAAGGAAGTTATAGGGGCTTTAAAGTCAGCCATCGGGAGCAGTTTTTCTTAGTTATCTCAAGAACGGATTAACGGATTAGAATGAAATTTGGTGGACACTAGTAGCCAGTGAATATACATCTACATGGGGAGTTTCGTTGGATTATGACCACGGGATCCCCAGAAAACGGAGACACCTTTGACATTTTTCTTCCGGAAAATGTTTGAAGGTCACGCGTCTTAAAAATGGTGGTGTCCGTTAGAAAGGGCAATTCAAACTTTTACTATACTTGGTATTTTTTGATTTAATGCATGGTTTTAGAGATATCCGTACCTGGGGTAACTGGAAAATCTTTCAAGGTCACGCATTTTAAAAATGGTGGTACCTGTTGTAAAGAGCAGCTTAAACTGCAACTTTTACTATTCTTGGTATTTTTTTATTTAATGAGTGGTTTTAGAGATATCCAAATAAGAAAAACTGCTTCCTATGGTAAAGCCCTAACTTCCTTAGGAGACGACTTCGACCTAAACAATTTTGTGCCAATCGTCACCATTTTTGATGGGCAATCTAATGTTAAAAAACTTACACGCGGTTGCGAAACACCCTGTTGTTTTAACGTTTGTTGACAATTGTTAAAAATGACATTTTATGATACCAGTATTAAATGTCATTTAATTTTAACATTTATGTTAAAAGTGATTTACTTTTAACACTCAGTGTTAAAAGTGACAATGCAACAACAATTTAACAAGCCCCGGCAACAAGTTGTCGCTATACCTTAGTTACAGCAAATTTCATGGACGTTTTCAACTAATAATAATAATAATGCATTTATTTAGCCTCTTCAGCTATACAAAATCACAAAATAAATGTACATGTCTATATATGTCTTATAAACTAAACATAATTGCAACAAAATAATAGGTTCTAATTATATACTAATATAATTCTTACAAATTTAACAGTTAACTTACTTATTATCCTTCATCTTTGGAGTTATCAATATAATACTGCTTTATTGCTACTTTAAAACGTTTACAATTACTAGTGTCTTTCAAGTATTGCGGTAACTTATTATATATTGTAAGACGCCTTTTACAAAAACCGAGTTATGTGCTGCGTTAGATCTCGTAAATGGCAGCATGAAATCTGTTTTTTTTTAGTATTGTACGTATGCATACTATCAAACGTGACTACAAATCTGTAATATAATTTGGCATCATTCCTAACATAGCTCTATGAATAAAGATCATAGTTTGCATTTCTAGAAAATTATCAACTTTAACAAACCCTAGTCCTTCCAACATTGTTTTTATACTAGCATATCTATCACATTTTTGTATTATTCGCATACCCCTATTCTGCAGTGTTTGTAATCTATTTATTTCTTCCTTATTTGCCAAATAAAGTAGTGTGCTCGCATAATAATAATGAGGTAGTACAATGGTATTGTACACTGTTTTCCTTGTCCAACTAGTCAGAAAGGGACTACATCTATATAATAGCACTCGCAATTTTTTTGAAATTTTTTTGCAGATGTAGGTATTCTACATGTTCTTTAAATTTCAATTTATCGTCCACAATTATCCCTAAGTATTTTATTGTTTTTATTATTTCAATCGGTTTATTGTCAATGCTGATGCTAACATTGTTTACTTCATATCTATTTCTATCATCTTTGCTTATTATCATCCCTGTTGTCTTATCAGTATTCAATTTTAGTTTATTTTCTCCTAACCACTGCACTAAATCTTTTAAGTCTCTCTCCCCAAGTTCTTCTGTCATTCTTTTAATATTTTCCCCTGTTATGTAGATAACCATGTCATCCGCAAACATATGTACTTTACTATATTTTATTATATGCTCCACATCATTGATGTACAAATAATATGAAAACTTTTACTTTCGAAGGAATGGGCCACTCCGCTGCGCGTCGTGTCCCAAACTTCCCTTCTCACAAAATAAAATACCACTTTTAACACATATATCATAATTAACTATTAATATTAGATGCACTATTTCCTAGGTAACAAGATACTATCAATGCAAATTTATATGGTTGTGTCTTGTTACCTGTAGGAAATAGTGCATCTAACATTAAATTACCCTTCGATTCAGAATTTAATCCTGAATACTCCATTAGAAGGTGGTGCGAGCGTTCTGAGGCACCCTGTATAATCTCAGAGCGGCAGGAAGAGCAAAGAACCTATAATGAATTACAAGTCATTTGTAGACCGCTGCTAGGACACTTGCTAATACGGCTAAGCAATACAAATGTCGCCACTTCCTGCATCTGCAATTACCATGTCACCCAGTCACATCCCACTTTAAATCCTCTCTGGAGCTTAGGAATTTTGACCTTTGCCACTGCTATGTGTTTATATATTATAGGTATAAATATATATTATATTTTCCTCAAACGAAAATACACGCGTGTTTCCTTTTTATCAGATCAAATTAGCGCGCCTCACTGACACAATCAGAGTAGGTATCATAATATAATACTTTTTAATTAGAATGAGTAGGCGCACCGCCAGACTTATATCTTCCTGTCACCTGTCAGACGAGGCCTATTTACAAAGCACGATTCCGCAAATATGACGTCAGCATACGTCAGTGACCAGTGATGTAAGAAACATAGCTACCGAGCATGGTGTGAGTATTAAGGTGTGCCTATGCTGACGCTAGCTGACGTCATGCTGTGACTACTAATTCTTAAATTGTAACAAAAAATTGGCAGTCTCGGAGACGGTAGAAACTTCTACTTTTTCACAGAATTTGTAAATGTAGCATTTAACTTTAACCATGTCAGAATCTGTGAGTCAAGACGTCGGGCGTGCGGGCGGTTGTCGATCCGCGATGCTGTCGTGCGCATTTTCTAAAATCTTAAATACAAATGTTTTTCACCCCTAAAACTACATTTTTTGAAAAAATTACTCTAAAGTTTTTGATCCAATTGCAAGAATGTGCTTTTTTGTAAAATAAATTCAAAAATGGGCCCTTTTGAAACTAAAATGACATTTTTCGTAAAAATGGCACTAAGGTTTTAGACTTGAAAAAAATCAGCTGCACACCCGGCAATAAAAAATTGGCAGCAGAGAAGCGGCTGGAACCCCCCATCATGTGGGTCTTTGATTTCCGTGACATGTGTTTAAGAGTTTAAAGTTGATATGCCTAAATGGCACTTCCCGTGGACAAATTTCTTCCAAAAGCCTTTCAGCACTTCAACGGGTCACCTAATCTCCTTGTACCACTGTACCCACCTTTTTTTTTCTTTCCGCGCCCCCGCGCCCCCGCCGTATGTAAACATTTCCTTAACATATACATTGATTTAAACTTAATAGTATATTAAAAAACACGTTTCATAAGCCCAATTATTATCGCACGAGGATGTTTGGACAACGAGGGCGAAAAGTCCGAGGTTTACAAAATCCGAGTGCGATATGAGCCTTATGAAACACGTTTTTTATACAATTTTTTCTATTTCGGATTATAATAAACATTTACTGTAATTAATTAAACAAAATTGAATGTTTAACACTGAAACGCTTTATGAAAATGTTCAATGGAGTGTTTTCAGTGTAATCGTGTCTTTGATTGTTTATTATAGGTAATCATTTTCAGTTACATGGTCGTAAATGAATAAACGTTAATTAATTTATAAAAAAATGAGAATTGTCCCGGAAGTGAACAAAAATGATGACCTCTTTCATTACTGTGAGATATTGATGAGCGTGGTCATTTTGTAATTACTAAAAATTACTTAAATTTAGAGTAGTGTTCATTTTCAGTTTATTTTTATTTAATTGAAATAAGAACTTTTTTCCATTTTCCTAGGAAAAAAAATGCTATGTCAAACATTCAATTTTCATTAATAGCAGCGCACATTTAAGAACAGGCCTCTGGCGCATGAGCGGCCAAAGTTCGGACTGTCAACCGGAGTCTCACCGGAGTCGCTTGCACGCAGGTACTACCACGGTTGAACGCAGTTATAACAGCCCAACTAACCACCTGCCATCGTAGGTTTGTGCAAGGTTGTCAAACTGTCGCATGTATTTCTTTCACTCTCGTGATATTGATTCCGAAAAATGTACTCTTATCAAATTTGGAATCACAACGATACTATTTTATAGACTACGATACTTATTGCAATAAGCATTTCCGCCCTGTACATGAAGTATTGGCAGCGAATTTCATGAAAGCCGAAATATTGTCAATTGTTCAATGTGGCAACGCCGTAGGCCCAGCTCCGGGTGATAGACCAGTGACAATCCGAAATGTGCGCTACTATTAATTACAATAAATGTTTATTATAATCTGACTTATCTAAGACCTGATGGGAATAACAAAATTGCACCCTCTAATAAACTTCCTGCGTTGTTCGCAAAGCACGTTAGTACAGCATGAAGCCATAGCATGCGGTGAAAGGATAACCAATCGATAAATTTAGAGGTGGGTGCGCGGAAACATTTACCTACCTGCCCGCTTAAAATTTTTGCGGGCCAGTGTACGTCCTTGCCAACCTACACTTGGTGAACTTCCTCGCTAATTTCCCAATTTTCTTCCACTTTTCAGTTGAAAACAAAAAGGAATAACAAAAATTCTTTTGCAGGTAGACCAAGTCCAACAGTGTCGTGGTTTATGAATGAAAAAATTGAGGACGGTCAGCTGCAACCGACGTCATCAACGCAAAAAAATGTAATTGTAAGCAGGTTGGAAGTAAAGGCAATAAGGAGAGAACACCTTAACTCCACCTACAAGTGCCAGGCAAGCAACACAAAGTTGATGATGCCCGCAGAGAAGTCTGTAAGACTAGAACTTCTCCGTAAGTTTAACTAACACCACCTCTAAACAAGCTCCTCTTAAGTAAATAATCCGGCCTTTGCAGTAAGGCCTCTCAGCGTCATCATCCCCAACAAACCTCTACAAATGGTTGCGGACCAAGATTATTCGATAAAATGTGATGTGACGGGGTCAAGGCCGAAAGCTGTTGTGTCCTGGACGAGAGACAATCGACCCTTTAGGCGAGGGAAGGTAACAAAAAATTAAACCCTGTGTAACAGTTCGATTTATTAGTTTCGGGAAACTTTGGGCAGTTCGTTCCTATGCTGCAATAAAGCTGGTTAATTTGTTGAAGTTATTTGTTTTGCTGTTCGTAGCCCATGGCAATTTCGCCTCTTGTTTATTTACTCGGTGTTAAATTGGAGGGCTCAATTTCGTTATTTTTTATCGTGCTTTCCTTGCGGTGGAAACGGTCAATTAAAGTAAATTATAACGTTATGGACATAGCTAACTGACTTGTTTATACAGGGTGTCTCTTTTAAAGGGTCAGTTAGCGATATTTAGAGAATCGTTTTGAGCAGCTAAACGAAAATTCGCCCACGGGGGTTTCAATTTATTGCCAATCGAATGCTCTGAGGCACTTCCGGTTATATCGGAAGTGGCCGCCATCTTTGTTATTTTACATGGGAAGTCTATGTTTTTACTCTAGATTCGTATTGGCCTCTTAATTGTCACTTTGCCTATCATAGTTTTTGACATATGTCAAAATTTGTGTAAAAAAGATTTCTGTCCGGCAATAGCAAAATTTGTATCTTACAGACGGTTGAAGATTAAGAAGTTAAACTTACATACAAGGTTTGAGCTTTCGGCTGATGGCTCACTCGTTCTTGCTGACATAACAATATGGCGGAATATAATTTTTTTAAATGGCGTAAGAGATTGTCCACAACTCATTTTTTTCAAATGCGAGTACTATAATTTTATTTATCAAAAAGATGCAAAATTAAATTCTCTTTAGGCTGGTATAAGCTTTCCCTATACCTATTTTCAATATTTTTGAAAATATTTAAAATAAATGTATTTCTGCGAATAAAAAAAATTGATCACAAGCAAGTAGTATTTCACTCTCGCCGAGACGAGAACGAGAGTAGGCTCCTCTCGCTCTCGGTCTCGGAAATCTCGCTTTAGCTTACTCTCGGTCTCGCTCTCGCTCTCGGTTTCTCGCCGAGACTCTCGCTCTCGGTTTTTGAAAATCAATAAACTCAATACATTTATATTACGAGCCTAACATGTGCTTCTAGAATGGACTTCTATGTAAATAGGACGAAATAGAGCAAAATAGTGCTCTATTTCGTCCTATTTATTTATTATCAATGTTAAATCAACATGATCAAGTGAGATATCAAAAGGAAGCTGAAACCTTGTACTTTCAGCCCTCCAAGTTTGGTTCCTTAATCTGTCTGGAAAATACAAATTTTTCTATTGCCGGATAACATTAAATTTTTTTAAAAATTGTGACAGTTAGGTAGGTAAAGTGGGAATGCAATAACTTCACTATTAAGAGACCACTCCGAATCTAGAGTCGAAACATAGGGTTCCCATTTAAAATAACAAAAATGGCGAACCGGAAGTGCGTCAGAGCTGAAAATATTTTAATTCGATGGGCAATGAATTGAAACCGTGTGTGAATTTTCGTTTAGCTGCTCAAAACGATTTCTAAATATCGCTAATTGACACTTTAAAAGAGACACCCTGTAGATACGTCAACATTAACTAATGTTATTTAACAGGTGCAAGAGGAAGGAAACGACACAGTTGTAGTTAGTTTAGTAACATTTGCTCCCGTTCCAGAAGATGATGGAACATTTCTCAAATGCTTGGGTGACAATCCGCAGCTGCCAGGATTTAGTCAAGAGGACTCCTTCAAATTGAACGTAGTGTGTAAGTGCATTCCACTACATTTCTTGTAGATGTAGGTACATCTCGGTATATCGTGCAATCAAAACTTTTCATGGTCGAGTAGGTCTACAGATTTCATCTAAAGTTATACAGGGACGCCGGCGTTTCAATGGAAAGTTACAGTTTACACTGTACAGTAGAAACTTTAAGGGCCAAAAACCAGTGCATGTTCTCCAAAGTAACTTTTGAGGTAGTGATGGTTTGATTTCAAAAGTTTTTGCATCGACTTAAATCCAGGATTTTATATTCTTTAAAATAATGCATCACAAAAGACTGTAACGCAATTTAAAATTTGCTCCTAGAGGGCGCTGGCGATGAGCGTGTGTGTTTTACTCCATTGAATTCGTAATGAAATTGCGCGCTGCCTCGATCGGAAAAGTTTTTGATCGCACGGTTGATAGGTATTATCATTATTTTGTAAATTGTGTAATGAAAGAATGAATAATAATAATAATGTTTATTTACGCCCAAGGCAGTTTAAAGTATTTACAAATTAACATTTTAAAAATCGAGGGTAGATACAATTTACATTTTTAAAAGTTTTTCACTGAGCGTAAAAAACAAGGCAACGATCCACAAAAAAATCCAATTGAGTACAATGCATGTTGCTCTTTAGCATAACGCTATCAATTGCCGAAAAATTTCCGTAATTAGTTCTTCTAGTCCGAGTTTCGAATAATTGAAAGTTTCTGGTAGTACGAGATGGAATACGAAATTGTGGAGTAACAATTGGCTAGATTTTAGAAAACAAGCATTTTAAAGAAGATCGACAATTAGACGTCATACCATATCTACACGACTCAATGCATTTGGCCCAGATAAATGACGTCATCAGCAACAGTTTATGCATAATAAAAAACAATTGTAACCTCGGAGATGGTAGGAACTTCTACTTTTTCGCGGACTCATACTGTACCTAAATTTTACTCCAAATTTTACGATTTTTTGTCAAAAGAGCACTAAGTTTGAATACATTTTTGTAAGCGACATTTGAAGACATTGTATGTTTCGATAAAGACGCGTAATGGTATCTCTACCTACCAAATTCCACCCAAATCGATCCAGTAGTTTGGGCTGTAACGTGTTATTTACTGTTTCTTCGAATTTTTGGATTTTAAGTCAAAAAGGCGCTAAGTGTGCACATATTTTTAGATACAGAATTTGTAGTTCTGGGTTCAGCCTAAATTGCTACGATCTTCTTAATTTTATTTCAAAAAGGCGCTAAGTGTAAATAAATTTTTAGATACAGCATTTGAAGGCCTTTCATGTTCTGATAAGAAAAATTGGTGTTCGCGCATATTCAACAAAGTTAACTGGGCTCACCAGAAGGCCAACCCTAAATCTTGCTCACATACGAACGTGCATACATTCCTTACTTACGTGTAGTGTGTAGTATATGCGTCAGTTTCAGATGTTTCTCTCGATCGTTTCGTTTGTTACGCAACTGAAAACTTTACGGAACAGATTCGGTCATGGCAATTACTTATGGTTTTTAGGCGTCATGACCGAGTCTGTTCCGCAGGGTTTTCAGTTGCGTAACAAATTATCGAGCAAAATATCTGACGCATACTGTACGTACGGACATTCGTACACGCACACACGCAGGCATTTTCTAAAAACCACTTTTTCGTGATCGTGGGAATTTTGCAGTGATCAGTGATTGCAATAACCTCCCATTTTAACCTCCAGCTTTAAAAATAAAAAAGAATGGGCTTTTCCTCAGTAAATAAAATGCTTCAAAACTTAGTAGTTTTTTTATAAAAAAATCTTGAAAATTCCGAGTCAGCATCATATATGCTGACAAATGGCCGACAAACTACTCTGTGCTACACTGGCTGCAGCTCTGTCGGTGCGTAGTTAGTGACAGTTTTCTGACAGTTCGATTTTTTTTCTGGCAGTTCGGCTTATTTTTCTGGCAGTTATGCAAAAAATAGAAAGTGCGTTGACCCTTCTACGCTTCTGTAGATAAGTTTATTAATATAATAATTAATTTCGAAGTTATTGGTCCATTGATTTGAGTTCCTCCATGTTGGCACTTACAGTAATCGTCACTTAAACGCCAACGGTCAGAATCATGCACTACACTTCATGCGTCGGCTTTGTTTTTAAAACCGCCACTTTATTTTCTGGCAGTTCGACTTTTTTTTTCTAGCAGTTTGACTTTTTTTTCTTTCTGACAGTTCGACTTTTTTCTGGCAATTCGACTTTTTTCTGGCAGCTCGACTTTTTTTCTGACAGTTCGTTTTTTGTTCTGGCAATTCGCCTTTTTTCTGGCAGTTCGACTTTTTTTCTGGCAGTTATGCATAAAAATAAAAAGTGTGTTGGCCCTTCTACGCTTCGGTATTTTTCCGCAGTCATGTTATGTTTTACAATTTACTGTTTACCATTTTGTCGTAAGTCGTGAGTTGTGGGGTGAATCGAGGTCGTAGGAGCTGACGGGACACAGGTGAAAGGCGATTTGAACAAATATCTGTCAGGTGGCAAGTTATTATGGACCTAAAAATACAATTCCAGGCATTCTTAATAAGATGAAAATCGTTGTAGCGGCGTTCGTAATGAAAAACCGCGATACGCGCTCTATGTAAATGTGTGCGGTGGGCTTTGTTGGGAAAACGGGCTTGAAATTTCGACGTCATAAATACCGACCGCCATACCACCACTCATATTTTTTTTATACGGGCACGTTGGCGCTGTATCAGGGAAGCTAGAGTGAGAAACAGCAGCATACCCAGCCACCCAGGTGTAGGGAGTAAGTAGAGGGTACGGCATCCAGGAATCAGGTCGATGGTCGATACCGCTTACGACGTGAATTTTAAATGCGACTTCGTTTGAGCAGTTGCGCTTTGAAACGGGATAAATACCGAATGGTGATGACGAAATTGATTATAGTCACTTCAATTTAATATAAAAAGTGAGCCCAACATTCCAGAACCAAGGGGCTATTATTTATTCTCAATGGTAGCATGACGTGTTGTAAAAATATTTTTAGTGCCGACGTGGAGGCATACTTAGTAGTTCCTGATTATCCGCTCATCCGCTAGCTCGTTTTCTCTGTCCGAGTGATATCGGGCTGAAACTTGGTATGCAGCTTTCTTTCCAAAAAAGTAAGGGGGGGATTGCTTTTGGGCCAAGGGTGTAGGAGTTAGGGGTGCAAAAACGAAGTAGTGGAAACTTGGAACGCGCAAGTCTGTTGAAGGTAAGGGGGTGGTGTCACAAATTCCAAATACTTAGAAATATCACAAAAAATTTAAATATGGCAAACATGTAGACTAAAATACTAGACAATTAAATTCTGCACCGATGTGCCATAAAATAGTTGGGGCATTCAATTTGAAAAAATTGATTTTTTGACCAATGAAGTTGATGATGTTTAAAAATTTGCAGAGAACATCCTGTATGGATTTGACCCAATTTGATTCCAGGAGCGGATACACCCTACATTAGTCTTCATGCCAAATTAATATTGTTTTCTCATTTCATACTGTAAGGAAGTTACAGCTTTTTGAAGTTAGGCCTGCACTTGGCATGAAAAAGCGAAATTCTTGATTTTTTCAAAAATGGTTGATTTTTTCAAAAATGGTTAATTTTTGGCATAGCAATTCTTAGTAAAAGTTTACCTAGAATGAAACGTAGAATCCAAAAATATCATAATATACAGGGTGTTCCATTTAAAATAAGGAAGTTAGTACCTATTTTCGGAACAACCGGAAGTGCGCCATTGATAAAAATATTTTACGTCGATTCAAAATTAATTGAAACCCCTGTTAACAAATTTTCAAGACGATGCTAGAAATAGTTCTCCAGATACGGCTAACTGACGCTCGTCGAGGGATACCCTGTATATATATTTGACAGATGATGGAAATAATCGGTAAAAAGTCTATCTCATGTATTTACCCACGAGTTGAATATTTTGTTGGCCGTTTGGCGTTGGAACATCAGGTTACCCGGTAAATATTCAGTTAATGGTGATGGGCATTTTCATATTTCTAAGCTGTCATACTGACAAGTCAAGTGTGTCCTATTTGAAAATACCACTAGTCTTGAAAAAAAATTCACTCTAATGAGGCAGATGAAAGAATTAAATAATTATACAGAATGGTGAAAACAGAATGATTAAACTTTCATCAGCTTTCGATTATGGCAGGCACAAAATTTGATTTTCACACTGAAGATTTGTGGCAAGATTTGTTGCCGACTAAGCAATTTGCGTAGGTATAAAGGAATCGATATACGTATTCGTTTCTAGTCCTTCCTTCCAAAACACATTGGCATACTGGCAAATAAGATAGTGCGGAACGATTCGTTTTCAACAAAAATCCAGGCTTCAAGTGTTGCCTTACTAGGACCTGAAAGTTACCTGCTTATTGCATGTCATGTTGGCGATAATTTGAGGAAAACGTTAATCATATCCAGACTGTTTCACATAATTTGCAAATATTGCAATTACGTGGAAGGTGGCAGACTAACGGCCGTCCGTATCCACCAACGTTGATTAACGTTAACGGACCTTTAAAATGATAAAAATGAAGTTTAATCAACAGGAAAAATGTCGTTCTTGTCATTTTAAGTGTCCTTTAAAGGGTAAGTAAAGTAGAGCAGAATGCAAAAAAATATGGATGTGCCACCCTCGACCAATTTTAGTAGTAGGATACCTCATTATGTAGAACAAAATCCTCGAATTGACAAAAAATCTAATCAGGGTCGGGCAAATTGATACCTTGAGGTAGTCAGTTGTACCGTAAAACCACTTTTTTGAGTTCCTTAATGCTCTCAAACAATTTTGATAATTCAGATTTCTGAATAAGATTTCAGAAACTTCTTACCCTCGCTTGTAAAATTTAACTATATAAAATCATGAGAAAAAATGCAGCAGAGAAGCAGCTGGAACCTCCCCATCGTGTGAATCTTTGATTTCCGTGTCTTGTATTTAAAATTTAAAATTTGATATGCCTAAATGGCACTTCCCGAGTATAATTTTAAAGAAAATTGATGTGCCAAAACAGAATAAGTCTGCCATTTCTTAACCGATTTGGATGAACGTGATCTTAAATTAAAGCCAAAGAATCAGGCTTTCGACTGTATGAGAAATTACAGCAGATGGCGCTGCCGTAGTAGTCCTATTGATACTTACTTTAAGGGTTTGTTTTAGCTTAAGCATTAATTTTCTGTAATTTTTTAAAAAAATGTGTTTTTGAGTATTTTCACGCATTAATGGCCATGACCAAAGAACAGTAATGCATATAAATCTTAATTTTCAGTTATGAATGAACGAATATGGTGAAAACAGTGGCGCGGATGCCAGTGGGGGGCAACTGAACAGTTATTATTGAAAATGAAGCCCTATGTGCATCAATGTTACTTAGTCATGGTTATGGAAGCATGAAAATACGCAAAAACACTTTTTTTAGAAAAATCACAGAAAATTAATGCTTAAGCCAAATGGACTTCTGTAAAAAGATTTTTGAAGAAAAAAGAAAGATCTTCAAGGCTATTTGGGTCTCATAACCATTGGTTGTTGTCCGACCAATCCCCACGCACCTAAAATAAGCCTTAAAGACAAGCATCAATAAGGCTGCTACAGCAGCGCCATCTGTCGACGTTTCTTGCAAAGTTCGAAAGCCTGATTCTTTAGCTTTAATTTAAGACCAAGTCTATCCAAATCGGTTAAGAAATGGCTGACTTATTTCAAAGACTATTTTGTCCGGTTTTTTTGGGACACCCGATATTAATACATCTTTAGAAGCAGAATTTGAATTCCTTCCTTATGAATGGTGGCGTAAAAAATAGGGGTTTGTATTTAAAATTTCAAAGTTGATGTGCTAAAATGGCACTTCCGGTTGCACGATTAGTTCCAAAAGTTTTTCAGATCTAAGTTGGGTTATGAGATGCGTAGGTTCCAAATTTTATCCAAATCGGACAAGTACTTTTGGCTGTGGCGTGTTTACAGACGTACGTACGAACATACATAGACACATTTTAAATCCCACTTTTTTTGGATTTCTGAGACGTGGAGCGTGCAACGTGCAGCGTGGAATATTAAATGTATTAAAAGATTAATAAGGAAGGAATTCAATCTATCCTTGAAGTTACAGTGTTAATGCAACAATTTCGAAAGTTGCATTACTTAAAGAAACGTCTGTAAATTAAGCAACTAATTCCCTTCTTTCTCTGAAAGCTGGGCTTCACGGAACACAAAGAAGTTGAATTTTAACTACGAGTGATGCAAAAACTTTGACGAATCAGTCGCCATCTTGCTAATTAGCAACATCCTTCTCTTCTGTACTCGCTAGTGGAATATTATAAAGTCAAAATAATATTTTAACAGTAAATGTCACTGCAACCTTACCGAGGATGTTATAAAATATGAAACTACGAGGAAACCAGCTTAATTTAATTTTCAAACTTCGTCCTACTTTCTCTTTTTTACTCAAATCTGATAAATTTCCTTCACTTTAGGTAGGAATTGTGCGGTGTTATTTCTTCATTAGGCAACTCGTACTTTTTAGATGCCTTGAGAATTTCGCTTAATTTGTTGGAAATTTTCTATACTTTGAAACCAATTTAATACCTCCCAATGCAGCTTTATTAACAGCAATGGAACTCGTGAAAGAGATGATGAACCTGTTTCAGCGTGAATCTACATCAAAGTGTGTGTCAGCGGTGTGCCATAATACTCCACTAGCACTAGGAAATACGGAAGCATAAAATATTCCTGTACCTACTGGGATTCGAACCCGAGTCTCTAGTCCCGTTTGCTGTCCACATCACTCCCTTGTTGCGCAATGTCGGCACTTGCACTTCAGTTGTAAAAATCACCGAGCGCCTGAATTTTTTAAAGATTTGAACCTTCCCACATCCAAGTTAAAAATGGGAGGTTACTGCAATCGCTCCAAAAATTCGAAATTCAGATAACACCACATCTCGAGGGGCTGACCAGTCTTCAAAAATTTGTACTCCACATTTCATATTTCCACCTTTTCCGCGACATTTCAGCAGCCATGCACACCACATTGCTATAGAATAGTGGTGAACCCATCGAGCGAAACCGAACTTTACTATTTCAATTGACTTCTCGCTTTTGGCTCCGCCAAAGCTCACAAAACTTCGGCCTCGCCTAGTGCCACTAGCACTAGACTACCCAATTTCGGCTTCGCCTTAAGAGTAAAAAATTGAGGCCAAGCTGAAATCTTGCAAGCTTTGGCGGAGCCAAAAGCGAGTAGCCATTGAAGATGTAAGAGACTGAGGCGAAGCCGAAGTTATGCGAGCTTTTGGCGGTGCCAAAAGCGAGTAGTCCATTGAAACTGTAAAAACTCTAGCGAAGCCCAGGGGCTGACCAGTCATCCAAAATTTGAACACCACATTTCATATTTCCTACATTTCCGCGACATTTCAGCACCCATGTCCAACACATTTCCATAGTGGTGAACCCCTCGCCAGATCTTTACGTTTTGAGGCCCCAGGATCACGAAAAAGTGGTTTTTAAAAAGTGTCTATGTGTATATTCTGATTGACACTGCCAGGAGTTTTGACGGATCTAAAAGCTGGAACCTCTCCACTTGGCGAATGATCCGATCCTTTCACTAAAATCAAAAATATTTTCCTATTACCTATACCTAAATTTTACTACCAACCTTATAATGATAATATTTTATTTTACCAGCAGTTGAATAGACGTTTTCTTGGATTTTTCAAAATATTACGATCTTTTGCCAAAAGGACACTAAAGAAAACACATTTTTGAAAACAGAACTTAAAGAAATTTTTCTACGACCACTATTGTAAATAGCCAATTCTGTACAATATGCAAACTAAGTAAGCCGTTCCTTACGCACGCAAATCTAAAACTGTGCGTAAAGAGAGAAAATCGCACAGTTTTCAATTGTCATTTGTCAAATGTCATTCTTCACTCAATTTTATTGTTAAATTGATTATTCTCGCCTTATTTATTAGGACATTTTAAAAACCTATCGACTACTCCTCTTCCAGGATAAAAGCAGTCCAACCGCAAAGTAAAATCCGGGGTAAAAATTTAAAATCAATAAAAATCTTCTGTGCAAAAGTTAGATTATATCGCTAGACCTTTTTGTCCGAAAATGTCTTGGGACCGATAAGTTGTATTTCTGCATATTATCTTGAACTTTTGAGCAGGTATTTTAAAGAAATTGTCCTAATATAGAATACTTGCATCAGGTTTTTAGTACCCATTAATTTAGTTTAACAAAAGTAATTCCATTGTAAGCACGAATCAATTATTTATGCTTGAAAAAAACGTTTCAGGAACCAAAATAATAATGCAGAGTAAACTTGCATAAAATCGTAGATTAGGAATTCGTTGAGAAAAGGTATGATTTTATTTGAAAGATAAAAATTATGGTCATTTCCGGTTGAACCGGAAGTGCTAAAAAATATCTGAGTATATTACTGGATTCACATAAAAAAATAATGTTGACTTGTCCTAGGATATTTCCGAAATATTCCTCTCGCAGACGTTCTTCAATTTATTACCTACTTTTGAGAAAAGTTAAGTACCTACCTATTGTGTGGTCGTAGAAAAAGTATCGTACGCAACTCGAGTTGTAAGGCAATTACGCACTGTGGAATTATACACTCGCCGCTACGCGGCTCGTGTACAACTTCTTCCACACGTGCGTAATATGCTTCTTACAACTCTCGTTACGTAATATACTATTTTTTTCTATTGTCATGTTATACTGATTTTACCGGTTTCAGGCGATTAAAGCGTTCTTAACATGCATAAAAATAGGCTGGTAAGCAGATCATAACGTTATCTAATGGTTTCTAGACAACAAGCCCATTAACCATTCATGACAACAATGACCCCATTCAAATGCTGTCATCTCGATTGTCAAAATGACGCGAATTCACGCAACATTTTTTTAATTTTGGCTTTAATCGCTTTAAACCGATAAACTATTGAACAAACCTCGGATGTTATGAATCATAACAGACTTAGATGTCTTAAAATCCTCGCTCTCCGAGCTCGGATTTCAATTGACATCTGCGTCTGTTATGATAGTCATAACATTCCTAGGTATGTTAATAGCTATTAAGGAGATCGAGAAATAACAATGTAGTTGTCATTTTTCATAATCTGAAGTAAAATTTGATTCAACCTAGATTTACTTGGATTACTTTTGGAAAAGTGTTGTTATTTCTCGATCTTCTTAAAAATCACGACAATAAAAAAAATTGCAGCTCTCTTATGAAATGTTTGCCCAACGTAAAGCAATTAAATTTAGATAAAATAAGCTTCATTTGAGTAATTTTTAAATCGAATAAAAAACGACGTACTTTGTGAAAAATCGCAATAACTGAAAAAAACAACATTTTCAAGTATTGTTCAAACAGCATTATTCAAAAGAGCATCAATTCTTTTATAAGAATCACATAAAATATATTTCCTTTATTTTGAAAATCCACCCTGTATATTACCGTCAATTGAGTACTGAAGGGTGAAAATATGTCATTTGGTCATTCCAAAACGCTTATGTGGTGGTCGTTTTATCTTGAGACTGGCAATCGGAAAGGAAGCATTTTGGAAAAAAATGTTTTGTATAAAAGTTTTATGACTTCGAGGGGGAAAATCCATGGCATCATCGCCATTTTGATTCAAGGTCATTTTCAAGATCAAATGAAGGTCAACTTAATTTTTTTTAATGGAAACCTGTCCATCGGATCCGAAAATAGTTTAGATGAGAGTTGTTTGTTATTTTAAGGGGAATTAGAATCTGTAATAAAAAATATAGGTTTCCATAAAAAAATTAAGTTGATCTTCATTTGACCTTGAAAATGACCATGAATCAAGATGGCCGTGAAGCCATCTATTTTCCCCCTCGAAGTCATAAAACTATTATACAAAGCATTTTTTTCTAAAATGCTTCCTTTCCGAGATATTTGCCAGTCTCAAGATAAAACGACCACCCGGTATACAGGGTGTAAACGAAACTCGACGCCAAATTTCACCTGTAGATTCTTCTATAAAAAATATGAAAAAAGTTCCTATGAACATATGTCGAAAAACGCCTCCCAAGGGTGCTAGGGCCCCTTAAAGGGGCCACTTTTAAAGTGGTGTTTTCTCAATATCTTCAAAACGGTTATAGGTAGTATCGTGAAATTGGGTATCTTTAGCAAGTCCTTGATGCTGACTGAATTTATTGCTGTGGAGAAAATTTTAAGATTTTCATCATAAGCATCCCGTACAGGGGCAAACTTTTTCTAAGTCGTTTTTTCGCAAATTGGACACCAGAATCTGAAAATATGAAATTTTTTACGTAAACATGGTATTCTTGTGTGATATCGATACGATGCAAAGTTTTCAAAAAAAATGGCTCTTCATTGGCTCAGGGCTCAAAGATTTGTGATAGAAGTCATCAAAATACCGTAAAACAAGTTCATGGAAGGGTTCTTTACTTTATTCTAGAAAGAAAAGTTCTTATGGACCTGGGTCGAGAAACGCTTCCTAAGAGCTATGATCTTTCAAATGGGGTCTTGGAAAGCATGTTGTTTGAAGGACTCTAGCTCCCTTAGGAAGCATTTTTAGACCCATACCCTTAAAAACTTTTCTTTCTAGAATGAAGTAAGGAACCCTCTCATGGACCTGTTTACGGTATTTTGATGTCTGCCATCACAAATTTTGGAGTCCTGCACCAATAGAGCCATTTTTTTCGAAAATGGTACACCGTATCGATGTCACACAAGAGTACCCTTTTTACGCAAAAAAACTTCATATTTTCAGATTCTGGTGTCAAATTTGAGAAAAAACGACTCAGAATAAAAATGTTTGAGTAAATTTTGTCGTATGATCAAAATTTTTCATAGAAGAATCTACGGGTAAAATTTTTCGACGAGTATGTCATGCTGATCACAATCGGATAGAAAATAAAATTGGCTGCCAAAAGGTGGCCGAGTTCACGTGGAATGTACCTAATGGAAAGCGACAGAAATTCTAATCACATTTTTTTTATTTTTTTATTATAACTCGTGTATTAACTACTAACGCCAATGTTATGCAGTTCAAAGCAAGTACAAAACATTACAATGCATGGTACTGGGTAATCAAAATGTTCTTATTAAAGCAGATCTTTAAGTTCATCATAAAACACAAGAACTAAGGCGGCACCGGTTCCTCTAAGAACATTGGAAAATGCGCCTTTAAAGAAGGCAGATCCTCCCTCATTTTTAGCAATTTTGACCCAGCAATCCAAAGTATTCTTGTACATTATATCGGCTTTAGCCCGACCAGACTGCATCATCATTCGTCTACGTACAGTGTCCAATGGATAAGAGATAATACCAGAAACATTTGTCACAACTTGGGCAATAATGAACGAAATAAGAAAAGGGGTGTTTTTGGGATCTGGCAAAATTCCTTTAGCGGTATCGAAAAATCCAAAATAGCAAGCTCGATAGATGATAATTCCCTGCACCGACACGTTGAAACCCCGATATAAACCAATAAGTCCATCCGATTTAAACGTTTTTGCAATGCAGTCGACGAGACCAGTGTACTGTCTTTCAGCCATACTTTTGCCCACGTCTGCTCCTAATCGGGTACGGGCATAATCCAACGGGTAGACGAAACACAGTGACGTGGCTCCGGCAGCCCCACCAGATGCCAAATTCCCAGCAAAATACCTCCAAAATTGCGTGTTTTTGTCAATTCCGGCAAGAAACACCTGCTTGTAGACGTCCTTGAAGGCGAAGTTCAGGGCTTGGGTTGGAAAATATCTCAACACGTTGGCCAAATTTCCACGCCAAAAACTCCAGAACCCTTGCTCTCTTGGAATACGGACTAAACAGTCCATGATACCCTTATAGCGCTGCTCTTCCGGAATTTGCTTATTGGCATGTTGCACTTGCAGAATTAGTTTCACCCGCTCGATTGGCGCTACTGCTGTCTTCGCAACTGCTGCGGATATACCACCGGCGATTAAGTCTTTAATAAAGCTCTCTGCTGGCATTTTCAAATCAGAGAATGGGCTTCAGGCGCAATGGTAATAGGCACGTGGATTTTGACAAGCAAAATATAACGGAATAAGTTTTGACACTGACACTCGATTTTCGAAAATTATTAACACTCGACAATCATCCACCTTCTATGAAAGATTAACAATGGACGACTGTCACCACACACACTGTGATGTGACTGACTGACTTCACACGGACGACTTGACTTGGAATGTCCTTCGACAAATTAAAATGCACAGGGTAATTCAAGAACCAGAAGGTGAAGGTGGGCAACAGGTAGAAGTAATACAATACAATAGGAACCAACAGGTACAGAAGTGATCACCGATGCCGTCTGCCGAAGTGCGAAGTGACAAAACTGACAAGTGACAACTAAACTGAAAACACTTCTGTGCAGAGGTGCGTTCATAAATGACACTCGAAGGCGCACTGATGTGCGTTATGAGACGCGCAAGACCATTCATAAATTCCACTTGCGCGTTACACCTCTCCAGAGTCGGTTAAATTCATAAATCTAATATAACTAAACTATGGATGGGCCCTGTCGTGCATTCTTTATCTACGTCTTTTGTCCGCTAAACAGAGATCGGTTAACTCACTGTAAGCTGTGTGTCATGCGCGAATTTGTACAGCTTTCGCCGCTTCTTGTTTTCACTAGCGCATGACACATAACTTAGAAAAGGATGGTGATACTGCAGGGTGTTTATGAGTTGAGAGTGACGGCAATATACAGGGTGTTCCTATATTCATAGTCCTAACTCCGGAACGTTATTACATCATTCTAGAAAGAAAAGTTCCTATGGACATATGTCCGGAAATGCTTTATAAGGGAGCTGCGCCCCTTTAAAGGGGTACTCAAAATATCAGGTTTCTGAAAATTTCTCAAAAAATATGAACAATAGAATTTTGAAATTCAGAGCAATGGTTAGAGCTATAAAGAGCTTTCTCTTCAATTTTTTTCAGATTTTTAATAACATCAGAAGTGTGCGTTCTTGGGGGGTCTTACATATTTTTTTACATTTTCTTTTGTTGTGGGCCTTTTTTGCCAAATAATAACAAATTCGTAATCTCTGGTCCTTTGCACATAAAAAAGATGCTCTTGTTGAATGTAGCTGGGGCTCGCCATTTTCGAATTCTGAAAATTTCTCAAAAAATATGAACAATAGAATTTTGAAATTCAGAGCAATGGTTAGAGCTATAAAGAGCTTTCTCTTCAATGTTTTTCAGATTTTTAATAACATCAGAAGTGTGCGCTCTTGGGGGGTCTTACATATTTTTTTACATTTTCTTTTGTTGTGGGCCTTTTTTGCCAAATAATAACAAATTCGTAATCTCTGGTCCTTTGCACATAAAAAAGATGCTCTTGTTGAATGTAGCTAGGGCTCACCATTTTCGAATTAAATGATTCCGGTTGGTTTAGGGGGCGAAAATTTGTGATTAGCACTTTGTTTTATCTAACTAATTAGTGAAAATGAAGATGGAGAATGATTCCCTACATCATTTTAGGAAGAAAAGTTGATATTAAGAAACAGAAAATGTTTCCTTAAAAAGCTATGGTCTTTCGAATGGAGTCTCGGAAAACATATTATTCGAAGGACCATAGCCTCCTTAGGAATTATTTACCGCCACATGTCCATATGAACTTTTCTTTCAAAAATGATGTACAAATTTTCGCGCTCTAAACCAATCAAAGTCACTTTAATCGAAAATGGTGCGTTTTAGCCACATTCAACAAGAGCCTCTTTTCTGGGTAGAAGCGACCACTGATTAAGATTTTATTATCATTTGGTGAGAAAAATGACTACAACAAAAGAAAATGTAAAAAAATGTGTAAGGCCAGTGATGTTATTAAAAATCTGAAAAAAAGTAAGGAGAAAGCTCTTTATAATACTAACGATTGTTCCAAATTTCAAAATTCTATCCTTAATATTTTTCGAGAAATTTAAAAAAAATTGACTTTTTGATGGGGCGTAGCTCCCCTTTAAAGCATTTCCGGACATATGTCCATAGGAACTTTTCTACTTAGAATGATGTAAGGAATAATGTCCAGGAGTTAGCACTATGAATATAGGAACACCCTGTATACTCGTCTGAGATATCTTAGAGCCAAGCCTAACTTGAACCAGCCCGATCCATAGTTATATTAGATCTATGGTTAAATTACAGAAAAGTTGGGCTATTTCTTGTATCTTGGCGATTAAGAATCTGAAGAGATTTCCTCGATATTGTGATTCGTTCCTGAATTATCACAAAAAATCTGAAAATTGACAATTTAAAGAAAAAAAATGCAGCAGAGAAGCGGCTGGAACCTCCCCATCGCGTGGATCTTTGTATTCTGTGTAGTGTGTAGATAGTAGTCATCGTATTTCTAATGGCGACATAAAAAAGGAGGCCTTGTGTGTAAAATTTTAAATTGATATGCTAAAATGGCACTTCCAGTTTACCAATTGCTTCCAAAAGCCTTTCAGGTCTTCAACGGGTGACCCAATCTCCATGTACCAAATTTCAGTCAAATCGATCCATTAGTTTGGGCTATAATGTGTTTTTAGTGTTATTACAAAATTTCAATTTTTTTTACCCAAAGGGCAGTAAATTCGAATGAATTTTGTCTTATTTGGAACAAGTATTTGAAGACCTTCCTGATGCTGACAATATTTTTTTTAAAAGTTGTTTAGGATGGTAAAATGGGAGAATATTTAAAATTGAAAATTGATGTGCCAAAACGGCACTTTCTGTGGGTCGACTTCCTCCAAACATTTTTTAGCTCTTCGACGTATAATACAGTCTCCATGTACAAAATTTCAGGCAAATCGATCCAGACGTTTCGGCTGTATCGTGTTTTTAAAGTACGTTAATAATCCCGAATATTTCAATTTTTGTCAAAAAGGCACTAAGAGTGAATACATTTTTAGAAGCAGAATTTGAAGGTCTTTCTTATGGTGACGTGAAAAATGGGGCTTTGCATTTAAAATTTAAAAGTTGATGTGCCAAAATGGCATTTCCGGTTGCACGATTGGCTCCAAAAGCTTTTCAGATCTAAGTTGGATTATGAGATGTACGTACCAAATTTCAGCAAAATCGGCCTAGTAGTTTTGGCTGTGGCGTGTTTACAAACGTACGTACGTACGAACATACACACAGACACATTTTAAAAACCACTTTTTTGGGTTCGTGAGACCTCAAAACGCATAGATCCGGTCTTATCTCGATTTGGAAAATTTTAGTGATTGCAGTAACCTCCCATTTTTTTAAAATTGTGATGGGGTTGGGGAGGTTAAAATATGAGAAGAGCACATGGTAGAAGGAAAATTTTGGATTTTTGGATTCTAAAAAGAACAAATTTTTACTTGATCTATAGCAAAAGAGGTTAGAATGTCAATAGTTATTTGTACAACTAGTAATGAAAGTGTAACTTTTCTTTGTTTCATGCACGACGTCGTCGAAAAAAAATACTTTCCTTACTTATTTTTTTTATATTTTTTGTATATTCTTCTCCCTCATGCACAAAAAATTGAGAACGAGATTTTTTCGCTGTCTGGGGTACCTAGTTTCTAATTTTATTTGCAACACTCTGTAGCCCTTGATTTCTTTTGATGACGAACCTCAAGAAGAAGAGATTTTGATCTTGTTTACAAAAAAATAATATAATAAATTAGTTTAAGCAAATAAGTAATACCTACTTTTATTAAATTTTTGTTAAAAAAGTCGTACTTTCATCACGATTATTAAAAAAGAAAAAAGGACCCAGAAACTCAAAAAGGATGGCATAAGATGGAGGGAAGTTTTAATAGGGTTCAGTCGTTTTGGAAATAATGGCAACGTGGCAATTTTCTGTTCCGAAACAAGCATAATGCCCGATTTAAACAATTTTAGCAACTGTTTGCTGTGTTTTGAAGTACTTATCTAGCAAGTAGATCAGACATTATGAATACGACAATCAGAACATGAGCAATTATTTTTAATTGATTGAAATACAGTTTGTAATAAAGTTTACAAAAGTAAGGTTATGTTCTACAAATCTGTATAAAACTTGTACCTAAGTACCTAATCACTAAAAACCACACTGTAGAAATGTCCAGTTAATTATAATATGTTCATGTTGATGTAAATAGCCAGCAACAAAGTATTTAAACAAAGAAATAATGCATAAACATTTGTCAACCTGACCGGAACACGCTGCCATAAAATATTAACATGACCAGTTTGAAACATTATTTGGAAGGCAAAATTTGCATTGTTGCTTTCATAATAAATGTCTAATCCACTTGTAGGCACCTCGAATGCAATAATTACTGGAACTATTTAAAACAGGAAACAGACAAAATATAATCACGCAAATCTTGGCTGTTCGCAAGGGTTCACGCACATTTGGCCCCCGTATTTTTCGCCCCCTATATTGATAAGTACAGGGTGGGCCCGTAAAAGTTGGAACAAACTTTGTCTGTTAATAAAATTTTTATTTATTATCCGATTTTAATGAAATTTGGTGACCTTTCTACGCCGAGGCCACTCATTTAATGTACCAACACTCATTTGGTTTTTGAAATATTCTTCAGTAAATGGAGAGGTGACGTTTAGGGTCGCTGCAGAAATAAATCAACGGTGATGGGCTGCTCTTCTATCTCTTAGAATCATATTTGAAGTTTTCTCAGCGGAGCAACACCGAAAAATTAAGACATTTTTTGTTCTTTTACTCAAAAACTAATTTAACTAAAATCTGCAATGTTTCGCGAGAAACCTGAAATTGTAAGTAAAGTTGCCCTTGGAATTTACTTTTGTCCCATTGACAAGTAAATTTTAATCGGTTTAAGATGGCTCGATTATCGCAAGAAGACAAATTTTAATCAAAACGCTCCAAGAGCGTAATTTTAGAGCCTCCAGAAAAGTTTCAGTAATGCACTAGACTTCTGGCTCCAAAATTACGCTGGTGGAGCTGCTGGAGATTAAAATTTTATCTTCTAGTAATAATCAAGCCATGCTAAATAGATTAATTTGCTTGACAATGTGACAGAAGTAAATTCCAGAAGGCAACTTGACTTACAATTTCGAGTTTATCGCGAAACTGCAGATGTTAATTAAGTAGTTTTTGAGTAAAGGAACAAAAAATGTCTTAAAACAGGCCGAAGGGGCTTATTCGGTAGGTACCTACTTCAAGGAGATTAGCAAAAACACCCCTTACCAACTAACGAATCTGAAACGCAATGGAAATTCCGTTAAAATTTGTTGTTCTCGATCGAAAAACACCTCTAGAAAAAACGGAAGGAAAGGCTGTGATTTCTGTCATTTTAAGTTAAAGTGACTATTCGGATAGTACAGGAGTCCTCTAAAATGTGTATATATTGTCCAAGTAATAAACATTTTCGTAAATTTTCTAATTAGGCCAGTCAGCAAGGGATGATAAGTTGGTTTAATAAGGAAAAAAAAACGGGGAAAACTTCCCAAAAGGCGTTGGTCGCCATCTTTGAAAAATGCCTCCAAATTCGTTTTCTTGCAATTGTCTCGCTTAATATGCACTTTAGAGCAAAATGTGTTATTAGAAGAACTATTCGACAGGAAATTTTCTACAAGAAAGGTTCTATACACAGCGCAAGATATTTCTTAAGTTACGCACAAAATTCAAACTGTAGAAGATATCAAGATGAAACTTGGTAAATGTGTTCAGAGGGCATTTTGGAGGGGTTCACTATATTTCTAACCAAATCGGTCGGTAAATCGAGGGCCCTTTGTGCAATAACTCGAAAACGGTGGAAATTACCGAGTTGTAATTTATGGACTGTCATTTCGTAAGTATTAGTACTAACAATACTAATCACCTCGACTTCGGTCGCCATCTTTGAAAAATGGCGCCCAAGACCGGCCTCTTGCAATTATCTCCGTTAACTCAAGTTTTAGAGCAAAACATCTCATTATAAAAATTATTCTACATGAAATTTGCTACAAAAAAGGTTCTATACATTTTTCATCTAGGACTTGACGTTTGAGCGCTAGAACGGTTCGTAATTTCATAGTCCTGTTCCACATCAGTTCTCCGGATAGAAAAAAGTTATAATTTGTAAAAAACAACTGCTTAACTACAGTTTATTAGACCTTAGTGAAATTATATTATACAGCGTGTTCCATTTAAAACGAAGCACCTTCAATATCTACTTCAACTGGGATTTGATCAAAAATCTCTTGAACAGGTCGATTTTTATTTGAAAGGGGCCTCTTAAAGCCATACTCCGTGAAATTTTCCAACGCACCCCCTAGCCCCCACCAACCCCACCTTCAAAATTTCAAATGGCAACCCCCCCACTTGTGATATATTTGAAAACTACTTTTACTACAAAGTCAATGCTGTCAATTTTTTTGATGTTCGTTAATACTCAGCGCCCTCTACGGTATAATTTTAAATCACATTACGGCCCTTTGTGGTACATCATTCTGAAGCGTATGAAATCCTCTGTAAACCTGAAATCCATCCACTCATTAGAAAGTTATACTGAGGAACATGAACTGATTCTGGATCTAGAAATAATTTGCTGTAACTTCAGGAGAAGGTGGATTTCAAAAAATTTTGCACAGGTTGTAGGTACGATTGACTCCAAAAGCTTTTCATGAAATGCCTACGTACCAAGTTTCAGCCAAATCGGTCTGGTAGTTTTCGCTGTGGCGTGTTTACGAACGTACGTACACACACAGAGAGACACATTTTTGGAGGTTAAAATTTCAACATGATTGCAATTTTCATGCAGACATTTCTTGTAGTTCAGGATTTTTTTTGTCAAAAACTGCCAACCCCAGATATCAGCTACTCTATATCAATGAAATAAGGACAAAATTCTCTATCGATTCGTGCAAAAATATACCCGGTATCCCATTTCGCTTAGAAAATCAACTTTTCAGCGAAAATAAAGACAAAAATGCAGCAGAGAAGCGGCTGGAACCTCTCCATCGCGTGGATCTTTGTATTCTGTGTAGATAGTAGTCAATTCAACAGAATTTTTTTAATCCTTGACTAATTTCGCAGACAAATACCGACGTGACCTCGGACATCACCCATCACGTTTGACAATATGTTCCTTTTAAGGTTAATCTTTTGCCACCTTTTTGACAATAACTGCCACTTTATGTCATCCACTGTCAGCCCGCTCCCTTTTAATGAGAAAGAATTTTTTCTCTATTTTCCACTGAAATGGCAGAAACTGTGAACACATTTTTAGAACCAGAATTTGATCGCCTTTCTAATGGCGACATAAAAAAGGAGGTCTTGTATTTAAAATTTTAAGTTGATATGCTTAAATGGGACTTCCCGTGGGCCAATTGCTTTCAAAAGCCTTTAAGGTCTTCAACGGGTCACCCAATCTCCATGTACCAAATTTCAGCCAAATCGATTCAGTAATTTGGGCTATAATGTATTTTTACTGTTATTATAAAATTTCGATTTTTTAAACCAAACAGCGCTAAATGCGAATTAATTTTGTCCTATTTAAAACCAGAACTTGAAGACCTTTCTGATGGTGACAATATCTCTTTCAAAAACTTGTTTTTAATGGTCAAATGAGAGAATAATTTTAAATTTGGAAATTGGTGTGCCAAAACGGCACTTTCCGTGAGTCAATTGAATTCAAAATTTGTTCAGCTCTTCGTCGTGTAATACAATCCCCATATGCAAAATTTCAGCCAAATCGGTTCAGGGGCTTGGGCTGTACCGCGATTTTAAAGTCCGATAAAAATCAATTTTTTTTTTAATTTTTGGTCAAAAGGGCACTAAGAATGAATACACTTTTAGAAGCAGAATTTGAAGGTCTTCCTAATGGTGACGTGAAAAATGGGGGTTTGCATTTAAAATTTAAAAGTTGATGTGCCAAAATGGCATTTCCGGTTGCACGATTGGCTCCAAAAGCTTTTCAGATCTAAGTTAGGTTACGAGATGCCTATGTTCCAAATTTGTGCCAAATCGGTCTAGTAGTTTTGTTGTGGCGTGATTACAAACGAACGTACGTACGTACATACACACAGACACATTTTAAAAACCCCTTTTTTGGGTTCCTGAGACCTCAAAACGTAAAGATCTGGTGGTATCTCAAATGCGAAAATTTTAGTGATTGCAGTAACCTCCCATTTTTTTTAAATTGTGATGGGGTTGGGGAGGTTAGCAAAGTAAAAAAGGCAGCAGAGAAGCGGCTGGAACCTCCCCAACGCGTGGGTCTTTGATTTCAGGGACTTCTGTTTAAGATTCTAAAGTTGATATGCCTAAATGGCACTTCCCGTTGACCAATTGCTCCCAAAAGCCTTTCAGCTCTTCAACGGGTCACCTCACCTCCATTTACCAAATTTCGGGCAAATCGATCCACTAGTTTGGGCTATAAAGTGGTTTCAGTATTATTACAAAATTTCGATTTTTCTACCCAAAGGGTTCTAAATGCGAATCAATTTTGTCTCATTTAAAACCAGAAATTGAAGACCTTTCTGATGGTGACCTCGATAGTGACAATAAATCTTTCAAAAACTTGTTTTGGATGGGTAAATTAGAGAATAATTTTAAATTTCGAAATTGGTGTGCCAAAACGGCACTTTCCGTGGGCCGATTGAATCCAAAATTTGTTCACCTCTTCGACGTGTAATACAATCCCCTTGTGCAAAATTTCAGCCAAATCGGTTCAGGGGCTTGGGCTGTACCGCGATTTTAAAGTCCGATAAAAATCAATTTTTTTTTCATTTTTGGTCAAAAAGGCACTAAGAATGAATGCATTTTTAGAAGCAGAATTTGAAGGCCTTTCCTATCGTGACGTGAAAAATAGGGGTTTGCATTTAAAATTTAAAAGTTGATGTGCCAAAATGGCATTTCTGGTTGCACGATTGGCTCCAAAAGCTTTTCAGATCTAAGTTGGGTTATCACATGCACACGTACCAAATTTCAGCTAAATCTGTCGAGTAGTTTGGGCTGTGGCGTGTTTACGAACGTACGTACGTACGAACGTACGAACGTACGAACGTACGTACGAACGTACGTACATACATACAGACACATTTTAAAAACCACTTTTTTGGGCTCCTGAGACCTCAAAACGTATAGATCCGGTCTTATCTCGAATTCGAAAATTTTAGTGATTGCAGTAACCTCCCTTTTTTTTAAATGGTGGAGTGGAGTGGGGAGGTTAATTAATATCTTCCTAACGATTGCTGTTATTTAAAGCCACTTTCCATTTACACATTTATCTGAGAAGGCTCACTTAACTTAGCAGTTTGATTGGTCAATATTCCGATGAACCAATCAAATTGCTGACATTATAACTATGAGGCTACTCAGATAAATGTGTAAAAGGAAAGCGCTTTAAATGAAACTTGGAACTTTCACATTTTTGACAGCTGTCAATGGAATGAATTGACAGAAATTTTCTAGGCCTTCTAGATTTTGAATAAAGATAGTCTCTCGTAAACCGCTTACTGTAGTAAGAACGGTAACATATACCGGGTGAGTAGGGAAGGAAAGATGGAGCGATATACCCCCCACCACTTTCCACTCAGACACGCCCACCGGCTACTGCGCATCTCCCCCACCCAATCACAGCGCTTCCCCACGACTCTCCGCCCACAGGCCACGCCTCCTCACACCCTCTCGACCAATCCGACATAGTGCAGAGCAATATACCCCCCGCCACATTCTCTCTCGACCAATCGCACCATATACCTCCCACCATAACTCCACCTACCTACCTAAATTTTGTATTGTGTCATAGCGATATACCTCCCACCCTCTCCATTAGGGGTTTACCCGTGGTAGCCAATTAAACCAAAGTCAGAGCAATTAACCCCCCGCTACAATTCGGTACTGTTATTTATGCTCCGTCTTTAGTGCACGACAAAGTATGAAGTTCTTAGAGTACATCAAGAACGTTATTCGAAAATTTAAGAAACGCGAAACCCCGTCAACATCGGACGCCATCTTTGAAAACGCCACCCCAAAGTTGAAAAGAAAATTATCTCTGCTTGAGAAACGTATGACTACCAATTAATGGTATGTGTTTGGATGACGGATGTGAATTAAAACGGAGCTCCTTTCAGTGTTTCGAGGCACGTCTGGTAACATTCGAGAAGTGGCCGAAATCACAAGATCCGATAAGGTTGGCAAAATCTGGATTCTATTATATCGGTGAATCGGACATTGTAAAGTGCGTGTTTTGTGGCGTACAAATTTTTAAGTGGGAGTGCGAAGACAAACCGGACGTTGAGCACTTCAAATATTCGCCTGACTGCATTTTCATAAACTTAATACGAGGTGGGGAGAAGCCGACAAGAAGACAAAGAAATCTCTTCTTTTATATATTCGCCATTTTTTTACTGTTATACGTGGAAGTAATCCTCATAAGAAAACTTCTGGTGAATTAACATGGCAAGTACACAGGAGACGGTAATGTTGAATGCAAAAATCTTTTTTTTAAATAAGTCCAAGTCTAAATTCGTGCTGGTGGGGTTGACGGCCGACGGACAATTCTCCCCGATAATTCGGATCGCCTCCAACCGTCAGTATTTCGTGGAAATGACGCCGGAAGATTTTTCTTCACTTATTACCTGCAGGATGTATATTCTCGATTCTCTGACGGAAAATACGAATAACGTTTATCCGATTCACGTTAAAAACTTTACGTTTTCATTTCCCTTGATTAACGGATCGAATATCATGAAGATTCAGAGTAACATAGATGGGAACCACATTTACATGGCAGAGGGTACTTTGAATTCCCTGTTTGGTCTCGTCGATCTCATCGAATATAATTTGCGACGTATAAATGGCGATGATGTGAAAATTCTTTATACGCTCGTACTGAAAAAAACTTTAAAATGCGAAGGGAATGTTATAGATAAAGTCTATCAGTACTTGAATAATTCTGACGAAAAGACTTGGGTCGTAAAAGAACTTGTAAAATGTCTGCCGGATGTGGTAATTAAAGATGCCGAGGAAATTAGAAAAAATGAGGGTAACGTTTAATTTAAACCCGAAAGTGTACATGATGTACGTGTGGCAATTCGCCGCAAAAGAAGCTCGAAAAAGTGATTATGTGATGGAAGCTGTAAATAGAGATAGATTTAGGCGACGTGTTAATAATGTATCAGCTATAATTGAACCTGTATTGCAATTAGATCATAGGATGTACATTTATAAAGATAGGTTTAAGTAATAAAAATATATAATTATGGGTATTTGTTTATTTTTAATAAAAGAAAACAATTTTTATAAGTATTAATTTAAACTACGTCACTGGCATTAATCCATCCTCTTTCATTCATCCCCAACCATTGGACATACACTCGTTTATTTTTCTTCCTGAGAACTTTCTCTATCAGATATACGTCCTTGTGTTTTACTTTGAGAAGCTCCTCTTCGTAAAAGGCTCCTTTAATTTCGGCACCATTTTGATCTCGTAACAAATACGTTCTGGGATTTGTTGATTGCACTTTGGCTATTACGAATATTTCGTTTGTCCAATTCGGCTGATACCCCTTGCTGAATACGTGTCTGTATTTGGAGATTCTGACTGCATCACCTTTTCGAAATTTGGGAATTTTAAAAATCTTCAAATTAGTATAAACTTCTCTCAAAATTTTTTTCTCATTTCTCTTGTTTATATCGACCGGTTTCAACCCGGTGGTTCTGTGTCTAGTGTTATTATATTTTTTAACAATTTCCGGGAGTAGGGTTAACCATTTATAGTTACCCTGCATACTAAACTCTTTCCACATTAAATTCTTCAGGGTACGATTCACCCGCTCGACAATGCTCGCCTTCAAATTGGAGTAGGTACTGAAATGGTTGATGTTGTGTTTTTTCATTAAATTTTGGAAGGATTTGTTATAGAACTCCTTCCCAAAATCGCTTAGCAAATTTTTCGGAACATTTTTACCGTCTTCCAAAACCTGCGACATTGCCTTCGTCACTTCCTCTCCAGTTTTGTTTTTAAGCGGATACGCGTAAACTTTTTTAGAAAATACATCGATCACCACTAATATATATTTATGTCCTTTATTAAATTTTTGATAAGGAACCATTTCTACGACGTCTATTTGGAAGGTATCTAATATTCCTTTAACAATGACTCGTCTACGAGGAAAGTGCACCCTAGCCGGTTTATGTATTTCGTTTATGACGTCACGTTTAATTGATGTCGTCGGCGCCATCTTCGATTTGTAGCTTTAGTATAACTTCCAAAAAGACTTGACTTGTTTTCGGAGAGAATCTCTCTAAACCTATTTCGTCTCCTTGTTTAAGTACTAACCCCTTTGTCAAGTCTACGAAATTATCATTGATAGTGACCTTCAAATCCGTGGGTTCTTTATAAACACTGTGAACAGTTGCAGTTTTATATGGAAATTCATAAAACGGCTTGTGGTTGTTTAATATCATGTTAGAAAGGTGTTTAGAAATTTCAACGCCACTTAACCTAAACGACGTATAATAGAAAAATTTCCTATTAGCATTTTCCGTTTCGACCCTCGGCTCGAAGGTATCGCTAATGTGGTGTAAAAATTTATCCAACATGTTGCTATAAACGCAAGAGAAGACTAAGATGGAAAACCGATTGCCGTTATATTATACGATAATATTTGCTTCTTTAAGAGCATCCATCAAATTACTTATCTCATTTAAATGATTATTATTGCCGCTCATTTGCGACGCCATTAGCAAACGTAGCCGATCGACTAACGTATTAACGTCTTTATACGGGACGTATTCCGGTTCTTTATCGGTAACTTCGAGCGTTTTTAAAAATCCTTGACCTTGATGTTTTTTCGTAGGAAATATTTCATCCTTTAATCCCCTTATGACACCCATATATTTCTTCCCCTTATTACTGGCAATGCTACGATCATGTTGGTATTTTTTTCGACCGGCATTAGTGAGTTTTATAATATTTGCATATTTTCTTGAATCTTCTTCAGTGTATCCTCTAGGCTCTTTCTTAAAAATTAATTCCAATAAACCTGGCGTGAGGGTATAACGATCGTTTCCAACAATTAATTTATCGTCCTGGAAATCGATCTCACTGTCTCCTATGTGAAATTTTGCAAGTTCCGGCTCAAATCTTACGCCAAATTGATGATCGAAGTCACCTTCTACATCGGAAATCATTTGCTCGATATATCCCCGTACTTGTTCGGGCCATTGCTCGAGAAACGAGTCCCTAACCGCTTGTGACAATTGATGAAAATGCACGGACGTTTCTGTATCAGTTTTTTCTGCCTCCTCAGCTGGCGGCTCATAATTTCCAATATTTGTCGTCGGTATAAAATTGGGGGTCGACCAAACAGGTCTTGGGGGCTGATTTGTGGGTAGGGGTGTCGATGTCGGTAATTTTGGGATGGGGGATGGTGGTCTGACCTTTTTTATAGGAAGAGACGTTGTTTCCTTTTTAATTTCCACCTCTTTTATTTGTGAAATTAAGTTTTTAAGCGGTCCTGTTATGGGCTTAAATCGTTGCTCGGTGAAGAATTGTGACGATTCCTTATCTGTCTTCAGTTTAGACATTTTATTTCTGACGGAACTTCTCGCTTTAGCTAGCTCACGCTTGTATTGATTTTCCATGACGACACGCAACGAATGTATTTTATTTTGTTAAACTATCCTCTTTATAGAATCAAAAAATGGTCGAATCCCTTGCGATAACGACCGTTATTAAATGGCGACTCTTTATCAATAACCAAAAAACTGTGCTTGCTGCTCCTCCAACATTCTCGGCAAATATTTTGTAAACACTCAAACGTCATGTCGGTATTCACGTGATCCATATACACGTGTTTTAGGTTTGTCACATCTTGCGGAAAAAGGACAAGAAAATTTGCATTATCACGGATAAGTTGTTTTGGAATGGCCGAGTAGGTTTGAGCGAGATAGAAGAGGTCCGTCTTGTTATGTCGACCGAGACAGAAGAAGTCGCGGATTATGGGCATTTGACTAGGAATCGTGATTATATCATCGAAAATTACGACCGAATTCGGTTCAACCTTCTGTGGGGGTATAATGCTATCGCCTTCGTTATACTCAAAATAGCCCACATCACGTAGCGGTTGTAGGACTTGCTTTAAAAATTGATACTTGGGTTGATTTAACGTTTTGCAGTAAATGTAAACATTTTGAAACCTTAATCCGTTCGGTTCCAATAACAGACTTAATAAACTGTTTGTTTTTCCACACCCACTTCTCCCTACAATTAGTCCACGTTTAGAACAACTGCCCATTAGGTTACTATGTTTCGCTTCATCCGTCGAAGGAATACAAAAATCATAATTGGTGACATTTAATTTTTCAACTTGTGAAACAACTTTCATGGTATAATCTTACATACTAAGTTACATTATGACTGAAAATTATTCATATACTATACAAGGATGGTTCGATCCGCGGTAATCTCTAAACCTGGTCTAAATGTCAGATTTTTCTGTCAACCAAACCAAGTTTAGGGAAAACCGAGTTCACCACTTACTAGGTGAACCGACATCGTGACCGAACAACATCAGAGGTGAGAATCTCGAGAATAAGTGTTGCTTTCAGTCCGTACATCAGTTGTTCTCGAGATTCCAAATAAAATGGAAAAAATGTTTAACAAATAAAAATCTTGAAATAATAATTACAAAAAAATAAATTTAGAAATACAACAGCTCAAAGCAGTTTATTACCAAATTCCAACAAAAAATCCGTATTTCTCTGAAATTCGATGTCATAATGACCCCAAGCTAAAGTTTTATAAGAGTTTTTTATTAGATATCTTTTATCGTCGAAATATGAGAGAGCTACTTTGCGGTGTAATTCCGTGTACACGTCATGATTTGTGGATTTGAAAACAGTCATATTGCAAAAGTACTTAAAATCTTTGTCGTGACTGTCGACGATTTTTTTATATGTTTCCAGAGATAAGGCTGTTTCCACGACATGTTTGGTAATTCCTTTAGCTTTTTTCGTAGGTTTCTCGTTATATACCGCCACGGCGTAGGCTTTACTACCTGTACCAGCATACCATTCGGGTACCTTTCCCCCATATTCGTCCTTCATCCTACCGATTACAGATTCTGAAGGAATTATTCCATATTCGTTATCCGGGGAAAAATTACTAGTGTCATATCTTTCCGGATATTTTTTAATGTCCAAATAGAAATTGGGGGTGGCAATTAAGGCACATAAGCTGTCCGTATCGCTGTACAATAGGGTTACTTTATCCCCATATAAGGGCTTTAAAAAATCATAGTAAAATTCATAAACAATAGTTTTGGAAATATCTAAAATGCTAAAACCGAGGTACAGAGGTTTAGTGTAGTTTATCATGGTGCGACCCATTTCAATTGCTGCGAAATTTTCGGTAAAAATTTTCCTATTTTTAAATTGCGGCTTAGAAATCCAAGTTTCGGCACCGTATTTTCGCCCAATTTTTTTCCAATGTGTGGCTAATTTTACATCCACCCGTTTACTAACATCTTCTAACGTTTTTCCATAAATGGAGTTGTTGAGGAGTTTCATAGTGTCCTTTTCAAATTTTGTCGTCGCGGCGTTACGTAATCTTGTATTGAGCTCGATATAGGGTCGCAACCAGTCGCTCTGTTTGAATTCTATCACTCGGTGAATTTTAGTGATTTTCAATCCGTGTTTTAAAATTTGCTTCAAACTTATGTAATGAATAATGTATTTGAATTTATGATTTAAATTTTGAATCAATTTCGAATATTTTCCGTTAGGTGGTACCATATTTTCGGGTGCAAAAGGGAACTCGTTATGGGCATCGTGGAGACTCTGTGGGTAGAAGATATCCACTTCTAAAACATATCCCATATCAGCCGTATCAGAAATTAAGCTTACATCCAAATTTTGAATTTCGTCATCTGACAACCACCGAAAACCCCCAATGGGGAGGAAATTCATCATCGATTTTCCGTAAAGATTGGTTTCGTCTAAATATGCTATATATGTCGTCTCTTTTTGGGGGTCGTAATCAGGAAGATATGGATTATTTGCTTTGGCGTATCGAGTAATAGCTGTAGCGACTCCGCCGCGAATACCGCGTTTAAAGAATAACAACTGGTCGATATCAGTGAGAAGCTCTAAGGAGACTCCAGTATATTTCAGCATCGCATCCCAAGAAAGGGATGGAGCCGTCAAAAAATGAGCCGGATCTAATTGGTAGTGTTTTAAAGCGGAGGAACGGAAATTTTCAAAAATATCTGCTAAAATTAATACGTCGGAAGTTAAGTATATGTCGCTGTATTCTCCCAGAGTGTTGCATTTAAATAAGTCCCATAATGCACGAGCCCTATTATAATTTTTATCCGAAATTGGTTCGTTATAGAGTTTATCGAAAAAATCATCTTTTGTAGGAAAAGTTGTTTCTTCCAATTTAGAGAAATCGTCCAAGTAACTATACGGGAACACATTTTTTTGTCTAATCATTTCAAATTTTTCGTCGGATGGAAAATGTTTCCTAACCTCATTACACTGATCGGGGGTCAAACTTTCGGCTAATTTTTCCAATGAACACGTATAGAACCGGAACGAGTCCACGAAGCGGAGCTTCATATACTTTTGAACAGTGAGCCCCTTTTTGTTAATGTACTGACCTACGTGAATGACCTTGGAAAAGGCGACATAATTCTCCATATTCCTTGCAATCACATCAATTTCGGCTTCGTTCTCCGCCAGTTGTTTGATAAATAAATGGCTGTCATAATTTGATAAATTATGGAAAAAAATTGGTATATAATTTGGAGTTTTATACTGCAGGTTGCATTCTGAGCAGCTTGCAGACAGGAATGCCCCGGTCATGTGATCGTGGACACGTTCTTTTTTACTGTCATTTTCAAAAGGTTCTTTACAAATGTGACATGATTCGGCAGTTTGAAATTCGTGTTCCTGCATAGCTGACAATTCCTCCATTGGCACCACCACGCCTAAATATTTCTCATACAACGAGACAACCTCGTTTTCCAAAGATTTTATAAAGTCTTGGACACAGTTTTCTCCTCGAAACAATTGAAATCGTGACAGTGAATCGTCAAAAGAGCATTTTAAATAGTAAGCAACGCTGTGAGGAACATGTAAATAAGTTTTAATTTGATACGGTTTCTTGGGATCACTTTCAACATAGCTTATCGGTTTTAACACACTTTCGAAATCTCCGTAAAAAACGAAAGGTAATTTTAATTGCTTTTGATAATTTTCAAATTGAAGTATATTACCCGGTACAGTCTTTCCCCGTTTGTTTATTATGGGGTTTTTTGTTGGAAGTTTGGTGTACACATATTCACAATCATGTTCGACGTGACGAGCTAACAGCTCTTTAGTTGAAAATGGAATAATGCATGCATCACAAATAAATTTTCGATTCGATCTTTTGGATAATTGAGCAGAAACTAACTTACTAAAGTCACGTATTAAACAATAATGTTTACTATTAGGAATTTCGTCATCGTTGATAAGTAATAAATTTACATGTTGAATTTTCTTACTCATGGTGTAATACAGGGGGCCGATAATTTCATATCTCGGCTTACCCAAATGATATATTAATTCAATGCCGTACACGTTTACGCTTACACCCGGATTGAGCTTTTCGAAAATAGCGATCTCATGCAAATTAGTTGGAAAAGAAATACCGTTAAAATCGAATATCGTGCTGTACAGAGGATATGATCCCGGCTCATCATCTGGCCCTGAAGGTTGACAAACTGCAGCTACTAAAGAGTGGGCAAAACATCTGTTGTCTTCATTTCGTATGTTGAGTACCGCATTTCGTTTCTTGATAGGGTCCGGCAAGTCGATGAAGGACGATCCTTTTAAAGGATTGAATTGAGAGATGCCCATCTCAAGGAATAGAATTTTGACCAAGGCCCAACCTGTCAGATAAACAAGATTAGTAACAGCACAATAACTTATGATAACTAACCTGATTGCCTTTCATCGAACTCCATAATTTTATTTGATAAAATTTCTTTTACATCCTTGAGTACTTCTATTAAATTTGATGACCGGGTAATAAGTTTATTAGCAGTGGCGAAAGATTTAATTTCCGTTGTTTCCTTCGTTTCCAAAACGTAAATTGAGAAAATTTCGAAAATAATTTTCAAGCAAACGTGTCGATTTAATTGGTCGGTTAATAAATTTAGGATTTTTGACGTAGTCTCGTCGAAAAATTTGTTTAAATCTGTATAATTCTCTTGGGCCATTATTTGAAATGTAACTAATCTTTGCTTGAACGCCGTTGATACAATATAAACCCCGTTGTCCAAATTAATTCTTGTTTTTTCCTTGTGTGCCCTTGACCGTTGATGAGCCAGATATGATTTAGCTGACATCTCTAAATTACACACATGACACTTTTTTAATTCTGGAATTCAACGGGTTAGAAAGAAAAAAAAATCTAAACATAATTACCAATAGGAACAGGCGCAGTTTCTAACTTTCGCTTCTCGCCCATCGAGGTGTTAGGGCAGCTTTCTCTTCTATGGCGAATTAAGGAACTCCGATTAGCGTATGGACGATGACATAAATCACATGTGAATTGCTTAAAACATATATTACAAGTTGAATTAACCTGTTAACCTTGAACGTGACCAGTATACATAATGTGTGCGTACATTCCGCCGAGTTTCATTCATGAAATTGGATTTAAATAACTACCGAACAAGAATAAAAACCAGTTTGTAAAAATGTCGCATACTTTGAATCCCAAAGAGAATTTTGTAGGTCGAGCTTTCATGACGAATTTTAAAGACCCAATTGTTCTAATAATTTCAAACACCATAATCCGTCATCTAATAGAAACTCTTTAACCCCCGGGGGTAAATTTTGATCATTAGCAACTGGTTTTCTTTCAATTTTCTGTTTTAGAGGTTTAATTAATAAATTTTGATGAATTTTAATTTTGTCGTTAGAGAATACCGGTAAATGAATCACAATTAATTTTTCACTTACCGCGGACGGACCTGGTTGTTCTTCATCGGGGTTAAAATTTGAAAAAAAATCGGATAGACTGCGAGAAGACATAATGTAACGTACGGCTCACGCAAACACGTATACAAATGGTAGCAGGCTTGCCCGGTCCCGATGTTTTATAGAAAAGTGAAGATAAAAAAAAATCAACTTGTATGATGGGAATTTACGCAATTATAGTCATATAATGGCTAGACGACTACGTCCTGTCGTGCGATTTAAAGAGGAAATACCTTATATGTCTCGTTATAATCACCTAGTGCTTCGCAGAATCAATTTTTCTTCCATTTATGGAGCCTACTCCGAGCGGAGGTAATATTTTGTAATTTTTATAAACTCGGAATCTTAACTCTTTCATGTTCATATATGGAAGTCGAAGCATTTAATGAGAGATTCTTCTATACAAACACACTGTGAACGTCCGAGCTGATGAACTCTCTCGTTATGGAAAGGAAGTCAATACACTCTTTTCAAGTTCATGTGAGGTTGACAATAAAAATGCAACTCTAATGAAAAACTTTTATTTAAAATTATTTACAGTCTCTTGAAATTTCTGCTTTAAAAAAAATACATTGGTTAAAGCACATTTGCAATAATCTGAACTGTGACCCGTGCATAGGGGTGTAGCATGGGGTAGAGGGGGTGATTCGGGTAATTCAGTGACGATCGTTTTCTTAAGTAGCTTCCTCAGAAAAACAGCCTTTTCTCGTCCTTTGATGAAAATTTCTTCAACATTTCGCGTAATTTTTTTCAAGATCTTGTTAAAATAAATGTATGGAATGAATCCACTTTCATAAGGAATACAGTGATGATGGTTGATTAGATAATTGATAGTACATTGATATTTTGGTGGAACTGACTGAAATGGTACCGCAGGCTCGAATATGTAATGGAGTAGCTTCCCGTTTTTTATAGCTGCCAATTCTTTGACGATAAAAGTACTCTCACTTATAAAAAATCCTTGCAAATCAATAATCATCGTACTAAACCTGTTAGCGCATTATAAAAAAACAACTTGTCATGAATAATTAAGGCGCTCAACGTTGTATTCTTTGGAATTGGGGCGAGGGTGTCAAATTCAACCCTTAGAGTCACGGACTGCTGGTTGATTGTATACTTTTGATTGCTGCAGTTTATGATTATCAGTGGGTAGTCTTTTTTGTACTGATCCGGCGAAATGATACAGTCCGTTTTATTCTGGTAATAATAACTGGATTTAAAACGAGAGAACATCTCGTAAAGAGGAGAGAAATGATTTGAAGTGAAATCAATGTTTTGATTTTCATAAGGAAATCTGTCACTGTTTAGGTAAACTCTTATATTGGAAAACTCGCAATGGTCAAATTTCCCCATGTCTTTTTTTAAATCGCCATCTCTGGAATTTTGGAAACCGAAAATCAAGTATCGCGGCGTTTCAACCCTGTTTGAAGTTTTAATATTCCAAGAATGGTTAGTTGTATTAGGGAGGGCGGGGTAACTATGCAATTCCCAACTACGAAAAGCGACTGCTACATCTTTGCCCTTTTCGATAAATTTCGTCAATTCAACTTCTTCTTTAAGACCCGGGGTGACGTGTGGTAATCTCCAAAATATCTTATCAATGATTACTTTCGCTTTTTCGTCAGTCTGACAGATGAGAGCGTCGGTATCGGAATTTCCACGAATTAAAATCAACTCTTGACGTATATTGACGATAACCTAAAATATCTAATTATTGTAAAATTTCTAAGGGTTCGGATTTTTTCACCTTTTTAAAATCTTCCATAAAACCAAGTAGCATACTTAATGGAACACATACGCTGAATTTCCCATTCTGTATGCTCATATCTGTGTCTAGAGACCAGCCAGCGTTTCTATTCTTTACGGACTCCCCATAGTCGAAACTAGGTAAACCTTTCATCGTAGAAGCCAACCCTGGCTTCGTCAAGGAATCGATCACTACCCCATTCAATTCATATCTTATTTCACTAAATAAGTGCACAATCCCATTGTTGATAAATTTCGTATCGACCGCGGGAACTGTTTTCCCCTTATCTTCTGTAACTAATTGACCTTGGATATAGAGATAAGAGTCTCCAGGTCTAGTACATAAATCACTTGCAGCCGGAAATCGAATCTCATCGTTATTATTAAATCTACTATTAGAATATGGTTGGTGGGTATAATACTCGTAACTAGCTATTCTGTCGTCAAGTGATATTTCATCTTCGATATTAAGCATTCTTCGAAAGTTGTAAACCCAACGACTTTAGGAACTCTCTGTTTGCTTTACTTAGCCTATCTTTTTGTCTACTAACCCCAACCTTACACTTTCGTGGTATTTTATATGTTTTACCACTGAAATCAAAACCCATCTCCCTTTTGTAAATGAAGACCGATTGTAACCACTTCCTCTTGAAAATTAAGGACACTTCCGGTTTGATCTACTATTTTAAGGGTTATGTTCCTTATTTCGTCGACGCTTATAGGTAAATATATGATTCTCTGAGGTTTTTCTATTTGTTTAAAACCGGGTGGAGCGCTTGGAGAGAAATGGTATATGATGTGAACCGGTTTTCCATTGGAATAGCTGTTTACGGTGATGTTGCATTCGACAAATATGGAATTCACTTTCATTAAATCAGCTATTGTATCGGATTCGTGTGCCAAGTTTTCTTTCAACTTCCTAGACTTGAAACCCAACAAAGGACCTATAGAGTCAGGTATTGAGAAGTCGATTTCCTGAGTAGATTTAATATGACATTTTAACGTGTTATTATTGGCAGTTATTTGTAAAAATTCGTTTTTTCCGATAGACGATTGTAAATATTTGTTTATATCTTTTAGTTGATAGCATCCGGTGGGGATTGTGATTTCCTTTCCCCCGTAAACAAATTTATTAACCCCCGGTTCAATATTGGGAATTGAATTGTAAACTTCAAAATTGGTTAGACCCAATACATATTTTTCTCCATTTAAACTGATGGGAGGGTTAAAATCCGCACTCAAAATCGAAGATTTTCCACTTAACACAAAGAACATTTTCGTACGATTTCCGCCAAGGTAATGATTTCAATTCATTTGGAATAGTGATATAAAAACCAAACGCAAAGATGGCCACAATAGAAGGTATCGAAATTTTGATATCTATCATGGTTATAGAGAATTTTAACTTTTCCGTTGCTCGTAAAATATTTCATCGCTTCGATAGGAGGTACTAATTTCCCCAAACTATTGAAGAATAAAACCGCCCCCGGTCTCGAAACGTAAGCTGTCCAATGGGTTCCTTCCCGGCTTTCTTCGTCCATGTTTATTATTCCACATTCGTTAGTCGTAATTTTTTTGGGTAAATTGTTTCGCATAAAAACTCCGCGAAATCCGGCAATGCGTAATTTTTTAACATACTTTTCTATATCCAAATTGGTTAAAGCCCGATTAGGTAATTTTATTGGTAGAGTTTCTGATAATAATCGTAGGGTCCCACGTACAGCCCTCCCCCTCTCTTTTTCCGACTTTTTTTTAAACCGGATCCTTTGGTTTCCATTGCTTTGTTATGACGTTGCGTCTCCTCTAATAATTTTTTATCGGCTTTAGCTTTATTTACGGCTGAAGCTATGGCCGCTCCCCCTCCCCCTAACGCTCCGAGTGCACCCAACAATGGTAATAAAAATGGTAAGAAACCGCCGTGTTTAGGAGCGGCCAATATACGCGATTTAATATTTCTCTTAGATTTACGTTTCACACCCATGCCCAATTTTGTTTTTGTTTTCATAATGGCTGCAATTAAACCTGCGGCCGCACGTTGGGAAAAACCTGCTTGTGGATCCTTTAGAAGATCGAGTGCTTTCTGTATTAAAATCCTGTCGGCTTCGTGTCGTTTCGTTAGGTCACTGGTTGCCGCGTAAGCTAGGTCATGGATTTTACACGCCTCGTCCAACTTGTTTACCCCCTTGTCTCCGCGCTGTATTCGGTCAGCTAATTTAGTTCCAGGTCCGCAAAAATTATAAGTCGGTAAGTGGGCTTCAAAAGGGAGTTTATCGATTAATTTATTAAGTAAACCTCTTCCTTTTTTTAAACTATGACACCCGCACTGTAACCTCTCGGAACGCATTGTGTTGTTAAATTCCAAGTTCGTCTTAATTTATAATGAGAAAAAGCAAACATATTTATTATAAAAAATTCAAATTACACATGAAACGAATTTTATTACACCAACTCGGTGACCATAATCTTGCTTCCTCTCGGTTGGACATCCTCGACATCGTAGAGAAGACAGGAACACCTTTCGCAACTCTCCCCGTACCTCTCGACCATCCGCTTCAATTCCGCCCTGTCGCAGACCACCTCGATGACGTTGGTGATTCTCGCTTGTGGGTCCACGTCCTCGCGGTCCGTCATCTCCTTGTAGATGGCGACGAAACACCCCTCACAATACGGCTTGTAGGAAAAGTAGTCGTGCCATTTTCCAAACGCGTCTAGGTGGCCGAGCTGATTTTGGTAGACGGTCTCGTGACAGATTAGAAGACTTTTTAACGTGAACTTAAAGTACGCCATCTTGAAGGTAACTAATTTGGGTTCTATTCCCCCAACATTATATTTACCGGATGGGGGGTTAATTGCTCTGACTTTGGTTTAATTGGCTACCACGGGTAAACCCCTAATGGAGAGGGTGGGAGGTATATCGCTATGACACAATACAAAATTTAGGTAGGTAGGTGGAGTTATGGTGGGAGGTATATGGTGCGATTGGTCGAGAGAAAATGTGGCGGGGGGTATATTGCTCTGCACTATGTCGGATTGGTCGAGAGGGTGTGAGGAGGCGTGGCCTGTGGGCGGAGAGTCGTGGGGAAGCGCTGTGATTGGGTGGGGGAGATGCGCAGTAGCCGGTGGGCGTGTCTGAGTGGAAAGTGGTGGGGGGTATATCGCTCCATCTTTCCTTCCCTACTCGGGTGTCAACGAACCCATGTAACACCTCGCCATTTCTTTGTTTTTTGGAATGTCAACTTGAAATTTTTATAGGTTCATATACCCATGAAAACGCAAATTTTGACACATTTGCAAACTTTTTGTTACGGAAGTGACGTTAACTTTGTTATTTTAAATAACAAGGTGCCGATTTCTTTACGCAATTCAAGAGACATTTAAATTCTCTTTACAAACATATCAAAAAATGTTAGCATAAGTTTCAAAAACGGCCGCCAGAGAACCGAAATATTTCAAGTCAAGTTGGCTGTGATTTCTGCCAAGTTAAAGTGAAAATTCAAAACTAGTGTAGGAGTCTTATAAAATGTGCATATTACCTAAACCGATGCCTATACATTAAACATTAAATTTAAATAACTTTTCTAATGCAAAGTTCGTTTTTTAACTTATTGATAAACTCTTTATTTTCGCTGAAACGTTGATTTTCTAAGACAATTCGACTCATTTGAAATGTATGCAGACGTATCCAGGTGAACATCCGTATTGCATTAGACAATTCAGTACTTACTAATCGGTATTATTATATGATAATTTTTACGTTAATTTTAAATGGAAAGGTACCTGTTTTTTAAGCGAAAACTAAAATTTGGTTCTTCTTTTTTCTAATGGACGTCAATAAACAGGATATACCAAACGGGAAGCATTCTTGATAGAAATTTTTTTTCCAAAAAACGAACAACTTTGCATTAGAAAATTTATAAAAATGTTTATTATTTGCATTATGAGCATTTTAGAGGACTCCTGTTATACTAATCTGAATAGTCACTTTAACTCGAGGGGCAAATCTATGGGTGAAATCAGTGTACAAGCTATGTGAAATCATGTTGGTGAAATCAGGTGAAATCGGGCAAAATCAAGAAAAACCAGGCGAGATCAGGGGAAATAAGGTGAAATCACCAGGTGTGATCATGGTGAAATTAGGTGAAATCACGCAGGAAGGTGAAATCAGTGTGCAAAACTTTGCTCATAGATTTGCCCCTCGCTTTAACTTAAAATGGCAGAAATCACAGGCAACTTGACTAAAAACATTTCGGCCTTCTGGTACTTATGTTAACATTTTTTGATGTAGTTGTAAAGAGAATGAAAATGTCTTTCGAAGTGCGTAAAAAACACCACCTTGCTATTTAAAGTAATAAAATTAACGTCACTTCCGGTTTACCGGGAGTAAGAAAAACTTTGTAAATATGTCAAAATTTGCGTTTTTATAGGTATATGAACCCATAAAAATTTCAAGTAGATATTCCGAAAAATAAAGAAATGGCGAGGTGTTACATGGGTTCGTTGACACCCGATATATCGGGTGTCCCAAAAAAAACGGACAAAATAGTTTTTGAAATAAGTCAGCCATTTCTTAACCGATTTGGATAGACTTGGTCTTAAATTAAAGCTAAAGAATCAGGCTTTCGAACTTTGCACAAAACGCCGACAGATGGCGCTGCTGTAGCAGCCTTACTGATACTTGTCTTTAAGGCTTATTTTAGGTGGGTGGGGATTGGTCGGACAACAACCAATGGTTATGAGATCCAAATAGCCTTGAAGATCTTTCTTTTTTCTTCAAAAATTTTTTTTCAGAAGTCCATTTAGCGTAAGCATTAATTTTCTGTGATTTTTCCAAAAAAAGTGTTTTTGCGTATTTTCAATAATAACTGTTCAGTTGCCCCCACTGGCATTCGCGTCACTGTTTTCACCATATTCGTTCATTTATAACCGAAAATTAAGATTTAAATGCATTACTGTTCTTTGGTCATGGCCATTAATGCGTGAAAATACTCAAAAACAGATTTTTCTTTTAAATTACAGAAAATTAATGCTTAAGCCAAATCGACTTCTGAAAAAGGATTTTTAAACAAAAAAGAAAGATCCTCAAGGCTATTCGAGTGTCATACCGATTGGTCGTTGACTGACCAATCCCCATGCAGCTAAAATAAACTTTTAAAGCAAGTATCATTAGGACTACTACGGCAGCGCCATCTGCCGTAGTTTCTCATACAGTCGAAAGCCTGATTCTTTGGCTTTAATTTAAGGCCACGTTCATCCAAATCGGTTAAAAAATGGCAGACTTATTCCCAAAAATATTTTGTCCGGTTTTTTTTGGGACACCCGATACATTCTTACCAATTATACGTCTAGGGTAGAGGCTCCAGATACCCTACTATTAGCCACTATTAAAAAATGTGCTGATAAAAACAAGTGGTGGTCATCATCTTTAAAAGAAATCGCAAGTTGAATTTAAAAAAAATGCAGCAGAGAAGCGGCTGGAACCTCCCCATCGCGTGGATCTTTGTATTCTGTGTAGATAGTGGTCAATTCAACAGAAATTTTTTACCCTTATCGACTGTGACTAATTTTGCAATTTTCTGACAAATACCGACACCACCTCGGACATCACCCATCACATTTGACAATATGTTCTTTTTAAGGTTAATCTTTTGCTACCTTTTTGACAACAACTGCCACTTTATGTCATCCACTGTCAGCTCGTTCCCTTTTAATGAGAAAGAATTTTTTCTCTATTTTCCACTGAAATGGCAGAAACTGTGAATACATTTTTAGAACGAGAATTTGATCGTCTTTCTAATGGCGACATAAAAAAGGAGACCTTTGTATTTAAAATTTAAAGTTGATATGCCTAAATGGCACTTCCCGTGGACCAATTGCTTCCAAAAGCCATTCAGGTCTTCAACGGGTCACCTAATCTCCATGTACCAAATTTCAGCTAAATCGATTCGCTAATTTGGGCTATAATGTATTTTTAGTGTTATTATGAAATTTCGATTTTTTGACCCAAGGAGCACTAAATGCGAACGAATTTTGTCTTACTTAAAACCAGAATTTAAAGACCTTTTTGATGGTGACAATAAATCTTTCAAAAACTTGTTTTGGATGGTTAAATGAGTGAATAATTTTAAAGTTACAAATTGGTGTGTCAAAACGGCAGTTTCCGTGGGCCGATTGAATCCAAAATTTGTTCAGCTCTTCGACGTGCAATACAATCCCCGTGTGCAAAATTTCAGCCACATCGGTTCAGGGGCTTGGGCTGTACCGCGATTTTAAAGTCGGATAAAAATCATTTTTTTTTTAATTTTTGATCAAAAGGGCACTAAGAATGAATACATTTTTAGAAGCAGAATTTGAAGGCCTTTTCTATCGTGAGGTGAAAAATGGGGGTTTGTATTTAAAATTTAAAAGTTGATGTGCCAAAATGGCATTTCTAGTTGTACGATTGGCTCCAAAAGCTTTTCAGATCTAAGTTGGGTTATCACATGCACACGTACCAAATTTCAGCTAAATCTGTCGAGTAGTTTGGGCTGTGGCGTGTTTACGAACGTACGTACGTACGTACGTACATACATACAGACACATTTTAAAAACCACTTTTTTGGGCTCCTGAGACCTCAAAACGTATAGATCCGGTCTTATCTCGAATTCGAAAATTTTAGTGATTGCAGTAACCTCCCTTTTTTTCAAATGGTGAAGTGGAGTGGGGAGGTTAAAAACACGATTTCATAATTTTACAGATTTTTCTAGTTTTTTCAAAATTTCACAGTCTGCAGATAAGAAGTCGTAATTGCCCATTTCTGATGCACAATAGGTGTGCCTCATCTTGTTTATTCCGCCGAAAAAATTTTTCGTTTAATAAGCAACTTTGGAACGCAATTTCTCTGGTGAAATAAGCGACTTTGGAGGGCTATTTTACTGTATTACACACAATTAAAAGTGGCTATAACTGGTGGTCCCTACCTTACATAATCATGCATTTTGTAAATGGTTTATATTTTATTGTCTATTCTTACAACAAAGTGTTGATTATTTATTATATTATCTATGTAAGACAATGCACAGAATGAGCAAAACAATAACAACCATACCAAAAACAATTGCCTACATATTTTACACTATTTTTAAGTTTTTTTAACGGCTTTTCCGTCAACCCATTTTGTAATCTTAATAGCACACTCATCTCTTTTTGCGGCCTTGATCCGCTCTTGGCTTTTTAGGGCCTGTCTCACGAGCTTAGCAGCTATGTTGGAATAATTAATGTAATTCAGTCCAGCTTGTCTCCACGAATACATCTTGACGTCTACTAAAAAAGGAAACTCAAAAAATTCGTTAAATGTTTAAAATAATTAGTAAATAACTTACCCGTTACAATAACTATATTTAGTAGGTATATTTTCGCCAGGAATTCTAAATGGGTACCAGCTTATCCAGACTGATCGAGACTAAAAAAATATTCGCTGATTTGGTCCGTTGATAATGTTGAGAAAGAAATTGTGAGAAAGTGAAGGAATAACCGTGCTAATTGAGCTGAATATGCGCTACTCCGCTTTAGTTTTATATTTTAACTTTTAACTTCTGTAATAAATTAGTTTCGTCTGTGCAAGTTCAGACAAATGTCAGATTGACAGGTATAATGTTTAATGCGCACAGGTTTAATGCACGTTAATGTTAACGCACACGCATGTTCAAGCCACGTCGTAGAGTAACGCTCTATGGTAACGCCACGCATTTTTATATCCACGCATCTGCGATCTACGACAATGCTAAACTTACGTTACTTTTGCAATATCGCAGTCGTGGAATCGCCCGCAGCCGCAACAACCAATGGGCCAAATGGCACTTTTTACAGAATATATAGTTATTTCTCTTTTAATCCATGGGACAAAATGACGTTTTAAGAGAGTGCCAAAAAGAAAAAACGGCCCACGTCCGCTTATTAATTTTTGAAACTTGCCTGTTGAATGCTGTTATTACCTCTCTAAAGAGGAAAATCAAAGACTCTTAGTACCCTAAATGCAATTAATTCCCAATGAAAGTTAAAATTACTGAAGCAAACAACTCAAAAGTCCTATTTACAGTGAAGATGGAAAACTGGTTGAGTGTGTGTCAAAATTTGAGATATATGGGAAGAACCCCCCATATTTTGTCGCAATAAAATTTCCGCATCTTTATTTTCCTTCAAAAGTGGGTACAACATCATTTTCATTCCCAATTGCAAAAATGGTCCTCTACAAGATTCTGCAAGAGTTTTTCCCTTAAAAAATTGTCTAATAAGTTTTCTGCTATTTTGACTAGTGTTTTTCGTTATAAGAAATTGGGTAATTGGCCCACACAAAAAGGCTTTAAACAAATAATGCCTGCTTTTCAATTCGCTACAAAGTAAAAACAAAATTTTTCAAATCGGTCAATAAATAAAAAAGTTATTCAGGTGTTTCCACTCAAACTGAAACACGCTCACAAGCAAATTAGTTAGTACTTGTAGTAAGTGAACTGCAAGCTCAGTCAAGAATTCTCGGATCATGGAATTAACTATTTATTTGTTGAACTTGGAAAAGTATAAATTTTACCTAAGTTTAAAAAGAGATATAAAGCTTAGCTTAGCTTGTGTGTTTCTTTTTAGATCCTCCCCAAGTAGCCCTCCATCTTGGTAATACTTTGAATCCTGACGACATCAAAGAAGGTGATGACGTATACTTTGAGTGCAACATCAAGGCGAACCCTAAGCAACGGAAGATCATGTGGTTTCACGATGTGAGTATAACTTATTATTTATAGATCTTTACAATGACTGGACAGTAACTTTGTAGTTAGTATACTTTCATTTTTGGAATCATTTAAGTGGAACCTAAAACAATAATTTATCTACTTTTGAGAAAAAAATGCAACAGAGAAGCGGCTGGAACCTCCCCATCGCGTGGATCTTTGTATTCTGTGTAGATAGTAGTCAATTCAACAGAATTTTTTTAATCCTTGACTAATTTCGCAATTTTCTGACAAATACCGACATCACCTCGGACATCACCCATAACGTTTGACAATATGTTGCTTTTAAGGTTAATCTTTTGCCATACCTTTTTGACAATAACTGCCACTCTATGTCATCCACTGTCAGCCCGCTCCCTTTTAATGAGAAAGAATTTTTTCTCTATTTTCCACTGAAATGGCAGAAACTGTGAACACATCTTTAGAACCAGAATTTGATCGCCTTTCTAATGGCGACATAAAAAAGGAGGTCTTGTATTTAAAATTTTAAGTTGATATGCTTAAATGGGACTTCCCGGGGGCCAATTGCTTACAAAAGCCTTTCAGGTCTTCAACGGGTCACCCAATCTCTATGTACCAAATTTCAGCCAAATCGATTCAGTAATTTGGGCTATAATGTATTTTTACTGTTATTATAAAATTTCGATTTTTTCAGCCAAACAGCGCTAAATGCGAATTAATTTTGTCCTATTTAAAACCAGAATTTGAAGACCTTTCTGATGGTGACAATAAATCTTTCAAAAACTTGTTTTTAATGGTCAAATGAGAGAATAATTTTAAATTTGGAAATTGGTGTGCCAAAACGGCACTTTCCGTGAGTCGATTGAATTCAAAATTTGTTCAGCTCTTCGACGTGTAATACAATCCCCATGTGCAAAATTTCAGGCAAATCGGTTCAGGGGCTTGGGCTGTACCGCGATTTTAAAGTCCGATAAAAATCTTTTTTTTTTTAATTTTTGGTCAAAATAGCACTAAGAATGAATACACTTTTAGAAGCAGAATTTGAAGGTCTTCCTAATGGTGACGTGAAAAATGGAGGTTTGCATTTAAAATTTAAAAGTTAATGTGCCAGAATGGCATTTCCGGTTGCACGATTGGCTCCAAAAGCTTTTCAGATCTAAGTTAGGTTACGAGATGCCTATGTTCCAAATTTCAGCCAAATCGGTCTAGTAGTTTTGGCTGTGGCGTGATTACAAACGAACGTACGTACGTACGTACGAACGTACAAACGTACGTACGTACATACACACAGACACATTTTAAAAACCCCTTTTTTGGGTTCCTGAGACCTCAAAACGTAAAGATCTGGTGGTATCTCAAATTCGAAAATTTTAGTGATTGCAGTAACCTCCCATTTTTTTTAAATTTTGATGGGGTTGGGGAGGTTAAAAGTTGAGTTTTCGTAGGTATTCGCAGAACTGCAATCGTCACCTTATACAGCGGATGAGTGTGAACTACACCACATTCCTTATACCACTACTACTAAACTAAAATGTTGGAGGTTGGTGCAAAAATTAATGGTCAATTGTAATTCCTCTTGATGTTATAAGCCGACAAAATCTTAATTTTTAAACGTTTTTTTTAAATATCTTCTGAACGGTGTGTAGCAGGATTCTGAAATTTTGCACAGAATTGATACAGATCAAGGGGCAATCTGATGGTACCTTAGACTATGGGACGCCGCGCCGCCTTGGACAAAATTCAAAATTTATGTATTGATCAAATATTTTTTGTTGCAACACAATCTGACACAAATACTTTTTGAATAAGAAATTTTAATTTGATGAAAATATTTATTTGTGTGCGTAAAATTCTCAGCTTAATGTGCATAAAAAATTGTATTTGTGCATGCAAAAGACTGAGGTAATTATTTTCGGGTCGTGGCAAAGAAAATGTGTGCAAAACTTTTGCTAATGGCGCATTCCACGTCAAATCGATCAAAAAAAGTACGAATTGCAGGGATTTTGTTGAAATTAATATATATTGTAGTCCACCCTAAAATAGCTTATAGGTGTTCGGGCGTTTAGCTGTCTAACGCCTATTTGTTAAAATACGGCCACTTCAATTTTTACAGTTTCTTCGTGCGCGCTTCCAATAACGCTTGCATAACTCCTGAAATAATCGTCCTATTTGCATAATTTTTTTTTTCAATAACTCCGACGCCATTGGCGTTTATGGAGACGGTATTATGAGTTTTGTGAAAATTGTTATACCGCTTGGAAACTGCTCGTGAACTTTTCAAGGCCACGAAAAACTCTGTGGGCACGATTTTAAAAATATGAAAAAATTCCCAGGCCATGCCCGGAATACCTTCTATGTGCTGTAAAAATTTAACGACGGACATTCAATAAATGAATAGTCTGCAATTTTTTTCCTATTCCGCTGTGCGCGCTTCGCGGTCTCGGCGCGTTAGGGTAGACTCAAAAATAGGATTTGTTTACGGCGATAGATTCATTAATAAACTTTGAAGAAATGTTTTTCTGTGATTTTGTATGCACTTACAAGTATGTCTGGGATTTCTGTTATGAGCTTTAAAAATTTAAAAATGGACGTTTAATAAATGAGTAATTAGACTGCGATTTTTTTTCTATTCCGCTGTACGTGCTACTACATTAGCGCCTAGAGAAGTTTCAACGGTAGACTGAAAATAGGCATTTGTTTAGGATATATTAATTAATAAAATATGAAAAAATATTTTTCTGTGAATTTGTATGTATGTAATTGTAAACCTACCTGCTTTGTATACAATGTTTTCTAAATTATGAATATGTATCCCGTTTAGTTTTCGGTGGTGCTCTATTTTTATTTAAAATTTCGATTTTTTATATTACACAGGGTAGGGTGTCTTACGAATATCAAACAGGATCGCCGGTATCTCTGGACATAAGCAAGCTACGATTATAAAATTTGGGATTTATAGAAACTGACACATATCGAATAAGTCAATATTATGGGACACTTCCGGTTACGCCGGAACTCCGAAAGTAATTTCCATCTATGAAATTTTGAATGACAATCGCTATTTTTCATTGCAGATTAAATATAGAGGAATATAATACACCTAACATGTAACTTGCTTTGCTAAGTTTTAAACCGTGAGCAATAAAAATACGGCGAATGTACCTTAAAAAAACTAGTTATGCCACGTTGTGGAACTGCATAGTATTGCAATTGCTCGAAATCAACATTGTTTCCGCTTTGCAACAGTGTCATTCTTATTTTTACCACCCACAGTTTCAAAGTTATAATAACCATTTTTCCAAGGTACTGTTTTACGTACGGATCTTTTTTTTTTAAACGTAAAAAAATGTAGGCGGCTGGTGCAAAGTTAGGTACATGTTAGGTGTTAATATAGGCTTAATTTGTCTTCCTCTATCCGAATTTGCAATAGTCGGAATTGCCATTCATAATTTTAAAGTTAACCCCACTTCCGGTAAGCAATGTTGTCCTCGCAATTGTCCTATGACTGCCAATAATTTTAATTTATCATTTAATTATTTTGTTCAAAGGTACTGACATTGTTTTATATTCGTAAGACACCCTGTCTACAATGAAAAGTTTTAAATAAAATAGAGCTTAGATATAAAAACGCACATCTCATAGGTACTTCAACACACTTCGGTACTATGTAATTGAATTAGGTAGGTACATGGGTAGGTTTGTAAGTGCTGTGACGGTTTTCTAATTATTTTTATCGGTTAATGGGGAAATGAGATTTCCCAAAATAATTTGCTCGTCACCTGTGTTCACACACTCCTTTCAAGTGAAATCCGGCTGTAAAGAAACACTGCAGCAACCCCTAAAGACACTTTGTGTAGTGCTCCTAGTGAGAAAAGACACTTCTGGACGATATCTTCGCCAGTGTTTCTTCGGTTCATGACCTCTCGACAGGTTACAAATTCTCTCCGACAACTCGAACTGCTTTCCGCAGAAGAGGGAAATCATCTTAGTACAGGCTTCCAAAAAGGATGCACTCGCCTCGAACACGCCTCAGGAAGGTCCCACGCTAACACCAAGGGGGCCCAGACGGAATCCTCGCCTCAAAGGGGGCACCTACTGATAACGAACCGTCTGAGATAATTATAGCCGAAATAGGACGTACCTGATGTCGTGAAGGATCAGGCACACCAAAGGAAGTCGAATTCAGGATGAATACCCCTCCAAAGGGGCGAAAAAACCGCGAGAAAGACACGTGTGAGGTTAGGAGATTTACGAGTAGCAGACGTTGTCTCTGAGTAGCCGCTACTGGCCGAGCCGTGCACGAACGCTCCGAGAGGGCGCCACACGCCGCGCATCGCAGCGGCTGAATAACCGATAGAGCATATAAGCAGACGCACGACGATTTCAATTAATTGAACTTCACGCTTCAGCAGCTGCCGGGTGGTGAATTAACAGACCCCCAGGTCCCACTGCAAGGAACGAAGCCAAGGAAAGGAAGGAGCCAGCCGAAGGGAGCACCGCGAGGCCCCAGGTATGACTGACTCAGGACTCCATATTGCCTGATGTTCGAACCTCCTCTACATGGTCTGAAAGGTGGACTTCTTGCCTCTTTCATAGACTCGTAGAAGACGGTACACCATGCAAATGGTCCCCTACGTCGCGATTTCCGTTTTGAACCGGACCGCGTAACCGTCGGTTATTAAGAACCGGGTTGTTTTGCACGCGATAAATGCATCGTTTCATTTTGCTTCGTGTAAATATTTTTGGTAATCGTAGGATGTAATTAATCTGTATTTTGTATTTTTGTAAATTACTTGTACCTAGTTTTTCACTTGTCTTTCACTTCAATTAAATTTATTGTCACTCGGTAAATGGGTTTTATTGAGTAAATGGCAATTATACCCGTCAACCCCGCCCTTCTCCACTGTAGCTAAGCCGGATAGCAAAAACCCTTTTATAGTACTGACGCACGCACCACGTCACTTCCTAGTGCTTGAGTAACTCATTTTCTCCTGGTCTTTTGGGGTTAGAATAGTAAAGATCACGGTGGCGCCCTTGTTGGTTTAATTTGTTTGGGAAGTGATGTACAAAGCGAGCTGAAGCCATTATATAAATATGGCGCCCAACGTGGGGCTAGACGCGGTTTCGTTTACGTCAAAATTTCTTGTGAAAGACAGAAAGTGCAGGTTATAAGTGAATTTACGAAGTACTAGATACTTTTATTGTATTAAATTGAGATAAATAATTTTGTCAAAATGGCGGATAATGGAGATAGCGATAATGAGCCTCCGGAAGGAAGTCCGGGTATGTTAGAAAACTGGATTAATGGGTTTAGGAAAACCGAATTGCAAGAAAAATTACGTAGTTTCCACCTGAATGACCAGGGATTGAAGGAAGATCTCCGCAAAAGGTTGCTGGACTTTCTTCGGAACGGAAATCCAGAGGTGTTAACCCCTAGGAGGATCGCCTCCAGGGAGTCGAATCGAACGATGAGCGACCAGACGTTTATTTTGGAAAAAGTACGTAGCTGGAGCATCCGTTTCGACGGACAAGGAGATGCCGCCACGTTTATGGAACGATTACGCGAATTACAAGTTAGTTATGAAATTACCGACACACAAATGTACCGAGCAATGCCCGAATTGTTGACGAAGCAAGCTTTACTGTGGTATCGGAATAACAGTCGAGATTGGGAAGACTGGGACGATTTTGAGAAAGGTTTTACGGAGTACTATTTTCCGACTAATTACCGTGATAAATTAATGGATCAAATAATGCGGCGAAAACAGCACGCGCAAGAGAAAGGACGCGATTTTATAACCGAAATGCAAACCATGATCCGGAGGCATGAGAATATTAGCCGGAGGTTAGAAGTCCGGTTGATTTATCAAGGATTACGAGCCGAGTACAGACAGTACATAAAACCCAGCGAAGCTACGACGATGGGAGATTTGGTACAGGCCATCGATGCCTATGAAGCGTTGAAGGTAGAATTAACGAGGGAGAATCGAGTGGATACGACTCGAAATCAGGATGCTGCGACTCCAGCACGGCGAGGTCCTCCAATTTGCTTCAATTGCCGTCAACCAGGTCATATTCGTCCGGCTTGTCCCTTATTGCAGCAGCAGGGAAACTCTCAGAGGGTAGTCGCCGCCCAGGAGGGCAGGGGCGCCGCCCAGGAATAAATACCGGCTCTCCACCAGGTGCAGTTACCACCGAAGATAACTCTGTTTCGGAAAACACCAACCGAATAGACCATCGCCCGTTTACGATAATCACTATCGAGAAAAGAAATTTCCGGACTTTGTTTGATACCGGGGCCAACTTGTCATATATAGGGGAAGATGTAGCAAATTGGTTGCAAGAGCAACGTTGTGGTGTACGAGAAGAGGTACACAAGGAGGTTCGTGTCGCAAATGGAGTTTGGACGACGATCCGAGAGGGCTACACTTTCCAGTATGAATTGGACCGGCAACTTTACGAAGGGACGTTTTTCCTCGTACCGGGGAGAAAAACTGGAATTCTGTTTGGAATGGATTTAATTATGCGTCACGCGGACGTCATGATAAAAATCGTTCAGGAGAAAAGCCAGAAGGAAATAGTAAACGAGATAGACGACGAGGAAACAGAGTATCAACGGTTGGAACACTTTATAAACACCGAAGTAGTACCCTTGAGCCAGCTCTCGGGCAAGACTCACCTGGTACAGCATCAAATCACGCTGAAAGAAAATGTCGTGCCGGTAAAACAGAGGTACAGACCGCAGAATCCCAAGAGGCAGGAAATCATCGATAAAGAGGTTGACAGGATGCTAGAGGAAGGCATAATCGAACCGTCCCAGAGTAGCTGGAGTTCACCAGTGGTACTAGCCCGGAAAGGCGATGGCGGCCATCGATTCTGCATTGATTTCAGAAAAGTCAACGAGTTAACGGTGAAGGACGCTTATCCTTTACCCTATATTTCCGCCATTTTGGATCGTCTGCGCCAGTCCAAGTATTTTACGACCCTAGATCTTCGTCAGAGTTATTGGCAGGTGCCATTGACAGAAGATAGTAAGGCCGTTACTGCATTTACCGTCCCAGGAAGGGGACTTTTTCATTTTAACGTCATGCCATTCGGGCTTCATTCCGCTCCCGCCACGTTTCAAAGGTTGCTGGACCGACTTCTCGGCCCGGACTCGCAGGACATTGCTTTCGCTTACATCGACGATATTGTGATAATGGGAAAAACCATGGAGGAACACTTGCAGAACATCCGCACGGTGCTGAAAAAGCTAGAGGAAGCCAATCTGCAGATTAATATCCGGAAATGCGAGTTTGCCAAGAAGCAAGTCAAATACCTCGGGCACATGGTCACCGAAGAAGGAATTACCACCGATCCGGAGAAAGTCGAGGCCATTAAAGCAATAAAAGCGCCTACCACGCCGAAACAGTTGCGACGATTTCTGGGAATTTTGTCGTGGTACAGACGGTTTCTTCCGCACTGTTCGGGGATTACAGCTCCCTTGAACCTCCTGTTGAGTAAGGGTAAGAAGTGGAAATGGGGAAGCGAGCAGCAGACGGCTTTCGAGAAAGCCAAGGAATTATTGACAGAAGCTCCGGTATTAGTTTGCCCGGATTTTTCTCGGCCGTTCGTACTCCAGACGGATGCAAGTGCGACCGGATTAGGAGTAGCGTTAACGCAAGAGAAAGATGGAACGGATCATGTCATAGCCTACGCCAGCCGTTCCCTGAATAAAGCCGAACGTAACTACAGCGTGACAGAGAAAGAATGCCTCGCCATCGTGTGGGGAATACAAAAGATGAGGGTGTATTTGGAAGGTTACCATTTCGAAGTACTGACGGACCATAAGTCATTGAAATGGCTAAGAAATTTGAAGGATCCCACGGGAAGGTTAGCCCGTTGGGCGTTGGCCCTTCAAGAGTATGACTTTGACGTGGTATACCGGAAAGGAAGCGACCATTTTCTGGCGGACACACTATCGAGAAATCCCCCAGAAGGCGTCGAGGTAGTGGAAGAGGAAAATCGGCCAGCCGACCCCTGGTACGATGGACTGATGGAGAAAATCCGGCAGGACGCAGGGAAATACCCTGAATTCCTATGCGAGAATAACCGCCTGTACAAACATCATTGGCTGCAACGAACCTTCGGGGCGGAGGAGAATGAGACTCCGTGGAAGTTGTGTGTTAGGGAGGATGAAAAGGCAAGAATCCTCCAGGAGAACCACGACCAACCACAGGCCGGCCACCTAGGGATTGCAAAAACCGCCCAGAAAATAAGTCGACGATATTATTGGCCCACAATGTTTACTGACATCAAGCAATACGTGCGGAAATGCACTCAATGCCTTCGATACAAGGTAGGCCCAGGGAAAATTGCCGGGCAGATGACCGAGATAGCGATCAAGGAACCGTGGCACACCGTCACCATAGATCTGATCGGTCCTTTACCACGCTCCACCAAGGGGAATCGGTATGCCCTGGTGATGCAAGACCGTTTCACCAAGTGGGTGGAATGTGTCCCGCTGAAGAAGGCTACGGCAGCAGAGGTCTGCGAGATCCTGCAGGAAAAGTTGTTTTCACATTTCGGAACGCCGAAGGCCCTAATCAGCGATCAGGGGAGTCAATTTTCCAGTCACCGATTCCGGAATTTCCTGGACGCCCATCAAATATATCACGCGATGATAGCACCGTATAGCCCACAATGCAACCCAACGGAGAGGACAAATCGAGTCGTGAAGACAATGATCTCCCAGTATTGTGAGGACAACCAGAAAGAGTGGGATCAGGAGATTGCCCTGTTAACCTTCGCGTATAACACGGCCAAACATGAATCAACGGGTTTTAGTCCCGCGTTTTTGAACTACGGCAGAGAGTTGAGAGCTCCTGCGGAATTAAGAAGAGAAGTACAACCTCTGGAGGAGGTGATGCCGGAAACGGCGGTAGAACTTGATGAAAGGCTAGTCACACTAGACGCGACGAACGAGTGCGTTGAAGCTGCGAGGGACAACCTCAGGAAGTCCCATGAAAAGCAGGCCAAATATTTCAACAGGAAGCATTCCGATCGGACGTATGAAGTCGGCGATCAAGTTTGAAGAAGGGAACATCCCCTCTCGATAGGGGCTGCGAGTTTTGCAGCCAAATTAGCCCCGAAATTCTCCGGGCCTTATAGTATCTCCCAACGAATTACCAAAAATATTTATGAGTTGGAAACGTTAACCGGGGAATATTTGGGGAGGGTTCATGTGAAAGATATTAAACCTTTGTAGAATCCGTTGAGAGTTCGCTAATTGTTCGTTCCTCCTTGTACTAACCCACCTTGAAAACATGTTAATAGAATGGCACAGCGGTACGTGCAGATGGTTATGGACGGGGAGATCCTGGAACTGACAGGGTCAGACTTCTCCGACTCCGAGGAGGAGAATGTCAGCCCCAGGCCTGATCCGGTCTACAACCCGACGGTGAGGAAGAGGACGGCCCCAATGCCCCTCAGGATCCCAGCTAAAAGACCGACAGCGCGAGTCCCCTCCAGGATCATAGCGAGAAACACCGAGCTACCCATCCCCGGACCAGCACCGCGAGACCCTCTGAGGCCGATGAACTTCCCACACCGCTCGGCGGGTAAGGAGCCTTCCAGGGTTCGGTTTTTGGCCAAACCGCCGGTCCCGAAGGTTGTGGAGAAGGAAAGAAGACCTCAGCAGGACGCGCCGACCACCGAGCATTTTTACCTGCCCCGGCACGCATTCAAGGTCCCCTTCATCCCCAGAGGAACCGACCCAGCGACGCTGCAACACCTGAGACCACCGGGGACGAACCTGAACGCACGGTTCTCCGTGAAGGTAGTCCACGAGGACGGGAGACCACGGTGGGTGAAGATTCCAGCAGCCAACAGGGGACAGGGGGGGAGTGACGAGTGAGGGAGTATGGCACCGTAAAGGACGGTTTAGTGTATAGTTCGTAGATAAGTAGTAATTTAAGTAAGACACTTTGAGAAAGGGGGGGGGATATGTGACGGTTTTCTAATTATTTTTATCGGTTAATGGGGAAATGAGATTTCCCAAAATAATTTGCTCGTCACCTGTGTTCACACACTCCTTTCAAGTGAAATCCGGCTGTAAAGAAACACTGCAGCAACCCCTAAAGACACTTTGTGTAGTGCTCCTAGTGAGAAAAGACACTTCTGGACGATATCTTCGCCAGTGTTTCTTCGGTTCATGACCTCTCGACAGGTTACAAATTCTCTCCGACAACTCGAACTGCTTTCCGCAGAAGAGGGAAATCATCTTAGTACAGGCTTCCAAAAAGGATGCACTCGCCTCGAACACGCCTCAGGAAGGTCCCACGCTAACACCAAGGGGGCCCAGACGGAATCCTCGCCTCAAAGGGGGCACCTACTGATAACGAACCGTCTGAGATAATTATAGCCGAAATAGGACGTACCTGATGTCGTGAAGGATCAGGCACACCAAAGGAAGTCGAATTCAGGATGAATACCCCTCCAAAGGGGCGAAAAAACCGCGAGAAAGACACGTGTGAGGTTAGGAGATTTACGAGTAGCAGACGTTGTCTCTGAGTAGCCGCTACTGGCCGAGCCGTGCACGAACGCTCCGAGAGGGCGCCACACGCCGCGCATCGCAGCGGCTGAATAACCGATAGAGCATATAAGCAGACGCACGACGATTTCAATTAATTGAACTTCACGCTTCAGCAGCTGCCGGGTGGTGAATTAACAGACCCCCAGGTCCCACTGCAAGGAACGAAGCCAAGGAAAGGAAGGAGCCAGCCGAAGGGAGCACCGCGAGGCCCCAGGTCACAGTATATCGATGATGTTGGTGTTCCCTTCAGTAGGGACAGCTCGGTTGTCAACGCAAACTGTTTTCGTTGACCTTGAGGCTCCATGGGTGTTCGTTGGCTATTGTACCCCTAGATGGCGCTCGCTCATGTCTTCACTAATTGTTACAACAATGTGCGTTACTGTCGCTTCTTCTCATTCTCAATAATCTCAATCTTTGAAAGTCACCGACACCGTAATAAGTCCGAATGGCTGTGCTGAAAAAAGCCCGCAATGTTATAAGTGCAGTGTCTCCAGTTCCAGTACGAGGATGTAAAACTAGGTACCTACGTCTTTGACGAGGTATGTCTTTCAGAAGAGGTGAGTTAAGGACATGATTATGGATTTCTCTAATAAATTAATAAATTTAGTTTTAGAATGCAAGCAAAGGGTAAAATTGTCCGCATACGAATACCTCCTAAATGTTACACCTCTATCGGCTCTGAATACATCCAGGTATAAAGCATGCCACCTACCTACATTTTGCGAAAAAAATGTTTAAGTCATGGGGTAAGGACGGCAAGGCTCCTTTTTTGATTTTTTTATGTCATTAAATTGTTCAGGTACTGGAAAGTGCAAAGCGGTTGGTGGACAATAGTCTTCCCACACTAAATCTCCCACCACATGAAAAACTTCCCGCAATTTGCAGTTCCACCATCTGGAGAACTGATTGTTGTCGACCCTCAATTGGAGAATCCTTTGGAGCATGGTGCAGCATGCTTCTCACATTGTATGGTTTATTTGTAATTGTTAGCCTCATCACTTTGAGAATGTTTCAATATATCTCAAAGAAGTATTTTGTTAATAAAACGTTGGTAAAAAAACCTGGAATTGTTATAAGGGTAACAAGTACCGTTTATAAAATGCTATTTTGTTACGTTTTCGCCTTTATAACTTAACGATTATGGCGGTTAAAAAGAAAGAGACGTTGCGCGCTAATTTTCAAATCGACCAGCGCCAGCTATCGGAGAGTAGCTGTACGAACACCCATGGCAGCCATGACAGTTTTAGAATATTTCCACGAGATCAAAGGCGCCGACACGAGCTGTCCCTACTGAAGGGAACACCAACATCATCGATATACTGTGCCCAGGTATGACTGACTCAGGACTCCATATTGCCTGATGTTCGAACCTCCTCTACATGGTCTGAAAGGTGGACTTCTTGCCTCTTTCATAGACTCGTAGAAGACGGTACACCATGCAAATGGTCCCCTACGTCGCGATTTCCGTTTTGAACCGGACCGCGTAACCGTCGGTTATTAAGAACCGGGTTGTTTTGCACGCGATAAATGCATCGTTTCATTTTGCTTCGTGTAAATATTTTTGGTAATCGTAGGATGTAATTAATCTGTATTTTGTATTTTTGTAAATTACTTGTACCTAGTTTTTCACTTGTCTTTCACTTCAATTAAATTTATTGTCACTCGGTAAATGGGTTTTATTGAGTAAATGGCAATTATACCCGTCAACCCCGCCCTTCTCCACTGTAGCTAAGCCGGATAGCAAAAACCCTTTTATAGTACTGACGCACGCACCACGTCACTTCCTAGTGCTTGAGTAACTCATTTTCTCCTGGTCTTTTGGGGTTAGAATAGTAAAGATCACGGTGGCGCCCTTGTTGGTTTAATTTGTTTGGGAAGTGATGTACAAAGCGAGCTGAAGCCATTATAGTGCATACAAAATCACAGAAAAACATTTTTTCATAGTTTATTAATGAATCTATCGTAAACAAATCCTATTTTTGAGTCTACCGTTGTAACTTCCCTAACGCGCTGAGACCGAAGCGCGCACAACGGGATAGGAAAAAAAATGCAGACTACTCATTTATTAAATGTCCATCTTTAAATTTTTACAGCAAATAAAAGATATTCCAGGCATGATCTGGGAATTTTTTCAAATTTTTAAAATCATGCCCACAAAGTTTCTCTTGACCTTGAAAAGTTTACGAGCAGTTTCCAAGCCGTATAATGATTTTCACAAAGCTCATAATACCGTGTCCATAAACGACAATGGCGTCGGAGTTATTCAAAAAAAAATTATGCAAATAGGACAATTATTTCAGGAGTTATGCAAGCGTTATTGAAAGCGCGCACGAAGAATGTGTAAAAATTAAAGTGGCCGTATTTTAACAAATAGTATTAATTTCAACAAAATCCCTGCAATTCGTATTTTTTTCTGATTGATTTGACGTGGAATGAGCCCAATGCAAAAAGGACCCCGCACTTTTCTTATGGAAATTGGGTTTGGGTCAGATTTTTTTCAAAAAAATATATGTTGTAGAGCACGACTCCCTGAGTAATTGTCACCGTTGCGCCAACTTTGTGGACCTCACCGTTTCTCACATATGGAGGGTTGAAGATGAGAGGGTGGTAAGGCACAGAGTTAAAACGAATGTGAAATCCGCTGTTTTCGCCATGGTCAACGCTGCATATTGTCAGAACAATAAGCAGGACATCTTTTGAAAGTCATTGAAGATCGTCATTCTTGTTATTTCTTGAGTATATTCAAAGCTATTTTAACACCTTCTGGGCTGTCGTTAATTTGGGTCAGATTTCTTTTATTTTTTATTATATGACACCTCAATGCATGTAGTCTCTCGATGATTTTTCAAAAGTTACTTCGCCCTTACCTCTTCGAAGGAGTAGGGTGCAAATTCTACATTTGTTGTGCCTGGAGAAAATCTTCAACTAAGCAAAGTTTCACCGTTTTCAAACACTTCTATGCTTGAACATGGTTTAATAAGAAGTAATATATTATGATAGCAATTTCAAAAATATTTCCTTCCTTAATTTCAATACGCGTACCACTAAAAAAGTCCCACACTTTGTATGTAGGTCATACCTTCACTCTACGCCTTAATTACCTGAAGAGGTAAGGACGACAAAACTTTTGAAAAATTCTCCAGAAACTAGATGTATACAGGCATGATATATTAAAAAATAAAAGAAATCTGACCCAAATTAACTACAGCCCAGAAGGTGTTAAAATAGCGTTGAATATACTGAAGAAATACCAACAATGGCCATCTTCAATGAGTTTTAAATGATGCCCCGCTTAATGTTACAACAATATGTAACGTTGACCATGGCCAACACAGCGGCCTTCACATTCGTTTTAACTTTATGCATTACCACCCTCTCATTTTCAAACCTCTATATCTAAGAAACGGTGAGGTCCACAAAGTTGGCGCAATGGTAACAATTACTCAGGGAGTCGTGCTCTACAACATACCTATATTTTTTTGAAAAAAATCTGACCCAAACCCAATTTCCATAAGAAAAGTGCGGGGTCCTTTTAATTGGAAGAAAATGTTTGTGTAGCTACGTAAAATTTTCGACTCATTTTATAATTATCTGGATAAAATTTTTATGCGTGCAGCGCGCTCGATCCCGTGTTTGCGCACTGTTTGCTGTTTGTGAAACACTTCATTTGGACAAAACTTTTTTTTGTGGGGCAAAACAAATATATGCGAGTACGCCACTCCGTCCTTTGTTTTGAGGAGGACATGACTCACTCATGTGGAGTGGAGATATGGATACCACGAAGCTAAATAAAAATTGTTTGTCTCCTGAAAATTAGGTAATAAAACAAAATTATTTCACAAAAAATTTTATGCATTGACATAACATGGAGTTGAAAATTTGAAGTGCACAAATATTTTCTTCAAATTATAGTAGTTTATAACCCAAAGCGTGAAAGTGATGTTTTACGCGGCGAAGGAAAATATGGACAGTCGAGGCGTAGGTGAGACTGGCCATTTCCTGAGACGCGTAAAACCACTTTTTCGCTGTGGTTTATACAACATTTTTCTTCCTACACCAGTTAAAAATAAATAATTAATTAATTTTGAAATTTGAGAACCCAAGCGACAGATCAAGAAAATCTAGACGTCAAGTCCTACAATTTAAATTTGGCAAAATCGCGCGTGCTGTGTTCCGTCATACGCCAATCGCCGTCGCCATATTGTCCATTTTACACGCCTAGCCGTTAGTATAATTTTTACACGACTAGCCGTGAGAAGCGGTCCTTTCACAGCCCTCCTGAATCCCGAAAATCTCATTTTCAGTTAGTGTAGGAAGAAAAAATTTTTACATTACCTACCAAAAGTTTCGTCACACATTTTTTTTGCTACAACCCGTGAACCCGAAAATAGTTCATCACCTCAAATGATATGAAAAATTCATTTCAAATAAAAAATTTTATGCCTAAATTATGAGGCGCCATTTGTTCCTTAATTAATAATTGTCTATTTATATATATTGTGAAAATATAAGGAGCGCGCAAAATATAAATATACGTTCTTTTAATATATTTATTGATTTTCCATTTATATGTTTTTGGAAGTTAATATTTATATAATGTTTCTGGAATATATTTTATTTCCCTCGGAATTTATATTTAAAGGTTCAGACTTTCGTACTATATTTATAATGCACATTTCCGATATAAATATTTTACTTTTTTACTTTTTTTTTTTTTTTACGCCGTTTTACTTTTTAATGTAACAGCACGCTGTGGTAGCCAAAGAAATGAGATAATTAAAATTCAAGTACTGATAATTAAAATTCAAATACTGTTAAGAGAAAATAAACCTATTTTTATTATCTGAAATGCAATTTCTATTATCACTCCCAGAATTTCTCTTAACACTAATTCAATTTCTGTTAACAGTAATACAATTTCTCTTAAGAATAATTTATTTTTACTTAACAGTAATTCGGAGAGATAATGAAAATACGTTATTGGACTGTCTTACTTCTCTCTCGGACCAATTGAAATTACATCTTCTGTTGCACTCGAGCATGCGTGGTCGTGATAATAGAAATAGAATTTCACTTAACAGTAATTCGGAGAGATAATGAAAATACGCCATTGGCCCATTGGGTTGTCATCTTTCTCTTTCGTACCACTTGAAAATACATTATCTGTCGCACTCGCAGTTCATACATGCGCGGTCGTGATAATAGAAATTGAATTTCACTTAACAGTAATTCGGAGAGATAATGAAAATACGCCATTGGCCCATTGGGTTGTCATCTTTCTCTTTCGTACCACTTGAAAATACATTATCTGTCGCACTCGCAGTTCATACATGCGCGGTCGTGATAATAGAAATTGAATTTCACTTAACACTAATTCGGAGAGATAATGAAAATACCCCATTGGCCCATTGGGTTGTCATCTTTCTCTCTCGTACCACTTAAAAACACGATATCTATCTCGTACGGAACGCCGTTTTACTTTTTAATGCAACAGCACGCTGTGGTAGCCAAAGAAATGTACGGAACGCCGTTTTACTTTTTAATGCAACAGCACGCTGTGGTAGCCAAAGAAATGCAATCCCAGGCATCGTGTTAATAGAAATTCAATTTCACTTAACAGAAATTCATTTACTGTTAACAATAATTCATTTTCACTTAAGAGAAATTCATTTACTGTTAACATTAATTCATTTTCTCTTAAGAGAAATTCAATTTAACTTAACAGAAATAGAATTTTTATTATCTCGCTTTAGAGAAAATTGAAATACAATTTCACTTAACAAAAATTCGTGCAGTGATAATCGAAATAAATTTGGTGATTTACACTGATCTTACGAGCCGTTTTAATTTTTATTGTATATATTTAAAATGTTTGAATTTTTTTGAAATGCATAGGGTATGGGTTGCATTAAAAAGTAAAACGGCTCCTAAAACTACGGTTTTATTTCAATTTATCTCTAAATGAATTTTTGTTAAGTGAAATTGTTTTTCTATTTTCTCTAAGCCGTGATAATTGAAATAGAATTTCTCTTAAGTGAAAATGAATTAATGTTAACAGTAAATGAATTTCTGTTAAGTGAAATTCAATTTCCATTATCACGACTGCGCTTGCGCGAATGAGACAGAAGATATAATTTCAACTGGTGCGAGAGAGAAGGAAGACGTATTTCCATTATCTCTCTGAATTACTGTTAACAGAAATTGAATTAGTGTTAAGAGAAATTCTGGGAGTGATAATAGAAATTGTATTTCAGATAATAAGAATAGACTTATTTTCTCTTAACAGTATTTGAATTTGAATTATCTTATTTCTTTGGCTATCACAGCGTGTATGTTCCATTAAAAAGTAAAACGGCATTCCATACTTTCCGTTCTAATTATATTGAAACAGAAGACGTTGGAAAAGGGATGGAGATAAACGAAACCACAGGTATCATCGACCAACGACCAACCCACCGACCAACGCAAAGACTAACTTCAGAGTTGTTGAGGTCGCAACCGCGTGGTGCACACGTGTGATCATGATACTTAAGACCATACGGTCTTAGTATCATGCTCTGAAGTTAGTCTTTGCGATCGTCGGTGGGTTGGTCGTTGACCGATGATTGGTTTCGTTTATCTCCATCCCTTTTCCATCGTCTTCTGTTTCAATATAATTAGAACGAAAAATAAAATATTTACATCGGAAATGTGCATTATAAATATAGTATGAAAGTCTGAACCTTTAAATATAAATTCCGAGGGAAATAAAATATATTCCAGAAACATTATACCTATAAATATTAATTTCCAAAAATATATAAATGGAAAATCAATAAATATATTAAAAGAACGTATATTTATATTTTGCGCGCTCCTTATATTTTCACAATATATATAAATAGACAATTATTAATTAAGGAACAAATGGCGCCTCATACTAATTTGTCAACTTGAAAATTGTACGCACACAAATAATTTCTTCGAATTAGAATTTCTTACTCAAATAGTTTTGTATCAATATTTTATATGAAACACAAAAATAGTCTGAGCCAATCAGATAGCTCGTTGCCTAGCGAATAACCTCGGTATTAAATTTAATACAGGGATTATTTTTTATGCAAGCAGCCCTAGTGTTTCGGGAGTTTTAAAATTCTTTATTTAAGACAGAACGTCATCCAAGTGTCACCAATCAATCGATAGGAAAGAAGGAAGGAGAAAAAGTGTCACCAACCGCGTACTTGTCTTTTTGGAACGCTCGAGATTAGCCGATTCCATTCGACCTCAAATTATTGACGTCATGACTTGCGGAGCCTATTAAAAACAAGACTAAACCAAGTTTTGAGGTTGCCACAGCTTTTTGAAAAAAATGTTAAACCAACCCAACCAACCATTTTATTGTAGTCGTTAAAGGGTTTGGGAGTTTCCAAAGGTTCATTCTGATCAATTCTAGTCGATTTCTCATGTTCTACTGGATGATGACGGTGCCACGGGTCTGCAAATGGTCTTTTTATGGAGCCGGACAGGGTCGACTGGATACTTAGTAGTCGTTTTCAATTACAAGTCAAATTATATTGCGTAGAAAGCTCAGATATGGGTAATAAAAACCCGCAAGTGACGTAAAAACCGTTGATTAGATACCCCAAAAGGGCGGTGTTTTTACATGACATTAATTTTAGGAAGAAAGGTGATCCTGGCATAGGAGGAGGAGCACGTTCTTTCATTGGCTTATATAAAGATTGCGTGTAATCCGCTTTTTATGGATCATAAAGAGTGTTCAATTATTGCTCATAAGACTCATCCTTGGGGTGAAATAAACTCTATCAAATGTGTATTTGCGGCAGTTATGGTTAAATACGAGTTATTACACTTCAAATCTAGAAAACAGGGGCCTACTGCGATTCAAAAGATAGGGTGTCCCTGGAGAAGTTTCTCTATTCTGCGCCCCTGGGTAAATTATCCCTGTCCAGGCATTAAATCTGCCATCTTTTTTCTGGCTGAAACCCCACTATGCGGAAAGTTCAGCCATCCTGGGAGAAACTTGCTTTATTTATTTTTAATTTCTCAGCGAAACTTGCATTTCAGGAGTCGAGAAGCACGTGAAAGAAAAAGACAGCACCTTTAAAACGTTTGGCTGTGAATTAAAGAAAACGAATGTTGGTCAAACTGTCGTAATTTCAGGTCCGGATATAAATACTTCCTGAACTTTCGTTATGTATGAAGTTTGTTGGCAGGAGGGTGAACTAATCTCTTTTAGATTAACTTCTCTTTCACATCACTCGACTTAATTTTTCCCATTTTACTTTTTTTACATGTAATTAATTCCTTTTTGCCTTATAAATGACCATCGATAAATCTTTCCGTATGGCTTTTACCGGTTGTATTCCACCAATTACCTCCCTTGTGTATTACAATTTAACACTGAGTAAATTGAACGTAAAAAACTAATTTAATCGTAGTCGACCCATTTGGGACAGGGGTTGTAAATGATCCTATGAATTATTCAAAAACCACCAACAGTATTAATGTATTACACGTTCAGTGTACTTATGCAAGTGAGTACCTCTGAAACATCGGCATTTATACATTACTCATTAGTCATTAAGATGAAATGATGCTGTAGGTACACTGGTCCGCAAAAGTTTTAAGTGGACAGGTATGTAAATGTTTCCGCGCGCCCACCTCTAAATTTATCGATTGTTATTCTCACCGACCGCTTCATGCTTAACGGACAACACGAATTGACCGGCGCAGTCGTTATTCGTCATTCGTTACTCCCATCATGGGTCTCGCAGATATATCAGATTAGGTGTTACCCAATAAACATTAATTTTAACAAATTGATCAAAATTCGATCTTTGCCAATTTCTTTTCCTGGAAAAATGGAGAAAAGCTTTTATTTGAATTAAATCTATCACATTTAACAACACTTACCTTTTAAGGTTAATATCCTGCCACATTTAGGTACTGCCATTTTTTGCCAATCGACAAGTTTTAAATGAGAATGAGAATTTTCATTATTTTGCGGTGAAATGGCAGGAACTGTGAATAGATATTTAGAACCAGAATTTAATGAACTTTCTAATGATAACATAAAAAATGAGGCCTTGTATTTAAAATTTTAAAGTTAATATGCCTTCAAAAATTTTTCAGCTTTTCGGCGTGTACCTAATACAATCTCCATGTACAAAATTTCCGTTAAATCGCTCTAGAGGTTTGAGCTCTAGCGTGTTTTTAAAGTGCGTTAAAAATCCCTAATTTTAAATTTTTTTGCAAAAAGGGCACTAGTAGTGAATACATTTTTGGAAGCAGAATTTTTGAGGCATCTCTAAAGGACATGTCAAAAATAGGGGTTTGTATTTAAAATTTTTAAGTTGTTGTGCCAAAATGGCACTTCCTGTTGCACGATTGCAGTTTAGTCAATAATGAAATAAAAGAGTCTATAGTCCAGGCGGTGGGTAATTTTGTTGGAAAAATTCAAGCAAGAACTTTTGTTGAAATGGTTAGACTCCAGGGCCACGAAAAACACACTAAAAACTCGCCCTCCACCCCAGCCTGGAACTCCCCTAAAATTTGCAAATTACGCGCAAGGCGCAAGTTCTTGCCCCATAAATCCTTTTCCTTCATCGTACTAACAATATACTCGTATACAATATTGAAAGCTAATAAATTCTCTACAAGAAAGTTTCTATGCACTTTTCACCTGAGAGCAACGGTTTGGCCGCAGGAGTCGCTCAAAATTGAGCGAGATTACCAAAACAGTGCCAGGTGAAAAGTGCATAGAAACTTTCTTGTAGAGAATTTATTATTCTTCAATATTGTATACGTGTATATTTTTTGTACGATGAAGGAAAAGGAGTTATGGGGCAAAAACGCGCCTTGCGCGTAATTTGCAGATTTTAGGGGGGTTCCAGGCTGGGGCGGAGGGCGAGTTTTTAATATATTTTTCGTGGCCCTGAAATCTCTGACCATTCCAACAAAAAAAGTTCTTGGTTGAATTTGAACCATTTCTCTATCGATTTTTCGACACACCGCCTAGTGATCTTCGCGGAATAAAAATCCAAATTTCCCTCATGACTACGTATGCTTTGCAATTTAATTCTGGCACTTTTCAACAAGAATTACAATAAATCTTCCCCTAAATGCCTCCTTCACGTCGTTACATATTCAGATTAATCGCACAAGAAACTTGTAACCATGACTCACTCTAATGAATTGCTTATTAGCTTAAAACCGGCAACCCCCCAGACATAACAGTGACTAATAGATTATTTATTAACAGGGAGCCTTCGTGAGTCAGAATATGTCATCAGGTGTGATCATCAGCACCCACAGCTTAGTTCTACAAAAGGTGACCAGGTGGCAAAGCGGAGCATACACTTGCTTGGCAGCCAACCCTCGCGGCGAAACTGTCAGCAAGCCCGTCATTCTTCGAGTTAGATGTAAGTACTAAAGATTTATTACTTTGTGCTTTCAACGATTTGTTCTTGGGGTAAATTTTAGGCACAAAACGTTTTTCAAAAAATATGTCGAGATAGTCTAAAATAGCTACAATTTTCTAGCCAGCCTTGTGCCCTTGTGAAATGCACTACCACTTGCCATTGCTACATAGACGATAAGAATTGCTGAAAAGTTTGCTAAAACTGGAAGTTGAATACACCGAGAGGGTTCAAAATTTAAAAACTAACAAGTGCCATAATTCTGTATTTTCCGGTCACCACGTTTTTAAATACAAACTTCCATTTGAAAGCATACCGGGTGGCCCATTCAAGACGATCCAGTCGTAATAACTTTTGAACGGAATAAGATATCGACTTGCGGTTTTCGACAGATTCCTTGACATTGAGGGGGACATGTTTCACCATAGCTTTGACCTCGTTCAGTTTGCGCATTTCACCCCCAAGCCAATCAACGTCAAAATCTTAAATGGCAACAATCTTCGAGTCATGCATCAAATGAAAATTCTTGAAAAATGCTATTCATTGTTCTAAGTAGTTTGAGAATTTAGCGAACCGTTAGCGAACTATAAATTAGAAATCCGTAGAAAATTTTGAAAAATTCCATGAAAAATTTGTTGATATCTTGACTAAAAATGTGTCTAGCGTCTTTAATCCTTATTAGCTTTGTTTGGATAGGTCACTATTGGTCCTCTCGTTGGTCTGTGTGAGATAGCCAAAATTAAAGTAAAAAAAAAGCTAATAACCATTAAAATTCGCTAGACATCTAATTAGTCACATTTTTAGTTCACATATCAACTAATTTTTCATCGAGTTTTTCAATACTTTCCACGGATTTTTAATTTACATAAAATTTGAATACATTGCATTTTTGTTTCTAACATGAAAACGGTTGGCTACATTCTCAAACTACTAGAACAGTGAATAGCATTTTCCAAGGGTTTTCATTTGATATACGACACGTGGTATGTTGACATTTAAGATTTTGACGTTGATTGGGGTGAGGCTGAAATGTACAAACTGAACAAGGTCAAGGCTATGGCGAAACATGTCCCCCTCAATGCCAAGGAATCTGTCGAAAACCGCAAGTCGATATCTTATTCCATTCAAAAGTTATTACGACTGGATTGTCTTGAATGAGCCACCCGGTATACATATTATTTACAGAGCGCGGATTTCTATCTATTATGCTATTTGGTAGTATTAATAGCAGATCAAAAATAAGCTTTAGGGAGCCCGAATTATAACATTAGCATTAATTGAGCCAATTTTTTTTGTGCTTGTTTTGCTTTTTTCCGAGTTTTGTGTTTATTACATTTTTCTGTGCTTTCTTCATTTTTTTGCGCTTTTTTGTCCCTTTTGTGCTTTTTAAGTTTCTATTACACAATTTTTTAACGTTGTTTGTGAAATTCAGTAACATTTTTCTTAACTAATTCTAAGTACGAAGATGTATCGAAGAAAAGGACAGGATCGTTGATGAAATAAAGATTAAACTATTGCAGTTTATACAGGTATAAATATTGCAGTTTATACAGGTCAGGTCAGGTCAGGTCAGGTATAAACTATTGCAGTTTATACAGGTATAAACTGCAATAGTTTAATCTTCATTTCATCAACGATCCTGTCCTTTTCTTCGATACATCTTCGTACTTAGAATTAATTACTGGAGGACTGATAATGACATAAAACTTAGAAAATTTTTCTTAACTATTTCATTTCTCTAGCACAATAAGAGCATCTGCTTATTCGAACCTCTCGATCTGTGTTGCATGCGGTGTTACTAGGCAACCGTCAATGAGATTGCATCTACCGTAATGATCCCACATACGAAACTGTTTGTATATTCTCTGCAGACCGATGAAAACAAAATTTAAATTGAATTATTCAATATACTTTTGAGGGAGTGGATAATGGAACGATAAAAAAATTGGATACTTCTATTATAGTTGAGTATAAAGAGTGCCATGGGTGAGCGAATATCGAAAACTCTTACAGCATTGAATTCGTAATGAAATTCGCTTTAAAACAAGGTATCACAAGTGGGGATTACTACATAAATTTTTGTGCTATTTTTGAGCTTTTTTTTGCTTTTTTGAGTTACTTTAGAGCTGTTTTGTGCGGTTCTTATGCTATTTGAAGCACTTAAAACAACTTTTTTGTGCTTATAAGTCCGTGCTCTAATTATTTACTCCTCGTCCTACGGACCAATTAACAAATTCCCTACTGTTGAAAGAAAATTGGGAACCTCCACGCGCTTTCAATATTATTGTACAAGTTGAAAAGTATTTTTTGTACGGAACGCCAGTGACCAGTAACCTGTCATCTTTCGGGTTTAGAATGTAGCAAATTGGAAAGTTTCCTATTGGGTCGTTCATCATAAGGGCGATAACGTGTGTGTGCCCCTTAATGTGATCGAAAGACTAATCCGCCTCATGGGAATGTGTCGTTGCCACTCGTTAGAGATGCAAATAACGCGGCCATAGCAATTTCCTGCCTCAACTGCGGTAGGTAATCTGTAATCGCGAACTCAGTCTCAATTGTTCGGTAAGCGATTGTTCCTAACCTCCGTCAGAAAAGCTACTATACGCTGAACTTGATTATACCGCATTTATCTATCTTTCATAGCTCCTTGCTCATAATGTAGGCATTGGGAATAAGATTGGAATAAATGAAGTGAACGGCTTGGAAAGAAATGTTTACCGGAAGATAATTTAAATTTCTGGGATGAAATTAATAAGAGCATCCATTATGCCAGATTGCGAAACAGGGAACTGATCAATTGAGCGAACTTCCAACCCTAATAGCATCGAGTCTGTTTCAGAAAAACAATTCGTAGAGCATTGTCGTGCGGTCTTTACGTCGACTTGGTTCATAAACTGAACCCCAGGGATTCTAAATGCGATCACGTCTTACAGAATCAACTGATGGTGTTAGAAGGAAGTTGCTGCGATCGATCGTATTTTACCTAAAAGGAAATACTCAAGTTTGTTTCGCCACCACACGTGAGGATCCAACAAATTTAACAAACTCTAATTCTACTCTGAACAGAAATTTCTCTCCTCGATCTGCTGCAACGTTAAAATAGATATGATATAATCGATAAATGTCTATTTCCATTTCCATCGTAGGACGGCCTTATTATTAACTCATTTTCTTAATTTGTCAAATACTGCTCCAATTAACTCTGCTCACCGCCAATGCAGGTATTAAAATGGTTCCACCTAGTAAAATTTACTGTCAAAGTGGCAGCTTTATTAAAATGAAGCTCCGGCCCCGACATGTAATAAACATCGATAACAATGTAGCAGAAAATAGTAAATGCGATATAAGAAGTGATGATATTTGGTGGAGAATGAAGGGAAGAAGCGAACATATGAGAGATGAACTATTTGCATATAAAACAATATTAAAGAAGCTCGTAAATATATTCTTTTAAACTCTCAATATCGCGTTTACGGGACAAAGGAAATGCCTCATTGTATCCTTACATGTGTGCCAGTTCGCCTTCGTCCCTTCCAAATTTATAAAAGGCATTTTGTTCACCATTTTAACCTCCCCACTAGACTTCACTTTAAAAAAATGGAGGTTACTGCAATCACTATTTCGTTTGAGTCTCAGGAACCCAAAAAAGTGGTTTTAAAAATGTATCTGTGTGTATGTTCGTTACGTACATACGTACAGTTTGGAAAAGAGCTAATGCCCACCCTGGAAGGTGGGGCCAACCACTACATGCCTGGTCCGCTGCAGCGGCAACTCGAAGCAGAAGGAAATATCGATCGGTTTTTCAGGTAAATAGGAGTTTCCTATTTAATTCGTCGTAGGCAGGCGCACTTTTTTTTTCGAACTTTGCCGCATCAATGTTTTGTTATTAACTTTTCGTTACAATTAACAACACAACGGACGTAGGTACTGAAATAAATGTCAAAATAAATATCATTGTGTAATCAAGTCATTATTATTATTATTTATTATTAAAGAGGGGTTTCTCCTCTGCAACTAATACTTTCTGGTCGTCCAATGAGGTTCTTATAGGAGCTTAGCGAGTCCATTCTCGTCGTATTTTCGAATAAATCGTTATTTTTATGTTTTGTTAGTGGTAATTCTGTAATGGTCCTAGAAACTAGGAATGAATTTTTCGCTAAAATTAGCACATCCATATGATTATACAGTGTGTCTCAGTTTAACTGGAACCACCCAAATATTTCGGTTAATTTTAACCGAATCAATGCGTTCTTTTTTTCTGCATGTTATGCTCCAAAATCTGCACCTGCGTGATTCTTCACTTTTTTTATAGACCGAAATCCCAGCCTACTGCGATTTAATAAAGAGGCCAAAAATGACGAAATCGTATTAGGCTCAGTTGCTCAGGATGGCTCCAAATGACTAAATTCGAAATTTCAGGAAAAAATAAAAATGTTGAATTTCTTGAGGAAGAATCACAAAATAACGAAAAGTTCAATATTTTTGCAACATAATGGGATGCTGTGAAATAAAAAAACAATAGAAATGAATTGATTTGACATTTGCTATCGGCTATGGATGGATAAAACTTAACAATCGCAGAAAAAGTTGAAATTATTAAGATAGTGCGACGAACTAAGAGTGTTGTGTCGAAAACCACGACCTCTGTGAGAGGTGGGGACTACTAGCTTCCATGATGTCAAAGACATCTAAAGAAAACTAGCGGCTGACAAAGTCAGCTCCGCCCCAGGCTTCGACACTACTCCTGTTTAGCAACAGGTGGCTTTCGTTTTGATTGTGGCAGTGAAGAATTTTTAATTTTTCATTGTCACAATCGAATCATTGTATAAGATAGTGTAAAATTTTCGTTTTTCTTAACAATTTCAAGGGACACCCCAACTAATCTGTTGCAATGTGCCACAAACAGCAAACATATGCGCTTCCATTGTTTTTTTGTTTCACATCTCGCGTTATGTTGCAAAAATATTGACGTTTTCGTTATTTTATGATTCTTTCTCAAGAAATTCTACATTTTAATTTTTTCCTGAAACTTCGGATTTAGCCATTTGGAGTGATCCTGAGCAACTTTTCTTTATAAAATTTTTCGATAAAAAAATGCCTAATACGATTTCGTCATTTTTGGCATCTTTATTAAATCGCAGTAGGCTGGGGTTTCGGTTTATAAGAAAAGTTGAGTATTACACAGGTGCCGATTTTGGAGCTCTACATGCAGAAAAAGAGAACGCATTGATTCGGTTAAAATTAACCGAAATATTTATGCGGTTCCAGTTAAAATGAGACACGCTGTATACAATATACCCTCATTAGTCATTATTAACGTTTATTTAATTTGATTTCTTCTATCAATGTCTATGTAGTTACCTTATTGAAGCCAATCATGTATTATTAATAATTTAATTGTATATTGTATACAGGATGGTGAATTTTTCGTTGCCCACCATTGGGAACTATGAAAACATAAGAGATGGAGAGTAGCTTAAATTGGAAAAAAGTTGCGTCTTTTCAAGTTGATTAGGAATCTGTAAAGAATTCTCCATTATTTTGATCCGTTCCTGAGTTATCCCGGAAAAAATGAAAATCGCGATTTTAAAGAAAAATTCGTATCTTTCTACCGATAGGTGGTAATTAAGTGGAACTTGGAACTTTTATATTTTTGACAGCTGTCAACTCAACAGCACTGACACACATTTTCTAGGCCTTCTAAATTTTGAGCAACGACAGTCAACTTTTCTTTTTCTTATGGCCGCCATATTAGGTTTTAACACCATTAATTGCACAAAAAATTAGCTTTTCAAAAATATGTCCAACATGGACTTTTTTGACAGATTTTTTTGAAAATTGCTATGAATAATTTGTAAAATCATCCGAAACTTAGATGAAAAACAATAATTGCAAAAGGCTACACCGATTTTTTCAATCTCATATGAATCTCATAAAATTCGCCTTGGGCATGGTGTAACTCAAACTTTGACAAATTTTTTCAAAGAAGTCCGTATTGATTACATTTTTGAAGAGCTAATTTTTTTCTGAATCTGGTGGTGTTAAAATCCAATATGGCGGCCATAAGAAAAAGAAAAGTTGACTGTCGTTGCTCAAAATCTAAAAGTTCTAAGTTTGATTTGAATACCACTAATCGTTAGAAAGACATAAATTTTTCTTTAAAATCACGATATTCAGTTTTTTCGCGATAACTCAGGAACGAATCAACTTCTTGAAAGATTTATTGTCACCATCAGAAAAGTCTTCAAATTCTGGTTTAAAATAAGACAAAATTTATTCTCATTTAGTACCCTTTGGGTAGAAAAATCGAAATATAATAACACTAAAACCACGTTATAGCCCAATCCCAAACTACTGGATCGATTTGGCTGAAATTTGGTACATGGAGATTAGGTGACCCGCTGAAGAGCTGAAAGGGAGCAATTGGTTCCCGGGAAGTGCCATTTAGGCATATCAACTTTTAAAATTTTAAACAGAACATTTCTGATAATTGAAATGGCAAGTTTGCATTATTCATTAAAAGAATGCACCTCTTCGCATCGTACCAACCGGGATTTCCATAATGCAAAATCAGAGTTTGATGAGCTTCATACGATACGAGTAGTAGATTCCAAAAATGGTGGATGCGCCGGGCGAGACGACGGTATAATGTATCGCATTCATCTACGTACAAAATAATATTTCCTGTTGCTAAATAGAAGCGGAGGTGATGGAGGAAAATATCTAATTGCTCCCCAAATGCACATCAAGAAGTTGTTCAAAATTCCTCTATGAAAAGGCTATTTTGCAAATTAACAGGTGTTTGCATTAGTATGTGAAATAAAATCTGTCAAGGTTTTCCAAAAAAAAGAATTGAACCTACGCCTAGATATAAAGAGAGCATAAGGAACCCAAAACTCTTAACGTGGTTTAAATATTTAAAAATAATCACTTACTGTTATTGCTAATAAATTATGTATGACAGGCACTTGGAAATTGCGCGAAAATGAAGATTAAATTAATCTGTCTTTTTTTTTATTTAGCTCATAGTTTTGCCATATAGACTATTTGCTCATTTGAACGATATTGTATATTATCTTATTTGGCATGTTTTTGATTTATCATGAGATTTTTTGAAGTGAATAAATATCTACCTAGGTACTAACTGACTAGGAAAATTGTTTATCCAGCCAAAATTAATAAATCAGCTTTCCGTGGGAAAATCGATTCCGCTACGAAATGAACGCATCTACAGTGAGGATTGCGCATTGTGAGCGTTGTTATATTTCATGGTACAAAATGAGTATTGGCGCCCTAAATTCCCTTAGAGGAATCCACATCTTGGAATGCCTTGTCGCTGAGGTCCTATTAGATTAATGCGGCATGCAATTAAATGCATGTTTGTGCACCAGCACGTATGTGTTGTAAATACGTGAAACTGCATTACGTCTCCCTTAAACACCTGTTCTGTGCAATGCTCTTCGCATTGTGTAAATGTTGCAGCATACTATACATCACCTGTTAGAAATTGAATTTGTCATTATAAACATTCGGATTTTTACGCTGTCAGGTAGACTTCTCGGGTTCCGACAAATCTGAAGCAGAATTGTAATTTGCGCCATCAGTGGCAGCCTTACGTGTCATCCTTGTAACCTCTCAAATTGAAAGCAAAGATCTATGCGTCGTATAAGTCAGGCGCCAAGAGTGCCGCGTCAAAGACCGCCCCTTAGGGGTAAAATTAATCATGAGGTAACAGCCAACTGCAGGTATCATCAGATTGCATTGCTGATATGTTACCGCAAATGTAATTCAACAAGGATATCATTTCGATAACGCTGAAATGAATTTTGGCCCGCATAACTTGAAAGCTCGCCCGCCGGTTTATTAACATAAACACTCAACATCTTATTATGTATGTACCTGTAGTTGTTGTTCAGAATTTAATAAATTCAACAATTGTTTTGTGACAATAAAATTGTGGAATACCTACGCGACTTGAAATAGAGTATTGCAGCCCAAAAAGCCCCCGGAAGATGTATGCCTGTGGATGTTTATCACGTTAATGTGTATGTATGGGGGTAGTGGTAGTAGTGCCTCCTCAGACGCACAGATGTGTCAAAAAAGCGAAATGTTAAAGAATTGTCGTTAATTAATTAAAAAGTAGAAAATGAAGAGAAAAAGAACACAAATTTTGAGAGTTGAAAAGTAAAACGAATGACAATATGTACCAAATGAATAAATGAAAAGAATTGCCGTAATTAAAACAAAATGTGGCGAATTTTGAAAAATTAACACTCAGGGGGCTGAAAAATTACGAAAGGGGATGAAAAATCAAGAGGAATGAAAATTAAGTGTGATTAAGTAGAATTACGAAATATAACACGAAAATAACCCAATTATGCAATTCAACCTTTTGTGGGGGTTGAAATACATACCTACCTATTGCGAACGAAACTGGAAAATTGTAAAAGGTAAACTGAATCCCACCCACCAAATGATTTCAATTTTATTACCAACGAAATTATGCGAATTTTGCAAAATTAGCACTTAGGGGTTGAAAAATCGTAAAGGTGGATGAAAAGTCAAAAGGTATGAAGATTAATAGTGGTTAAGTAAAATTACGAAAAATAACACCAAAATAACTCAATTATGTAAATTTAGCGTTTGAAGAGTTGAAATATTGCGAAGGGGGATGAAAAAAGTGAAAAATGTAAACGTCATCTAAATGAATTCAATTAATTACCTAAGAGAAACGAAATTCCGCAAATTTTGCCAAATTAGCACTTAGGGGGTTGAAAAATCGTAAAGGTGGATGAAAAGTCAAAGACGATGAAAATTAATCGTAATTAAACAGAATTACAGAAAGTAACACGAAAATAAGCCAATTATGCTAATTTGGCTTTTGCGGGTTGAAAAGTAATTTAGACAAATATATGTGTCACAAAGATTATTCTATCAAACTGTTCTACCTACTCAAATAAAAACTTTACTTTTAGCCAAATATAAACATGTTTTAAAGCGTTATCTATTGTCAAAGGCCTTCTACAATGTTAATCATTTTCTGGAAGATTCTACCTTAAATGAACTGTAACTTAACATTTAAATTCAATATTGTTAGTAATAAGTTTGACCCTTTTGTATTGACCTGTGTAAAATACCTATGTATTACCGTTAAGCACCAATATACATTATTATTATAAATATTGCGAAAGGGGTCGAAAAAGTGAAAAAGGCAAGAAAAATCCATATGAGTAAAATTTATTACCGAAAAAAGGCAAAACTGGGCGAATTTTACAAAATTAACGCTTGAGGAGATTGAAAAATTGTTAAGGGGGATGAAAAGTCAAGAGGGGTGAAAATGAACTGCAGTTAAGTAGAACTAGCGAAAATCACACGAAAAAGAAGCGGTCTGGTTAAATTTTGCTTTTTGAGGGTTCACATAATCATGAAAGGGGTTGAAAAATTGTGGATGGGTTAAAAATTAATGAAAATGACTTTGAATTATCGAAAAATCAGAAGAAAGCCCAAAAAAATAAATAAAACGTATTTACTCCGCTTGCTATATAGCTTTTGTTAGTAGCGTAGGGCTTGGTTTTAAGTTGACAGAAATCTATCGAACCCCATAAATTTATTCCACCACTTACATGAAAAAATTTCCAGTTTCAACCGTTAAATTTCATCCCTCTTGTTAGATCATAATGAAAATTTGCCCATCCGCCTTTTACAGTGGCTCTGTAAATTACCACACCAAATCCAGCCCTGATACGTTGAGCAGTTTTTGAGTTCTCGTATTTTTGTGTTTCTGCATGAGGGGTTGTAGCGCCTTTAAGGGCGGTTTTTCTCAAAATATGAATGCCACCTTTTTTGAATCATTAATGGAAATTTATCGAATGACGTTAATTTCGACCTATACTTATTAAGCGGAATTTCGAGTTGCAACCCCTAATTTCCACTTCATCTGTTCGATTTTCCTAAAAACGCATCCCCCGCAAAATTTCACCGATATATGTGAGTACGTTGAGTTTCCAACAGCTGCGTGCAATCCCTGCGGAGTTATCATATTTTTTGTGGTTTTCATACCCTAAATTTCATCCCCCGAAATTAGCACCCCTTCACCTTCGACAGACTTGAGGGTCGCATACCCAGTTTCAGCAAGATACCTTCACTAGTTCTCGAGTTATTGCAATTACTAGTTTTTCGGTTTCTTACCCCTAACTCTCACCCCCTTGGTCCGATATGGCCTTCCTTTTCGGGAGACGAAGTTGCCTACCTAGTTTCAGCTCGATATCTCAATCAGTTCTCAAGTTATGCGACGAATAGGGTAAGCGAGAGAGTAAGCTAAACAAGAGTGCCTCGCATTCTGCTACGGCACTCGATTTTTAGATTTTTGCCAAAAGAGCTCAAAGTATGAATACATTTTTAAAAGCAGAATTTAAAGGCCCTTCGTACGTGAAAGTTATGGTGAAAATTATGGTTTCAAAAATTTTTTTCTTCGTCAGTCTTCCGTCAGTCAGTTGTCAGTTGCGAGGTTAGGTAGTAGTTTTGTTAGGAGACATCCTCTCGCTGACTCGAAATTTTGGGAATAATTCTGAGGAATTTTACGTTTTGTGTACTTAAGTGGAAACATTGTAAATCCAGGAAAACTTGGCTTTTAAAAAATCCACGTATCGATGTCACTGATGTCACCAACTGACACTGTCAGGCACGTCACGCTATAATTCTCACCTCTGACTCCCCAGTGGGGTGAGATCGCCATTTTGTGGTTTAGCAATGCCATCTATTAGCAGCTGATTTTCGCGAATACCACAAGTTAAAAAAATCCTTCGTTATCTATTTTGATGACGATTTCGAGTTATTTGGAATTTCTTCTCACTGTCAGATTCAATTCAACAAAAGCTATTTTCTCGTTTCCTATTATCTCTCAAAGATTTTGTTCACATTTTTTTTGCTCTAACCCTGGGCTGTTCAGTGCCTGGTTAGTCCATGGTTAGACCTAACCACGGTAAATTCTTTCCATGGATACAATTGTTATAGGAGTATCCACGGCAATTATTAATCCGTTGTTAACAATGCACAACCGCACCGCTAGTAAGTTATGTTTGAGTGCGTCCCTGGTTTTGGGAATAAGGATAATGCCCTTTTTCTTGGTATCGATATTGAGCACACGTACTTGACTTGTAGTCACATAAAGACCAGTGGCGGCTGGTACATTAGTGCACAAGTGCACGTGCACCCCCTGACATTCTGGCAAAAATAGAAAAATACGTTCACATCTTCTCTTGTTATATAATTAATTAATTTTTAAAATTTTGTTCTCTGCGAATCCAATAAAAACAGAAATTAAAATCGGGTCGGTCGTCTGTGGCCGAAACTTTTGCTCTGCAAATGCAGCGCACGTGTCTTTATGTGCGGGTGGCCGCTCGAGTTTCTGGGAATGTTTTCAGCCGGAGGGTGGCGGGGGTTATGGCAGATTTAACAGGGCCGATCGCACATTTTCCGTGTGCACATTCAGTTTCTTCCCAGTCTGGGGCTGGGCGCGTAACACTTAACAGATTAATTATTTTTCTGTAATTAACCTAAGTAGGTACTACGATGTTTAATGTGCAAGATTTGAGGTCAAAATTTTCCTCTTTATCACTCGAAAAAAAAATTGAAGTAAGAGATGCGGGTAGACCAAAACCAGAAATTAATTTGACACAGACTACCAAGTGTAAATCTAGAGACTTTAATCGAACATTTAAACTTGAAATGTACGAAAAGAATGATTGGATTTGTGGGTGCAATGTCTCTAATCGTTTGTTTTGCTTTCCGTGTTTGCTGTTCAGCCATGGTGTAACAGAATTAAGTTGGACTAAATCTGGAGTGGCGGACTTGGGCCATTTGGTTCAAAAAATGAAGAAGCATGAATATTCACAAGGACACATCAATGCTCAATTGGAAATGAAATTGTTGGGCAAAACTGATATACGACAACAATTAGACAGTTCATACCGACGCAACATTCAACTACATAATGAACAAGTAAAGAAGAACAGGTACGTTCTTTCAAAAATTATTGATTGCATAAAATTTTGCGGGGCCTTTGAGTTGGCACTTCGAGGTCATAATGAGAGAGATGATTCAGTAAATCCTGGAATTTTCAAAGGGTTAATAAATTTCAGTGCCGAATTGGATGACATGCTTAAAGTTCACATTGAAAAGGCTACTGTATTTAAAGGGACATCAAAAACAATACAAAACGACCTATTGGACTGCATGCTAGAGGTGGCCCAAGAATCTATTAAAAAGGAGATTTCGAAAGCTCAATATGTCGCTGTAATAGCCGATGAAACTACAGATGTGGCAAGTTATTTCCAGATGGCTACAGTGTTTAGATACGTACTGGCTGATGGTACCCCAGTTGAGCGATTTTGGGGATTTACTAATCCTTCTGGCCACGATGCTGTTAGTTTATCAAATTGTATCAAAGGCATTTTAACGGAAGTGATAGACAATCCAGAGAAATTAATTTCTCAAAGTTACGACGGAGCGAGTGTAATGAGCGGACGTCACTCAGGTGTTCAAACTCTAATTCAAAATGAGTACAAATATGCATTTTATGTTCATTGCTATGCTCACCAGTTAAATTTGATTTTATCCCAAGCAACTAGTCAGAATCAAGAAGTTCGTGTGTTTTTTTCAAACTTAACTGATATTACAAATTTTTTTTCTAATTCCCCGCAACGAGTGGCAATTTTGGATGAAGTTGTTGGCAAGAGAGTTCCTCGTGCTTCTGCTACACGATGGAATTTTAGAAGCCGCACCGTTAGTACAGTTTATGAAAACCGTGAATCGTTGATCGAATGTATGGAAAAAATAGAATCCACCTCAAAGCAAACTATAGCAATCAATCAGGCCACAGCCATTTCTCGTATGTTGCAAGATTCAAAGTTTGTATTCTGGTTAACAGTATTTCATCGATTGATGCCTCATGCCGATATCTTATACAACCAGATCCAAAAAACAACGACGGACCCCGTACAAATACAAGCCGCTGTCAAATGTTTTGAAGATTGCATCCAAAAAGAAAGAAATAGTTTGGAAACAATTGAAGATGAAATCTCAGAAGTTACTACTCAAGCCAGAACGCGACGCAAAAATGAAGACCAGCATATTTCAAAAGTTGTAGCTGCCAAAGAAGTGTGTGATACTATCATTAGACATGTGAAAGAAAGGTTTTCATTTACTAAGCATTTAAATGCTTCTCTTCTTTTTTCTTCCGATAAGTTCCCACAATTTGAAAAAAAATTTCCAATGCCATATTTAGATGCCACAATGGAAGCATACCCATTCTTAGACAAAGTTAGATTACAAACAGAATTGGAGATAGTTTATAGAAGATCTGATTTTAGAAACTTGTCTGGCGCTGTGGATCTTTTACGATTCATAATCGATAACAATCTGCAAAAAATCTTCTTTGCCACTTTTGCACTCTTACTACTACTTGTGACTATACCAATGACAACGGCTGAAGCTGAAAGATGCTTTTCAACTTTGAAACGCATTAAAACATTTTTGCGAAGTTCTATGAGTCAAGAAAGGTTGACAGCCTTAGCCATGTTATCTATCGAAAAAAAATTTATACAAGATTTGCCGAATTTCAATGAAACTGTTATTGACAAGTTTGCTGCAAAAAAAGACAGAAGAATGAACTTTGAATTTAAACACTGTGCGTGAATCACATATGTATAAATGTACTTATAGGAACTTATATTTATTTTATAATGTTTGTCTTTAATAAATAAGTGTTTTTTGGCAGGTTTATCACAACAGAATAATTTGGATTTGAACTGTGCAAATAATGAAAAGCTGGTCAAATGGGGGGGGGGGGCAAAAAATTTTCGGGGGGGGCTACCGCCCCCCGCACCCCCCATATTTCGCGAACTGCATTCGACTTAATACATTTCAGTGAACCCCCTGCCTCTCAAACCACGAGCCGCCACTGATAAAGACCGAAGAAAAGTACACAGGTCCTCGATTTTCAGCAGATCCTCCAAGCAAACCTCATAAATCCAAGCGTGCGTGATGCGGACAGAGAATTCAGCACTCACCGTCCTGTCCTGAGTAGGGTTGTTCGTCTATTCAAAATCAGCGGCGCCCTTGCTTAAAAATAATGAAAACATCATCTCAGCTACCAACAAAACAGGAGTTTTAATGCAGAAAAAATTCTTGTTTATCTGCATATGGAAAACAATTTATTCCAATCGAATAACAAGTGTGTGGAATTCGTGCGTCACCGCTCAAAACAAAAATTTGAATAATAAAAACTTGGAAAGACAAAATATAAGCACGTCACTGGTGGTTGTTCCCTCGGGTTTACATGTCAATCCAACTAGACCCGTTTAAGCCGGTCGCATGGGGATTACAACTTGTGGTCGCTAAGCCAGCTTGCAGGTCACCTCATTTATATACATTGCTTATTCCGGTCCACGCATGATTTTGTCTCTGTCCAGAGTCAAGTGGAGCTTTTCACCTTAGGTCTTCAGGATTCAGGAAACTGGTTGAGATCTTTTATCATACTTGAACGTAAATACTCCTACATCCGCACATTACCTGAAAACATGATGAATGACCGTGAAAGTTAATTACTGTTTTGCTTACTGTTATGTTTTACGTTAGCTTTTACCAGCTAAAAACTTTTCAGCTAGTATACCCATAGGGTGCTTTTAATTTTTTTTACTTTATTTACCAGAACAAATATTGTACAATATGTGAGAAAAAAGTGTAAAATGATGAAATATGTTGCTGGTAAATCTCAAGGGCTATGTTCAGTTCTCCCATACGAGACGGGGACACACAGCCCTTGCCAAAACTTAACTAACTAACTATAGCAAGACGGGAGAACACGTTTGGCAAAGTGGAACAAAAATATCAAGAATTTTGAAAAAATTAAGCGCTACTTTACGGAAATAAACAGCAAAACACTGTAATGACTTATGAGTATATTAATCTTAATTTTACTTAAATAGAAACAGCTTAAATAGCTAATTAATTAATAAATAAAATTTCGGTTCATCAGGATACAGTGTGGTAAAGGTAAATACAGGCTGTCCCAACGGTGAGACAAAGTACATTTATGTTCACGTCATTAGTAATATCGAAAATCTGTGTACGCCAATCGTTAGTGACTGAAAATGCGCATATTCTAAAATTACTATGAACTCACATGGGCGGCTCGTATAGGGGGGGGGGGGCAGCACAAAATTACATTTAGTGAAATGGAACACCCCATATATCAATGCATTTTTGGTTTCTACGTGTCATTCTGTGCAATTTTTGTCAGGTGTGCTCCATGCTTAAATTCAATAGTTTTTGAGTTATTTAATAAAATGTGCAGAATTTGCAAAAACAAGACTTGAGTTAAAAATTAGTATTTTCGAAGCCTTGAAGTTTCTCTCTTCCGAATTTATGTCACATCCTAAAGAAAGGTCAGGACTACCTGACGACACATTTAGGTGTCAAATTTCATGCACGGAGTGTCCCCTGTAAAATTTCAAATTAACAGAAATTGAAAAGACAAAATCTCAAAAATTTCAAATGGAACGACCTTGAAATTTCTTCGCCGTCTAATAGAGAATTAAATTCTAGGTCAACTTTCTTAACAACTCCCTATACTTAAATGGCATCCTTTCCAAGTTACTTAAAATTTTTGGGTTTATAGCTTATAGTCCAGTCAAATTAGACCTCCAGGGGACCGGAGGTTACAATAAATGTTGGAAAGCGGGAGATGATCTTAAACCCTTCAGTAGGCATCTAATAGAAGTACCCTAGTTTTGCAACTTCCCAAGATGTGTGCGTATGATAGGGCGTCTAAAAAAACACGAAATTTTCGGACTTTTCTCAGTTTTTCGCTTATAATTTCTAAACGGTGCTTCCTAGCGAAAAGTTCACTATTTTCGAAATTAAAGCGCATTAAATTCTGCGTCGAAGGAGCCCCCCAAACGTTAAGTTCGACCATGTGGTAGGGTCGCAAGCCATGGTCAAAAACGACAATTTATTTCAACTTTGTGAAAAATGAACAAGTAGTGACTTTTCGTCGTCTGTAACTTCCGAATGAGCCCCCCAAATGTTAATTTCGACAATGATTTCAAAAAGCATCACAAATTTAAATTTTGGTTAAACGTATTCAAAAAACAATGTATTTATAAAGGCAGTTAAGAAATGAGACGACGAATAAAAAATTAATTTCTTCGAAATCTTTTGGACGTGGAGGGGCCAGGGTCGTTCGCAGGCTCGATGAATAGTGTGTCGCCTTTAAATAGTTGAGGCTTTAGATCTAGAAAATCAAAATAGAGCAATCCATAAACAATCATAAGTCAGTACCTAAGCAATCCTAATTAGTAAGTCAATATTTAAGAAAGATGCACACATAGGAACACACGAATTGCCTACCTGAAAAGCTGGGACAACAGAAAGATCCCTTGGAGTGGGATTTGAGAAGGATAGCCGAAGGCCTGCTTCCCCGACGAACAATCAAAGAGCCAGCCCCAGGTATCATAATGAAAAACGTATCCTGCAAATGTACGAAAGGGTGTAGCAGAGGATACAGCTGCAGGAAAGCAGGACTGAATGCTCATACATTTGTTACGAGTGCAAAGGTCAGTCCTGCTCCAATGCTCCTGAAGAAGAAACCTCTGCACTCATCACCGATACGGCCTTGGGTGCACCGATTGAGGATGAGGACGAAGATGACCCATCAGGTAGGCAATTCGTGTGTTCCTATGTGTGCATCTTTCTTAAATATTGACTTACTAATTAGGATTGCAAAACTAGGATACTTCTATTAGATGCCTACTAAAGCGTTTAAGACCATCTCCGGCTTTCCAACAATTATTGTAACCTCCGGTCCCTATATTTCACTGGTCTATTAATACGTCTGGAGTTAATAACACCTTTAAATTCAAATATCGATCTTATTGTCACTATCGTGGTTAGAAATGATTTTGTTAATTGACTTTGGTATTGAGATCATTTTTGTTGACTTTAGAAAACATTGCCGAATTAATCACTGTTTTTCCCTATTGCAAATTGCTGCACCCGGTTTTTGTTACAAATATTTTGCAAACATCCGTATTATTTTGAATTATAGGTACGTTGTTATACACCGTAAAGTTTATCGTTTTAAAAATATTCACTTGCTCTGTTACTCTTATCAATAACTCGGAAACGAATAAAACCGCAACACAGACCTAATACTAGTGATAATTTGAAAAACATGCTTTTTAGGTTTAGGTATTTGTTAATAAAATCGACCTAGAATTTACTTCTCTAATAGTGGGAGAAAAAAATTCAAGGTCATTCCATTTAAAATTTTAGAAATGGAGTGTATGGGATAAGCCACTATTTTGGGCCAAATATCACGTTAAACGAAATATTATATCTCTTTACACCGGCAAAGTCATATTAACAAAAAAAAGAATGAAAATAGGGTAAAATGAAGACGAAAACCCATAGAGGGTATTGAAGTTTATAGGGTTACTGCACTTGCGTCAAGTTGAAAATAAAGTTCAATTAAGAATAAATGTTCAATTTTGTCTTATTTCCAACAGTGTTTTCAAAATACCGCACACGTGATTTTTTGTGCATAGTTTCCTTATGTGTTCTAGAGTATTATATGCCAAAATTGCATGTGCGGTATTTTGAGAACTGGGTGGCCCATGTCCAAGTTCTAATCCATACACCCGTTTGTCTTTTAATTTCTGTTAATTTGATAATTTATCGGGGATACGTTGTGCATGAAATTTGACATTAAAAGTGTGTCATCATGTAGCCCTGACCTTCCTTTAGGATGTGCCATAAATTCGGAAGAGAAAAACTTCAAGGTTTCAAAAATATGAATTTTTGACTGAAGTCTTGTTTTTGCCAAATTCTACATATTTTATTAAATAACTCAAAAACGATTGAATTTAAGTATGGGGCACACCTGACAAAAGTTGCACAGAATGACACGTAGAAACCAAAAATGCATTGATCTATGGGGTGTTCCACTTAACAAAATGTAATTTTGTGCGGCCCCCCCTACACGAGCCGCAAAGTTCATAATAATTATGGATTATGCACATTTTCAGTCACTAACGGTTGGCGTATACACAGATTTTCGATATTATTAATGACGTGGACATAAATGGACTTTGTGTCACCGTTGGGACATCCTCTATATTGAATTCCGCAACGCAGGAAAATTGGTTTCATGCTGCAGTTTATAATGACGAATTAGACTCAATCCTGTTTCCAGATTTAATTTTATAATTACAACTATTGGTGGATGGTAGATGCTTTCTATCGGTACCATCACTTTATATTCTTACGCGAAAATTCTTAAACAGATATGTGTATCCTGATGCAGACTTTTTGGCAGGGTATCTGGGTATACATTATAAAGAAGAAGAAACCGAATTTTATATTATATCGCATTTCTACATGAACTCGTGCTGAAAGCAGACGGTGCGTGCCAGAAGATGACACCGCTCCGAGCCGAGTCCAGCCCCCATCGCAATAATTTACCATCAGTGTCATTTATTCCGCGTATAAGATGGCGTGCTAGCAACCACCCACCTGGCTCGATATAAGCGTAAATGGAAATGCATTTCGTAAATTGTTTGTTGCGCTGTGGGAGTTTCGGTGCAATGCAATGTTACCGCAAGCGTCAACTGCCGAGTTGGTGACGGATCATTCTAGCAATCATGCGTGAAAACGATATACGTGTTTACAGACAATCTGGTACGGATCAACAGTATCATTTTGAAACAGCGAATTCACGCATCACGAATTTTATTCAAAATTATTATTTTTGTTTCCTGCGAACATCGAATGCATTTCGGTTTTTTTGGTTAACCTACATTACAATTATTATACAATTATATTGCGCCTGATGAAACGACTTTCCATAGGTAGGACACATACATACAGCATGCCTCACGGATTAAGCTGATACCAAAATTGTTCGTACGAATGCGTCAGGGTTTTTCACAATTAAACAGGCGATTTCCATTCAGAAATTTTTTTAAACAATGATAGCCTCCCTTGTAGATTAATCCACATACCGAAATGGTAATGAAAAATTGCACAAACTTTGGTGTAGGTAGAACTGCACTAAATCCTACGCTAAACACTAAAACCACCACCCCACAATATTGAAACTTCGTTCCTATTATACATATGTATATAACTATAAATATTATAGGTTTAGTTTTAAGTAGTGTTGTGGGGTGCTGGGATGTTTCTATTAATCCTATTGTTTAGTGCATTAATGCACAATATAGCTATAGGTGCCTATCAAATCGAATGAATATCTTATATCATATCTTCCGAATCTTTGGATTAGATGGTATTGATGTCTACGAAAGCGTAGAGCTGCCATGATATTAGCTGACTTTTTTTTATTTCGTAATTTACAGAAAAAGTGTAAATTTACAGTTCTTTACGGTTCTTAATGTTTACTCACAAAAAATCCTTTAATGAGTAGCACTTTGGTACTAAATCTATAGCAACACACTTTTTTCACGCAAAAGAGTGAAAGAATTAACCATTATAGCACGTACTTTTCTTCACGCTTTCTGTTCGTTAAAGAAACACCCACTTTATGAACGCATTTGTTGTCTAGGTTGCGATGTAAACAAACACCGTGCGCTAAAAGAGCACATTAGAGAACTCATTTGAAGAAACCGAAATAGAAAATAGTATATTAGAAACACGTTCCACGGTTTCATAAGGCCAATTATAAATTATCGCACGAGGATGTTTGGACAACGAGGGCGACAAGCCCGAGTTTTGCAAAATCCGAGTGCAATAAGAGCCTTTTTTCTAAAACTTTTTCTACTCCTATTGAATAATATTGGGATTATTATGGCTTTTTCAAATATAAAATGATACTCGGTAAGCCTCGTGGGCTCAAACGCCATCCTCGTGAATAATGGCTATCATAATCGCTCATATACTAATAAAAAACTCCATTCATTTTCTATTGAAGATCTAAAATTTTTCTGGAACTGTACATCCCTAATTTGTAAGGACCTGTACTTTTGACAATTTTATATAAAAGCGGGAAAGCAAAAACATTGCGTAACCCAAATCTTCGAGGGTTTATTTTTATTGTTAGAAGCAGTGTCACAGATAAACGTACCTGAAGCTTTTTCGTGAATATTTTTTTTGCACTTTACTCAAAACTGCACGCACACAAAGTCCGTTTTGGGCCAATTCAAAGCAATTGCAAAAGGACCCCGCACACTTCTTATGGGAAATTTAGATCGATAGATTTTTTTTGTTTTTTAATATGTTGTAGCCAGGGCGATGCTGATTAAAACGTCTCACGGGCGCAACCTTGTGGGGCCCACGGTTTGGCCGGTAAAGCGCCCCAAAGACAGGTCCGAACTCCATGAGGCAAATAATTAAAAAATCGATATCTCAGTTATCTTTGAAGTTAGAGCCTTCGGTCAAAAAGTCTTTGGTAGATATTTTGCCAAACTATCTTGTCATGTACATAGAAAAACAAACGACGATCTTTGATAAGAGGACTTAACTTTTATTTATGTACTTTTTAAAAGGGGTTGTATACATATAACTACGTCCAAGCGGAAATTTTAGCCTGCTCTATTTGAAGTTCTTCTCCTTTATTAGCGTGGTGGTATCAAGAATATACGCAGTTCGGTATACAGAGTGGCCCAACATCTGTTTCCAGCGGCAAAATAACACTTTACATTGATATTAGAGTTTTGAATTTTTTGCATGGTGACTACTGACTAGTAAAAGCCTTTCAGATGAAGTTGGATGTTTAATTTTACCAAACATATGACTCCACAGGATTTAAAATATATATTTGAAATCTTGTGTAGTCACAATAGCTAGGTACAAAGAATTAATAGTTTTTGTCCATAATGTGGTTATTTGGTTATTTTGAGCCTTAAGATTATGATAAGAGAAAATAATAGTCATTTTTGTATCCGAAGGATTCAATATGGCGACCATAAGAGAATCAAAAGTTGACTATCATTGGTCAAAGTCTAGAAGGCTTAGAAGATTTCTGTCGATGTCATTCGACTGACAGCTGTCAAAAATAGGAAATTTCCAAGTTTCATTTAAATAGCATCAATCGTTAGGGAGATATTAATTTCTGTCGCAATTTTAAGATTTTTCGGGATAACTCATTAACGAGTCAAGATATCGGGGAGCTCTCTTTAGATTCTTAATCACAAGAAATAGCGCAACTTTTGTCTGATTTCACCGACTTCGTATCTCTTACCGGTTAGGAGATGCCAATGGTGAGCAGTGAAAAAGGAACCGCCCTGTATATGTTTGATATATTACTATAATAAAGGGAGGTAACTTCAAATAAATCCTGGTCTATTTGAAGTTATTCCCTGCCAAACCTCCAGCATGGAAGTATACAACGCCTTTTAAAAAATTCATTATGGCGTTTTTTTTGTCAAAGACCGTAATTTGTTTTTCTATGTGCTTGTCGAAATATCTACCAACCACTTTTTAAGCGAAGGCTCTATCTCCAAAGATAGCCGAGATATCGATTTTTCAATTATTTGAATCATGGCGTTCGGCCCTGTCTTTGGAACGCTCTAACGGCCAAACCGTGGGCCCCACAAGGTTGCGCCCGTGAGACGTTTTAATCAGCATCGCTCTGGCTACAACATATTAGAAAACAAAAAAAATCTATCGATCTAAATTTCCCATAAGAAGTGTGCGGGGTCCTTTTGACATTTGTCATGTTTTCTGACGTATCGCATTGAAATCGCTTCTATCAACTGTTAGTAAAATTCCTTGCAAAATTTCCTCATACCAACCTAAAATTCAAATTTTGACGTTCTGTCACTTCAATAGAAAATGAATGGAGAGTAAAAGGATGGTTTAAGTGAAATTGCTGATTTTAATAAAAGAAAGACGTCTATGAATACTTACTCGAATCAACGGGATTAAATGAAAATAACGGACGTCAGTCCAAGGGTTGCCAATTTTGGTGCTTAATGCACTAGAAATGTTGCTTTTAGCAGAGTGTCACATAGCAATCTCAAAACTGGCAGAGCCGATAATACAGCCGGACTGAATCCCTTCGTGCACTGGAATTATTGAAATCATCAATACACATCTAATTTTTAGTTCTAATGGCAAAATTGCATAGCTCCCCTAAAAGATTTCCGTTTTTCAACCGATTTCATATCTCATGCAATTCCATTCCAGATGCTCCAATGTGCAGAGACACAGATGTGACAGTGATTGGTGCATCGTTGGATGAAGTCCTTAAAGTCAGGTGTCACGTGTCTGCAGATCCCAGTGATGTGACATTTGTCTGGCAGTTTAACAATAGTGGTGAAAGCTTTGACGTCTCTCCAGCACGTTTCGCGACATCCAGCGGCAACGTCAGTGAGCTCGAATACACACCCGCCTCTCAAAGAGATTACGGAACCCTGACATGCTGGGGCAAGAATTCGATAGGGAGACAAGCTGAACCCTGCGTTTTTCAAATAGTGCCCGCGGGTATGTTTCATTGCATCTATTTTCGTCTTCAATAATAGTATATTATTGAACGAGCACATTATGAAGGCCATTATTCAAGCGGTAGAGTTTAGAACCCGAGGGTAGCGAGGGTTGTAAACAACCAAGTGAATAATGGCTCATAATGTGCGAGTTAAATACGACGTTTTATCCACGATTATTGAAATATGTCTACTTTGGCACACTTTCGCTTGTTTTTGAAACGTTTTGATGTTCATTGGGTACAGGTGCTGTGAGATAATGTGATAGAAACGTGACTTATGACCATAAGTCACGCTGTATTTTATGAACAGGATTATGTATCCATAGTTACGCACATAACAATAGCATTAGGTACTTAATAATCGTGGATAAAATTGTTAAAAAACCAACTGCAGTTACTTCAATTAAGGTGTTGTTAAAACTTTACAGCAAAACCTAGCCCATTGAGCAACTGTACTCTCCGGACAGCCACTAATCATACTTCCGATGTACTGGAAGTAGAGTGTAGAGCCGGTTACGACGGAGGTCTTCCCCAGAGGTTCGTTTTAGAAGCATACGACGCTAATACCATGAGGTTGAGGTTGACTCTGAACAGTTCCGACATTGAGATTCCCGTGTTCCGACTGGACCTAGGAGATATGCTTCCCCCTAGTGGAAATGGTTTCCCACCATCGCTACGCATTGTAGTCTATGCACAAAACGCCAAAGGTCGAAGCGATAAACTCATACTGGAGGATATCATGCTCAACGATGCCGAAAAACGAACAGGTATGTAGCTGCTAAATTCCACAATGACATTAATTATAAAAAGAGACGTTGAAGAATAATAGTCCGACAAAATTTTGTTGGAGAAACTCAAACATTGTACCTACGAACAAACACAAATATAGTTTAACCATAAATTTATTTCCTCAGAATATTAAATTGTTCTTTGTACGCGTGTGTTTGTTAAGCAAACAAATCGTGGGTTAGGAAAATTGTTCTTGATTCAACCCCAATCAATACATTCTCATAATGTATGTTATTTCATGAAATACAAAAACGTTGTCCGCCCACTGCCTCCACAATTCGGTACCAGAAAGTATGTATTATAATTTCCGCAACTCTACTGTTACGGTGCTTTGACTTTCTTTGATGAAGACTTCGCCACATTCATTTATTATAAAGTAAAGTAATAGGTATACAACTTTGAAACTAGAACTCTTTTCTATTCTTCGCCTGCTCTATACTACAATTACACGTCATGTCGAAAATGTTCTCAATTTTAAGTCAAAGTTACTCCACTTACACCCACAGGGTCAAGGGCAAGGTTTGAATTTAAACCTTTCAATACCAATAATTTTGTAGCTACTTTCCACATCTATGATACCTAATCCACTTTAAAATCATAAAAAAATTAAGTGTTAAATTGAAAAAAATCATCAAGTTGACATTTATTATTAGGTATTCATTTGGTTATTACTACATCGTAAGCGACTTGATGACAGTAGGTAACGATCAAGTAAGAAAAGGTTTCGAAAAAATGCACACTCAATTAGACAGAAATAGCCTTCCATTATTACAAATTTTCTGGAATTCCGCAAGTTTGTTTAATAGTTACTTACAATTTTAGTGCGGTAAATCGAATTGTACAGCGCGATTTTTTTTTTAAGCACGACGCTCAGCGGAGTGCTTTAATTAACGAACGCTGTAAATTGCTTACGGCACGAGATTAGTATTGAACTTTTTGGCCGACGCAGTAAGTTGCAACATTTTGAGAATTTTGGCGATTAAAGGCGAACACAGTAATTTCCACCGATCGAAGTGGCCACTGATAACAAATGGCAAATTATTTAAGGCGCTTTTTCTCGGTTTTATGTATTGAAATACCTTCAAAATAATGTCAGATTTGAATCGTCCTTCCGAGAAAAATTTGAAACTGACGGCAAAAGTAACAGTATTTCAATACAAATTTTAAAAAACGGTAAGCGGCAGTAAAATGCGACTTTGAACTACCTAGGCAGTAAAAATGCACTTTTTTAATGACCATCGGAGAAAAAATTATGTGTTCAACACGGCAAAAAAACAGATTTACTGCCTTGGCTGCAACGAAATAACTTTTTTCGACGGTAGACATTAAAAGTGCATTTTTACTACCTCTTTTGCGGCAGTAAAATGCGACTTTTAACTGCCTAGGCAGTAAAAATGCACTTTCTTAATGACAATCGGCGAAAAAATTATGTGTTCAACACGGCAAAAAAACAGATGTACTGCCTTGGCCGCAACGAAATAACTTTTTTCGCCGGTAGTCATTAAAAGTGCATTTTTACTGCCTCTGCGGCAGTAAAATGCGACTTTTAACTGCCTAGGCAGTAAAAATGCACTTTTTTGATGACAATCGGCGAAAAACTTATGTGTTCGACACGGCAAGAAACAGATTTACTGCCTTGGCTGTAGTAAATCTGCAATTTTTTTGGTCTTGTTAAACAAAAAAATATTAGCTTCAAGGCTAGGGTATGTTGTCGAAATATTAGCCCTAATTAACTGATTTTCTAAAATAGATGGCAGCAGCAATATCAACATACTTCCGATCGCCGGTCTTCTGACAGGCTCGCTCTTGACCTTAGGAATCGCCGTCCTTTTCATAGTGGTACTAGCAGTCAGGCGAAAACACCGCCACTGCGAAGGATCTCACTGTGGCCACCAGCTAGATTCTTCAAAACAGCCGAAGATTCCCGGTCAGTCTTCCAGACCAGGATCAATGTTGGAAATTAATACAGGGGATAATCGCTACGTGGTTGCGTACACGCTAAAACCTGCCGCTGACTGCATCAATCAGTCTCCAATAACTGTGAATTCTTCAGTAGAAAGGCAGCCAGATATCCTCAATACACCACGAGGTGAGTACCATTTGTCCAAGTTTTCCACGTTTGGTAAAAATAACTGTGATAGAGACATATTTAGTTTTTAATTTTATTCTTTATATACAGGCTGTCCCAATTGTCTGTATTGTATTGTTAAAAACATAGTTGCAGAGGGTCAGACAAGGCACATTTTAAAAATACAATCCTGTATACAGGCTGTCCCCCTAAGGAGTGAAAACACAAACATAGGTTTTTTTAAATGGAACACCCTATATTTTATTTTTTATTGGATTCTATGATGAATTACAAGTACCATTCATTATTCATGTTTTCGTGTGAAGCGAGCGGTTTAGAAGATATTGGTAATTTTGTAGGAAAAATTACTTTTGCAGTACTTGTTTTCAAAATCACCCCACAACCAATTTTCAACCTTTGGTTTTATAAATTTGTCATTAAGGTAGCTTTGGGCTATCTTTCAAGCGCTTAAAAACGGTCTTAGCTTCTTAAGTTCGTCTCCAGTAACATTATGAACCTTCAAAAATGTAGAGGTTTAAATTTCGAAATTTTTAAATGGCACCACTATCAAATGTTATATCTATCAGCTGTAACATTAAATTTGCTTTCGTTTGATGTAAAATGTCCCTATATCCAAGTCTAGAATTTTTCGTTTTATTCAGAAAAATATGATTTTTCCCGCAAAATTGCCAATATCTTCTAAACCATTCGCTTCACATGAAAACATGATTAATGAATGTTACTTGGAATTCATCATAGAATACAATAAAAAATTAAAATACAGGTATTCCATTTAAAAAAATCTATGGATTGTTATTCCTTAGTGGAACAGTCTATATACAGGATTGTATTTTTGAAGTGTGCCTTATTTGACCCTTTGCAACTTTGTATTTAACAATTTTTCGCTACCTCTAATAGTAACGGAGATATCGACCGAATACAGACAATTGGGACATCCTGTACAAAAACAGTGGATGTTTTAGCAACATTATGTAATTGAGATTAAATGTGCCAAAACTTCGAACTGTTGCTTATTATACTAGTGGTAGACGCACATGATATGTAAATATAAGCCAAAAATAGGATACACTTAGAAACTTTCGTGCACTGCTTTTATATCTGTGCCACATTAATATTGATTTACTGAATAAAATCGTGATATTTTTCAGCGAAACGAGTTTCTGTAGGAAAGTTTTATTGAGAAAATTCTTTTAAAATTTGGCTATCCATTATGGCTAAATTATGTATATAATACCTAATGTCTGAGGGCCTTATACATTAAAGAGAGCTTTTATTTTTGTATCGTGTGTTAATAAAAATGTTTACTTAATTTTCGTTGTTTTATTTTTGTAATGTTCCCTCTGCCGCGACTGGTGAACACGAATCGATGCAAACGCGTCTTTGTTGAGGAAATAATATGCAATTTGCCAAACATATTAGCTGTTCGTTTATGAAAAGCAATACATTTCGCACAAATAAGACAGGTGTAACGTTAACAGGTGCCGACACCACGACACCCCCTGAGTTGCCAAGACCTGATGCCGTTTTCACCCCTACGGGAGAACGAAATCGGCAGCAGCACAGCCCTCCAACATTCCCCAACTTTGTAAGTAACGCGTCAACCTTTCCTCTAATTAAATAACTCTTGTGCAAACGTGCGTGTAAGTCTAGATTGGATATGTGTGTCTGTTACGCTTGCCGAATCTAATTAGGTACCTGTTTACCAAGACATATATTTCAGATTATTAAGACTGCATTTTCTTCCTTCTGCCTAAACTAATTGTAAATAAGTCAGAATTAAAGTAAAATTTATCTTTATCCAACACCCCTAAATAATTTTTACTATTATTTCTATAGCGACTTTGAACACTCGTTGAGGACATGCAACCCGTATGAGTTCCGTTTTATTGTCTAAAAAGTCAAATATTTTGTACTGCGATTTGTAAAGTTTTGTTGTTTCGATTCTTCTGGTACCTAACAATTGATATCTTGAAGCTTTCGCTTCCGCCAAAATATTTTCTGGGACTTAACAATCACTATTTCAACCATTTCCTCTGTAATTTTGAAATTATTAGAAAAAAACATGGAAAAAGGGAGACACTTTCCTAACTTTTGTGTTTATTAATAACATGGTATATGGTATAATATGGTAGTTAATTAACTTTAGACAAATTTTGTTCCAGTCCCATGCGGAAGTGGTGGCTTCCCCAGAAGTGTATGTAACCCAGGCGGGCACTTTAGGAAGAACGCGCCCTCGCCCTCGGGACATTTCCTATTCTACATTTGCAACGATGAGGAGAGACCACATCATAGCTGACTCTATTCCCGGACCTGAAAGTTGTGTTTAATGAACTGAATCGAGCGGTGTTGCCAACATAAATGTTTAAACTGGCCAGTGGATCTTATTGGGAACATCCAGCTGCCGAATCTACAACTTGTTGCGTTTAGAAGCCTGATGGTTTTTTGTTGAATAAAAAGCGCATATTTAACGCACCGTGTGGTATGCCTAGAAAAGTTAAATGCCAACTTGAATTAAGGATGTATTGGAGGCAGTCAAAAACAGCACCAAGTTATTATTGTTTTAAAGCCCTCGTTTAAATTTTGAGTACCAGTATTAAAAGTCATTTACTTTTAACACTTGTGTTAAAAGTGATTGACTTTTTACACTAGTGTTAAAAGTGACCATGCAACAACAATTAAACAAGCCGCGACAACAAGATGTCACTATACCTTAGTTACAGCGAATTTCATGAACGTTTTCAACTATAGTTTGAAAACTTCTGCTGCGCGCGTGCCCCAAACTTTCTTTCTCACAAAATAAAATGCCACTTTTAACAGTTATATCAAAATAACTACTATAAATCTTATTATTACTGTGTTTAGGTACTTACTATTTTAATATATTTGCCGTTTTAATCGATTAACACCAATCGTTCATTTCACTGTCACTCTTATTGTTTCGCAAGGTTGGAATCGGGTACATTCACCCCCAAAAGTTTTATAATGCAAAATGAAAATATCGTCTAATTCAGTCAAACAACAATTCTTTATACGAAAAATAACTTGCTGCTCTTTAGATCAGTGCGTAAACTATTCTTTATTGCCTTCTCACGATTAAAACAAAGTTCAGAGGGCAGAAGATATTAATTTCTATTAAATTCTGGGTGGTTTTCGCACCGATTGTACAGTATGCCTCAGATGTTTTGATCGATCATTTGTTACGCAACTGACAACTTTGCGGAACAGACTAGGTCATTATCGTTCAAAGTAATTGTCCCGTAAAGTTTTCAGTTGCGTAACAAACGATCGAGTAAAGCTTTTGACACATACTGTACCTCCAATACATCCTTAGTACTGAATTCTGTATAATGAAACACATGACAGATACTTACTTTCGAGCTTGAAATCAATCTCAAAATAAGGAAATTTCTCAGCTTTCAGCGAGCCTATAAAGAATACAGACATAGGGCGTAATAAATGTCACAGTTTTAACGTCAGTGAATGTTGAGCATAATTTAACACTAGAAAATTTCCAATCATACTATGTATGGTTATTTATATAATTTTTATATGCCTTTTAGAAGGATTAACGAATCTCATGACTCCATTGTTTAGTAAAGCCAATTTTTTATTGCTAGTTTTGGAAGGCTATGGTTGTGAAAAAGTGTCTCTTCGCTTAAAATTAACATTGTATTTTATACAAAACACCATTAACAAAACATTCAGCAATGTTGTCTAACCTCTATGCCACCAGGAAACGAGCACTGATTATAACAGAGGTATCCATACTTTTACATTCTTTTTCCTAATCGAAATTTTAACCTCCCCAACCCCATCACAATTTTAAAAAAATGGGAGGTTACTGCAATCACTAAAATTTTCGAATTCGAGATAAGACCGGATCTATGCGTTTTGAGGTCTCAGGAACCCAAAAAAGTGGTTTTTAAAATGTGTCTGTGTGTATGTTCGTACGTACGTTCGTACGTACGTACGTACGTTTGTAAACACGCCACAGCCAAAACTACTGGACCGATTTGGCTGAAATTTGGTACGTAGGCATCTCATAACCCAACTTAGATCTGAAAAGCTTTTGGAGCCAATCGTGCAACCGGAAATGCCATTTTGGCACATCAACTTTTAAATTTTAAATGCAAACCCCCATTTTTTACTTCACCATAAGAAGGACCTTCAAATTCTGCTTCTAAAAATGTATTCACTCTTAGTGCCTTTTTGACAAAAATTTAAATATTCGGGATTGTTAACGCACTTTCAAAACACGATACAGGCGAAACCTCTGGACCGATTTACCTGAAACTTTGTACAGGGAGACTGTATTATACGCCGAAGAGCTGAAAATTGTTTGGTGGCAATTGATCCACGGAAAGTGCCGTTTTGGCACATCAATTTTCAATTTTAAATATACTCTCATTTTACCATCCTAAAGAACTTTTTTTTAAATTTATTGTCAGCATCAGGAAGGTCTTCAAATACTTGTTCTAAATAATACAAAATTCATTCGCATTTACTGCCCTTTGGGTAAAAAAAAATTAAATTTTTGTAATAACACTAAAAACACATTATAGCCCAAACTGCTGGATGGATTTGACTGAAATTTGGTACATGGAGATTGGGTGATCCGTTGAAGACCTGAAAGGCTTTTGGAAGCAATTGGTAAACGGGAAGTGCCATTTAAGCATATCAACTTAAAATTTTAAATACAAGGCCTCTTTTTTATGTCGCCATTAGAAAGACGATCAAATTCTGGTTCTAAAAAAGTATTCACAGTCTTTGCCATTTCAGTGGAAAATAGAGAAAAAATTCTTTCTCATTAAAGGGTAGCGGGCTGACAGTGGATGGCATAAAGTGGCAGTTATTGTCAAAAAAGGTGGCAAAATATTAACCTTAAAAGGAACATGTTGTCAAATGTGATGGATGATGACGGTATTTGTCGAAAAGCATAACAAATTTTCTATTGAATTGACTACTATCTACACAGAATATAAAGATCCACGCGATGGGGAGGTTCCAGCCGCTTCTCTGCTGCATTTTTTTAAACTACTATTAAGTATGTCTATAATGAAAATTAAAAGCAATTAAACCCTAATTGTAAAAATATGTTACCTGAAGCGTAGCTATACAGTGCTGCAGATAATGCGGAAGATCCCTGAAAATTACATTAATCACTATCAACACTGACACGGTATAAGGCAAATTAATTGTCGCGATTATAATAAATCCATCGCGAAACATGCTGCGCGCTTGATATTCAATTCAATATTCAAAAATGAACAGCTCCGGCAGCGGCTGGAACCTCCCCACTTGAGGAATGATCCAATCCTGTCACCAAAATTAAGTAAATTTTACTATTTCCTGTACCTAAGTTTTACTCCAGCAAACCTAAAGCGTTTTCTGTGTTTTTTCTAGATTTTATGATCTTTTGCAAAAGGGCACTAAGTTTGAACATATTTTCATGTGCTGATAAAGAAAATGAGAGTTTATTATTCAAATTTCAAAGTTGATATGCCAAAAGGGCACTTGCCGTTCGCTGCTTGCCATCAGTCTTGCCACCAAAATTAAATCAGTTCTTCGGCAGGTAACGGTATCTCTATCTACCAAATTTGAACCAAATTGATCCAGTAGCTTGGGCTGTAGCGTGTATAGTTTCTTCGAAACTTCGAATTTTTCGATTTTATGCCAAAACGGCGCTAAGTGTGAATACATTTTTAAATGCAGAATTTCAAGACCTTACATGACGCTGATAAAAAAAATTGGCGTTCTTCAGTGGAATTTCATAGTTAATATGCCAAAAAGGCACTTGCCCAGCAAACCTCAATCTTATGGCCGGTTGCCGGCCGGAATGAGGCTGCCCGGACAAGCCGGAACCGGCCCAGAAGCGAGTGCCTTATCTGGCGCGGTCCGCATGTGTGCCTCTGCAGTGGCGTAGCTAGGTAATAAGGGCGGGGGGGGCAACCCGGAAAAAGGCGCATAGAAAATTTAAAATACAATTTTACGTCGTATTAGTGAAAGAATTTTCATCGCTATTTGAACCTGCTGATTCTCTTAAGTTACAGTCACCAGTACTAACTCTGCCACTTGCACAAACACGTGAACTACCATTCTTTGCGAACTAGTCTAAAATGTTATTTTTATTGGCTTCCGCCAACCTAATTAAGGTTGTATTTTGTTTTTGAACTCGGTATGCATGTCCCGATTTTTTTTAAACAGAACAGATCATAGGTACTTAATCACAAACGTAAACGGGAAGTGTAAAAGAGATACTGACATGCTAAGACCATTCTTGTAAACGTTTATTCAAAATTTGCCAGATGGCAAAGGTTATAAATATGCGAAATATACCTCCTCATAGTCACGTAGGACTAATCAAGCAATAAATTCCTTCAAATCTTCGCAGACGCTCGGCCAAAGGCAGAGGTAATGCCATAAAAATACAAAAGCTCTAATAAAAGTTGCTTTTGCTGGCCGTGCGACCTAGCGCTTTAGAAATAAATTTGTGGGCGAGTTAAAAACTTATTGTAAGCAGTGCGGCAAGGGCGCCGAAGGCCTAAGGGCGGGGGGGGCGACCGCCCCCCCTCGCACCCCCGTGGCTACGCCACTGTGCCTCTGGTTTTGTTACGGCCGATCTACGTTGGCCAGGCACGGGCCGGGTCTGGTTCTGGTTGTGCCCACATCACTGCGTTCTTATGGCCACGTTCAGGCCGGAACTACCTCGGGACGAAAAAAAACGTGATAAACCGCTTCACCACCGAGAACCGAACCCAGATTCTTCGGACGATAGTCGAGTTTCTTGCTACTAGGCCGCTTCACCTCATACTTTACTTTGTTTGTATCTTGTATATAAACTAACCGGCAATTATTTAAAAAATATGTAATACTCTTTAATTTTGCGAATTGTATGATAGTAAGGGTTACATTATCAAATTAATCACTATCATCATATTATTTAACTACAGAAACATTTTCAATACGGCCAGAATGAGGCAGCCAGAGGCCGGCCGGGCTAAGGCTGTCAGGAGTCGGCCGGGCTAAGGCTGTCAGGAGTCGGCCGGGCTAAGGCTGTCAGGAGTCGGCCGGGTTAAAGCTGCCAGAGGCCGGCCGTGCCATGGCTGTCTTTGTCTGGCCGTTGTTCGTATGCCCATAGTACGGCCACGTTATGGCTGCTTTCGTATGGCCGATTCTCGTCTGGCCAGTACACGGCCGTAATTCTATTGCCAGTGCCGGACTTGCCGGACAGTTGCCATAGCACGGCCAGACCTTCTGTGTTTGCTGGGTGGCGTCTGCAGATTCGCAAAAAAAATTAACTGGGCTCACCAGGAGGCCGATAATAACGTCCATACCAAATTTTATTAAAATCCCGTTAAAAATTTTAGCATGCCGCTAAAGGGGCCATTTGCGAGCTGTGATTGGTTTTGTATTTTCGATATTATGGCAACATCAAAGCAAAGGCGTTAAAAAAGTATATTTTTAGCGCCTCCTACTAGAGATGCCTCTAATTATTCAACGGTTAACCACCTCAAATACGATTTAACGGTAGTGCTACCAATTAAGGAAACGAAAAAATTCACCAATTATGCAGAAAACGTTAAAATTGCACGATAGACCCTAATGCCAATGTATTTTCATACGCCATTGCCTATGCTGCTTTGATTTGATTGAAATTTGGTATATAACCAATAACCATTTCATAATCCGGAATAGTGCCGAAACGCTTCGCGCACATTGTGCAACAGGAAGTGACATTTCCGCACGTCAACTAATTTTAAATAGGAACCCCAATTGACGTCACCATAAGAAAGGCCTTGAAATTCTGCTTCCGAAGATGAATTCACTTTTAGTGCCCTTTCGTCAGAAATCTCAAAAATTCGAGATTTTCAACGCACTTTAAAAACACGCCCAAACCCCTGGACCGATTTGGCTGAAAATTGATACATGGACATTGCATTACCCGGCAGATTCCATTTTGGCTCATTAGTTTCGAAATTTTAAAAACAAACTGACATTTTTCCCCAAAGCGAGGTTTTTATAAATTTAACGATGCTGTAATAGTGGACAACCAACCATATTTTTTCCGACTAAACCTTTATAGCCAGCGACATACATTTCAACATTTCTCTAGCTTCATTTATCTTCAGTTAAAATTTGCGGATGGTCAACAAAATTAACTGGTATCACCAGAACGGCAACACTAACCCCCATTTCAAATTTCATTAAAATCGGTTGGGCAGCTTTCGAGAAAATTTACCTAAATAGGTACGTACATATACCTAATGGAAATGAAACTTTTGTCCTACGTCACAACTAAAATAATTGCTACCGCTAATACAATTAATGCCAGCTGTTACCAGTAAAGGCTATCCGAAAGGTAATTTTTCAAACTATTTTTGTAGGTATTCACATTAAACTCAAAATTCAAAATACGAAACGGGGGAATTTTTTCATCTGTGCGTAAGACAAAAGTTTCATTTCCATTAGGTATACCTACCTTGGTTGAGCATAGACATGGTTAGTCACTCCGCACATTTTGGTAGTCACTACGAGATATCTTTTTTATCACAACAAGAATTAACAAAATGTTTACCAAATTTTAATAAGTGAGGGCAATTTTCGGAAAAATTGAGATTCACTTAGTTAAAATATCTCCCTCCATTTCTATGTGTGGTGGTATCACCAAATTCCAACAACTAATTGATTTATTATTGTTCTAGTATTTGAACTTGAAGGTATCTACATGTTTTCAATAATTTACACCACAGATTCTCTTTTTAAGTATGAGTACCTAGTTAATAAGTGTAGGCATGAGGCAAAGCAGCAGATATAACGGCCAAAGAATTGTGCAATAAAAAGTTGGCATATTTTGTTAAAATGAAAGACTGTTTCTCAAAATGTAATTAAATTCTATGTAAAATAACTTACAAAATAATGTACATACTAGGAAAAAATGTTAAGTTGTGATAGAATGATAGAAAGCTTTATTGCTGTGCAATAACAATCTACCGTGTAAATATAAGTTGCGAGAGGTTTATATGAATGCGTGTGGAACAAAATGTTACGAGATGATGTTGTTTATACGTATAAATATATTATACTTTATTCATGTAAATATAACTGATGATGAACCAATGAAAGGATTTATTAATAAATATAAAGTAAATGTGTGTTTTTTGTCCTCAGTTAAAAATGTTCTTTAAATGATGACCATCAACAGGTACCTATACCGTATTAATCCGAAACGAGCTGTGCGATAGGTATCTCAATATCTCAATCATTGGAAGTCACCGTAATAATAAGCCTGATTATAGCGGTCTTCTGCTCTGGCAATGTATATTTTGCTTTAATTCCGAAGATGGCGAAGTTAATGCCTCTTTTGAGATTTCTGGGAACGTATATACAGGGTGAGAGATTCAAATTCCAGAACGCTATAACTTTGTTATTTGTGGACCGATTTTTCGGTTTTTAGTTCACTAACTAAAAACCAAATGAAATTGTTCATAAAACACTACAAACTCAAGATAGTTATGATTTTTATCAACTTCAACTTATTGAATGTCAACTGGATGTCAACTTTTCATTTTCAAATGGACATACCCAATTTTTTTTACTCAGTCTAATATAGCTACTTTTTTTATGCGTCTTTTGATACATCAAAAGACGCAGAAAAAAACAACTTATTATACATAATATTATTATAATACATAATAAGTTATGTTTGGTTTTTAATTAGTTCTGAAAATAATTACAAATTTTTGTCGAAATTAGAATATTTTTTACTAAAAGTTTTCGAATGTGGATCTGATTGAAACTTAACACCATACATATAAAATATGTTAAAAAATTGGAGGTGTCCATCTTAAAGTGGGCTAAGTAGAATTAAATGAGGAGGATATAACTCAAAATCGATCCCACGAAAAAAAACCTTTTAATAAAGTGTACCTAGGTTTCAGCCATGCAAGGCCATCATCAGCACTAAAATAACAATGAAAAGTTACACATAAAATGGAGAGAAAGTCTTACCTAAACGGCCATGTCGGTCAGTGGTCCTACTTTCGACCCCCGAGGCTCCAGAAGAATAGAAAGAACGTTATTCTCCTCGAGGGGTCGACAGGAGGCACACTTAGTAGACTACGCCGTAAATATCACAAAAATTAAAAAATTAAAAAGGGTTTTGGTTATAAAGTAACCACACCCTGACGTGAATGAACAAAATGGAGTTCAACGAACAAAGTTTAAAACAAAAATCCGCGCCCTCTAGCGGAAGATTATACAAGTTAAAGAGGGAAACTGTAAACTAGAAATAGAAATAAGCCGGGAAAATTTAAAAATTAATTTTTAACAATGCAAAATTGAAGTTAAACCATTACAAATGGAAATGGAAAAATTGAAAAAATGGAAAAAAATTGAAGAACTGAGTAAATTGACAAATTGAAAAACCGAAAAAATTCCTTTTTCAACCAGTCAACAAAACGTCCATCACTGTCTACGGATATCGCGTGTTCTATTAAAAAGGGAGAGAAGGTTTGTTTCAAACTGAACCTGCTCATTACAGCAAATTACAGAAGGGTCGCTGATGGCGTTAAAAATCTCGACAATCTCCAAGAGGTCCAACTTAAGGCCTTTATTGACTTGGTGAATGACCTTGACACCCTTCGAAGGGTCAAAGGTATGACCGGATTCTGCAACATGGTTAGCAAAGGAAGAGGGGGAATTAAAAGAGGAAGACTTCAAACAGTTGTCCAAACAACGAACATGTTCTCTGACCCTATCAGAAACCTTCCTGCCGGTCTGGCCAACGTAAACTACTTTGCAATTGTTGCAAGTTAACTTATACACACCTGACTGAGTTAACGCATCTAAGGAATCTTTGTTTTTAATAAGTAAACTTGAAAGGGAACCGAAAGTGCTGAGGGCCAAAGGGAAAAGAAATCTTCTAAAAATATGTACAAAGGTTAAAGAATGAGGTCCAACGTAAGATAAAGAGAAGGAGGGTATCAAAGAGGTATCTGAAGAAGTGGAAAATGACATATTGAAAGAAAGGGCGTATTTATTTTTGTATCTATGAAACAACTTATAAATAGCAGATGAAGGGAAACCGTTGTTTAAAGCAATACGGAAGATGACGTCCACCTCCTCAGCAAAGGCTGAAGGGGTGAGGGGGATGTTGAAGAGCCTGTAGAAAAAGGAGTGGAAGGCTGCGAATTTGTGTGAGAAAGGATGGAAGGAATTGAAGGGGATTACGTTATCGGTACAAGTGGGTTTTCTGTAAATTGAGAAATCAAAGGAAGAGGTGTCAACATTGCGGGATATTCTTAAATCCAAGAAAGAAATGGAGCATTCTGATTCAAATTCAATAGTGAAGTTAATAGAAGGGTGAAGGGAATTGAGATGGTCTAGAAAAGAAATGGCTTCCTCCCTGGAACCCTTGAAAAGGGCGAGGACGTCATCAACATAACGGTGCCAAAAGATTATTTAAGATCGATTTTGAGTTATATCCTCCTCATTTAAAATATGTTATTTTCTAACATGTAAAATGCATTTCGAAAATTTTTTTCGCGGCACCCTTGAAAATTTAGATAAAATGATTAAAATGTTGACAATAATTTTAATTATTTTCAAAATTTATTATGAATCAAACAACTTATTTTATTGTACATCAGAAGACGCAGAAACAAATTAGCTGCAAATTGAAAAGTTGACATTCAAGTTGAAGTTGATAAAAATCAAAACCATCGTTAGTTTGTAGTGTTTTATGAGCAATTTCATTTGGTTTTTAGTTCACGAAAATCGGACCACAAATAACAAAGTTATAGCGTTCTGGAATTTTAATCTCGCACCCTGTATATCTGGTATTCCTATTCTAATTTGGAAAATATTCGGGAGATTTCCGGCGCTAGAGGCGGTAACCCCCTTTGCGGGAGGCGAAGGGTTCTTCGCACGGCACTGAATCTGATATACAGGGTGGGTAATTTTTCGATGCTCACCATTAGTATCTCGGAAACCATAATAGATGGAGAGTAGTTTAAATTAGAGAAAAGTTGCGCTATTTCTTGGTGATTAAGATTCTGAAGAGAACTTCCCGATATTTTAATTCTTTCCTGAGTTATCACAAAAAATCTGAAAATTGCCAATTTAAAGAAAAATTAATAAAAGCGCGTTCCTTTTACAACTAAGCAAGTTTTCTAATCTAACCGTGGCCTAACCTAGGAAGGAAATTGTCTTGATTTAATCTGAGTTGCCGCGCGGAATAAATGGAACGTATTTCTTAGTTTATACTGACATGATACTGAGCTTACGCGAAACCTACCCTCAAACAGCATCTAGCCCTCCTCAAACCTGCTTGAGAATGCAAACTATCGTCAATTTGAATGTAATTATAGAAGAGGCAAGTCATATATTTCCAACAATGGCATTTTTGTAGTCTTTTGAGACCGTCAAACTACGTACATAATCTTGCATAACCTCACAAGTTCAACTTAGGCATCTTACTTGTATTCAAGGTAGCTGCGAAGGTTACTTATGAAGGGTGAAGGGAGAGGTAAGATACTAAGATAATACTAAGTTTGAAGTGTGTAAAAGGAACGCGGCAACAAGTCAGGCAGCTAAGTTTAACTCAGATTTTACTTAGAATTCTTCTAAAAGGAACGCGCTTAATAAGCGCGTTCCTTTTACAACTAAGCAAGTTTTCTAATCTAATCGTGGCCTAACCTAGGAAGGAAATTGTCTTGATTTAATCTGAGTTGCCGCGCGGAATAAATGGAACGTATTTCTTAGTTTATACTGACATGATACTGACCTTACGCGAAACCTACCCTCAAACAGCATCTAGCCCTCCTCAAACCTGCTTGAGAATGCAAACTATCGTCAATTTGAATGTAATTATAGAAGAGGCAAGTCATATATTTCCAACAATGGCATTTTTGTAGTCTTTTGAGACCGTCAAACTACGTACATAATTCTTGCATAACCTCACAAGTTCAACTTAGGCATCTTACTTGTATTCAAGTTAGCTGCGAAGGTTACTTATGAAGGGTGCAGGGGGAGGTAAGATACTAAGATAATACTAAGTTAGCAGTGTGTAAAAGGAACGCGGCAACAAGTCAGGCGTCTAAGTTTAACTCAGATTTTACTTAGAATTCTTCTAAAAGGAACGCGCTTAATGTCTTCCTAACGTTTGATGTTATTTAAATGAAACTTGCAAGTTTTATATTTTTGACACCTGTCAATTGAATGGCATTGACAGAAGTTTTCTAGGCCTTCTAGATTTTGAATAACGACAGTCAACTTTTGATTCTCTTATGGCCGCCATATTGAATTTTGACACCATCAAATGCACAAAAAAATTTGCTTTTCAAAAATTTAATCAACAAGAACTTTTTTGACAGATGTCAGAATTTGAAAATTGGAATGGATAATTTGTAAAATCAGCCTAAATTTAGATGAAAAACAATTGCAAAAAAGTACGCCGACCTCTTCAATCTGTTATTACATGTGAAAAAAATTCAATTCAACAGTATACAGGGTGAGTCTAGTTGGACAAATCAGCGCTCTAGCGTTTAAGATATTGAAATTGGAAATTCTATTTTTGGATATGTTGTAGCTGAAATGGTCCCCTACGCATGGGACTCATGAAGAAAGCTCCAGTTTTATTCAAACCGAAATTATTAAATAAAAACGAAGGCCTAAAAATATTGTTTTCGATATTGTTGCATTTTTTAGGGTTATATTCTTAGAGAATCATTTTCTCTTTATGGAAACATAATTTTTTGCAGAAGAAAGTTAATAATATCCGAGAGATAAATTATTTAAATAATAAAGATTTTTAATTATTTCGTAACGAAAACCACGAGTCCCATGGTTTTAACAACTGAAAGGCAGTCTTGCTTATACTGCAGACTGTACCCAGAATGACAAGTGTCAGTTGGAAATGTCATTTGGGGTCGTTTGTGGAAAAGTAATGCAAAACTGCGAGTTTTTGCCCTTTTCTTTACAGATAATTAGGTAATTTTTATTGCTTGATGAATTTTTTACTAAATTCGCCGAATCCAAGTGTCTCGGATTGTCACCCGATTGATGTTTTTTTTTACATTGCCATTGGAATTGAATGGTTTGACCAAGAAAAGCTATTCTCGTCAGCCAGAAGGGAATTGGAATAGTTTCTAACAGTTTACTAAGTGAGTACATTGCTGTCAAATAAGGTGATTTTGTTGTCTTATTAAAAAGTTAATCCTTTTTCAGCCGATAAGTTTTCACACTTACGAAAACAAGATTTATCATCATTGGATGTCGAAGGGTCCATTGATATTCCATGTAGCAAATGTTGAGACTGTTGATATAATGAAAATAGACAAAGAACCGTTGAGCAAAGTGAAACCAAGAAAATTCAAGACGGAGGGTGTACTACAGTGTACAGATGAAATATGAATTGATGCAACGAAGGTGTATGTAGCAGTCACATCACATGAATCGAGATTAGGAACAAATAGATGTCGAACAAAATGGCTTGATTGTGGCTAGGGAGTCATTTCGAGCGGTGGTCATCAAAGATGCTTGCTTGCGAACATCCAGAAATCATAACATGAAGAAAAAGAGCACGGGAGGATGATCGAATTAAACAATCATCTATTATTTCAAGTGAACGTTAAAATTGGACGGAGACTATTGTCACCACATTGTTATTTATTTATTTATCAGTACATTTGATGTTGCAACATTTATGTAAACCCTTGTAGTCCACTGCATTTTAATCTAAATCACGCTTCGTTAAGATCGATGTTAAGATCATATTTTTTCTATTAAAGTTTGTATTCTTATTAGAAAGTGACGACAGAGGCCTAATGTTTATTTGAAATTTTGTCACTGTTTTATGGGATGTAATAAAATGTTTATACTGAATTTTAAACCGTCCTGTTAGTAAATATTGCCAATTCCCTTCTGGCTGAAGGGAATAGCTTTTCTTGGTCGAAACATTCGACTCCAATGGCAATGTAAAAAGCATCATCAATAGGGTGACAACCCAAGACACTTGTATTCGGCGAATTTATCACAAAATCCATCAAGCATTAAAAATTACCAATTATCTGTAAAGAAAAAGGCAAAAACTCGCAGTTTTGCATTATTTTTCCACAAACAACTCCAAATGACATTTCCAACTGACACTTATTGTCATTCTGGGTACAGTCTGCAGTATAAGCAAGACTGCATCTCAGTTGTTAAAACCACGGCACTCGTGGAAATTATTAAAAATCTTTATTATTTAAATAATTTATCTCTCGGATATTATTAACTTTTTTCTGCAAAAAATTATGTTTACATAAAGAGAAAATGATTCTCTAACGAAATAACCCTAAAAAATGCAAGAATATCGAAAAAAAAATTTTTAGGCCCTCGTTTTTATTTAATAATTTCGATTTGAATACAACTGGAGCATTCTTTATGGGTCCCATGCGTAGGGGACCATTTCAGCTACAACATTATCCAAAAATTGAATTTCCAATTCCAATATCTTGAACGCTAGAGCGACTGATTTGTCCAACTAGACTCGCCCAATAAATTACGTAACTTTTCTCTAATTTAACCGACCCCGTATCTTTTACCGTTTAGGATATACCAATGGTGAGCATCGAAAAATTATCCACCCTGTATGATATATGCCACACCAAACACGATTTGAGCCACGAATGAAGAATAACAAATGCACCACCACCAGCTGAAATGTGTTTGAATTTCGCGCTTGAATTTGACCGTTGCGCCACAGAATAAAGAACAATCAGAAGGTTATCTTGAGAGCGCCACCTTTGATCTGTGTTCGCCAGTTCTGGTTGTTGGGTTAGACCACAGATCACATGTGAATCTCGCAAATTTAGGTTAGAATCACGTTATCTGTAGCGTTATTACTGTTACTGAACTCTATATAAACATGGAATGCCAATGAAATAATGTCAGATTACGCCAAATTGAACCTCGCGCAGGGGTATAACGACGCATGCGCTTTGAGACCATCAACAGTCAAAAGTAAACGGCTTTGCAGTAATAATGCAACATATTTTTATTTTACCAGGGTGGGTAATTTTTCGATGCTCACCATTCGCGATTCAAATTAATTTTGCGACGTCACACGTAGGCATATTTTGTTGAAAGCGTCCAATCAAATGTCACCAAAAATGTCTGTCAATATATTTCAGCGCTCCTCATTGGCTTTTTTCCCAGAGTTCCCTCACTGTGACGTCACACACCAGAGGGCGTCCTCCTTAGCTAGAATCGCGAATTGGGATCTCCTAAACGGTAAAAGATACGGGGTCGGTTAAATTACAGAGAAGTTGCGCTATTTGTTGATGATTAAGAATCTGAAGAGAATTCCCCGATATTTTCATTCGTTTCCGAGTTATTACAAAAAATCTGAAAATTGCCAATTTAAAGAAAAATTTATATCTTTCTAACGATTGATGTTATTTGAACGAAACTTGGCACTTTTATATTTTTGACAGCTGTCCATTGAATGGCATTGACAGAAATTTTCTAGGCCTTCTAGATTTTGAATAAGGACAGTCAACTTTTGATTCTTTTATGGCCGCCATATTGAATTTTGACACCATCAAATGCACAAAAAAATTAGCTTTTCAAAAATTTACTCAACATGAACAGTTTTGACAGATGTCAGAATTTGAGAATTGGTAGGAATAATTTGTAAAATCAGCCTAAACTTGATGAAAAACAATTGCAAAAAAGTCCGCCGACCTCTACAATCTCTTATAACATGTGAAAACAATTGAATTCAACAGTAATAAAATACGTCTTGCGGTCGTGTAACTCGGGCTTTCACATATTTTTTGAAAAACGTCCATGTTGGTTACATTTTTGAGAAAGCTAATTTTTCTGTGTATCCGGCGGTGTTCAAATTCAATATGGCGCCCATAAGAAAAAGAAAAGTTGACTGTCTTTACTCAAAACCTAGAAGGTCTAGAAAGTGTCTATCGGTGCCATTACATTGACAGCTGTCAAAAATATAGAAGTTCCAAGTTTCATTTAAATAACATCAATCGTTAGGGAGTTATTAATTTTTCTTTAAATTGGCAATCTTTAGATTTTTTGTGATAACTCGGGAACGAATCAAAATATCAGGGAACTCTCTACAGATTCTTAATCGCCAAGAAATAGCGCAACTTTTCTGTAATTTAACCGACCCCGTATCTTTTACGGTTTAGGAGATCCCAATGGTGAGCATCGAAAAATTACCCACCTGTATATCTTTACAAGAGGACATTCCTACCACAAAGCACATTCCTACTTTATTGCGCCTAGGACTGGGCAATATCGTAAATCCGAAATCGAATATCGAAATCAGAAAAAATATCGATATACTCGATGTATCGATAACCGATATTATGATACATCGATATATTGATATAATATACAGGATGTCCGGAAATTAGAGGATAATATCTTAAGGGCGTATTCTACGATCAAAAATATAAAGAAAAGTTTTAATAAACGTGGGTCGAGAAATGCCTCCTAAGGGAGCTAAGGCCCTTTAAAAGGGTCACTTTGAAAATGGTTTTTTCAAAATTTCTTCAAAACGGTTAAAAACCCACCATTTCTATCGATACGCTTAGCGCTGCGGTATAAAAAGAACCGAACCACTCCATTTAGAGAAGCCTCGTATTTTACACAGCGTATACGAAGCGCTTCAACCGCTTCGTGCTCTGTTCTGGTGAACGCACCCATTATACGCGATATTAGCGATGACGTGAAACCGCCATCTTTGTTGTGTATGGTCAGTCAACGCCTCCCACTAAAGCCAAACAAAGCCAGATTTAAATGTGCAAATTCCAGAAAACTGCATTTTTAGTCTAATTCTTTATTTACAGTTACTGTGGTGCGTTTTAAGATATTTAATATTGACAAATTGAAGAATTGCTATCGATTATTTTCAAATCTCCTTTTAAACCAATCAATTAGACTCATTTTTAAATTTCCATCCAATCAAGTTCATTTAAGGGTGATTAATGCATTTTATCGGAGTCTGCACGAGTCATTTAATCGTTTCCGATGACCACTTGATTTTAAACAATTTGTTCACTGCTGAAAATCACCACTTAAACAAAATTATAGAAAATAAAGGTCCACAAATACGACCACTCAACACAAGTCTTTCCACAAACCATATTTTAGGTGTTTTTGGACATAAAGAACGTTGATTTCTTCTGGATATATCCTAAAAATTCAATAACATTTTGTTTACACGTTTCCTAACCTCAAACGTCATTAACGTCAATGAGCTATAAAGGATAAGGCTCGTTCGCAACATCATATTGGGCTTTTGAGTATAGGCAACCCCGGCTAAAAAAATCATAATTTTATCAAAACAAAGAGTTTAATTTGTAAAATAATCTTACCGAATACCACTCGTGCATCGCTATTTCAATCGGTTAAATTTTAGAAATAATTACTCAAGCTTTGTTGCCGTATAGGTAAAACAATTCGAACTAAATTGCCATTTATTACCAAAGATTAAAGCCCTCGAGCTAAAGCTCTCGGGCTTTAATCAGATAATAAATGACAATTTAGTTCTCATTATTTTACCACCGGCAACAAGCTTTCGTAATTATTTTCAAAATTTAACCGATTAAATAGCATGCACTTGTGGTATTATAAGCGATTATATCGTTATATCATGTCCACAATGAGTTTTGTGCTGAAATAATTGAATCTACACAAGGAAATTCTCGCTTTGTTTAGCTTCATTACCATGGTAACAAAATTAACCTAGCCCAACAAAGATGGCGGACCTACGTCATGCTAATAGCCCGTACTATATACTAATTGGATTGGATAGGCTTTGGTTTGGTGAATATAAAAATTTCAATTTAAATTCTGACTAGGGAGTTTCTTTCTACATATCTGGTAATTTTGATTTTATTATTTTGCAACGCTGTAACTTGCTGTAACTGCTCCGTAAATAGGTGTTCTGTGATGCAGGATGTTTACTGTCAACCTGTCAAGTGTCAACACCATATCTGTCAATAGTCAAGTAGGGATGGTGGTGGTTAGGTTATGTTTTTTCATTTTGGAGAACAAGAACAAACTAAGAATTCTTTGAAAACAACTTAAATTATCTTAAAATGACTTCTATTATTAAATTACAAGCCGTTTCAGGGGCAATGGATGAATCGCCCCCATGTTATATTCTACAAGTTGACGAAGTGAGAATCTTACTCGACTGTGGGTGGGATGAACATTTCGATATGGAAATTGTTAGGGAGTTAAAGAGGTTGACCATCATTATTCGTTCTGTTGTACATATTATGAAAATTTGCTTTTAGGCATGTACACACCATCGATGCTGTATTGCTATCTTATCCTGACGTAGCCCACTTAGGAGCTTTACCTCACTTAATAGGAAAGTTGGGCCTGAATTGTCCAATTTATGCTACGATTCCTGTTTATAAGATGGGCCAAATGTTTATGTACGATTTATATCAATCGCATCATAATATGGAAGATTTTGACTTGTTTACTCTTGATGATGTTGATGCTACGTTTGAGAAAATTGTCCAGTTAAAATACAATCAGAGTGTTCCACTCAAAGGTAATTTTAAAATCTGTTCGGATGTTTAAATAACTTTGAAATTATTTTAGGAAAGGGGTATGGTCTTACAATAACACCATTACCTGCAGGTCATATGATTGGGGGTACTATTTGGAAGATAATGAAAGTTGGAGAAGAAGACATCATTTATGCTAATGATTTTAACCATAAAAAAGAAAGGCATTTGAATGGTTGTGAACTGGAAAAACTACAAAGACCATCCCTCTTTATAACTGATGCGTTTAATGCTAATTATCAGCAAGCAAGAAGAAGGGCAAGGGATGAAAAACTAATGAGTATTTTTGATGTATTTTAATGATGTTGTTAATGTAGAAATTTCAGCAAATATTTTGCAAACATTAAGAAACAATGGAAATGTGCTAGTTGCAGTTGATACTGCTGGTCGCGTATTAGAGTTAGCTCACATGTTAGACCAACTGTGGAGAAACAAAGAATCAGGTCTTCTCGTCTACTCTTTGGTACTCTTAAATAATGTCAGTTACAATGTTGTTGAGTTTGCCAAATCGCAAATTGAATGGATGAGTGATACATTGATGAGGAGTTTTGAAGGCGCTAGAAATAACCCATTCCAGTTTAAACATTTACAATTATGCCACAGTTTACAAGAACTTCAGAAAGTTTCGAGTCCAAAAGTAGTCTTAGCTAGCAGTCCAGACATGGAATCTGGGTTTTCCAGAGAGCTTTTCCTGCAGTGGTGTTCAAATCCTAACAACAGTGCTATCATTACGACAAGGTATAATTGCATTTTTTTCTAACATAACAGAAGATCTTTTAGGACTTCACCAGGAACTTTGGCAAGGGACCTAATTGACAATGGGGGCAACAGACCAATCGATCTGGAAGTTAAAAGAAGGGTAAAACTTGAAGGTAGTGAGCTGGAGGAGTTTCAGAAAAGTCAGAGAGACAAAAGGGATGAAAATGCCAACAAGGAGTAAGTGAAGTGAAATCTATGAAATACAGGGTGTCCGGGAATAACGTCGTCATATTTTGGGAGGTGATTCCAGAGCTAAAAATATGAAGAAAAGTTCATATAATGTCCGAAATTTGGGTTCTGAGGTAATTTTGGGGTGACAAATTATCTGGTGGGAACAAGACAGGTGATTGACGACCATAGACGTGCGAAACGGGGGGCTTAGAAGAAAAATCCCATAACTTTTTTTTCTCTAGCTTTCTGGAATTTTTGACTTCGGATAACAATTCTCCAAACGATTCTACATAAAAAAGGTACTCTTGATACTAAGTCATAGGATCAACCGTTTTCAAGAAAAATGCGTTTATAGCATGTCATGCCTATGGTAACAAATTTATAAAAGCAAAAAAGACAAGTTGGCTTGCTTCAAAAATGTCGTTAGTTTGTCACTAATGACTACAACTTGTTATTCTAGCTCCAACCGTTTCTAAAATAATTAATAAATACCTGTTTTTGAGAGACACCTACCTAAAGTCTGTAGCGCCCCCTGGAGCCACTTTCCGACATTGTTCATATGAACTTTTTTCCTATTTTTAGGTGTAGAATTAGCCCCCAAAATATGGCGGCGTTATTCCGGGACACCCTGTATGTAGAACGTGAAAGGCATTATTTTATTTATAAACAGTTACACAGGATCTTTCTTTTCTTGACTAGCCACGAAAATTTTACTGAACAACATTTACGATCAAGCGGGCCGTCAAATTTTGATAGCCGATCGAGACTTTACTGATACTCACATAGTTACATCTCACTAATACTAGAGTGAATAATAAAAGGGGGTCGCGTAAAATTTTGTTGTGTGACATGACATGTATCTGTTTTGAAACATGAAACATGTTACGTTTGGGCCGGGAAATGTGTTTAGCGTCTCGGATTTTTTTTTTGCCCCTGCTTCGCCTTAACCAAAAGTTGTCTAAGTCTAAGGGGCCAATTTCGACTTTGCTGGTTGCGTTGGTGCAAAATTATTTTTGATTGGCCATTAGTCATTAGTCATTGTCTTAGCAAAGCACAGTGGGTCAGAATTAGTGTTGTAAAAATTTCATGAAACTTATTTTTTGAAATATTTGATTAAATATGAAAGATGTTCTAATTTTGTTCCAGTTTAAGAATTTATAAGAAATAATATTTTTTAGTCAGGTCACAAAAAATAGATGGACAACTAATTTTAGTTACAAATTACAGCCCACAAGTTTCAACACTACAATACTTTTTAATTATAAGAAATTCAACAAAATTTAGAACAATGTTAGGTATATTTACTATTGATGAACAAAACAAATAAAAAAAAACTCTGAATAAAATGCCTTTCCACATCTTTAAATCTTCAGGTGCTCATCCACGAAGCACAATTTTCCAGTCACAGATCTGAAAAGCTTTTGGAGCCAATCGTGCAACCGGAAATGCCATTTTGGCACATCAACTTTTAAATTTTAAATGCAAACCCCCATTTTTCACGTCACCATTAGGAAGACCTTCAAATTCTGCTTCTAAAAGTGTATTCATTCTTAGTGCCCTTTTGACCAAAAATTAAAAAAAAATAGATTTTTATCGGACTTTAAAATCGCGGTACAGCCCAAGCCCCTGAACCGATTTGGCTGAAATTTTGCACATGGGGATTGTATTACACGTCAAAGAGCTGAACAAATTTTGAATTCAATCGACTCACGGAAAGTGCCGTTTTGGCACACCAATTTCCAAATTTAAAATTATTCTCTCATTTGACCATTAAAAACAAGTTTTTGAAAGATTTATTGTCACCATCAGAAAGGTCTTCAAATTCTGGTTTTAAATAGGACAAAATTAATTCGCATTTAGCGCTGTTTGGTTCAAAAAATCGAAATTTTATAATAACAGTAAAAATACATTATATCCCAAATTACTGAATCGATTTGGTTGAAATTTGGTACATGGAAATTGGGTGACCCGTTGAAGACCTAAAAGGCTTTTGAAAGCAATTGGCTACCGCACCGGGAAGTCCCATTTAAGCATATCAACTTAAAATTTTAAATACAAGACCTCCTTTTTTATGTCGCCATTAGAAAGGCGATCAAATTCTGGTTCTAAAAATGTGTTCACAGTTTCTGCCATTTCAGTGGAAAATAGAGAAAAAATTCTTTCTCATTAAAAGGGATCGGGCTGACAGTGGATGACATAAAGTGGCAGTTATTGTCAAAAAGGTGGCAAAAGATTAACCTTAAAAGGAACATATTGTCAAACGTGATGGGTGATGTCCGAGATCACGTCGGTATTTGTCAGAGAATTGCGAAATTAGTCAAGGATTAAAAAAAATTCTGTTGAATTGACTACTATCTACACAGAATACAAAGATCCACGCGATGGGGAGGTTCCAGCCGCTTCTCTGCTGCATTTGTCTTCAATTTGATAATTCGATAATATGAAAGTTGAATGAAGTGCATTATAACCTAGAATTATTCATTTAAAAGGCAAAATTAATAAAATAAAGAAAATTAATAATACAGTGTGTCTCATTTTAACTGGAACCACCCAAATATTTCGGTTAATATTGAGCAAATCAGCTCGCTCTTTTTTTGCACATATAGAGCTCCAGAATCTGCATCTGCGTAATAATTCACCTTTTTGTTATCCCGAAATCTCAGCCCACTGCGATTAATTAAAGAGGCCAAAAATAGCAAAATCGTATTAGGCATTTTTTTACAGAAAAAGTTTATTAGGAAAAGTTGCCCAGGATGACTCCAAATGGGTAAATCCGAACTTTCAGGCTAAAATAAAATTGTTGAATTTCTGGAGGTAAAAATAAAAAATATCGAAAACTTCAATATTTTTGCAACAAAAGGGTGCTATGTAATAAAAAAACAATTGAAATGGGTTTGTTTGACATTTGTTGTTAGTTATAGCTGGGCAAAATTTAACAATCAATTTGAGACCATGAGCTCAAACCAGCCGCTTTCGTTTTGGTTGTGGCAGTGAAGAATTTTTAATTTTTCATTGTCACAATCGAATCATTGCAATCAATCGTAGAAAAAGTTGTAATAATAAGCTATCACCAAAAATCTTAATAATTTCAACTTTTTCTGCGATTGACAAATTTTGTCCGGCTATAAGTAACAACAAATGTCCATCGTAAGATGGATACGGGAGATGATTAGTAAGCGTCGTATAACGGTCTCTCTACAGGATACCAAACTGGAGGCAACAGTGTCGAGGGGCTGTCCGCAGGGCGGAGTTCTATCTCCGCTACTGTGGTCGCTACTCGTGGACGGCCTCCTAAGGGACCTGAACGGAGAAGGGTGCTACGCTCAGGCGTACGCTGATGATGTGTGCATTGTAATTAGGGGCAAGTTCCTGGGGACAGTCACAGCCATCATGCAACAGGCTCTGAACAGAGTTAGCAACTGGTGCGAGGGGCGATCCTTGTCGGTAAACCCGAACAAGATGGAGTTGCTCCTCTTCACTAGGAAAAGAAAGTTGGACACCGTAAGATGGCCCAAGCTGCAAGGGGTGACCTTGGGTCTGGCCGAGAGAGTGAAGTATCTGGGAGTAATCCTGGATCCGAAGCTTTCTTGGACAGACCATGTAGAGTCACAAACAAAGAAGGCCTGCGCGTCCTTATGGATGTGTAGGCGTTTCTCCGGCTCCACTTGGGGACTAAAACCGCAGGTGGCGTACTGGTTATACACAACCGTCGTGAGGCCTCTGGTCACGTATGGCGCCCTGGTCTGGTGGCGCTCCACGGAACGCGCTAGTACCAGGAGTGCCCTCGGGCGAGTGCAAAGGCTGGGATGCCTAATGGTGACCGGTGCTATGAGAACAACTCCCTCAGCAGCCTTGGAGGCGTTCCTGGCCCTGGAGCCGCTGCACCTCAGAGTGCAGCATTCGGCCCGGGCCTCAGCCTTCAGGTTGCAGGGGATAGGAGAATGGCGAGCGGGAAGTGAGGGACATCGAAGTGCACTCACTCTACCGGGCGCGGATGAGGCTGTCTTGCAAATGCGCAAAGACAGGATAGAGCGTCGGTTGCGCTTTAATGACCCATATACAACCAGGATCCCCTCTAGGGAAGACTGGGGCGAGAAGGGAGAAAAATTGCTCACACCGCGTGGCCTAGTCTGGTACACAGACGGGGCCAAAAACGATCTGAGCACCGGCGCAGGATTCACTGGGGGGATGCCAGAGGGACGAGTGAGCGTACCTCTTGGCAAGTACCCCAGTGTATTCCAGGCGGAAATATACGCAATTCTGGTGTGCGCTGAGGAGAACCTACGTAGGGGCTACTCTGGCAAGTACATCTACATCTGCAGCGACAGTCGGGCGGCGCTCGGGGCTCTGAACTCCGTGGAGGTGAGATCCGGCCTCGTTAACGACTGTCGAGACGCATTAACGAAGTTGGCTGGAAATAACAATTCGGTCAACCTGGTTTGGGTTCCTGGGCACTCAGGAATCGCTGGCAATGAGGTAGCTGACGAACTGGCAAGGGAGGCATCGAACATGCCATACCTGGGACCACAACCAGCACTCGCTGTGACGGAGAGTGCGTTGCGGAAGGAGCTAGGAAACTGGCTCAACAAGCAATTTCACTCACACTGGGAAAATGCACCGGGGATGAGGCAAGCGAGGGCCTTCATTTCTCGGCCCTCCTCGCCAACAGCACAACGGTGGTTTCTCCAGTTAAGCCGAGAGCGGCTAAGGAAAGTCGTGGGCGTCCTGACAGGGCACTGCGCACTCAAACGACACCTTCATCTAATGGGACGTTCTGAGGAAAGCACTTGTAGAGTGTGCGGAGAAGAGGAAGAAACGCCTCTTCATTTGCTAACCGAATGTGGCCCGCTCGGTCACAAAAGGCTTAGGGAACTGGGGGCTGCATACCCAGCCCCCGCGGAAATCTACTCACTCTCTGCAGCGGATGTACTGGCCTTCATGGAAGGGACGGGGCTTCTGTAGAGAAGAGGTTGCAGTGCGGGCATAATGGATCTTAAGGTCTGAATGCAGCGGACCCGTAAGGGAACGCACCGCAGAATCGAAATACGAACAACAAATGTCAAACAAACCTATTTCAATTGTTTTTTTATTACATAGCACCCTTTTGTTGCAAAAATATTGAAGTTTTCGTTATTTTTCATTTTTTCCTCCAGAAATTCAACATTTTTATTTTGACCTGAAACTCTGTACTTACTCATCCTGAGCAACTTTTCTTAATAAAATTTTTCGTTAAAAAATGCCTAATACGATTTCACTGTTTTTGTCCTAAATTTTCAGATTATGATCAAAATTTTAAAATTTTCTCCACAGTGGTACATTCAGCATCAAAGACTTAGTAAAGATACTAAATTTCACGTTGCTATCTTTAACCGTTTTGAAGATATTTAGAAAAAAATACTTTCAAAGTGGCCTCTTTTGGGGGCCTCATTTCCCTTAGGACTTTTTTTCATATTTCTCACAGAATAATCTACTGGTAAAGTTTTGACCACTAATTTCGGAACACCCTGTATAAGAAGCACGTATGCAGATGTACCGGGTGCAAACGAATGCACCGGGACCATAAGATTTTGCTTTAATGTTACAAAAACTGTTTTTGTTGATAGTTGACAAATTCTTTCATTTTTTCAGAGAAGAATCTGATTCAGATGATGACATTGAAATGAGTGTTATTTCCAAGGGCCGACATGACATAGTAATAAAACAGGAGGGAAAGGTTTCGGGCGGATTTTTTAAAGTCACAAAGAAGCAATACCCAATCTATCCCTTCCAGGAAGAAAAAATCAAGAGCGATGAATATGGTGAAATCATAAAACCAGAAGACTACAAATTAGCGGATCTTCTTCCTGAAGCGGAGGACAACAAGGAGAACGTTGTCATCAAAAAGGAAGAGGAACTTGTTCGTACGTAATTTGTATCCTCAAAATGCTGCTAATTATTTTTCCTACGACCACTTAAGAAAGTTGTAAATATCGCACAATTAAGTAGACACGAAGGTTGACACTAACACACGCGTGTGTTAGTGCTGTGCGATATAATATCGCACAGTTCCGCCCACGTCGCGTGGCAACGCGCATCACTCACATTAACTTAGCAGGCTGGCTTTCAAAATTTAATAAATTTTGACACTTGCTATTTTGCTGACAACGATGATAAAAAAAAGAGCAATTTATGAAGAAATTATTTTTTGCTGTGGTTCGTAGGAAATAGCTATTTATGTAACAAGTGGGAAAAGTACATCATTTCCTTACGCGGGTGCTTATTGCAGAACGATGCGAAGCCGAGTGCTGTAAGCACGCAAATAAAGAAATTATGCATTTCCCCATGTATTACATATAAGATTTTTCATAATCCCGATTGAGACATTCAAAAACTATAATTGGCGAAGCACTGAAAAAGATTTGGTATTTTTTCATAACTTGTATGAAATGTTTAGTGATAACGTGGATCGTGCTGATTGAAACAAATTAAAGAAATTGTATTAACATAATTACTTTTCGCACTAGTGCGGTAATATGATACATTTTCTAACTGAGATCAGTGGCAAAAATAACTTTTTTCTCACGGGATTCTGAAAAATACTGTACACAACTCGCACGAAAGTGTCTATACAATGCACTCGTGGGGTTTTCCCCACTCGTATGATATAAGCCACTTTCGTAGCTCGTTATGTAATATACTATTTCATGTTGCAGCTGAAGTAATTGAAGTCCCCACCAAGTGTATAGTTTTAAAACGCACAGTACAAGTAAATTGTCAAGTGCAGTATATAGATTTTGAAGGTCGTTCCGATGGTGAGTCTTTAATGAAAATCTTGTCTCAGTTGCGCCCTAGGAGGGTAATTGTTGTGAGAGGTTCGCCAGAAAGTACAGCCGCTATAAAGACTCATTGTCAAGAGAATATCGATGCAAGAGTGTTTGCTCCTGTTAGAGGCGACATCATTGATGCTACGACGGAGACGCACATTTACCAAGTTTGGGAAACCTGATTTAGTCATTAACGTTAAATAAAAAATATAATTTTAGGTTCGATTGACGGACGCATTGGTTTCCCACCTAAACTTTCAAAAAGCAAAAGATGCTGAAGTTGCGTGGCTGGACGCAGAAATTGTCTTCAGAGAAGGGCAGTTAGACGCGAAACGAATGAACGTCGACAACGAACCAATGGAAGGTATGTAAAATTACTCTAAGTGTGTCCTGCATGGACGAATTTTCGGATTTTCCAGACGATGAATACGTTTTCAATGAATGGCGTTAACTAAAGTGCCAATACCTATTACTAAGGCTTAGAAACCGCATTCGAATATCTGAATAATTGAATATTCACAATTCGAATTATTTCACCGTTGATTTATTCGAATAGTCGAATATTCAATATTTGAATGTTTATTCAAATAAATGAAATATTCTAATATTCGAATAATCAGACAAGTTGACGATAAAATAACTTCCAACCAACAATATAGTGTGATTCACGAACACCGTTCGTTAGAAGTTTTTCCACTTCTCAGTGGAATAGAAATTTGAAATTTGGTACTCGGCCATTATCGACGATTCTGAATTCACCTGAAATGTTGGCAAGATTCCGTCACTTCCGGTTTCGTCGGAAATGATATCAACTTTGTTATTTTAAATGGAACCCTATAATTTTGATTACATATTTGAGATCGTCTTTTCAAACTGAGTATTTCTTATCTGAGTTATCTTCACCTACCTGTCATAGTTTTTGACTTATGTCAATTTTTTCACTGCTCTTAAACGCTTTGCAATAATGAAACGGGTTTTTTTATAATCGATAGCGAAGGAATCACAGAATCTTTTGAGTGGTCAACAGCCTACTAACATAGCTTCAGACGTTCTTAATTACCATTCAAAGTGGACTATGACCTATGATGAAATGTGGGAAAAGTCGATTTTTTTCAAATGGAACGTACTATTTTTGACAATGGCAGTCGATAGAGCGCTAAATTTTAGGGGCAGTTTCGTCAACATGTCCTATACCCTCTACTTATCAATTCTGAGTTATTTACCAAAAAAGATATTCTGAAAAAATGATGAGTTATCGGAAATTGAGTAGGCTTTGGAAAATTTGTCACGTCAAAAAGTGACATTTTCAGTTTTAGTATTAATAATTGTTGGCTTAATTGTGGCCTTACAACAATGGTGGGCTACACGAATCAAGTTGTTTTTGATTTATTTGTGATTTATGGTCAAAATAAGAGCCATTTTTCGAGAAAATGTCAATTTAATGTGTTCCCAAAAATATGGATTTGGCCGTCTCTTTCTCAAACTATGCACTTTATCAAAAAATGTTCCAATGAAAGTTGAAAAGCAAATTCAGGCGCATCTTTTTGATGCAATTCACTTTTTTTGACGTCTGCTTCACTGAGTATTACGTCATAAACCATTTTTCTAATGACAAGATCATGTCTAGTGAATCTCATCAAAACATGCGCCTAAGGTTGCCTTTCAACTTTTATTGGAACAATGTTTTAATAAAGTGCTTAGTTTGTGAAATAGACTCTAGAACAATTCAAGTCTTATTTGAACAATTTTTTGATAAAGTGAATAGTTTGGGAAATAATCGGCTGTTTCCATACATTTGACTGACTCTGTATGTAGAAACGTAGAACAAATTATGATATGGTGTTTGATTAATGATCTAGAAGAAATCAAAAGCGAGCTTTTCATTCAAGTTGTTCTAGTTAAAATTTCAATTCCATTCCCTATCCATTTCTGTGAAAGCGATAGTTAGTGTCTTTATTTCTGCGGTTTATTATTGGAAGAATTGACGAAAAAATACTGCAACTATCTCCAAAATGGAAAATTTTCGCCGACCCATCTCTAGTCAGATATCTCGCTTTTGTCTCCCTTTCTGGTTTCTCATAAACGTATATCCTTTAAGACGATACTTTCCTTGTCAAATTTGTGTAAAATTCAGCTCATTTTGCCTATTTTCGTCGACAAAGTGAAAACTAATGGAAGGAAATTACAGGGGGTAGTCATGAAGGGTAGATCACGACATTTTGTAACATTCAAGATTTTTTTCTCAATAGTTATTTAATAATAAATTTAAAAGCTAATGCACGTTCAATTCGCTTTGCTCAATCGGCGGTGAATTGATGAGCGATGAATTGTTTGGTGGTGAATTGTTGGCTGTGAATTTCCCGGATACGAAAAAATTCATCTGGTTCACCAATAGTAATACATTTAATTAGATTAACGTTGGGGTATCATTCTTTATACTATACGGCTAGTAACAAAACAACATCTATTGTTTTCCTGAAATAGATCACATACTTATTTATTATTATAATATTACTATTTGAATTTTTTTTCTAGTGGATAATGAAGAAACGAAGATTCTAACTCTGGAACCCCTGATCGTAGACAACCAACCTCACGACACAGTTTTCATCAATGAACTAAAATTAGCAGAGTTCAAGCAAGTCCTAGCCAAAAGCAGTATTACTTCCGAATTTTCTGGAGGAGTTTTATGGTGTTCCAATGGAACCCTTGCAATCAGGAGAGTGAGTTGCCTACTTTTATTTTAAACCCCTATTGAAGCTATTTTCATGTTTAGGTCGAGTCGGGAAGAGTGATCCTGGAAGGCTGCATTTCCGAAGATTATTACAAAGTCAGGGAGCTTTTGTACGAGCAATACGCGATTTTGTAAACTTTAAATTAGTTTTCTAGCGGCGATTTTATTTATTCAATTGTAAGGTGAAAATGAGTTTTGTTAATACACTTTTTTAATTGGAAAAAATTGTCTGGTGGCAACTGAGCTACACAGGGTGGTCGTTTTATCTTGAGACTGGCAAATATCTCGGAAAGGAAGCACTTAAGAAAAAAATGTTTGTTGTATAAAAGTATTATGATTTCAAAATATTTGAAATAAATTTATTTGTGCAAATTAAAAAAATTGATCCGCGCAAGCTTTACGTCAAATTTTTGAAGAAGTAGAATGAACTATTACTAATTTTTGGTCCAAAGCTTGCTGTGATAAATTTTTTTAATTCGCACAAATACATTTATTTCAAATATTTTCAAAAATATTGAAAATAGGTATAGGGAATGCTAATACTAGCCTACAAGAAATTGAATTTTGCATCTTTTGGATGCATAAAATTATGGTACTCGCATTTGAAAAAAATAAGTTGTGGACAATTTTGTTACGCCATTTTCGCACATTTTATTAGTTACTGGTAGTCACAATATGACGTTACGCTGTACAAAATTACATGGCGCGAGATATCCTTTTTTGACAGTCAGCAGTTTCCTTGATTACTTCAGTGTTTTTGTATAGGGTTGATTTTGCAATTTGTTCAGGGCGGCCGTTGAACTGGGAACGGCCCTGCATTATTTCATCCCCTAGCTTTGCCTTGCCTACGTAAATTAATGAAAATGAAGAGGTCCTATAAGTTTTTCTTTTGAAGTTTAATTCGGTACCTATTGCCTGTGATAAGTGCATATTGCGGTTGCCAGTCAAATCCTTTATGCAGGTACCTACCTTGCTAGATTTAGGTACTATAGACGTGTATAGGTACATTTAACGTTAGCACTAGACTGTGTATATGGAGAATATTTTTCTTCACACATTAGGATAAAAAATGGTCCATGGGCCCCTACCCTGTTGCAAATGACCATTAAAATTCATAAAAAGAAATAATGTAATGAGTTATAATGGGTTGAAGTAGGTATTTGTCCGGGGAATTCCCAGATCAACCCATTACAAACACAAAAGTTGGTTCCTAATGCAACCTAAAGTAGAATCGCAGACTTCCCATTACAATTCATTAGAAACTGTAATGACATTCTGGGAATTCCCAGATCAACCCATTATTAAAACAATAGCAGATTTCTAATGTAACGTAATGGAGAATATCCCATAAATTTCTCATTAGAAACTAATAGGTTTCCAATGGAACACAGTACAGATTTTAAACAATGATCGGTGTTCTTGATGATACTGACGCCATACACGTTTACCCCAAAGTCCACTACTTTCTCGTTTTTCAATAATCCTAAAAGTCGGCGACTGCTAAATTGTGGTTTTAGGTACCGAAACATATGAAATAACTAGAGAGCGGATTTTATGCTAAATGCATATTTTACATATTTGGTCATTTTTTGCCATTTTCGCTTATTTGGAGAAAAATCGCATATTTATGCTTATTTGGCAAGATTTCTGTTAAAACCACCTTTAAAAACTGCGGCGGTTCTTCGAAAAACTGATTTCAAGAATTTACCTACCCTTTTATTACCTACATCCCTTTCCTGCTTAAGACAATTTGAGTCAGGTAGACGGTCAACCTGTATTCATTGCTAATAACAGGGTTTTTGCCTATTTGCATAGTATGTACAGAGGAAAGGTGTTAGTGGGGGTTAATTTTTGCAGTTATTTTAAGTGAGTTACTCTTAGTTCTTATCAGCCATGCCTAAAGACAGGAGTCCTCTTATTTCAAAAGCCATTCTGAGTTAATTTTTGCAGAGGTCTTTTTTTCTAGAATAACTCGCGTGCTTATTTAGAATTTTACGTGCTTATTTAGTGCTTATTTCGCTATTTTTTTACGCATAAATATGCGCCTATTTGGCGAAACATTTTCGCATATAAATCCGCCCTCTAGAAATAACAAAACAAAACTTCAGAATACAATAATCATCACTTCTTCAACGGCTCACCCGTCATCGAGAGCTTCATCGCAAGAGATCGACATCGTGAAATCACTAAACGTATTACCAAATATAATATTACCCATCTGATTATATTTCTATTTTTGTAATGGGAAAACACATTAGAAATCATCTACTGTGTTCTAATCGGTTCTAATGAATCGCAGCGGGGTGACCAATACATTTTAGTACAAATACATTACAAATATGGTGAGTTGGGCTTTTCCCTTACGAATTGGTCTCAATTTCCCTTACGATTCATAAGGCTCATTAGGTACCATTACAACGCATTATAAATCCCTAATGTTTTCTATACCATTCTAATGGCTATTTGCAACAGGATAGACAATGTCAAAATATTCAACTGTTTGTGTTTTTGAACAGAAAACATCGAAGATACACGTCATAATTTTGACATTGCATGTTATTGCAGATGCGTATACAGGGCTGTTCCGAAATTAGAGGATAATATCTTAAAGGCGTATTCGACAATCAAAAATATGAAAAAAAGTTTTAATAAACAGGTCGAAAGATGCCCCCCAAGTGAGCCCTCGAAGGGGGGGCTCAAAGAGGGTAACAAGAAATTGGCTTTTCTTCAATTTCTGAGGAACGCCTTTTATGATAAGTCACGAAATTATGAACTTTGTTGTACCTACATTTTTATGCTGAATAAGACTGATGCAATGATTTCTGGCAAATGATAATTACATGGTCTTGTTAAACATCAATTTTCTCGAAAACGGCTTGAGCTATCGAGTTTCGACAAGAGCAGCTTTTTTACATAAAAATGTACAAGGAATTCAAATTTCTGTTCATAATTAATCCGAGATGTCGAACAAAAAAGTTAGATACAAAAATGTCCGCGGCTCCTCCACTCACGCACGTCCCTGAAACTTTGGCCAAAAACCGTTGCATTAGTCTTATTCCGCACAAAAATTTACGACAAACTTGAAAATTTTGTGACCCAATCGTAACTCGTTCCTCAGAAATTCAAGAAATACCGGGAGAAATACCATTTTGTTGTTACCCCCCTTTGAGGGGACCTAGCTCACTTAAGAGGCATTTTTCGACCTATGTTTATTAAAACTTCATATTTTTGATCGTAGAATACTACGCCCTTCAGATATTATCCTCCTTATTTCGGGACACCCTGTATAAATTATAGAACAAATTCAACCGAAAGGGTCACCAAAAAAACGTTTAGTTAATTGGCGAAAAAATAATTATAAACTTGTATGGTTATAGGTATCTACTTTGGGTCACAGTGGCCATTCACAAAGTGGGGTACAGTGGCGACTAGTTATCTAGTACTAGTACATTACGGGTGACCACTAGACACCATAGGTCTAATTTATTACCTACAAATAAAAAAATAAATTAAAATATCGTCCAGTGGGCCATTGTGTACCATCACGACCATGGCTGCTTTTTCTAAAAATGTGGCCAATGTTGCCCGCTCTCCCCTACATTATCGGATTCGTGATTGTGTAATTCGTCTGTCCGTACATTAATAATTTACAAGTTTCTGAAAAAATGCATTTTATATTTTATTCAGTAGGGATTAGCAAAGGTTATCCGCTTTTCCACTAACGATCTACCCATTAAAAAAGTAGTACTAAATTATAAAAAGGGTTCCAATGCAGCTAATATTAGCACAAGAGGCAAGCGTTTCAACCAATAGAATGAGTCAGTCCCCCTCCTCCTACTCAATTCATTCAGATATCTTTTGACTTAGCATCATCAGCTATCTCTTTTTACTTGTGTACAGTAGGAGGTTCTGAGAAGTGTGTGTAGAGCGTGTTGCTGTTTTCTTGTGATTTTTCGTGAAAAAAACGTGCAAGGAGTGCTGGAAATTGTCAAAGTCGGTTAAATTACATGGTCCATTGATGTTGGAGTAAGTTTGTGTCCTCTACATAACCAAATTCAGTAAAATTTCTCGTTGTTTATGTTATTATAACCAAAAAACATGCCACTGTGTCTCAGCTGAACGAGAAACATTGAAATTTATGGTTGCGTTTTTATTTTAGAAACCCTCTTACGCCTTGGAAGTTTATTTGAAAAGTCAGCAGGTTGTTATTGTTACACCAAGTGGAAGAAATACGAATCATCTACTATAGTCGAGTCTTATCAGTAAATTTTACCTGCCAACAAATTTAATTGAGATAACTTATCTAAGCTGCAAAATGCCCCATATTATATTATTTTACGAGATAATTTTCAAACGCAATAATGTGATTTTATAAAAATTTTGTAGATACACATTTTTTTGAATCGCTGCCAAAAACATTGGAAGTCGAGTGATTTATATTTATTAATTTCACCCAAAACTACCTGCCTGCATACCTACATTTTAAGAACCTATTGCATTAACAATTAACATAAAGTCTATAGAGGTGTTACCTACCTGAGGAAATCGGAGGTAAATAATGCATGAATATACAGGGTGTTTCAAAAACATGGTGCCAACACTTAACCACATGCCCTTAGGTGAAAATAAGAGGAAAAGTAAGTATAACTTTTTGTCCTAAACATAACCCTCTGAGAGCTACGCCCTCACGAAAGGGTACCGCAAAAATCAGTTTTTTAAAATTTGCTCATCAGACACTACAACAAGTACGACCTTGAAATTTGGAACATAGTTTACGTACATAACCGTCTTTATTTCGTGTTTTTTTCTGATTTTTCTTGTCATCAGATACGTGCGTTCTTATGGACTTAGACATTTTCCGCATATTTTTTCTGCAAGCAGGTTTTCTTACAAAATAAGGATACGACTGTCACTGGCACTCCTTGGGACACCAAAAAGTATTGAGACATGATTTTCAAGTTAAATTCTGTTTAGTGCAGGAAATTTAAAATTAATGAAATTAACTCGGAAATTAATGATTTTTATTTTTCCATTTCTATCTTAAAGTTTATTATCAAGTCATAATAATTTCTTAAGCAACTTCTTTTGGAGTTAGGAATAACCGAGGGAATAACTCAAGTTTAGCTTAATTTTAACAAACTTAAAAACAGTTAAGTGTTTGAACTTTGGATCTAAAAGCATCGTAATAAATTCTGATTGATCAAAAGGTATCTCACCTCATCTAAGCTTGATTTTAGGTCGGGAAATAAGAAATATCAAAAAAATCTTAGCGAAATTCAACAAAGGTACATTTTGATGTCACAATGAATGCGCATGACACTCTCACTGTTTGTTACTTTGTGAAAAAACGAGCTTACAGAAAATGTTAAAGCCCCCCAAAGAACGCACGTTTCTGATTAAATGAAAAACCTGAAAAAAATTACAATAAAACTGGTTATGATATGATAGGAAGCAACGTTGCAAATTTCAAAATCGAATCTGCAATATTTTTTGAGTAAATTTTAAAAAACCGATTTTTGGGGTACCCTTTGCGTCACTCCCAGAGAATCCATTTTAGGTGAGATTTTAGGACAAAAAGTTGTTTCTACTTTTTGCCTTATTTTCACCTAAGGAACCTGCGGTTAAGTGTTGGCACCATGTTTTTGAAACATCGTCTTCGCGGGAAATTTAAATTACGGACCACTTTTGCCTTCGTTTATGAACTAACCCCGGGAAGCTGTTCACTGAGTATTTTTCCACAGGTAGAGGCTATCGGTATCTAAAACCCGATTGCCTAAAATTTCCTTTAAATTAATTAGGGCAGCAGGAAAAAAATAAAATCGAATTCCCCACGTAAATCCCTATGGACACCTTGGAGAGTATAGGCATACTGTATACGTATATACCAAGTCCAGGCCTTCCACACCTCCTAAAATTCCTAAAATACTTGGATCCTCCTGAAATTCTCCTAAAAATGACAACGACATCCTAAATTTTCTAGAATAAGGAATTCTGAAGAATTTTATGTTAAATTTGGGGCGGAAACTTATCCCTGGAATATTTTTACGGCTAGCTTCACTTAATTTTAGGCTATTGGGACTATTGACTATTGCTTTGTATCCCAAGGTCATTTTGTTCAATTTTCTTTACATATTTGAATGTAAAAAAATATGTGTACATACCTGTGCAAAAATACTTAGATCTACAAGACGATATAACCTGAGCAAACGGGGAAAGATTGCTGTATGTTGCCGCAAAATAATTCTAAATGTGATGTATTCATTTGAACACAGTATGAGCGAAAGGGTAGGAGGATTCAACTCAAGAAATCGATGTTGAGGTTATGGCTGATTCTAGCGTAAGGGGAGCGTCTGAGCTGAATGGTGTTATCAGAATTTGAAAATTCTTTACCGTTTTGAAGATATTCCAGAAAATAGCTGGAAAGATGACGTCATATTTCCAAGATTTCATGGCCATCTTGAGGATATTTCTAGAGTTAATTTAATGCATAAAATTGTAATGTTGGTAGTCGTGTCGTAAACGTGCGTAAACGTCATTTAATACGTCAGAACAAATTTTACAATTAATTGGCGTATTTACAAAGTCGGATTTCTATTGAAAGTTCCTGCAAAATGAAAAACTCATCAAACAGAGGTACCTACAATTTCCGCCGTCCCTGGTAAATATAACAACTATTTATTGAAGTTAATAACAATTGCCATCACCGTTGAACTAAATGTGAAAATGTTGGCCAATTTTTAGCCAATCTAAACATAACCTACAAAAATGGTTGACAGCGCACATCATTTTGAGCTCTGTATTGCCAACATGAGGAATATTTGTGCTATAATTGAAGCGATTTTAAGATCTGGAATTTGGAAATTCTTAATTTCCAGATTATTCGAAAAATAGAGATTGTCTAACAATTTTAATGCGACTATTAGATTCGGAAGACTAAAATTGACCTGAAACTCGGTAAGTCAAGACTCGATCTCTTGAGTTGAATCCTCCTTTAACCTTTAGTATGAAATCGGTATGTATGTCTGTCTGAATCAGAACCAGAACCAGTATGACTATAGGACTAAAAATTTCGCATTGGAGTTTCGCAGTATAAAAACACGAAACAAAATTCTCGAAAACTTTCTATAAGCAAATTACTTGCATAAATGAACTCTTTCTATTCGTGTTCTGAATCTGATTTATTTTAAACTAGAATATCCTAAATGCCAGTGCCATTCCATACCCATATGATGTAATTAAATATTTACATGCCAATTAATTGCTAATTGAATGTTATTATATTATGTTGAGTGATTACATTTTTAGACTTTGAAACTTGCAAATCGGAGTACCTAATAGATATTGGTTTGGGGTGTGGGAATATTGAAAATTAGGGTGCGCACAAAAACCTTCGAGGCCTGTATGCCACCTGTTGCTCGGTTCATATTCAAAACGTATCATGTTACAGATTCGGGTTATGTTCAAATATTTCACCATCACCGCATCGGTCCTCTTACAACCTGAATTCTGCTTTTTGTTTTTCGTTATTGAAGTGCTAAAGGTGACACAAAAGCATTAATTTTATCTATGAGAATTTTACAATATTGTTTAAATTATGAATAAGTATTTAAAATGTCTCGTTTTTTACAGATGGACATGGATTTTATTGATAATTCCCTCGACTTCGATGTCGAAAATGAAGATTTTTACGAAGTTAGCCCCATGGCCAAATCACAGACTAAACGCCGGGTTACGTTCTGTCATCAGATCTCAACTAAGGTAAGAAATTTAGAAATGTGTCCTACGAATTTGTGAAATTCTATTTATACTATTGTATGGGTGTGTTTTTGTCTTTTCAAAATTAAGTTTCTCACAGTTGAGAAACCCCATCAACAATACCTATAACACAGGTATCACTCCGCGACTGCTGTTGAAGCAAGCGCACTTCCTCCACCAAAGTTGCCATCTTAAACTTGTGTTAAAAAGAGACAAAACAATACCATTTTCCGGTGCCAGTGCCAAATTGAAACGGCTGGATGCTCACCCGCTCACCGTGATTAGCTCTAATTACCTCCGAAGTACGACAGGATTAGGGGTGTGAACCGATATGAAACAAATTTAGAAAATAACGAATTGTAAACGTTACAATAATCAAGGCCTGAATAATTTCTATAAATCCTGATCCTCTGAATCAAAAAACTTTAATCTTAGCCCGTGTTTAATAGCTACAATGGACTGTTTTCAGATAATATTTTATCAGCGTCTGATATGAGTATAATCTTGTAAAGGAAAGCTTTGTTTTTGTTTTACTTGCGGAGGTATTATACATACTTATCTTATATGATTGTATTAAGACGATTTAATTTACCTAATTATCTTTTCTACACATTTGACTATTGCAATCAGCAACGTCATAAATGAAAAATGCATCATGATAAGTAGTATGTCGTTTACACGTGGCTGCATTCTTTGCTGTACGTATATTTAGATAATGATAAATTGATAATAACAATGCTATTCTATAATGTTGTGGTGATTGACTTTGCATTACGTCTAATTAGTTGTGTATGGAAAATTTTTCATGTTATTTTTGCATTGATACCTAAATGACGTCCTTATAGTACAGTGCATTTAGACCGAGGGGGCAACCACTCATGAAAAAAATGTACCACGGACTAGGACTGGGGCGGACTAAAATGGGACTAGCGAGACTAAATGGACTAAACTGGACTAAATCGGACTAAACTGGATTAAATCGGACTAGCGGACTAAAGCGGACTAAATCGGACTAAACTGGACTAAATCGGACTAAACTGGACTAAATCGGACTAAACTGGACTAAACTGGACTAAAGTGAGTTATGCAGCATTTAAAAATATTGCTGCTGCGCTACTCAGCTGTGAGTGCCTTTGTGTTGCATTACATCACAGTGTCGTTTCCGTCGTTTCTTTCGATACAGTCGTGTAGTCGAGCCCCGGGTAGCTGTCAGATGTTTAGATGCTCTTGACGTTATTTCATCTGTATTTTTAGTCTATTGTTCTCAAGTCTTGGTTCTTTTTTGTCGATGTTTTGCTTTCCTTGCAAAACATCAAATCTTTACGTTGTAGGGTCCGAGGAATCAGAAAAGTGGTTTTTGAAAAATGTCTGTGTCTGTCTGTGATCACCCTATAGCTCAAAATAATGAACGTATCGAGATGAAATTTATCACACATATTCTGTGTAGGTGTTGATTAGGTTTTTGGGTCGCAAAGGTTCATGGAAAGTGCCTTTTTGGCACATCAACTTTAAAAAATTAAATGCAAACCGCCATTTTTCGCATTACTATATAAAAACTCTTCGAATTCTGCTTCTAAAAATGTATTCACTCTTGGTGCCCATTCGGTCAAAAATCAGTGCCGTGAAAGGAAATGAAACTTTCGTCTTTTCTCACAACTAAAATCATTGCTACTGTCCACACAATTTTATGAATTGCTCCCAGTAAAGGCTATATCCGAGAAGTAATTTTTCAAACTATTTTTGCAGATATTCATATTGAACTTAAAATTCACAATAAAGCAACGTTGGAATTTTTCAATCTTTGCGTAAGACGAAAGTTTCGTTTCCTTATAAAAAAAAAAAAAAAAAAAAATACTATATAACTGTATATTTTTATTACCGGACAGGACAGTTAATTTTTTTCAAGTCGAAAACCTTAGACCCATTTCTTCAAAAAATGTTATTTTAGTGGCAAAAAGGCTCTTTTTTTGAATTTCTCTTAGCAAAATAGTATTTTCTTACTAAAGTCCCGTCGCATATTAACGAAAGCGGGGGTTGTGTAACTCAGGCTTTTTTTCTATTGGTTTGTAAACGGGATTTCAGTTCTGTCAAAATTCCTGTCATGGACAATAATTAACAACAAAGACTCCTTTTAACCTCCATTGTTACTGTTTATTGACACTGACAGTGAGTGACGAGAGTTTTGACGGATGTGAAATCCCGTTTACAAACCAACAGAAAAAAAAGCCTGAGACACACAACCCCCGCTTTCGTTAATATGCGACGGGACTTTACAGGATTTGATGGCTATTGCATTGACGGATCAAAAACCTTAGTACCATTTTTCAAGATTGGCATTTTAGGGGGAAAACTGCCTCTTTTTGCATTTTTCTTACCAAAAGAGCATATTATTGTTATTGAGTTGGATAGCTGTTGCATTGTCGGATCAAAAACCTTAATGCCATTTTTTCAAAAAATGTCATTTTAGGGGTGAAAAATATCATCACAAGTTAATTTATTCCTGCTGATACATTTTCAAATTCTGTGAAAAAGTAGAAGTTTCTACCGTCTCCGAGACTGCCACTTTTTTTAAATTTCCAGCAATTTTACATAATCTAGACTGGACTAAAAGGGACCAAGCTCTTGACTAAATCGGACTAAACTGGACTAAATCGGACTAAACTGGACTAAATCGGACTAAACTGGACTAAATCGGACTAAATCGGACTAAACTGGACTAAATCGGACTAAACTGGACTAAATCGGACTAACGGACTAAAGCGGACTAAAAGCGGACTAAATCGGACTAAAAGCGGACTAAATCTAAGGGTGTACCGCGGACTAACGCTGTGGTTGCCCCCTCGATTTAGACGAAATGCTGGTGAAACTCGGACATTCAAAAAACCTCTAGACTGATCAGGACACGCTATTTGACATGTCATAGGAAATCCCCAAGAATCCCGCGACAGGTTTAGCCATAATGGCCAAAGAACCGGGGAGACTATGAAAATTTTCAAATTTACGCTATTATTGATCCATCAAATTGACGTTGAATGTTGGTTTTCTTCTGCTGTTAACTTGTTAGGAACATTCTAAGAGATAGTTCATTTAGCTCTCACCAAAAAAATTTAAGCGGAAAGCGTCCGAGCGACCGACCGATCGAAAAGGTTCTTCATTATTATAACTGTCCAGCGAGTTGACCGATTTTGATGAAACTTTCAACGTCGACGCAGGTCCATTTGGGGTTGATGCCTACTGCTTTGAAGGCCGAACTAAAAACTGAAAGTAACCGTAAATGCATAAATATCAAAAACTTTGAGTGGCAAATATCTCAGTTGTTATTCGACTTAAGCCCAAATATGCCTTATGCAGTGTTGTGGGATATTTAATTCTCTACAAAAAGATAATATACATTTTTTTACGATCAATAGTTTTGATGCTACACTCGGAAGAATAGTCCAGTCAAGTTAGGTTTTTTAGAAGAAATAATATATATACTTTTGAAATTTTGGCTACGGATATCCAAGAGTGATGGTCTCCGATAATGCGAAGAGCGAAGAGTTTGGAAATAATTGTGTAATGAACGGAATAAAATTTACAGCATCCAGCAACGAATGGTCTGGCAGAGCGAAATGTTCAAACGTTGAAAAATCGATTGAAGGCTATGGCAAATGAGAAGATGAACATCAACATGAAGATCCAGAAAATATTACTGCGTTATCGGGCCACCCCTTTAGCAAATGGGAAATCACCTTCGGAAATGTATTTAAATCGCCAGATATGTCGCTATTTGTCAAAAAATGTGAAATTAGTCACAATGACGAGTGGTCTAAAAATTTTCGTGTTCAATTTGGCTGCTACCTAGTACCTACACAGAAATCAAAGACTCACGCGATGGGGAGGTTCCAGCCGCTTCTCTGCTGCCCATGCATTTAGGTATGGATTTTAAAAATAAGTAAAGTTTATCCAAAGGTTTATCTAATGAAAGTCTAATAGCCTTTGGCCTGCGAGACGTAGGGCGTAGCCTTGAAGACTGATGAAAATATCAATTAAGACGAAATTTGACAGTTTCGTTATCATAAAAGGCGAATTTTCTCGATTTTGTTATTTAAATTACAAATATTTGGCTCATTTACCAAATTTCCTAGAAATTATCGTCTCATAAAATAGTCAAACCACTGTCAGTTTCAGACTCTCCTCCGTCAGTATAGGGTTAAAACAGGCAGAACTATGACGTTGTCCTTAGGCAACAGCCTGCATAATGTGTAAAAACACCAATCAGAGCTAAGCATTTGTGGTTCAAACTCCAAAATCGTGAAAACTTGCCTATAATTTCCGCAATCTACGTCCTAAGTCAGCATTTACGGAAATCGATCGAAAAATGGATCACCAAAAACTTTAATCTTTACGTTTTAGGGTCCTGAGAATCGGAAAAAGTGATTTTTGAAAAATGTCTATCTGTTTTGTGTCTGTGATCACTATGCAACAATTGAACATATCGAAATAAAATTTGGCACAGATTTTCAGTGAGCATTTGTAGGTGCTGATCAGATTTTGGGCCACATCGCTCCACGGACTTTAAAATTTTAAATCCAAATCCCCATTTGTAGCGTCACCATATGAAAGCCCTTCGAATTCTGCTTCTGAAAATGTATTCACACATGGTGTCCTTTTGGCCAAAAACGGGGTCGGGGAAAAGATCTGTGGATAACTGTACATTTTTATTACCAGATTTTATAGCTGATTTGTTTCAGGTCGAAAACTTTAGTGCCAGTTCCTCGAAAAATGTCATTTCAGTACCAAAAGGACCCTTTTCTGAATTTATTTTACAAAAAGCATATTCTTACTATTGGATTCGATAGCTGTTGCATTACTGGATCGTAAACCTTAGTGTCATTTTAGGAGTGAAAAACATTTGTATTTTAAATTTTAGTAAATGAGCGCCGGGCGCAATACGCACGATAGCATCAGCGATCGACAACCGCCTATACCTATACTGACTCACAGATTCTGACTTGGTTAAATGTGAAAAAATAAAAGTTTCTACCGTCTCCGAGGCTGCCAATATTCTTTTTGTGGAGGTTTTTCAAAATTTTATCTTTTTAGTTTTTTTGTCAACAGATACTGTCCTTTTATAAAAAAATTGGCAGTCTCGGAGACGGTAAGCAGCTTCTACTTTTTCACAGAATTTGTAAATGTAGCATTTAACTTTATTTAGCCAAGGTCGGGCGTGCGGAGCGGTTGATGCACCCGGCGCTCATTTACTAAAATCTAAAATACAAATGTTTTTCACTTCTAAAATGGACATTTTTCGAAAAAATGGCACTAAGGTTTTCGATCCGGCAATGCAACAGCTATCGAATTCGATAATGATAATATGCCCTTTTGCTAAGAAAAACTCAAAAAGGGGCCTTTTTGTCCGTAAAATGGAAATTTTCGAAAAAATTGCACTAAAGTTTTTGATCTGGCAAAATAACAGCTGTCGAATCCGATAGTAAAAACTTTTTTTTTGGAAAATAAATTGAAACAAGGGCCCTTTTGCCACTAAAATGACATTTTTCGAAAAAATGGCACTAAGGTTTTTGGCTTGAAAAAAAATTAGCTATCAAATCCGGTAATAAAAATATACAGTTAGGCATAGGTTTTTTTTCACGGCACCATTTTTTGGACAAAAAGGCACAAGTGTGAACACATTTTTAGAAGCAGAATTCGAAGAGCACTCATATGGGAACACGAAAAATGGTGGTTTCCATTTAAATTTTTAAAGTTGATGTGCCAAAAAGGCACTTTCCGTGAACCGATGTGGCCCAGATCAGCACCTACAAATCCCCCACTGAATATGTGTGCCAAATTTCATCTCGATACGTTCAGTAGTTTGAGCTGCAGCGTGATCACAGACAGACAGACAGACACCACAGACAGACAGACACACAGACAGACATTTTTTCAAAAACACGTTTTTGGGTTCCTGAAACGTAAAGATTTCATGTTTTTGGCGATTCGATTTTTTTGAATTTTCCGATCGATTCCAGTAACTGCTTCGCGAGCCTAGAAGTTAAAATGAGGGTAAGATTTAAAATTTCAAAGTTGGTAGGTATGCACTTGTTGCTCACCAGCTACCCACCAAACCAAAATCTAGTCAGCTCTTTCAAAGCGATATGCCATCTAAAGTCTCGTCGCATATTAACGAACGCGGGGGTTGTGTGCCTCAGGCTTTTTTCTGTTGGTTTGTAAACGGGCTTTCACATCCGTCAAAACTCCCGTCATGTCTGCCGTCACTCACTGTCAGTGTCAATAAACAGTAACAATGTTAATTATTGTCCTTGTCAGGAATTTTGACAGCTAAAATCCCATTTACAAACCAACCGAAAAAAAGCCTGAGACACACAACCCTCGCGTTCGTTAATATGCGACACGACTTTACATATTAATACATATACCGTATTCCCCCGTGTAATAGCAACAAAACCTGACCATAGTTACCGCGTGTTTTCACATAGTAACCAATATCAGAATCCTTTTGTGATACATGGTGAAATACGGCGTATTATTGTAGTATTTCCCAGCGCGCGAACATTAAATTTTGTTCATGGTTACTAGGTAAAAACACGCGGTAACTATGGTCAGATATTGTTGCTATTACACGGGGGAATACGGTATTATACATATACTAAAAATAAATGAAGCTTTAAATTCATATCGAACTCAAAATTCACAATAAAGCAACGTTGGACTTTTCAGTCTTTGTGTAAGACGAAACTTTCGTTTCCCAATACTACACGTATCAAATTTTAGTCAAATCACCACCTGTAGATTCAGAAGTACGTATATACCTAATGTCAATCAGAATATTCGTGCTTGACGGTAGTAATTAATTAATCCATAATATAAGTATAATCAGTCATTTATTTGGCGTAATGGTGAATACTTGTCTCAGGGTTAAGTACTTAGGTCTGTCTATCGGGTCGCCCATCTATGTCCACGTTCAAGGCTCTGAAATTGAGACCGTCTCAATTATGCAAAATCACCTCGATTTGTCGTCAACTTTTTGCAAAGACAGTTCCAAATCTAGAAGTAAAAAAAATCGTCTCAAATGAGTGGTGTCATTCTAATCCTTCCCGCATGAAAAAGATCATAATATAATTACGCGGACCCTTAACGGAAGTGAATTCATCACGCACCGGATGTCTATGGGATAAAGTAATTATACAAACTGATATTCAGGTGTCAAACTGAAATAAAAAGATCATCGAACAAACACTGTTGTCTTATTGGTTGCCTTTGAGGTTCTTAGTCATTAAGATTCTTCAAATAACGCACGTATTCCACGTGTATTGCTTCCGGAAATGAAGAGTTCAGAGGATAATGTACTGATACTTTCGTGTTGACACCTTCTTTTAATGAATCCTTTGGTGGCGCATGAAGTTTCCGGTGCTTCTCGTAAAAGAATTAACTTTTTTTTCGATAGTTGAAGCATAAAAGTTATATGATTTTTTTTGCTGCCGTAGAATCTATAATTTATTATATTTTTAAATGTTCATTCATGGCATGTGATGGTAGGTGTTAAATGGTAAATTCTTGATAAAGTTGTAGTACCCAGGGGGACAGGTTTGTTTCGGAATGGTGACAGTGTCTGAATGTAAATCGGCAAAAATTTATTCATAATGATCGTGAGCTTGAGCTATGATCATGCATGCTAGAGTAGGCAGAAAGGCATTAGTCCTCCAGAATACAATAACAGGCGGGGTCGTAGGCCGTTTGATATTTACAAATGTCTTCTTGTTCGACAATCAAACAATATCCACTTGATAGCTCAATTCATGTTAATTCTTCTTTAATGAAAACACTCGTTGGTTATCCCCCATTTCATTTTCGATCTACTATCTAGGATAAGGATACACGAGTTACCAATTTAATTAACGACTGAAACCGATGTTGATAAGTATTTTACTCGCTACTCGGAACTCAGACGAGCGTTCGTGGGCCGTAGGCATAAAGAAAGAGCTACTGTTGACAGAGATAAACAGAAGACAGATGCATTCTTCATGTACACTACAGTCATCGGCCTTTATGGTCAGGACGAGTAAAAGAAGATCATAGGCACAAAGAAAGGTACTCTCATTTCGATGCCGCACCCAAACACATTCAGCAAAAATAAAATTTTCATTCAAATTTGATGTCTGGAGAATGTAATTGCGATTTATGCATGGTTGCGTCGAGTTTCAGTGATTGCGTGGGTTGAGTGGGCATGAATCTACCTTTCTTTTTTCATTGTGGAAGACCAGTAGCAAATGCAGACAGTCAGACAGACGGTTTAGAGGCCTCCACATAAAATACTAATTTGTTTGAATGATTTAATGCTCTACAGATAAAACAGGGATGCCAGCATTTTAAAAACATTATTGTAGGTAGGTTGTACAATCTTTGGTTGTACCTTGTACAATATCAATAACCTAATGTGATAAGATAGTAAGTTAAGAGTTATGAGATGAGGCATTGAAATGATGCTTAAATATACGGTTTCAAATAAATTGTACTTGCTAATTAGCTTGATCAATTAAACATATGAATCATTTGTTGGGCATACTTAGTGTGTATACACAAAACATAATGTACATAGTGCTTGATTTCCGATATTGTTCTTTATTTAAGTGAGACCCGAAAATAGCCAGTGGTATTCTGAGAATTATTGTTTTCTTGCACTGCCAGGATTAATTAATTTGATACGATCGTTAGAAGTTGCCTCTGTGTGTCTTTTCTGCTTTTCTGCGCTTAATAAATCCTTTGTCACCTGCAAGTTGGTCGACTACCTATCATAATAACGGTGCATACTGTCCAGAAATAACTCGGTTGAACTTGAGCCAAAGAGGTTTAAATCAGTATTTGCAATATCCATGTTTGGCATCTCCACTGGTTTTACTCGCTGTCAACAGTGATGGTAACCCTTGAAACAACAAATTCCCTCCTTTTCAATAAAAAGCCAACGGAAGATGTATATCAATGCGATGGGTATCCCTGTAGATGTTTATTCACCGTGAATGATTCATATATCGAGTTGGACTTGGTGGTTTTGGGTGCAGATGTACTTAATCTGCACCTAGTAGTAGTGCCGAAGCATATGCTCATGATAAAGAATTCGTGAGTGTGTATCATTTGAGGAATTTTTTTGCGTTCAATTAGTATCTTCCGGTTGTAAGTACATATAGGTCAAGCTTTAAATTTCATCAAAATAGTCTTCTGCGATAATGAGTGGTAAAAGGATTAAATTCCGTCCAAGGCATTTTTTGTGTTTCGGGGTTGAAGGGGGTGAGTTTTAGGGGCGTAGTTTTTTTGTTCAATTCAACTCTTTCGGTTGTAAACGGTGCAAGGGTTAAATTTGCTCCAAGTCAAGTTTTTGTGGTTGGGGGTTGAAGGGGGCGAGTTTCAGGGGTGCAATTTTTTGTGTTCAATTAGTTTCCTCCGGTAATATGTGGTCCAAGGGTTACATTTCCTCTAAGTGAATTTTTTGTTTCAAGATTGATGGGATTGAGTTTTAGAGGTGCAATTTTTTTCTCTTCCTGTCGTAGGTGATCTAAGGGTCTAAGGATTAAATATATGCTCAAAACTTTTTCTGGGCCATTTATTAAAAGTTATCGAATTGCTTGAATTTCAAACAACACTTATGTGAAATTTCGAGTTTCAACCCCTGATTTGCACCCCTTTCTGTTTCATGTTGCAGAGAAAAAACCATCTCTTATCAAATAATGTCAAAATATATGTGGTTTGAAAAGTTTTCGAATTTTTGTGATTTTCAACCCCTAAATTTCATCCCCGAAAATTGACACCCCCTCACCTTCAACAGACTTGTACGTCAAAAACGCATATCAAGTTTCAGTAAAATATCTCCACTGGTTCTCGAGTTATTACAATTAATAGTTTTTCGGTCCCGAAAAAAACCTCGCATTCTCGCGCTTTTACTACGAGCGCTGCCTAAACGCTTGAAGATGGATTAAAATCGTATAAGGGAGAAATGTCGGCAACGAATAGACCTACAAAAAAGTCCGCGACAGCATATAAATATCGGTTACGGATAGCCGACAATAAGCCACTGAAGCTATTTTCGTCAAAAATTAAAACACAAACACGATCTCGGTGGGCTACCCATCGTAGATAGCTATATGCCGTCACGGACTTTTTTGTAGATCTTTTCATTGCCGACAATTTCTCCTTACAAACTTTTGCTCTAGCTTCAAGCGTTGAGACAGCGTTCGCAATCAAACGTCGAAAATTGTAATTTCTTTCAGTTTTTCGCCCCTAACTCGCACCCCCCTAGTCCGAAATGGACCAAAAACAATCCCCGCCAAGATTTCTGAGGTATACACGCGTACAAAATTTTAGCTCGATATCTGCTTTCGTTCTCAAGTTATGCGATGGACAGAGTAGGACAGCCGCCCGAGCGAGCGAATTCACTAAAACTACAGTGCCTGCGCATATGCTTCGGCACTAAAAAGGACTGTCATCAACTTAAAAACAGAACCAACAGGAGCATGAAATATAAATAAATATAAATAAAAAAAAAAATGCAGCAGAGAAGCGGCTGGAACCTCCCCATCGCGTGGATCTTTGTATTCTGTGTAGATAGTAGTCAATTCAACAGAATTTGTCATCCACTGTCAGCCCGCTCCCTTTCAATGAGAAAGAATTTTTTCTCTATTTTCCACTGAAATGGTAGAAACTGTGAATACATTTTTAGAACCAGAATTTGATCGTCTTTCTAATGGCGACATAAAAAAGAAGGCCTTGCTTTAAAATTTAAAGTTGATATGCTTAAATGGCACTTCCCGTGGACCAATTGCTTCCAAAAGCCTTTCAGGTCTTCAACGGGTCACCCAATCTCCATGTAGCAAATTTCAGCCAAATCGATTCACTAATCTGGGCTATAATGTATTTTTAGTGGTACTACAAAATTTCGATTTTTTGACCCAAAGAGCACTAAATGCGAACGAATTTTGTCTTATTTAAAACCAGAATTTGAAGACCTTTCTGATTGTGACAATAAATCTTTCAAAAACTTGTTTTGGATGGTTAAATGAGTGAATAATTTTAAAGCTGGAAATTGGTGTGCCAAAACGGCACTTTCCGTGGGCCGATTGAATCCAAAATTTGTTCAGCTCTTCGACGTGCAATACAATGCCCATGTGCAAAATTTCAGCCAAATCGGTTCAGGGGCTTGGGCTGTACCGCGATTTAAAAGTCCGATAAAAATCATTTTTTTTTTAATTTTTGGTCAAAAGGGCACTAAGAATGAATGCATTTTTAGAAGCAGAATTTGAAGGCCTTTCCTATCGTGACGTGAAAAATGGGGGTTTGCATTTAAAATTTAAAAGTTGATGTGCCAAAATGGCATTTCTAGTTGCACGATTGGCTCCAAAAGCTTTTCAGATCTAAGTTGGGTTATGAGATGCCTACACACCAAATTTCAGACAAATCGGTCTAGTAGTTTTGGCTGTGGCGTGTTTACAAACGTACGTACGTACACACACACAGACACATTTTGAAAACCGCTTTTTTGGGTTCCTGAGACCTCAAAACGTGAAGATCTGGTGCTATCTCGAATTCGAAAATTTTAGTGATTGCAGTAACCTCCCATTTTTTTAAAATTTTGTTGGAGTTGGGGAGGTTAAAAAGTGAAAAAAATCAGAAATTTCCCCTCAATTCCCTACAAAATATTAATTTAAAATATACAACCTCAAATTTTCCTCACAAGTAGTTTTTTCTTAAAATTTTTCCTACATGTAGGAATTACCATCACTGGTTGTCAATACATGTGGCTGCGGCTGTCAATTATGGAAGAGCAAGGCAGAGCACCCATCCACCCGTCCCATTTCACTAGAGGGGTCAGCTACATCTGTTAGTTGCTTAAAGTCAACACCATTTCAACTAGATAAATTTATTAGGGTTTTTGCAAATTTTCCGAAGACTGGTTTACCAATAAATCAAAGCAAACCACTGATGTATACTATACGCACCAAAAATAATCCCACATTTTTATAGCGCATTACGTGGGCTTGTAAAATTAAGTGTGAAGAAGGAGTCGCTGATAGATCCTAAATTTTTCACTGTCTCATACTGACTTAACTAAAGTAGGTACGTATTTTGAAATGTGTAAACATTTCAATTGATACGTAACGTATCAGCGAATAATATATATGTACCTATATATTGTGGTAGGTAGTAAAAGTATAGTGAAGCAGAAAAGTATTGTCCTCTCCGTATATTATATAACCGACTTTCATTCATGTCTAGCAAGTGGCAAAGCAAGGTTAACTCTTCTCTCTCCAGTCCATTCAAGATTGCCTTCGCCTTGGATTAGGTACTTTCGTCTAGCTGACCAGTTGATACGATTGGCAGGACTAAGTATGATCTGATATTTAAAAGTGGATGATGGAACCCTTTAAATGCACCCCATTTTGCAGTTAAGCTGACAAAAATTGACAATTCCCAACAATTTAAGCTTTTTCATTATATCAGCTTTAATATTTTGTAATTTTTAATAATTTCCAGTCGAATGCTCGAAACGAGGTAGGCAACCAATTAAACTTTAATTGATGCTTCAAATCATAACCAGCCACAATAGTAATATAGAACTAGCGTTGCTCGAGTTGATTAAATTGAATAACGAAAAATGGCAGCAGAGAAGCGGCTGGAACCTCCCCAACGCGTGGCTCTTTGATTTCCGTGACTGATGTTTAAGATTTTGAAGTGGTTTTAGTGTTATTACAAAATTTCGATTTTTCTGCCCAAAGGGTATTAAATGCAAATAAATTTTATCTCATTTAAAACCAGAATTTGAAGACCTTTCTGATGGTGAGAAGAAATCTTCAAAAATGGTTTTGGATGGGGATGGAAATTGGTGTGCCAAAACGGCACTTTCCGTGAGTCGATTGATTCCAAAATTTGTTCAGCTCTTCGACGCGTAATACAATCCCCATTTGCAAAATTTCAGCCAAATCGGTTCAGGGGCTTGGGCTGTACCGCGATTTTAAAGTCCGATAAAAATCTCGATATTTTTAGTTTTTGGTCAAAAGGGCACTGTCAGTGAATACATCTTTGGAAGCAGAATCTGTAGGCTTTTCTTATGGTGATGTGAAAAATGGGGGTTTACATTCACTTAAAAAAAGTGAAATTACCACCCAAGTCTTTCTTCAGTTGTGAATTCAGGACACCGTTGCTGCTCCCTTGTATAAAAACAATTGAAATATGACGCGTATCAATGCATCTTTGATTTTTATTGCAATTTAAGGCCTTATCGTGATTGTCATTTCTCCGGTTTTTTCAATTTTCCTGGTGAATGGTGACTTTTTTCAAAGAAAATTAAAAGCTTTAAAATTGATCGAGGAATAACACCGCATAGACAAATTACCAACATTTAAAAACGCAAAAAAGTTCAAGAACAAATAACATTATTACCATCCTGTATAACAGGGATCCGATTTTTGGATGACTAAAGTGCCATCAGCAGTTGCCTCCTGGTCTGTAACAATGCTGTGCAAAATTTCAGAACCCTACGATACACCGTTCGGAAGATATTAAATAAAAACGATTAAAAATGAAGAAATTTGGCGTCTTATAAAATCAACAGGAATCACAATTGACCTAAAAATTTTTGCACCAAACCTCATAATTTGAACAGTAGATTATGTGGTATGAAGGATGTGGTGTCGTTCAGACTCACCCTGTATGTACCAAGCGATCCAAAATAAACGCGCCGTCAGCTTTGGGTACGACGCACGAGGGAATTAGAATTCTTCCTTTTTCCTTGACATGTGTCAAAATTTTTGTAAAACAATTATTTTATGACAGAATCAATGAAATAACTTTTAGCTACATTGGATCTTTTTTATAAACCAAAAGGTCTTTCTTGAATCAGTAAGGGACCCATATTGGTTGTTATTGATAGTACTATTTTGTTTATTTTCTTTGAAGTTTGCGATATAGATATTTCATTAATGTAGTCAAATTTCCTTTAACCGTAACGGTGTCAGGATCATTTTTATTTATTTGGTACTTACTTTTTTTCTCATTTTAATGAAATTTTGACTGAATTGCAGAGTGACGATGGTGATATGTCGATTTTGGCCAATATGAAGACTGAAATAATAGATGACAATGACGATGCTCAAACGCCGCAAAGCCTTTGTTCCATCCAAAAAGTGCCTTCCATAAGCGATTTATCTGACCCGGAAGCGTCCTTGGGTAAGTCTTTTGTTTTACTCGTTTCGCTTAGTAAAAAATGTGAGCATGACACATTCTAATTGAAATTTAGTTATGCTGGCCGAAGAGGGGACCTCGATCTGGCATTAATGAGGATGTTGCTGTTTATACTATTTAGCATTTGCGGTTGTAATGTGTAATCACATATTATTTAAAAATATTGAAGCATCAGTAATGAATGGTATATTTTATATTAACAGATGCATTTAACGTAAGTTTTGTAACAATGATTTATATTCACTCTTAAGTGAGTCAACATTCACTAGGTAGTTTTTTATTCCAAATGATAATTTACCAACTGTACTAATTGTAGGAACATCGTCCAAAATGACTAAACGCTTTGAGTTAAGCTTTCTTTGATAGCATTATTTGAGGATAATATACAGGGTGTCCCGAAATTAGTGGTCAAAACTTTACCAGTAGATTCTTCTATGAAAAATATGAAAAAAAGTTCCTATGAATATATATCGAAAAATAAGTTCTAAGGGAGCTAAGGCTACTTTGAAAGTGTTTGTTCTAAATATTTTCAAAACGGTTAAAGATAGCAACGTGAAATTTGGTATCTTTACTAAGTTTGATGTTTAATTTACTACTGTGGAGAAAATTTTAAAATTTTGATCATAAGCATCTCGTACGGGAGGGGCTTGGGATTAAATTAATTTTTTCTCAAATTTGATTCCAGAATCTGAAAATTTGAGGTTTTTTAAGTAAAAATGGTACTCTTGTTTGACATCGATAGAAAGCGCCCTTTTCGAGAAAAATGGCTTTTCATTTGGTTCAGGGCTCCAAAATTTGTGACAGAAGACATCAAAATATCGAAAAGAAGTTCATGGGACGGTTCCTTACTTCATTCTAGAAAGAAAGGTTCTTATGGGTATGGGTCGAAAAATGCTTGAGGGAGCATTCTATCGATGTCCAACAAGAGTACCATTTTTACTTAAAAAACCTCAAATTTTCAGATTTTGGAATCAAATTTGAGAAAAAACTACGTACAAAAATGTTTTGAGTAAATTTAGTCCTAAGCCCCCCTCCTGTACGAGACGTTTATGATGAAAATTTTAAAATGTTCTCCACAAGTAGTAAATTCAGTAAAGATGCCAAATTTCACCTTGCTATCTTTAACCGTTTTACTGTTTTGAAGATATTTAGAAAAAAAACACTTTCAAAGTGGCCCCTTTAAAGGGTCTTAGCTCCCTTAGGATTTATTTTTCGACATATGTTCATTAGGGACTTTTTTTCATATATTTCTCATAGAAGAATCCACTAAAGTTTTGACCACTAATTTCGCGACACCCTTTATATTATTATGTATGCAGAAAACGAATTGGAATTCCCAATAACCGTACCTAACTATACATATACACAGTAGATACCAGAAGGTAACTGTACATAAATCGAGTCAAAAAATACTTCATCAATTAGTTATGAACTTCTAAGCTCGAATGAGGTTTAATTTATTAATTATACGATAACAAATTTTTGAATTTGTGCATTCAACGCAGTTAACAAGCGGGAGGGACGACACGGGATATTAAACCAGTTTTACATCCTGTCATGGGCTTAAAACTGAGAGATGAAAATGATGAAATTAACCTTTTTTCTTAATTAAAGTAATTGAGACTTGCTTATTGAATTGCATGGAAATTATTTCTTTTTGCCCGTATAGTAGCACCATGTATTTTAAAATTCGGACCTAGTAGGTATTTATATTTTATAGTAATGATTTTATAGATTAGAAATGATTTTTTTCAGTGTCCTAATTTTACCCTATTTTTGAGAGCAGATTAATCTTTTGTCTTGCAAATGACCACTCAAATTGTGTTATTTCTATTCCACTGCACAGTGCAGAAAAGCAGCATAAGTAGTACTACCTAATTCAAGCACAATAGTCTGTTGGAATGTTACGGAACCGCGGATGCGCGTTGTGCGTTTAATGGGGTGCCTATACTAAACACTAAGAATGGTTGAAAAGCCTGATTCAGTCACAACCATAGTGACAACAAACATAAAAATAAATCTTAAATGCTGACGGTTAGGTACATCTCATTCAGTTACTATTGAAGTGACAGGTCGTTAAGATTCGAGTTTTTTGGCCAAATGAGGAAATTTTGCAAAAGATTTATCTACAAGTGCCTCGATGAAGGGGATTGTGGAGAGATTGGTCAGGTATTGGTCCGAAAAAAACGGTAGATTAATCCTTTTATAGCCCAAGTGACTACTCAGTCAAATGAATGAGCTGTAGGTATCTATCTATCTAAATATAAACTATGAAAAAATAATCACGAATCACGTAATTGTGAACTCCGTCATTTATTAATAAGATCAGTAGATAAAAACCATAAATCGGCAGAAACTTTTAATTATTATACCTATACCTAAGATCGCATTTTTTACAAATATGGAAACATTAATAAAATAGATTATTGGCTAGACAAGGTAAGAACGAATAGGTTATACACATACGTTGAAAACTCGTTTGAGTGACCTCTCTTGAAGCCGAGCAGCAGCAGGTGCAATTCAATGAAGGATCATTTCATATTATTTAGTTCTTACCGTTCATCTTTTTCCTTATAACGTGTGAAATAAGGACGCAGCACTTGGTACTGATAAATTCAATACATATAGGTTCCTTCTTTCAGTATAGAATGCGGAGTGCGGATTTACAAGTTTATCAAGAAAAAAATCAACTACCTGAAAGATGTGAGATATGCCCATGTTGAGAAAAGTATGAGTTCTCATTACATAGGTACGGTAAACGGCTTAAAAAAATTAAATTTATCATGCCCGCAGAGCAACCAATTAAATGTTGATAAATAACTTAGCCGGCTGATTGCGAAACCAACGTGATATTGTTATTTTATAAAATAGAAGCTTCCATCGCCAGACAGGATAATATCAGACTCCAATTAAAACTAAGTAAGTGGTCATGGTAAAATATGGGTAATTTGTTCTGAAGAAAACCATCCTTGGAGTAAATTGGTTTAAATTGTGCTGTGGAATGCGCACCCAGACCTAATTTTGCCTCTAGACAAGCACAATTTATATAAACTACCAACTACCTGATAAAACATAATCGCATAATCACTATACACATGTTTCAGTAAAAATTTAAAATTATGGTCAACCGGCTTCATTATTTCTCACAGGTCTCACAAAGTCGAAACTAATTTTATTGCCATATGAATTATTAGTTACTAATTGCAAATGTACCTATATTACTGTGGTTTATAGAGATACACATGGTGTCTCGAAATTAGTGGTCAAAACTTTGCCAGTAGATTCTTCTATGAAAAATATGAGAAAAAGTCCCTATAATGAACATGTGGAAAAATAAGTCCTAAGGAAGCTAAGGCCTCTTAAAGGGGCATGAACTTGTTTACAATATTTTGATGTCTTCTGTCACAAATTTCGGAGCCCTGAACCAATGAAAAGCCATTTTTTTTCGAAAAGGGCGCATTCTATCGATGTCAAACAAGAGCACCATTTTTACTTTAAAAACCTCAAATTTTCAGATTCTGGAATCAAATTTGAAAAAAAACTACTTACAAAAATGTTTGAGTAAATTTAGTCCTAAGCCCCTCCTACTTCCTATACGAACCCTTGTGATCAAAATTTTAAAATTTTCTCCACAGTAAATTCAGGATCAAAGATTTAGTAAAGATACCAAATTTCACATTGCTATCTTTAACCATTTTGAAGATATTTAGAAAAAAACACTTTCAAAGTGGCCTTAGCTTCCTTAGAATTAATTTTCCGACATATGTTCATAGGGGCTTTTTTTCATATTTTTCAAAGACGAATCTACTGGTAAAGTTTTGACCACTAATTTCTTGACACCTGCTGTATACAGGGTGTTCGGGAAACATGTAGCCAAACTCCTACCATGGGTTCCTTACATAAAAATAAGTCAAAAAGTTTCTAACAACATGTGTCCGATATCGCCTCCTAAGGAAGCTACCGTCTCGTATGAGCAAGACGGAGACCAGTTTATTTTTAATATTTCGGAAACGGCTTAATGTACGATATTGCAATTTGGCACATAATATACTTAAGGGTGTCTTTTGTGCAAAATTTCGTTAAAATTGATGAAGGAGAACATCGAGTTACCGACATCTGCAATTGGTATTTTCAATGCAAAACCTACATAAGGAGTTCCTGAAACATTATTTACTACGATTTAGAAGTAAAATTTCATAAGAAAACTTTTATTGCTCTTGCAAAATTTCAAAATAATCCATCGATTTCGCGCAATCAACAAAAATGTGTGCTATTGCATCATGCGCGTCTTGTAATTTTTGGATCACAAAGTCGCCTATGCAAACCTAGCTCCCTTAGGAGGCGATATCGGACACATGTTCATAGGAACTTTTTAGCTTATTTTTATATAAGGAATCCACGGTAGAAGTTCTGCTACATGTTTCGCTTGTTTGCATAGGCGATTTTGTGAAACTGATCCAAAAATTACAAGACGCGCAACACATTTTTGTTGATTACGCGAAATCGAGAGATTATTTTGAAATAAATTTTGTAAGGGTAATAAAAGTTTTCTTCTGAATATAGCAGTGAATAATAATAATAATAATAATGTTTCAATAACTGCTTATGTAGGTTCTGCATTAAAAATACCAATTGCCTCAGGTGTCGGCAACTGAATGTTCTCCTTTATCAATTTTAACGAAATTTTGCACATAAGACACCCTTAGGTACCTAAGTTGACATGCCAAATTGCAATATCGCAGATTAAGCCGTTGCCGAAATATTAAAAATAAACTGGTCTCCACCCTCCTCCTACGAGACGGTCTAGCTTAGGGGTGTGCGATATCGGAATTTGAATATCGATTATCGATATTTAAAATCGTATCGATATACCGATATATCGATATACCGATATATCGATATACCGATATACCGATATATCGATATACCGATATATCGATATATCGATATATCGATATACCGATATATCGATATACCGATATATCGATATATCGATATACCGATATATTGGTATATCGATATATCGATATATCGATATATCGATATATCGATATATCGATATACCGGTACTTATACTGTTGTATCGATATCGTGACTGACTTAGTGGTATTATAATTATCTGTATTCGAGTAACATCTTCAAGAGCTAGATAGGTAGATAATCGACATTTTTTGGAGTTTGTTGATGCTATTCAATAATAAAATCAATTATTGAATGAATAAATTGGGGCGTTCAAGTATTGTTTACGTTGTGCCCTTAATTGGAAATAACGTGGGTACTTTGTAAAACAACTGTTATCTCCAAAACTACGTGTCATTACCAAATAAACATTGACTAAAGGAAGGAATTTGAGAAACGATATATTAGGTAAAAACAACGAGAAAAACAATCAATTGTAAGGGGCTTTCCTTTTGCACTTTTATCTCGATCAGTTAATCCGCGTTAATCTCAGCAATTTTATTGGTCAATATTCAAATAAACCAATCAGATTTCTGAGATTAACTGCGACGCCTCAGATAAATGTATAAAAGGAAAGTGCCTGTAATAAGCTAATAAACTTTAATGAATCACATAGCCACATAGGTACCTACATGTCCGGACCTAAATTTAAAAAACACCTCGGAAAAAGCAAATAAAAAGAGAGAATGACAAAGTGTGCATTGCAGATACCAGTTGCAGAAAACAAGACAATATAAAGTAGATTAAACATATATTATTATTCACATTACATTCTTAAAAAATTTGCATTAAGTGACAAAAAAATTAACTGCTCAGCATGATCTGCGGTCAGGGCTGATCTTTGATCAGTCACAATTTGCCCGCCTCTACTAAAGACACGTTCAGATGGGACGCTTGTTCCTGGAATACATAAGTACTTCTTGGCCAATTTGGACAATTTGGGGTAACTATTATTATTTCTTTGCCACCATAGTAAGGGATTCTCGCCCATGTCCACGGCTGGTAATGTTAAGTAATTATTAAGCTCCATTTTATCCAAGTCTTCGTGTGAGACATTTACATTTGAAGTTTTTGTTTTATTCTTGAAAATGGCAGCAAGACCACCAGCTACATTTTGCTTATGAGAATCTTCCCTTTCTCCTTCGTTATTAAGAAGACTCATCTCTTCCAGTACATCATATTTAATATATCCAGAATCTGTACCTTCTTCATATTCTAATTTAAATCGGGGATCAAGCAGGCTACACGTTTGTAATAGCGCTTTTGTGGCCGCCTTCTCACTGGTTTTATCGTTATTGTTGTATCTGTCGTTGAGTGTTTTTAGAACGGGTTCCATCATATTAATTTTGTTGGATTTAAAAAACTCATCCATTTCGGTTTCATCTGCTAATTCATTCCCTTCGACTTTCAACTGCGATGTTAGTGGCCTTATTGCACTACTAGTTACAAACTTTTCTGCCGACATCTGCGTCGAGATAGTTTCCAAAGGTTCCAGGATTTCGACAATTCTTTTTAACGTTGCAATTTCGCACGGAATGGGAAGAATTTCAGGCTTATGTTGAAACAATGTTAGTAATGCAGGATGCTGCTCAATAACTACCTTAATTAATTTCAGCAAAGACCACCATCTAGTTTTTGAGTACGACGGCAAGCTTTTAATGGGCAGATTTAAACTTTTTTGGATTTTTTTTAGATTTTCGTGAAGTTTATGGCTGTGATTGTAACTTGTTTGCATCTTTTTAATTTTTTCCAGTATCTTTTTAAAATCAGCGTGATCAAGAGCTTTCGAAACACCTGTATTTAACGCATGCCCCATGCAACTTACATGTTTCAAATTTAATATTTTAATGGCTTTTACCACATTTGCACCAGAGTCTGTTGTAAATGCAGCAATTTTAGAATTTTAATTCCAAAACTGGATTAAGTGTTCGAGCAATTCTGCAATGTTTTCGGCGGTGTGGTCTTCGCTGATTTCTGTACAATTTAGGCAAATACTCTGCAGGGCCCAGTCCTTATCAATGAAATGACAGGTTAAGGAAAAGAAACTTTGTGCTGAAACAGTTTGCCAGCCGTCAGTGGTTAAAGCGACATGATGAACTTCCTTTAAAATTTCTTGTATACGATGCAAAAGATTATTGTATAGTTCAGGTATTTTCATATCTGTTATGGTTTTTCTGCTCGGAATTTTATAGCCTGGTGCGCAAGTCTTCATTAAATATTGAAAACCAGGTCTTTCAACGATAGAATATGGCATCATATCAACTGCAATAAAATATGATATGGCCTTTGTATATCTTTCTGACATTTGCTTGTTTATAAAAAAAGAATCCAATTTAGTTTGAACATTTAAAAAGTCTGATGCTGTGCCTGCGCTTGAAGTACTCAGTTGACCTTGACTTACTCTTGAATCTTCTATGGTAATTGTAGCTGAAGGGACTTCTGACATTACAACATCAGGCTCAGAATCTTCTACGTTTAATTCAGTAACGTTTGCAATCTCCTCCCTGAAATTAATAAATTAGTAAGTACATGAGTAGTAATTTATAGCATATTCATTTCGTTCCCCTCTTTAAGAATGTACCTACAGGCGTGCCTGCTTCTTTTTCTCAAACTACAATTGTACTCAATTTTCACAATTTTTACAAATGTGACTTACGCCTATACGTGAGGAAGGCGACGATTTTGTTCAGCTTTAGGGATGGTTTATAATTAATTTCTAACTTTATTCCATACCTAACTCTATTCTCTAATTAACCTCCCCAATCTAACCATAATTTAAAAAAAAATGAGAGCTTACTGCAATCAGTAAAATTTTCGAATTCGAGATAAGACCGGGTCTATCTATATACGTTTTCACGTCTCAGGAACCCAAAAAAGTGGTTTTTAAAATGTGTCTGTGATGTGTATGTACGTACGTATGTTCGTTTGTAAACACGCCACAGCCAAAACTACTAGCCCGATTTGGCTGAAATTTGGCACGTAGGCGTCTAGTACCCTAACTTAGATCTGAAAAGCTTTTGGGGCCAATCGTGCTACCGGAAATGCCATTTTGGCACATCGCCTTTTAAATTTAAAATGCAAATCCCCATTTTTCACGTCACCATAAAGTGGCAGTTATTGTCAAAAAAACTGGGAAAATATTGACCTTAAAAGGAACATGTTGTCAAATGTGATGGGTGATGTCGTTATTTGTCAGACAATTCCGAAATTAGTTACATTCTGTCGAATTGACTACTATCTGCACAGAAATCAAAGATCCACACGATGGGGTGGTTCCAGCCGCTTCTCTGCTGCATTTTTTTTTGATTCTACAGATTTTTTTCCATTTAACAACACGTCGAGCAACACGTTGACATTATAGAATAAGTTATGAGATCATTGTGAACGACTGCATTAAAAGTTAAAACCCATATCTTTGAATTTTTACAGTTAGAGAATAAAATTAGAATTATTCCTATTATAAACATGCCTTTACTTGATAACAAATATAAGCTGGTGATTTTGATTGGAAGCCTTTCAGTAAGTATTGATATTGAAAAATATATGCAGGAATCCGATGGATATTTGACAAAGTTTTATTTTGGGCTTTAGGTATATTGAAATAAAATAAATAGTCTGAGAATGGTGTGAGAACTGAGAACAGTGTGAAGAACTGAAGAGAACCCTTTGTTAAACAGCTAGAGGAAACCAGCTATAATAACAATTTATGTTCTAAGGAAAAATAGAAGTTGCAATAATTTTAGGTAATATGAAATCCTGAACATATTTGAAATTTGAATATAATTGGAGACGCCCATTACCTACACAAATATGTGGAAAAGTAAACTTACCCAGTTACGGAGTTTCCTTCATTTTCATTACCATCACGATCACAACGCTGCTTTTCTATCTTATAGAATTCTCGTGGATGCTTATTTTTCAAATGAGATCTCAAATTAGAAGTATTAGCAGCTGCCAATACCTCCCTCTTGCACAGGCTGCAATAAATTTTCCCCGACGTCTTCTTAGTGAAATATTCCCATACGGGACTGCGCATTTTTCTACTACTCATTGCGGCGATTTCCTTCAAAACTCTGAAAGGTATAGAGAAATTACAACGTAACAAGAGTAGGCAGGTATCACATTAAGAGCGCACCAACTACGAGATAAAAAATTATTACTTACATAGCTTGGGTTTTTAAGGATTTGTTAAACTCCAATCCTGCAAAACTATGGGTGACGCACGCCCCGAAACAGACACAGACGATGACTGAATTTTATAAACTAAAATGAAAATACAAGCACCGAAACTGCAGTGATATTTGGACATTCAAGAGGAAAATGATACACAAAAACAAATCATTGTTGGGGTTTCTTAGAAAATTATATTGCGACTCCAAACCAAATATTCCAAACCCAAACAAAACCATTGTGTTTTATGAATAAACACCTACTAACCTTTATTCTTTTGTTTAGGTACCATTTCTTTCCGTACGTCGCTAAATGGGAATTTATACGAAAATATTCATATCAATGACTTGGTATATCAATCAATATCAGTAACTTACCGATATATCAACATATCGATATACTTATCGATACAACATGATATATCGATATACCGATATATCGATATACCGATATATCGATATACCGATATACCGATATATCGATATACCGATATACCGATATATCGATATACCGATATATCGATATATCGATATACCGATATACCGATATATCGATATATCGATATACCGATATACCGATATATCGATATATCGATATATCGATATATTATCGATATATCGATAACTTATCGATATATCGATATATCGGTATATCGATAACACACTTTTATCGATATATCGATATATCGATAATCGATATATCGATATATCAATTGAAAGTCGCAGGCCTAGTCTAGCTTCCTTAGGGCGATATCGGACACATGTTCACAGGAACTTTTTGACTTATTTTTATATAAGGAATCCACGGTAGGAGTTTGGCTACATGTTTCCCGAACACCCTGTATACATTCTCCTTATTTTTCGTCAACAAAAATGAATGCTATAAATCCAGTAGGTACTCAGTATGTCTATCTGTATATTGTTTAGCTACATACTATGAAAACTAAAGCAGACCAAAAATGTTGCATCTCTCATCATGCAACACCAAATTGTCTTATGCCTTTTTCCTTTCAAATAAAACGAGAAGGACTAAAGGCCAAGAGTATGGCAACCTTCACTTGTTAATAAGTAAATGTAAAAAAAGAGCAAGATAACCCCTCCTGTCTGTTCAGCGCCACCTGCTCATATGAATTATTTTCAACGTGTGAAAAGTCGCTACAATCTCTCTTTGTCGTCTCTTCCGTTGATCATGCAAGAGTGTGAGAAGAAAATAGAGATAGGTACATGGTAAACTCTTGCTGTAGAGCAGATTTTACCTGAGGAGGACTTTGTGTAATAGAAGATAGTAGTGGACTTCGTAGATAGATGATTCGGCCTCCGGCATAGTTTTTATACTCGGTCAACAACCCAGCACTTGCTCCTTCAGGCCACATATGCTAAACATATCCGTATTAGTCCTTTTATATTTTTTGCAGTCGAACATAGTTAATGTTATTGTAACAATAAAATCAGACTCTTAATACGTTTCAGGAAGTTCGTAATCGTAATGCCACTAACCAAACACAATCTTAATCTTGGTGAATGCGAATGAGAGAATTACTTAGGTAACGTTTTCGTTGCCTTAAACCTTAACCGTTCTTCCGCGGTGTAGTGTCAGTAGCGACCGTGGTCATTAAGTGCGACTTTAGCGACTGCGTCTCTGGATCCTTTACGCAGACTGTCAGTAACGACCGTCTCAAATTATTAAATCGATTAGATCCCTGAATTTGTATTCAATAGTTCACTATCATCATTAAAGAATTTGTTTATACGAGCAACTCTCTCGAAGGGAGAACATAAATCCATTTTTATAAGGGTTAAATAAAAGGGATTATATGTCAATATAACTATTTTTGGTAATACTTACCAACTTACCAATTGTAAAACACAAGCTTGCTAAGACAATTTTAATGTTCCGAATTGGTTTATGTTCTGATGATTAAGAAAAAAATTACGTCTCATTTTAATTTAAATTAAATGAAAACACAGCTTCAACGATCGACACCAGGGTTCACCCAGCCGACGCGCTCGACTCACCAATTCTGACTTGGTTAAATTTAATTGTTACATTTACAAATTCTGTGAAAAAGCAGAAGTTTCTATCGTCTCCGAGACTGCCAATTTTTAACTTCTACGCTCCGCGGAGCAGTTACTGGAATCGATCGAAAAATTCAGAAAAATCGACTCGCCAAAAACATCAAATCTTTACGTGTTAGGATACTGATGGAAACTGAAAAAAGTGGTTTTTGAAAAAATATCTGTCTGTAAGCACGCTGCCCAAACTACTGAACCGATCTGGTTGAAGTTTGGAACTATGGCTTTCGGAGGACCTAAAAAGGTTTTGGACTAAATCGATCCACAGGAACTGCCAACTTTAAAAATTTTAATGCAAACTCCTATTTTTCACGTCCCCATATCAAAGCTCTTCCAATTCTGCTTTTAAAAATGTATTCACACTTGGTACCCTTTTGGCCAAAAGTCGGTGCCGTGAAAAAGCCTATGTATAACTGGATATTTTTATCACCGGATGTAACTGATTTTTTTTCAAGCCGAAAACCTTAGTGCCATTTTTTCGAAAAATATAATTTTAGTGGAAAAAGGGCCCTTTTTTTAATTTTTCTTAGCAAAAGGGCTTTTCTTACTATTGAATTCGATAGCTGTTGCATTGACGGATCAAAAATCCTTAGTGCCATTTCGAAAATTGAGAGGGGCAAAAGTTCCCGTTTTTGAATTTTTCTTAGGAAAAGGGTACATATTATTATTATCGAATTCGATAGCTGTTGCATTGCCGAATCGAAAACCTTATTAGTGCCAGTTTTTCGAAAAATGTCATTTTAGGGGTAAAAAACATTTGTATTTTAAATTTTTCGAATGAACGCCAGGCATAATGCGCAACACAGCATCAGTGAGCGACACCCGACCCACGGCTCACTCAGCCGACGCGCTCGACTCACCGATTCTGACTTGGTTAAAGTTAATTGCTACATTTACAAATTCTGTGAAAAAGTAGAAGTTTCTACCGTCTCCGAGACTGCCAATTTTTAACTTCTACGCTCGCGAAGCAGTTACTGGAATCGATCAGAAAATTCAAAAAAATCGAATCGCCAAAAACATGAAATCTTTACGTTTCAGGGTCCTGGAAACCCAAAAACGTGTTTTTGAAAAAATGTCTGTCTGTGTGTCTGTGATCAGGCTGCAGATCAAACTACTGAACGTATCGAGATGAAATTTGGCACACATATTCAGTGGGAGATTTGTAGGTGCTGATTAGAATTTGGGTCACATCGGTTCACGGAAAGTGCCTTTTTGGCACATCAACTTTAAAAATTTAAATGCAAAGCCCCATTTTTCGCGTTACCATATGAATGCTCTTCGAATTCTGCTTGTAAAAATGTATTCACACTTGTGCCCTTTTGGCCAAAAAATGGTGCCGTGAAAAAAAACCTATGCATAACTGTATATTTTTATGAGCGGATTTGATAGCTGATTTTTTTTCAAGCCCAAAATCTTAGTGCCATTTTTTCGAAAAATGTTATTTTAGTGGCAAAAGGGCCCTTGTTACAATTTATTTTATCGGATTTGATAGCTGTTGTATTGCTGGATCAAAAACCTTAGAGCAATTTTATACAAAATTTCCATTTTAGGGACGCAAAGGTTCTTTTTTGAATTTTTGATAGCAAAAGGGCATATAATCCTATAGCTGCTGCATTGCCGGATCGAAAACCTTAGTGCCATTTTTTCGAAAAATGTCATTTTAGGGATGAAAAACATTTGTTCTGGAGATCATAGTAAATCAGCGCCGGGCGCACGCCCGGATACATTTACAAATTCTGTAAAAAAGTAGAAGTTTCTACCGTCTCCGAGATTGCCAATTTTTTGTTTTAATCTTCACATCATCAATAATCATTCTTAATATTTATAGATGGTCTCTGTGACGCTATAATTCTCTTCCGCGGGGAACCTAAAGTATCTAAGTGTGTTTATAAGGTCTGCAGGCACATAAATATAATTTTAAGTAAATATTCTAAATAAGTTTATAGGTTTATAAGGTTTATAAGTTTATAGGTAGGACCTATCTAAACTTATTTTGTAGTATTTTTACTGAATATAATATGGTTCACCTGTTCTTGATGTTGAACCAGGATTTTAGGTACGTTACCGTGATTGCGTAACATAACGCCACCTTTCTTTTTTACGCCGGAAGTAAACCATAAAATTCGTCTGCAAGGGATGGGGGAGGGTATATAGCCAGATGTGTGTGGAACCTGAAAAGTGCGACAGTGGCGTCACATCCGGCCAAGGACACCCGACACATCATAGTAAAATCGTTTCATTGGAGATTAAAGACAGCTTCATTAGTATTCAACTTGATGCTTACGCTCAAATAGCGTTTCCGGTCACAAACGCCGACTATGTCCAGATCACAATTAATTTCCAACATTAATCAGTGAGGTTAATTAAATAAGCCGCTATGGTTCGTCCCAGGATGAGATTCGTCGTATTTTGAAATGAGGGTCAGATTTTAACTCACAACGATTTTTTATTGCTTTACGATAATTACAAATGATGACTTGCTTATATGTAAGTACTTTGGTTTTAGGATTAAATTAAATTTTTGTATATTTCAAGGTTACAACAAAATGGGTGTTGTCAATCATTATTTGCGAAAGGTTTGACAAACAGGTCCCAGGTACCCCTATGCTTATTAAATTAATTAATCCATCCCAACACCCTGCATAATTATTTATGTTTAAGTAAATAAAAATGCCCCAATTACTCAACTGATGCATCTGCTTAAAAATAACTAAATAAGTACCTTGTTGAGAATCAAGCAATCCAAAATAGACTCATTCTTCAGTGGGCTTTGGAAATGAAACTCATGTTGTGGATTCTGTCAGAAAATAATTGTTTTAATATTATTGACACCATGTCAAGGAAACAGAAACATTCAACGACAAGAGTTTCATTTCCAAAACAGTCGACTGAGGATGAGTTTGAATTCGAAACGTTTTTTTAACTTCTTGAAAGCCGGTAGGTATACAGGGTGGTTAACTTTTCGTTGCCCACCATTAGCAACTCGGCAACCATAAGAGATCGAGAGTAGGTTAAATTATAGAAAAGCAATTTTTTTCTGCATCCAATGGTGTTAAAATCCAATATGGCTGCCAAATAAGAAAAAGAAAAGTTGACTGTCGTTGCTCAAAATCTTAAAAGGCCTAGAAAATTTCTGTCAACGTCATTGAATTGACAGCTGTCAAAAATATAAAAGCCCCAAGTTTCATTTGAATATTATCAATCGTTAGAAAGATATCAATTTTACTTTAAAACCGCAATATCGAAGAATTCTTTAGATTCTTAGTCGCCTTGAAAAAGAACTTTTCTCTAATTTAACCTACTTTCGATCTCATATGCTTTCCGAGTTCCCAATAATGGGCAACGAAAAATTCACCACCCTTTATGTATATATACAGCCATGCAAGAATACCTTCCAATAACTTTTTCCATGATTAAAATAAAAATGTGAAAAATATCACAGTAAACATGCCCACCGGATGTCACCGGATATATATTTTTTTACATTTTTGGAGTGTAGTATTTGGTGTTTTTTCTAGTTTTGGAAAAATTTCGTTGTTGATCTACCTATACAGGGTGTCTCAGAACGCCCGCACCATATTTTAATCGATTCCTTTATTCATTAAGTATTGAACCAATCCAAAGCAGCATTTAGTATACCAGTAACCAATCAAATTTTGATTACAGTGATAATACTACAACGTCAACTTGTCACTACTTACTCCATACTTTAATTTATAAAATAATCTGCAAAATACGATTCGTAGTCTCTTGGTTGCTTCGTTGAGTCCTCATGGATGCACTACTAACTTGTCAAATGGTACATTTTTTTCGGCCAAAGAGGACCCGAGCAAGCTCTCACCTTCTTTTTAGCCTAAAAAAATCTACCATTTTGACTCGTAGTTGACAATGACAATCATTTGGGCGTCAAAACCCGCGGCAATCATGAGACTACTCAGCGTATTACTATTGAATATTCAGGATAAAATTTTCAGTCGATTCGTGTTTTTGAAAATTTCCAGGGCCAATAGTTCTCGAGTGTAACAGATTTGAGAGGACCAATCAGATTTCAGCTTTGAATTGCTTCATAAGGTAATTTAATGTTAGATGCACGATTTCCTATAGGTAGCAATAAGATACTATCAATGAAAATTTAATGTTGTATCTTTTGATCATGCTCTCAGTTTAGTTTGCGGTTATAAGATCTATTTTACCTATCTAATAGCTATTAATAATTGATAGTGTAGGTATAATAAATAACAATAAAATTATGTTCTGTTCCGCCGCCTTCATGTCACCTATAGATGGCCCGCGAGAAAGCGAATAAAATATCAAAATGAACTCCAGATAAAACTGGTTCTATAACTATAACCATCATAAAGCTGATAAACCGTGATTATAATTATGTTTATGGCTATGAACCTGTTGAAAGCTATGGGAGTTTGCTTTTCGGAAGCTCGGGCTCATTGTCCCAGCTTATAAAATTTGATAGCCTTCCCGTAGGTGGGCTTAAAATTATGTAAGTCGGGGTTCATTCGGTAGCTTAAGTTATAAGAGGGCGCCCCCCACGACCTCATCAACCGCCCCAGGTGCAACAGGTTGTGACGTCAGTGGCAGCCACGCGACAGCTTCATTCATATTGCTCTCCCCACCATCCTCACTAACAGATTTACTCTCGGTCACGGATCTCCTCCAAGTTGGACTTCTGCTACATCATCATCGTGACGATGGTCGCCGTGAGGTTTCAATTAAGATGACATGTTATTACAAGAGATTGTTTACCTTAACGTACTTCTGTTTAATTGGGCGATATGCGGTTAAAGCATTGGTGATTACCTCAAATGTTTTCTTTTTACAGCCTTGATGCAGTCATTTCAATGAGAATTAAATTAATTTTCATTTTCCTGCCTTCTATCACTGCCTGGAAACATTTTAATCGTCATACTTTTCTAAATTAAATAAATAAATAATATGGCATTGCAGACAATGACAGATATGTTGCTGTATTAAGCAGGTAAGTTATGTGCAGGTGGACTGTAAACTCTGTTCATTTATTAATTAAAGAACCACCGCCAGAGGGCCGAGGTGTATGAATTTATTGTTTTAAGGAAATGTATCAACGCTAAGTGCGTGAAAATCAAAATTTAGTCTGTTGTTGGCCATTCTGAAGTATTAACCTCCCCACAACCAATATAAAAATGGGAGGTTACTGCAATCAGTCCAAAATTCGAAATTGAGATAACATCAGATCTTTACGTTTCAAGGTCCCAAGATCACGAAAAAGTGGTTTTTAAAAAATGTCTGTGTAATGTACGTACAGGGTGTCCCAATTGTTCTTTGAAATGGCAGCTTTGAAAAACTGCCGAAACACTTACAGAGAGACTGTGGATTGAAAATAGGTGATACAAGTCTGGAAGTTCTAGCCGCTTCCGTAGCTGCCCATTTTTTTTAGTCGTGGTGTAGTCTCAAAATATCTAATTTGTCTATCTGAGCAACCCGGGCCCTCTGGCGGTGGTTCTTTAAAGGGGGACTTAAGTGAAAATAAAAGTTGTAGAGAATTTTTTTCTAAGAATTATGGCGAAAAAATTAATGTGCTACTACCAATAATAACCGAGATACAGCAAATTTTATATTTATTCCTGCAACGGTGTGACGTCATAGGGGCATAGATGCACGGACGCCCGGCCGCGCGCTTGGTCTTTACGTGCAGTTTAAATGTGATTTAAATTCGAACAACATGGCTTACGGGTTTGAGCCTCCTTTTTTCACTAAGAAAATAGAAAAATTGGAAGCTGAGAAGGGGAAACAGCTCCTAGATGCTGCTAAATTTGTGAATAGAAGCAACAATACATACTGGTGTCTTTATAACAACAGCGAATGATTCGAAATGTTTTTGTTGCCAAGAAAGCACTCTGAGGGCGGGTTCTATTAAAACATTTTATCCTGTCTTAAAGTTAATTGTTCAAAAATTCTATAACAACAAATTATTGACAACAATTGTTTCTATGGTATCGTAGCGGGCTTAGCGTTAAGTCTAGGAATAAATAATGAGTGGTCAAAAACTTTTCCGATCTAGTAGCCCTTGACTTGAGAGACGTAGGGCGTAGACTGTGGTAATTACATGGAAACGTCACAGTCAGATTTCGCTTTGAATGATAATTTCAGCAGTCTACGCTTTACGTCTTATCACGCAAAGGCTACTAGATCGAAAAAGTTTTTGCTCACACGTTATTTTGTACAACCCGCCCTAAGGGATGAAAATGACTGCGAACATGATTGTTTATTGTAAGCTGTTGTATTCTCTATTCGGAAAAATATGAAATGTGAAGGAAGTTCCCTCCCGTTTTGGTGAGTATTATGGCAGCCGTACAACAGGACACCATACCCGTGAAAAGCGCTCGATTAAAGCAACTCGAAATTAACACAAACAAAAGTGATTCATCGAACTAAGCACAGGCAGATTTTTTGAGGCCGAATTTACTATTAAAACGAAGGAAAGGGCCACGGAGGGATAAATAAACCAAGCGGAATGAACGGCAAAACTGCATTGTTTATATGGGAGGCGCGCGTTACATTGACCAGATGACGTCATCAAGTTTACAGTCTACAGTTCAAGCGGCTGTAGCTCAAAAACCATTTGCGATTTAAAAAAACTGTTATTGTAACCATTGTTCTTAGAATTTTCTACACTTTTTATTTAGGCAAAGTTGTTTTTTTGCTTAAGTCCCCCTTTAATAAATGAACAGAGTCTAGGTATACTTGATGCAGATGTAGTTAAAGTGCCATAAAAAACTTTTCCGATCTGTTTGTTTTCGATCAAAAGATCATCACACGATATTTTTTATAGATTGCAAGTTCCCATCTACGGGAATTTTAGTAGGAACCATTACATTAGTCAGGTTAGATCATTTAAGTGATTCACTGGTAGCGGTGGTTGGTGGTTGTCACAGTACGCTGCTTAAAATCCGAAGCCCTCTTTAAAAAATCATAATACAGCACGCCTGGAGCGCGCAGTTCACCACATTTCACACCGTCCGTCGTCGCGTCGCACTGCGTGATATAGCGATAAATCTGGTGGATGCGCCCGCACACTGTCGGATCTGAATATTGTGTTTGAAACCTTCATGGTTTGAACAGTTTCAGTTATTTATAAAATTTAATGATTAATGTACCTAAGGCGTTTTTTCTCGATATTATGTTTTTCAATACAAATTAATACAAATGGGCTTTCATGATTGGTCAGCTTCCTATCTTTTTAAATTTGTGTTGAAATAGGTACTGTCACTTTTGCCGTCAGTTTCAAATTTTTCTCGGAAGGACGATTCAAATCTGACATTATTTTGAAGGTATTTCAATACAAAACAAGATTATTTCCTATGCTTTCAAATGCAAGTTTGCATTTCAATACATAAAACCGAGAAAAAACGCCTCTGTTGTTATGATTCCTGAATTCCATATCCCCACCACAAGATGGCAGTGACAGCTGTCACTTGGCTTCAGAGGATAAACAAACCCAAACCGCATAAGGATGAATGAGATTTTACGGACTTTTGGCTGCAATCTTCAAGCTGTGTGGAGGTGTTAATAACAGTTTCAGTGACTTTTAGGATTACTTGCCTTTTTGGGAAGTTGTAATTTGCAGGAATTTGTTAAAAGCTGTTCGGGGAGAGCATTGTGACGAATATTATTATTGCCATTTGGAGTGTTTCCAAATCAGGTCAATTAGTTGCTAAAGTAAGCCAAGCAGAAAAATCATCAAATAATTTATATATTTTTGAAATTTTGGCTACGGACTCCTGTTGACACCTGAAATGAAGGACCGAAAAGTTCCCCACCCCCCCCAAGTGTGCGCTTCATCTCTTATTTGGCGAAAAGCACCCCCAAACGTGACATTGCACTAGTTTTTAAGCATTTTTCGGCTAAACTATCCATCTGACAAAAAATGTATTCTAATCAAAAGTATTTCTTATGAAATTCTGCATTAAAAAAGTCCTTCTGATTATTTTGCTTATCATCTAATTCTCGCAAACGACGTCCGAAGTTGTAAAACATATTTAGACAGGGTGTTTTGCAACCGCGTGTAAATTTTTTAACTTCAGATTGCCCATCAAAAATGGTGACGATTGCCACAAAATTGTTTAGGTCGAAGTCGGGCACCACCATTTTTAAAATGTGTGACCTTGAAAATTTTTCCAGTTATCTCAGGAACGGATATCTCTAAAACCACTTATGAAATCAAAAAATACCAAGTATAGTAAAAGTTGTAGTTTGAGCTGCTCTTTATAACAGATACCCCCATTTTGTAAATTAATTTTCCATTCCTGAGATAACTAAGAAAAACTGCTCCCGATGGCTGAGTTTTAAAGCCCTATATCTTCTTTAGGAGGCGACTTCGACCTAAACAATTTTGTGCCAATCGTTACCATTTTCGTTGGACAATTTGAGGTTAAAAACCTTACACGCGGTTGCAAAACACCCTGTATATTTATGAAATTTTTGCTACGGACTGCTGATGGGCCCTGAAATGAAGAGCCGCAAACTTAACACCTCCCAAGTGTAAGCTTCAACCCTTTTTTGGCAAAAACCTACTCCCAGACGTATGGACAAGGCGCTAGTTTTTAGCATTCTTCGGCTAAACTATCAAACGGACAAAAAATTACTCAAATCAGTAATATTCCTCGTGAAATCCTGCATTAAAAAGTCCTTTTCATCATTTTGCTTATCCCCACCTAATTCTTGCAAACGACGTCCGAAGCCAATTCAGTCAATAATGGTTTTGTTCTTATACTACCCGACATTCCTGTTCCCTCGTCTGTTCCGCAAGGCATGGGGATTATGGAAAACTATTGATGCTAATTGCGTTTGTTGAAAACTTGAGCAGTTTATTTTCTGACCTCAGTATCAACTGCAAACGTTCCGGAGCCAGGTCCGAAATTAGGTTATACGTGAAAGAAGAGTTGTTGTTTTTGGCGCCGATTTCCTGTTTGTTGATTTCATACGAACCGGTTTGGTTTTATAAAAATAATGATGGCAGAGTCTAAATAAATCTGATACTAATTATCTTGAAGGTAACATCCACCATCCACCGGTACTTGGCAATAAAACAAATCTCATTAATTTTTTTAGTAACGCTTGACACTTTCCTATATACGTATACATAAGGTAATAAATCGTAGTCTTTCGCATCAGCTCATATACTATGAGTATAATTTATCTGAGCTGACATGTCTTCTCGAAAACTTCCAGGCTCCAATATAGTTCTCAATTTACGATGAGTCAAGTGGAGTAATCAGATTTTTAGTTCTCAATTGCTTCTTATGGAATAATGTTAGATGCATTATTGACAAGGAGATCTACCTATCTTTAAATTATATCTTAAAAACTTACATATTCGAAAACTCAAGTTTGATTGATATTCAAGAACAAACTATGACTTGCGCTTGAATAATGCCTTCTGTAACTTGTGTTTTAATATATCGGGTGTCCCATAAAAAAACCGGACAAAATATTTTTAGGAATAAGTTAACCATTTCTTAACCGATTTGGATGAGCGTGGTCTTAATGAAAGCTAAAGAGTCAGACTTTCGAACCTCACAAGAAACTACGACAGATGGCGCTACCGTAGTATTCGTATTGCTTCTTGTTTTTAAGGCTTACTTGAGGCGCGTGGGGGTTGGTCAGATAACAATCAATCGTTATGAAACTGAAGGGGCCTTGAAAATCGTTCTCTTTTCTCTAAAAATCTTTTTTCAGAAGTCGATTTGCTTTACCCATTAATTTTCTCTGATTTTTTAAAAAACGTATCTTTTTACATCTTAATGCCTTATAAGTAAAGTTTGTGATGGACAAACAGGCTAATTTTCAGAAAGATTACTTTCCAACCAATTTGTTCCTCACTATAGAAGTCACTTATGTTTTCATCAAATTCAATAATTTATTACCAAAAATTAGGCTGTTTATGCATCACAAACCTTACTAATTTGTAGACCAAATCGAATTCTGAAAGAGGATTTTTAGGGGAAAAAAGAAAGATTTTCAAAGCCGCTTGAGTTTCAGAACGATTGATTATTATCTGCCCAATCCCCACGCACCTAATATGCCTTACAAACAAACATCCATATGACTACTACGGTAGCGCCATCTATCGTAGTTTCTTGTGAGGTTCGAAAGTCTGATTCTTTAGCCTTAATTTAAGACCGGGTTCATTTATTTTTTGGGACACCCGATACTATTCTGGGAGCGCGAGATATACTGATAGCCGAGAATTTATTTTAGGTTTCTACATTTTTGTGTTGCTTCATCCCACATTTGCCTAATGGCAAATAATGCTTCTCAGTTATATTATATTTTTCCGTAATTAGTGGTAAAGAATTTATAGTTCTATATCAATGCGTAATTGACTTTATTAGCTTAGGAAACAGCGGGAATGTTGCATATCAAACTTAAATAAATGACTATATGGAGAGCCAATGGTAAATTATTTAAATACTCGCACATTTTTCGCTAATTATCCTTTTTGTTGGCGAGCCGAGCAAAATTTCAGATTTTTCAGATACCGGATCTCTTTGAATGCGACTGACTATACTCGTTAAAACACAACAAGAAATCGCCGTGCACTTGAATCATTTATATACACCTTTTCATTGCACACAAGCTATTTGTATGTGTACAAAAGCAAACCAATAAAGTATTTTCGGTTTTGTTTGTCTTCATCTTTACATAACCTTTTATCTGTTCAACTGGTCAGATTAATTATAATACATTTTCATGGAACTAAAAATATATAGTGTTCCGTTCAAAAAAAAATCATTTTAGTGATTATTTAATACGATTTTGATTTGTTAACCTCACCAACCGAACCCCACAATTCAAAAAAATGAGGTTACTGGTTTGAGCTGCAGCGTGCTTAGACAGACATTTTTGAAAAACCAGTTTTTCGTATTCCCAGAACCCTAAAACGTAAAGATTTGATGTTTTTGACGATTTGATTTTTCGATCGATTTTATTATGTAACTTGCTCCGCGAAGCGTAGAAGTTAAAAACGAGTAACACTGTCAGTGACGTGACTTTAGACACACATTTTTCCATCTAAAATGTTAGAAAATGCTTGTGTCTAAAGTCCTTCGCTGTATTCGTTTTTTCTGATGATGGTACTACGACGTACGTCCATATGAAAAAAGTTCGCGCGTTCAATTCTTAATTTGTGTAAACGAGACCAGACGCACCCTTTTTTTTCTTTACTTATGAATCGATTTGAATGAAATTTTGGTGGACCCAGAATATGTGATAAAAGCCATTATTTGCACAAATAAATAATTTTTATCGCTTTCGTTTTTGCCGGAAATGCCTTGGGAACAAAAATTTTAAATGTGTAAACCGTGTACATATTCATATTTTTGGAATCTAAATAAAATTCTGAATCTAATGATTTTTTGACAATATTGGTAACTTTTTATTGTAAAAAATTATAAATTATTTTCGGGTCCTCCGACGCCAGAATCATTCAATTGATATCAAGGAATTTTATAAAAATAAGATTTACAATCGTAGATATTTAATAAACATTAGCAGAAATATTTAAAATTAATTCTTATGGTTTAGGGGCAATAACAATTTTTTTCAAATCCAACCATTGTGGCGCACCTATGCCAGAATAAATAACTAATTTTGTTGTGGTTGCATTGATATAACCATATTAGGGTCTTAGTTTGTAATTAACATGATAATGGGAAAAGAGGAAACAACAATTAAAACAAAAAAAAATGTAATGCCCATAAAAATGTTCAAAATATGGTATAATAAGATTCAGAATTGATTCGTTCCTGGGCTGTCGCGAAAGAACTGAAAATCGCAATTTTAAAGAAAAATTTATATCTAACGATTGGTGGTATTCAAATAAAACTTGGAATTTTTATATTTTTGACAGTTGGTCAATTCAGTGGCATTGACAGAAATTTTCTATTTCTATTTCTACGCCATCCAGATTTTGAGCAACGGCAGTCAACTTTTCTTTTTCTTATGGCCGCCATATTGGATTTTAGCACGACCGAAAGCCCAAAAAAATGCTTTTCAAAAATGTAATCAATATGGACTTCTTTGAAAAAATATGTCAAAGTTTGAGTCACTCCATGCCGAGGCGCATTTTATTACGGTTGGATTCAATTGTTTTCACATGTCATAAGAGATTGAGAAAATCGGTGTAATCTTTTTTTTTAGACTGATTTTACAAATTATTCACAGCAATTTTCAAAATTTGACGAGCTGTCAAAAAAGTCCATGTTGGATACATTTTTGAAAACTAATTTTTTTGGGCATTTAATGGTGTTAAAATCTAATATGGCGGCCAAAAGAAGAAGAAAAGTTGACTGTCGTTGCTCAAAAACTAGAAGGCCTAGAAAATTCCTGTCAATTCTGTTGAGTTGATAGCTGTCAGAAATATGATAGTTCCAAATTTCATTTAATTACCATAAATCGTTAAAAAGATATGAATTTTTCTTTAAAGTCGCGATTTTCAATTTTTCCGGGATAACTCAGGAACGAATAAAGGAGAATTCTTTACTAATTCTTAATCGCCATGAAAAATCGCAACTTTTTTCTGATTTAGGCTACTCTCCATCTCATGGTTTCCGAGTTCCCAATGGTGGGCAACAAAAAATTCGCCACCCTGTATATGGGTGCCCCTAGAGGCTCGGAACGCCACTGGCTGGCAAGTAGCATTTCAGTCCCATACAGGGTGTTATTTTTAAAACTTCCCACCTTGAATATCTTTAGATGTAATAAAGATATTGAATTGAAATAGACGCTGACCAATCCCGCATGGAGGGGGACACTTGCGCGAATATAGAGGAAATTTTTTCCACTTCCGGTTTAACCGGAAATGACCTTAACTTTGTTTTTTCAGATGGAATGATACCTTTTTCTCAACGAATTCAGAATCTACGATTTTTTCTGAGTTATAAACATGTATCATACTTGACCGGAAGTGCAGTCACGGCCACCCTAGATTTTCAAAAACATCGAAGAAATCGGTGAAAAATTGAGTTTTTCGAAAAACGCAAAAACACGTCTACTTTAATTTTTTTATGCAAATTCATCTGCCCATTGACATTTTCTTTTTATTTACTTTTGAGATTTTGACAGATTGTGAGGTAAGAGAAAATTTGATAGAAATAAGAGAAATCAAAAAATGAAATTGCTCAGGTAAATTTGCATCAAAAAAACTAACTTGACGTGTTTTTGCGTTTTTCGAAAATCTCAATATTTCACCGATTTCTTCGATGTTTTTGAAAATCTAGGATGGCCGTGACTGCACTTCCGGTCAAGTAACTCAGAAAAAATCGTAGATTTCGAATCCGTTGAGAAAAAGGTGTCATTCCATTTGAAAAAACAAAGTTGGGGTCATTTCCGGTTAAACCGGAAGTGGAAAAAATTCCCTGAATATGCGCGCAAGTGTCCCCCTCCGTGCGGGATTGTCCAGTTTTTATTTCAATTCAAAATCTTTATTACCTCCAAAGATATTCAAGGTGGGAAGTTTTAAAAATAACACCCTGTATATACTTACCCAACCCGGCAAAATTCTTTCCTTGGGCAAAATTAACTTTTTCTTGCAAATAAATATTATGGCAGTCTCTAAAATCCAAAAATAAATTATAGGTAACTTTAAAATAACAAAATAAGAAAATTTGTAAAGTCGGTGATGATGTGGTGACGGATGATTGATGATGGTTTGTTTAGAAGAAGAAAACTTTTGAAGCTTGGGACAAGAGCAGGATTGAGGAGAGGAAGCACTTTCCTAAATATATGCAAATGATATGCATCTATAAATTATTGAGACTTCCTCAACAAATCTAATTTACAAATCGATTTCCGAAACAGTAATTAACGGTACAATCGTGTGTGAAAAAACCTGTAGCTTCTCGAGCGCACCCACATTATAAATCTAACTAAAACCATGAAGAAAACTTGTATGATATAACACACTGAAACTATTATCCAAACACTTATATGCTCTGTTGTCTTATTTTTGTGTGCCCTGAAGGCATGTAGTAGGTATACTGACCCCGCCATCTTACCTATTCATTCATAGATCGTGGGAAACAGAAGAGAAACCATTCACTAGTTAAGGCAACCTGTTTACTCCTTTCCAACAGGTAAGAAAGGCATATAGTGGTCTCTCTCAGATTTTTAATTTGGTGATCGAGGTAGCCCCGAAGCTATGAACTGCATGTATCGTTTTGCCTTCCACACCCGCAAACTTCCTAGCTTCTAGGCTTGTATCCGTTCGCCGCTCTTATTAATATAAAGACAATCTCTGTAATCTGCTCCGATTTTATTTTATGTTAATTTCACTAACATATTGCTCATTGCCCTACATGGAGCATAATATTATTACTGTTATAGGTAACATTTTTTTAAAAATTAGTGATCTACAAACTGTATATTATTTATTAACCTTAGGTTTACTTACATAAGAGGTAATACTAAGCCTCGGGTTGTTTAGTGTTATTTTATTGTCTTGAGGTCTGTTGTTGTCGTCCAAAACATCACCTTTCCTAATTAAGAGATTGGAAAAATTTTATAGGAACGTTTTAAGTCTCATTCCGAATCAAATTAACATGAAACATATAAATAAACAGGCCAATTTAAAATCTTTCTTATCTGAAGTTTGCAATCATTAAAACAAATGTCGACCATAAAGAAGTTTCGCCCTTCTGTTAAAATAGTATATAGTAATTTATTCATTGGATGAGCTAAAAATTTCTCGAAGCGTGTCCTTTGCGATTTTGAAACCTGTTGAAGGTTTATTCTCCATACACGTAACATTTAAAAGTGTTATTTCTTAATTTATTGCAAGAACACGATGATGCGACGAAGGATCGTGTTTTTTTCGAAATTCTCACATAAATTTTGATAATGATGTAATGTTTTTAATTCCCCTCTGCATAATTATTTAGTCCGTCGCGTCGAAAGGCTATTAAGAGAGTATGATTAATGTGGTCAACAAGAATAAATTCATTTAATTTTTGAGAACTTTTTAACTTCTGCGCTTTAGCGAAGGTTACTAAAATCGATCGAAAAATCGAAGCGCCAAAAACACAAAATATTTACGTTTCAAGGTCGTGGGAACCCAAAAAAGTGGTTTTTGAAAAGTATCTGTGTCAGTAAATACGCTACAGCCTAAACTACTGGACCGATCTGGCTGAAATTTGGATTATGGATTTCGGAAGAGCTGATAAGGTAATGAGCTAAATTAGGCCCCCGAAAGTGCCGTTTTGGCAAATCAACTTTAAAAATTTAAATGCACACACCAAACACCCATTTTTCTCGTTACAATATGACAGCTCTTCCAATTCTGCTTCCAAAAATATATTCACACTTGGTCCCCTTTTGGCCAAAAATCGGTGCCGTGAAAAAACCTATGTATAACTGTATATTTTAATTATTGAATTTTATAGCTGATATTTTACCGGGTCGAAAACCTGGTGACAACGATACGATACCCCAATAACTTTTTCAATTATTAAGATACAAATCTAAAAAAATTCACAGTGAACATGCTCACAAAACGTCACTTTTTAACGTTAATTACAACATTTTATCGCTTCCGGTTACGCCGGAAATGGCTTTAATTTTGAATTTTTAAATGGGACACCGGGTACATTTGTATATTTTTGGAATCTAGGAGTCATTCTGAGTATTGGGGGGGTTCAAAACCTTCTAGATTGAAAGATAAAAATGGCCTGAAAAATTATTTTGACACTTGAAATGACACTTATGTGGTATCATTGGATTCAGAAAATTTTTGTAGATTCCAAAAATGTAATAATGTACAGGGTGATTGGTATATTCGATGTTCCTATTTTCAAAATTTTACTCCATAAAATAAGGGAAAAAAAGAGGGTGTACCATGAGCCTGTGACACCCTGTATTGTTAATTTTCCCTTGGGCATTTCAATACGATATATTTTTCACATCAAGTCAAACTGAAATTAAATCTCAACTGTTTTCAATATCGACAAAAGTCAACAAACCACAGAACAGGGCCCATACCTGTAGGCATAATACTTATGTATAATAACAAAACAATAGATGAGCATAATATACACATCACATCAAGTTAGCACAAAGAGCTTAATTGTTACAACTGCATCATCATAAGCAAAAGACGTGGATACGCAGATCATGCTATTACTTTGTAACGGTTTCTAATCACTCTAATGGAAAATCAATTGAGTTTGGAGTCTGATGATGACTCAGTAGGTATATTTGCCCCTGCTTTGCTTATTAATGAAGCATGTATACAGGGTGGTCCAACGAAAAGTTTCCACCCCTAATATCTCGTGAACGGAACGAAATATAAAAATTTGCTCGGACAGGTCGATTTTTGTTTCGAGGGGGGCACTTTAATCCCCGGTTGGTGAAATTCCACAACGCAACCCCTAACCCCCACTAACCCCAGCTTCAAAATCTCAAATAGTAACCCCCCACTTGTGATGCATCATTTTAAAGCAAATTTAATTGCCAACCCAACGATGTAAAAATTTCTGGGATTTGATCAACTCCAGCGCCCTCTACGGTCAAATTTTAAATTACATTAGGGCCCTCCGTGATACATTATTTGAAAGGGTTTGAAATTCTCTGGAAAACGATGCAAGAATTTTTGAAATCCATTCACTCGCTCAAAAGTTACATTGAAGAACATGAGCTGGTTTTGGGCCTAGAAATCCATCAAGTTTACGCCTGTAACTTTTGAACGAGTAAATGGATTTCAAAGATTGTTGCATCAGTTTAGAAAGAATGTCAAACCCTTTCAATTGATGTATTACGAATGGCCCTACTGTAATTTAAAATTTGACCATAGAGGGCGCTGGAGTTAAATAAAACTCAAAAATTCTTACAGCGTTGGATTGACAATGAAATTAGCTTTGAAATAATGCATCACAAATGGGGGGTTGCCATTTGAATTTTTGAAGATGGGGTTAGTAGGAGTCAGGGGGTGTGAGGAAAAATTTCACCAAGGGCGAATTTAGGTGTCACCCTCAAAATAAAAATCCACCTGTTCGAGCAAATTTTTATATTTCGCTCCGTTCACGAGATATTCGGGGTGGAAACTTTTCGTTGGACCACCCTGTATACTTCTTATTGGCTTAATTCGCCAAATGATAGATTCTGATGATGTTTACTGTTACACTGTTTTATTTCTAGTACTTACAATGGTTGAGCGGAAAATTTAATTGCTTTAATGTTTAATTGTGACTCACAATTTTTTATGGAGAAGGAATGCATGTTTACCTTTATCTCATTATCATAACAGGCAGGATAAACATCAAAATACTTAATCGGGTTGACTTATTGAGCCTATACAGGTTGACAATTTAGAAACTATAGCAGGGGTGCTCAGACATCACTTTTCAGGTCAGAGGTGATTGATTCTATGTCGAAAACTCGTTGCTGGCTCGGTAGCGAATAAAAATATACTTGTAATAGTATATTACGCAACGAGAGTTGTAAGAAGCATATTACGCACGCGTGGAAGAAGTTGTACACGAGCCGCCGGCGAGTGTATAATTCCACAGTGCGTAATTGCCTTACATTACAACTCCAGACTCCAGTTGCATACGATACTTTTTCAACGACCACACAATAGGTATAGTTTGTCAAGATATAATTGAACAGCCATAAAGACAAACTTTTTAACTTAAGCTTCCGCCCGTTGAGGTTGACAATGCAGGGGAATTCCCTCCATAAATCTTTCTACACAGCCCAAGTGTTCAACTACGAGAGCGCCGTACAAGATTTTATGAGGGAATTCCCCTGCATTGTCAACCTCAACGGGCGGTCGGCTTAAGTTAAAAGGTTTGTCGTTAGGGCTGTTCAAATATTTCTTGACAAACTTTACCTACTTTGCAAAACTGGGTCATAAATTCAAGAATTTTTTCGAAAGAAATATTTCGGAAATATCCTCAGACAGGTCAAACTTATTTTTTTTATGTGAATCCAGTGGTATAGTCAGATATTTTTTAGCATAACGTCATTACGCCCTATACGTCTCTCACGGGAAAACCCTCACGTCAAGGGTAACTTCGGACATGTTCTTGTTCACACGTTATAAAAACGTTTAAAGGCAAAAATTTTTAACCTTCACAGATTAGCTTTTGTTGTAACCTACGCGGCTCTAATCATCAAGTTTTATTAGATACGATGGGCAAATTAAATGTTAATTTATGACCGGATGCAATTAGTTTTTACCTATATTAGGTACCCGAAATATTTATTTTAAAAATATTCAGTCTAATCAGTAATGGAGATAAGTTAACGAATAATGTATAGAAAAATACAAGCAATAAGCAATGTAATGTGTTTTTTTGCACGATCGGTCATTTTCATCGCTTGACGTTGTTTTCAGGTTGGTATGGTGATACTTACCGCCCTAGTTTTTTTTGCGGTAGGTGCCACCGGTTTTTGCTTAAATGGTGAACCTCCGAACAACGGACACCCTCCGTTGTAGGGACATTTTTTAAGGCACCGCTCATTTGTATAAACCTTGTTTACGTCTTTCCGCAAAACGGACCTCTCTGCACAACGGACATCACTTAATCAAATCCAGATTTTAACTACAGTGCGCGTGATGGAATAAAATTTCTTAAATTTTTGCCCTTGTTTTCTGGCATAAACCCTATACAGGCCAATTTTATTTTTTTTTAATGCGGATTTGATGGTGTGGTCAGTTATTTTTTCCCACTTCCGGTTTTGGACTAAATCGACCTACCGGAAGTGCCATTTTGGCATCAACTTTAAAAATTTAAATGGAAACACCATTTTTCGCTTCACCATATAAAAGCTCATCCAGTTCTGCTTATAAAAATGTATTTACTAAAAAGGCCAAAAATGGTCGAAAACCTTAGTGCCATTTTTTCGAAATGTCATATTAGTGGCAAAAGGGCCCTTTTTGAATGTTTCTTGCAAAATGATCATTTTCTTTCTATCGGATTGGATAGCTGTTGCATTGACGGATCAAAAACCTTACCATTTTTTTCGAAAATTGACATTTTAGGGGTGAGAAACATTTTTATTTAAATTTGTTTGAGATGTATTTTGTATTTGCCGCGTCCGCGTGGTTCGGATAGCGATGCGGGGTCGATGCGCATCTTTTTCTGACTGGGGATGTTTTACGCATTCCACATGATTATCATAATTCTCATGATAATTCTTCGACACGTTCAACCTACTATTTACAAATTCTGTGAAAAAGTAGAAGTTTCTACCGTCTCCGAGATTGCCAATCTTTTGATTGTTACGTTATTAACAACTTTAACCGCACAATCTATATGGAATCAGGATCAATATTTATACAATTACATAGTCCTTTTATGTAATATTAAGCCTTGAAGTGGCGCTGAAATTAATTTGTAAATTATTAAAGATTTGGTATTTGTAGAGGGTTTCAACACTTTTATTAAATCCCTTCATTCATACCAATTCATACCAATATGGTCATTATAGTAATTGTTGTAGGTAACTCAGGACGAAATGTCCTGCTCGAATTAATTTTTTTTGCCTAGAATGTAGATTTCGTTTAACAATAAAAAAATATCGTAACCACTTCCTTCCGTGTTGGGACAACCATGATAGTGAATGAACATTTGATAAGTTTTCTTTTAATTTCCTGTTTCTCGGTATTAGGTACTGTACTGATGGTTATACACGTCGACGCCACCCCATCATTCTTGTTAGTGCGTAATTGCGTTCAATCTTCCATTTGTGTCAAAAACATTCTATCAACTGCTTAACGGGATGTCCTGTAAATGTTCAAAAGTGATAAGAAAAGCCAGCGATAAGGAGTTTTGTTTCGGATAATTTTTATCGGTATGTGTCTCATGTTATAATTGATTCTTCTCGCTTCATACTACTTACCTATTCTTGCCTGAAATTGCATATTGTTCGATTTTGTTTTCTGGTTTCCGGTCATAGTTCATTGTTAATTCGACACACTTTTTTATGTTTTCTTAATTTGACGCCCAACGACTTAAGTAAGGTGATTCATGAGTGCCACTCATCCAACTGTTGCCAAGATCTCGGGTTAAAGGTCACCACGAGGCGGAGCGTCATTATCCAATGAAAGTTTTTATGCATTGTTCTAGGCTTTTATAGGCCGCTGCATACGTTAAAAGCGGCAAAATGAACAGTTACGACCAACATTTTTACACCTGTTGCGTTGCACGCAGCTACACAACACTCTGTGATGATAGGATGTATAAATAGTAGAGCAATAGCGGGGTTGTTTGATAAAATGGTAAAGCAACATAACATGAACTCATCATCATGAATTCAGTAATGCAATTATATGCGCATATGTGACTGTAGCTGTGGATTATAACTTATATTATAACGAGTGTTTTTCCAAAAAAAAACCGAACGACTTATTTTTGGTTCTAACTTTATTATTATTTTACCGATTTTCCCAAATTTTGCACAGGACAGAGCCAAAAGATGAGGCTTTTAGAATTGGCAATCATTTTCCAGATGGCGCCACTAATAAATTTTTGTTTGCGGTTTTTTACCAAGCCATTTTTTGATTGGCTGGAGTTCAATCATTTGTGTAATGTTTAGAATAAAATTTTGTAAAGTTGCGTTGGACGAGAAAAGCATCAGCTTTAACCTTACACTATTTTTATTTTGAACGGTTCACAGATGCTTCAACTCCAGCCAATCAAAAAATGGCCTTGTAATAAATACCAACAAAAAATTTATTGGTGGCGCCATCTTGAAAATGATAGTTGACTCTAAAAACCCTATCTTTTGACTACGTCCGGCACAAAATTGATCAAAACCGGTTCAATAATAACAAAGCTATAGCCAAATATAAATTGTTCGGTTTTTTTGAGACACCCTTTATAACGCTTTGTCTTTTCTTAAAATAGCTAATGTTAGCTCGCTCTGGATGTCTGACTCGATTCTACATTTCTGCTAGCAGATTTGGGGGATGTAAAATAGTACCTAAAATGATGGAAATTCGAAATACTTACATGTTAACGTGTTCGGAAATTTGCTATGGTGTGTTATTTTAATCTAAACATAATATGTAGGTACGTATTTTGTAGCAAATTTGCTTGAAATTCCTTATAGAGATACCGTGTGGATGACAAAAAATGCCCCGAGGTACAGCGTCGTTACAAAAGATCGTATACAGCAATAGGTACGTCAAACTTAATCATTTTAAAAATACATTTTGGATTATTGAAAAAAAATTTTAGGCCTACTTGATTATAGTAACGATATTCAAGTTTCTTATTTTAAATGGGCATCATCTACCATTTTTTCACTATTTAGCAAGAGTATTTTTTTCTGAGTTCAATGATTTATCACAAGTTCCAATTCGCCAGAAATAAGCTGTCAAAAAATATTTCTTTTACAAAAAAAGTTATTTTTGGCGGCTGCCAAGCCAAGATGTTTTGTTTTGTTCGAAATGATACAATTTTAGTTATTTGTATTTTGTATACCAAGGTTTGAAAGATGATATTTGCGCAACGAGTGCTGCGGATGGTTAAGCTCTGCAAACATACTTTCAAACAGAGGTATACACAATGTTTATTATCAATTTGCCATCATTCCACAAACATATTATAAGTACTTTTTCGCTTGCTTTAAAATTGTGTTACGAACAAAATTATTCATCAATAATGTTTTAAAAGACTCCATTTTGGTGCTCTTACCATCAGAAATTATTCGGTATTTTTACAAAATCTATTTAAAATTATCGTTTTTAGGAGTCTGTTCCGCAAAGTTTTCAGTCGCGTAACAAACGATCGAGCAAAACATCTGACGCATACCCAATACTGTACCTATTATCTATCATTCTGACGCTAAGGGCTGTCTCTTCACATCATCCAGTTAAACTTATCCAAAAGTCCATTGCCGTATAGTTTCAATGATAATTAAGTGGCATCAGTTAACCTTATTTGGAGGTGAAAAGAATGGCATTAAGGCCGTTCTCTTCGCACGTAATCGGGGCGAATTTTGAAATAGGATTGTGACTTGATGGATACAGATATTATCTCCAAATATTTTTTGTAATAAAGAGAAAATATGGCAGAGTTTCTCTTACCCTTTCAATATCGACAAAAGCTTGTATTAATTTTAAAAAAATCTTTAAATTCTTTCTCTGTGGACTCATCAAGAATAAGTCAGTAGAAATCCGAGCTATATGAAACCTCTCAAATGTGACAAACCCCTGATTTTCACCTCTGTAACGTGGTGCTCTCTAATGGGTAGGTATAAAGATTTCAGGCTTCAAAGACAATGTCAAAAATAATGTGTCTGCCAAACCTTAAACCTTTTATCTTTTAATGTTTTAATGAGAAATTTAAATTCATCAGAATAATACTGCCGTGTTAATTTGAAAGGGCGTATCTGCTGTGTTTTTTGACAGTATTTTTCAGCTTTAAAACGCTGTCTGCTTATTTAATTCAGTCTAAGCGATTTAAATCCTTGGAAGAAAATTCACAAAAAATTCAGGGATGGATTAATTTTCATTTTGAAGGACATTTTCGAAAGGGGAAAGAACGACCTTCAATCCTGTCTAAACGCCACTGTCATATGATGTCAGTGGGTAACAAAACCCCATTGGCCTAAATAATGGTGTTAAATGAAAGTCCTTAGGAACGCTACTGATGGTGCCAATTCAAATCCAATACGTGGTATCGTCGACCCCAACCTTCAGCTACGTCGAGTGTAAAACTAAAAAACACTGCACAAAACCTAACGAAGATATACAAAAAACAAAAATGTCCGGTTTTTTATAGGCCACCCTTTAGTTCTTATGAACCGTGGCATTTTCAAAATTTCTAATTGGAGTTGGCCGCGCCCGGAATGACTTTGTTTCAATTTAATCAGATATCAACATCTGTCAACATGTTTGGCATAAACCTGACTTAAGTTTCGACATGAGTCACCCTCGGCACGGACAACTACAATCAGAAGTTTAAAAAATGTCACGTTAAACCTGTGCATAAAATAATAAAGTGAAGAGTGCTCTTAAATGAGGATCTTGGTTTATAATACACGCCGCGACCAATAATTAAGAGTAAGATAAATGGTAAAAAATGGCGAATCTTGGGGACGACGGAGCATAACGAAGTATATAATTGGGTTGTTTCACGTTCACGCATCATTACCGGTGGGTTATAACGCATATTCCTGGTAGGCACCAAGACAGAACCCCTCGGACACGTGTGTCCGTCCGTCCGTGTATTCGTAATGCGTGGGAAATGTGAAAATGTAACTAACACAAGATATTATATGCAGGTGTCCCTCGCTATTCCACCGTTAGGTATCGAGTGAATATAATAATTACCCATATTTTATTGGAAATTGTTCTCTGCACGGCTACCTTAAATTTATTACCCTATATCCATGGAATGAACGTTTTCTTTGTATTATTATTTTCGCCGATGATGCAGAGCTATTTCGCCAATTAAACGATGCTGTAACGTATAACGAATTCGGACTGAGAGCTTTCGTTTCCACATATACGATTCAATGCGCTTTTCAATTACTCACACTTCTCCCTTATACTCGGGATATGGTCATCAAACCTTACTTGTATGATTAATGTATACCTAAGTAGATATATAAAGAGACTAAATTACAATTTTGCAAACATTTAGTGTTCGTTACTGCGATAACTATATAATTTAAAAGATATAATTTCTGAGTAATTCCATGTAGTTTGGAAGATAGCGCTTCCCTTGCGGTGTGTTGTGGAGCGTGTCCGTAGTTCACAGGTGGCTGTTCTAAAACTGTGGGAAACCCCTACAGGTGTGCCACCCACAACTGCGGCTAAATTTATCTAACGAATATTTAAATAAATTGGTCAAGTTAATGAGACATAGACGTAGAGTAGAACAGCAGATTTCATTCTTATCCCTAAAGCTTGATTAAAAGTACTCTTCTAAGCAGGGTATAGAGTCCGGAATTGTTTGTCGTTTAGGAGCAGCTCATATACGGCAGGCTGACTCCTTTGCACGCATTAGTCGATTCTTTGCACAGATCTGTTAATTAAGTTCAGCATCCTGGCGTTAAAATTAATCTTACAATCGTCTTGCCTGTAAACATTAAACTGTTTTATTGGTTTCAACCCTTTTAACATTTTACTTGTAAGATCATTGCAATTAAAATTATCTATTGCTCCTTTGTTGCCTTTTAATTCTGTAAGGTCCTTGCGGCCGAAAGCACAACAGCAAATAAAACGTGAACAGCAATCAAGTTTCCTCAATAAAATGACGTCGAGTATGGGAGACAAAAACTTCTTAGGAATACAATAGCCGAAAGAAATTCCAGCTTATAAAACAATTACCTCTTAAATAAGAGCCAAAGGGAGGTCTCAGTCATTAGGGGCACGAAGGTGCACAAAAGGGGCCACTTCGCAGGAACCACGCTTCGCTAACCGCCGAACCTGGCCGCGCCTCAATTGTTTGATGATCGTCGACGAAGACTTGGAAACTCCCGACCCGACCTTTTCACCTACCAAACACCCAAACACGTCACTATGCAATAAACAGGCAATTTTTAATTAGATGTGCCGCCTGATGGTCGAAATAAAAGAGCAAATAAACATACCCTATGTAGCCTTATTAACCTCCCCACTCCACTTCACCACTTAAAAAAAGGGAGGTTACTGCAATCAGTAAAATTTTCGAATTTGAGGTAACACCAGATCTTCACGTGGGGTCTAAGGAACCCAAAAAGTAGTTTTAAAAATGTGTTTGTGTGTATGTAATGCATACGTTCGTTTGTAAACACGCCACAGCCAAAACTACTATACCGATTTGGCTGAAATTTAGTACCTACGTGGGCATCAGTCTGGTAACCCAACTTAGATCTGAAAAGCTTTCGAAGCAATCAATCATACAACCGGAAGGGCCATTTTGGCACATCAACTTTGAAATTTTAAATACAAACCCCTATTTTTGACGTCACCAGAGAAAGCCCTTAAAATTCTGCTTCTAAGGATGTATTCAATTGCCTTTTTGTCAATAACTCAAATATTCGAGTTTTTTAATGCACTTTAAAAACATGATACATTCCAAACCTCTGGATCCATTTGCCTGAAATTTTGCACATGCATGGAAGTGGTAGGTATTGCACGTCGAAGCGCAGAAATTTTTTTGGAGGCAGTCGACAAACGGCAAGTGCCGTTTTGGCACATCAATTTTCAAATTTAAAATTATACTCATTTAACCATCTAAAACAAGTTTGTGAAAAATTTATTGTCACCATCAGAAAGGTCTTCAAATTCTGGTTTTAAATAGAACGAAATTTATTCTCACTTGGGTAAAAAATCGAATTTTGTAATAAAACTAAAAACACATTATAGCCCAAAATACTGGATGTATTTGGCTGAAATTTGGTACATGGAAATTGGGTGACCAGTTGAAGAGCTGAGAGGCTTTTGGAAACAGTTGGTGAATGGGAAATGCCATTTAGGCATTTCAACTTTAAAATTTTAAATACAAGACACAGAAATTAAAGACCCACGCGATGGGGAGGTTCCACCCGCTTTTCTGCTGCATTTTTTGATTTAATTTCCGCTGCTTGATCCTTGTATGAATACTGTTTAAACTTATTTTATAATATATCTCTACATAATTTCTTCATCATATCCTCGTCTTCATCAGTTTTCTTTCTATTTTCTTCTGAATTTCTATATTTACCCCCGTATTTACCATTAGGTATATTATATCTTTTTTTTCTCAGCATCATTGCTTGATTCTTGCTCGTCCATTACTTCCTAGGTCCTATTACTGGGAAAATTTCAGTTTTCCCATTTCAGTAGTGTTCTGAAAATCCTCCTGTTCTCATCATCATCATTTTGCTTTTCTTTGCTTCTACCATTCTTTTTGTTGCTTCTTCATTCAGTTCTTTATCGTTTCTGGCTTTTTAAGCGACCACTTCATGAGTTACGACTTGGTGTATTTTGTACATATGCCCTTAATTAAAGTAATATAATTTTTGCACTCCTGGGAATGAAGTGCCACTTTTAAGCATACTCTTTTGAAGTGGGTCATTCACTCCCAAGGGACTGAAGTGCCGTTGCTGACTGAAATGCCGTTGCTATGTAATTTTATGAAGCATCCATTGATTCTTACATTATATTGATTAAACTAAGTCAAAGTGACATTTTAACATTTTTCGACTATTTTAGGTTCAAATTGAATAGGAGTGCAAAAAATAGCGTATATACAACAGGACTGAAGTGACATTTAATCCCTCGTGATTAAACTTTCACTCTCGGGATTAAATGATGCACTTCACTCCTTTGGCATATAATATACTATAATATAAAACATAAAAGCGGTATATGATTTCAACTTATCTGATGTACTGCCAAAAATGTCTGTTTATTTTGAGTGCTTTGATCGCTTTATTGGTAGTAGTAGCATATACTTTATTACATTTGCCTTCTTCTCTCTCCTATCTTCCACTTTTGTCTTCTCTTCCCTCTCGTCTCCTTATTTCCCTCTGCCTCTCCACTTCCCTCGTCCATTCTGGTTACTCTCTCAGCATATGTTCTATCGTCTCTCTTGCTTCTCCACATACTGTGCATACTCTCCCTTCCTCTTCCAACCAGAATCTGTTTTCTCTCTCCTCATTCCCGCATTTAAATCTCGCCATCATTCTTTTCTCTTTCGCACTCACTCTGTCCAAGTAACTCGGTATTATAGCCCCGCACATATGATGCCCTTATACTTTGCATTATACCTTGATTCTTTTATTCTTGTTCTCCTCTCTTGTATATCTATGTCTCTATCTCTCGCCCACATCGCTCCATTCATCCATCTCCCCTGATCTCTTCGTCGTTTGATATCTTTCCATGCGTATCCATTTTTCTCGTAATATTGTTGTCTCCTTCCATTCTTCTTTTTCTCTCCTTTTCTCCTACCAACACTCGTGTAATATCAAGCAGTCCACCCTTTCTCCCATTCTGTCCTCTTTCACCGCCCTTTTACCCGTCTCCGCTTTGAACTTGCTCCTTTTCGTTTCTTCTCTCCCCCGGTGTTTCTCTATCTACGCCCAGCATCCACTTGAATTACTTTTCCTGCATTTTCATTAAATTCATACCCTAAATATTTGAATTCTCTTTCTTGCTCTATTATCCTCCCGTTCCACTTCCATTCATGTTCTTTTGCCTCCCTCTTCCTTTCCTGAAAACCATTATCTTGGTTTTTGCCATATTTACTTCCAACTTTTATCTCTTCATATATTTCTCTGCAATTCTTATCATTTCTCTCATCCCTCTCTCCTCATTCGCTACGATCACCAGGTCATCCGCATACGCCAAACACCACACTTTCTCTTTGCCCACCACAATCCCTCCTGCCTGCCCCTTTTTGAACACCTCATCAATATCATTTATAAAAATTGTAAACAGGGTTGGACTGCGTGGGCACCCCTGTCTTACACCTTTTCTCGTCCAGAAATATTCACTCTAACTACATTCTTTGTTTCTTCATATATTGTACTGTACAGTACGAAACTAATAGTGGGTGAAGAAGACTGAAGATCATTGGGAATGGGAAGGGAAGGAGGAGCATAATTAATGTCCGGACAAGCTTGGTTACGGATTATTAGTTTTCTAGTTGTAGAAACCAGTGATTTGTGGTAGCAAGATGATAATCCGCGTAAGGAAGCGTATAAATATTACAATAATAATAAAGTTTCACATTAGCTAATCGATAACGAAGGAAGACACTTGAAGGAAACGAGTTTGCAGTTTAGCAATCAATTTTGAATTTCATTAGCATCCGACAATCCAGTAATAAGTAGACTGATAAATAATAATTCTGTGGTTGTTACTAGCTGTTAACCGTAACATCATAGACGATAATAAACATAAGCGTAAATAACTCGCTACACCATACGCCTGACTGTCAAGTCAACCATGGGAAAAATTTAAACGCAGGTGCGCTATTTGAATTGCAAATCACTAGTTTCAGCTTACCAGTTTTTTAAATTTCGTCTTTTAACACTAAGGTTTACGTATGCAATAAACCTATATTTTAATGACTTGGGGTAACTATTAATCGTTATATGCGTGATGACTTCCAAGTAAACCTATACACGTCACTCCTTCTCCACAGTAGATCCTCTCATCAACTTCGTTCTTTTGTATTGGACATCAATGTTAATTTTGACGGGGCTGTACCGTGTTCGTAAAACATAACGACAGACCAGACTCATTGTTATTGTATTTACATGCAATGGCCATTATGAACAGACAGCCAGTGGCATGTGTGGCGGGCATCGGTGCGTGAAGTGCCCTGCTGGGGCCTCCATGACCTTTCGCCACCTTCAACGCACACCGCAACCGTTTCATCATTTAAAGTTTCAAAAATTGCCTATCAGTTCAATGTTATTAATTGGGCGGTCGGGTAAAGCCTTAGCTATTGCTGACGTAAAATCCTGACAAACTGTTTGGCACAATTTTAACTTGATCGCTCGCGCAGCAGTTATACACAAATCGATCGTTCGATCGATCGAGCCTTTGGTAGGTGCTGAATAGTTTTTGGGCCACATCGGTTCACGGAAAGTTCCTTTTTGGCACATTAACTTTAAAATTTGTAAGGCTCTTCAAATTCTGCTTCTAAAAATGTATTCTTTTGGCAAAAAAACGGTGCCGTGAAGAAAACATTGTTTGTGATTGTATATTTTTATTACCGGATTTGATGGCTGATTTTTTCAGATCGAAAACCTTAGTGACTGTTTTCAGTGCCATTTTTTAGAAAAATGTCATTTTAGGACCTTTTTGGCAAGAGATCGTGGAGGAAAGGCGCTACAGCCCAAGTTCCTGAAGATATTGAAATGAAATTTGGCATACATATTCAGTGATCACTTTGTTGGTGCTCATTAAAATTTGAGCTAAATAGGGCAAGTAATTCGAAAATTCAATAAAGAACATATATAACTGCAAATTTTTATTATTGAATTCGATAGCCGTTATCTTTCTGGGTCTAAAACCTCAGCCTCCTTGACCTTGTAGGGTCTGTTGCTATTTGAATTTAAAATTCGCGTCTTGAATGTATAATTCTATGAAAAAGTAGAAGTTTCTACTCTATGTCATATGTCATCAGATTAATATGCTGCGTCTACTCGGAATATCCCTTTTCCGTTTTAACCTCCCACAAGTCCCACAATTATTTAACATAAAAAATGGCAGCTACGAAAGCAGCTACAACCTCCCCATTTGGTGAATGATCCAATCCCCAGCACCTTTTCAATCCATTGTGTCCAAGATGTTTCGGGAGTTTTTCAAAATTTTTGGAAACAAAATTTGAAGACCTTATAGTGGTTTTCTTTCAAATTTCACAGTTGACATGCCAAAAAGGCTTGCGTAAGTCGACTGGTATCAAAATCAAGTAAATCGTAATTCCTATAGGTAAAAGGTCACTAAATTCGAATAAGTACATTTTTGGAAACAAAATTTCAGCCCTACCTTACAGAAAATATTTGTAGGTCCACCAGCTTAGCTCCACCTCCTGGTTGTGAAGGTTGGATCAATCACAGGTCGCGAAAAATGGTTCCACTAAACACATAAATATAACGAGTACCTATACCTTTAATAACGTAAAGAGAGGAGAAAAGGCTATAGGACCTGCATCACCATTCATGAGCCTCTCTCGACACTAATAAATGACGATACTCTCCATTGCGTCCAGCATATGCACCTTGTGCTATAAACTAGGGCTGTGCGATATCGGAATTTGAATATCGAATATCGATATTTAAAATTTAATCGATATACCGATATATCGATATATCGATATACCGATATATCGATATACCGATGTATCGATATATCGATATATCGATATACCGATATATCGATATACCGATATATCGATATACCGATTTATCGATATATCGATATATCGATATACCGATACACCGATTTATCGATATATCGATATACCGATAACTAAATATACCGACTTATCGATATATCGCCTTATCGGTACTTATACAATTGTATCGACATCGTTACTGTGGTATTATACACTGAAAAAACAATTTATTTGTTGTAAACGAAATTTATTTGTTTTAAATAAATCCTGTATTTGTATATTGCCCAACAAACATTTTTTCATGTTGAATAAATAATTAGTTTGAGGTGATTTTTTAACGTTAAATAAATGATTTCTTTTAGGCAAATATAAATAAACTGTACGTTAATGTAACATTAATTTATTTGTAATGAAGCTTGGTTTGTGGTAAATAACAGTTGCTTTACTGTTAATATGCATCTTCTTCTTATAAGTAAATATTCTTTAAACTTAAACTATGATTCGTTTATTTTTAACAAATAGAATTGTAGCTATAAATTAATCTTCTTTTATCATAAATAACACTAATTTTACTATTAATTGTATTTCTTCTTCCAGCTAATAAATCTTACATGCATCTTCTTATTATAAATAAATGTTTTTTTAGACTTAACTATGATACGTTTACCCTTAACAACTGAATTGTAGATATAAACTAACTTCTTTTAACATAAATAACAATAGTTTTACTGTTAATTGTGTTTCTTTTTCCAGCTAATAAACCTTACTTAATAGGAAATAAATGTACCTAATTATACAGTTCTATTCAGAATCTCATTGACAACAGTCAATAATTGTTGACAACTTGACGTTTTTCTGAAATCTCAATGTAAAATCAACGTTTTTGTTATTTAGCAACACTTGAATTCATTTCAAGATTCAAGAGTGAAATGAATTCAAGTGTTGGAGAATAACAGAAATTTTAATTTTACATTGAAACTTCGGAAAAACGTCAAGTTATCAACAATTGACTGTTGTCAATGAAATTCTGAATAGCACTGATTATCTATACCTACATATCGTCGGTGAAACCAGAAAACCGTGTAACTCCAATTTAGAAAATTTTACAGGAGATGCTTCCAGTCGGTACGTACCAATTTCTGCTAACAGATAGCACCAATATCCTATTTTTGAAAAAAAGTGGAGTTACACGGTTTTCTGGTTTCACCGACGATATATAAAAAGTTAATATACTTACTTATTTATTCATCCGATATCCTTCTTTGTACCATTCAGTGTTGAAGGTTTCGAGTTGAGTTTCGACTTCAACCGTTTCTTTTTCCATCAATATCACCGTCTCACTTTTAACAAATATTAATTATAAATATAGATGTTCCATGATGCAGACTCGTGCATCATGGACTAGTGATATTAGGGGTTCCAAATGCATATTATGGGTCAGACGTCAGGTTATTATTACATTATTTATTTAAGTAATCATTTCTCGAACAAAACATTTAAAAATATAAAAACACTTTAACACTTATAAGTATACCTATACCTACCTACTTAAATGTAAAGAGCTATCTTTGGCATCAGAACAAAGTAGGTATAGTGAAAACATTTTAAATATTAAGTTATAAGTAAACATGAGAGAATACGAAGTTTAACACAAAGTTTAACATAAAAAAAGTAATCCTATTCTATTATAAGGCTTCAGTTATTCTTGATTAAATATGCTAATAACTTTACCTCCTCCATTAGGTAACACATGTATATTTGCAGAATGAATACAAAATAACTCAGGCAGACCCACAAGTTTAAATAAATGAGCAAATATCGCTTCGTTTATTTCATAGACTTTCAAATTACTATTTAAACCAAAAACTGCAACTTTACTACAATAAAAATATATTTGTTGGAATTCATTGTACAATATTAAATGTATGAGTCCGAATATTGGATTCCCAAAATTATCTCGACTATACTGTATGACCGAGTTTTTTCTGTAGTTAATACCGTTGTATTGAATCCATTCGGTAGCTTTAAATTTGCCGTTTGGAAATTTATTAAAAAGCATTATTTGTAAGTTACATTCACTACTAAAGTCAATTTCTTTTCCAGTTTTAAATATGTCCTCGAAACCAATATTAAATAACAATTTGTGACATAATTTTAGTTGATACCGAATAGCCAATGTATATGTAATTTTCTTTCTTGAAGTAACAATATGGGCATTAGACTTTCCCACTTTGTGAAAAGCCTCGTATCTTATGGAAGAGAAATTTCTTAAAGGTCCAAATTTTTGAATTGCCCGAACGTAGTGGATTAGAAAATGATATTTGGGTCGTAAATTTTCTGTAAAGAGGGTTATAAATAAATGATGGTGTTCCTTGATCAGGTGTTTTAAATATATTAACTCATTTTCATCTGTGAAGTCCTTTAAAATAATTTGTATGATCTCAAACAAGATAATGTATAAATGCCAGCATTCGTCATTAAAATCTACCAAATCGGCAACCAATATAGAGAAATAAGTAACAAATGAAAACATCTCTGAAGACGACATAATAATGTAACCCTTTGCTATTTGTGACTCCACAATTAAAGGTATTCTATTTCCAACGTCTAGAAATTCATTATAATCAAAATACTTAATACGCCTGTTCAAATGCTCCAATGTGAAATATTTTTGAATATAAATTAAATGATGTAAAATCTTAGCCATATCGTATCTGCAGATGCCCTCGAAAAGATCATGCATGATGTCAAAGCACACGTTTTTGGTAGAATGAAAATGTGCTAAATTATTAAATATGCAATAATCTTTTATACCGTATCTGTTGTTAGCAGAATCCTCTGTGTAGCTGTGAACGTCTCTAAGCAAGTCTATATCCTCCTCACACATTATGTGTGCTTGTTCTTTAGAACACTTGCACATACGACAGAAGAAGTTTGACGAAAAACTTTCAGTTAAACCGATTACCGAGTTTACTCCTAAATTGTCCCCTAAAATAGCAAATAAAGTAAAATAAATTTGTTGACAACCATTTTCTGTAACAACAGGAACACCATTATTTTCCAAATACACCAGTTCATCGACAAGTTTTTGGAATATTGCCCTGCCATGCAAAACTTTATCTGATGAGAAGAATTTAGCCCACAAATACACATTATCAAGTCTAGATGAATACTGCGGAGGTATGCCCCCAATAGTGAAATATACTGCACCAATTTTGTGAATTCCAGCATGGGTGCCGAGTGCATTCCCACTTTCGTAATCATCGTAGTATATTATTAACGGGAGAACTACTTTACCAACAAAATTTGACTGAAGGTCCTTCCATAACTTAGCATTAAACATGCTGGTTATTGATGATGTGTTGTTCTGTTCATCATTAATATAGCTACGTATAGTTACTAATACTTCGGGCAATTCTAAAACTTTTTTTAATACAACTCTTAGCGGGACAATTTCCAAATCACAACTTTTAAAGCCCAAAGAAACAGTGCCTTTCAACCTTCTATCGTCTCGATTATTGCCAATGGATACAGAAATAGGTTTAATAAAATAATGACTTTCTTCCAAATATTTAAATCGATTGTGTTCAGTTAAAAGATTTGTTAGTGGGTTTGGTAATAACATTGCCTCGATTTGTTCTCTAGACAATAAGTGATGAGAATCACCATCAATAATTGAACACAGTTTTAATCTTAAGTTTTCGCAAAAGTCACTAATAAAGGAGTGGGTATGTTCAACAACTTCTTGAACTATAGTTCTGTTCACAGTAGGGTTACTGTACAATTTTACTAAAAACGAAAGCATGCCGTCGAACTCCTTCATTTCGTTTGATTCTCTATTTAAATTAGTGGCTTCAAAAGAAACACCACTAGTAGTTGCATTATCGTCATGAATTTTAATCAAAGCTGAAGCATTATTAGATAAACTTGGAGAGAACAGAGTGCTACTATTTGGGTCTGCCTGGTGTTTGCACTTAACATGCTTTTCTAAGCCGTAAATATTGTTGAATGTATTGAAACAGTCAGCAACAAAGCACGTATAAAATGCACTGTACTTGTGCTGGCTTTTTAAATGATTAAAACTTGTTAGAAAAGAAAAAAATTTTTTAAAACATATTTTGCACTGATACATTATTGTGTCACCTAATGGAACTGATGGTAGAACAAACTTTAATTGACTTTAGTTTTATTGACTAAGTCAAAAATAAATGGAATTTGATTGTCCGCCTTAGTTTTCAAATTGTAAAGTGCCAATTGAATGTATAGCCAAATGTGTTCGCTTTCAAACGGATAGCGTAAGTTAAACACGTGGAAAGCACGAAAACAAATGTCCAAAGCTTTTAGTAATGATGGTACTTTGTATAAAGTTTCATTGACACTTACGTATATGTTGTCTATTTCTATACCACTGCCTTGAACTATAATGAATGGTTGTACCGTCAACTTCAAGTTCCTCATTTTTTCAATTTTTTTTTGCAGGACGGTTTCGACATCGCCTGGCAACTAGAACAATTTTTAAATTCAGAACATATTTTAACATTAATAAATTGTTACCTCAGTACGTATAATAATGCCCTCTCTTGTTTCAGGTATTGTTGGCTTCCATTGTTGTTTTTTAGTGTTATGTCTTGATTTGCATGGAAGCAAGGAAGTCAAAAGACTCAAGGTAATATAATTTCGATAGTCTACAAGGATTCGCTCAAAATAGTTATCATTATCCGTTATAAGGTTACCTTCTGTTGTTCTGGCTCCACCGCTATCCAAAATTTCTAATAATAATTTATCGTTTTCATTTAAACAAGACTTCCTTAAGGAAATTAAATTATTTGTTACCGCGGTCCAATTAGCATAAAATGAATTTGAATTCAACTCAAACAAGGAATCAAAATCTTTATCGATCTAAAACAATAATACAATAAGTTTTCTTCAAAACAATCGTATACTTACTAAAGTGAATCCAAGTGGTTCAGTTAGAACAGGAAACTCTTTAAAAATGTCATCAAGGCTTATGTCCGCGTTGAACCTCTTGTGTCTAATATGAAGTGTATTTGTCCAGTGTTCCAGCACGTCTGACCAAGGGCTTTTATTGTGTTTCAACCAAGTTATACTTTTATCTAGGTCCTTGTGTTCACAATCAGGTACACCTTCTATGGACAAACATAAATTGTCATTTATTAGTAAATATAATTATACCATCAGTAATATTATTTTAATTCGCAACATATCCCTTCGCATTTTGTATTATCTATGGTTGCATTTGAATTTAGTAATGCATACAACATAACAACATGTATATGCAACAAAGTAAAATAATGTAAGTAACTGAACATACATTGGCATTATTTTAATTCTCAATGTAGGTATTCCATTGTATTTTGCTGCATCTTAAAATATTCATGTCAATTCATGGAAATGTCACACAATAATATTGCAAGTTAAAATAATGTCAATGTAATGTACCTACATAATATGTATAGGTACTGATATAGCGACTAATTTTTTTAAAATTAAATACGAACCCTTATTATTTTCGTCGTCTTCGGAGTTTCCATCTGCATCATTATTCCGTGTGGGGAAAAGTCCAGATTTTCTTAAGAACGTCAATTTGTTGCGATACTTGTCCACTAATTTGCCCCTGGCAACTCCCGGTTTGTTATCTCTTGAGTTTCGCTTCCTTACTGGAGCACTATAATACGTTTGTTTTATCTCGTTCGGAAACTGGCCAATAATTAAGCTGGCAATATGGTCAAAGTCGGCGTTAATTAGCCTCCTATGGATTAAGATATTGCATGTTAATTATAAAAATACACAGGCAAAATTATAGGTACTTACTCATAATTTCTGTCCAGGAAATATGTCACTATCAGTTCGACTAAATAGGCTTGGCAAGTCGAATCAAATTGCTGTTTAACAGTGTATATATTAAGGAGGGCTTTTCCCACTGTTGAAGCTTCTAGCAAGGTTCTTATGTCAAAATCACTTTTATCCCACTTCGTCTTTTTTGCTGGGGGTTGACCATGAAGAATATTTGTTGAGGGCTGACTAACAAAATTTGTTGGGATTTTATTATCAACAATATTTGTTGGGAGTTGATAATCTACAACATTTGTTGGAAGTTGATTACCCACAACATTTTCGATGGTGAGCCCAGATCCACCGGGGTTCCCAATGTACGAGGGACCGGGTACCACGCTAAAATAATATCGAACTCATTTAATAACTGATAAGTTATTTTTCAAAATTCACACTTACCTAAAATATACTGTTTCGGAATGATGCGAACTCAAATCATCTTTGTCTGATGATGCAAGACTTAAAAGTTCTTGTTTATTTCTTTCGTCTTGTAAATAAGACTGTATCTTCTGCTTAATGGCTATGCGCTGTCCTAAGCGAGGAATTAATTCGGCTAAGTGCGAATCCTCCAAAAAGGGGAATATGCTGGTGTCGATTCCACTTTCTGAAATTTTTATAACATTCATATCAATATTATTACTTAAGTAGCTATAATACAGTTTTTAAACAAGTTATTTATTAGGTATAGGTACCTAATATTGCTTACTTCTTTAAACACAAAGACAAACTAAAAAAAAATGTCGACTGGCCTAATTAGGGAAGCGAGACAAAGGTGCATTAACCACTAACTAATTTGTTAGCTATAAATAAACCGTCATTGGGCTGTAACAAACGCTCATTAACCTCAACAATTCTTGTATTATTGTTACAGCCATTATTTTATATTAAAAATGTAGAAATTTAATAATTGGAAGGGCTCATCATTATGATAAGAATAAAATAATGGAATTATCAAACCGTATTACAAGTCTGGAGACATGCCTAATCTAATTTGCAATAGTTTACAATGCATAAATTACACTCCAAATAACTAAAAGATAAAATAACTGACCAGCAAATTTTCTTAGGTACCTACCTAATATTGCTTACTTCTTTAAACACAAAGACAAACTATAAAAAATGGCCACTGGCCTAATTAGAGAAGCGCGAGATAAAGGTGCATTAGCCACTAACTAATTTGTTAGCTATAAATAAACCGTCATTGGGCTGTAACAAATGCTCATTAACCTCAACATAATTCTTGTATTATTGTTACAGCCATTATTTTATACTAAAAATGCAGAAATTAAATAATTGGAAGGGCTCATCATTATGTTAAGAATAACATAATGGAATTATCAAACCGTATTTAAGTCTGGAGACATGCCTAATCTAATTTGCAATAGTTTACAATGCATAAATTACACTCCAAATAAGTAAAAAAGATAAAATAACTTACCAGCAAATTTACTTATAACCGCTTCCTCGCACTTCCACTCAATTAACAGTTTTTTTGTGACCTCGTCACCCATGTCTATTGCCGTGTAAACTACCCAATAATATTGATATTAATATTACCATCACCACCGTACACGTGCTACATCATTAACTTAAGACCGAGACTGCATGCCGCATGGTGCGCAGACACGAGGATAACGAAAACAAAACCGACAAAAATCAGAGACAAAATAAAACCGCCGCGTGCACACAACAGACCACCAGACTAAAATGCGCCACGTTATGCACAAACCCCTAAACTCGACGCATAGTGGTTAGATCTAACTTATCATTTGTTACTCAGTAACTGATGATTTTTCCCGCTAACAAACATGATTTGAGCAGTATAATGAAAAAGAAATTAGGTACCTTCAAATAAATCTAGGTCAAACAAATGGTGTGATAAAGACAAAACTTTTGATTTAGTAAGGATAAATATCGGACGTTCCCAATCAACTTACTAGATTACCCTCAAAGCAACTGCCTTCAAATAAATCTATAATTTTGGGATAAATAAATTGTTTTTTCAGTGTATCTGTAATCGAGTAACATCTTAGTTTTAAGAGCTAGATAGGTATGAATAGGTAATAGTCCTTTTTCTGTAGTTTCTTGATGTTAGTTAGTTAATAATATTGAAATCAATTATTGATTGAATCGATTGGATTGGAGCGCTCAAACATTATTGTTTACGTTGTGCCCTGGAAAATAACGTAGGATTCGAAATAAACGATATTAGGACCCAAGGGTGCTTTGAAAAACATCAGTTGCGATGTCCAATTTTCTACAAGTCGTTTAAATAAGTATAATAATTCCTACCATCACTTGTTTAAATTGTTTATATACTAATTGTTTATACACTGCACGAAAATATTGATATCTCCAACGCAAAGATTCCTCAATTTTGTCGATTCATTTCAATGTTAGCCAGTTGTCAACAAATGACTGAATCAGGCCGAATACCTACTCCTACATTTAAAAGAAGTCAGAACTTCAGAAGTGTCATTATAGGTATCGATATACGGGACACCGGTTATTGATATACCGGTATATCGATATACCGATATATCGATATATCAATAACTTATCGATATATCGGTATATCGATATATCAATATATCGATATATCGATATATCGATATACCGATATATCGATATACCGATATATCGATATATTATCGATAACTTATCGATATATCGATATATCGATATTTCGGTATATCGATAACACACTTTTATCGATATATCGATATATCGATAATCGATATATCGATATATCAATTGAAAGTCGCAGGCCTACTATAAACTAACTTAATATTATCACTTATTCTATGGCCATTCTGTAAAGCATGCAGGGCAACACTGGATTTCTCAGTTCTGCCATATTTAAGGGGGGCTAAGTGCTCCTGGTGGTGAGAGACCTCCGTGTTTGCCCAATAGGGATGGCAATCCCGGACTAAATTCACTCCCGAAAATCCCGAGAAGTGAATCAATTTTCGGGATTTCGGAGCAAAAATCAGCTGCTGCAATTACTGCAAAATCCTGACAGGAAATAATAAATAAAACGCATTGGTGTATAAATTGACATTTGTGGAACCATTTTCGGGCCCAGGGAGTCACACTAATGAGTGCGCGTTAGCCATAACAAACTATACTATGCTTAATTTTTCCTATATTCTACACAAAAATAACAGTTCCTGGTAAAGAATTTATAGGGTTTTGCATGGCATTTTGCGCAAGGGCAATACTAACTTATCCATTTATATTTAGTCATTCAAGCAGATTACTTTAAGCACAATATACCTACATATCTTGTATTTAACTTCTACGCTCAAGGCGGAGCAGTATATAAAATCGATCAAAAATTCGAAATTGAACTGACATCAAATTTTTACGTTTCGGGGTCCCAGGAACCCAAAAAACCTATTTTTGAAAAATGTGTGTCTGTGTGTCTGTCCGTGTGTCTGTCCGTATGTCTGTGGACACGCTACAGCCGAAACTATTGAACTGATTTTGATGAAATTTGGTATATAGGTATTGTCTGTGCGGGAGAGGAGCTGATTAGATTTTGAAGCCGATCAGTCAACCCGAAGTGCCCTTTTGGCATAGCAACTTTCTTATTTTAAATATTTAAAAATTTAATAAATGCAGCTGTTATTAATCCAATGCAGTGCGGCGTAGAAGTTCCTGCCGTCTCCGAGACCGCCTTTTTTTTGTATCATTTATATTCACTCACCGCTCACTAATTTTGCCGTGAGCAATCCCAGCATCAAGAAAAATCCCGGAATTGAATTTATCGAATCCGGAAATCCCGAAAGTTCCAATCCCGTGCGGGAATGCCATTTCTATTGCCCAATATATTTAGTTCACAAAATAAGGATCACGTTTTTAAGAGTAGCTAATCCTAATTCCTAATACACAAAGTTACTGCAGTTTAGTGCTTCAGCTCAGCGGACGAGTCATCCTATAAATATGTATTTGTATATTATGATTGTATGTCAGAAGTAAAAAGTGTTCAAAAACTTTTTTCTATTTCGGTTTCCTAATGAACACTTTATAGCACCCAAACGCGTTCTCTAATGTGCTCTATTAAAGCACCGGCTTTTGTTTACATCGTAACCTACACAACTATTGTGTCTAACAATCGAATTTTGAAAATGACAAGCTAAATTTTTCTTGAAAATATTAACAAGCTGGGCGTCCGAAATAGAAAAAATGGTATAAAAACGTGTTTCATAAGGCTTTTATCGCACTCGGATTTTGTAAAACTCGGCTTTTCGCCCTCGTTGTCCAAATATCCTCGTGCGATAATAATTGGCTTTATGAAACGTGTTTTTTATTAATGTACTATTCCGATAGTAACGCTTGGCGTGAGACGTCGGGCGTAGATTGTGGAAATTATATGATAACGTCACTGTCAGATTTCATTTTGCATGATAATTTAAGCAGACTACGCCCTACGTCTTTCACGGCAAGGACCACTAGATCGGAAAAGTTTTTGTTTACACGTTATGCATAAATGCATCATGTCAGCAAGATATTGCCCTGGACTACCTATACCATCAAACTGATTTGGAACGGGGGTTAGGGTTGACTCGTAGTTGGCTTGATTACATTTTGGTGGCGCAATCGATGAACGACAAGTGCCGTTTTGGCATGTCAGCTATGTCATTTGAAAACTGCACTGCTTTTTATTATTAGCGCATGAATATGGTCTTCTGTCCTTTTGGCATATAAAGCATAAATTCGAAATTTTGAAGGTGTATTAAATTAGCCGCTTCACGTTAATCCAAATATGTTGAGGAATGGCTGACTTATTCCCAAGAACATTTTGTGAATTTTGTCCGGTTTTTCTTGGGATACTCGATACATAATTTGTTTTCATTAAACATTTTCACAGTTTAGTCATAGGACAATAGAGCTATCGGTCCGATAACACACGTTTCTTATTTTAAGGCAGCGTTTGTGCTTTATGTTCATTTCTTTTCTGAAGATGGAGTATACCCATCAGGGGTAATACTCCGAAACGCATCCTAGACAGTAAGTACTTTTTGTAAAAACAAGACTTTAAATCTTAGTCAGTGTATGGAACATCAAGATCTGAGTCAAATTATTTGATATAGTAATTGGTGAATTTTAGTATGTCCGACAACCTAAGCAGACAGGAGACAGCGCGATACTTTAAAATTAATAATAACAACTTGGAGATTTCTCACAGATAACGAGAGGCATTGTTTCCACCACAATCGAGTTTTTTTACGATAATACAGTGTAATTTAAACACACGGTCAGCAAGTATAATGCATACAAGTCACCTGCATTAATTTTAATTTGAATAAAAAAATGAACAACCAATAGAAATAATTTATTATACTTTAATATTCATAAATCAATGCGTTCTCAAATCTTAATTGGAGATACAGGGTGCGAGATTAAAACTCCAGAACGCTATAACTTTGTTATTTGTGGTCCGATTTTAGTGAACTAAAAACCAAATGAAATTGCTCATAAAACACTACAAACGCAAGATGGTATTGATTTTTATCAACTTCAACTTGAATGTCAACTGGATGTCAACTTTTCATTTTCAAATGGACATGCCAATTTTTTTTTACTCTGTCTAATAGCTGATTTTTTTCTGCGTCTTCTGATGTACAATAAGTTATGTTTCGTTTATAATCAGTTCTGAAAATAATTATAAATTGTCAAAATTAGAATATTTTTTACTAAAAATTTTCGAATGTGCTAAAGATCTGATATAAACTTATAACAAAACATGCAAAATGTTATTTACTAACATATAAAATCATTTCGAGAATTTTGTCAATAATTTTAGTTATTTTCAAAATTTATTATAAACCAAACCCAACTTATTGTACATCAGAAGACCCAGAAAAGAATGAGCTATTAGACTGAGTAAAAAAAATTGAGTAGTGTTTTATGAGCAATTTCATTTGATTTTTAGTTCACTAAAATCGGACCACAAAATAATAACAAAGATATAACGTTCTGGAGTTTAATTTCGCACCCTACTGTACCTGTAGTGTATATGCATATGTATATTGGTATATAGGTATTTTTCTTAGAAGGAATAACATTTATTGTCAATGACTATACTATAATAAGTTATTACGGCTATCCTCGAGGACTAGGACTACTTATCGCTCTAGAATGAAAGTCAAGTAGTTTTGTCGGCATGGATAAATGAAAGAAGCCAATAAAGCCAAAAAGCCATGGTATGATTTGATTTCCTTTACCAACTTTTGTGGTTATTATCATTATTTAGGTAGTTCATGTGAGAATTAACAACAATGACCAAGTTTCAAGTGACCTTGGAATCAGACCAACATCCGGTATATACCATGTCGTCTAATCTTGAGCCATCCGTAATTATACCTTGTCCATTGATTTTTGTTCTCTATTAAACTATAATTTCACAACTGATGGTAGAAGATTATACATATTAATCAACTCATATCATATGATGTAAAAACCAAGATGAAAATCGAAAATAGGTACCCCTACTTAGATTGTTTGCCAATAGGGTGCTAAGTGTGAATACATTTAATGTAGACCTTGATGAAGGTCTTTCTCGTGATATAAAAAATGGAGATTTATGCCTATTTCAAACTTTAAGTGCCAAAATGTCATTTTCCTTGGATCGTTTATGCTTCCAAAACATAATCGATAGGTAATTAATAGCTCTTTATAAGGTTACCTAACAATTTCATAATCTCAAGATATCAAATGGTATCCAAATCGGTGCAGTAGTTTCGACTGTAACCAGTGTATAACACGAAAATGTCCACAGACAGAAAGAAACACAGACAGGCATTTTTCAAAATACATTTTTTAGCGTTTGTGATTTCCAGTAATGATGGGGCGGATGTTGGGGATGGCCGAGGGATATAGCAATTCAATTTTCTGAGGGTCTTTCTCTTTAGCAGCTATCTGATTTATTGTCATGCTGCGCATAAAGATATTCCAATACAATAGATACAGGGTGGTCAAATGAAAACGAACAGGTCGGTTTTTGTTTCGAGGGGGACACATTAATCTGTGGTGGACGCTATTTCAAAACACACCCTCTAACCCCCATAATTTCAAATGACAACCCTCCACTTGTGATCATCATTTGAAAGCTAATTTCGTTACGCATCCAATGGTGCATGTGAAACTTTTTGGTATTCGTTTAACTCCAGCGCCCTCTATGGTCGAATTTAGAATTACATTAGGGCCCTTTGTAATACATCATTTGAAAGGGAATGAAATTATCTGTAAACGGATGCAAGAATTGTTGAAATCCGTCGACTTCTTCAAAAGTTACGCAGAGGGCGCTGCAGGTGAACGAATATCAAAAAGTTTTACATCATTGGATTCGCAAATTTCAAGCTTTCAAATGATGTATGGGAGGTTGCCATTTACAATTATAAAGTTGAGGTTGATGGAGGTTAGGAGGTGTGTCCTGAAATAGTGCCCACCACGGATTAATTAATGTGTCTCTTTGGAAACAAAACTGACCTGTTCGAGCATTTTTCGGAAAAATGGCTTTAAATGTGAAAAAACCGGCCTGTTTCGTTTTCGTTTGACCACCCTGTATATACCCATCCTATAACTAGCATTTTTCTCGTTTGGCTTTATGGAAATGTTAGTCCTATAATGCATAATCTTTAATTTTAATTAATTAACTGTATTCGATCTTATAGAACATAAAATAGAAAATAATGATTAGTATGATAATTATCATAAGCCATTGATTCTTAATAATTCAACCTCATAATTATACTTGGTAAATCTAAGTAAGTACCTGCACAGAAAAAAATAACGAGATGATCAGCCGCGTGCCCGGCGTACCTACCTTCCCAACAGGAAGTGATTGTTTTGTTTTCTATCAATTGAGATACAGTTACATTTGAAGATTTCATTTATTCACCAATAGTGAGATTAAAACCAGACAAACCTGTAAACTTTACTCAGGATGTCGCTCATTAAAATGACGCAATGTACTTATTTAATATTTTCTATTTCCGCCACACGTTCGCGCTAACTGGACACGTTCATTCACTCTGTCCTGAGTTGAGCGGTCCAGAATTATTATGCTCACACCAATTTACAGAACTATCGTAGATTCGTAGTTATGCAAATACTGTCCCACAATTTTTATTGTATATAAATCCAACTCATGATAGAAGCAACATAAATATAGGCTAAAGGAGGTAGGCATTAAAAGCAATATTCTCTTTCCTGGATAGCATAATATCTATTCCATTTACCTAACAAAGCGATTACCATTCTCTGGAGTTGATTTTCCATGTTGTGTGGTCAAAGTGGATATTTTCCTGGTGTTGGATGTTTTACTGTAATGGTGTGGAGCAATCACAAAAAACGAGACTATGATGTGTGTATATGTCGCACCTATCTGGTGTAATCCGACATTATGGACAAAGAATTTTGTCCAGTTCGTGAACTGAAGACGCATTTTTTACAGATGCTGTAATTCTTCAATTTTACAGCATGTGGACAAAAAATATCGTATACCGTTCATGAACTGGAAAACCATTTCTCCCTGATGTTGTTATACCTAGTTCATGAAGTGGACGATATTTTGCATCCATACATGCAGTAAGATTGAGAAATTACAGCATCTGTAAAAAATGCGCCTTATGCAGTTCACGAACTGGATAAGATTTTTCTCCAGATATTGTACCGGGTTTCCAGATGAGTTCGCTTGCGATACATGCCTTACTCAGGATGAATAGCTACGTTCGGTTGTGCCACTCATGAATTCCAATTATGCCCCTACAGGTAGGGCAAAATCGGATTTAGCAGTGCCTTACAGAATATTTTTTTACGCTTTGTTTTGAAATATGTCAAACATTTATTTCCCTAGTTTTGTAGTTCAATAGTTCGTCGTTTCATAACATTAAATCAAAATCCTTTAGTATTTTTTCTCAATTTATCCAAGCCTCCTCTAAGCTATGCGGTTCTGCCCCACCTTCCCCTATACCTATAGGCATTGATGGACCGTAGGAGCAAGAAGAAGATTAGTTATTTTATTAATGTTGAATTTTGAATTTAGTACCTACATTTCGTTATTGATTAACACGGTGGCAGTTTGTTATAATTAACATTTCAAGATCCATCCTTTTCACCCTACTTGAGCCAACACTATATGGAGTGTGGACGCGTATTAGCATTATAGCATTGCCGGAGTGTTATTTGGGTGTTAAAAAGACTATAGTACTTGTAAAAGAGACACCAGATTAATTAATTTTCACGGTAGTGACGAAAACGATTCGCACGGTGGGTAGCTGTGATTGGTAGCAGTGACCCGTACCGTGATGGTGTAATTGCTGGTACATTAGCTGGAGTCCGCTTCCTGTTCAATGCAGATATCCCGCATCCGGCCAAAGTGGATATCTTACCATACGCCTTCAAGACGCAGAGCTACTGTAATAATTATCTGTCTCCACCATATAATTAAGGCAGTCTTCAAGTTCTTTCACTGGACTTAGAAAATGCACATTTAATCCAAGAATGAATGAAATTGAATTTTAAATCAATGGCAACCACACCCTTCACATTTTAACGTGACTCATTCTTAGCAGCAAAAACTAAACTATTTTGCAATCAATCTTTATTGCATGACACAAGTTCAATGGAAGAGAAGAATTTTGTTTTGAATTTGGTTTGAGAGAAAATAAAATTCTGAACAAAAATGTGCATGAGTGTTCACATGTGAAGCGTTTTGATTTTATTGACTCTAAAAATCCCACATGGTATCATAATATTGAATTATTGGGAGTCATATTTGCGGCATTTCTTTGACTCTCTGCAATGAATGATACACAAATGAGGTTAATTTTAATTTCGCCCAATAAACATTTATGCCAACGATAAACCAAACATCTTTGGAATTATTACCTATTTCACCATTGAGGAGTTCCAGGCTGTGTCTATATAAACTGGACATTCATGAAATTCCCAATTTGAAGACCATTATATGTTTGCCTAGCAAATAAGAGTATATTATGTTCGTACACAGTCAAACATCGTCAACGAGTTTGAACAATGGCGCAATTATAAGTATTATTTGAGTGTTAACACATATTGTTTATTTAATATTGTGTTTGTTCGGACACCACATATAGAAGGAAATATGATTTTCTGGAAACGTGACAGTTTGGAATTATTGATGATTCAGTTTTTGGCTCGTGATGAAAATAAAAAAGGGTAATCACTATTTTGGAACGAGCCACGACCACACTACTTTGATCTCATGTCCAAGCAGGTGTTGCTAAATCATCCTTATTTATTTCTAACTCGAACGAAAATGGTCTTGAAATATAAATGTTAATACCTATCTTGTCTCGATCTAAATTAATTATTGCAGAGGGGTATAGTGATTTCAAAAATTCAACATAGATAATATAGGACGTTGTCAACAAGTGGCCTGTCGGTTATGGTAATGTAGTGAATCTACATATAATATGAAGTAGAATGAATATTCAGTAGACTTATTATTGTTAGGATTGACTTGCCCTGACCCCAGTGTTATCGTCACATTTGAATATCACAAGTTATTTGCTGGCCTGCATTGCTTCGCAGAACCACCATCACAGCGGTAGTCTTCTTTCTTATGGGTTTTATTAGTTCCATAATTTATTCTTAGTTTCACACAATGAAACTGACATGAAAACAACAGGTTTAACAGTAGTTTAACATTTTAACCTCCCCACTCCACTTCACCACTTAAAAAAAGGGAGGTTACTGCAATCACTAAAATTTTCGAATTTGAGATAACACCAGATCTTCACGTTTTGAGAACGAAATTTTCCGTTTTCAGATTAAGTCGGGAGTCCCCAAACAAAGGTTTACCCATTGTTCGGCGGCGAACAACAAAGGACAGCAAAGCGCCGAGACTTAATCCGAAAGCGGAAAATTCAGCTGAAAGAGACTGTACGTCCGTACGTTTGTAAACAGTTAAACACGCCGCAGCCAAAACTACTAGACCGATTTTGCTAAAAGGACCCTATACGTTAAGGGCGAATTCTCGGCCCAGTCGAAAATGACCAAATTATTTTTTTTTAGTGTAAGTGGGACCAGATGTTTGCTAAAGTAATATTATAAGTCGAGAGTAACAATACAGGGTGCCCCAACACCGATGTGCAACGTATTCATGACCCTTCATTTTGAAGCTATCGTTTTTACAAAAATACAAGCGCGAAGGTATCCCCCTGTACATGCGGAGCTGATCAGCGTTTATTTCATTTCAATATCTTTTTTTCGTCCGAAGATATTCAAGAAGCAAAGATTTAAAAAAAAACCTGTATATCTTGAAAACGAAAAATTACTCTTTATTAATTTTTTTATGGGCATGAATTATAATCTCCTGAATCGATTAAGACTAAATGCAAAAAAATTGGCCCAAGCAGTCACACTTTAAATTGAACCTGCATTTCAAGATGGCGATGTCAAAATGATGTAATATGAATAGGAATCCAGGATGGGCCTATATTGTTGCTTAAATCAGGTTGTTATGTGTCATATATGAAATAGCATGATGTGAATTATCTGCAAATTCACATTATGGTTATCTGTTCGTACTACACGGCAAGAAATCAGCTTGGTTTTGAACCAAATTGCATAGGATAATATACTTAAAATTACTGATTTTTGAAAATTTATATTTTCTTAACTAAAAATTACTCTTCTTTTATTTTTCAAGGATTCATTAAATGAGCATTCCTCTTTCCAAAACTACAAAAAAAAAGAAAATTCTCCCAAGCAGTCACTAATGACTAGGGCCCTTTCTTAAAACGAAAAAAAACTTAAAGAAAGTGACACTACAATACTCAAAATGACTCCAAGATTCCAAAAATATAAAAATGTACACTGTGTTCCAATTAAAAATTCAAAATCTAGGCTATCTTTGGCGAAAATGGAAGTGATAGAAAAGAAGGCGTTTGGTAGATATGTTCACTGTGATTTTTTTCAGATTTTTATTAGTAATACGACGAGTAGTCTCTTGATTGCCGCGGGTTTTGACGTCCGAATGGTTGTCAACTACGAGTCAAAATGGTAGATTTTTATATACTAAAAAAAATCTACCATTTGACAAGTAGTCCATCCATGAGGACTCGACAAGGCAACCAAGAGACTACGAATCGTATTTTGCAGATTATTTTATAAATTAAAGTATTGAGTAAGTAGTGTTAAGTTGACGTTGTAGTATTATCACTGTAATCAGGATTTGATTGGTTACTGGTATACTAAATGCTGCTTTGGATTGGTTCACTACCTAATGAATAAAATAATCATGATTATTCAACAAGTTATTGCAGCGTATACATGGTTTCGTTGTCACCCGGTATATTCAGCCCTACCCTGTAACTTTGATTTTAGTCAACATTGAAATTAATTGAGAGAGCTGATTGGAGAATTTGACCATTGTTTACGTTGTTGTCTTGGAGATGTCAGGAAATATAAAAGGTTTCTTGAAGTTTCTCAACATTTTAAATAAGTGTCAGTTGATGGGACTCGTTTCATGTCACAATTGATTTGGGAAATATAATGGGCCCACTGAATAAAATTTTATCAAAGGCTTTTGCTTCAAATAATAAGAGATACAATACAGATCTTTCTTGCATAGGAAAAGGATAAACCTATAGAAAAAGCATTTGATTAACTTTATTTATTAGGCCCATTGACATCAAAATTGATATCTCCTAAGGAACAACGTATAAACAATGGTCACGTTCTCCAATCAGCTCCCTCAATTCATCTCAATGGTGACTAAAATCAACAAGTTTCACAGATTAGGGCTGATTTACAAATTCTGTGTAGTTATAGGCAAGGTTAGAAGTTTCTACCGTCTGTCTCCCGTCTCCGAGACAGCCAATTTTTAATACTTATTAGCTATTACTTGATTGAAAACAATCTTACATTAATATTAAAAGAAAATATTTATAAAATATTGACATAACTTTTCATAATAAAGGCAAGAACTAGCAGTATGCAATTCTTATAAGAATAACTTTTATAATTGACCATTTATATTTGACATATATATTGACCTAAATAACATAATAACCTGCCAGCTGATTCGGTAATCTGACGAATCTTGAATGGTAACGCTGCTCCAGGCCCAGCCTCAGGTCTCGCAGCATGATGATGGACGACTTCCGGTGTGACGTATCTTTGAAGCGCGTTTGAACATTAGTATGACTCGAAGCAGCTACTGTTCTTACCATTGTACACCGTACACCTACTCTACCATGTTCTTCAATATGTTGAGGACATGTTTTCAGTACTTTATCTTCATAATTCGTTAATGACGACGCCAGGTTGTTCCCAACGTTAATCTGATGGGTAGTTTCTTAAAAATGGAGGGGCCAGTGGTAGTTTTTTAATCAGATTATGGATGTTCTTGCAGCGATGTTATCACTTATGCTAATCTTTCTCATAACTATCTCCGAGTTGATCAGCTTCAACGATAAAATGGCCTGTACGAGAAAGCATTGGTTCTTGGCTGCATAATGGGTTTTCTGGTCAGGTCATCAATTGTATTTTTCCTCTAGATCCTTATTTATGTAATACTGCCGTGTTAATTTGAAAGGGTGTATCTGCTGTGTTTTTTTGACAGTATTTTTCAGCTTTAAAACGCTGCCTGCTTATTTAATTCAGTCTAAGTTCAATTTGTAAAATATTACTTAACCCTTTGGTGATTATTTGAGGCCTTAGTGGGAAATCTATACATATAAATTCATAAGAATGTCATTTATTGGGTCATTTGCCACAAATATACAATTTTTCAGATACGCGCTCTCAAATTAACACTGCAGAATAATGTATGCATATACAGGATGTCCTAATTGTCTGTATTCGATCGATATTTCCATTACTATTAAGAGATAGCGAAAATTTGTTAAATACAAAGTTGCAAAGGGTCAAACAAGGCACACTTTAAAAATACAATCCTGTATAGGCTGTTCCACTAAGGAATAACAATACAAACATAGTTTTTTTTTTGAAATGGAACAACCTGTGTTTTAATTTTTTGTTGGATTTTATGATGAATTCCAAGTAACATTCATTAATCATGTTTTCATCTGAAAACGGTCTTAGCTTCTCAAGTTCGTCTCCACTCCAGTAACATTATGAACTTTCAAAAATGTAGAGGTTAATATTTCGAAATTTTTAAATGGCACCCCTATCAAATGTTATAGCCATAGGTTGTAAAATTAAATTTGCTTTCGCTTAATATAAAATGTTCGTATATCCAAATATAGTATTTTTCGATTTATTCAGTAAAATACAATTTTCATCTTTTTCTTCCTGATGTTTTTAGACGGTTGGCTCTGACTACATTTCATTGTAGGTGTTAAATGTGTTATCAGTCGAATTACAATTTCTATAGATCTAATATTTAAGGTTGCGTTTCATAATTTGCCCAATAATTGTCTTTGGGCTACAAACAGGATCTGCAATAAATTCTGTGTCTGTAAAAACAAAGCGTAATTATTATAACTATCACCAGAAACGCCCACTATACCGAAAAGGTTTATTTCAACAGCTAACATGTTTCGAACACAAACTGCTCATCATCAAAGCCAAATCATTGGCATTATAATCACTTTATTTTAACAGAGTACCTACCTGTTGTTTTTTAAATAACAGAAAATTTAAAAAATTTTAATTCGGTAAGTAATTAAGTAAGTACCTAAGTGCTGAAAATGCTGCAACTTTTTTGAGTAGGTACATTCTTGCGTTCCATAAATGAACATTAAAAAAAACACTTGATCACAATTTTTATGGTTAATTAACGCAGGATTCCGGCTGACAGAATTTATGACACCTATTGTGACATGTGTCCGAGCAGCCTTTCAAAAGCATTATTGTAAGCTAAAAATGGAAATTCCTAAAAATAATATTTTACTGAATAAAACGAAAAATTCGAGGCTTGGATATAGGAAGATTTTATATCAAACGAAAGCAAATTTAAAGTTATAGCTTATGGCTATAACATTTGATAGTGGTGCCATTTTAAAATTTCGAAATTTTAACCTCTACATTTTTGAAGGTTCATAATGTTACTGGAGACGAACTTAAGAAGCTAAGATCGTTTTCAAGCGCTTGAAAGATAGCCCACAGCTACCTTAGTGACATGCTAAATTTACAAAACCAAAGATGGAAAATTGGTTGTGGGGTGATTTTTCAAAACAAGTAGTGCAAGAGTAAATTTTCCCACAAAAGTACCAATATCTTCTAAACCATTCGCTTCAGATGAAAATATGATTAATAAATGTTACTTGGAATTCATCATATAATCGAATAAAAAATTAAAATACAGGTTGTTCCATTTAAAAAAAATATGTTTGTTTATGTATGTATGTTTCCAAATGGAGTTATCGACCGAATACAGACAATTGACAGACCCTGTATTTTCGTATTGCTTATATTTATACTTATATTGCGTTTATAACTTATTGTTAACATCGAGTTAAGGGGTTAAAACAATGCTATTAGGTATATTAATTTTGATAAATTCGAGGATGAATAGTGCAGAGGCCATTCTTGTTCCGAATCAACGTCTTTCGATTTAAGTTCGTTTCATTTTGCGATGATGCACGCATTACACGGAATAGTTAGATGTGACTGGTTAGATATATAATTGATGGTACTTATATAAAAACTTCATACACTCTCTGACCTCAGGTAAGTATATTTACTCCGCCACATCAATTTACTAAGGGATGCTCTTTATATTTGCCAACAAGAAAGAAAGGGGCTTTTAGAATGTCTAGTCTCAAACAGGGGACTACGTTACTTCCGGCCAAGCAGTTAGGGAGAACTTCACTCCCTGCTGTTTCCGGCCTGAACCTACCCCTCACCAACGTTATTTCCAGTGATACTGAATTTCAAGAAACAGCTAATTACACTTGAACTGCTTCAACCACTTGTCAGAATTTGTTAGTATCGTAATGCAAATTTGTATATTGATGTTTTACAGAAATGGGAAATTATCAACGTTTTGATTAGAAACACACAGCCCAATAAATACCTTACCATAATTCAAGATTGACACAAGAATTTACCGTCTACCTGAATTTAGTATAGACTTCTTAGATACTTGACGGACAAGGGCAAGTAATGATATCTGAAAAGAAAAGCTTTCTGGTTTAGTTTAGATTAGAACCGATTGTGATTTATGTGGTGGTAGTTCGTCCCACTTAAAATTCTTTCATTCGATTGCTGGGAAGTTTACGCAATTCTTTGGCGCCGCGATTTTAATTATAGATCGAGTTTAAGGAACTCTGAAATCTTGTTCAGGTGAGATCAAGTCGAATATCAAATCGTTCTCACGTTTGGTCCTCTGTCGTCAGATCCTGTCCCGCTGATACGCTATACGAGAGTACCCCGAAAGAGAGTATTCATTCATAAGTTTGTGAACATATGGTGGGAGAAGCGAACGCTTTCAGACTCAACACAAACTCTATTCATACCGACTGACGCACAGGTGCGTTTAGACCTAACCTCTTTGTGAAGTAGTTTTACAGCGAAACATCCGAAAATTTTGTGAAATCGAACCGGTTCGTGTTTAGTGTCCAAAAAAACTAATGTCTCGTTTCACGAACAAAATTATCTTTGAAGTACCAGTGCGAAAAGTGATTGTGTCTAAACTCAGTTGATGTTATGCCATCGTCTGTTTGTTCAAATTTGAAGGTGGAATACGCGAGAAAATGTGAATGAAAGAAGTGCGGAGTTTTGTTTTCAATTATTGCAAACATCTATTTCGAGTACGGACTCAAAATAGAACGGTGACAGTATTTTAAAGCTTCTACTGGCTCTGCAATACTCATATCATAGCAAAAAGAACTTAATGCATAAACTACCAATAATTCCTAAACTTTTAAAAATGTAGTGAGTTCCACCTAGTGATCAAAATGATTAGTGATGAATGTTTTTAAATTTTTGTGCGTAAGTGTATATTATTCTAGTCAATGTACATAGACATTTTGAGGCCTTACTCCGGGATGGGCATAAAAACAATGAAAGCGTTCAGTAGGCAAAAAGGTATGAAAATTTTGTCACATTTGAAACGTTGCACGTGTGGAACAGATGTTATATGTCCAAAGATGTTCCTCACAAGCACTCCGACAAAGTTTAGATCCTCAGATTCCATTCTCTTAAACAAATCATTCATAACGCCGTATGAAAGAAAGTAAAAATCAAAACCCCAGACGTTTAAAAAAAATAATCAGCTAATTTCATTTTTATGATGGGTTAAAACGTATGTGAGAGTGATGCGCCTTCAATTTTCAATGCAAGTAGTGCACTTTAAAATTAGATTCTAATTATACTTAAACCTTTAAAATAATAACAGTAATAGTTATTATATACTGCAGTTGCTTGTTATAAAAACATAATTATGTATACCTAACCATAATCCAGTTTTTTGAAATTTCATTAATGGCGCGAAAGTAATGTACAAGCAAATTTTTAGTCTACGTAAGCAACTATATAGGAATAAAGCCAACATGCGTGTGCTCCAAATTGTCATAATGAAATCACAAAAGACTTTAACTTTATTATGTTCTTATTTATCTTGAGCACCGTCTCCAGTGTTTCAAGTATACGGGTTCATTTAGTTGCCTTTCACTTAAGCTTGACAATTATTTCAACTTTTTTATTCATTCATCAGAGTCATTGATTGAAATTTTCATTAATAAAACTTAGTAGGTATACCTACTCTCATCATATTTTTAATTTCGTTTCATTTATTAAGAGGAAGGAAGCGATATACTTAATCTAGAGCTTGACAAACACATTGGAATTATTAGATAAGCTCGTTCAAGTACCATCTTCCTCTAATGAAGTACAATTTTACGAAAAAGTATATTGCTACTGATTATTTCCATTAAAAAAGAATTTTGTTTTGGTTATGAGAACAATCGCATCGTACGCATCATCATAATGAGAATTATGAAAACCACTTATAATAAACTATTATTACCTGATGCTGTTACCACATTACATAATTAGGTATCATAGTCGGCATTTTATCTGGCTTTACTCTCTTAGCGCTTGTCTGTCTGATTTTTGTAAATCTCTTGTAAACACAGGATGCCTCTATCAGGCAAGTGCAGGCTGCACTACTGCATGATGATGTTGGGTTATGTATTATGATGTTTAGCGTAGATATACAGGGTGCGAGATTAAAACTTCAAAACGCTATAACTTTGTTATTTTGTGATCAGATTTTAGTGAACAAAAATTAAATGAAATTGTTCATAAAACACTACAAACTTAAGATAGTTTTGATTTTTATCAACTTCAACTTGAATGTCAACTGGACGTCAACTTTTCATTTTCAAATGGACATACCCAATTTTTTTTACTCAGCCTAATAGCTAATTTTTTTCTGCGTCTTCTGATGTACAGTAAGTTATGTTTGGTTTATAATTAGTTCTGAAAATAATTATAATTTTTTGTCAAAATGTAAAAATTTTCGAATTAGAATCTGGTAGAAACTTAACAAAACATTTAAACCGATTTAAACTATGTTTTCTTCCTACACTAACTGAAAATGAGATTTTCTGGATTCAGAAGGGCTGTGAAAAGACCGCTTCTCACGGCTAGTCGTGTAAAAATTATACTAACGGCTAGGCGTGTAAAATGGACAATATGGCGACGGCGAATGGCGTATGACGGAAGACAGTACGCGCGATTTTGACAAATTTAAATTGTAGGACTTGACGTCTAGATCTTCTTGATCTGTCACTTGGGTTCTCAAATCTCAAAATTAATTAATTATTTGTTTTTAACTGGTGTAGGAAGAAAAATGTTGTATAAACCACAGCGAAAAAGTGGTTTTACGCGTCTCAGGAAATGACCAGTTTCGGCTACGCCTCGACTGTCCAAATTTTCTTTCGCCGCATAAAACATCCCTTTCACGCTTTGGGTTATAAACTACTATATTTGCTAACATGTAAAATGCATTTCGAGAATTTTTTTCGCTGCACACTTGAAAATTTTGCATAAAAAGATTGAAATATTGACAATAATTTTAATTATTTTCAAAATTCATTATGAACCAAACTCAACTTATAGTACATCAGAAGACGCAGAAAAAAATTAGCCATTAGATTGAGTAAAAAAAATTGGGTGTGTCCATTTGAAAACGAAAAGTAGACATCCAGTTGACATTCAAGTTGAAGTTGATAAAAATCAAAACCATCTTTGGTTTGTAGTGTTTTATGAGCAATTTCATTTGGTTTTTAGTTCACTCAAATCGGACCGCAAATAACAAAGTTATAGCGTTCTGGAGTTTTAGTCCCGCACCCTATTAACTTATGGCTAGATATTCAATGATATAGAATTTTTCATCACTAGATACACAAAAGAAGTTAGGTACCTACTACCTATACTATGCTAGCTATATTACTGAAAGGCTGCATATACAGGGTGTCTCAGAACGCTCGCATCCTCTTCTCATGGAGTATTCAGAATTAAATTCTGAGTCGTATCGTGTTTTTGAAAATTTCCATGCATCAGGGTCCAATAGTTCTCTAATCTCGAGTTATAACAGATTTAAGAGGACCAATCAGATTTCAACTTTGAATTGCTTCATATAGGTAATTTCCCTCCTATAGGTAACAAGATACAACAATATTAAAATTTCATTGATAGTATCTTGTTACCTAGGAAATAGTGCATATCTAACATTAAATTACTATATGAAGCAATTTAGAGCTAAAATCTGATTGGTCCTCTTGAATCTCTTATAACTCGAGAACAATATTGGACCCTGGAAATTTTCAAAAACATGAATCGACTCAAAATTTAATTCTGAACACTCCTTAAAAGGCGGTGTGAGCGTTCTGAGACACCCTGTACATATACCTATTTTGTCCATCAGTCATTTTACCTTGCGTCTATTTTTCCGTTATTGCTCCATCAGTCATATTACCTTGCGTCTATTTTTCCGTTATTGCTCGATTAATCCTCAATGACTTCAATTTTATCCTCATTTCCTTCTTTTTACAGCTTGCCACTAAACGCAGTTGGAAAATTACTTTGCTATTGGGACGTGTTTATAACTCGGTTTATTCCTTACATCATTATTCGACTTATGATGCCCAATAATATGCTATTTTCAATGAGTTTAATTGGAAGAGAATAAGATATTAACTAACACAGGGCCGTAACTGGTGGTGGGGGGGACCATTGCCCAGAAATATATTTTGCCCATCCTGGGTTGGAAACAACTTCTGTAGGTACATACTTTTTAGAAATGTACTTTTTATTTAAATATGCCACCTGGGGCCCATTCCACAAAAATTACAAGCTTACAAGTTCACAAGTGTTGACAAGTACCTAACGATCAATAGGATAATTTTCACAAATTACCTTATTGGCTATTACCTAGCAACACTTGTGAACTTGTAAGCTTATAATTTTGGTGGATTGGCCCCCTGCTGGGCTAAATGATGACCACATAATAAAAGTGTGCATGGTTTTTCAAAAATCCCACCCCTTTCTATAGTTTTCCGATGCTTTGGTGTAGACCGCATCATTACACGCAAAATATAATTAAACTCAAGATATAAAAACTTCCCAATCTACGCAACGGTTTGAATTAAAGAACTTGGTCGAATTTGTTTTTGCGACAAGTTATAGAAAGCCAGAAGAAAACAAATGAAAGCCGTCCTCTATTATGTTACGTTCACGTTCGGTCGAGACCAATCAAATTGCGGCATTGTGGGTGTTACATTTGTATTGAAATTGAAAGTCACGAAATGCTTCCGCCCCCTGCACCCCCATGTCCATCCCTATACGGCACGAAAAAGACGTAAACTTTTTCTAAATTTATATGACAAACAGCTGACAATTGTTATTTGTGAAAATTAGTAAACTATCCGATTCTTTGATTTCTGACTTACAAGACACTCTAAATCATCCTGTGACCCTTTTTTGAATAAAAAACAATCAGGAATCCATAGATCGGGAATCAGGATTGTCAGTTCACAAAATTAAGAAAACACGCACGGCTTGGTAACAACATTTTACCTTCTTTTGTTTTTCAACGCCTGCTCCAAATGAATTTTTTTAATGAAAACCCGTTATTCGCGATTCAAACTAACTTTGTGACGTCACATGTAGGCATATTTTGTTGGAAGCGTCCAATCAAATGCCACCAAAAATGTCTGTCAATGTCTGTCATTACATTTCAGCGCCTCTCATTGGCCCCTTGCCTATTTGTGACGTCACACACCAGAGGGCGTCCTCCTTAGCTAGAATCGCGAATAGGTGTACAGATGGATTTACGTGGGGAATTCGATCAAAAAAAATTCCTGCTTCCCTAATTAATTTAATTAAAATTTTGGGTTATCACGTTTTAGATACCGACAGCTTCTATCTTTGAACAAATAATAAACAAATAACTAATATGGGTCCTACGGGTCCACAGTTTACCGCCAAAATTACATCAGAGAAGTTCACCAATTTCCTTCCCCAGCAGCACACTTTTATTGGCCCAACATATTTCTCAAATATTGGGGCAACATGCAAACGTCAGATTTTTTTTTAACGGCCCTATATCTAAAGGAATATTGGCCCAACATGAATTTGTTTTATAGGGAAAACATTGTTTAATAATCATTAGCCAATATTTCTTTTAAATATTCGCCCCAGATTGGTTTCTTTCATAGGAGCAATGTAATAAGAAATCATTAGAAATATATTACTAATTACTATTATTAATTTGTATAAAAAAACATTACAAATATTTGATTTTTATCGCTCCCCCATTCCTCCTTCACGGTCTTTAGATCCCGCCAGGTAAGTACAGGGAAATTGATCGTTGCACCTCGACCTCTGTAGCCTCCGGGCACCTCTTTCTAACGGCACTTAGAACGAAAAATCAGCAACTGTCAAGTAGATTTGCAAAAAATTAACTTACGTAGTATGGCCCCACGGCATCGCAAATTTTTGAATGGCAACTTCCCACTTTTTTTACCTTGCCCGGAATACAATGATGACACTTTTCTGCAAGATTTTTCTCATTTGGTAAAAGACAGCCTTATGGACAGTGTCATCTCCACAAAGGTAAAGATGATTCACCTGAAAACACATTATTGAAGAATTTTGCAAAACAATATCTCATCGTTACCAATGTATTCATCTTTTTTGCCGCCATCTTGAAAATATTTGACTTCGATTCGTCATGATCGATTATGGTCGCATACCAAATTCGAAGATCCTCATCACGTCATCTGTTAGGAAGTCAAACAGTTTCCAACGAATCCGTTCAAAATCACCCTGTATATAAAAGAGTAATCAAAAAGTACGTAAATGGCATGTACTTTTATGTACATACAGTAATTAGATATCCTAATAAAGCAGCTTCACAATATTTAAAGCACTGAATGGCAAAATAGCCTTTAAATAGCTGATAACTGGCACAACTCTAACCCAACAAAATGACATGGTGTCTGGCTTAAAACATCGTTATTTAAGAGTTACTTACCCCACAAAAGATTCAACACCACAAGCACTAAAACCCGACAAATGCACTTAATGCACCCCCCGGCTTTTAGGTTAGCGCAATTTTTTCCTGTCTGGACTGGACTGATGTCCGACCAGGCAGGAGGTCACGTACACCTTCTGCGACTGCGACTGCACACACAGCATCGTCCAAGAATGGCCAATGCAGGCCCTAACAAATATTTTATAATTTAGGTATAATGAAATCAAATATTTATTGTACATAGGTATCGAACAAATTTTATTAATAAACTGCATCCTGCTTCTAACCTCCCGATCCCCATATCCGTAATTCATCTTTATTATCAAATAAAATTTTAATAAATATATAATATGTATTGCATTCGGTAATTTTCATGTGCATGTATTATGGTACCTATTCATTTTCTGAGTAATTAAATTAGTGCATTAATTACTATTTATGAAATAATATTCTACCACATTCTACCCATATTGGGGGCATGTTTATGATTTCAACATGCAAAGATACTATGGGTCCTACATTGGTCAAACATGGATTATATATATTGGCAAACATTTTTCCACCAATGCACGGCCAATATTGGCTAAAAGTCTGAAATATTGGGCCACGATTAATATATTGGCCCAATGTAGGCTCTACGTTGGCCCCATATTTGGTGCTGCTGGGGTTGGTATAAGGTATCAGCTCGAGAAAAATGAAGCCTTTTGACACTAATTTGTTGTTGCCTCAAATGCATATTTTAACATTATGCGAACTAAACGACTATTTTCGGACTAATCGATCAATTATATATGTGCCTAAAATAGGTTTTTTATAACCTATTTGTCATTTTTTAACGACCTATTTTCAAATTTTTATCGTATATAAGCAATATAACGAGTGGTACTGATTTTTTCCGACAAAATTTGCGAAACAAATAAATGAGTATAGCTTTTGCAACGAAAATCGTCAGGAGCGTTTTAGCGCGAGTGATGATTTTCCAAAAGCAAAAGCTACGAATATATTTGTAAGCAAATTTTGCAGAAAAAATCAGACCACGAATTATATCCGGATGATTAAACAACAAAAGAAATTTCAATGGAAACAATAAGGTTGCCATGACATTTCATTTGACAGACATTTTTTCGCTGGAAAACCGCCCTGCTTTTCATTCGTGTTGTTTTTCAGTTCAAAACCATGGTGATTGGTCGACTGTCTATAAATTCTGACGTTTGATTGGTTTAAAATTCTTGAGTTGTTTTATGGCTGGAAAACCGTCCTGCTTTTCACTCGTGGTGTTTTTCAGTTCATTCTGACGTTTGATTGGTTTAAAATTCTTGAGTTGTTTAATCGACCTAAAAATCCGGTCTCAAAGTGAAGATGTCGAGAGCACTTAATACTTATTATTGGGAAAAAGTCCCACAAACAAAGGATTAGGTGGGTTTATATCTGCGAAGGTAATAACTATACTTGCATAAGTGAAATACAATTTTATTCATATATTAAAAATCTCCATGCCATTAAAATGCTAAATAAAAAGATAAAAAGTAAAGACTTTCTTAAAAGCTAGTCACGAACATTTAGTGCCGTTCTAGATGGTAAAAATTGCACAAAATGATGGTCCTGGTAACTAAATTACAGTATTTAAGAATGATTTAAACGCAGGAGACAGTTCAATTAATGGAATAATTATAACTCCTCGAAGAGATTCGTTTAATTGATGTGATACACTTATGAAATAATTTCGGGGTTGAATAGGTCATCAGACACAGCAGAGTGTAGAGCAAACCAATTAGTTTACTTGACGCCCACGGCCACAGGATTATTCCTTGTAAGTTTTATTATTAGGTACATCATTTTGATCCCACCCATCATAAAGACTGTTCTGGATTTTTATTACAAATAATCAAACCCATGTTTGTTTAAAAATTTAATAATATACATTAAATTAAAATGGTTTTGGGTATATTTATTTAAGCGTTTTAATACCGTGTGTTGTTGTCTTTATTATCTTTAAAAAATTCATACAAAAGTTATATGTGCATCAGGGTGTACGGAATAGATCTGGAGGTGTTTCTGAACATCACAGTCCACATATAACACAGTAAAATTCTCTAGAAAGATATACCCATGATCTCTTTCAAGGTCGAAACATGAAGTGTCCACATCCGGTAATCAGCTAATAGAGCGCCTACAGTAGCGGAGCCACTAATTATTTCACCGCTCTTCAAGCTTACGGTCCTAAAGTTTCAAGCTTTTAGATTTTAAAATTAGGCGCGTGGTCCTTGTTTTCCTTCAGTTTTCTAGTTTCTACGATGCATATTTTATCATGAATTACAGATAGATACCTCTTGATGTGCTAATCGAATTAAAATTAAACCAAATCTGTTCAACCACTTTTGTTTGGCTATAATGTCTAAATCTGAATTATTTCACGTTTATACAGTGCTTTTCAAAAGTAAGGAAATAGACACATTTTTCTCAACAAATTAGCCGGACGAGATCGGTGAAAAATCAAGAGTTTTGAAAAACCGAAAAATAAACCATTAAAAAAATCTTACGTTTACAATTTGGTGAGAAAAATGAAACTTCCATTTGAAGAATCCAAATGAGCATCATTTCCGTTAAAACCACCATTCCGCCCCCTCAAATAAAAATCAAAACAACTAAGTTGACCTGCCGGATGATTTTTACGAAATACTTTTACAAAATTGCGTTGTCAAATAATTTTTTTCTATTTCCGTGTCCTAATGAACACTTTATAACACGCAAATGCGTTTTCTAATGAGCTCTGTTAGAGCACGGCTTTTGTTTACATTGTAACCTAGACAACGATTGTGTCCAACAATCGCCAACTGTCAAGCGAACATTGACTCCTGTCTTTGAAAATGAATATTTTCTTATTTCTAACAAGTTGGTATCCGAAATAGAAAAAATTGTATAAAAAACGCGTTTCATAAGGCTCTTGTCGCACTCGGATTTTGTAAAACTCGGGCTTTTCGCCCTCGTTGTCCAAACATCCTCGTGCGACAATAATTGGCCTTATGAAACGTGTTTTTTAATATACTATTTTTAATACTGCAATCACTAAAATTTTCGAATCCGAGAAAGACCGAATCTATACGTTTTGAGGTCTCAGCACCCCTACAAAGTGGTTTTTAAAATGTGTCTGTATGATGTATGTACGTACGTTTGTAAACACGCCACAGAAAAAACTACCAGACCGATTTTGCTGAAATTTGGAACGTAGGCATCTCATAACCCAACTTAGATCTGAAAAGCTTTTGCAGTAACCTCCCTTTTTTTTAAGTGGTGAAGTGAAGTGGGGAGGTTAAAAGTGATCGTACTTTCATTACGATTTTTCGTAAAGAAAAGTAGTACTTTCATCACGATTTTTCATTAAAAAAAGACAACTTTCATTGTCATTTTGCAAAAGAAAATCGCAACGTCTTATCACCTTTACTTTTGAAAAGCATTATACTTATACCGCGGATATATGTGAAAATGTTCTTGGATTGTATTGTAAAATTCTTATTGCGGTTAAATTGATGAAGTTCCTATATAGGAACATGGAATCTATTTGTACAGTTGTCTCTGATAAAATCTTTCTCAGTTTTTCGTATAAATTTATTGCGTCGTTTTCAAAACGTTCAAGCTCTATCGATACTTAATTGAATCTGTGATACAGTATAATATCTCAAAGTGTCCATGAATAATGTATGAAATGCTGATAACCCTCTTTAGTTATACAAGCAGTGCAGCCGCAATAGCCGCTGATGCAGATTTGTCATATTTTTTATAAATTGTTTAAAAACTTATTTTCGCACCGTCCTTAGTCTTCATTAGTCTCATGGCTGCATCAGTTCATTATACGTATAATGTTACAAGTTAATTCAACGGTTAAAGGAATTGCTTGATGCCAACGGAATAATAATAATAATAATAATAAAGAATTGTGGAATTGGTAAGAGAGAATTTCGAAATGGATTACAGCCATTAGGTATAAATTAATGTCTTATATGAAAATTGCAATTAAACAAGTCATGCTGTTAAAATTATTAATAACGTGCATTGGCAGGTGCAAAAACCGTCTCGGTTTGGTGAAGCCACAAATATACGGGGCACCTGCCCTATCCGCGTATATAATGAACAAAATAGTGAAAAATCGACAATGAAATAATCTTCATAGCACACACCTAACTTAGTATTAATGATAGTTTTGTCAATTTGCCGATAATTATTTCTCTACCTATTTAATTTAAAATTTAAAATGAAAGAAATGTTAGTGATGGGTACCTATAGATTGGTATACAGGGTGTTCCTAAATTCATAGTCCTAACTCTGGAAGGTTACATTCCTTACGTCATTATAGGAAGAAAAGTTTCTATAGACATAATTGGTAATTACGTCCTTACGTGCTTCATAAACGGTGTGTAATATGGACTTTCATTTTGGTTAGAAGTTCATCAAATGTTTGTCAAAAAATATAATTTGCTCTTTTCTACAATTTTACTAGCAAAGCTTTCTTACACCACTATTCTGATCTGATGAAACTAGTTCTTTCTCATTTATCATTAAAAATTTGAAAATTTTGTTTGTAAACGCGTCCAAACTACTGGACCGATTTAGCTAGAAATTGGTAATTGGTTCGTTTGTAAACACGCTACAGCCCAAACTACTGGAGCAATTTGGCTGAAAATTGGTATACAGGGTGGGTAATTTTTCGATGCTCACCATTGGTATCTCGGAAATCATAATAGATGGAGAGCAGTTTAAATTGGAGAAAAGTTGCGGTATTTCTTGGTGATTAAAATTCCGAAGAAAATTGCCCGATATTTTGATTCGTTCCAGAGTTATCATAAAAAATCTGAAAATTGTCAATTTAAAGAAAAATTAATATCTTTGTAACGTTTGATGTTATTCAAATGAAACTTGGAACGTTTATATTTTTTACAGCTGTCAATTGAATGGCATTGACAGAAATTTTCTATGCCTTCTAGATTTTGAATAACGACAGTCAACTTTTGATTTTTTTATGGCCGCCACATTGAATTTTGACACCATCAAATACACAAAAAAATAGGCTTTCAAAAACGTAGTCAATGTAAATTTTTTTGATGTCAAAATTTGAAAATTTGTATGAATAATTTGTAAAATCAGCCTAAACTTAGATGAAAAACAATTGCAAAAAAGTACGCCGGCTTCTTCAATCTCTTATAACATGTGAAAACAACTGAATTCAACAGTAATAAAATACGTCTTGCGGTCGTGTGACTCAGGCTTTCATATATTTTTTCAAAAACATCCATGTTGGTTACATTTTTGAGAAGCTAATTTTTCTATGTATCCGGCGGTGTTAAAATTCAATATGGAGCCCATAAGAAAAAGAAAAGTTGACTGTCTTTATTTAAAATCAAGAAGGCCTAGAAAATTTCTGCCAATGCCATTCAATTGACAGCTGTCAAAAATATAAAAGTTCCAAGTTCCATTTAAATAACATCAATCGTTGGGAAGATATTATTTTTTCTTTAAATCGGCAATTTTCAGATTTTCTGTGATAACTCAGGAACGAATCAAAAAATTCTCTTCAGATTCTTAATCGCCAAGATATAGCGCAGCTTTTCTCTAGTTTAACCGACCCCGTATCTATTACCGTTTAAAATATCCCAATATGGTGAGCATCGAAAAATTACCCACCCTGTATAGGCATTTCATGACCCACAATAGATGCTGAAAAGCTACTAAAAGCACTATTATCAAAAAGCACAAAAATTCGAGATTTTTAACGCACTTTAAAAACACGCTACAGCCCGAAGACCGACCCGTTCAACAGTTGACGCGTCAATTTTCGAATGTTGAAGAAACAGACCGTAATTTAACCCTTTGAAACAAGTTTTTTCGAAATTTAATGTCAGAATTGAAAATTCCACAAATTCTGGTTAATTCGTGGAAATGATTTTAATCCCTGATTTTGAGGGAATACAAATTTTTTATTCCCCGGTTTTTTTTTGGCATTAAACTAAGGTTACATTATTTCAGAAATTGAATTTAGTGTAGGTAAGTCTGTCGATATTGGGAAAAATAGTATAGCTAAGCTGTTTTTTAGTCCCTTGCTACTTAATACACCATTTTTCTTTGAAAAATTTTTTTCTCTGGGAAAAATTCAAAAAAATATGGTTTCCCCGTAATTTCATTTAGTGTCAAACGGCGCCTCATACAAAGACATCTTCGAAGTCATGACTTTCAGTTCGAAAACCCACAGAGGATCACTTTTTTCCGACCGTTTGATATACTCACATTCATTACTTTTTAAAAAGACGAACCTTTATATCCTGGACTTTATATGTAGCTTTATCACAAGTTTTCAAGCCATACCTGAGCAAGCAGCAGGAATAGTCTGAATTCCATCATCACTGCCAATAGTCAGTTGACGCGCGCATTCTTGCGTCTTCGGCGTATAATGTTTTTTTCATCAGTATGTATGCCTACATAGTTATTCAATCTATACAAGTACGTCACATATTAAAATTCAATAAGTAATCCGACGGTCTACTGGTCTTTGGAGGTGGTCACGGACACAATGGCAAGAGACTGCAGGCACGGCACGGGCTAATGTACGTGTGGCCTCCTTCGGCACGTCTCAACAAAATAACATTGATGTCTTCCCTCGATCTGAGATCTGCCTTTGTCCTCTCCGAAAAATTGCTCGTTTTAACCTTTAATATTAATTTAATCCATCCACTAGCCACTAATCACTATACTCAATATTTCAAAAGCCAGCAGCTTTAATTGACTTCAGGGTACTTGAGTTTACGATTTCATTTCAAACACCTGGATTTGGTTTATGGGCCGATGAAACTCTATTTCAAGAATTTTGAATTTACCATTGAAATTGATTTACCTTCTCATAATGCGAATCATCCATTGCTCTAAAATAATCTTCCAAGAATCGCTCTTGTTTATAGTCTAATAAAGTAAATTGATTTCATACTTCACTGGTAATAAAGTTTTCCCAGTAAGTCCTACTGGAAAATTCTCCCAGACGTAAAGTTCTTATTTTATCTCTCTCAGACGGAACATTCCAGCAGTTCTAACAGTAAATGCGTGCGTATTTGACCACAATTTAATTTCAATTGATAATTCTTTTTTGACACTAACGTGTCTTTGAAGACTAGGTAGAATTTAATATGTAGCAGGTGGCATCGTTAAATATGCAATGCATGTAGTCGGTCAGTGTTTGAAAATACATATCCACCAGTCATTTATGTCTTTATAACTAATATTGGAGGGAAAATGACTTTCCTTAAGCTGTTCGACTCGCAGTATTTAAATGTTCTTTTCAACCATTACCTTTCTGTAAAATTGTTGAATCGTATTTTTTTTCACGTCTTGTAGCCTTTATCTACTTAACATACTCGACTCACAAATCTCAATGTTATGTATCAGTGGCATAATTACATTGTTCCATGAGTTTCGCCGAACACCGGCCCGGAGCTATTGGGGGCCCGCGGCCAACCTCAGAATAGCGTACTTTTTATCAAAAATTATAACTTCTTCGATTGTCCAAATAAATTTTAAGCGAAAAATTTAAAATTCTACGTATACTTACATTTAAGTACTTAGGTATAGGTACGTCTAAGGTATATCACAGGCGGGGGGGGGGGGGGGATTATGGTTTAGGGGCCCCGCCTTCAAACACGGGCCCGGAGAAGCCATGTTACGCCGAATGCGAATATGTAATTCAATTAATTCGAAAATGAGACATACCTATTAGTAATTTATGCTAAACGTCAGACAAATTTTAAATCTCGAGCGGCCACGAAAAGCAAAATTACCTATACTTAATGGCCTTTTATCAGTTTAGCTGCACCGTCATCAACGCCATCAGTTAGGTAATATGGCACTGACAGAAAGTCACCTAAACTAATCAAAGATATTAGGCCGTCTGACACTAACACTTATTTCTACTATAGCATCAGAGTTGGGATGAAAAATTTTGCTGTCGTCTTATAGTTATAAATATAAATGTTATAATTTTTTTTTTGCTTTGTATACTACAAGTTTACAAGATTTGCAAGTAAAACTATATTAACTATAGCAAAATTCCCGACAGTTCCACTCTGCTAGCAGAGATGGGACCATGTCAAACTGCGTTTACTTTTGGTCTGGATCTAAAATTTTCCTGGTGATAAGTAAGCAGGTGATCTCGATGATGTTTTAGGTTTTATTTTCGAATTAATTAAAATCTTGCTTGAAATTATTGGTTTATTAGTTTTAACCGTTTTGATCAGCATTTATAGTAGCCCTACATTTATAAGAAGTGAACGAGGCTAGCAACGAGGCTGGTTAAGAAAGGTCGTTTAACATATTTGCACAGAGAACCAGTCAGTTTTAAGTAACACCTGCACAGTGTACATTTATCCGCGTCAGGTCTTAAAATTGCCTGGTCCTCTGTGCAAATATCTTAAACGACCCTTTTTAATAACCAGACAACCGGGGTGCTAATCATCTAGCCTCGTTCACCTTCTTATAAATGTACCGCTAATACAGGGTGTCCGGAAATTAAAGGATAATATCTTAAGGGCGTATTCTGTGGGTCGAAAAATGACCCCTAAGGAAGCTAGGTCCCTTTAAATGGGACATTTTGAAAGCGGTTTTTTCTAAATTTCTTCAAAACTGTTGAAGATAACACCGTGTAATTAGATATCTTTAGTAAGTCTTTGATGCTGAATTCATTACGGCGGAAAAATTTAAAAAATTTCAATCATAAGCTTCCATTTTTGTAAATCGTTTTTGCTCAAATCTGACACCAGAATCTGAGCATCTGAATTTTTTTGCGTAAAAATGTTACTCTTGTTTTAAATCGCTAGGACGCACCATTTTCGAATAAAATGACCCTAGTCGTTTTAGAGCGCGAAAATCTGTGGCAGAAGATTTTAGTTTATTTACCAAATTATCAAAAACGAGTTCAGGGTCTGATTTCTTGCGTGATTTTAGAAAAAAAATGGAGTGGGGAGGTTAAAAGTTGGTATGGACATATGGCGGAAATGCTTCCTATGGGACTTATGGGGTCCTGGAAAGTTGACGTTCTTCAGTACCCCATACCTCCCTTTGGAAGCGTTTTCCGTCATATGTCCATACGCACTTTTCTTCCTAAAATAACACAAGGAATCATCCTCTGAACTCATTTTTGATAATTTGGTAAATAACTAAATAAAATCTGTGACAAATTTTCGTGCTCTAAAACCACTAGTGGCAATTTATTCGCCTTAGCGATTTCGAACAAGAGCACCATTTTTACGTACAAAACTTCAATCATTCAGAATCTGATGCTAAATTTGAGGAAAAACAACAACAACAAAACAAAAGATGCTCAATTTTACGTTGTTATTTTTAACCGTTTTGAAGAAATTTAGAAAAAAAAACCTTCAAAGTGACCCCTAAGGGGCCCTGACCCGTTTTTATTTAAACTTTTCTTCATATTTTTGATCGTAGAATACGCCCTTAAGATATTATCCTCTAATTTCCGGACATCCTGTATGCAAGTTCATTCCTATATAAAAATTGGCAGCAGAGAAGCGGCTGGAACCTCCCCAACGCGTGGGTCTTTGATTTCCTTGATGTCTTGTATTTCACATTTTAAAGTTGATATGCCAAAATGACACTTTTCGTAGACCGATTGCTTCCAAAAGTCTTTCAGCTCTTCAGCGCATCACATACTCTCCATTTAGGTACCAAATTTCAGCCCAATCGATCGAATAGGGCTGTAGTGTGTTTTTAATGTTCTCTCAAAATTTCGATTTAGATGTTCGCGCGCGATTCGAGAATCGCCTGAATCATACCAAAAAGTATCAAAATCAAGACAGACGACAAATTCTCTCATTTGGCATATTGGTTAGATCATTTTAGATTGTTAGGTTCCACATACGGTTAGCTAACCCCTCTTCCAAAATAATTTTGAATTCCTCGAGAGAAATCCACCATCGCATCGATCGTAAAGAAATCACGCATGATATGATGTTATAAGATTTTTCTTATTTTGCAGATATACCGACCCAGGTACCGCCACTGACGCCGGGTACCAACAAGACTATGGCTGAGGCGCTTAAAGCGTCCTTCGCATCATGGGAAAAAGAACAAATCAGATTGAACATAACCAAAGGTGAGTACTTAGATACCTAAAACTGTTATTTAATCAAACATTTACTCTGCTACGACGAACAGCTATGCGTTTCGAACATAATAAAGTGTGCTCATCATTATCAGATTGGTTTTGACAGTGAGCACTTTGGGTTCGAAACGCTTTAGTCCTTTAATGACGAATAAAAACTGTACGTTGTAGCAAGGACTGGGTTGTTATCAATGTTCTAACTCCTAACAAACTAATTTTATTGGGGATGGAATACTGTGGGGCCAGAATCCTGATTTTGTAAAAATGGTCGATTTATAAAGTTTTTGGGTGTTGTCGGGTGTTTCAATTGATGATGGTGCAAGTTGTCTTATATTAGTTTTCCATTCAGTGCCGTGGATTAAGGAATTTTGCCGCCCTATTTCCTCTCAAGGTGGGGACAAAATAGTTATTTTTGCACCATCGTTCATTTTAATCGCTTTACCGCCGATGTTTTCAAGTTGGTATGATGATATGCACCATCATGATAGGTACTTACCACCCTAGGTTTATGTGCACGTTCCAAATTTCACCCAGATCGGTCCAGTAGTTTGGGCTGTAGCGTGTTTACAGACAGACAGAGACACAGACATTTTTCAAAAAACACTTTTTTGAGTTCCCAGGACCCTGAAACGTAAAGATTTGATGTTTTTGGCCATTCCATTTTTCGATCGATTTTAGTAACTGCTCCACGAAGTAGAAGTTAAAAGCAAAACTAAGGTGTTCATGCAGTGCTGATCAACATTCATGCAATTTATTCAATACCTTTTTTACTTCCAAATAAGATACTACCAATGTATACCTACAATTACATCTTTTCTACCAGTAATTAATTAATCTAGCAACTGGACTCGGCGGACGTAAAAAAAGTGAATGAAAAGTGGAAGGAACTGACCAGTTTCCATTTCAGCGGACGGACGTATAAGTTTTTTAAACATAAATGGTGATAATAATTGTGTAGGTGTAGAGTCAATAGTACCTAACTCTAGAACCCAAGAGAGTTTCAAAACTTGGATAGTATTTTAATGCAGGAACTGAAGGAAGCAAATGTAAAAATCTATAATTTATCACATAATTTTCTTCATGAATAATAGTTATTTATGGTATACGTGTGTCTTATAAGGCAATGTAGACACGCAAGAAAAGTTTAGGCAGACGACACCGAAGGTCGAGTGTCTAATTTCTTAGGTGTCTAAAATGCTGCATAAGACACGAGTGCCATATAACGTTTTATCCACAAACTGTCTACTATTCGATCATAAATAAATTAGAAATTATAAATATGACAGTGAATTTATTCTAAAGTCGATACCTATTTGCTACCGTAGCAACCTGATGAATGGTTTATGAAAAATAAAACACTAAACACTAGTGTTTTATAGCATAGATTATAAAGTGCGGCCCATAAAAAACCGGACAGTTTTCTTTTTTGTATATTTTCGTTAGGTTTTGTGCAATGTTTTTTAGTTTTATACTCGACGTAGCTGAAGGTTGAGGTCGTCGATACCACTCATTGGATTTGAATTCGCACCATCAGTGGCGTTCCTAAGGACTTTCATTTAACACTTAGTAAGTAGCAATGAGTGTTTCATGAAAAATAAAACACTAGTGTTTTATAGCATAGATTATAGATATGCAAACAATGATTTTTTACCTTATTAATAGACAGGTTGTGGATAAATATTATTAGACACTATTAATTCGTATAATAGGTAGGTACATGTCGCATAATTTGTGCATGATTAGATTATTGTACCTAAAATAGCTAAAATATGAAGATATAAGTATTAGGTATTTTATTCAGTTCATTGAGAGCCTGATGCATCCATGCATCCAATTTACAAAATGTTGGACATGATGCAGCATTTCATTGTTCTTATGGAACTTTCAATTGAACCGGTGCGTAAATTATCCATCTTTTCTTTTTTGGAAAACAATTCTTTTGTATGCATTTTCTTGGCGTCATGAACACCCAAATTTGAAATCTACCATGCAGTGGCGCAATTAAAATTCTTCATTTAATCCCCATCCATAATAAAAAGGATTCCGCTTTAAATATCAAGTGTTGTCTCTTATGTAAAATATGAATCAATGCAACCGTGCATGTAGATTTCAAAAGGCAGATATTACACGTGGACGTAATAGAGCGGGATGCAATTGGTGATCAGTCAACTGAACAGTTTCATATCAAAGTAAAAATCTCTAATTGCGTATGTTTTAACAATGGCACTGTTTTGTAAAAAAATGGCAGAGCACATTAGGTATTTAGGTATAAAATTTATAGCTTTGTGCATATTTCGCAATTTACAGTCCTGAATCCTGATGATTAATAATAATAAATTATTTATACGCTCTGCTTGACCATTTGCATAACAAAACCTGTGCAATCAGTGTTGATAGTTGATTGGTGCACCTTATGTCTGGCTATCGTGTTCGCCAAAGATTTACTGATTTAAAGTTCATATTGCAGCTAGTAGACTTAAAAACCAGCGAAAGATGTACATCAAAGCGATGTGTATTTCTGTATAGATGTTTACCACATTGATGGGTATGTAGGCACCGTCTGCATCTACTGATAGAATCTTGTGCAGATTTTATCAACCTGCACCTAGTAGTAATGTCTCCACAAACGCACAGATGTGTCAAAAGGCGAATTGTTGAAAAATACAGTATTGAAGAACAGTAAATTATGATGAGGATAAATTTCTCTTAAAATTCACTCCTCCTTTCTCTGTAAGATCTTAAGTTTTGTTGTCCAAATGGTACAGTGCGTAAGACCTCTCACAGTTTCACAGCAGATATTGCTTCTCTGTGTCAAATTACAGGGCTTTATGAACGTTTTAACCCCTGAACCCCCTATTTCAACACTCCCACATGCTCTAAAGAAAGTTGTGTTTCCAATTTCACCACCCTAATCCAATTCGTTGAAAACTTGCGGCGATTTACAAATTCATGTATTCAATACCCTATGATTTCACCCCTTTATGATTTACGGAGAGTGACTAAAATCAATATGGTCCACGAGAGTAGAATCGTCCTGATACGTGCCATGCCGAGGCCATCAATTCACTAACATCCTCATTTACAAATTTAATGGATTGACTGAAATTCGAGTTCCTTATTCCATAAATTCAGTAGTTACTAGAATAACAAATTTATCGTAAGAATATAAAATGGTTTTGCGCAATAAAAGCTATGTTTATTTCTGCAACAAATCTGCGGAAGCAATAAAATATTAACATGGATTTTTTCTTACTAATTAAAAAATTATACAAACTGTGCATCATTATTTTTGTTTTGCAAAGAGCGACCTAGAGATTGGACGACAATTTTGGTTAGTGAAGCAAAAACCTGAATTTCACCACCTAGAAATTACAAAAGTAAAAATCTAATTTAGGTACACGGTTTGAGCAATACTTGGTTGATTCACCCAAATTATTGTGCGATGTGTTTTAACCTCCCCATCAATCCCACAATTTAATAAAATCATAGAATGTGCACCAATGATATGTGCACATACCCAATTTCAGCCGGATCTGTTGGGTAGTTTGAGCTATGTATAGCGTGTTTACAAACCAGACAGACATTTTTCAAAAACCACTTTTTTGGGTTCCCGGGACCCTAAAATGTAAAGTTTTTTATTCGATTTTTAGATCGACTTTAGTAAGTGCACCGCCAACATAGAAAATTTTCGAATTCGAGATAACACCAGACCTATATGTTTTTAGGTCTCGGCAACCCAATAAAGTGGTTTTTAAAATGTGTATGTGCGTATGTGCGAATATGCCCATAAATTTTCGTGGTCATATTCGAGGACATCCTGTATCTTAATAGTGCAGTGGCGGAAAATTCAAGGGGAATTCCTCAGACTATTCTAAGAAGAAAAGTTCCTATGGACATATGTCCCAAAATGCTTCATAAGGGAGCTACGCCCCTTCGAAGGGGTACTCGAAAAACTTCAAAAAATAACTCTTTATAGCACTAACCTATGCTCCAAATTTCAAAATTCTGTTATTCATATTTTCCGAGTAATTTTAAGAAAACTAACTTTTCGAGTATACTTACCCCTTATGAAGCATTTTCGAACATATGCCCATAGGAACTTTTCTTCTTAGAATAGCCTGGGGAATCACCCCCTGAATTTTCTGCCACTATTTAAGAATCACCCTGTATATTGTCAAAAACCGTGTTGGCATCAGTAACGTAACCTGTAAATTTAATTTTTCTGCGGCTTTATGCTTCCATGGAAATTCAATTTTCAATTTTGACTTTTGGGGGCATGTATCACCCTTAGGAAGCATTTTATCGAAAATGATTTCTCTTCAATTCTTACTTATTTTGATTCATAGAACCCGTTCGCAAGTTTCGGGTGTTTTTGTAAAAATAATAATTGTTTTCTATAGGGGCTGTAGCATGGAGAATTTTGTCCTGAATAATTTAAATATAAGATTAAGATTTGTCGTAAAATCAACGGTTAACTAGATGTTCTCGAAAAAGCTCTTCGCGTTACCTTGCGGTACGCAGACCTCGCTGGAGGATAACTTAGTACAGTCATAACAGACTTAAGATAAGTTGATTAAAACAATTTCCAGCTTTCTCGGATTTTTTTCCGAATTAAACTATAAATTTCCGTCAGACGCCTAGGGCTAAAAACTGCACGACATTTTGCAACATTCAGGATTTATTTCTGAATAAACTATACATATACAAGTATATCATTCGGATTGCAAATCTACAGCAAAACTACCCTAGAATTCCTTCATGTAATTCTTCTTTGTAATTCCTTTCTGTAATTATTTGGTATCAATCCCTCTAGAATAGAAACAAACAATATAAACAAAAGAGACACCGATTTTGCGATCTTTCATTAGAGGTAGTTTATGTACACCTCCGGCGGCTTATACAACTCAGGAATACTTGTGGAAGAATAAATCGGAAAGTCCATAGTTGGTGCATTTATGGTTTCGGATATAGCATAGTTTCCCAAAAGAAAACTAGTACCTCATAATAATATTAATAATGAAAATGATATTAACACCATTTCTCACGCGATCAGTTACATATTCTCCATCGCTTCCACTAGAATTAGTGAGGTGTAACTAGTATCAGTAAAGTCTCGACGTGCTGTTGAAATTTCATGGCTCTCTTGATCTCAACTTTTGTTGTTCAAATGGTACATACATACTCATTATGTACATACATTACATACCTACCTAGAGCTGGTGGCATTTGGAAGATTTTTATGTCCTCCTTTTACCTTTGTTATATGCAAATAAATTTACTGTTAGTCGAAAACAAGGTGAATACTGTCTGCATAAAATACTTTTTTTGTATTAATCAAATGTTCCATGAATATTATTAAGCATTTAGTAAGGTCTTGATGTTCGCGGTAAACCTTTGTATGTGTAGCATGCTTACATAAACATGGAGTCATCATGTTCTGCGAATGGCATTGTCACTCTTCGTTGGACACTATCATTGCTTTAGCCTCATCTATAATGTCTGGAAATCAAAAAAATCCAACATTACAATATTGCAGGTGGGATACCTTGGCAGAGAAACGCATATTTTAGGTAGGTATATCTTAAACCAAAATCGTGGGTGTTCACTGTTCACACCTGATGAATACGTATCTCGGGCTTGAGCCCATTGTTTACTACCAAATATTGAAAAATCAAACAATACATTTAGTTGTGTTAGCTCGGCCATTCGAGCGTTGTCCTGGGTACATATTCATCAAAAGAGCCGGCGAATGTATTGACATTTTTAATCTTTGTTGGATTAGGTTTTGTAAAGTACCTCTTCAAAAAAAGAAAACCTCGTTTACTTATTTATTGGCGTGATAGTTTCCAAATTAACCACACTAGATCATGTGTCATTATTTCAGGTGATTGTGATTTCACAAGTTATGCTAAAGCGGATGCTGCATCGTTACACACTGTTAATTTTCAATAGAACAGGAAACTTTCGCTGACCCGCGCCTATCTGATTGTTTCCTGTCTATCTCATTTACCCCTTGTGTCCCTCTTTTGATCTCCCGATATGGATCTGCCAGCAATTGTTGGGTAATTTGTTCATCATTGTGCTCACATCAGGAAATTCAAAATTAAGACAACTACTTCGATTACTTAAACAATACTCGCATAAAATGCTGCGACTAAATTTCTTAATTAACCAGTTGATTTACTCCAACCGGCGCATAATTTAAATCAATCCAAAGACGGTTTTTATTGCAAAGACTGAGGAAAAGCACCTGTGATTGTTTTATAATTCGTGTTTACGTCTTTCATCTTACTAGTGAAGATAATTGGATGTCGACCACGTTATTTAATGACGACATATAAGTCCCTAACGATCGGTGAACACGAAACACGTTTACATCTTCGCATTTTTCCGACAAAGATGATGTACAAGCACGCTGTCCATAATTAACTGCTACTGATGCGTAAATGATTAGGAACTGAAAATTCTTTACGATGCCCTTCATAGGTTCATTAATATTCTTCCAATATTTTATCTAGCCTAATTGCTCTGACATTTTTCATGCCACTTTGTACTCAAATTAAACCCTGCTATGCACGCGTCGGGTCTGTGGGACCCAGAGCATGATGAGACAAAACGTTCCATTTCCTTTGTGTTTCAAGTAATCAGGATGAACCTTCCCAACCTTAAGTAGCCTTTAAAATGCACAAATTAATTGAAGTAATTCGAAAGTGTAATTTTTTATTGTAATGCAAAGATGCCCGAAGAAAGGTCGCTAGGACCCACCACCAAATCGTCGGGGAGGGTGCAAAAGTTGCTGAGACCACAAAATAAAAATCTTGTACGGATTTTTGTGTAGGTTATCGGTTTTCATACTCAAGTCGATAGAACAATATGTCGCCTTTAGAAACATATCAATTTTATAAGACAGAAAAAATACCTACATGCAAAAAATGCAGAACCTTTTTTTGAAAAATGACTCCTTAATTTTTTAAGTCGAAATTCCTGGTAGTCCGGCAAGATATTATAAAAACACAATACCCTGACGGTGGCAGAAATTAAAAGCATGATTTGATTTGCAAAATATCATTTTTTTTATTTTGGGCCTCTCAGATCCCTAACGCATCCCCTCGCTCATCCCTCAAACAGAAAAATGCACATCATCTTGCACCTTAAACACTTACAGACCATATAATTGTCTGTGAATTTTAGTATTAATGGAGAACTTACAATGCAGGTATTGCAAATAGTATATTACGATGTAAGGTCGGCTAAGTGCAATATAAGACAGAATCGAGGAATTCGAGATTCTGTTAGATTGTACTTGACAACTGTATATCGTATAATTATGATTTTTCGCACAATCGAAATTAAACATTTTTCGCATTTTAACTTCACCAAACGCACAATTTAAAAAATTGGCAGTCTCGGAGATGGTAGAAACTTCTACTTCTTCACAGAATTTGTAAATGTAGCATTTAGCTTTAATCTAGGTCTGGCGTGCGGGCAGTTGTCGATCGCTGATGCTGTCGTGCAATGCATTGCGCCCGACGCTCATTAATTTATACTAAAATCTAAAATACAAAATAATGTTTCTAAAAAAATGATTCTAAGGTTTTCGATCCGGCAATGCAACAGCTATCGAATTCGATAATAATAATATGCCCTTTTGCTAAGAAAAATTCAAAAATGGTTTTTTGCCCCTAAAATGGAAATTTTCGAAAAAATGGCGCAAAGGTTTTTGATCCAGCAATACAACAGCTCTCTAATCCGATAGTAAGGATGTGCTTTTTTGTAAAATATATTGCAAGGGCCCTTTTGCCACTGAAATGACAGTTTTCAAAAAAATGGTACTAAGGTTTTCGATCCGGCAATGCAACGGCTATCGAATTCGATAATAATCATATGCCATTTTGCTAAGAAATTCAAAAAGGGTCCTTTTCGCGCCTAAAATGGCAATTTTTTTGAAAAATGACACTGAGTTTTTGACTTGAAAAAGAAATCAGCTGTCAAATCTACAATAAAAAATATACAGTTATGCATAGGTTTTTTCACGGCACCGTTTTTTTCCAAATTTCAGCCAGATCGGCCCAGTAGTTTGGGCTGTAGGACGTCGCTGAAAAGGCAAACAGGCGTAACTCCGTTTTACTCATTTTTTCAGGAGACGCATTTAAAGATTTTGTATACGTTGCGTCGCTCATTCTGCCATAACGGTTTAAAATATTGTTGTTAATATTGAGCCATCTCATAGATTATATTTAGTAGTTTCTAATGCATATTACCATCTCGATAAATAAATTCCCTTAACGAAATAATCGGCATATAAAGGAGATACGCCTCTTTGTATTTTTATTATCGTCGATACCGGACACATTTTGGACACACGCCTGTTTGTAATTTAAGTTCAGAATGTCAGAATCTACATAAAAATGACAATTTAGAGCAAGTAAGTAATTTAGAAGAAGATTTAATGATCAAATTTACAAAAGAATACAAAATGTTTAAGAAATTAACAAAATTAAAACATTAACAGAATATTAATGCGGAAGGGATCTTTCCTTTACATGAAGCCACAAGGTCACGAAACTTATCTTGGGGGGTTGATTATTGAGTTTTCTGGGTACCTGTTGTGGCGAATATTGGTTTGATTTAATGTGATTGTGCGATAGTTTTGCACCAAGTGAGTATCTTTGAAATATATATTATTCGGACAGTTTTTCTTAACCATAATATGGCGTTTCCATCAAAATCTCTTCTTACACACAGTATTCTTAAGTCTTACGAAAGTTTCTTGAAATCTAAAAAGTCAGCGGAGCCAACGGTAAATAGACGTTAGTATAGCTTCGGCTTTGATAATGAGCACATTGTGTTCGAAACGCGTTAGCACTTCAGCAGTAAAAATCAAGTGTTTCTAGTGGTAGAGTAATTACTGAATCAATCTATTTAAAATATCTAGGATGACAACTAGATTACAATCCTGTGAAAATAATACTTTTAATTACCAGGCCACTTTTATAAAATTGGACTTACGCCACTTTGACTTTTCATAAATTGCCTCAATCGGAGATCCGCCCGCTGGTAGATTGTCAGTACCGTCCCAACCGTAAGAGCTGATCTCATAGTAGGGTGCTCGCTAGACTTTATCTTTCAACCAAGGGGCACTTACGAGTGAAAATGTATGGAGTATAAATTTTGGTTTCTAATGCCCTCGGTATGCTACTGTTAAATTCGTCCAAGGGTCGTCCTGTGACAAAGGGCACAAATCAAAATTTTCCAACTAACGCCGCCACGTGAAAGTTCATGTGGAGAAGTACCTTTCCTGAAAAATTCATGGTGATGTCTTTGCGGATTGTATTTTTTATTAATTTTGAAAGAAAAATATCACCATTGAACCATACGGGGCCACGGACCTTTGGAGGCGATTATCTCGGTTCGAGCATCGGCAAAAACGCATCATTTTTAGGGGCATATTTCCTTTCCAACACGATTACTCCAAATCGGGGCGGTTAATCGAAATTAATTATTCTTAATAAAAGATGTGCTATTTTATTTTGTTGACGATCGTCTTTACAGAATATTTTTAGAGCAATCAATAAAGGAGATAATTGTTTAAATCTGAGAGGAAGTAAAGAATTCATGCCATTGTAACGCTCGGATCTCCGCGCCCCCACCACGACTTTCGCTGCGTCCCGCCACTCCGCAACCCCTTGAGACGTCCACATCTACAATCTTAGAGAATATCCTGTATTCCTGAAAATAATGGAAATAAGACTTGGAACTCTTGAAAAGCACTTTTTATTTCATGTAGGTAAGAAAAACAATAATTTTTAATTTGAAAATCCTTCGTCGTCCTTCTCGTTGATCGGGGAACCTCCGTGATCGGGGGTCTTCCCTCATTTGAATTTCCTTCATGTTATTTTTACAAGATCGGTTTTCCCATACCGTGGCATGAAAAAATGCAGGAAACCTTATTTTTATTGCAAATGTAACTCTTGCTTATGCAGTCTTTAAAAATAATTTTTGGACAAATTAGGACAATAATATCTGAAATGGTTTTATGGGACGGCGGGTTATGTTTGAAGAGCTGGCCCAAGACTGTCACCCACGTCGTTTTTCCCATCTATAACCTTCAGGTGACGGAAAATTAGGTCGAGAATTTAATTAATTCCACCAAATTTTGGTCTGAAAGAATAGAACTCTCAAGCAATGCTGCTTCAAACTGCCTTCGGTTGGAGGCAGTTTTTCTAGCGACTTAGTTAACGCAAGTAGGGCCCGTTAAATCGTTGATACATATAATTACTTCATCGTTGTTGGTTCAACACAAAAGTTTCCATATTTTTGAACGAGTTTTTGAATTTAATGTTGTCCAACTCTTGGTCTAACTTTTCGTCAAATCCTACATCGCCAAGTAATTCACATAAGTTTTTGTAAATTTTCCATCAATTTAGCGTCCCAACACCGCTGAACTAGCTTGTAGCATCAAATTCTGTTAGGGCATGAAATATACATTTTTTGGAAGTTTTGCTTCCGGAATGTTTCTTTACTATTTCCAGTTCTCATCCAAGTATATAAATTCTCTGTCGACTCGAGATACTGATACAGACTTGCCAGTTATTCTCGTGCATTTTAAAGAATATCTCCAGAATACTCCAGAGGTTTGAATAAGAACTGGAAATAGTAAAGATACATTCCCGTTTAACCCACAGTCCATCAAATTAATTTGAAAGAAAAACTACTAAGCGGTTTTGGAAAGTTAACTTGCTGGGCTGGAAAATTTACCAATAGGTACTTCCGTGAATTACCTGCTTAACAGTCGGTGGTGGGATTTGAGGAAACATAAAACCGTTTCAGATACATCTATTATTGTATTAATTTGTTCATAGATTATTTTTAAAGACTGCATAAGCAAGAGTTACATTTGCAATAAAAATAAGGTTTCCTGCATTTTTTCATGCCACGGTATGGGAAAACCGATCCTGTAAAAATAACATGAAGGAAATTCAAATGAGGGAAGACCCCCGATCACGGAGGTTCCCCGATCAACGAGAAGGACGACGAAGAATTTTCATATTAAAAATTATTGTTTTTCTTACCTACATGAAATAAAAAGCGCTTTTCAAGAGTTCCAAGTCTTATTTCCATTATTTTCAGGAATACAGGATATTCTCTAAGATTGTAGATGTGGACGTCTCAAGGGGTTGCGGAGTGGCGGGACGCAGCGAAAGTCGTGGCGGGGGCGCGGAGATCCGAGCGTTACAATGGCATGAATTCTTTACTTCCTCTCAGATTTAAACAATTATCTCCTTTATTGATTGCGCTAAAAATATTCTGTAAAGACGATCGTCAACAAAATAAAATAGCACATCTTTTATTAAGAATAATTAATTTCGATTAACCGCCCCGATTTGGAGTAATCGTGTTGGAAAGGAAATATGCCCCTAAAAATGATGCGTTTTTGCCGATGCTCGAACCGAGATAATCGCCTCCAAAGGTCCGTGGCCCCGTATGGTTCAATGGAGATATTTTTCTTTCAAAATTAATAAAAAATACAATCCGCACAGACATCACCATGAATTTTTCAGGAAAGGTACTTCTCCACATGAACTTTCACGTGGCGGCGTTAGTTGGAAAATTTTGATTTGTGCCCTTTATCACAGGACGACCCTTGGACGAATTTGACAGTAGCATACCGAGGGCATTAGAAACCAAAATTTATACTCCATACATTTTCACTCGCAAGTGCCCCATAATTCCTAAACTAAGCGACTTTTCTCCTCGCGAGCACCCTACTATCATGAAACTTTGCCAGTTTATGCAGATAGCTTTACCAGTGTTTGTGATAGACATAACTCAAAACCGTTATTTTTGGAGTTACGCCTGTTTGCCTTTTCAGCGACGAGGATATTCACAGACACGCAGAAATTTTTTCAAAAACCACTTTTTTGGATTCCTGAGACCCTAAAACGTAAAGATTTGATGTTTTTCTCTAGAATTATAGAAACTTCTACTTTTTGGCAAAATTTGTACCTAATTGTACAGCAACTAATCTCTTATATACTGAGGTTCCTTCAAGGTACTAGATTCAAGGCGCGAAGTTTAAATTCAACCCACAGCGGAACCTACAAGGTCATTAAAATGGTACTAAGGTTTCGACCCTGAAAGATAGCAGCTTTCGAATTCGATAATAAGAATGTTGGTACAGTTATACCTACTTGTTTTTCTCACGACCCTGGAAAACCCTTCGAATTACGGGACCTATTTGGCTCAAAATTTAATCAACACCTACAGTACGCACTGCATATCGTCGCTCTTCTGATGAAGTGACATATTTGACAAAAAAATTTGAACCTCACGAAGTGGCGTAACTCTAGTCCCAATGGTTTCGCTATGAGTGAGTTAAAAGCATCTGGGCTGTATAGTAATCTAAACGGCGAACAATTTCGTTTTTCGTCTCTCCTGTGAAATTTGCGTAATCTCAGATACATCACTTCGTGATATCTTCAGTAATTTGGGTTGTAGCGTCTTTCTTTTAGGATCTCGAAAAAGGCTGTAAAACGAAAATTTTCGAAAAAATGTGTGGGTCTTTGATTTCCGTGTCTTGTGTTTACAATTTTAAAGTTGATGCCTAAATTACACTTCCCGTGTCCCACTTTTAAATTGGAATATCTCCTTTATTAAGTACTTGAGATATTCGCCTGAACTAAAAACGGGATAGTAGACCGTACTCCCAAGTTTTGTTCTGAACCTTACTCTTAGCGACCACCGTCGGCTCTTCAGCGCTGTGGATGCACCTTTTTTTTATGGAACACCCAGTATATTTTTGCATGGATCGATAGACTTTTTTTTTTGATTTCATTGATATAGGATAGTGATACCTGGGGTTGATAGTTTTGGGAAAAAAAATCCTGAACTGCGAGAAATGTCCGAATGAAAATGGCAATCATGGTTGAAATTTTTAGGTTGGTTGAAAGCTTGGTCCATTTTTCAAAGAGGAACTGGTGTTTGATTAATCATTGAAATTTTTAATTTGTAATGTTTTAAGGTGAATAAATAAGTTAAAATAATAAATAGTAACAAAGTAAGTAACTTATTTAATCACCTTAAAGCATTACAAATTACAAATTTCAACATGATTGCCATTTTCATTCAGACATTTCTCGTACTTTTTTTTTTCTCCAAAACTATCAACCCCAGATATCAACTACTCTAAATCAATGAAATCAGAACAAAATTCTCTATCGATCCGTGCAAAAAATATACTCGGTGTCCCATTTAAAAAAAGCAAGTTGCATCCACAGCGCCTAAGATCCGAAGGTGATCGCTGACAGTAAGGTTCAGAACAAAACTTGGGACAACGGTCTACTATCCTGTTTTTAGTTCAGGCGAATATCTCAAGTACTAAAGGAGATATTCCAATTTAAAACTGGGACAATAATAAAAAAGACCCTCTGTACCAAATTTGAGCCAAATCGATCCAGTGAAAATCAATTTTGTCTTATTTAAAATCAGAATTTGAAGACCTTTCTGATGGTGATCAACGAATCTTTTAAAAACTTGTTAAATGAGAGTTAAACGATTTTTCCAAAATGCCCATATTTCATATACCTCTACTTCGTCATCATCAGTTTAATAAAATAAATGTTTTGTTACAGATCCGAGACAGTGGACAGAAAATCACGTGGCGCATTGGTTGCAATGGGCAGCGAAAGAATTTTCGTTAGAATGCATTCCATTGCATCAGTTCAGGATGAAGGGAAAGGACATCTGTGCGATGGGCAAGGATGCCTTTGCTGCGCGAGCTCCAGCCTTTGTTGGAGACATCCTCTGGGAGCACTTGGAGCTGTTGCAAAAAGGTAAAACAACGTCACTGTGTTACTGGTAATACCGGTAAATATGAAATAATACGCAATTATAAAAATCATGCAGCGTGCAACGCACGCCATCGTCTACAAAGACACTCGGAAAATTGTAGGTTTTTCATGACATTGGACATGTGTTTTTTGCAAAACTGAAAGTATTGTAATTCCCATAAAGCTGATTTTCGCAGTTATTGTCATAATGATAGGGGAACATTTTCTGATCAAGGCAAAGACAATGTGGTCACTTCTGTTAATTCGTGCTTTTAGAGCATAATACAAATTGTTGATAATTGTCTATAATTTGTGTAGATGTGGAAAAAGAGCGATCTCTCACAAACAACGCGGTTCCTTCCAACGTTTACAATTCTATATGCGTCTCGGATTTAAATTTTCTGGACTACCAAGGATCCATCCTTTCAGGAGAAGACAGAAAACCAATTTCAATCATCACCCCAGTAACCACCAGCTCAAGTCCAGCAGCCCCCACACCAACCAACAACAATTTTTTACACGAAGGTAAGTCCTCTTATTTTTTACAACGTTCTTGTGATGAATCATGCCTTTATGTAAATCGCTAATTACCATTGTAAATCAGCTTTGGAGGTACACGATCCTAATTTTAGTGTTCACCAGTTCGGAACGGTCATGTCCACAAAGGCGCAGAACGTAACAAAAGTTCGTAGAATATTAAATTTCCACATATGAGGTACATAAATTTTTAAATAACACAATCACACACTTTAGGCATAACATATTAACCTAAATTAGGTAACATCTAACTTTCGGAACCAAAACCGTGACCAGTATTCTTTTTATTGCGCAACTCTTAATAACACATGGACGATACCCATCTTTCTGTTATTAAAACAAATTACGAGCAACAGTCCGTTTTGATGCCGTTTGCGTTGGGAAATTGACCATTGTCTTACCATAATATTCTACCCAGCCAACAGAACAACGCTCCGCGTCGCGTATCAGATTTGAAATGAAATACATTTCGTATGCCATATCTTTTGCTTTTTGGTCCTAAAAATGGTTGATTATTACTAACTTTTTGGGAATAGAGATTTGAATTTGTGCACTCGACATACTCAACTCAACTCAAACTACAGGGTGTTCCTATATTCATAGTCCTAACTTCGGTGTGCGTTCTTATGGGGCCTTACACATTTTTTGTACAGTTTCTTCTGTTGTGGGACTTTTTTTGCCAAATAATAATAAAATCATAATCTCTGGTCTATTTCACATAAAAAGGTGCTCTTGTTGAATGTAGCTAGGGCGCACAATTTTCGAATAAAATGATTCCAGTTGGTTTAGGAGGCGAAAATTTGTGATTAGTATTTTGGTTTATCTACGTAATTAGTTTTAGGAAGAAAAGTTCATATTAAGATACGGCAGAAAATGTTTGCTAAAAGAGCTATGGTCCTTTGAATGGAGTCTCGGAAACCATATTATTCGAAGGACCATAGCCCCCTTAGGAACTATTTACCGCCACATGCCCATATGAACTTTTCTTTCTAAAATGATGTAAGAAATCATATTCTGAGTTTATTTTCACTAATTAGGTAGATAAAATAAATCTTACAACAGAAATTTTCGCGCTCTTAATCAATCAGTCACTTTAATCAAAAAGGGTGTGTTTTAGCGACATTCAACAAGAGCCTCTTTTCTGGATAGAATCGACCACCGATTAAGATTTTATTATTATTTAGTGAGAAAAATGACTACAACAAAAGAAAATGTGTAAGGCCCTCCATAAGAACGCACGCCTGATGTGATGTTATTAAAAATCTGAAAAAAAGTGAGGAGAAAGCTCTTTATAACACTAACGGTTGTTTCAAATTTCAAAATTCTATTAATATTCTAAAAAATTTTATTTTTTGAGTACACCTTTGAAGGGGCGTAACTCCCGTATAAAGCATTTCCGGATATTAGGAGTATGAATATAGGAACAGCCTGTATATTCTAGTAGAAAAATCAAATGAAATTGAAAATTCCCGTTATTTGTAATGTAAGGTGTGTTTTAGTTATTTTCATGCTGTAGATTACTAAAACAGAAGTCGGGCGTAAATCTTGCGGGACAGGGGCTAATGGCAGCCATGTTAATTTCTCAAAAATTGACAACTCGGATACCGTAAAAGCTACGAAATTTTATTAAATTAGAAAAAAGTTGTGTCCTTCAGTGTAGATTAAGAATCTGAAAAGCAATTGAAGATATCTGGTTTGGTTCCTGAAATATGCTGAAAAAACTGAAAAATGTCATATTTTAATCTAGAAGGCTTAGAAAGTTTTCGTCGCCTCATTTTATTCTTCGTGCAAGGTAATGTAATTGAAGTAAATTTCTAAATGATCTGTCGATTAGTAACCAAGTTATAACACTTTGTCAATTTTCAGTCTTTTCAGTATATTTTAGTAACCAATTTAGATATCTTAGATTTCTTTTCAAATTCTTAATCTACAATGAAAAATACAACTTTTTTCTAATTTAATAAAATTTCGTATCTGTTACCGTTTTCGAGATGTCAATTCTTGAAAAATTTAAATGCCCGCCATTAGCCCTTGTCCCACAAGATATATGGCAGACTTCCGTTTTACTTATCTCCAGCATGGAAATAACTATAAAAGTGCTAAACCAAACTCGATGAAATTACATCATACCAAAAATGTTCACTGCCTCCCGGACTATTAGCAATTATTGAAATTAGTTTTTGAAAATATTATTTTTTTCATTAGCATTTTCCATTAGAGTATTCGGTCAAAGTATTCGAATACTTTTTTAAAGGAGTATTTGATATTCGATATTTAAGATACTTTTTGTCTGAGTTATTTAGTATTCGAAATAGTTGACGTTCAAGAAGTTAGTATTTAGTATTCGAATACTTTTTCGCAGTATTCGACCCGATTGTCAGCCATTTTTGCAAAAATTCAAATCTACTCCCCAAGATAACGCCAATATGAGGTCTTCACCGGTATTTGAAGTGTAAGAAAACGGTCTTGCAAAAACGCAACAAAAAATCAACAGAGCGGACGCATAATCTATTTCATACAAACGGCGCAAGGATGGGTCTGATAGTGAAAGTGAGATAAGGCTAAAGTATTGCACATAGCCGCAATGTTCTTTTGGATATGGTTGGTTTCCAACAATGCCACGAACTCTCTATTCTTGGGTCTTCGTCGAGGAGTTTGTGACGACTCTCAGTCGAAGTCCCTGATGGTGCAAATACAGGTGTTTTGAGTGCATGGTGACGGTGTTGAACGTGTTAATAAAATGGCCATTGTGTTCCGAGGTAACTGCTTTTCTTTTCCCAAAACAGGATGTATTGAACTGTGGTGGATCTAATAGACTGAATGGAACCTTGCTTGATTGATTTTAATTATCGTGTAAAGCGCATAAACGAAGAATTCCTCATACAAGTGGTTAACTTGTTGTGTGGCATTGATTTATGTTGAGTGTATATACAGGAAGCGGGAGCTTTTTGCTTGACCGGAATCTTACGGGAACGGTTGTAGTGGACAGGTTAATTCATTAAATCACCTGCATAAGAGAGGAATTTATTCGTCTCAATGGATATCCTGCGACAACTCATAGGTATCTAAAAAAGTCTCCCACAAGATCAAAAGGAAATTGGATTGTCGCTTCCTCTTCGAACTTGCTTTACAACTAATTAAACGGCCATTGGTTTATCATTGACCAGTCTCTCATTTGTCCAGCCAGGTTTCGAATTAATTAATTTTTTTCCTCGTCAACAGGATGTGTGTACTCTTGGCACTTCTATTAATAAGTTTATTGCATAAATCGGAAAGTTATCTCTTCCAAAAGAACCTAGATCTTTTGTCTCGATGATTCCATTCGGAATCCACCCATTTCCGCTCCATCACTCGTAAGCCAATACAATGTCCACAAACACACACCTCTATATGCATTCCTTCACTCACGTGCTGGTAATAAGAGAGGGTACGCATTACCCTAAGGAGGTACAATAGAAACCCATCATGAGCCCAGCCCACCGCATGTTCGGAAACTTACCCCAAAGAAGAGGAAGTAGTCCAAGTGGTGTTGGATGACAAGGGTATCTCTGAACACGTGCGCGTATACTACCTTTCCTCGTACCTTTCCATTTACCAACCACTGTTGTTTTTTTTAAACTTGCTCTAGTAGCTCCTTCAGTTAAAATGGCTGAAAGGGGATCATCTGTTAAACGAGTTGTTAACAGTCCTTTTTCTTATGTTAATCTCCATCTCCATCCACTATATTTCTTTATTTGAAAATATCTGGGGTAGGTTGTACCTTCTTAACCCGTTTACCACCGGACTTTCATCTTTTTATTTAAGAGCGATATTTTTAAAGATTAGACACAATCATCAGCAATCTAAAAATGTTGTTAGTTGTGTTAGTTCTCGTTCTCGAATACAAGGATATGATGCATGCACTAAATTATTATTATTATTATTATTATTATTGTCCTTTGTTTCAATTAGTTAGTTTTCTATTGAATTAACGTTGTATTTTACAAAGCAAATGTCTATTATCGTATGCTAAGCAGCTTGTTTACATGAGTGCCGAAGGATGATAACGATTGGATTATCAAAAAGTTCATATCTGCTTTAAAATGAAACTGTTTGTAGATAAATGGGTTTATTCAGTATTCTGCAGCAGTTGATTACCAGAGAAGTGACTTCACTGAAGAATGGAATTTTCACACTATACATGTAACATGTTCAAACCGCTATCAAATTGTGGTCAGGCAAAGATTAGCGCTGACGTTAATTATTCGACCACATGATTCTTTATCGCTAAAGCTCTACTTCCGGTGCCTTTTCTGGACTTTTTGACGCATTTGTTTTTATCTCTTATAAACATAATTTTCTGGGGGTGCTCTATTTAACTGAGAAATGTAAAGCATATGCTGCTAGTAACGTGGTACTTATTTATCTAAATTCTACGGACAGGATGTAGGTAAAAAGCATTCATTAAATTGAAAATACTTGACTACTCTCCATTCATTTTCTATTGAAGTGACAGAACGTCAAAATTTGAATTTTAGGTTGGTATAAGGAAATTTTGGAAAAAATTTTACTACTGGCAGAAGCGATTTCAATGCGATACGTCAGAAAACATGACAAATGTCAAAATTTTGCAATTGCTCTGAATTAGCTCAAAATGGCCTTTGTGTGCGTGCAGTTTTAAGTAAAGTGCAAAGAAAAATATTCAAGAAAAAGCCTCAGGTACGTTTATCTGTGACGCTGCTGCTAACAATAAAAATAACCCTAGAAGATTTGGGTTATGTAATGTTTTTGTTTTCCCGCCAAATTTTGATCAAATTGTCAAAAGTACAGGCCCTTACAAATTATGGTTGTACAGTTCCAGAAAAATTTTAGTTCTGCTATAGAAAATGAACGGACTTTACACTGCTTTTGCGGCCAACATATTCGAGCGATTTTATGATAAATTTCTGTTGCTGATTCCGAATGCCTTCATAAAACCCATAAAGAACGAGGACACCAAAATACCACATTAAGGTTTTATTCATGACTGCGATTTTTTTCACTGTTTTGGAGAAAATAATCAATCAAAATCGGCGATGATGAAGTATTATTATCACTATTATTTTCACTTTTTGCTTTAGAACTATTATCCACGCGGGTGTTGCAGAATGGACTCATTAGAGAGATTTTTTCGCTTTAAAACTCGTGGATAAAGCATAGTATTCTATTCGTGTGTAAAATTCATTACACACTCATTAAATATGTAACATACTATTTTTACGTCCACTGTTTTTCATTAAAATATACGTTTTTAAAGTGTGTTTTTTAACGAAGAGATTGCGTGATGAAAAAAAGTTCCATCGCGGTTCATTTTTTCACACTTTTGATGCGTGAAAATAGTGCAGTTATTGCTAGGTGGTTGTTGATATTGTTGCTAAGATATATTATATACAGGGCGGTGAATTTTTCGTTGCCCACCATTGGGAACTCGGAAACCATAAGAGATGGAAAGTAGCTTAAATCAGAAAAAGTTGCATTTTTTCAAGGCGATTAAGAATCAGTAAAAAATTCTCCCTTTATCTTGATTCGTTTCTGAGTTATCCCGGAAAAATTGAAAGTTGCCATTTTAAAGAAAAATTCATGATTTTAACGATTGGTGGTAATTAAATGAAACTTGGAGCTTTCATATTTCTGACCGCTGTCAACTCAACAGAATTCACCATCCTGTATAGTAATATGTATACAGAGTGTTCGGAAATAACGTTCGTATATTTCGGGGGGTTATTCTACATCAAAAAATAAGACGAAAAGCTCCTATCAACAGGGGTCCGAAAATCGTTCCTAAGGGGGTTAGGGCCCCCTGAAGTTGGCGCTCAAAATTCGATTTTTATTCAGTCAATTATTAAGTTTTCATCATGTATAAAGTAAGTATAAGGAACGTTCCTTGTAGTGAAAAGAAATTACACTTTATACTCACTGTTACTTGTTTCATAAATAACTCTTCGGAACGCTTTTTATTTAAAAGCTGGATGGTGAATTTTTCGTTGGACACTGGGAAACCTTTTAAGAGATGGAGAGTAGGTTGAATTTTTTTTGAAGATTTCGGTCCAGATTTTTCCCGAAAAAACTGAAAATCGCGATTGATGTAAGGAAAAATTCATATCTTCTATATAACGATTTCAATTCCAAACCGCCTAGGAAGGATCAATTTAGTTCATCAGTTGATACAGGTATAGGTATATTACACTTTTATGACTATAGGACCACCTAATAGAATTCGTCTTATCTACTAGGATCCCGTTATGGTCAGTTGAATTAATTAATTATTTAGTGATATCCTGATTGATCAACAATGCTAGATGTTATCTGTTTGTTTCCGGCCTGACAGGAAATCGAGTTTTCTGTGTTAAATACTTTAACACAGGCACGATAGTTGACATTGTCACATGACTTCTTTTTACACCAAATTAACAACTGAATAATTTATCAAAAATTGTAGGGATTTTATGGTAAATATTTAAACAACCTCATTAGATCCTTATACCTATTTGCGTTTTTAATTTCTGGTCCGATAGACATTCCCCATGAATTTTTATTACATTGTTTTAAAAACTAACCCTTCAATCCTTCATATGGATACAGTGTAGTCGCCGCGGTCAAATAAAGCGTGAGTTAGGTAATAATTTAAACTTGTCGTGTAGAATTTTCGGGTAAGGTAGGCAAATCACGTGTGACGGTGTCAGGTTTCCTTCTCTTCCGCCACCGGAAGTCGTACAATACGCTTTCAGGCTCCTATTCAAACGGTAAGGAAATCGCGCGCGCCATTCCTATCACTGTACATTATTTGATAACGCACCACATTCTAATAATGCTCATGCAATCGCCGAAACACAAAAAGATTTACTATATGACATGCATCAAGAGCGGAAAAGAAGTGGCCTTCAGCTTGCTGTTTTACCATCAGCCTCTCAATCAATGGCCCATTCACAAATCGTACAGCTTACGTGGGAATGGTATACCTACAATACTATACCTTATACGCGCTTATACCATAACTGCTGAATCAATCTCGTCGAAAAGAGAGGCATGCCTGATTGGGTTCAGCCGCCGTAATGAGTTTTGAGGAGCAATTTAAGGACAATCTAATGAGATTGCAAAAAGGTGGAATTAAATCAGTATATAATGCATCAGGAACAAGCTGAAAGCAAATATTGCAAAACTCAATTTTAACCATGATTGAATGGCATTTTATAAACGGAGACTAATTTTATTTCGACACACTAACGTAGGTTTTTAAAAGCTTTGGCGGCACGGCGTATCAACTCCTTATTATAACAATAAGTAACGTAAAGCTTGAAAGCCGAATCAACTCTTATTTAAGTTAATTTTTTAATAATTGTGAATCTTAAGGTATGTTTAGACCTGGAATTTATGTCGTGACATTTCTGTCGGACACTGAATGTAAACGGTCAAAAATTTATTTCCGACATAAAGGTTGGATAGACGGGCAATATACGAAACTTCTATACGATAGATGTGTCTAGATGTAAACACCAAGTGCCGAAAAATTGCTGATATTTGGCTAGTTCTCTACTTTTGTGTCGAGTACATTTTTCTTGGAAATTTAACGATTCTCCCAGATTCTTCTACGAAATTTAATGCGGTCAGTTCAAAATCAAGGAAGAAATGAAAATAGAACTGTCTTAAATATTTATTGTTTTTATTTTAACGAAACAAAATGATTATGATTGACATAAGGTGTTATTTTGTAAAAACTAATCGGTTGATTATTGACAGTCAATTATCGAACAATCTACCTAATTAAAATCTGTAGCAAACTCATTATTTAACTATTTCATATATTGTTTTAATAAAGATTTGCAAAATGATCTTCAATATTTTCCTAGAATCTGGCTTAAAAATGTAAACGATATTTTCACTATTTTCAAGTTCAAAAGTGTCTGACAAATCGCTCAAAGTCGTCTACTTTTGTATTTAGTGTGAGAGGCAACTTTTCTTGAGTAAATAATGTGAATAGAAATATAGTGCGAAAATCGAATGACTTTTTTATGAAAACCCGTTAGTAGGGCTTAGTGATTTTATAATAATTCTAGTTCCATATATTCTCAATTAGATCTGACGTACAAGACGCGAGGGCTATAATGGTCTTCTCTACTGTGGTGTCTCAGAACGCTCGCACTAAATTTTACGGGTTATTCAGTATTAAATTCTAAGTCGAACCGTGTTTTTGGAAGTTTCCAGGGTCCAATAGATCTCGAGTTATAAGAGATTTAAGACGACCAATCAGATTTCAGCTCTGAATTGTTTCATAAGGTAATTTCATATTTAGATGCACTCTTTTCTAGGTAACAAGACACAGCAATACAAATTTTCATTGACAGCATCTTGTTATAGTGCATCTAATATGAAATTACCTTATGAAGCAATTCAGAGCTGAAATCTTATTGGTTCTATTAAATCTCTTATAACTCGAGCACGATTTTGAGACACAAGTGATAGGTGTAAACGGTTCGTACATTTATGTCAGACATGAGATGTCGTTCATTTGTCTCTGACATAAATGTCCAGAATTTCTAGCATAATACGATTTTATGTCCGACACACGACATTTATGTCGCGACAGAAATGTCCAGGTCTAAACGTACCTTAGAGATGTGTTAGGAAAATTCTAGTCCCACCGAAAGCTATACATATATGGTGATGGTGGGTATAAAAGCTCGCCAAGCGAATCGTGGAGGGTGGGAGAGACCTAGCTTCGACGGTGGTTTCCAGTGCAGGAGTGTAGGGGAGGGAGTCTCATTATATGATCAGTCCAAAGTCGCGCGTCTCTTAGGACGGTTGCGTTTTACCGGTAGTGACGTAGTAGTCGGAGCGGAACCACGGAGACGCCCAAGGGCACCATGGTGCTGCAAGTGTTAGATCTAGTCAACCCAACTAGTGAACCTTTTTACGGAGATTGCCCTTCACAAACTTATACTGATCTGGACATCAACACTGCAGGGCAAACCACCTGTTCTGGCATTCCTCCAGGTATTCCCCCACGTTTGTAAAGACTCGGATCCCCGAGGTTGAATTATCGGGCTCGCCACTGTTGAGATACCTACCAATATTATCTTATATTATCTGTAATTATATAATAATCTTAGGTGGACTGCGGCTTGTCGAGCGAACCGTGCAACCGTGGCGCGAACTAACATTAAAACAGGAATAAGTATCTAGGAAGTGAACTTCTGAACCGGGCGTTAAATGAAGTATATTGCAATTTATAACGAAATAAATAATAAGCCAAACCATGCATGAGATTACACATATCCAACCTAATCCTTATAATAATAACCACTATTTCTCTACTGTCAACCCAACAATTACCCCGTCATTCGAATTTCGCAAAAGCTGTTGAATTTCTCTTCAATTATGAAAGAGGACGAAACGAAGGGAGGTTAAATTAATCGTTATACTTTTTGTAGTACACTTTATAGTTTACGAAAGCAAAAATTACCTATTACGTAATATGCCGGGTTACCAGGCCTGGTTGCACCTGGACTGTACCGAAAGTAACATTAATCAAAAGTTATTCTTTATTTTTCAGTTCGTCTCGGCCATGGCCTCGATTTGTGTGATAATATGTGTGCAATTAGCCATTTTTATAAGATGGTCTAGCTGCGCGCCGTTAATTAGATCTAGTTGGTTTTTTTGTTGGTGAAGGAAAGAACTTTAACCTTGTTTCAAATTTCTGTAAAAATATACCATAAGTACCATTTGAACTACAAAACTTGAGGTCAAGAGAGCCGTGAAATTTTAGTGACACGTCGAGACTTCACTAATGCTACTCCCATATTTACATCTCACTAATGCTAGTTGAAGCGTTGTAGAATATAAGGAATGGGGTGGTGTAAAGTTTTGTTTTTGAGATGTAACTATATAAGCATATCAGTCCAGTCTAGGCCTTTGGTCTCATCTCGTCTCGGCGATACTTTAGTGGTCTCGTTCTCGGTCTCGTTGACGTGGAAAAGCCTCGGGTTTCGGTCTCGTCCTAAAACCCACCTGCAAAGGCAAAATGTATATGGTCGCTCCATAAATATTTTTCAAAAAAATCTACGTACGTAGGTATTTATGACACAGCTTGGCAAGATTTGCCCAAAAATTTTGTAGGAGGGCTCTTTGCCCGCCGCGACGACACCATTTCTACATACAGGGTGGACAAACGAAAACGAAACAGGCCGATTTTTTCACATTTAAAGTAATTTTTCCGAAAAATGCTCGGAACTGGTCGATTTTTATTTCGAGAAGGACACATTAATCCGTGGTGGGTGCTATGTCAGAACACACCCCCTTACCGCCAACAACTCCAACTTTATAATTTCAAATGGCAACCCCCCTCCCACTTGTGAAACATCGTTTGAAAGCTAATTTCATTACGAATCCAATGATACAAAACTTTTTGATATTCGTTCACCTCCAGCGCCCTCAACGGTCGAATTTGAAATTATACTAGGGACCTTTGTGATACATCATTTGAAAGAGCATGAAAGCCTCTAAACCAGTGCAAATGTTTTAAAAATCCATCAACTACTTCAAAAGTTACAGGAAAAGCAAAAATTAGTTCTATGCCCAGAACCAGTTCATGTTCTTCAATCTAACTTTTGAAGAAGTAGATGGATTTCAAAAAATTTTGCGTCGGTTTATAGATAATCTCATGTCCATTCGAATGATATATCACAGAGGGTCTTGATGTAATTCTAAATTCGACTATAGGAGCGCTGGAGGTGAACGAATATCGAAAAGTTTAGCTTTGATGTATCACAAGTGGGGGGTTGCCATTTGAAATTTTAAAGTGTCCCCCTGCCCCTCGAAACAAAAATTGACCTGTTCGGCCATTTTTCGAAAAGAAAAAGGCCGGCCTGTTTCGTTTTCATTTGACCACCCTGTATAGGTCACTATAAATAAGTACCTATAGGTACTGGTAAAATAAACTTCGGACATTTTTATTATGAGTATAGTATATGTAGATATACGGGTGTGGTGCAGAGATTTGTGTGACAAAAGCATTACATATAACGTTCAGTTTGGATGTATGCTAACTATTGCTAACCTCAAAATAAAGAAAAAAAATTTTCGTAAGAGTTCAATCAAATTTCAGCTTCACGATTCAATTTCATTGCTCATAAATGAATAAGATGTAGGTACGTATAGGTACTTCGACGTTCAAAAACTATTTCAAAGTCACTCACTTATGAATATTAGGTAGAATATATCGTCGGGGAAATGACAATACCTCCTATCTGACATTTTTTTGAAAAACGAGTTTTTCGCGCTAACCACTGCTTATTGCTATTGCGCAAGTGCTGAAAACACCTCCTAAGTAACATTTATTAACACTTATTAACTTACATTGCCAGTTTTTTAAATAATAATTATAAAAAACTGTTTTTTGTCTTTCCTGTAAAAAGTGGTATTTTGATGATAGGAGATATTGTCATATCCCCGTCGATATCCATTTGCGCCTTGCGGATATACGCCAGTAGTACCTCTTTATATCTATATTCTCGATTGTGTAAGAATCTGCGAAAGAAGGCTGAAATTATAAAACCAGTATAAAAATAGTAGGTTACTTACTGCATTCCCTCCAAAATTCGAAATTGAGATAATACCAGACTTTACGTTTCGAGGTCCCCAAGCCCACGAAAAAGTGTTTTTTTTGGCATCCAAAAAAGACGTATAAGTATATAACTTCTGCTGTGGGCTATCATCATCATGTTTATGCAATCGTAAATTAATGAGATTGAAAAAGAAAAATCATTTCTTAAAATTGAATAATTGAAACATTGATGCCCAACTTAGTTTGGTTTGGAATATTAACGTCACTTGTCTTACTGTAGGTGGTTTGCTTCAAAATTTCAGAGTTTTTTAGCATCAGGCGGCATCTGCTAAGAACGCCCGGACCGCAGCTGACTTTGTAGGTAGGTCTCCGCTAGTCGTATGCCTTCTGCTCCCCATAACAACACCTGTTGCTGACGACGCGTGCCCCCAACCGAAATAACACCAGCATTAACTTTAATTACTTTTAACGTTTACTAGGATAAAACTTTCAAGAACATCATCGAGTAGAAATGTAAGACTTTATTTGATTAGTTTATTGATATAACATCCATTGGACAACTCGATATTATAGTAAAAATGTAGCTCTCAAATTTGTTGGCTGCCGTTCCTCATGACAATATTTTTTGTTCATAAGATACATCACACATGTATAAGTATATAGGAATCGTAGGATACACATCTTTATAGATAGCGAATAGATACATATATTAATTGGCTTGCCTAATGAAGACGTAAAGTGGATAAAGGCGTTATACAATATGTAATAACAAAAAGATAGTTTCGAGTGTTTCGAGACCTTGTTAACCATCTTATGATGCATCATATTTCTATATTTGTCATACCGGGTGGCCCATTCGAGACGATCCAGTCGCAATAACTTTTGAACGGAATAAGATATCGACTCGCGGTCTTCGACAGATTCCTTGGCATTATGGGGGACATGTTTCGCCATAGCTTTGACCTTGCTCAGTTTGCGCATTTCACCCCCACCCCAACCAACGTCAAAATCTTAAATGTCAACACACCCCGTGTCGTATATCAAATGAAAGCCCTTGGAAAATGCTATTCACTGTTCTAAGTAGTTTGAGAATTTAGCGAACCGTTTCCGTGAAAAGTTTTGAAAAACTCGATGAAAAATCTGTTGATATGTGGACTAAAAATGTGACTGATTAGATATCTAGTGAGTTTTATTTGTTATTAGCTTTTTTGGAGCATTAATTTTAGCATTCCCACACGGATCAACGAGAGAACCAATAGTTACCTATATCCAAACAAAGCTAATAACGATTAAACTCACTAGACATCTAATCCGTCACATTTTTAATCCACATATCAACAGATTTTTCATCGAGTTTTTCAAAACTTTCCACGGAATTCCAATTTCAGTAAATTCGAATACAGGAAATTTTTGTCTCTAACATGAAAACGGTTCGCTAAATTCTCAAACTACTTAGAACAATGAATAGCATTTTTCAAGAGCTTTCATTTGATGTATGACTCGAGGTATGTTGCCGTTTAAAATTTTAATGTTGATTGGGGTGGGGGTGAAATGCGCAAACTGAACAAGGTCAAAGCTATGGTGAACCATGTCCCCCTCAATGCCAAGGAACTTGTCGAAAACCGCAAGTCGATATCTTATTCCGTTCAAAAGTTATTGCGACTGGATCGTCTTGAATGGGCCACCCGGTATATTGACCAAAAGTACATGTCACAGAATTTTTGAGATTCTTTTTTAGACATACCAAAAATGTTATAGGATTTTCATTTAGGTATATGAAAAAATCTAAAATTTTCCAAAAATGTAGATCGGCACAGGTACACTCAGGAGATAAAGTAATGGCCCTAGACCGGTCACAATGTCGATAGATTCTCGCAAGCCTTATCAAAAAAATTAAAATTGAAAGTGAAAACTTCTTTATTGTACGACTCGAGTGGGATACAAGCCTTCAGAAACCTATTTTGAGTGAAGAATCTGTCGACATTGTTTGCGGTCGAGGGCCAAGACTTTATCTCCTGACTGTACATACCGGGTGGACCAACACTATTGCCCACCTCAAAAATTGCCCTTTATTTTAAAGCTGGGACTTCGAAATTTTTACAGTGTATATGGCTACCAAGGACCCTTCAAATGAGGGCAAAAGTTTATCTGTCATTCAAAAACTGTGACGTCACGAAATTTTGAAATGTCGTTTTTCCAAGAAAAAAAAATTTTTTACCCATAAAATCGTTTTTTGGGCTAATACCTTTATGTTAAGCCCATTTTTTTAAATTTCCGTCATCAGATTAGCCAACTGTAGCAAGCTAAAAATGGTCCATTTTAATTCACAAGTCGGCCACGTAAACAATTGACTACTATGCGAGGGCTTTCTTGGATAACAGCGTACGCTTTTTTCATCTGTCACCAGTTGACAGCGACACGACGTGGCCATTGAACTGCGAAATTGTTTTTAATTTTAATAAACGTGGATTTTTGTAACGAATAATGTTGAAATATGGGTTTAAACTGGGCATCCACCATTTAATTCGCCCACCCAAGGTGCCAGGAGAGGTTACGAACACGGACATTTAATCAGATGGCGGCGCGGCGTGAAGAGGGGCTCCAGTTTGTGTGAAGGGCTCCGGTTTGTGTGAGGGGGTTTTTTCAAATAGCCATTTCCCTAATTCGCATTATTCCATACTTATGTAATTCCACAGGTAATTATTTTGTTGTTATGGCCTGTTTTTTAGTTGGCATTTTTAGGTTAAGTGAGTCGACTTAGTTTGCCCCGTTGAGACTAATATCGAGGACTAAGATATTCACAGCCCAGAATTTAACAGCAACTCGTGTCAAATAAGGACCAAGGAATCGTTTTGCATAACAAAATTGATATTTACAGCCTCTAAATTTAACATCATCTGATCTAAATAAGGGCAAAGGAATTGTTAAACTATCGTTTCAACTAACATAATTAAAATTCAGAGATAAACTGTAGCCGAAGGTAGAAGAATTATAGCCCGATGCCATTTCTTAACTAGTTGGGTTAAATTGTTTGGTAAATTGTAGGGTGATGTAAAACCAAGTGTTTTTAGCTGGCGAAAGTGTGTTGCTGTAAAGTTGAAGTTGCAATCACAATAATTATAATTTTTCAAGGATATAAATTGAAACTTAAATCCTGTATGATCAAACTAACAACAATAAATTGAATTTGATTGACTGATTGTGTTACATAAACTATGGTCTTTTAGCTGTTTTGGATGTCTCAGAATTGTGGATCCTTCAAATATTGTGAAAGAGCTCTACTAATCATCATAGACAAAATTGTGTACAAGGAACTTACGGCTTGTACTTACCTAAAGTGATGCATTACTCACTACCACAACCCATCACTACACAATCATCACCAAATTCACTGCACTGCAACCACTATAGCACAGATCACTTCACAAAAAGTACTTACCTGATTACAGGTACTGCTCAAAGTGGTGGCCTTCTCTTTCGATGCACATCTGAGCACGTCGCTGAAATGAATTTTGGACTGTAGCTGCTGTATTTCGTTCATTGATTGTCTGGAAGGCATCTACGAGTCGTTGCTGCATGTCTTGTCTCGTGGTTGGCTGTGTTCTGTACACAATTTCTTGCACAACTCCCCATGTGAAAAAATCCATAGGTGTGAGATCGGGAGATCTAGCTGGCCAAGCAATTGGACCACCACGACCAATCCATTTATCTGGAAACTTTTCATCTGCCACACCACGAGCTTCTCGACTGAAATGTGGAGGCGCACCATCTTGCTGAAACCACAAATTTTGGATCACATTTAATGGCACATCTTCTAGTAAGTCATCTAATGAATTTCTTAAGAACTCTGCATACATCGCACCAGTCAGATGGCCTTCAAAAAAGAATGGACCAACTAATCGGTTGTCAATAATTCCTCCCCACACGTTCAGTGACCATATGTCTTGTGTTTTTTCTTCTCTCATCCAATGTGGGTTAACCACCGACCAATAGTGCATATTATGCCTGTTTACGTGCCCATTAGATTTGAATGTGCATTCATCGGTGAAAAGCACAAACTTGAAGAAGTCCTGATTTTCCTGCAGTTTCTCTTGGGCCCACGTGCAAAATCTCACCCTGTTCATAAAATCCTCTCCATGTAGTTCCTGATGCAGTTCGATGTGATATGCATGGAATTTGTGCCTTTTTAATATTCTTAGAATCGATGACTTACTTATGCCGCTTGATTGCTTCATTTCTCGACTGCTGACTTGGGGATTATTTTCAGCTATGTTCAAAACAATAGCTTGATTGATTTCATGAGTCACAGCGGGATTTATCACTGTCTTTTTCTTGGGCTTCAAACTGCCTGTCTCTCTAAGTTTCTCTACAATTCTTTTAAATGTTCGTCTATCTGGTTGAAGTCTGTCTGGGTAACGTTGGGCATACAATTCTGCTGCTTGCATTGCATTTTGCTGGCATTCTCCAAAAATCAAGATCATGTCGACCTTGTCTGAAAAGGAAAGATGTTGCATCGGCATGATAAAAATTAAATGCACTCCACTAAAATAGAATAAAACTATTAATTAACACTAGGTATAGGAAATTCACCAAGATTCACTTCTACACGTAATTATAATTAACACTCACAACACAGAAAAACGCGTGAAAGCTTCCCTGGAGGGAAACCAGGATAAGAGCTGTGAAAACAGCTAACAAGAAGGTATGTAAAACTAAGTTGGAAAACACTTCTCTTCAAGAGGTTGAAGATTTCACAAAATAGCAATTTTTCTCAAAATTAGCAACCTAAACACTGCAACACTATTGTAATTCACACACTAATCACACTAGTGGGTGACTAATGATTAGCTAAAAGGGGTTGGAAGAGTTTGAGCGGGAAATTAACGCGCGTAATGAAATAAATGCGCGAAATTCAAGTAAAAATATGAAAGCCTGATTTATTAAATTTACTTAATAGGCAATTATTGTTTAATAAACGAAAGAATAATCTCAGTATTCTTAGTTCATTCTAATGACAAAAATTGAAACTAAGGCACACACACACGTCTTGTTTATGCACTGGATGGCTTGTCGTGTGATCAATGATTAATTAGTCCTTATTTGCCCACCATGATGATGATTATTAAATTCCACATTGCACCTTTTTGCTTCTGCTGTTCAAATAATAACTTGAGCTTCACCAACTTCAAAGCATCAATTATTAACGTCTTGATTTTGTTTAGGAGGTACCTACGAGGTATTTGCCAATCGAAAACTGACACTTGCACCACCTTCGATTACAGTTTATCTTTGAATATGAATTATGTTATGCAAAACGATTCCTTGGTCCTTATTTGACACGAGTTGCTGTTAAATTCTGGGCTGTGAATATCTTAGTCCTCGATATTAGTCTCAACGGGGCAAACTAAGTCGACTCACTTAACCTAAAAATGCCAACTAAAAAACAGGCCATAACAACAAAATAATTACCTGTGGAATTACATAAGTATGGAATAATGCGAATTAGGGAAATGGCTATTTGAAAAAACCCCCTCACACAAACCGGAGCCCTTCACACAAACTGGAGCCCCTCTTCACGCCGCGCCGCCATCTGATTAAATGTCCGTGTTCGTAACCTCTCCTGGCACCTTGGGTGGGCGAATTAAATGGTGGATGCCCAGTTTAAACCCATATTTCAACATTATTCGTTACAAAAATCCACGTTTATTAAAATTAAAAACAATTTCGCAGTTCAATGGCCACGTCGTGTCGCTGTCAACTGGTGACAGATGAAAAAAGCGTACGCTGTTATCCAAGAAAGCCCTCGCATAGTAGTCAATTGTTTACGTGGCCGACTTGTGAATTAAAATGGACCATTTTTAGCTTGCTACAGTTGGCTAATCTGATGACGGAAATTTAAAAAAATGGGCTTAACATAAAGGTATTAGCCCAAAAAACGATTTTATGGGTAAAAATTTTTTTTTTCTTGGAAAAACGATATTTCAAAATTTCGTGACGTCACAGTTTTTGCATGACAGATAAACTTTTGCCCTCATTTGAAGGGTCCTTGGTAGCCATATACACTGTAAAAATTTCGAAGTCCCAGCTTTAAAATAAAAGGCAATTTTTGAGGTGGGCAATAGTGTTGGTCCACCCGGTATATCAATCTTATCCAAGTGCCTCCATCAAGTACCTATAACAAAACCAATAATGGGGATAAGTTTTTACGAATTATCTTACCGATGGTTAAACAAAAACTTAGGTATACTTTACTTAGAAACACTTGATGTGAACTTCAGCAAGCTTACCTATAATTTTTATGAAACTGGCCTCATAAGTACCTACTCTGAAAATCATATACCTAATACAACATATAATTAATATAATCATATACCTACAACATACCTAGGTACGTGAATGTAATACCGGGTGTAACGAAACCAGGCGCATCCCCCTTAATTTTTTCTTTATCTATAGGTACATAAAGTCGAGATTTTTGGTGTGTGTCCGGAAAAGAAACTTCCCGATAAGGTGGCAAACTAAAATTTGACATGCGGATAGATAGCGGCATTTGCATATGGCGGGAAAAATCGTGAATCTGTAAAATGACGTTTCGTTTGCTCTTTGAGACTATCGTTGACGCCCCGCATGCTGTATGTATTCTGACGGACACAGGAGCAGCGTGAGTCACCAGTCGTTTCTTCTGTTGTGCTTTCATTTACGTCAAAATTCCTGCCAATAAATTGTCAATAGATTTTACTTAAAAAATCTCAGGTTTTCAGATTCTGGAATCAAATTTGAGAAAAAACTACATACAAAAATGTTTCAGTAAATTTAGTCCTAGGCGAGACGCTTATGATCAAAATTTTAAAATTTTCTCCACATTAGTAAATTCAGCATCTAAGACCTTAGCAAAGATACCAAATTTCCCGTTGCTATCTTTAACCGTTTTGAAGATATTTAGAAAAAAACATTTTCCCTTAGGACTTATTTTAACCTCCCCAACTCCATCACAATTTAAAAAAAATGGGAGGTTACTACAATCACTAAAATTTTCGAATTTGAGATAGCACCAGATCTTCACGTTTTGGGGTCTCAGGAACCCAAAAAAGCGGTTTTCAAAATGTGTCTGTGTGTGTGTACGTACGTATGTACGTACGTACGTACGTACGTTTGTAAACACGCCACAGCCAAAACTACTAGACCGATTTAGCTGAAATTTGGTGCGTAGGCATCTCATAACCCAACTTAGATCTGAAAAGCTTTTGGAGCCAATCGCGCAACTAGAAATGCCATTTTGGCACATCAACTTTTTAATTTTAAATGCAAACCCCCATTTTTCACGTCACGATAGGAAAGGCCTTCAAATTCTGCTTCTAAAAATGTATTCACTCTCAGTGCCCTTTTGACCAAAAATTAAAAAAAAATTGATTTTTATCGGACTTTAAAATCGCGGTACAGCCCAAGCCCCTGAACCGATTTAGCTGAAATTTTGCACATGGGGATAGTATTTCAGGTCAAAGAGCTGAACAAATTTTGGATTCAATCGGCCCACGGAAAGTGCCGTTTTGGCACACCAATGTCCAACTTTAAATTATTCACTTATTTAACCACCCAAAACAAGTTTTTGAAAGATTTATTGTCACCATCAGAAACGTCTTCAAATTCTGGTTTCAAAAAAAATGCAGCAGTGAAGCGGCTGGAACCTCCCCATCGCGTGGATCTTTGACTTGTGTTTCTAGCCGAATTAGCACAGAAATTGTATAAGACTGGTTTCAACGACGGTTTTAGAACTGCCTAAAAAGGACTTACTTATACCTACTTTTCTCTAATGAATGTTTCAATTTGTATGTTCTAAAAAAGTTCTAAAACCGTCGTTGAAACCAGTCTTATACAATTTCTGTGCTAATTCGGCTAGAAACACAAGTCAAAGATCCACGCGATGGGGAGGTTCCAGCCGCTTCACTGCTGCATTTTTTTTTGACATACGTTCATAGGATTTTTTTTCATATTTTCATAGAAGAATCTACTGCCCACTAATTTCGGACACTCTGCATCTATTATATTATGCGCTTCGAATTCTAATCGCATAACTTTATCTTTATCGGTTCAATCACTTCAGTTAATCAATTTTTGGAATCACTTGGTTTAAGAAGAGGTCCTGAATCATGATGCGATCTGTTGTTGCTCCATCACTTCTCCAATCGAGTCAGTGCCAGTGTAAGACACAAGTTGCTTGACCAAGCAGGTGGTTCTGTTAAACTAGCACCTGTCTCACACACCAGTTTATATTTTTAACTGAAAAGTTGCAAGATCGGGTTTAGTACTAACATCCTTTCCGTCCCCATCATCCACTTTAACTGTCCACTTTTTAAAGTGTTACCTTCAGTTATTAATTCGTAATTACGGATTTCTTATTACTCGCATCAGAAGCCGCGCGCTTGCATATTCTTCCTATACGTTTTTATATGAGATGATATATAGTTAATCTATATTCATTAACTATATTTGCATACGTAGATTAATTTAACAGTAAATCTAAGATTGGAAAAATTGGTTTAGAACCCTGTGTGTGTGTGTGTGATGTGTGTACCTATAGATATACTTACTTTACTTATAGTTGCTTCGTTAAGTCGCCGGGTTTATCGACCAATTAGCCAATAGGAATGTGAAGTATTCTGGAGCGAAACACTTGCACTGATTAAACGAACTGGTTCGGAATGTGCAATGATGTATAGTCGCAATTTTTCGCACAGCATATAATATAATATGTTGGTCAGGTGCACCAGTTAAGATAAATTCTCAAAGGAGTCTTCAGGGGAAAAATAATAAGACAAAATAGGCTGCTATATAGGTAACCGAAGCGGCTAGGTATAAGAGCAATCTTCTCGGTTGTCAGTTCACAAACATTTTGTAAGTTATAAGGGCCTAGGTAAGAGTTGTTAGAATATTAATCAATATTAGTCAAAAATATAAAAGCTCCAAGTTTATTTGAATATCACCAATCGTTAAAAAGATATACATTTTTCTTTAAAATCGTCATTTTCTATTTTTTCGCGATAACTTAGGAACTAGTCAAGATATCGGTAAATTCTTTACAAGACGTAACTTTTCTCTAATTTAACCTAACCCTCAATTTCTTATGGTTTCCGAGTTTCTGATGGTGGGCACCGAAAAATTCACCACCCTGTATACCATAACATACAAATTGTGGGGTGGGGGAGATTAAAAAGATGTATTGGAGGCAAGCAAAAACGGTACCAAGTTAATGAAGATTTCACAGATTACTCCTATTATCGCTCGAAAGCCCCCGTTTAAATTTTGAATTGATTTCACTATAGCCCGTTTAAAAGTTTCAATTTAAGAAAATTTAACATAGGATCTTATGGAAACTTATATACCACAATTTCGCTAAAAACAAGAAAAAACACCATCACAATACTCAGGATGACCCCAAGATTCCAAAAATTTAAAAATATACTATCAGGTGTCCCGTTTAAAAATTAAAAATTAAAGCAATTTCCGGCGTAACCGGAAGTGGTAAAAAGTTGCCATGATTGTCAAAAAATGACGTTTGGTGGGCATGTTCACTGTGAATTCTTTCAGATATTTATCTTGATAATTGAAAAAGTTATTGGGGCGTATGGTCTCGTTGTCGCTGTATTATCACAACATTCACAGGGCATATATTAATTTACTTTAGATTCTTATGATGGGTGCTTTTCGCTCTGATTGTAGGTACGTCCATAATAGGTCGACGTCGACGTGTATAGGTATGCGATTTTCAAAAATCTTGATTTTTGACCGATTTTTTTTTAAATCGGTATATTTACGCATCTGACATTTTTTGCCAACACGTGGGTGAAAATTTTGAGAAAAAAATTAATAAATAAGCCCGAGAGCCCGTAGTTTCGAAAATACGAGTACGAGAGCACTTTTTAGACGTTTTTCGCATCAGAGGTATAAATCCATCCTTAACAATTTAAGGAATTTTATTCCAGACTCGCATCACTATACAGGGTGAGTCTAGTTGGACAAATCAGTCGCTCTAGCGCTTAAGATATTCAAATTGGAAATTCAATTTTTGGATATGTTGTAGCTGAGATGGTCCCCTACGCATGGGACCCATAAAGAAAGCTCCAGTTTTATTCAAACCGAAATTATTAAATAAAAACGAAGGCCTAAAAAATTCTTTTTCGATATTGTTGAATTTTTTAAGGTTATTTCGTTAGAGAATCATTTTCTCTTTATGGAAACATAATTTTTTGCAGAAAAAAGTTAATAATAACCGAGAGATAAATTATTTAAATAATAAAGATTTTTAATTATGTCCTAAAGAAAGCCACGCATGCCGTGATTTGAACAACTGAAAGGCAGTCTAGCTTATACTGCAGACTGTACCCGGAATGACAAGTGCGTCAGTTGGAAATGTCATTTGCTTTCGTTTGTGGAAAAATCAAAGGAAAAATAATGCAAAACTACGAGTTTTTGCCCTTTACTTTACAGATAATTAGGTAATTTTTATTGCTTGATGGATGTTTTGCTAAATTCGCCGAATACAAGTGTCTCGGGTTGTCACCCGATTGATGTTTTTTGGAGTCGAATGGTTCGACCAAGAAAAGCTATTCTCGTCAGCCAGAAAGCAATTGGCAATAGTTGCTAACAGTTTACATTGCTGTCATGCTGTCAAATATGGTGATTTTGTTGTTTTATTAAAAATTTAATATTTCTGCTGACAATTTTTTCACACTTACGAAATGAAGATTTATCATCGGATGTTGAGGGGTCCAGCAAATGTTGAAGACACTCAACGTGTTGATATAATGAACAAAGACAAAGAAGCGGTGAGCCAAGCGAAACCAAGAAAATTCAACTCGAAGGGTGTAAACTTTAACTTGTCCTAATCGGGCCCCTCCAGTGTGAGAACCCGAGACACTTGTATTCGACGAATTTAGCAAAACATCCATCAAGCAATAAAAATTACCTAATTATCTGTAAAGAAAAGGGCAAAAACCCGTAGTTTTGCATTATTTTTTCACAAACGACCTCAAATGACATTTCCAACTGACACTTGTCGTTCTGGGTACAGTCTGCAGTATAAGCTAGACCGCCTTTCAGTTGTTCAAATCACGGCATGCGTGGCTTTCTTTAGGAAATAATTAAAAATCTTTATTATTTAAATAATTTGTCTCTCGGAGATTATTAACTTATTTCTACAAAAAATTATGTTTCCATAAAGAGAAAATGATTCTCTAACTAAATAACCTTAAAAAATTCAACAATATCGAAAAAAAAAATTTTAAGCCTTCGTTTTTATTTAATAATTTCGGTTTGAATAAAACTGGAGCTTTCTTTATGGGTCCCATGTGTAGGGGACCATATCAGCTACAACATATCCAAAAATTGAATTTCCAATTTCAATATCTTAAACGCTAGGCGACTGATTTGTCCAACTAGTCTCACCCTGTATAAGGTCCATCATATACATCAGATCTGCATATTATATGCATGCACGAGTTTCGTTATAGCAATAGAAGGAAACGCATGGCGTATGAACAACAAACAGCTATCAAAGTCTTTGGTTTTTACAACATTATTTGTTGCTACTTGCTGGTGCTTATATAATTAATATTCTATCACGGTGTACCGTTTTTAACACCGGACATCCTTCCATCGAAATCGATTGAATGATTTTAGCCAGATGATGTAGGTACTTATATCTCGGCACACGAAATGTTCATGCCGCAAAGACATTTTTTCTAAGATCTTAGTTACCTTTACCTACACTACAATACATTCAAAAAGCGATGGCGCGAGCATCAACGTGCGTGGATTTTAGAGTTGCGTTCCATTCTATTATTATACCATATAACCATAGGCAAGTATATACCTTCGTATATAGGTATATACAGTCGCGGACACAAAATTTCGCACGACGTGACGGCGATTTTTCTTTGACAAAAGCTGTAAAACAGGCCGTATATACTTAATTATACTGATGACGCAACAATTTCATGATGCATGAAATAATTTAGAAATGCGAAAACGTTTGTCATGACATCAATAAAGCGTATTGTATAATATATACCTAATTTACATCGAATGAGGTATAGGTACATCTCAATCATTTGACTATTGAAGTGACAGGTCGTCAGGATTTGAGTTTTTTGGCTGAACAAACTAATCTTACAAGAGATTGAAGTAAGTGCCTCGAAGAATGGGATTCTGGAGAGATTTGTTAGATTTGTCAGTTCATCGGAATCCATCATGCATCAACTTATGCGTGAGGCATTTTGAATCCTATATACATATAGGTATACTTACTAAAATTTTTGAGTGGGCCAATTCAATTGTTGACGAATTTACTTGACGGCGTCGAGTCAATGCAAGTACTAAACTATACAGTCACGGCGCCTTTGTTGATTTTTTAGGCCTTTGATGGCTTTGGCGTCCTTCTTGGATGCGCAGTCGCATCGTCTTGTGTTTGTTACCGAACCTACCTAATACGTAGGTACACTCGAGTGCTAGTGAATCGTGAATCTTAACGATTTGTCAAAACAAGTATGGCAAATTTTGACAAATGGTTAACATTCACATGATGCATGGCACTCGTACCTATTACATAGTGTGTCTAATTTTAACTGAAACCACCCAAATATTTCGGTTAATATTGAGCAAATTAATTGTTTTTTTTTCTACATGTAGAGCTTCAAAATTTGCATCTGTGTGATGCTTCACCTTTTTTTTATACCTAAATCTTAGCCCGCTGCGATTAATTAAAGAGGACAAAAACAGCGAAATCGTTTTCGGCATTTTTTTGTCAAAAAATTTTATTAAGAAAAGTTGCTCGGAATGATCCCAAATGGGTAAGTGCGGAGTTTCAGGTCAAAATAAAAATGTTGAATTTCTGGAGCAAAAAAATAAAAAATATCGAAAACTTCATTATTTTTACAACAAAAGGGTTGCTGTGCAATTAAAAACAATTGAAATGAGTGTTTGACAGTTGCTGTTAACTATGGCTGGGAAAAATTTAACAATCGCAGAAAAAGTTGGAATTATTAAGATTATTATTTTTTAGCTTATAATTTCAACTATTTCTGCGATTGTTAAATTTTGCCCAGCTATAGCTAACAACAAATGTCAAACAAACCCATTTCAATTGTTTTTTTATTACACAGCAACCCTTTAGCTGCAAAAATATTGAAGTTTTTCTCCAGAAATTCAACATTTTTATTTTGGCCTGAAACTTTACCCATTTGGAGTCATCCTGAGCAACTTTTCTTAATAAACTTTTTCGGTAAAAAAATGCCTAATACCATTTTTGGCCTCTTTAAGTAATCGCAGTGGGCTGAGATTTCAGGATAACAGATGCAGATTCTGGAGCTCTAGAGGTACATGCGCAAAAAACCGAAATATTTGGCTGGTTCCCGTTAAAATGAGACACACTGTATATACTTGTGGACCTACCTCTATATAGGAATACATCAGGGTATAGGTAATTTTTCGATGCTCCACCATTGGCATCTTCTAAACGGCGGTAAAGGTCCGGGGTCGCTTAAATTATAGAGAAAAGTTGCGCTATTTCTTGGCGATTAAGAATCTGAAGGGAATTTCCCGATATTTTGATTCGTTCTTGAGTTATCACAAAAAGTCTGAAAATTGTCAGTTTGAAGAAAAATTTATATATCTTACTAACGATTGATGATATTTAAACGAAACTTGGAACTTTTATATTATTGATAGCTGTCAATAATTGAATGGCATTGACAGAAATTATCTAGGCCTTCTAGATTTTGAATAAAGACAGTCAACTTATCAACCATTGAATTTTAACACCGCCGGATGCACAGAAAAAATAGCTTGAAAAGTTACAAGATTCATTCAAATAGCAGCAATCGTGAGGGAGATATTGATTTTTATTTAAAATCTCAATTTTCAGATTTTTCGGAATAACTCACCAGGAAAGCGAATCAATATATCCCCGGGGAGTTCTATTTAGATTCTTAATTACCAAAAAAACTTTTTCGCTAATTTAACCGACTCGGTATAACTATATATTTAAGAGATGCCAATGGTGAGCAGTAAAAAAAGAACCACCCTACTCTGTATCGCGTTCACGAATGTAGGTACATCTTATTAGGTACTTGATGCCTCTTGCCTGTTTTCGATTTGTTAAACACCGTTTTCTATAGGTATATCTTTGACTCTATATAAGTTGCTTTTGAGGTGCGTCTTTTGCAAGGAGCACCATGCATCGATCGGATAACATTTTGACAAGTTTTTTTTAATTATTTCTGTTTGAGGGATTGGCGATGCAAAATATATACCTACTTATTGAAAAATTATTAGTTATTCCGTCTAGGTATTATTATATTTTCTTACCGTTAATGAACGTGAATGGAAGGATGTACATATTTTGATTTTAGAATCGACAGTTGAGTTCCCTCCACTTAACATTTGGTAACACGTTCAGCCATATTTCAGCTGTCACTGTCAGTGGAACACCATTCGCTTGCTGGCTTTCAGTGGGAGTAAAAATTGGTGGATGCGCCGGGATAGTCTTTACCTTTGCTCTTTGTTTTCTCTCGCATGAACACATTGTTGGATATTGGTCTGATGGGACTGATGGCGTGCAAAAATTTTATATCCCTACTCCTACTAAAACCCACCAAAAATATGGGACGGATATGTCTTCATCTTCAGAGGTTACATAATTAAGTACGTTCATTTCATAATGTCAAGGTTTATTCAGCAATCAATTTCACTGCACAGTTTGAGCTTTGAAAGTGGTTTGAAGCTATTCTAAAGATATGGACCAACACAGTAGATGGAAGGCGGAGACAGACTCCCAGTCAGTTTGCTGCAACGGAGAGGCGGATCTTTGTGAACCAATCCGGACAAAGTCAATAGTTTGCGGTCATCTCTCTGTACGACCTCTCCCTAATTACATTTAGTTAATAATACCTATAGGCTTATCTTTTGTATTTTGATAATACATCACCCATCACGCCAGGTGCGGATGGGCCAAGTCCGGGATGCCTGGAATTTTCTCGGTGGGCCGCCGGCCTCCTTTGGGCCCATGTTTTAAATTATGTTTGCATGTGACATTTTTATATTTCGTTCCAATTTAAAATCTGGAATATAAAATTCAGAAAATCTGGAAAACGATCCGGACGAGAAAGTGGAATTCCATGTGCCATTATTCGTAATTTTTGGCGATATATCGCGAATTAGGCGGGAGTTTTACTTAAATTTTTAGTGCAATCATGTCAATTTTTGGTGGAATGCCCTAAACTCGCGATATATCCTAAAAAATTGCTAATGTCGCCTGCGAAATATTTGTGACTAATCTATACCTTACATTATAGGCCCGGTATTTCCATCTTCGATAAGCTCCAGTTTACCAAACCTGCGGTTAGTTGCTAGGATACAGCCAATCAGAACACTCGTTGCGACAAACTGTTGGTTAGGTAAACTGGAGCTTATCGGAATATGAAAAAACCGAGCCTTAGTGTTCGCCCCACGACGGCTTCGAGTATAGGCTGCCGCATCTAATTTTTCCCAGAGGCCGCTTTAGTTGAGCCCATAGAAGTTAAAAAAGTATAGGTACCTGTAGTCGATTTTTTACGGAATTGTCTTTTCTTGTAAAACCTTCAGTAGAATCTTTCTGGTAATTTTGAAATATAACGTCTAAAATTGGATTTCGCATGATGGGGTCATACCGGTTTCAATTCAAATGACCACTACATTCTTAGAAAGGGTTGTGCTTTATTAATTGTAATGCTCCGACCAGCAAGGCAAGTCAGCGCATCGCATAGTGAAAACGGGTCTCCGGCTCTCCATTTTATAAGATTTCAATAGGTAATACCATACTATGAAGACAGGGGTGTAAGGGAATCGTTCCATGTAATTTTAAGGGCTGCTAAACCATCATGGCAAATGTAGTCGAAAAGATCTCAACCATTTTGGGCTACGACGCACATTTTCTTCAATAGGTACTTGATATTCAAATATTTTCCTGAAAGTTTGGGAACTGTTGGAAGTATCCTACTTCATTCATAAAGTACCTATCTAGTGGTATATTTACCATGACAACAAAATTAATTTGGCACATTATAAATCGTTACCTGATGTGGTAGTTATTCCTAAACTTTGAGGAAGATATTTAAAAATCATGCCCTGAAAGGAAAAATGCTTCTTAGTCGAAAATGATAAAGGATTTTTCGCCCACCATTTCTCACGGTAGCCGCCCTTAAAAATCCAAGTCGAATGGAGGTACCTTACCACCTAGAAAGGGTGTCCCAGAACAATCGCATCACCATCACCGTTTGATGGAGTATTCACCATTAAATTCCGAATCGATTTGTATTTTTGAAAATTTCTCAGGCCCATAGTTCTCCGAAGTTATAAGAGATTTAATACAAGAACCAATTAGATTTCAGCTCTAATTGTTTCATAAGGTATAATTTAATCTTAGATGCAGTATGTCCTAGGTTATACAATATGTATACCTACCTGTATATCTTGTTACCATAGAAAATAGTGCATCAAACATTAAATTACCTCATGAAGCAATTCATCACTGAAATCTGAAATCTGATTGGTCTTCTTAAATCTTTTAACTGGGGAACTATTAATTGGACCCTGGAAATTTTCAAAAACACGAATCCGCACTCAGAATTTAATGCTGAATTTAAAAATTTTGCTAGCGTTCTGGGACATCCCGTATATGCGCATAAGTACAGGTAATAACCATCATATCTGATCATCATATAAAAGATTATACAGTGTGTCTCACTTAAGATGAAGACAGTCAAATATTTTGGTTACTTTTACGGATAGGAATATAAATTTTTGCACCGTCGTAGACCCTCAGGAGATGCATATTTTCAGGTATTCGACTCCAATGTAGGTTGTAAAATCAGCCTACTACGACCCCGCGAATAGGACCATTTTTCAATATTTTGCTTCGCGATCAAGATATCGAAAAAAATCATAATAATAAATTCTTCGCAATCTTTTTTTAACCCCACATGCCAAATTTCAATTCAAAATTCGAATTTTGAATTTTAGAAAAATCGGGAAAAGTCCTTTAAAAAAATTAATTGAGAATTTTGCGTTAATGCTGTTACGTAGCGTAAATATTGACTTTTGAACTATTTTTCCTTAATAATTTTTTTCGATACCTTCCGCGCAAATGGACAAAATCGAGCTTAAAAGACGTTTTTTAGAAAATTCAAAATGCAAATTTTGACTTGAAACTCGGCATAGGTAGGCTCAAAATTGAATTCTGAACAACTTTTTATGCTCAATAACTTTTTCGATATCTTGATCGCGAAGCAAAATATTGAAAAATGGTCCTATTCGCGAGGTCGTATTAGGCTGGGTTTACAACTTATATTCGAATTGACTACCTCAAAAGATGCGCCTTATGAAGTTCTATGAATGCACAAAAACTTAAGTCTCCACTTACAAAATTAAGGACAATGTCTGCGTGTCCTCGTCTTATGTGAGACACATACTGTATGAAAACCTATACCTATACTTAATCTTAATTATATCACTATTCATTTTATACTTATTGTAGGAGGTTATGGCCAGTTGCGGAGTCCAGCCTGCCCTACTGCATCAGATGAAGTAAGAGAAGAGGGATCACCACCTCCTGGCCCCCCTTCTGCCTATCTTCATCACCAGCGTAGTCCAGCCTACCACCATTTAAAAGATGGTAAATCTTTCTTCAAAACTGGCCATAATACTCTTAATGCTTATACAGTGATGCTATTCAGAAAATATGTGACAGCCGAAGTAATTGAAAATGAACAGGGGCTGAGCCTAGATCCCTGCACGGTAACATTCATTTCAATTCAGGTAGAAAACTCCACTCAAACCGCCGCCGAACACTTGGCCGCAAAGAAATCCGGTATCTTAGAATGTTACCGTGCCGGGATCGAGCCTCAGCCCCTGTTCATTTTCAATTACTTCGGCTGTACTAATGCACTCAACTAATAATGATGGAGTAATAAGTGGCTGACGGAAACAAGTGTATCGCAATCTGTCGAAACGACGCTTGTCTAGACTTAGTTCGCACAGTCCCAAAAGACAGATGTCATATCTTGAAACAAGCCCCTGAAAATGACAGATGACAACCTGCACGAAGCAGCTTTGCAGGGACAAACGTCCTCTCGACATCAGATTGCGATTCATTATTGTTTTCATATAGCCATATATACGTTATCACATATTTTTTGAATAGCACGGTACCTATACCTACCTATTAGGTACCATATATAATAGGAAACATGATTACCTATTACCTAAGTTTATATACAATAATAAGAAAACGATTTTTTTTCAGGTTTTAAAAGTTCGTGTTCCCCTAGCGAATCCGGCAATTTCGGGACGATGGACAACTTGCAACAAACGATAAATAACGATGATCAATCTCATCTCTTCCAAACTTCTCATTATTCGCCGGAAGAACATGAATACCAAGCGCTAGACGCCACCCATCAACCTCAGTATTTGGAGAGTTCTCCAGAATTTTATTCAACTAATTTAATAGAATCCAAGTATCATCCATCACACAGTTACGTCAAAAATTATGTTAGAGGTAAGCAAAACAACTCGCACCTATCGAAAAAAAAGAATTTTGGAATTTCGTTTTGTAATAGTCGCCAAAACTTGCCTTTTACTATCCTGAAAAGAAAGTTTATTTAAGGTTTTGCATGACAGAACTTATGTATGACAGTACTGGTTGACGTCTAAAGTTCAAACGTTAAATTTTTGTGCGATTTTTAGTCTTCGAAGGCCCACCAAATATAGGCCACTCGAGACTATTTCTAGTGTAAATTGCCTTTGAGATATTCTTATTAACTCGAAAGGGAAGCACAGAAATTCGAATAAAAACGCACGAAAATATAACGTCTGAACTTTAGACGTCAACCAGTAGTGTCATAAGTTCTGTCATGCATGCACCAGCAACTTGATTAATTAGAGTGAATTAGTTAATTTAACTAGAGATGAAAAAAAACGGCCTTTAGTATGGTCTTTAAAATCTACTCCGATTCTTCTAGTGATAGAAAAACAATAAATAATGAATTTAAAAAAATTATTCGTTGTAGACCTGGAATTTCAAAATAAGCAATATTTGAGGGGCGGTAGAGGGCTAAAGATGTTGAACTATAGCAAAACCTTAAATAAACTTTCTTCTTAGGATAGTAAAAGGTAAGTTTTGGCGACTATTACAAAACAAAATTCCAAAATTGTTATTTTTCGATACACCCTAACCTACATATAGTCTCAGAACGCTCGCTCTTTTAATTTTAGTGCATGCAGAATTAACCCATCAACAATAAATTATGAAATGAAATGACACGTCTTCTTCGAAATTTCAGTAGTCAGCATTTCCTAATTTAAGCCGTAGGCTTGAGGGCAAATAACTGACAGCCTCAAAAGTCGAATCATATTGGGGCTACGATTTGAGAGCTTTTCACAAATCGAATTAGGATAAATGAAATTCCCGAAATACGTTTGCGGAATTAAATCCGAGATGATCCCGAGTAAATGTATTCAATAGTATCTGTGTCTAGGGAAATATTCGCTTATAATACCACAAGTGCATGCTATTTAATCGGTTAAATTTTGAAAATGGTTACGAAAGCTTGTTGCCGGTGGTAAACCAATGAGAACTAAATTGCCATTTATTATCTGATTAAAGCCCGAGAGCTTTAGTTCGAGGGCTTTAATCTCTGATAATAAATGGCAATTTAGTTCGAATTGTTTTACCTAAACGACAACAAAGCTTGAGTAATTATTTCTAAAATTTAACCGATTACAATAGCGATGCACGAGTGGTATTCGGTAAGATTATTTCGCAAATTAAACTCTTCATTTTGTTAAAAGAGCGATTTTTTAAACCGGGGTTGCCTATACTCAAGAGCCCAATAAGATGTTGTGAACGAGCCTTTATAATTCATTGACGTTTGAGGTTAGGAAACGTGCAAACAAAATGTCATTGAATTTTGAGATTATATCCAGAAGAAATCAGAGTCCTTTATGTCCAAAAACACTTAAAATATGGTTTGTGGAAGGAAGACTTTAAATGCGTGTAGGATATGTGCCTGGTGGTCATATTTATGGACCTTTATTTCCCTTAACTGATTTTACGTGGTACGTAGTTATTTTCAGCAGTGAAAAAATTGTGTTCAAAATCAAGTAGTCAAGAAAACGATTAAATGACTCGTGCATTAATCACCCTTAAATGAATTCGATTGGATAGAAATTTCAAAATGAGTCTGATTGATTGGTTTAAAAGGTAATTTGGAAATAATCACTGAATAACGGGTCTATGTAAATATTCACTGAATATTGGGATTAGGGAAATATTCGTGTTATTTCAATCTCATTTGGCCAAAATGGCGTAAAAATTTGAAACATTTCTTCGCCTCCTGATCGAGAAACTATATACCTAATATGGACTTAACCAGTTTTAGCATTTGGACTCTTTCAATTGTGAATTTGGATTGTTGATGGAATAAAAAGGGATTTAATCAATATAGTTATAAATTGTACATATATCCTTTTAAAATTCACCCCTCTTTACTAGAAGATACAATGTACCACCTCACAGTATAAGGAAAGTCATAGGTAACTTAGCGTCGATTTAACAATCCATGGTCTAACCAGCGGTTACTTTTGTTATCCAATCAAATCATCGGAAATTTTAAAAAGGCTGTATCTGATTGGATACCTGACATAACCGCCGCTTAACCAGCGATTGTAAAATCGGCCCTTAGTGATATCACTGATGAAATGAATGATTGGTATTCACAGTAAGAGAAACAATAGTCGCCGTCCTAACCGTGCCGAGTGCGCCGCCGACTAATCTTTCATTTGCTTGTTTTGCATAATGTTCCCACGCTGCATTATACAACTTCTTCTGTGCATTTAATCAGATATTTATCGCTCCTTTATGGATATTTATGGGATATGCTATATAATTTTTGTTACATACTACACATTAATGCAATGATCGACGTCATATATCCTTCTTCTGGTCTCTAAATTTATAGGTATGGCATTCCCTCGTTCCCACCAGAGACGACCACTAAGTTGGAATTGCAAGCACATAACAGAAAAAATGCTCTGCTGATACCTAATATAAGATTTGATGTTAATGACCTTCATTTCTATAATTTCTAATTAAAATTCAAGACTTAATGTCCGCCTTAAGTATATAGTGATCCTATTAAGGAACAATAGGCCATCCACCAATCCATCACCTCATAGTCATATGATGCATGAAACTATTCATGGTATAAAGCTGGAATAAAAATATTGGATAGGAGTGATAATGTTTAAATTGTTTCATGTGAATCTATCAAAGTATTTTTTGCATATTTACAACGAAAGTCGTCTTTTTTTAATGAAAAATCGTAATGAAAGTACCACTTTTTTAACGATTTTAACATTTTTTCATCTTTACATCTTACATCTTTACATTGTTACATTATATTATCACACCAAGGAAGTAAAGGGCTACCCAGTGTTGCCAATCATTACTCCCCCATATAGAAAAAAAAATTCGTTTCCACTTTTTCGCGTATGGGGGGAATATACAAAAAAATTACGTGTACAACACGTAATGAAAGTATGTTTTTTTCACTCGTTTGATTGACATTACCAGTAAAGAGGCTGCTCTGACTATGTTGTATACCTATCTATAGTATTATTTTAAATTCCTAAATCTTTTTTCTTTTTAGGGTCAGGGAGGTATAATGAGGGTTATAGTGACACTTATGGACCTCCCTATGACGGCGCACCTTTCCAAACTGTCCCCAGTGGTACAAATGGCACGCCTGAACATTGGGCCCACAATCATGATCTCGGTTCCATTGCACATGCTCACGCGCACACGCATCCTGCCTTTCTTTCGGCGGGAATTCAAGGAAGAGACCCAATTAATCCTTTAGGGCCGGATACCAAGCCAATGCTGCAAAATGGGATGATCACGGGATATCCTAATAGTAGTAATCCAGGAGGCCCGTGCTTTACAGGTAAATACATTATTTGTTATGACTTTAATACACTATCACTAGAAACACTTGATTTTCACTGCTGACGCGTTTCGAACACAATGTGCTCATTATTAATTCCGAAGCTAAACAACCCTACCTGCGAGAAAACTGAAATATTTATAGGCCCACCCACTCGAACAGCATAACAGGATAATTTCGAGATCTTTAGTGTCTGCGTCTTGGATCAGTGCATGGGCAATGTCGCGAAGAGCCCCTTGGAGAATATCTACTTCTTCCTGCATCTTAATTATCTGAGAAAGACCATGCTCGGCTTCTCCATATCTATCCTCCTGAAAATTTTTGCGTCAACAAAAATTACTGGAAGCAGTATCACTAGAAACACTCCTAGTATCACTAGAAACATCCCTCGGCTGTGAAACACTAATCACAGGTCGAGAAATGGTCACGTGTCTCTGGACTTACAAATTACGATACTTTCCATCGCATCTAGCATCTGCACCTTGTTAACGCTACGAACTAACTTAATATTATCAAGTTCTGAATTTTCCTTTAAACAAGGAAAGATATCAGAAAGAACTCAGAACAATCAAAGACATAGCGAGATGTAACGGATTTGAACCTGTCATAGTAGATAACATCATTAGGAAGTTAAAATTCAAACAGCAAGTGTTAAATGCCACGACTTTTCGCTCTGAAGAACAAAAACAGGGCTTAAAATTTGTCGCATTACCTTTTGAACCTCAGTTGACAAGAGGTTTGACAAGGTTTTCGCCCAACAAAATTGAGGGACAGTTTTCAGATCTGGAAACAAACTGAAAAACCTTTTACACAACCCGAAAGATAAAGTAGGGAATAGCGAAAAATCTGGCATATACGAAATCTTGTAAAAATTGTGATCTAAAGTATGTAGGTCAAACAGAAAGGTCTCTCAACACCAGATTTAAGGAACACTTAGCCCACCTTAAATATGGCAGAACTAAGAAATCCAGTGTTGCCCTACATGCTTTACACAGTGACCATAGAATAAGGGATAATATTAAGTTAGTTTGTAGCGTTAGCAAGGTGCAGATGCTAGATGCGATGGAAAGTATCGTCATTTATAAGTCTACAGATAGGCTTATGAACGCCGATACAGGCCCGATCGCATATTCATCTGTTTACGCTACTTTAGGGAGGACTTGTTATATTTATACGTGTCCGCCCACGCGTGACCATTTCTCGACCTGTGATTGGTCTAACTTTCGCGGCCGAGGGGTGGAACTACGCGGGTGGGCCTATAAATATTTCAGTTTTCTCGCAGGTAGGGTTGTTTAGCTTCCGCTTGATAATGAGCACATTGTGTTTCGGTGTAGCGGGGTGTTTCTAGTGATAGTGCATTTTTCCACCGAAGTTGTCCAGTGTTTCCATTATTACTAATAAATAAGTTATTGGCAGATGCAAAATGCATACTTTCGATCCGCAGAGTCAAACTACGAAATATTGTCGACAATGGATGTATAAATAGCTAACAATCTTTTGCCTTGCCACTTGTCTGATGACTAATAAGCCGTTGTTCTTTTCTGATTTTATGCATTGTATCATGTGATAACAACAATTAAGACAACAACAAAATAAGCAATCAGTCTTTGTTATCTGTGGTACAGTATGCGTCAGATGTTTTGTTACGCAACTGAAAACTTTGTTGACCAGACTCGGCCATGACGCCTAAAAACCATAGTTGCCTGAAATCCAATCATTGTCATATCGTTCAAAGTAATTGTCATCACATCATGACCGAATCTGTTCCGTAAAGTTTTCAGTTGCGTAACAAACGATCGAGCAAAACATTTGGCGTATACTATACATACTACGTCCATATGAGTACTTACGGGCGAGAGTAAACACAAACCTTTTCCCTCAAATTACAAAAAATCTAGTTCCTCTGTTTCTGCTTGACAAATTAAAGTACAACTAAGAGTCCGCAATAAAAGATGGGACTTGTCATTTAAAATAAGAGCGTAGAGGTATACTTAAGGATTGTGGAGCAGACAAATATATATTTTAAATCTTATAAAACTTCAAAAAAAAGTCCTTGATAACACTAACCTATGCTCCAAATTTCAAAATCCTGCTATTTACAATATTCGAGTAATTTTAAGAAAATGTACTTTTCGAGTACCCCTTTGAAGGGCTGTAGACTTAGGAGGCAACAAATGTTTTCTGGACCTTTTAGTGTTATTTTTGATTGTAAAAGGCACTAGTAAAATATTGCAGCCTAATTTCAGGACACATGTTATGACTTAATCACTATTTATAAAAAAGGCCTAGAGTATTCTCTGTGAGACTAGGAAACCGGACCACACAAGTGGTAAATATAGTATAATAAACATTGTCTGTACCGAGCCCCTGTAATTGAAACATGAATCGTAATTTTATACCACGTATACCTAATACGCATTTTTTATTGCACTATTCTCTGAAAATGTTAAGTAGGTAGGTACCTACAACACTAAAAACCATTTGGTGATACTTTTTCAAACTTTTGCCACATTGAGATTTTTTTAATATAATATAATTCTGTAGATTAGTAAACGGACAATCATTTATTTAAATGCGAGGAAATTTTTTCAGTTTAATTCAGTTGCCAATAATAATATTCCCAGAAAGAGCAAGGTCAATGGAACAATAGAGGGTTCATTAAAACGTCTAGCATTGTTCATCCTTATTCGAAGTTGTTAGCGTTGTTAATACGTCGAATTAAAATATTATTTATTCCAGGTTCGGGGCCCATCCAACTGTGGCAATTCCTACTAGAATTATTGACAGACAAATCCTGCCAAGCATTTATATCATGGACCGGTGACGGTTGGGAGTTTAAATTAACAGATCCCGATGAAGTGGCCCGAAGATGGGGCATACGCAAGAATAAACCAAAAATGAACTACGAAAAACTGTCGCGTGGACTCCGTTATTATTACGACAAAAATATTATTCACAAGACTGCAGGAAAGCGCTACGTCTATCGCTTCGTCTGCGATTTACAAACGCTTCTTGGGTAAGTGATGTTTTGTAATTTATCATTTCTTTTTGGTGTTTAGATGCCAATAGATGGCCATTTTATTGTAGCAGCCCCTATAAAAAAAAAATATTTCAATAGACTGCGCAAGTTCTGACGTCAATTTAAGATCGAGTGGAATCGGTTAATATCAAGTAATCCTTGTTTTGATTCTGTGTCAAATAATTAGTACCGTTATTCGTTGGGGTGCTGTTGTGTTTTGTGAAAAACGTAGTGCCGCATTTATCCTCAATTTCATCAAAACCAAAGGTTAAAAACTAAAACCTAATTCGGAATGGTCACGGAAATGCCCAAGTGACGTCACGCTTGCGGAGTGCATTGAGCGTGCGGTAATAATAGTATACTATTAAAAAACACATCTTATAAGGCCAATCATTACCGCACGAGGATGATTGGATCACGAGGGCAAAAAGCTCGAGTTTTGCAAAATCCGAGCGCGATTAGAGCCTTATAAAACAAGTTTTTTATACAATTTTTTCTATTTCGGAAGCCCAACTTGTTAATATTTTCAGAAAATCATTTGAATTGCCATTTTCAAGTTTAACGTCTGATTGACAGTTAGTGATATTGCTGGTGACAAACATCATCTAGGTTACGATGTAAACAAGCGGTGCGCTAAAAGAGCACAGTGCGTCGGTCTTCCTTAACGCCTAAACTATATTTCAGTTAGCAATTTCTTTCAAGTGGATTCTTAAATTATTTTAAGATGTACAGGATGGCGTAAAAATTTTTGACAAGTCGAAGTTGACTTTTTTTAAATGGAATTCCCGATATATTTTAGCACATTTGCAACCCCTTTAGGAGCCTTTGTTCGTCCCTAAAATATTACGGCTTTTAAGTATGTGGTTTGGTAACAAAAAAATATTTTTGAAAAAAATTGGAGTTTAATAATTCTCCATTTACACGGGTGCAGTTTTTAAACGAAAATAAGATAAGGACCCTGTTGTACAGGCTTTTAGGAAGCTCTGATCTTGTTTTCGTTCTTTCGCTTTGGAAAGGGTGTTCAAAATTAATGTTCAAAATTTGAGAACTTTGAAGTTATTTTTCTCAACTTTTTCAAATGGAACAGCCTGTATATTGTCAACTAGTGAATTTATAAGCGAATATTTTTTATAATACGAACATGTTGGTTATTTTCATCCGTTTTGGAGTTATTGGCAACTATTATTCTCTTGTTTGCAGACAACTTTTAGCTTTTAAAATTGTAATATAAGCAATCAGACTAGTACTATGTAGTACTAAGAGCAATTTAATTTGTTCACGAAGACATTTTCACTACCCTTCTTTAACAATTCCTTTGAAATTTTGATTTTTTTGTTAGTAGGAATGGGCGTATATTTTTTATTCAAAATGTTAAAGGTAGTAGAAATGTCTTTTGAAGAACCAATTAAATTGTTAGTAAACCAAAATAGAGGAGATTTTCAACGTTTACATCTTAGTTTGGGCGCTTATTTTATAATTTTATAAGTAATAATATTGAGAAGTGATAGAGAGCTTTAACGCCCTCTACCGGAAGAATGGTCAAATGAGCACAAGAGAAGCGAGGGCACTTTGCAGCGACCGACTCACTTTCAAGCCCGGGACCTTCAAATTGCCAGCTACGGCAAAGGAATTGTGCTCATTTGTGCTCATTTGACCATTCTTCCGGTAGAGGGCGTTAAAACTCTCTATCACTTCTCAAAACATCGCCGACTTGTAATAAAGTCTTTGGAGCTGAATCTCTCGAGCCACCATTCAAATGCACTTCGCTGATGAGGGTCAAGTAACCCGAAACCGGTCCGAAGTTTTTGAATGGTGGCTCGAAAGATTCAGGTATTTAAATCGGTTTAAATACAATTCCTTTGCCGTAGCTGGCAATTTGAAGGTCCCGGGCTTGAAAGTGAGTCGGTCGCTGCAAAGTGCCCTCGCTTCTCTTGTGCTCATTTGACCATTCTTCCGGTAGAGGGCGTTAAAACTCTCTATCACTTCTCAAAACATCGCCGACTTGTAATAAAGTCTTTGGAGCTGAATCTCTCGAGCCACCATTCAAATGCACTTCGCTGATGAGGGTCAAGTAACCCGAAACCGGTCCGAAGTTTTTGAATGGTGGCTCGAAAGATTCAGGTATTTAAATCGGTTTAAATACAATTCCTTTGCCGTAGCTGGCAATTTGAAGGTCCCGGGCTTGAAAGTGAGTCGGTCGCTGCAAAGTGCCCTCGCTTCTCTTGTGCTCATTTGACCATTCTTCCGGTAGAGGGCGTTAAAACTCTCTATCACTTCTCAAAACATCGCCGACTTGTAATAAAGTCTTTGGAGCTGAATCTCTCGAGCCACCATTCAAATGCACTTCGCTGATGAGGGTCAAATAACCCGAAACCGGTCCGAAGTTTTTGAATGGTGGCTCGAAAGATTCAGGTATTTAAATCGGTTTAAATACAATTCCTTTGCCGTAGCTGGCAATTTGAAGGTCCCGGGCTTGAAAGTGAGTCGGTCGCTGCAAAGTGCCCTCGCTTCTCTTGTGCTCATTTGACCATTCTTCCGGTAGAGCGCGTTAAAACTCTATCACTTCTCAAAACATCGCCGACTTGTAATAAAGTCTTTGGAGCTGAATCTCTCGAGCCACCATTCAAATGCACTTCGCTGATGAGGGTAAAGTAACCCGAAACCGGTCCGAAGTTTTTGAATGGTGGCTCGAAAGATTCAGGTATTTAAATCGGTTTAAATACAATTCCTTTGCCGTAGCTGGCAATTTGAAGGTCCCGGGCTTGAAAGTGAGTCGGTCGCTGCAAAGTGCCTCGCTTCTCTTGTGCTCATTTGACCATTCTTCCGGTAGAGGGCGTTAAAACTCTCTATCACTTCTCAAAACATCGCCGACTTGTAATAAAGTCTTTGGAGCTGAATCTCTCGAGCCACCATTCAAATGCACTTCGCTGATGAGGGTAAAGTAACCCGAAACCGGTCCGAAGTTTTTGAATGGTGGCTCGAAAGATTCAGGTATTTAAATCGGTTTAAAGTAATAATATTGTTTGCAAGAAAGAAAATCAGTAATATTTGCCAATAACTCGAAAACGGATGAAAATAACCAACATGTTTGTATTACAAAAAATGTTCGTTTATTAATTCTACATTACACTAGTTGAAAATATGCAGGGTGTTCCGTTTGAAAAAGTTAAGAAAAATAACTTCAAAATTCTCAAATTTGAAAATTAATTTTGAACACCCTGTACATAGGGAAATAACGAAAACAAGACCAGAGTTTCCTAAAAGACTGTACAACAAGGTTCTCATCTTGTTTTCTTATAAAAACTGGACCCGCGTAAATGGCGAATTTTTAAGCAGAGCGATGTAAACTGAAGATTCAAGAGCCGTAATATTTTAAGGGGTTTAAAGGGGTTGTGCAGTTGCTAAAATATATCGGACGTTCCATTTAAAAAAAGTCAACTTCGACCTGTCAAAAATTTTTATACCACCCCCTATACATTTTAAAATAATTTCCTGAAATGCGCCCTCATTTATAGTTTAAGAATGCACTTGAAAGAAATTGCTGACTGAAATAGTTTAGGCGCTAAGGAAGGCCGACGCACTGTTGTAGGACCCTGTATAGCCCATTTGGGTGCTACGCGCCTGGGAATGTATGCAACCCAGCTCTCTGATGGACTTACTTAAATGAAAACTTCACTTTTACCTCGTTGACGTTATTGACTCAACAAGGTAAAAGTGAGGTTTTGTTTTATGTTCGTTCACTAGAGTGCTGGGTTGCATACATTGCAGGCGAAGTGTCCATGCTCAATATTTACCAATAAAGTGTTCATTAGGAAACCGAAATAGAAAGTAATAACCGCACGCCAGGAACTTTGAGAATTAATGTTCATAAAATTCTAGTTCTCATAAATAGCAATGTACCTAATCGACTTCTAAAAATATTTGAGGGGTTGTAGTGTAAGTAATGGTGGGTTTATGCTCACTTAACATTTAACATTCAACATTTACCACTTAAGATTTATGTAGTTAAAAGTGAGGTTATTACATAGAAGTACTCATTGCAAGTTTACGCATGATTTAAGACTTAACATTTAAGATTTACCGTATTTAACATTTAGGGGATGGCCTTGAAAGATCGTTAACTTGAACTTTCTTAAATCTAAAATCTTAAATTTTAGGTGTAATGACATGTGCGCTTGCGTGAAATTGGTGATTTTTTTAAGGGTTTTTGATTTGAATTTGTTTTCCCATTGTTTGTTTTTCCTTATTTTTCATTTTTCGTGAGTGGTGAGTGTACGATACAACAATAATAATGGACACTGAGTGGGATGATGAACAATTAATTAATTGGGTTAGTTCGGCAGTTCCCACAATTATGGAAGAAAGATTCGGCTAGCTTCAAAAACAAAGAATAGAAACAAAATGCCTGGAAATCCATTTCTTGCATAATGGCAATTCCCAGTGGTAGGACATTTTTTATTATCCTCCCCAACCTTATACAATTTTAAAAAACATAAAGAGTAACGTTGAACCTTGCTATCATGTGATGTCAAAAGGTCTTGTGATTGGTTACATTTAACATTTTAATTTTCAACATAAACGTCGCAGATTTTGATTAAATCTTAAATGGTAAATCATAAATGTTAAATGTTAGGTGTTAAATGAGCATAAACCCACCATTAAACTTTGTACACAATACGTGGGATACACTATTATCGCACATACGTATATGATTACACTAACTCGGCTTACGGCAATAGGTACAGGATGAGCCTGAAATCATAGTAGTTAGGAAAATGGATGATAGAATTTGATAAAATAAGTAAGTTACCTGACTGAATTTACAGTGTGCGTGCTTGATTCCCCAAAAACAACCTCCAAAGTGGGGGCGAATTTTGAAAAAGTTTATTGTTGTTTTTCGCTTTATTTTTTGATGGACTATCACGCACTTTTCTAACTCTATGATTTCAGACTCATCCTGTATGGTAGTTTTGGTTAAAAATGTAGTTATTTTAAGTGACAGTTGATATTTTTCCAGATACAGTCCGGAGGAACTACATGCAATGGTAGATCTCAAACCCGAAAAAAAAGAAGATGACTGATTATAAGATTCCCATTACTCGCCACCGCAACAATCAAATAAATACTAACTGCTAATTACATTGGTGCCTAAAAGATCGTCTGTGTAATTTATTATTCGAAGCCATCAATCTTCCATGCATTTAAACTGTAACTTTGTTTTATTACTATGTGGTTGTTAAACTGTTTTTGTTAAATTGTTGGTGATCGTCAGTATAACGCAATAATAATTCTACAAAATGTAGGTATCATTGTAAGCTGAGTGTTAAACAACTGAAAATGTGCCGCCACAGAAATATTTTCGCAACTAGTGCCATGAATCGAGAATATGGCAAAGCCTTGGTATTTTTCGTAGAGACAAAGTGATATTCGTGAGGGATAGTTGTTTTGTAAGGTCTCTTTTGTTGCCACAATGTGTTGTTTAACTCACAGTGTGTTATGGAACTTTGCTCATGCTGCACAATTTTGGTCTACACGTTGATGATCGAAATAGAAAATATTAAAGAAACGGCAAAATTTGTGTGATTTATTACAATAATAACTAAGATAGGGAAAAGAACTATAGATTTGTATAAAGTTAAGAATATATGCTCTCTTTAATTATCGAGGGTGATTAGTATAAATCTAATCGAGCTGATATCTGTAAATATCGTTATTGTGATAAGCCTTTGAGACAGATGTAGTTTACATGTTTCTATTTTTTAAAGTCCATATTTCTAGGGGACAGTCGAAAAATTCTATCCTTTGGAGCAACATTGTAATTTTGATATCATGGACCTTGCAAAAACGAAGAGACAATATGAAACCGCTATTTTGCACAATGTTTTCTCTACTTCTGTTAAATTGCAATCATGTCTTTAAATTATTATATCCTGAATGTTCTAAAGTTTGTTAACTTTTTATCGTGGTCTCAAAACCTAAAAGTATATTTAAGTTATTGCAAAGCGCGTTGAAAATATGGTCGGTGATCTCGTTTAAGGGATTCTTTTCTCGCTGTATTTTATGTGTAATTCATTCGTATAACTATGTAATAAATGATGTTTCAATAAATATTTGGTTTTAACTCCTTTCTTTTAGTCAAGCAATAGCCTTTAGGCGCTGCATGTTTTTCTCAAAGTATCTGCTTTTAGGTTAGATATGTACCCAATCCCAGCACCCATAATTAACATTTTAACAAAATTAAATGTAGGCAGGAAGGGGAGTTTATGTTTCAGTTTAGTTTCTATATGATTTTAGTAACTTTTGATCCATGTTGCTGTTTAAAATAAAATTATAAATTTTCTATTCGAAAGATAGCGCGAAAGGAATGTTTTATAATATACCGGGTAGCGCATACAAAACTACACCCTTAATAACTTTTGAACTAAGATATCGACTGGCGGTTTTTGACAGGTTCCTTGGCATATCCAGGTTAAAATCTTAAATGGCAGCATACCTCGAGTCATACATCCAATAAATTTTGAAAAATTTATTGATATGTGGACTAAAAATGTGACTTATTAAATGTCTATCGAGTTTAAGCGTTATTAGCTTTGTTTGGGTAGGTCATTATTGGTTCTCTCATTGGTCCGTGTGGGACAGCTAAAATTAAAGCTCCAAAAAAGTTTAATAACCAATAAAACTCGCTAGACATTTAATCAGTCACATTTTTAGTCCACATATCAACAAATTTCTCAAAACTTTCCACGGATTTCTAATTTATAGAAAATTCGAATACTTACAACAGTGAATAGCATTTTTCAAGAGCTTTCATTTGATGTATGTATAAGATTATGACCTTGTTATGGGTGGGGGCAAAATGCACAATCTGAACAAAGGCAAACGGTGAAATATGTCCCCCTCAATGCCAAGGAACCTGTCGAAAACCGCAAGTCGATACCTTAGTCCGTTCAAAACTTATTAAGAGTGGATCGTTTTGGATGCGCCCGGTATATACAGGGTGTTTTTTTAAACTTCTCACCTTGAATATTTTTGAACGTTAAAAAGGGTATTGAATTGAAATAAACCCTTAAATTTCATCCCCCTTGTTAAATCATAATGAAAATTTTCCCATCCACCTACAGTGTCGTCGCTGTAAATTACCACACCAAATTCAGCGCTGATACGTTGACCAGTTTTTGAGTTCTCGCATTTATGTGTTTCGGCATGTTAGGGGGTTGTACCGCCTGTAAGGGTCGTTTTTCGCGAATTATGAATAAGACCTTTTTTGTACAGTCGGGGACTTTGAAAATGCCCACCCCACGGCGACGAATCACTTGGTCGACTGGTGCTGCCACGCGGCTAATGTGTGCTAACCTGTCAGGCAAACGTCAATCAAACCGCAACGATGCAGTCGACCAAATGAATCGTCGCCGTGGGGTGGGCTTTTTCATTGTCCCCGACTGTACCATCAATAGAAAGCTATCGAATGGTATTAATTTCAGCCCTACATTATTCCGTAAAAAATCGAGTTTCCACCCCTAACTTTCATCCCCTTCGATAAATTTCTCCTAAAATTCACTCTTCCCTTCTCGAAGATGCAGTGTGTAAAATATCACAGTTTCGCAGAAAATATTGCTTCTCTGTGTCAAATTACAGGCCTTTAAGGACGTTTCAACCCCTACACTCCAATCCCCTATTTCATCTCACCCACATGCCCTAAAGGAAGTTGTGTTTTCAATTTCACCGCCCTAACCCAATTCGTTGAAAAATTCCGGTGATTTGTAGATTCGTGATTTCACCCCTTTATGATTTACAGCGGTGAGTTTATTTTTCCGGTGTTACATAACTCCTTGCGTATTTACTGACTTGAGTTGTTCATAAATAAATCAATAGGGTTTCAAAAAAAATAAATAAAATATATTTATCCGCTTGCAAAGAGTTAGGGGTGGTTAATAGCCTAGGCGTTGGTTTTAGGTTGAAAACTCATAAGGCCTTTTTTCAATAGTTGACCGAGATCTATCGAACCCCGTAATTTTCTGCTACCATTTACTTGAAGAAATTTCAAGTTTTAACCCTTAAATTTCATCCCCCTTGTTAGATCTTAGTGAAAATTTGTCCTACCACCTACAATGTCAGTGAAAATTAACACACCAAATTCTGCCTTGATACGTTGAGTAGTTTTTGAGTTCTCGTATTTTTGTGTTTCTGCATGTTAGGGGTTGTAGCGCCTATAAGGGTGGTTTTTCTCAAAATATGAATGACACTTTTTTTGAATCATTAATGGAAAGCTAAAAAAAGACCCTGTACATGCATACTTGCCTTGTCAAAGACTAAAGCCAGTATTATTATTATTATTCGTTGAAACAACAAAATTAGGATATTAGCGGTTAGCGGTTGAAAGTGAAAAAAAAAATAAGTATTAATATTTTTCAATTCCTTGAATCCCTCAAAGTAAAACCTTGAGAAATAACAGAAAAACCGGATCGTTCCGGCACTTTTTTGGATATCTTTTAGGTACCTAATTATGTAACTATTTTTTGCCGAAATTTAAGTCATTAATTCATTAAGTACACGTACATTCCTAAATTCACAACCCTCCAAATCTACCAACTCTTCGGCGAAATCAATATTTAACATTTTACAACTTCTGCCAATTTGAAGAGGATGGGGGGACCAACCTTGGGGAGGACCTATTCATTAATTTTATAATTTTTAAATAGCAGCCCAGCCCTTGGCTATGCCCCTGTCTCAATTCCCTCAAAATAATATTCTATCAATCTATCGTACCTATTCATATTTTTCCATGTAGGTAGGTACCTACTATTCTGAAATATATTAAATTTCTAAGTATTCTTTCATTTAGAAAAGTTAAACTTTTCTACATAGCAACACTTTTCCACATAGGAACGCTTTTCTAAATAATTCTTTTCATCGGCAGCAAACATTTTCAATGACATTATTTGTTAATTTTTATTTTGTTGTTTTCCGTTACCATGTGAATGAAGTTTCAGAAAGTATTTGACACTGCACAAATAATTTTTGATTTCTCATTTTTGATTTTAAATGTTAACGCCATTTCAAGATAGTACAGCCGCGGCCAGATTTAATGTCGCGAAGGAGAAGCGCTCGGCACGTCCAGGCGTAAGACGACGTAGAGTTAATTTTATGCGAACACAGGTACCCGAACTGGAAACACGTGACCTACCCTCAGTTTACCGATGCTGTATAAATAATGCCAACACGTTAACTGATTTATCTGCCGTGTGATCGTGTGAAACATAAAATTTGACCGCTGATTGTTCACAATTTACCACAATTTGAACGATATCCCCAGATGTGGCTTCAGTTTATCGATTTTATTGGCAAAAATTATTATTTATTTTACAAAGAAGTAAAATTCCAACATTTTCTCGAAGTGGCTTGAGAATTTTTATTCTTATTATTTATTTTATTTTCATGGCAAATATAACTCAAGGTATGATTAATAATCGCTGGGGAACAATGATTCTGCGGCACACCATTTAAGAGTCGATTTCAACAATTTCAGCTTGCTAATTACGCAAATATTACTAGCTTTGCCAAATTGGCTCCAGTTTTTACTACGGTTTTATACGGAGGAATTATACGGGGTGTCACAAAATTTATGCGACAAAATGTGGTCGCAGATTCTTGAGACAAATTTAGGGGACCCTTATTTTTTATTTTTGACAAGTGTCCTCCTCCCTTTCGGAGTTACAGCCTCCTGAAATGTGAGATATAAATAAAAGACTATTCTTAGAAGCAAATTTCAGGGGGCTATAAGTCCGAAAAAGGGGCCACTTCCAAACAATTAAAAATACGAGTCCCTTAATTTTGTCTCAAGAATCTGTGACTACATTTTGTCGCATGAATTTCGGGACTCCCTGTAAGTACCGACCGAATAAAAATGAAAGTAGTCAAGGGTGGCTATAGAATGGCGAATTCTTCAAGAAACCGAGGAATTTTGATGAATCCGACATGAACTTTTAATTCGTTATTAAAACAATACATACATAGTTAATTGTAGGGGTTTAAGTAGAGTTTGTTGAGATTTTGCAACCTTTTTTAATTTACATTTCAGTTATGCTTCTTGTCCCTCTTTAGAAGATGTCAAATTAACACCAAATTAATATGCATACAGGACCTAACAGAGACAGCACAATATTTTAGCCACATATATTCTCCTCAAAAATAGAAGAAGAAAATTCCCGAAAATTTTTGGAGTGTATCCCAACAACATATTAATCGGCCCGAGTGGAACACGAGGGCCTGATTACGTTGTTGGGGTGCACGACTAAAATTTCCAGGAAATGAATTAATGCTCGAATGCAGATTCGGTAAGAAAATCGCAACGATACGATGAATTACGATAAATTACAATAAAATTGTCATTTTTGACATTTAATTTGACAAAAATTTCCACTTATTAACTTCACCTAGGTTGGTCAAGGAAGGAACCAAAAATTTCTAAGAAAATTAAACTTTCAAAATTTTATCCAATCACGTGCGAGCTTGATGACGTAATGTGACCAATTGAGAACAAATTATATCGAAAATTCGTTTGACAGAAAAATTTCCGATGAAATTTGTTTGACACGTCGTAAAATTTTGCTCGTTGAAATTTTCTCGCTGAATACTACTCGTAACTCTCAAAATTTCCGGAAATTTATCTTTGACATTTACTCATGGCTTTTTGCCGCGGAAATGTCCACTCGTCTTCGACTCGTGTTGATTTCCGTTTGGCAAAAAGTCATTCGTAAATGTCAAAAAATTTCCGGAAATTTTGTAGTTACTAGTAGTATTATATAGGAAAATCCTCTAGTTGCCATGGTAAACACACAGAAATCAATTTTTCTATTGGCTAATGATTCATATCGTGCGATTTTCACTTATAATCTCATAAGAGCATTAATTCTTTCCGGAAATTTTTGGAGTGCATTCCAACAACGTATTAGTCGGCCCGAGTGGAACACGAGGGCCCGATTACGTTGTTGGAATGCACGACTAAAATTTCCAGGAAATGAATTAATGCTCGAATGCAGATTCGGTAAGAAAATAGCAACGATACAGCCACAGAAATTGAATAAAAACGATTTTTGACATTTAATTTGACATAAAAATTTCCACTTATTAATTTCGTTTAGGTTGGTCTAGGTAGGTATCAAAAATTTCCAGGAAATCCTCGAGTTGCCATGGTAAGCACACAGAAATCAAATTTTCCATTGGCTAATGATTAGTATCGTGCGATTTTCACTTATAATCTCATAAGAGCATTAATTCTTTCCAGAAATTTCCAGGAAATGAATTAATGCTCGAATGCCCAATTTGATTGGTTCGTTTGAATATTAGCCAATCAAATTGCTGAGATTAACTGAGCTCCTCAGATAAATGTGTAAATGAAAAGCGCCTATTACCTTTACCTTACTTATGTTAGGGGACATCATAAAGAATGCTGTAAATATTATTTATGGAACCCTTTATAATTATTATAGAAAGAGATTTCGGGGTCGCATATAAATACACACATCGGATAACTTTAAAATTGACAGTGAAATAAAGGAAACGATATTGCTGGAGGAATTTAGGGTTGGTCACGTATTTCCCGTTCGCATTGTGTTTGCACTTGTGCTTATATAAAAGTCACTCTACGTCGTCTTACACCCGGGCGTACCGAGCGCATCTCCTTCGCGACATTAAATCTGGCCGCGGCTGTACACGGAAAAATAATGTGTACAACTCGTGGAAAAGATTCTTTTCCATGCTCGTTTCAATTAATACACTCGGCTTCGCCTCGTGCATTATACACTCACTCGCCTGGAAAAGTAATACTTTTCCTTACTTGTTGTACAAATAATTATTAACATCTTGCTTCGCCATCCCCCTTTTTTTGCTATCTCCCGGCGAATTAATTAGTGATGGGGACTGGGGACACCAAACTTTGACAAATATAGATTTCCGACCGCGACACTGACGGGAGTCTGGATCCACTCCAGATGCAGTTTGTGCCTTTGTATAGTGCACAGGTACACAACCAACTTCGTAAACAAATAGTTTTCTTTTAGAATATGACCCATCTTAAGGTGGCAGTGCGTGTTAGGCCGTTATCGCGCAGGTATGTCTTAATAAATTTTATCAGATTCGCATTCGCATGGCTTCAAGACACTTAAACTGCAGTTTACCTGCCACCAAAAATCTAATCTTAGGATAGTTTTGATTAATTTGTCTGGCTTCAATCCAGAATATCCACTACACGAATCATTACAACAAAAATATTTACGAGGAAAAATTAACATTATCTAGAATTTTCGGTCGTACAATGTTTAATTAAGTAAGAAGGTATATCTGTACGGTACCTACCCTATGTAATCAACTTTATTTTTTTTTGGTTCATTGCAAATTGAAGTAAATTATTCTTTTAAATAGGTACCTACACATATCTATTATCAAGAGCGAGATGGGAAATCTACTCTATTCTGATGGTTCACAAAACAGATAAAGAATAAACGTTTCGAAACAAACATAGGGGAACGGAAAAGCATCTAAATATAGATGCAGTAGTGCAAAAAGTCAGTGCACTCTTTCTAAGGCGGAATCACCCGTGTTGTTTATGTCGCCTGGTTATGGGTTTTCTCGAGGGTTTTCTTTTCTCTTATTCGCTGCGTCTGATGTTTCAAATCCTATCTAGGCATAACTCATCAGGAAGCACTATGTAGCGCTACCAAAAAAATTAAAAGACAATACGGAAGCGTAGAAGTGTCACATTTTTCTCTTTTTTTATTTCCTAATTACCAAAAAAAATGTGTAAATGGAAGAAAAAACTGTAAAACACAAAAACTGTCAATCTACTCAAATATTTTTAAAATTCCCGCCAAATAGCGGCCACCGCGCGGAGCGGACTATGGGTACGGTACTACCATAGATCTAATAACTATATGGATGGGCCCTGCCGTGCATTCTTTATCTACGTCTTTTGTCCGCTAAACAGAGATCGGTTAACTCACTCTAAGCTGTGTGTCATGCGCGAATTTGTACAGCTTTTGCCGCTTCTTGTTTTCACTAGCGCATGACACATAGCTTAGAAAAGGATGGTGATACTGCAGGGTGTTTATGAGTAGAGAGTGATAGCAATATATACTTGTCTGAGATATCTTAGAGCCAAGTCTAACTTGAACCAGCCCCATCCATACTTATATTAGATCTATGGGTACTACGGTACGTCACGTGACGGGACTAGCCGACTAATCGGACAGAAGGAGAACGTGAGTGGGTGCTGCAAGTGTAAATTTACAGTTTTTGTGTAAATTGACAGTTTTGTGTAAGTTTACAGTTTTAGTGTAAATTTACAGTTTTTTTCTTCCGAAATTTACACATTTTTTGTGGTAATTTGGAAATAAAAAAAGAGAAGGTGTGGCACTTCTACGACGCTTCCGTAAGATAAAGCCACCTGATCGAAATTTTTAAGTACCTACTACCTATAAGTACCAGATAGATGTTAGTGAAATTAATTAGGTAAAACTTTAAATGAAACAGTTTTGCATTTTCGAATTCTGCGGATTCAATTCTATAATCATTAGTCGAGAGGTATATCTATACCTACCTACACTTTTCCGGAAAACTTTACTTTTATTTATTCATCGGAGGGCGAGTCGGAGGGTCTCGTTTATTACGGTTCTATGTCTTCTGAAAAACTAATCAAGCTTCACAATCGAAAAAATACCACATTTCCAACTCATTTTAGTGTGAAAACTTTCAATTCAATTCACCAGTGCAGTGTAACAAACCAGACCTTTGGGTTATGAGTTTAACTCACAAACAGCTCAATTCGTAAATGTGTTTTTTCGCCGGTAGTCATTAAAAATGCACTTTTTTAATGACAATCGGCGAAAAAATTTTGTGTTCAATACGGCAAAAAAAGATTTACTGCCTTGGCCGGATTCCTAGCCTCGGCTATCGCCTCAGCTATGAAACTTCAGCCACGGCAGTAAATCTGCAATTTTTTTGCATTGTTGAACAAATAACTATTTATTGACTGTCAAAAATTAACAATTAGAAAACTAAGTGCGGGGAGGATGGGGCATTATCACTAAGTGAGTTACAGTGCACTTGTGGGTAAAGCAGTACAATAGTTAATCCATTAATCTAAACAAAATTTGACTTATGGACACGTCAGCCACGATCCGCATGATGAATAAGCCTTTCAGTAGGATATGACAAAACACCAAGCTGTTTCGTTTTTGAATTTTTCCAACGATCGATATTATGAAAAATCTTATGCACGTGAGATTCGTGAGAAAATGCATAATTTCCTTCTTTAAAGTCGAGTTCTACAATCACGGCACGCGTAAGGAAATGATATTCTTCCCACATGTTGCATAAATAGCTATTTAAGGCACTAGTAGGAATTACAGAACTCACTGCGATCGTTATGTAAACTTTCATACGCGTGTCTTAAACATGCACTTTTCACACTCACTTATCTCCTACTAAAGCCATTATCTATGCAAATGCAACCAACCACTATAAGTAGATTTTATAGCATCAGAAGTCCATCATAAAGTGCTTGTAACATATTATGATGAATGTATACGTAGACAGTTTAGACACAATCGCATTTCTATAATGACCATTAGGTCAATCGATTACGATTATTACGACGTCTGCCTACCACAGCCTACCATAATATGTTAAAGTTACATCAATTATTGTTTACAGAGAAGTCCATATAGATCCAGCACCCATCTTAAGTGTGGAAAATGGTAAAACTATCAGCATCACCAACATCAAGGTAACTAAAGTAAGAATTGTATATAAATCTATCAAAATAATTGTTTCTGATTTCTGAAGACAAAACTCGTTGACAGTGAATGACCTTTTATTTGTATGGTCTGTTCGGAATCCACACGACCGGGATTCACTCGATTTACATAATCGCGTGGATTCCGGACAGACCTTAAAAATTATGTAAGTATCTACTATAGTACAAGGTGGTCAAACGAAAACTAAACAGAGCGGTTTTTTCACATTTAAAGCCATACATCCGAAAAATGCTCGAGGAAGTCGATTTTTGTTTCGAGGGGGACACTATTAATCCGTGGTGGGCGCTATTTCAGAACACACCCTCTAACCCCCATCTGAACTTTAGAATTTCAAATGGCAACCTCGAAAAAAAACTCACACTTGTGATACATCATATGTAAAACTTTTTGATATTTGTTCACCTGCACCCTCTACTCCACGGTCGAATTTGAAATTATATTCTCTGTAAAGCAGTTTAAACATTTTTAAAATCCATAAACTTCAAAAATTACGACTAAAACAATAATTATTTCTATGCCCAGAACCAGTTCATGTTCTTCAGTGTAACCTTTGAAGAAGTCGATGTTTGCACCGGTTTACCTACGGATAATTTCATGTGCTTTCAAATGATGTATCATAAAGGGCCCTAACGTAGTTCAAAATTCGACCGTAGAGGGCGCTGGAGTTAAACGAAAGTCAAAAATTTCTACAAAATCGAATTGGCAACGAAATTAGCTTTCAAATGGTGTATCACAAATGGGGTATTGACATTTAAAATTTTGAAGGGGGGGCTGGTGGGGGGTAAATCACTGTTCCAGGAGTTATTCAGGGTGTTTCGTTTTAAATGGTACACTCTGTAGAGTCCACCAATGTGTGATCGCATGACGCGCATGCATAGCAAAGGTGAGAAAGAAGATTTATATCACAAAATAATAATAAATTAGTCCTACATGTAAATGTAACCTAAAACACATGTTTCCAGCTAAGGACCATCTGCGATGATGTTTCTAAAGTTTACAGTACATATAGCAATTTCAGTTTTACACTAAACACCAGCATTCCTCCGCAACATTAAATATCGTCTGAAACTGTCCTTTGGATTATTATGAGCTCTAATTTAGCATATTCGAAGTGACGCAAATCGCTAATGCCAGAAGCTTTAATTCATTCATTTTCAGCTTTAATTTGAGTTATTCCATATGCTATGCTTTGATCTAAATTTAACTGCAGGTACCTGAACAAAACGCTGGCGACAGTCGAGAACGAGTTAGAAGATTTACCTTCGACTTTAGCTTTGGCGAAAATTCCACTCAGGATGATGTACGTGCGGATAATATACATAATATTTTGGCAAACATGATTTATTAGGACATTGACTTGTTTTTCAGGTGTTCCAGGCTATTGAAGGTGTCATTGGTAAAGCAGTTAAAAGTCGTTTGAATTCTTGTGTTCTGGCATATGGGCAAAGTTCTTCGGGAAAAACACATACCATGATGGGTTTCCCCCACGATCCTGGGTTAACACCAAAACTATGCCAGGAACTCTTTGGCTATTTGAAGGAAACTGCTGTTGGCGATGAAATATTGGCGCCCAAAGTTTTTGTGAGGTGAATATCCAAAATATCCAAAATAATTTCGTCGTTCGTTCAATCGCATTCTGATCGTCCTAATTGTGTAGTAAAGGATGGCCCATAAAAAACCGGGCAGTTTTCTTTTTTGTATATCTTCGTTAGGTTTTGCGCAATGTTTTTTAGTTTTATACTCAACGTAGCTGAAGGTTGAGGTCGTCGATACCACTCATTGGATTTGAATTCGCACCATCAGTGTCCTTCCTAAGGACTTTAATTTAACACCATTACTTAGGCCAATGGGGTTTCGTTACCCATTGACATATGACATTGGCGTTTAGACAGGATTGAAGGTCGTTCTTTCCTCTTTCCAAAATGTTCTTCAAATTGATCCATCCCTAAATTTTTTGTGAATTTTCTTCCAAGGCTCTAAATCGCATAATTTGCAACAAAAAGCCAACGGAAGATTACTTGCTACCTGTCCTCCAATAATAGTGGTCTGGGGGGCTGATCACTAGTGGAATGAGTTGTACATCCGGCTTGGAATTAATTCCGGAATTACGGAATTATTCTGGAATTAATGGAATTAGTTGGAATTAGCCGGAATTGGTTGGAATTAGTTGGAATTAGTTGGAATTAGCTGGAATTAGTTGGAATTAGTTGGAATTAGTTGGAATTAGCTGGAATTATTTGGAATTAACTGGAATTATTATGGAATTATTTGGAATTGATATGGAATTATTTGGAATTGATAAGTATATCATTTAAAAGAAATTAAAGGAATTAGTTGGAATTAGCTGGAATTAGTTCCAATTGGTTGGAATTGTGTGGAATTAATGGAACTAAATCGGAATTAGGGGAATTAGAATGGAATTAATGGAATTAGAATGGAATTAATGGAATTAGAATGGAATTAATGGAATTAATGGAATTAGAATGGAATTAAAGGAATTAGTTGGAATTAGCTGGAATTAGTTGGAATTAGGTGGAATTATCTGGAATTAGTTGGAATTAAGTGGAATTATTTGGAATTGATAAGTATATCATTTAAAAGGAATTAAAGGAATTAGTTGGAATTAGCTGGAATTAGTTGGAATTATTTGGAATTAATATGGAATTGTTTGGAATTAATGGAACTAAATCGGAATTAGTGGAATTATGATGGAATTAATGGAATTAGAATGGAATTAATGGAATTAATGGAATTAGAATGGAATTAATGGAATTAAACTGGAATTATTGGAACTAATTCCCGATTGGAATTAATTGTACACAATTTTTTTGAGTGATCAGCCCCCCATAGTGGTCCAAATCTTAAATTCATTTGCGCTCAACTAGTATCTTCCAGTAACAAGTAGTCTAAGGGTTACATTTCCACCGAGTCAATTATTTATGTTTGTCAATTTTTCGTATTTGGGGGTTGAAGGGGGTGGTTTTCGGGGTTGCAACTTTTTGCGTTCAGTTAGTCTGTTTCTGTTGTAGATAGTCCAAAGGCTCAATTTCATCCAATTTTTTGTGTTCAATTAGTTTCCTCCGGTAATAGGTGGTCCAAGGGTTACATTTCCTTTAAGTGAATTTTTTATTTCAAGGTTGAAGGGGTTGAGTTTTAGAGGTGCAATTTTTTTCTCTTCCTGTCGTAGGTAATCTAAGGGTCCAAGGACGAAATATATGCTCAAAACTTTTTTTGGGCCATTGATTAAAAGTTATCGAATTTCTTGAATTTCAAGCAACACTTATGTGAAATTTCGAGTTTCAACCCCTAATTTGGACCCCTTTCTGTTTCATCTTGCAGAAAAAAACCATCCCTTATCAAATAATGTCAATATGTGGTTTCAGACCTCCATGTGCAAAATATTTGAGAAGCTTTCGTATTTTTGTGATTTTCAACCCCTAAATTTCATCCCCCAAAATTGACACCACCTCACCTTCAACAGACTTGTACGTCAAAATCGCATATCAAGTTTCAGTAAAATATCTCCACTGGTTCTCGAGTTATTACAATTAATAATTTTTCGGTCCCGAAAAAACCTCGCATTCTCGCATTTCTACTGCCAACGCCGCCTAAACGCTTGAAGATGGATTAAAATCGTATAAGGGAGAAATGTCGGCAATGAATAGACCTACAGCGACAGCATATAAATATCTGTTACGGATAGCCGACAATAAACCACTGAAGCTATTTTCGTCAAAAATTAAAACACAAAAACGATCTCGGTGGGCTAACACATCGTAGATAGCTATATGCCTTATGACTTTTTGGTAGATCTTTTCATTGCCGACAATTCCTCCTTACAAACTTTTGCTCTAGCTTCAAGCGTTGAGGCAGCGTTCGCGATCAAACGTCGAAAATTGTAATTTCTTTCAGTTTTTCACCCCTAACTCCCACCCCCCCCCTAGTCCGATATGGCCCAAAAACAATCCCCGCCGAGATTGTCGGGGTATACACGTGTGTACAAAATTTCAGCTCGATATCTGCTTTTGTTCTCAAGTTATGCGATGAACAGTGTAGACGGACGGTCGAGCGGACTAGGACTATTAATTGTAATAACTCGAGAACTAGTGGAGATATTTTACCGAAACTTGATATGCACTTTTGACGTACAAGTCTGTTGAAGGTGCGGGGGTGACAATTTTGGGGGATGAAATTTAGGGGTGAAAATCACAAAAATAATAAATAATACGCAAATATTTTGCACATGGAGGTCTGAAACTACATATATTTTGACATTATTTGATAAGAGATGGTTTTTTTCTACAAGATGGAACAGAAAGGGGTGCAAATTAGGTGTTGAAACTCGAAACTTCGCATAAGTGTTGCTTGAAATTCAAGACCTTTAGATCACCTAAAACAGGAAGAGAAAAAAATTGCACCTATAAAACTCAACCACTTTAACCTTGAGACAAAAAATTCACTTAGAGGAAATGTAACTACGCCCCTAAAACTCACCACCTTCAACCCCGAAACACAAAAAAATGACTTGAACGGAATTTAATCCTTTTACCACTCATTATCGCAGGAGACTATTTTGAACGCAAAAAATTGTACCCCCAAGACCCACAAGTCTTCAACCCTCGAACACAAATAATTGACTTGGATGAAATTGAGCCCTTGGACTATTTACAACAGAAGCAGACTAACTGAACGCAAAAAGTTGCAACCCCGAAAACCACCCCCTTCAACCCCCAAATACGAAAAATTGACAAACATAAATAATTGACTCGGTGGAAATGTAACCCTTAGACTACTTGTTACTGGAAGATACTAATTGAGCGCTAATGAATTTAAGATTTGGACCACTGTTATTGGAGAATAGGCACCAAATAAGCGCCCCCGAAATCCACCCCCTTCAACCCCCAGATAGATAATAATTGAACGGAAAAAATTGTACCCCCTTCAACCCCCAACACAAAAAATTGACTTGGTGGAAATTTGATGCTTGACCTATATGTACTTACAACCGGAAGATACTAATTGAACGCAAAAAAATTCATCAATTGATACACCCTCACGAATTCTTTATCATGATCATATGCTTCGGCACTACTATTAGGTGCAGATTACATCTTCACCCAAAACCACCAATTCCAATTCGATATATGAATAATTCACGGTGAATAAACATCTACAAGGATACACATCGCATTGATATACATCTTCCGTTGACTTTTCTTTAAGTTGTAAATTATGCAGATTATTAGCTTAATTTACAACTTAAATTAAAAATGCAGATTAATCTGCTCAATTTACAACTTAAATCAAAAATGCTTTCAGAGTTTTCATCGTCTCTGTACTTTTTTTTGCAAATTATGCTATTTACAGCTTTGGAAGAAAATTCACAAAAAATGTAGGGCTGGATTAATTTTCATTTTGAAGGACATTTCGGAAAGAGGAAAGAAGGACTTTCAATCCTGTCTAAACGCCACTGTCACGTGTCAAAGGATAACGAAACCCCATTGGCCTAAATAATGGTGTTAAGTGAAAGTCCTTAGGAACGGCACTGATGGTGCGAATTCAAATCCAATGAGTGGTATCGACGACCTCAACCTTCAGCTACGTCGAGTATAAAACTAAAAATTATCGCACAAAAACTAACGAAGATATACAAAAAAGAAAACTGTTTTTTATGGGCCACCCTTTAGTTTCCCCCAAGGTCTGTCCCTTGAAGGACACATGTCAGGGCGACGGACGTTCGGTTTAAACCTTTTCAAAATTAACCAAGTAAGCCCATAATGCCTTCCCTTCACTCAGAATAATGTATGGGCCAAGAATGTTATCTGTTCCCAAACGCCAGTGTTTCTCACATTCCACACATGCATAGACATGATTGTTTATCGATCTGAGATAAACATTTACATTGTAAGCTATTACGCTAAATTGCTTAACTTTGATTCACTTTTAAAATTCGAAATTTCGAAAGTTCTTAGTTCAAGTTCAACGCAATTCTCCTGGCGCATCCACCATTCTTTCATGCAACGATCATGTTCAATTCAAATAGACAGTAACATTCAGGCTTCCACTACCTAATTAATTTTTATGGAAATCGTTTAAGGTTTCGTGCAAAGGCCTGGCTGCAAACTTATCACTTTTATAACTCTCTCAGAAGTTGGTGTTTCCAGTGAAATTCCAGGCATCACAGTATTCATCGTTGCGCCGCGTTTAAAGAGTGCCAGCACGCTATGCACGATACATTTTAATTTATTCGAATTCATTGTATTTGAAAATGTTTATATTTTTAGTTATTTGGAAATTTACAATGAAAAAGTTCGAGATCTGCTATGGAAAAATAAAGATGATAAGCCTGTTAATTCACCTGCGTTAAAAGTTCGCCAACATCCTAAAAAGGGGCCTTATGTTCAAGGTAGGTAGACAATTATCTGTCATTGTGTCGGTAATACGTAATACCATACAAGATAGGTACTTCACAGTTCACATTCCTGCTAACAGTGCACTGAGATTTTTCAGACAATTATTTATTTGCATAATGAACTTAGAACAATGCAAATTGCATAACACAACTCTTTCAACATTATTATTTCATTGACACCGTTCTCAGGTCTAACGGAGCATCCAGCAAACGATTCCACCACCCTGCTTGAAGTGCTGCGAAAAGGCAACAATAATCGAAGAGTCGCTGCAACTCTCAATAACCCTCATTCTAGTCGGAGCCACTCCGTATTTATCATTAATTTCAATGGAGCTAAACTAACCCTTGTGGACTTGGCCGGAAGTGAACGTGCTGGAAACAGAGATTATACTACATCCAGATTTAGAGAAGGTGCGAATATAAACAAAAGTTTAGTGGCATTGGGAAACGTGATTTCGGCATTGGGTAAGTTTTTCAATTTTTTAATAATAATAATACCCAATAAGTTTATTCCAACGAGCGAAGGCCAATAAAAGGATAAATTCAGTACAAAGAGCAAACGCAAAATGTACAACAATGTCAATCACCGAATAAGTACTTATCTTAAATAAAATGATTACATAAAAATAAAAGTGAACATAAAATCATCTTTTTTAAACAGAAGATTCTTACAGATTAAGCAGAACTGTATTAAGGTGTTACAAAATAGATCATAAGATCAACAATAAATTTATTACTGCTAAGGATCGTGAAATAGTTATTTACGTAATTAGTTATGAAAAGTCCTATATTGTTGGACGAGTCGTAATGTTTGCCAAAACGAGCGATAGCGAGTTTTGCAACATTATGCGAGTCAAACAATTTAGCTTGTCATTTGGGACACCCGTTATATGGTTTTATATATTTTTCTGTTCAAATAAAAAAGTTACAGGGGAGCGAATACCAAACCGAATCACCCGGTATAATATATAATATATTTCTAAAAATGAATGAGCAGTTGGTAGCTAATAATAGTGGTATAATATCTATAGCGCGTCGGCGCCACTAATCCTTTTTTTGTGTTCTAATTCCAGCCGAAGACACTTCGAAATGTTTAAAGGGGACAAGGCGAAGGTTTATTCCGTATCGAGACTCACTTTTAACATGGCTATTAAGAGACACTTTGGGCGGGAATTCGGACACTGTCATGATTGCTAGTAAGTCAAAAAATATTAACTCTTTATACAAAAAATAATACAAATCTGTCCCATTGATAACTTCAGCTATTTCTCCATCGAGCACGTGCTACAGTGAAACTGTAAATACACTGCGTTTTGGGCAACGGGCCAAACTTATAGTTTCGATTCCAGTAGTTAATGAAGATCCCAAAGAGAGAATCATTCGAGAATTAAGAACTGAAATCGCCAGATTGAAGGAAATCTTAAGTGAAGCAAAGGTGAGCTTTAATAATGTAAGACTAGAAGATTAATTACATATTTTTTTTCAGTTAACTGTTATTTTAAAAGAAGAAAACGCAGAAAATCCAAAACAAAGATTTGAAACTAGCGAGCAAGATCAATTTGAACTCATGGCCAATACCAAAGACAAGAATTCCTCCCAAAACACTACGGACAAACTTGTTCCAGTAATAAATTTTTCTTCACGAACCGACGAGGGTAAAAATCATCCAGCAAAATTGCATCGAACGCAGAGCATGGATCATTCATCTATGCAAAGTGGTCATTCTAAATCTACGAATTTTGGCTCTGCAGAAGTCATTTCCTCAAGAAAATCATCCCTGTTACCGTCCCAAGCAACTTTAAGAAAGCGTTCAATCGACAAAATCGCGATTTCGAAACCGAATCTCGAAGTTAGGAAAAGTGAAAAAAGTGTCGTGACCGAGGGTAAACCGTTCACGAATGTCGAAGCAAAAGTCGGTTCTATCAGAAAAGTTCCTGCTAAACCACGCGCGCAAATTGTAGCTGCCGTAACAAATCGACTTTATTCAAAAACTAAAAAGAAAGAAGTAGGTACAGACACCTCTGACTTAGCTACCACCACTGAATTGCCAAAGGAATTGACAATTTGCTCGAACGCAAGGATGAAACTTAAAGAATTGACAAGAAAAGCTTTGAAAGCTCACAGGAGTAGAAATGAAGAAACACAGACTGACCTATTTCCAGTTTTAAGAGTCAAGGAAACTTCGACGGATGTGGAGGACCTTAAGCTAGCCCTGCAAGAAATGCGCAGTGTGGAAACTTCTACTGAACCCATGGAAAACTGCACCTTCCTGATAAACTTCGACGAGGAAATTTCACCCCACCTTAAAAAAGCTGTTGTTATGACAAGAAGTTGCGGAACACAATCCAACGAGAAATCCGAGTCTACCACTAGTATGTCTTTTACTAAATATCTGACTGATATTCAGCAGTGTCCAAAGATGGATTTTTTAAACACCGATAGTGCCATCTACACAAGTTCCGTGAATATAAATATTTCTCATAACTACATCAACTCAGGACACAGGGTGTCCGATAGCGTATCCGATGATAGCCTCGATGATCATTACAATGTGTGTTTTCCCACACCTGATCTTATCAGCAATCACAATTCGTTAGAGCCGAGCGGTCACGCAACAGAATTGAAGGAACCAAAGCAAAATAAAATTCAACACGCTAATTGTGTAATTTCCGATCACGTGCAGTCGTTTGAAGAAAGTGGTAAATTAATTATAGAAACCCCAAAGTGCTCAGTGGCTAGTTTACAAGTGATTCCCGATTGTACTAGTTATTTATTAACGGCAATCGACATTCCAAGTTATGCTGCCGAAAACTGTGTAGTTAGAGACTTAATGGATTGCTATTGCCAGAATTTGTCCTCGTTTAATCCTGAAATGGTCAAACCGCATACCGTTGAAAGCAAGACGTACAGCAATGATTGTGTTCAAATTGCCGAACCACTGGTGTTAAAATCAATAATGAAACACTTCCCAGGAGACAAGACATCGATTAGTTCTGATGGGCAGGAGTCGTCGATATTTTCAGAAGTAGAATTACCAGATTCATTGGAATATCATTTAATCAACAATAACAAAAAAGTTCGATTTGGGAAGGTGGATAGGCAAAATGAGGCTATGTTCAAAGCCATGTCTGGATTTTTAGAAGAGGCTACAATTTTAATGAAAAATTTAACGTTGGCCACTAATAAATTAGAAGTTTCCAAAACTTTAGAAGATTATGATTTGCAAGTGACTATTAGCGACGTCTCCGGTTTATGCAGGGGAAGAAAGCGGAAAAGAAAATGCCATCAAACCGATGTAAATTGTCAAACTGAAGATAGAACCAGTGACCAATTTTCTCAAACATTCAATCCGGCAACCGTGAGCACTTGCACGCAAATTTTTAGTTTTGATGTGCCAGAAAACAAATATGAAAGCTTGCTGGAGGAATCTTGCAGAAGACTGCAAGAAAAAATCGACAGTAGACGAAGTTTCAAACTGACCTCACATTATTATCCAGAAAAAAATTCCGAAGATGAGGAGTTGCCGCAAACAATATCTTATAACCCGTGGGATCTGAGCGTTCAGGAAAGTGAGAATGTCAGTCTTGAGAGCAATCCTGTAACATTTTCGGATTATGGAAGCTTGCCGAGAAGAAAATTTAAACCGGATCCTTCTTGCAGCCCAAGTGCTCTGTTAAAGCAACTTGCGTCAATCAGGAAAAAAGTTGTTGCGACGTCCAGGGAAGAACTTTTTTCCGAAAGCAGTGTCCTATAGTAACGTATTCAAAACAGTTGTGTAAACATCAGTTTAACAATTTTTAACATTAATCCTTTAATTTATTGTATGCATCTTTTATACACGATTCCTACATGTTGTCTTATACAGTGCGAGTGTAAAATCCGGAATAAAATTCCTTAAATTTTGGCCCTTGGTTTCTGGCAAAAATCCTCGGACAGGCCAATTTTATTTTTGTAATGCGGATTTGGTGGGGGGGGGCAGTTATTTTTTCCTACTTCCGGTTTAACTGGAAATGGCCTTAACTTTGTTTTCTCAAATGAAATGATTCGGAATCTACGATTTTTTCTGAGTCAGAAACATGCATCATTTACTTGACCGGAAGTACAGTCACGGCCACCCTAGATTTTGAAAATCGCAAATACATGCCAACCTTATTTTTTTTGATACAAATTCAACTGCGCACTTACATTTCCTTTTATTTGTCTTTGTTTTTTCAAATTTTTTCGCTTTTCACAATCTACCATAGTAGCAAAAAGAATTAAAAAAAAATGTAATCGCGCAGTTGAATTTATATCAAAAAAATACGGTTGACGTATACTTGTGATTTACAAAAATCTTGATTTTCTTCCGATTTCTTCGATGTTTTTGAAAATCTGGGGTGGCCGTGACTTCACTTCCGGTCAAGGGTCATACATGTTTTTATCTCATAAAAATTCGTACATTCCGATTTCGAATCCGTTGAGAAAAAAGTGTCATTCCACTTGAGAAAACAAAATAGTTGGCCACACCACCAAATCCACATTAAACAAATAAAATTGACCTGCCGAGGATTTTTGACACAAATCGAGGGCAAAAATTTAAGGAATTTTATTCCAGACTTTACTCTCGCACTGTATATATTAATTGGCAAATTCTTATAAGGTTCTATAATAAAACAATAATTCAATTTGTGGACTTCATTAAAGTTGAATTTAACGTTTAAATAGATTCATATACACACGGCCAGTAATTTCGATCTATAGGTAACAATAAATTAATATATAAAGTAAGACAATACGATAAGTATTTACATTTACATATTTTATGTTCAAGGCAATGATTAAGCCCTCAGTGTTAAGATATAAAAGTATTAAGATATATGAAGCAATATTTAACCACAATGAAATGAAATCAACGCTGAGCGCTGTGCCAGGCACCATCAAAGCGACTCTTGTAAAGTTTTAATTGTCTTTTAAAATTACGCCTTTTTAATATAATTCATTGTGGTAGAATGTAGGTAGATACATAACTGCCATAAAAAACAATGAAACGTTGACAAACAGAACACAGTTACCTACGTAGCTAAATAAGTTGGATATTTAAATCAGATTCATTCTCAGGGCTAATTATTAGAAATACATGTTTAGATTAAAAATAAAAGATAATAATAAGACCCTTCTGAAAGATGCTCCACTGGCCTGACCTGAAATTATTAAAAAAAAATTAATTTATGTATTCTATTTCTATACGTATAGTCTTACCACAACCTCTTTGAGGGACTGCTGGGTAATATAACAAACTTCGCTTTCTGACGTAGCCTGTTCCAGGGATCCTAAGCTCACAGTGTATCAATGAACCAGGGCTTAAGGAATCTAACAGAGCAGTTGCAACCACAAAAATGGAAAACTTTCCGTTAGGATGCTTACTTGTATTCCATTCCACTGTTTGCAAGGGATTCCTAAATAAATAAAAGTTATCAGTGCTGGCATAACAAAGAGTCGCCTAATTTACTTGCTGTATAACTCTTCAGTTTTGTCTTTATACAGAATTAACTTCGGTGCAGGGAAAACTTCATTGGCGTAACATGTGAAATTAAGGCTCCCACCGGCTTCTTTATCTTTAAGAATACCTAGCGACCTTTCAGGTTCTGCAAAGAAAACAATAAAATAAACACAATGCTTGTGCCAGTACTTACGAAAGCGTAGAACAGACACGGGTAAAAAATTTTCATATTTTCGAGTTTGAACTCGAAAACTTCAACTTCAAACACGAAATTTCGACTTCAAACACGAAATTTCGAGTTCAAAGTTCAAATTTGATGCTCAAAGTTCAAATTTGATGCTCAAAGTCGAAATTTCATGTTTGAAGTCGAAAGTCAAAAGAATAAAGTAGAAGTGCTTTTGTGATTTTCAAAAATCTGAAATTTTCACCGACTTTTTTGGTTTTTCTATACAACTGCCAAAAATCAGTTCACTTTCAATTCAATTGTGCCTAGATCTCTACTTGAATGAACCCTTTCTGTTTTAGTTGTAAAGTAAATAGGAAATCAATTGTCAAAATTGTGATCTAAAGTATGTAGGTCAAACACGAAGGTCTATCAGCACCAGATTTAAGGAGCACTTAGCCCACCTTAAATATGGCAGAACTGAGAAATCCAGTGTTGCCCTACATGCTTTACACAATGACCATAGAATAAGTGATAATATTAAGTTAGTTTGTAGCGTTAACAAGATGCAGATGCTCGACGCTTGGGAGAGTATCGTAATTCATAAGTCTAGAGATAGGCTTATGAACGCTGATACAGGCCCGATCGCATATTCATCTTTGTTTACGCTACTTTAATTAGGACTTGTTGTATTTATACGTGTTCACCCTTGCGTGACCATTTCTCGACCTGTGATTGGTCTATCGAGATCAGGCGAGGGGCGGAGCTATGCGGGTGGGCCTATAAATATTTCAGTTTCTAGACAGGCAGGTTGTTTTAGCTTCGGCTTTGATAATGAGCACATTGTGTTCGAAACGCGTCAGCAGTGTAAATCAAGTGTTTCGGTGTAGTGGGGTGTTTCTAGTGATAGTAAAGTAAATAGGAGGCAACTTCGTTGAACCTCAAAATTTAGTAATTCATTTAGGAATAAGGAATAGCGCTAAACTTGTGCCAAACTTACCAAAAATTATCATATTTTTCACACTAAAATCCTCGTCAGCAAACGTAGACACAAAACATTTATATTCTCCAGCTATTTCTGTTGTAGGGTTCCATATTTTCATAGCCCTATATACCGTCTTTGGATCATCGGTAGCCCTGTAACTCAGGTCAACTCTATTTTTCAATATTCCAAGACTCTGAGGCTTTTGCGGAGGTATCCACTGGTACACTACGTCCTCGTTCAATAACCATTTGATAACCAGTTCGGTGTCGTCCGGGCGTACTGAATAATTGCAGTCTAATACAACTGGACTGCCTGAATTATTTTTGACTGCGCTGGGAACCTTAATGTAATTTATTTGAACACCTTCAATAAAGTATAATACAGCTGTAACGGAAAATTCAGTTTCAGTGGTCAGTCTTAATTTAACATATTTATTGATGTTTATAGTACGAAGGCGTAAAGGGGCCACAACAAAGTTTTTAAAATTTTCAGAAAAAAAAACTTTGTTGCAATAGGTAATTGTCACTTGTAGGTGACAATTGTCAATTGTAACCGACAATTGTCACTTGTAACCAGAGGTGTTCCCATAGGGTATACTCCATATACGCCGTATACTCCAAAGGAGATTCTGGACATACAGCGTATACTCAATAAATTTATTAAAACTTAGATATTCTCTGAGGCATTTCGTAAAATTTACTGAATGTGTTTTTTTCATGGAAAATCTAAGGTCAAGCCGAGTAGTATGCACGATTTGGACACTTCTTGTCTACACTCTGCACAATAATACCCGATCCGATACATATTTAATTAGGATTTAATCGTTTTATAGGAGGAATATAAAAAATGAAAATTTCAAGCTCTTTTGTTGCCATTTCCCCCCCCCCCCCCTCTTCAGATTCTAGGAAAGGTTAGCCACACCGGTAGTATACCCTCAAAAAAATTGATGGGAACATCGCTGCTTGTAACTGACAATTATTGTCACTTGTAACTGACAATTATTGTCACTTGTAACTGACAATTGTCACTTGCATGCAGCTGGCAATAATTCGTTAATTGAAACAGACCAATGGCGTACGCCGTAGGTGGTTTGATTTTCTGAAATTTTTGTTTTTTTTTTAGTTTTTAGAAAATAACGAAAATGTACAGATTTATGCTCTTTTAGTGATTTTCGCACATCTTATTCTTTTGACACCCCCCCTTTTCATGACAAATTTCTGCGCACCTCGCTGAAGCAGTTACGAATGACAATCGTCGGTTACAAGTGACAATAATTGTCAGTTACAAGTGACAATTGTCACAATTTACTAATACAACAAACTTTTTTTTCAGAAAATTTTAAAAACTTTGTTGTGGTCCCTCTACGCCTTCATATTATAGTGATGTACAGGGTGTCCGTGCGAAAATTTCGCCATCCAAATATCTCGTCAATGAAAATATAAAAATTCGCTAGGACAGGTCAATTTTTATTTCGAGGGAGACACTTAAATCCGTGCTTGACGGAATGTCACAACTCACCCCTTAGCTCTCACTTACCCCCACTTTAAAATTTTAAATATAAACCCCCCCACTTGTGATACATCATTTGAAAGCTAATCTCGAGGCTAATCTCATTGCCAATCTAATGCTGCAACAATTTTTGATATTTGAAAGGGTTTGAAATTCTCTGTAAACTGATTCATTTTTGAAATCCATCTACTTGTTCAAAAGTTACATTGAAAAACAGCTGGTTCTGGGACTAGCAATCCTCAAGTTTATGCCGTAACTTTTGAACGAGTGGACGGATTTCAAAAATTCTTGAACCAGTTTACAGAGAATTTCAAACCCTTTCAAATTATGTATCACAAAGTGCTCTAATGTAATTGAAAATTTGACCAAAGAGGGCGCTGGAGATGAACAAATATGAAAATTTATTACAGGCACAGCGTTGGATTGGCAACGAAATTAGCTTTCAAATGATGCACCACAAGTGGAAGGTTGCCACTTCAAATTTGAATCCCCATTAGTTTTGAAATTTCGCCAGGCACGGATTTAAGTGTCTCCTTCGAAATAAAAACCGACTTATCCGAACGAATTTTTATATTTTATCTCGTTGAGGAGATATTTGAGGTCGAAGTTTTCGCGCGGACACCCTGTATAATAGGTATAGCTACATATGCATTTCATTATTCTGCTCAAAAAGGAAAGGGAAAATATTTGTTATGTGTACTTAAAGGTAAAATGTCATGCGTTGTGCTAATTTTAGACTGATCAAAGGGTGCGTTAGGGCTTAAATTTAAGCTTCCCCATGTGTAAACCAGATCATGTACGTGTGTATAGGGTATACGTTATCATCACATATTTTGTCCATCTCATGCATCCGCCAGACCGTCTGTATATTTTATATTCAAAATTCATATAAATTTAAATTTAATGCCGCTTTCGTGCTACATTACATTTGCACTGTGCAGTACGGTACCTACGTCAATTATTGCAAGGCATCTTGAAGAAGGGTCAAGTTAGTGTCGATTTTTAACTACACCTTGTAAGACAGGCCGAAAGCGGCATTAATTATTAGAACTGTAGGTAGGGTAGGTATATTTTTCTTGCCCAGATATTGAATATTTACATACTTAGGTCTTATCTTAAGGTAAAGGTACCTACCTACCTACCTACCTACAAAAGTACAAAATTTCCTACAATTCCATTGACACATATTTTCAAATTTAACATCCAAAAACATTTAAAGTTACCTTACCAGAAGTGAAATATACAAGCAGAACTTCCATTAGGTCGGTTCCGATGCTTTTAATTTAAAACTCGGAAGCTATAATAATACTCCAAATAAAGGCTGAATGCTGTTTGAGCGCAGGCTCGGACATGCGTTCAGAGTTCTAAGATTCATAAGAAATTTAGATAATTATTCATTCATGGTTTATTTCACGGTAGTAGATGAAAATAGCACCAAACAAACAGAGCAAACAATATTCGTTGGTAAACTGAACAAGTGGATGCACACATGATTTTATACCTACGTACCGTAAAGTGGGGTGGCTTGGGCATTCGGTGTGAGATTGGCGACTTTTTAGAACGTGTTAGTGGCGCTCTGTACAATTTTCATGTTTATTATTTAGCAGTTTAAAATATTGTAGCATATAGGGTCAACCTTCCTCTTACCTCCAGTATAATTTTTTTCGTAATCGATTGCTTGGTTATTGCAAAAAAATATTTTTCAGACTACAAAAATTCTACCAAAATTGAAGGTCAAAAAACTTCTGCCGCCACTAGATAAGTGACTGGAGCGGAAATTTGTCATCGCCCTTGTGATTGTACATCTTTCCCCTTGTAGTACCACCCAAATTTAATGGGGATAAATCCCTCCTGGCTCCTAGGGGGTGGCCAAACTTAGACCGACATTTTTACAGGTTGGGAGGGTAAATTTGGCCGCCCTAGGAGCCATGGGGGTGATTTACCCCCATTAAATTTGCGTGGTACTACAAGGGGAAAGATGTACAATCACAATAAGGGCGGTGAAGAATTTCCGCTCCAGTCACTTATTTAGTGAAGTTGAGACAGAAGTTGGGAATGAAATCTGAGAGAAATTTGTTTGTTTTTATATGAATATTGTCTATTTTTATAAATAAAGTATCTTTTTGACGTTCAATAGAATATAATGCATTTATCACACAGAAATATGCGTTACAAGGGTTTTATACCCTACAAAATTGGCAAATGCTAAAAAAAAGATTTTTTTGTGGCCAATCTTAAACCATGCATAGCACAGTCTGAAAGTACGCATCGAGACCCGTATATACGAAAAGGGCCCTAGTCATTAGTGACTGCTTGGGAGAATTTTCTTTTTTTTTGTAGTTTTGGAAAGAGGAATGCTCAATTAATGAATCCTTGAAAAATAAAAGAAGAGTAATTTTTAGTTAAGAAAATATAAATTTTCAAAAATCAGTAATTTTAAGTATATTATCCTATGCAATTTTGTTCAAAACCAAGCTGATTTCTTGCCGTGTAGTACGAACAGATAACCATAATGTGAATTTGCAGATAATTCACATCATGCTATTTCATATATGACACATAACAACCTGATTTAAGCAACAATATAGGCCCATCCTGGATTCCTATTTATATTACATAATTTTGACATCGCCATCTTGAAATGCAGGTTCAATTTAAAGTGTGACTGCTTGGGCCAATTTTTTTGCATTTAGTCTTAATCGATTCAGGAGATTATAATTCATGCCCATAAAAAAAATTAATAAAGAGTAATTTTTCGTTTTCAAGAGATAAGTACACGTTTTTTTTTTAAATCTTTGCTTCTTGAATATCTTCGGACGTAAAAAAGATATTGAAATGAAATAAACGCTGATCAGCTCCGCATGTACAGGGGCATACCTTCGCGCTTGTATTTTTGTAAAAACGATAGCTTCCAAATGAAAGGTCATGAATACGTTGCACATCGGTGTTGGGGTACCCTGTATTGTTACTCTCGACTTATAATATTACTTTAGCAAACATCTGGTCCCACTTACACTAAAAAAAAATAATTTGGTCATTTTCGACTGGGCCGAGAATTCGCCCTTAACGTATAGGGTCCTTTGGAATAAATCGGCCAACTGTGTCGAAAGTTACAGCCTTTTAAACATCTTTTAAACTTGAAAAGTGGCCAATTCGACCCCACTTTACGGTAGCTACTAATTGTTGGTTGCATACATGCAAAATATGAAGATGATGGTATGTCAAATTGTCAAAAAAAAATTATTGACACTGACAGCAGGAATCAGCAAATACGTCAGACGCTTGTTTGACATTTTGACATTTTCTTTTTTATGAAAATTAGCTAAACGTGAATAATTAAACAACTAGAAGGTTAGATTATATCGAAAAGTCGTAAACGTAAGCAATCCAGGCTATAGTTACAGTGTGTGGGAAACTAATCGGTATACTAATACTTTGTATAGGTTATAAAATTTTCACCATGTTAACTTCGCCGTTTCGAAGCTTTATAACAAACTGTGCAAAAAAAACAATAGCTTCGAGTTTCATTCGAACGAAGAAAACGGTGGCACTTGATCCTGCTCAAGAGGCTGCCTTAAATGAGAATCTGTTATTAGTGGATCAAGAAGATTGTGTCATCGGCAAAGCATCAAAAAGGGATTGTCATAAGGTCTCTGAAGCTGGGGACATACCATTGCATCGAGCCTTTAGTGTTTTTGTTTTCAACAAGAATGGGGATCTACTTTTGCAGAAACGATCTGCAGAAAAGGTAACAACATAATTGCAATTATCTCACTAATGATTTGAAAATTTTAGATAACTTACCCAAATTGCTACACAAATTCTTGCTGCAGTCATCCTGTGGCAGATGTTAGTGGGGAAGATGAAGAAAAGGATGCTTTAGGAATCAAACGAGCGGCCCAAAGACGACTAAACCATGAGCTTGGAATACCAGTGGATAAAATTCCTTTAGAAAAATTGAATTACATTACAAGAGTCTATTATAAGGATACAGGAAATGGCCAGTGGGGAGAGCATGAAATAGACTATGTCCTCTTTCTTCAAGATAATCTTATGATTAAACCAAACCCTAATGAAATATCTGAAATCAGTTTTGTTCCAAGAGAAGAACTAGATCAGTACTTGCCCACGTTAAGTGGCACATTGACGCCTTGGTTTCGTCTTATTTTGCAACACAGATTGAGGCTGTGGTGGGATAATCTAGATGATCTGGAGAAATTTAAAGATCACAAAAAAATATTACATCTTGAGAATAAGTAGGTTCCCATTGTTAATTTTAAGTTGTCTAGAAGTGTTGCTATTTTCTAGTCTAACTATTTGCAATTATCAGTCTTTTGTTCATCAAATAGGTATATGTTATCGGGTCAATTTTACTACTAAAATATTTATAAAAATTGCAGAAGATAATAAAATGACATACTGCTGTTAACAGTTTTAATTTTTCACTTTTAGTTTACTATTCTGCTGAAATTATCAATGAGCCAGATAAGCGAGCACTTATTTTTTTGCATACCTAAGGAGAGGTCCTGTCCTTATTTATTACATTTGGATTAAAATTTAAAAGTAGAGTAGAATGAGATGAAGGTGCATCTTTTGAGATACTGAAGCTAAATGTAAGTTGTAAAGCCAATTCAAAATTCCAATTTTTAATTTTACATAAATCCAAAAAAATCTTATTTTTCAATTGCGAATTTTGCGTTAAAGCGGTTACAGGAGGCCAAAATCGAATTCTGAATAACTTCCTTTCGATATCTTCAGTGTAACCATACAGTCGATCTTTAAAGACATTTTTTGGAAAATTCAAAATGCAAATTTTTAATTGAAACCCCGGTATAGGGAGTAAAAATTGGATTCTGAACAATTTATTCTTATGAATTTTTTCAATACATATCTTGATCGCGAGGCAAAATATTGAAAAATGGCTGGTTGGGTTTACAACTTACATTCTCGTTGAGTACCTCAAAAGATACTCAGAGGGTAACAAAATATAATAATAATAATAATAATATATTTCATCCAACAGACATAGGTCTATAGTGGATACAAAAAATGCAAACAATAGCGGAATCAATACAAAAAAGAAATAAAAAATTATGATTTATATAATACATGTAAGCGATTTTTAAATGCTCGGGTATTGAAGTTGTTACAAAAAATATCGAATTCGTCCGGAGGCAAACAACTTGAAGCAAGAAATGAGAGGACTGTTGAAGTGATGGTAAGTATTTGGAATTTTATAATAGAATGTTATATATAATCTTGTACCTATCCTAGGAACAACGAGTAGAATATAATCAAGTAATGCACAACTATTAATGACGCCAGCAACTATTTTTTGCAAAAGTACCAACCTTGATACATTCGTTCTGGCAAGCAATGACGTCTCGCCAACAACAGATAATAACATTGATTGACAATAATGTCTTACAGGATAGTGATTGAACATTTTAAAATATAGATATTTGCAGAATTTCCTCAAAACATTCTCAAGTAGATCGACATACTGTCTTCATTTTAAGTGGGACATACTGTGATATACAGGATGTTCGCTAACAAGTTCCTATGAAAGTTGGGTACGTTATGCAATTTATTCAAAAAGTACGAAGAAAAAAAACTTTCTTACAATAGCAAATTGTCACTTGAAATGTGAGCTATTGAGGATGGTTTTTTGTTAATATTTCAGAAACTACTTTATCTATTGTTTTCATATTTTGCACATTTAATTAGCTCTTGAGTACCTAGGTATAGGTAGGTACTTATGTTTTGGTACATTTTGTTTTTTTATCAGTAAAGGATAAAGGCGGGATTAGGAGGGTGTCCCACAGAAATATTCGTAAAAAATAGATATCCATTTTTTATGATAAGCATAACTTAGATAAAACTTTTTTCAATCGTTTTTCGAAATTGTTTTGAGTATAGGAACATATACCCTAAATGTGAAAATTTGCAACGGCAATTTAATTTTTTCTCAAAAACGGTCGCGTATACGAAAAAATCTAAGAAACTTTTTCTACCAAACGTCGTCGCAAATTTCTCGAAAACGTTCGCGTAATAAACAAAAAAATCTCGAGTAGAAAGTTTCTTAGATTTTTTCGTGGATTTCAAAAGTGGGAAAAGTTTTGTTTTTGTTTTAAGTTGCTTTATAATAAAAAATTAATATCTTATGTACCTACAACTATTGTGTTCGAAACGCCATCAGCAGTGAAAATCAAGTGCTTCGGTGTAGTGGGGTGTTTCTAGTCTAGTGATACTCCTAATCCGGTTTAGGGAAGTTAGATTATTTTTCCCACTTCCGGTTTAACCGGAAATTACACTACCATTGTTTTCTTTAAATAGAAACCTACGTTTTTCTCAACGGATTTGGAATCTACAATTTTTTCTGAGTCAGAAACATGTGTCACCTTTAACCGGAAATGCAGTCACGGCCACCCTAGATTTTCAAAAACATCGAAGAAATCGCTGAAAAATGCTATTTACGAAAATTGCAAAAGCACACGTAAACGTTATTTTTTTATGCAAATGTAACTGCGCAATTACCCTTCATTTATTTCTTTTTCAATTTTCCACAATTTGCGAAAATCGAAAAAATAATTCACATAAATGTAATGGCCCAGCTGAATTTGCAACAAAAAATTAGAGTTGGCGGTTTTTGCATTTTTCAAAAACCTTCATTTTTCACCGATCTTTTTGATGTTTTTGAAAATATAGGGTGGCCGTGACTGCACTTCCGGTCAAGTCTGATACATGTTTTTGACTCAGAAAAATTTGTAGATTCCGAATCCGTTGAGAAAAATATGTTTCTATAGGGGCGCGCCACCACGCTTAAAAGTCCCAATACGGATATCGGATGTTATAATCAAAAATGACCAATGGGTAACGTGACCACAATTTCTCGTCAACGCGAAAAAACGTTTATGGGTTAGTCAAAAGTCAGAAATGACACATGATTGTTTTGAGGTTATGATTGCCTTCTATTTATCTTGAATCTTGAATCCCAATTCATTATTAATTTAAACAAAAATGAGATTTTCTCAGCCTTTGTACAAGCAACACATTGGTTGGGGGTTTCAAAAACTTTGGTCGATACGGCGAGAAAGACAAATCATTAACACAAACTTAGAAAGCAAGCTAGAAGGTCTAGGCATTCCTATAGAAGACCCTAAAACTATTCTATATGGGAAAAAAGTGGAACGACAGAAGTAAGTTGCAGGGTAGGTACATTATTTTTTTATTGTAATTATTTCTACAGGATAGATGTGATTGGATACAAGCCGAAGCCTGTTGCTTTCGATGAAACTCATCCAAACTGGCATAATAGAATTCTTTTGACATACAAAGATCATAACGTGTTGCTGGAGGGTCTTCCACAAGCTAAAATACTGACAAATACAGTTGAACCCATAGAAGGACTGCCGGAAAGTGTAATTCTCAATAGCGTTAAGGAAATCAACAAGAGAGTTAGAGAAATAATATTTACATCTCACGTTTTTGATTCTGAGCAGAAGAAACTACCAAAACTTCGTGACCCAGAACGGCCTGCCTGGAATTTTCCTAGAGTGTATGGAATAACTCAAGATAGGCGCAAGTAATTTTTTTTTCCATTGCATCTTGATTTTAAAGATTTATTCCTAGCAAAATACTTTTAACAAACCTTTTACACCTACTGGAAAATACTAGTGATGCAGATATGGTGAGACAACGTTGTTTAATAAATGACTTGCTATTCTCATACAACTTCGAAAAGTATGGACATTTAATCCAATTTGAATTAAAAGGGAACATTCTCTTAACATCCTCAAAACCGCTGCCTCCCATAGCAGAAGAAAGTGGTACACAAAATGTGGAACTTCCTGATATATTTCCTATTAAACCTACAGTGACTTTGACTGAAGAAAATATTTACGAACTTCGAAATATATATCGTAAGTACTCTGTTTTCAGGATTTATTTGTTTTTCACAAAAGTAATATACAGGCTGGTCCAACACTAATGTCCAGCGGCAAAACGACCTTTTACTTTGAAGCCAGAGTTTTGAATTTTTTACAGGGTATACAGGGTGGGTAATTTTTCGATGCTCACCATTAGGATCTCCTAAACGGTAAAAGATACAGGGTCGGTTAAATTAGAGAAAAGTTGTGCCATTTTTTGGCGATTAAGAATCTGAAGAGAATTCCCAGATATTGTGATTCGTTCTTGAGTTATCACAAAAAATCTGAAATTTGGCAATTTAAAGAAAAATATCTTCCTAACGATTGATGTTATTTAAATGAAACTTGGAACTTTTACATTTTTTGCATCTGTCAAATGAATGGCCTCGACAGAAATTTTCTAGGTCTTCTAGATTTAAAGTAGACAGTCAACTTTTCTTTTTCTTATGGGCGCCATGTTGAATTTTAACACCGCCGAATGCATAGAAAAATTAGCTTTTCATAAATGTAACCAACATAGACGTTTGAAAAAATGTGTGTGAATATGTGAAAGCCCGAGTTTACACGACCGCAAGACGTATTTTATTATTGTTGAATTCAATTGTTTTCACATGCTATAGGAGATTGAAGAAGTCCCCGTACTTTTTTGCAATTGTTTTTCATCTAAGTTTAGTCTGATTTTGCAAATTATTCCTACCAATTTTCAAATTCTGATATCTGTCAAAAAAGTTCATGTTGAGTACATTTTTGAAAACACAATTTTTGTTTGTATTCGACGGTGTCAAAATTCAGTATGGCGGCCATAAAAGAATCAAAAGTTGACTGTCGTTCAAAATATAGAAGGCCTAGAAAATTTCTGTTGATGTCATTCAATTGACATCTGTCAAAAATATAAAAGTTTCGAGTTTCATTACCGTTAGGAAGATATTAATTTTTCTTTAAATCGGCAATTTTCAGATTTTTTTTGATAACTCAGGAACGAATCAAAATATCGGCGAACTTTCTTCAGATTCTTAATCAGCAACAAATAGCGCAACTTTTCTGTAATTTAACCGACCCTGTATCTTTTACTGTTTAGGAGATCCCAATGGTGAGCATCGAAAAATTACCCACCCTGTATGGGTACTAAAAACCCTTCAGATGGCGTTAGCATTTTTTTCATTCGACCAAAAATGTGAAGTCACGAGATTTCAAATGAGCTATTTTCATGGAATAAATAATTTTTGTCCATAGGTTGATTATTTTGGGCCTTAAGATTACGTAGACCAGATTTCTAATTTTTTTGAACGTCAGGTTAGCAAACTGCAGAAGGAAAAATAATCGTCATTTTATTTCATAAGGAGGCCGTGAAACAATATCGAAACGACGCGCCGTGAGTCCAACTTGAGTTCATCGGAGATTTAGAACTGTCAGTTGCTTGTCATGTTTTGACAGCGACGATTGACCCCAGAATAATCTTAAGGCCCAAAATAATCAACCTATGGACAAAAATTATTAATTCCATGAAAATAGCTTAACTTGAAATCTCGTGACGTCACATTTTTGGTCCAACCAAAAAAAATTTAAGGCCATCTGGAGGGTTTTTAGTACCCATACAGTCTGTGAAAAATTCAAAACTCTAGCTTCAAAGGAAAAGTTCGTTTTGCCGCTGGACACTAGTGTTGGACCAGCCTGTATAGTCGAAGAGTTACGAGAATTATGATGATAAACACGTGGACTGCGTAAAACATCCCCAGATTCCCCAGTCGGCGAGAGATGCGCATTGAAACCGTATCGCTATCCGAAGCATGCACAAAAAAATTTAAATGAAAATGTTTTCCACCCTTTAAAATGACATTTTTCGAAAAAATGGCACTAAGGTTTTTGATCCGTCAATGCAACCAGCTATCGAATCCGATAGTAAGAAAATGCCCTTTGACTAAGAAACATTAAAAAAATGGCCCTTTTGCCTCTAAAATAACATTTTCCGAGAAAATGTCACTCGAACCAATTGAAGATATTTATCGCTCACGCATGCGTATTAAAACGTGTAGGACTTCCGAAATACGCCTAATTTTTGTATATCCCTTATTGATTTGCGTTAGAGAAAGATAGCCTTATAAGGCATCTGTCGACCTTGACACCTAAAATTAAATTATTGGCGGTAATTTTAAAATCACGCATTCAAATTATAATGATAGCCATCATTTAGTCATTTCAAAGCATGAAACGCTTTCCTTAATTTTTTATTAATTTATTGAAAACACCGAATTTACATGGGAAAGGATAGAGATGTCATGGTGCCTACATCAAATCTTCTGCGCATGCGCAGAAGGTACCGTGAATATCCCTTATTCAACAATAAAATTGTACAGTTATACATATTTAGGTGTTTTCACGTCACCACCGATTTTTGGCCAAAAGGACACCAAGTGTGAATACAATTTTAGAAGCAGAATTTGAAGAGCTTTCATATGGTGCGAAAAATGGGGGTTTCCATTAAATTTTTAAAGTTGATGTGCCAAAATGCACTTCCTGTGGGCAGATTTAGCCCAGATCTTCCGAAATCCATAAGATGTGCTCGTTCCAAATTTCAACCAGATCGGTCCAGTAGTTTGGGCTGTAGCGTGTTACAGATACATACAGACCTTTTTGGGTTCCCAGGACCCTGAAACGTAAAGATTTGATGTTTTTAACGATACGATTTTAGTAACTGATCCGCGAAGCGTAGAAGTTAAACACGTTTAATACATTTTGCATGTAATCAGCAAGTAAAGCCATTTTCAAGCGGTTTTCGACTGTGTAGTTCCAACTTTGAGCCACTAGGTGTACATACAGGGTGTCCCGTAATTAGGCTGCAATATTTTACCATTTTTACCAGTGCGTTCTACGATCAAAATTAGGACTAAAGTTTTTGTAAACATTTTTCGAAAAATCCATCCTAAGGGAGCTAGCGCCCCTCAAAGGGGGTAAAAATAGCTATTTCTTCAATTTCTGAGAAACGGCTTACGATAGGGCCACGAAATTTTGAACTTTGTCGTGATTGGAGGGTTCGTAGACATTTTTGTATCGAACTTTTTTGTACGATACCTTGGGTCAATTGTGAGCACAAATTTGAATTTCCCGCACATTTTTACGTAAAAAATGTGCTCTAGTTACTAGATCTGAAAATTATTTTAAGTAGGCGCTTACTATTTATTTTTAAATAATTTTTATTTTAGCCATCGACTTGAAGATACGCAGATGTCATCCACACACACTATATGTTTTCCACAACGACATCGAAATTAAAAATCTCTTTGATGAAGAAGTTACAGAATCACAAATTCATGGAAGGTCACTTTTAAAAGCGTTCACAGTCGCAGCATCTTACGCTAGAGTCAAATATGGGGTAAGTTTCATAATTGAGTTTGAGTGTGTATCTTATGCCTGTTTACCTAATCATTTGTAGGAAAGCGTGAAGGATTTACCCCAACCAGTAACTATACAATGTGTCAACACAAATGGACAGTTGTTTCATTTTGGAATCTTCCAACTTAACACATTAGATTTAGATAACAAAGATAAGAAGAATTTATGGTATCAAACAAAGCGAATTCCCTTGTTTGAAAGATGCTGTTATAAAGTTGGCAAACCAGTCCTAGAAGGGTATAATAGTGACGTTGTTGAGTATTTAAAAGCATTTTATAATAATGTGTAACCTTAGTGAATTGCATATAAAATGAGAATGTATTGAAATCTTCCTCGTTATTTTGAGTGAGAACATCTGACCGAGGGGTGTATCACTTGCTCTTTAAGGTGTCCATCTAGTATGTGTCAGTCTGACACTCTGACAAGTCTTGCAAATGTCAAACGGTGAGACAATCTCCATTTATGTCCACGTCATTAATCATATAAAAAATCTGTGTACGCCAACCGTTAGTGACTGAAAATGTGCATAATCCAAAATTATTATGAACTCACATTTGCGGCTCGTGTAGGGGGGGCAGCACAAAATTACATTTTGTTAAATGGAACTCCCATATATCAATGCATTTTTGGTTTCTACGTGTCATTCTGTGCAACTTTTGTAAGGTGTGCCCCATACTTAAATTCAATCGTTTTTGAGTTATTTAATAAAATGTGTAGAATTTGGCAAAAACAAGACTTCAGTCAAAAATTCATATTTTGGAAGCCTTGAAGTTTTTCTCTTCCGAATTTATGGCACATCCTAAAGAAAGGTCATACTACCTGACGACACATTTGGGTGTCAAATTTCATGCACAGCGTATCCCCCGATAAATTATCAAATTAACAGAAATTTTAAGACAAAATTTCTAAAATTTTAAATGGAATGACTTTGAATTTTTTTCTTCCACTATTAGAGAAGTAAATTCTAGGTCGACTTTCTTAACAAATACCTATACCTACATAGCATGTTTTTCAAATTATCACTAGTATTAGGTCTGTGTTGGGGTTTTATTCGTTTCCGAGTTACTGATAAGAGTAACAGAACAAGTGAATATCTTTAAAACGATAAACTCTACGGTGTATAACAACATAAAATTCAAAATAATACGGTTAGCGGACGGATGTTTGCAAAATTTTTGTAACAAAAACCTGGTGAAGCAATTTGCAATGGGGAAAAACAGTGATTAATTCGGCAATGTTTTCTAAAGTCAACAAAAATGATCTCAATAACAAAATCATTTCTAACCGCGATAGTAAGTTATTAACTCCAGACGGATTAAGCTATAAACCCAAACATTTTAAGTAACTTGGAAAGGATGCCATTTAAGTATAGGGAGTTGTTAAGAAAGTTAGCCTAGAATTTAATTCTCTATTAGACGGCGAAAAAATTTCAAGGTCATTCCATTTGAAATTTTTGAGATTTTGTCTTTTAAATTTGTTAATTTGAAAATTTACAGGGGACACTCTGTGCATGAAATTTGACACCCAAATGTGTCGTCAGGTAGTCCTGACCTTTCTTTAGGATGTGCCATAAGTTCGGAAGAGAAAAACTTCAAGGCTTCGAAAATATTAATTTTTAACTGAAGTTTTGTTTTTGCCAAATTCCACACATTTTATTAAATAACTCAAAAACGATTGAATTTAAGTATGGGGCACACCTGACAAAAATTGCACAGAATGACACGTAGAAACCAAAAATGCATTGATATATGGGGTGTTCCATTTCACTAAATGTAATTTTGTGCTGCCCTCCTATACGAGCCGCCTATGTGAGTCCATAGTAATTTTAGAATATGCACATTTTCAGTTACTAACGGTTGGCGTACACAGATTTTCGATATTATTAATGACGTGGAGATAAATGGAATTAGTCTCACCGTTGGGACACCCTGTACATAATACAGGATAACTCAGAATTATAGAGACTACAGCTAACCACAGCTTCTTTACCTGAAAATAAGACAAAAAGTAAGACCGAGTCTTTGTCCTAAAATGGATTTTGTAAGAGCTATTCTGCCAAATCCAGTAAAATGCACCCCGCTTTTCACCTTTTTAATTTATTTTTTTCAAAAACTAAGTACCATAATTGTTTAATATTTCGGCACAATGAATTTGACACTGAAACGAAGGCCTGGAATTTTTTATAAAGTTTGAATTTACCAATTTTTTTTCTACCTTAGACTTGAACCTTAATCATTTGATGACACACCCATCACATTTTGACACTTATGTTTCACGTCCCCCTTTTAAGGTTAACAACGTCAGAAATCATTTGTCACTTTATGCTATTGAATCTTGAAATTTTTAGGTTTTTTCCAAAAGGACTCAAAGTGTGAATACATTCTTAAAAACAGAATTTGAAGGCCTTTCGTACGGAAATATGAAAAATAGGGGTTTATATTTAAAATTTCAAAGTTGGTGTACCGAAAAAGCACTAGATATCGTCCGATCTTCACCAAAAAATTTTCTCCAGCAGTCGCTACTAAGCTTTCTGTCCAAAATTAAAACAAATCTGAAAAGAATTAAGAATTAAATGCCGCTAAGCTATGTTTCAATATTCAAAATTATATTAGGGAATAAAACTATGGTTAACCGTTGTCCTTATAATTTTAGGTCACCCCGTATACGTAGATCATATTCTAACGGTTACAGGCGCAGTTTTAAGTCGTTTTTCTGATGTGCTTTCATTTGTAACGTTGACGAAAATTAAAGCCTGATTCACACTGCCCCTGTATCCATTACGTGATTGAGGAGAAAGGATCATGCTAGTAAGTACGTACCTACTAAGATACTTGTTTTATTATATGAATACCTAATGTAGGTATGTCTTATGAAATCCACAATACATTTTGTAAATGCTTTGGCACGATTTTTTCTTCGCTTGAACATTATTTCATCTCTTGGAAAGACGTCACACAGAAGCTCTCTTGATTTTTAAATGCGAAGCTAAAACAGTCTGTGACGGGTGGTAACTTGCGTCCAACAAAAGCTCTTGATTTTCGCCATGGCTTAAGCCCAAACAATTGCAGGAACAAACTGACATTTGGTCAATTTCTCCGTTGTCTACCATGTAAGCACGGCCTGCTAATAACTTGCCATTAACTGCCATGACGTCACCGTCCAACGTTAACACGTGATGTGACGAAGACTGTAGATCTTGTTCATCTCGTCTTATATCTTCAGCATTCCTAGAATGTAACGTTACATAACTGTTTTTTTTTTAATTCTTGGATTACATAGTCATGAAGCGCAGAACCAACAAGTTAATACTGGCTGCCACCACCGCCAAACCAAATAAAATGAACACTAGGCTTAGGGCCACATAGCCTGGTTTATCTTTTAAAGCGTTATCATTCTGAAAATGTCAAATAAAGTAACGATAACAGAGGTCCGATTTTACCTGTAAAGCCACATAATCGCCAAATCCAATTGTAGTAAGTGTAACAAAACAGTAATAGAAACTGTCGAAGTAGGTCCAGCCTTCATATCTTGAAAATACTGCAGCCCCAGTTGTAATAATTATGGAAGACAGCATACCCGTAGCAAACATGAGATTCATCTCAGTTGCCTCAATCTTTTTACAACGAAGATATTTCTTAATTTGTCTTATAACGACCGAAGCGAATTTATTTAACCGTTCTCCTATGCTCTGGAACATGACGAGACCAAGTGGAATGCCTACCATCGCGTATCCCATGCAAAAGGCTTTTCCCCCTGCCGTTACAGGGGTGGAGTGACCATACCCAATCATAGCTAAAACTACTGTTGCAAAATAAAATGCGCCTGCAAACTTCCATTGTGGACCAGCTTTGTGAGGTTTGTATTCTATGATTACAAGTTCTATCATTCTGTAGTCGTCTTCAGATATGTTGTATTTACTCCTTAGTGCATTGGTTGACACTAAAACACAATGGAAACATAGTCTCATTTCTGTTAAGTGATTTTAATGTTTTAACTTTCATATTTCACCTACAGTTTGTGTTTAATTTGAGTTTTTGCTTATTTGTAGGTAGGTATGTAATCTTAAAATTTTGCTTTTAATTTTTGTACATATACCCATTTTAGACTTGATTTATTTCGGTACCCGCATGGTGGGACATATATTTTAGTTGTAATTTTGACAAAAAGTTATAATTATTTTCAGAACTAATTATAAACCAAGCTCGCCTTATCACACATCAAGAGAAGCAAAAAATCAGACTGAATAAAAAAAAATGGGTAAAGTCCCGTCGCATATTAACGAACGCGGGGGTTGTATGTCTCAGGCTTTTTTTCTGTTGGTTTGTAAACGGGATTTCAGTTCTGTCAAAATTCCTGTCTTGGAAAATAATTAACGACAATAAAGATCCATTTCAACCTCCATTATTACTGTTTATTGACACTGACAGTAAGTGACGGCAGAGATGACGAGAGTTTTGACGAATGTGCGGTCTCGGAGACGGCAGGAACTTCTACGCCGCACTGCATTGGATTAATAACAGCAGCATTTATTAAATTTTTAAATATTTAAAATAAGAAAGTTGCTATGCCAAAAGGGCACTTCGGGTTGACTGATCGGCTTCAAAATCTAATCAGCTCCTCTCCCGCACAGACAATAAAATAAATTGCCACTAAAATGACATTTTTCGAAAAAATGGCACTAAGGTTTTCGGCTTGAAAAAAAATCAGTTATCAAATCCGGTAATAAAAATTTACATTTATGCATAGTTTTTTTTTCACGGCACCATTTTTTGGTCAAAAGGGCCCAAGTGTGAATACATTTTTAGAAGCAGAATTTGAAGAGCATTCATATGGTAATGCGAAAAATGGGGGTTTGCATTTAAATTTTTAAAGTTGATGTGCCAAAAAGGCACTTTCCGTGAGCCGGTGTAGCCCAGATTCTAATCAGCACCTACAAATCTCCCACTGAATATGTGTGCCAAATTTCATCAAAATCAGTTCAGTATAGTTTCGGCTGTAGCGTGTCCACAGACACACGGACAGACACACACACAGACACACATTTTTCAAAAATAGGTTTTTTGGGTTCCTGGGACCCCGAAACGTAAAGATTTGATGTCAGTTCAATTTCGAATTTTTGATCGATTTTATACAGGGTGTTCGGTAAAAAACGCCCCACGCCATAGCTCCCTTATTTATGAACCGATTTAAAAAAAATAAAAAGCATTTCAAATGGCTGCTAAAATACTACAATCTGGGCGTATATCCGAATTTTTCCAATGTCAACAAAAATGACTAACGACTACCAACTTTTGTTTTTCAAATTGCGGCCTGCATATTTTTTGTTCCCATTTGATAGAGGACATTTTTCTGAATTCATCCATACCATACAAGTCTTTTTTTCTACAACTATTTATGAGAGAAAAAATTATCAAGTACTGAAATAAATAAATTAAGATCATTTGAAAAATTGCAAGTATGCCATGAAACAATGAAAATGACGGTTTTCAAACTAATGTCATTTAAGCGTCAGCAACACAGAAATATTTTCCTGCTTGAAAATTGTAATTATTTGCTACAATCAAAAATATGAATAATAATGTCGCCACAGATATGATGCAAGTGTATTTTGAATGCCACAAGAACAGTGCTGCGGCAGCGCGCCTGTACTCAAATCGTTTTCCCAACAGAGAAGTTCCGAATCGTAGAAAATTTGCGCGGTTGGAAGTCAATTTACGGACTTACGGAGCATTTAAGAAACCAAAACAAACCGATCGTATTTTTGGCGAAAATGTGGAGTTAGATGTTCTGCTTAGCGTGGAAGAAGATCCCTTAACTTCTATTCGAGAGATAGGATCTACTCTCTCTAAATCGAATGATACTGTGCAAAAAATCCTGAAGAAGCATAAGTTTCATTCCTACATACCACAGAGAGTGCACGTGTTGGAAGAAGGAGATTTAGCTAGAAGACTGGAATTTTGCAATTTTTATTTAAATATGGTGCAAGGCAATCCAATTTTCCATAGAAAAATAATCTGGTCAGACGAATGCACTTTTACCAATAAGGGCATTTACAACAGAAGCATTCATCGTCATTGGAGTCGAGAAAATCCCAGAATAACTGTTGCAGGAAATGTTCAAAGACGTTTTAGTGTGAATGTATGGTGCGGCATTTTTGGCGACAGATTGATTGGACCATTTATTATAAATGGTGCCCTAAATGCAAACAAATATTATGAACTGTTAAGTAATCATATTGAAGAATTTTTGGACGAATTACCGTTAGCGGATGTCAACAATATTTACTTCCAGCAGGATGGAGCTTCTCCGCACAATTCCAGAATCTGTACAAACTGGTTAACCACTAGGTTTGGGGACAAATGGTTGGGAACATATGGACCAAATCGATGGCCTGCCCGTTCACCAGACCTTACACCACTCGATTTTTGGTTGTGGGGATATCTCAAAGACATGGTTTATTTGACACGTTCGGCAGATGTAGATGAATTAAGACAAAGAATTGTGGTTGCTTGCCGCGATATACCTCAAAACATGATACTTAACGCCGCTTGCGAAGTAAGACAACGATGTGAGCTCTGCATCGAACATGATGGAGATATCTTTGAGCAATATTTGTAAAATAACTCATACCGCGTTTTATAAAAAACTTTGTTATTTGGTTTTTTGTATTGTTTGTTATTCCTGCAGATAAATTTTAGAAATTACTTCGCGTTTTTAATCAGTAAAGCTATTTATGTACAACTATCCTCCTGTGATGTGGCCATATTTTTGATGAACAATGCCCAAAATGTCAGTAATTGTCTCGCTGACGCTCAAATGACATTAGTTTTCAAAATCATTTTCATTGTTTCATGGCATACTTGCAATTTTTCAAATGATCTTAATTTATTTATTTCAGTACTTGATAATTTTTTCTCTCATAAATAGCTGTAGAAAAAAAGACTTGTATGGTATGGATGAATTCAGAAAAGAGTCCTCTATCAAATGGGAGCAAAAAATATGCAGGTGGCAATTTGAAAAACAAAAGTTGGTAGTCGTTAATCATTTTTGTTGACATTGGAAAAACTCGGGTATACGCCCAGATTGTAGTACTTTAGCAGCCATTTGAAATGCTTTTTATTTTTTTAAAATCGGTACATAAATAAGGGAGTTATGGCGTGGGGCGTTTTCTACCGAACACCCTGTATACTGCTCCGCCTTGAGCGTAGAAGTTAAAAAAGCCTGAGACACAACCCCCGCGTTCGTTAATATGCGACGGGACTTTAGGTATTTTTCTTTATTTTTTTAAGTGAAATAACATTATACCTGTCTATTCTATCATTTTTTTTGGAAACAATACTGCGCTCCTCCATACCTTTTAATAAATCGTCCCTCCGACTTTCTTGTTTTGACTCCAAGGCGTCAAAAACTGCCGCCCCGATTAATAAATAGGTAAATGTGCAGACCACTAGAGACAGCGTTCTCACATTTTGTCTTTTCATGGTGTTGTATTACCAAAATCTGGCCACTACATCTGATGCTGACACATCGTCTGGGTATTGATTTGAATATGTGCGCAGGAGTGAATGCATTAGGATGTGATGCAACTTAAAATTAGAACTTTTTCCAATAATAATGATACTGACAAATGTATCTGGATAGAGTTGAGTATATGTCTTTGATGACTGCTCGCGTGTAGTAAGAGGAGGTACCTATACTTACGAAAAGACTACAATGTACAGGGTCACTTTTTTAAAAGTTACAATTTGGCTTTTCTCTGCAACTACCAAAGATATTAAAAATCGCTCGAACAGGGAACAGGTCAATTTTTGTTTTGAGGGGGACACTTAAATAAGTACATGGTGAAATTTTTCAACGCCCCCCCAACCTCAGCCAACTCCAACTTCAAAATTTCAAATGGTAACCCCCACCCTGGTTATAGGTACATCTTTTGAAAGCTAATCCCTCTATGGCAAAATTTTAAATAACATTAGGGCCCTTTGTAATAGATCATTTGAAAGAGTTTGAAATTGTCTGAAAACCAATGCAAAAATTTTTGAAGTCCATCCATTCTTTCAAAAAGCTATGTACACTGAAGAACATGAACTGGCTCTGGGCCTAGAAATCCCTTAAAGCTTGTGCTTGAAAATCCCTTAAAGCTTGAACGAGTGGATGGATTTCAAAAATGTTTGCAGCGCGAAGCGGCATACATTCCATGGTCTAAGTTGTATGGTACACAGAAAAAAACATGTTTTCAATTTTCATGGATTAAGTGTATCTATCTACCCCTATGGGCGAAAAAATTTAGTTATCCAGGAAAAACATTTCTCCTTACACTGAAGCCCCCGAATAAGGAATAAACCACAGAAAAAGGTCTATTACCTATTCATACCTAACTAAACTGCTCAACAATTCAATTGGTCCACCCGGAAATTTGAGTCGAATTCAAAATGCCGTAACTCCTCAGGCAGTTGATCGATTTGAATGAACCTTTTTTCCACGGATAGCCCATTTCATTGGCTTCGACATGACATGTTCCGCGTTATATGCAGGTCACCCTTATTTAATATACAGGTTGTCAGAGCCGGGTACTGCCAAATGGCGAAAATTTAAACCACCCCCGATTCTGAAAGAAATTTTTCTAATTTTTTTTGCCTGCTTGAGAAGACGTCTCAGGTCCATACCTCCAGACGTTTTTTTGAAATTTGCTCCACCTCCTCTAATTAGGGTGCAGGGCCAAAAAAACTGTTTTTTCACTGGTAGTTAATAGCCTCTTTAACTTCTACTCAATTTTTAATTTCTTGAGGTCATTGTGTCGTAAAAACTTTAATCTAGGACACCATGAGGTCAAAATTAATCTTAAACAAGGCGAACCAGAAAAGGGGGCCCGCTGAAATGGACCCAATTTTATTCTGCTTCCGAAGTGATCTTTAAGTAAAGGCGGACTAAATTTGAAACGATGTTTTCATAGAGCTATTTGTCCTGAACATTTTAAGATGATCTTCGTCTGAATTGGATCATAATCACCGGTGCTCAAACCAACTTTTCAACTGACTGTTTTCAGACAAAATACAGCCCCCTAAATTCGTGAAACCAAGGCGACAAAAATTAAAACAAAGAGCCATACCTTGTTGACAAGGTAACGATCCTTCAGGCTTTGTCAAAATTCTTGTCGCCTTGGTTTCACGAAATTGCAGATGTGCGAAATGCCTGCCTTTTGTCCGAAACCCGTCAGCCAAAGTACTGGTTCTATCAGCACCACCAAATGTGATCCAATTCAGACGAAGAGCATCTTAAAATATTCAGGATGAATGGCTCTACGACGGCATCGTTTCAATTTTGGTCCGTCTTTAATCAAGATCATTTCAGACGCAGAATAATTTTGTGTTCAGTTCAGTGGGCCCCCTTTTCTGTGACATTTTATATCCGGATAATTTTGAATTTATGACAATTTAGAGTGAAGTTCTTGCGTTACAAGGACCCCCAGGAGATTAAAATTCGTGTACAAGTAAAGACGCTATTAACGACCGGTGAAAAAACAGTTTTTTTGGCCCTGCACCCTAATTAGAGGAGATGGAGCAAGTTTCAAAAAAACGTCTGGAGGTATGGACCTGAGACGTATTCTCAAGCAGGCAAAAAAAATTAGAAAAATTTCTTTCAGAATCGGGGGTGGTTTAAATTTTCGCCATTTTGCAGTACCCGCCTCTGACACCCTGTATATCAAATAAAGGGGACCTGGAATAAAACGTGGAATATGTCATGTAATAGCCAATGAAATGGGCTATCCGTGGAAAAAAGGTTTAGTCAAATCGATCAACTGGTTGAGGAGTTACGGCATTTTGAAGTCGACTCAAATTTCAGGGTGGACCAATTGAATTGTTGAGCAGTTTAGCTCTTAAAACTAAGATGTTACTCGATTACAGATATAATACCACAGTAACGATATCGATAGAATAGTATAGGCACCGATAAATCGGTATATTTAGTTATCGATATATCGATAAATCGGTGTATCGTTATATCAATATATCGATAAATCGGTATATCGATACAATTTTAAATATCGATAATCGATATTGAAATTCCGATATCGCACAGCCCTAGACTATATCCAAAATTTCTCAAAAAATAACAAAAAATTGACGAAAATGGTACTACAATACTCGTAATGTCCCCTATATTCCAAAAATATACCGGGTGTCATGAAATGTCTAGTTTTTTTGTGATCGAATGCCCGCCATTTAAATAAATAAAGTAGTAATCCAAATGCTGTAAGGTTATATGGCAGCAATAAAATTTGTAAATAATCCTCATAGGTCATTACCTGGGGTTTTTCCCGCACTGCACGTTTGGTAGCTTCGCAGGCCCGGCTTCAAAATTTCTTTCCCCAATGAAATAAAATTAACACCAGAAAAATTAATTAATTTAATTAAATAATTAATAATTTATTAAGTCTATATCTACAATTAATACATCAAATAATTGCGGAAATAGGAGAAGATATGCGCTGGAATCGTATATAATCGCTGAGGTCTCGACTGGCGCTAAGTTAGAGTACGGCTCTGGCAGCTCAGCAGAGGTGTTTTGGCTGCTTTACCTGGTTTGTTTACATTATCATCACTGCTGGCCCATTGTTCCCTCAATTGGCTTTCAGACAATGCAAAATTTTTATGAGGGCCATATAACCTTACAGGATTTGGACTACTATACCTAGGCCTATCCTTTTTCACAAAGATTTATAATTTTGTCCCTGAATCCCTGATTAATTTAAATTTCAAATATATATGTGTGCACACACATACAGTATCAGATAGTATCCTATATTTTATGTAAAAATTCAAATAGAAATTCAACAACGCGAAATTTTTGAGTTTTCGCATTGATTTCAGGTTAAATTAAGAAAAATATCTGACAAAAATTATTGCGGTCATCATACAACAAAATTTACATTACCTTTTGACAGCAATAAGTTCCAATCAGAAAATTCTGTGAGCTCACCAAAACGCCAAGCTGAATTTACCATATATTAAACTTAATCAGACCGAATCAGATCATACAGGATGGTCCAAATGTATTAATACAGGGCTCTCACGGCGAAACGGTAAGATAAATGAGTAAAATAAAAAATCCACGGTAAATTAGAATTAAATACCTTTATTTTGTCGCAATTTGGAACTCCCCATCTTATTGTATAATTTAGCAATAAACAATGAATACCTACATTTTTTTAAATGGCACCATGCATGTTTCAATTTTTTTTTGGATTCCCTTTGATGCCCTCTTTATGGTAGTGATCTTATTTTTTTGACAAATTGAGCAGTGAACGTAGAAATTTTTGTTGATTCAAATTTCGCGCGGTGATCCGGCAACAATGCGCTTCACCACTACTACGATGAAACCACCCTCATCTCACCGAATGTCTCCCCGTGTACTGTGTACACGCCCTCTGGAAGAATCTGATTGGGCCTAATAATAAATAGCCCCTGTTTACTTCATTGTGTACACAGTACAACTAGTGGGAGTGGGAGACATACGGTGGTTCCATCGTAGGAATGGTGAAGCGCATTGTTGCCGGATCACCGCGCGAAATTTGAATCAACAAAAATTTCTATGTTTACTATTCAATTTATCAAAAAAATAAAATCACCCCAATAAAGAGAGCATCAAAGGCAATCCAAAAAAAATAGAAACATGCATGGTGCCATTTAAAAAAATTAACGTTTATTTATTGCTAAATTATACAATAAGATGGGGAGTTCCAAAATGGCGACAAAATAAAGGTATTTAATTCTAATTTACCCTGGATTTTTTATTTTACTCATTTATCTTACCGTTTGGCCGTGAGAGCCCTCTATTAATACATTTGGACCATCCTGTATATGGTCTGTCCGGGATCCACGCGACCGGGGTTCACCCTATTTCCATGGTGAATCATTGTTGTCAACAATGAATCGCCATGGAAATCGGGTGAATCTCGGTCGCGTGGATCCCGGACAGAGTATAGATCAATCAGTTTTAAGGGACATTTCGGATAGAAATTCAAAGGACGGATTTAATGAAAATGTAAAATTTTCAATTCTAACGCTTATTTATTGTCTTGAGCAACCCTTTGCAACATGTATAATCAGAAAAACAAATAGATTTGGCAAAATTGCAGCATTCAAAAATCCATATAAGATTCTTATAAAACACCAATTGGGATTGGGTGCAGCATCCCTAAACTGATAGACTCTACAAGAAACTGATTGAACCTTATTAAAACTGTTGAAAACCCACACAGATTTTATCAGGTTGTTTGTAACAGGGTCACAGCCTAGACCGTCCTATAATCCAGTCATACCACCGTCTAGTCTAGACGGCCTTTTAATACGATTATATCACCGCATCTAGACGGCCCTTCAACAGCACCGTCTGGACCAGGCCGTGTCGACTTAACAGGAAAATTATTGCCGGTGTTTTGTCCTTGGAAATGTTAGTGACTACGACTTTGAGAGGGCGCTGAGAAGGGCGGCGCGAAATTTTTTAAATTGTTCGATTCCGACTAGATACGAATCGCCGAATCGGGCCCGAAGTGTGTATCCTATATCCGTTATTTCAAACAAATCACATGCTTGTTTACTCTCAGTGGTGACAGAAGTGTGTTTGAAAGCGATTTTCGATTGTGTTCCCGTATTAGTTATTGTTTTGTTAAGATTTAATTTGTTTTGTTGGTGAGTTTGACGCAATAATGGTGCCTCTGCCTCCAGTACCAGTTTTCTATTGCTGTGTACCATTGTGTGAAAACACCAATAAAACCGTGCCAGTACATGGCTTTCCTAAAGAAGATGAGGTAAGTAAATATTGACCAAAGATTCTTAATTCTAAGAGTTTGAAATTGTAGAGAATCCAAGAGTGGTGCAATGTGATTGGCCGTCAAGACTTAAGAAATTTGGATCATGGTGCTTTAAGAGAAAACTATCGAGTCTGCGATTCACATTTCTCTGGAGAACACAGACTCCCTGAAGGATTCAGAAGTCGGAGTGGACTTCTAGCTGATGCCATCCCAACACTGAACTTAGGTCAAGATCAGTTTGTAGTACCGATGGAAGTGGATGATGGTAACTTCAATTTACTTGAAGTTTAGAACTTACCTAAATATATTTTATATAGAATTGCTTGTTCAACCGGACCCTAACAATCAACTACAGCATTTTGAAGAACCCGAAGTAGATCCACAACCAGGCCCCAGTGGTGTACTGGTAAATGAGGAGATTGAAATGGAACTTATGAGGCCTTCAACACCAGTTGGTAGGTGATTTTTAATAGTCTCGATATTGAGCTCAACATACATATAACGGCTATAGACTGAAAATCAGAAAATCCGACTTAAATAAGCCCTGATGTTCTGAAAGAACGGTATTAGGGCAATTAACCAGTGAAAGTCAATTTCTGATCTTCAATTTGCTGCTTGAAGTTCAAAACCGATCTGAATATATTTTTTTTTTAGAATTACTTGCCCAACCGGGCCCCAGCAATCTAGCGCAGCACATTGGAGAACCCGAAGGAGATCCACAACCAGGCCCCAGTGGTGTAATGCTAAATAAGGATATTGAAATGGAACTTGTGAGGCCCTCAACACCAGTTGAGGGTGGTGACGGGATTTCTGTTCAAAGGAAGCAGACAAGGAGACAAGGTAGGTGATCTTTAATTGTCTCGCCATAATGGCCATAGACTGAAAATCTGACCTAAATAAGCCCTGATGTTCACTCAATTTCTTTCAAATATCTCAAAGAACGGTATAAGGGCAATTTACCAGTCAAAGTCAATGCATGAAACTTATAAAACTTAAACTTATAAAAAAAATTCCCAATGGAAATGTGAAATAGAACCGAAGTTATTCCATCACAAAAGGTTCAGCCACAAAAAGAGCTGTATAATAATGACAAGTCCCTCATTCCCTCTAGTTAATGAGATGGAGTTGTTTTGAGAAAAGGAGGCCAGTAGTGCGAGTGAACTAATGAATTAAAATAAGTAAAAATAATTATCATTTTGCTATTTCATTATAGCAATGCTTGCTAAATTCAGCCTACCTGTTATTATAACAAAGTACAACAAACAGGATGGTGCAAAAATAGTTTGAATAATTCTTATTTGGATTTATTGTTGAACCTTTATAATCCCCTATTGTCCTAGTTTCCTTACCCTTTTGTTAAATATCCAAATTTTTGCCTTTATATACATTCTGGTTATTGTGACTATTACCTGTGGATTTAAGGACCCCTATAGAGCACACCCTAATGGTGTCTTCTGGGAAGGACAAACTCATTAAAATTTCTCCACAAATATTGACAGGGCTGTTTAATAAGATACAATATTTGATGCATTGTTTTGTTTTAACACAGCCATATTTTGATGGAATAAAGCTATTTTCATAGAATGTCAGGATCAAGGATATTTTAAATATTCCATTTATTACATTCAATTTCACACAAGTAGATTACCTATGTACAGGGTCTTTTTTTATTATTGCCCCACTTTTAAATAGGAATGTCTCCTTTATTACTTGAGATTGAGATATTCGCCTGAACTAAAAACTGGCTAGTAGACCGTACTCACAAGTTTCTGGACCTTATTCTTATCGATCATCGTCGGATCTTAAGCGCTGTGGATGCAACTTGTTTTTTTTTAATGGAACACCCGGTATATTTTTGTATGGATCGATAGAGATTTTTTTTCTGATTTCATTGATATAGGGTAGTTGATACCTGGGGTTGATAGTTTCTGAGAGAAAAAATCCTGAACTGCGAGAAATGTCTGAATGAAAATGGTAATCATGTTGAAATTTTTAATTTGTAATGTTTTAAGGTGAATAAGTAAGTTAAAACTATCAATAGTAACAAAGAAAGTGACTTACTTATTCACCTTAAAGCATTACAAATTAAAAATTTCAACATGATTGCTATTTTCATTCGGACATTTCTCGTAGATTAGGATTTTTTTCTCGAAAACTATCAACCCCAGGTATCTACTACCCTATATCAACGAAATCAGAAAAAAAAATTCTATCGATCCGTGCAAAAATATACCGGGTTTTCCATTTAAAAAAAAGCAAGTTGCATCCACAGCGCTTAAGATCCGACGGTGATCGCTAAGAATAAGGTCCAGAACAAAACTTGGGAGTACGGTCTACTATCCCGTTTTTAGTTCAGACAAATATCTCAAGTAATAAAGGAGATATTCCAATTTAAAAGTGGGACAATAATAAAAAAGACCCTTTACATACATACATCCTATTGTATGTACCCAATTATCTCGCCACGTATTTCATAATTTTCATTCTACCGCGTCATTTCAAAAATGTGATAGTTCTGATCAGAATTAAGATAGCTACTACAGATGCAGTAAAAAATATTTATTTTCAGGTATACGACGGAAGCAAAATTTTCTGAAGAGGCTCAATGTCACCAGGGCTAATCAGTTGACCCCAAAGGCCAAAATCCTTTATAATTTAGCCAGAGAGCTGAAGAAAACGGCTGCGGATCTCGACCGGGAAAACGCATCAAATAAGGAACGTCTGCATCAAGCATTGGAATATGCCGAAACTGGTCAATTATTGGCAAAAAAGGTCAACAAGGCGACAATGCGATTTCTACAGTCGCAAATTTCCCTCCAAAACAAGAATCCACGGGGTAGAAGATTCTCTACCGAGGATAAAATCTTTGCCCTGTCAATGTTAAAGGTCAGCCGAAAAGGATACAGGGCGCTGCAGAATGTTTTTGCCCTACCATCCCGCCAAACATTAATGGCACTGCTTAATAAAGTACCCTTTGATTGCGGTCTAAACGAAGCTATACTTAATTGTTTAAAGCAGTCAACTGCCAAGATGACAAATTTAGAAAAATGCTGTATTTTAATGTATGATGAAATGTCAATCCAGAGTGCTCTTCAGTATTTCAGCAAGGATGACTATATTCAAGGATTCGAAAATCTTGGTGATAACTTGCAAAGGGCTGAATTTGCAGACCATGTGTGTGTATTTATGGCCCGGGGAATCTTCACCAAATGGAAGCAACCGGTAGCTTATTTTTTTACAGGAAATGCTATGAAATCGACAGATTTGGTGAGAAATATCACTGATATTATACGCGCGCTTAGAAATGTGGGTCTGAAAGTTCTTGCAACAGTCTGTGACCAGATGAGCGCAAATGTATCGGCCAATAATTATTTGCAACAACGGTCAACAGAATATTGTTTGCAAAATCATATAGAGAAAAATTACTTTGGTTATTTGATTGATGGAGAGGAAGTTGTTTTCCTATATGATGGTCCTCACCTCCTGAAAGGAGTGAGAAATAATCTTTTGAATCACGATGCCACATTTAAATGGAAGAAAGAAATAATGCAAAAGGCAAGGTGGGAAGATGTTATCAGGCTGTATGAATATGACTCTGGTCCTGACGACATGAAGCTATGTAGCAGACTTACAGATCAGCATGTCTACCCTGATAAGATAAAAAAAATGAAAGTCAAGCTAGCAGCACAGGTGCTTTCGCAGCGCGTTTCTTCGATAATGCGTTTTGCAGCTGAAAAAGGTGAGATATTTTTTCACTTAAGCTAACAATATTAATTTTCTTATTTCAGATTCACAAAATTTTTCTGAGACCGCAACGGGGACAGCCGATTTCTTGCTGTTTTTTGACAAATTATTTGACAGCATTAATGGCTCAACCATTGAGATTGCGAATGGGAAAACCCTTCGATGTGCGATCACAGCCAATTCGGAACATCTACCCTTCTGGGAAGCTGCCTTACCTGTTTTGCAAACAATTAAGTATGTTGATGCCAAGGGATCATGCTCGGTGCCACCCAGCATTAATAACTTCAGTCACACAGTGCGTGGTATCAGATATTTGTGGCAGAAATGTCAAGCAGAAGGAGCGAAATTTCTCTGTCCACGTAATCTGAATCAAGACCCTGAAGAAAACTTTTTTGCATGCGTGAGAAATTGCGCTGGCAGAAACGTGAATCCTACAGCTGCATCATTTTGTGCATCTTTTAAGACTCTGGTGGTGAATAATTTTACATCAACCCATTCTCCGGGAAGCAATTGTGAAGTGGATACCAGTGAAGGAGCGCTGAATACTTTGAAACGTTTTATTGATGTGAACTCGGATGTGAATGAAGATTTGGGTGTTCAGACGATGGAGGAAATTGAAGATGTTATTGTCGAAGGAGAAGAAAATTTCACAGCAGAAGAACAAAATCCATTAACAGTGATAACAACTGATCTTCATTCATACATTGCAGGGTATATCGGTAAACAACTCCTTAAAAATATAATTTGTAAAACTTGCCGTAACAATTTAATAGGAGAAGAACGGGATGACTTAACTAAAGCTAGGGCCTATCATGCACGAGCCTTAGTAAATGCTCATTGTAAATTTACGATTTTATTTTCAAAGTCTTGTAAAATATTTAGTTTTTTCCTACCAAAATTATGTCATCGCAGAAACATTGGTAAATTGATGAAAATCAAATTGTTTAAATATGCCTTAGATGAATGTCAATGGCAGTGTGACAATCACAATTTAAAATTAGATTATTCAGAAATATTTTCAAAATTTTATATTAATGCTTGGGTCAACAATATAAATAAAGTCTTGAGGGGTCAAGATCAAAGAAATTTGAACGATCCTATCAAGCTAAAGGCAAAAGCTAAATATGATAAATTTAGGGGCAAAGCTAAAAGAATTGCCAAGTTAAAACAACTTGTTTAATTCATTCCTGTATACATACACCACTGGCATTATTTTAAAAACAATTGTTTGAATTAAATATTGTACATTATTCCATTTGTGACTTTACACAACTCGTGTACTTCAACTTTACATAAATTGATTGCTTTTCTTAAAATATTGATTGAGTAATCATAGTGGAGAGGAAAAACTCAAAAAAATTATCTTATAAAACTTGATTATTATTATGGTAGAAATTTACTGTTTACTGGTAATACCTTAAGTTCACCAAATGTTTTCTTTGAAATATATTGTTACTTTTTGTAATTTTTAAGAATATGGAAATTCTGCTTTAGTTATTATTTTTAATGTCAATAGATCAAGTCACAATTTTTATAGCTACAAAATAAATTAAATTGCACTGTGATTTGCGTATTATTTTCATGGCGATTTTACATAGCCTTATTGATTATTTAATTTTAATGATTTTTTCATGTAAAGAAAACATTAAAATTAAATAATTGGCTGAAAATGTCAAATTATTGCATTGGCAAGAGAACCCTTCGTTCGCTTTGAAATTCCCGCCCTTTCATTCGTTTTGAAATTGCCGCCAGACCACGAAGCTGCAACAGTAGCGCCAGACGTGGTCGGAGTCTGCGTAACACTAGATGGTTTTTAGACAGGGAGTTCGGTATCTATATACAAATATAAACTCCCTAATCTATGGTCTGGACTACAAACCTGTTCTGTGGTCTGGACGGCGCAGTAGACACTCCCGTCCCGTTTACGAACGCACTCCTGGTGACGGGGCGCATGCGTGCATGGGCATGGCATGAGAGCTGAGCGCATGTCAAATTGACGTGTAAGAGCCATAACCTATAAGTACATTTATAAAATTTTAACAAAACAAGTAGGAAACGAAGTGTTTTGTGTGATATAATGACTGTTGCGGCTGCAAAAGTTATAGAAACGGAAGGTAATGATCTTCATATTATGAGCTTGAGTAGATCCTAATAACTTCATGTACCTAGATTGGGAGGATGACCCTGCGAGCACTGATAATGAAGAAATCAGTGAAGATGTTATTCAAGAAGATGGTAGTTCTGCTACATTTAATGCAGGGTGGGCAGATTGTATTTCCAGACTACTAAAATCAAGTAAATTGAGGAGAAAGAAAACGTTAGTGTTGTCGAGAGCTAAAAAACTATCTGATGTTAAAATTCAGAAAACAAAGCCTGCAGGCTTCCAAGTTGCTACAACGGATGGTAAAGTCAAAGAAGAAAAAATTGTAGTGGAAGCTGAAGAGGTTGAACAGGAACCACCTAGGAAAAAGGTTTGTCAAAATTCAACTTTTTTCATCTCATGCCTTGTTATTGCAGAGAAAAGAACTGCCCAATTTACGTGTAAAGCCCAATATTCTGGATAAAGATCGTGAAAGAACATTGACTAAAATAGCAACTAAAGGCGTTGTTCAACTATTTAATGCTGTCAAGATGCAACAAAAAGACATTGATAAAAAGTTGAAAGAAGCTGGCCCACTAGAAGTTAAAAAAGAAAAAGTATTGAAGAGTATCGACAAAAGAGAATTTTTAGATGTATTAATGGGCGAAAAATCTGTACCTATCGACACTAAAGTTCAGACAAAACAGGAGGGTCATAACTCTGGTAAAGATACTTGGAATGTTCTAAGAGAAGATTTTATGATGGGAGCTAGGTTAAAAGATTGGGACAAAGAATTGGAGAATGTGAAAGAAACTGAAAGTGAGCAAGATATTGAATCTGAGTAATGTTTCATTTTATTAAAAGTTAACAATAAATATTTCATGATTTCTAAATATATTTCAGAATACAAGTCTGATTCACTTAAACTTTACATAATACAGGTACAGAAATACAGGGTTGTTACAAGTGATTGTGCTCAGAAAAAACGAGTACAGTGAATGACTTTTTGTAACATTTTAGATGGAGAAACGTGTGGCTAAAGTCACGTCACTGTACTCGTTTTTTATGATCACAATGGTACACCCAGGAGATAAAGTAATGGATCTTGACCGCTCACAAATGTGGATAGATTCTCACAAATCTTATCATAAAAATTAAAATGAACGTAAAAAAAATGCAGCAGAGAAGCGGCTGGAACCTCCCCATCGCGTGGATCTTTGTATTCTGTGTAGATAGTAGTCAATTGAACAGAATTTTTTTAATCCTTGACTAATTTCGCAATTTTCTGACAAATACCGACGTCACCTCGGACATCACCCATCACGTTTGACAGTATGTTTCTTTTAAGGTTAATCTTTTTCCACCTTTTTGACAATAACTGCCACTTTGTCATCCACTGTCAGCCCGCTCTCCCTTTTAATGAGAAAGAATTTTTTGTCTATTTTCCACTGAAATGGCAGAAACTGTGAACACATTTTTACAACCTGAATTTGATCGCCTTTCTAATGGCGACATAAAAAAGGAGGTCTTGTATTTAAAATTTAAGTTGATATGCTTAAATGGGACTTCCCGTGGGCCAATTGCTTTCAGGTCTTCAACGGGTCACCCAATCTCCATGTACCAAATTTCAGCCAAATCGATTCAGTAATTTGGGCTATAATGTATTTTTACTGTTATTATAAAATTTCGATTTTTTGAACCAAACGGCGCTAAATGCGAATTAATTTTGTCCATTTAAAACCAGAATTTGAAGAACTTTCTGATGGTGACAATAAATCTTTCAAAAACTTGTTTTTAATGGTCAAATGAGAGAATAATTTTAAATTTGGAAATTGGTGTGCCATAACGGCACTTTCCGTGAGTCGATTGAATTCAAAATTTGTTCAGCTCTTCGACGTGTAATTACAATCCCCATGTGCAAAATTTCAGCCAAATCGGTTCAGGGGCTTGGGCTGTACCCCGATTTTAAAGCCCGATAAAAATCAATTTTTTTTTAATTTTTGGTCAAAAGGGCACTAAGAGTTAATACATTTTTAGAAGCAGAATTTGAAGATCTTTCTTATGGTGACGTGAAAAATGGGGGTTTGCATTTAAAATTTAAAAGTTGATGTGCCAAAATGGCATTTGTGGTTGCACGATTGGCTCCAAAAGCTTTTCAGATCTAAGTTGGGTTACGAGATGCCTATGTTCCAAATTTCAGCCCAATCGGTCTAGTAGTTTTGGCTGTGGCGTGATTACAAACGAACGTACGTACGAACGTACGTACGTACATACACACAGACACATTTTTAAAACCACTTTTTTGGGTTCCTGAGACCTCAAAACGCATAGATCCGGTCTTATCTCGAATTCGAAAATTTTAGTGATTGCAGTAACCTCCCATTTTTTTAAAATTGTGTTGGGGTTGGGGAGGTTAAAACCTCTTTATTAAAACGACTCGAGTGGGATACAAGCCTTCACAAACCTATCTTGAGTGTTTTTTCTAAGAATCTGTCGACATTGTTCGCGGTCGAGGGCCAAGACTTTATCTCCTGACTGTACTGTAGGTGACTTTGATGGTATCAATTGTCGTGACTGTGCTTGTGACGTTTAATTTGTACAGATGCGATCAACGTCAATTCTTTTAAAGGCGGCGGCAGCAAAAATGGACTTTTACTGCCGCACATGCAGCAGTAAGATTGCACTGCTAACATTAAATTACTTCATGAAGCAATTCAGAGCTGAAATCTGATTGGTCCACTTAAGTCTCTTATAGCTGCAGAACTATTGGTCCCTGAAAATTTTCAAAAAACACGGATCAACTCAGAATTTTCTACTGAAACCTCTATTAAAAGGCGGTGCGAGCGTTCTGAGACCCCCTGTATAAATAATAGCCGAATTGGTAAAAAAATGCCACTTTTGCTGATCCCTCTGCCAAATCAAGTACAAGACTCTTCAAAAGAACTTTACTATTCAATATTTTCTCAGTTTTAAATTTTTCGTACACTACAGATACCATCTTTAGAAACAGAATTTAAAGCTATTTCTTATGGTGATGAAGGTACTACTGTTGCTATTGATATACGTATTGGGCGTAAAGTTATTAAGTCTTTACTAACGGGTGTCCCAAAAAACCGAACGATTTATTTTTTGTTATAACTTTATTATTATTTTACAGATATTCCCAAATTTTGCACAGGACATAGCCAAAAGATGAGGCTTTCTGAATTGACAATAATTTTCCAGATGGCGCCACTAATACATTTTTTTGCTGTTTTTTACAAAGCTGTTTTTTGATTGTCTGGAGTGCAATCATTTGTGTACCGATCAAAATGAAATTTGTGTAGGATGAAAGCTAATGCTTTCCTCTTACAAAAGAACTTTATAAAATCTTATTCTGGACGTTCTTTATTTTTTTTACAATTTTTTTGCGGTACTGTTAAACACGGATTTTTTAAGGTCTATTTTTTATGTGGCTACCAATCTGGGAAAGAAATTATTTTTAATACTTCGTAACTACAGCACTTGAGTTAAATACCTGTAAAGCAACGTTATTTTGTGAAAGATTTATACTATCATTAAAGATCCGGAAAATTTTGCCGAGATCGGTAGAGAAATAAATAATAAATTTAAAAAATCCGTGTTTTAAGCATCACAAAAAAGATTGTAAATTAGTCAAGAACGTTCAGAATAAAATTTTGTAAAGTTGCTTTGGCAGAGAAAAGCATCAGCTATTTTTATTTTGAACGGTTCACAGATGCTTCAACTCCAGCCAATCAAAAAATGGCCTTGTAATAAATACAAACAAAAAATTTGTTGGTGGCGCCATCTGGAAAATTATGATTGACTCTAAAAGCTTCATCTTTTGACTACGTCCGGTACAAAATTGGGCAAAATCGGTTCTATAATAACAAAGCTATAGCCAAAAATAAATCGTTCGGTTTTTTCTGGGACAGCCTTTAGATTGTGTAATTAGTTACAGTATGCGTAGGTGAAAATGCCCACCCGGGAAGGTGGGAGACAAACACTGCATGTCTGGTCCACTTCAGTTGCAAGTCGGAGTGGGAAATATCATTCGGTTCTTCAGGTAAGTACGAGCTTCCTGTTTAAGTAATTTAACCCGAGACAAGGCGCGTATTGAAATTTGCGTTCTTGATGGCCGCTTTTAGAAATCTGCCCTACGCGCATTTTTTTTTTAAACTTTCCCGCATCAATGATTTGTTATTAACTTTTCGTTACAATTTAACACGAGGGACGTAGGTACTGAAATAAATCTCAACATAAAGATCATTAGGTAATCGAGTCATTAATGTCTAAATCATGATTGCGATTAGTGATTTAAATCTAATCAGGCTTCAATGAAAGTTTTCCAATCGATTTAAATCGAGGTTAAGGCGTTGAATGCGATTGGTTCGTATCGATTGCAATCGATCGCCGCGTTGAACGGCCCTATTAATCTTCACAAATTAAAGGGAGGTTTTTACGAATAATATGTTAAAACTAGGAACGAATTTTTCGCTAAAATTAGCACCTCCATTATTAACGTCTGTTTAATTTAATTTCTACCATTTTCTTTATATTGAAACCATTAATGTGTTATATGGGTCGAAATTGTTTACCATGCATGAAAGGATGGAAAAATGGTATCACTCGTGTGTCATAATTCATAAACAAATTACCTGGAGGTGTTAGGTTAACCTCTGAGAATCACACACGTTTAAATAATTCATAATGTCAGGAAGGTTTTATAAAATACCTAGTTATTCTCAAAATCAGAAATCTTCAAATTATTAATAATTGAAAACGTCCGTGTAAATTCCCTGTAACTGAGGTATACCTACACTTAGATCAGTATAAAACTTTAATAATAGATATTTATTTTATTAGGAGTTTAAGGGCCGCTTGCACCGCTGCTGCCTGATTAGCGCTAATCAGTGGCTAAACTGACATTAATGGATTGTTTCGACAATTGTAACCAGGATTTTAAACATGATTAGCATTAATCATCGGCGGTGCTATCGGGCATTAGTAAGACATACGAGTCACATAACGTCACTTAAACTCTGAATAAAATAGAATACTTAATTTTCAAACGCAGAGTTAACTTTGGGGGCCCTGGGCAAAGTTGCTTGAAGGCCTACCCATCACAGAACCGTATCTCTTTATATGACTTGGGGGGGGGGAGGGGTAAATAAAAATTTGGCAATTTAAAACAATCGAATTGTCCAACTGAAAACTGAATGGGCGCCGCAGGCGCAATTTTTTAAACATTCCAAACACTTCACAATAATACTTACAAATGAAGTAATGAAGAAAATGAAAAATTTAACTTTGGTAAGGCAGATTTTTTTTGCCAATTAGGTAAGTTTTATGCCTGCCAGGCCGGCTATCGAGTAGGTATTTTATAAAACTCTGCGATTTAATTTCGAAAAAGCATGGTGCCCGGTTTTAGTTTGCCGAATGTAACTGGACGACACCCGAAATTTGCCAACTGGCAAAACTGGGGGGGTGTAACTGCTATACACTACACCTACCTAATTTATTTTTTCTTTTTTTTCACATTGAATTTTTTTTTACCGCGAAGGGGGCTCCTTGAGGGCAGCAACAATGCAGTCATTGTTGCTACAAATAAACTGTAAATTATCTTGAAACGCTCAAAATTTAGCCGCTAGAAGTGACTGTCGTACCTTGCCAACACAGTTATTTAAGTAATTTATTGTTAAATGACGTTTGAAAATAATAGATATTTATTTAATTAGGAGTTTATAAATGATCTTAAACTCCGAAGGAGTTTGAAACGCTCAAAATTTAGCCGCTAGAAGTGACTGTCTTACCTTGTCAACACAGTCATTTAAGTAATTTGTTGTTAAATGACGTTTGAAAATAAAGGATATTATAGTATATATAATTATAATTATAAGTTATAATTTTCAAAAATGCATAACTGAGGTTTTTTCACGACGGGTTTTCTTTTCTATGACACAAAATCTGATTTTGGGGTTTAAATAGGTGAGCTGCGCAGATATAATTATTTTCTTGGAAATATATACCGGATGCCGAGCATCCTTCTTAAGGGGGACGGGGGATCATTAGTGAATTATCCATATTTACTATCTACTTATCTTCAGATCTTGGAGGATGTTATGCTGCCAAGTGTTACAGCTATTTTCCCCCCTGACGAAATAGAAGGCGGCAGGATTCCATTTGTTCAGGACAACTGTCCCATTCACACCGCCGCGCCCACGCTGTGAGAGAATGGTTCCAACAGCATGAAGAAATTGAACTGATCAACTGGCCCGCGAAATCACCGGACTTGAACCCCATCGAGAACTTGTGGGGCCAGATCGTCCGCGAATGGGATGATGTGGGTCATCATGGGGTTCGCGATAGGACGGTCCAGGAGTTGGCGGCCCATGTTTTTCGTGTGTGGGATAGTTTAAGGCTGAATATTAATTACTGTGTTAACTTAGTAAATAGCATGCCGAGAAGGATGCAAGAATGTATTGAAGCGGATGGCTATCCTATTAAGTATTAATTAAGTATGTTTCCTTTAGTATTAGATGTTATGATCTATTTTGTGTTGAATAAAGCTTTGTAAACACCAGTCTATATATATAAATATACCTATATATACTATAATATGCTTTATTTTCAAACGTTACATAACAATAATTATTTAAGACGGTCTTGACAAGGTATAACCGTCATTTATATGACACTATTTTGAGTGGAGTGTTATGCCTCCAGAGGAGCTTAAGTTCATCATTATTTGAAATTTTGCAAAATGCCAAAGTGACGCCCAACAAAAGCGAGCAGAAAATTTTCAATTTTTTCGTTTGAAAATAAAATATTGTATTTTATTCGGAGTTTAAGTGACATTATGTGACTCGTATGGATTTAGTTCGCCTCGCTCCGCTCGGCGCTTAAACTTCCATACTCCGTCACATAATGTCCTACTTAAACTCCTAATTAAATAAATATCTATTATTTTCAAACGTCATTTAACAATAAATTACTTAAATGACTGTGTTGGAAAGGTACGACCGTCACTTCTAGCGGCTAAATTTTGAGTGTTTCAAGATAATTTACAGTTTATTTGTAGCAACAATGACTGCATTGTTGCTGCCCTCAAGGAGCCCCCTTCGCGGTAAAAAAAAATTCAATGTGACAAAAAAGAAAAAATAAATTAGGTAGGTGTAGTGTATAGCAGTTACACCCCCCCAGTTTTGCCAGTTGGCAAATTTCGGGTGTCGTCCAGTTACATTCGGCAAACTAAAACCGGGCACCATGCTTTTTCGAAATTAAATCGCAGAGTTTTATAAAATACCTACTCGATAGCCGGCCTGGCAGGCATAAAACTTACCTAATTGGCAAAAAAAATCTGCCTTACCAAAGTTAAATTTTTCATTTTCTTCATTACATCATTTGTAAGTATTATTGTGAAGTGTTTGGAATGTTTAAAAAATTGCGCCTGCGGCGCCCATTCAGTTTTCAGTTGGACAATTCGATTGTTTTAAATTGCCAAATTTTTATTTACCCCTCCCCCCCCCAAGTCATAAAGAGATACGGTCCTGTGATGGGTAGGCCTTCAAGCAACTTTGCCCAGGGCCCCCAAAGTTAACTCTGCGTTTGAAAATTAAGTATTCTATTTTATTCAGAGTTTAAGTGACATTATGTGACTCGTATGTCTTACTAATGCCCGATAGCACCGCCGATGATTAATGCTAATCATGTTTAAAATCCTGGTTACAATTGTCGAAACAATCCATTAATGTCAGTTTAGCCACTGATTAGCGCTAATCAGGCAGCAGCGGTGCAAGCGGCCCTTAAACTCCTAATAAAATAAATATCTATTATTAAAGTTTTATACTGATCGTTAAAAATGACATTACAACAAAACAAGCCGCGGCAACAAATTATCACTAAGTGTAGGTATACCTGGGTATACCTTAGTTGCAGGGAATTTACACGGACGTTTTCAATTAATAATAATGTGAAGATTTCTGATTTTGAGAATAACTAGGTATTTTATAAAACCTTCCTGACATTATGAATTATTTAAGCGTGTGTGATTCTCAGAGGTTAACCTAACACCTCCAGGTAATTTGTTTATAAATTATGACACACGAGTGATACCATTTTTCCATCCTTTCATGCATGGTAAACAATTTCGACCCATATAACACATTAATGGTTTCAATATAAAGAAAATGGTAGAAATTAAATTAAACAGACGTTAATAATGGAGGTGCTAATTTTAGCGAAAAATTCGTTCCTAGTTTTAACATATTATTCGTAAAAACCTCCCTTTAATTTGTGAAGATTAATAGGGCCGTTCAACGCGGCGATCGATACGAACCAATCGCATTCAACGCCTTAACCTCGATTTAAATCGATTGGAAAACTTTCATTGAAGCCTGATTAGATTTAAATCACTAATCGCAATCATGATTTAGACATTAATGACTCGATTACCTAATGATCTTTATGTTGAGATTTATTTCAGTACCTACGTCCCTCGTGTTAAATTGTAACGAAAAGTTAATAACAAATCATTGATGCGGGAAAGTTTAAAAAAAAAAATGCGCGTAGGGCAGATTTCTAAAAGCGGCCATCAAGAACGCAAATTTCAATACGCGCCTTGTCTCGGGTTAAATTACTTAAACAGGAAGCTCGTACTTACCTGAAGAACCGATCGATATTTCCCACTCCGACTTGCAACTGAAGTGGACCAGACATGCAGTGTTTGTCTCCCACCTTCCCGGGTGAGCATTTTCACCTACGCATACTGTACATGTTGATTAAACCTGCTAGCAGATTTAAGTGATAACAAATGCGATAAACTTAGCGACACCAAGTAGAATCGAGGTTACATTTTCCTTGGAACCATTCATACTGCAGTTTATTGTTAGGTGTCAGGTTTTCTGGACATCTATTGACATCCTCATTTTTTTCCTAGAAAAATTCGTAACAGTTAATCTCTCGGTTAATCTTACTTACCATGGGGGGAGGAAATATTCTTTTGCAATCCCCTCGATCTAAATGCTCTCTGTATGCCTCCTGTAAGAAGTCAATGGTATCAGGGGTCATGCAAGGTCTGCAAAGCCGACAAATCTGTTTAAAACAAGTACTGCGGCAAGGCTCGTCGTTGCATATTTTAGGGAACGTCGCCAAGTTTTTATCAGAAACGACCATTTGCTTTTCCGCTTCAGACCTGAAATGTGACTAAAAATTTGTAATCATCCTTAGCGCTAAAATAAAATAACCTCACAGCTAATGTATTTTTTCTGACTCGCTCTCCCAAGCCCACTAGTCCCATTAAATTGTACAGGATTTGTTCGTACAGCAGTTGGTTTGGTGGATAATGAGCAGAGGATAAGTTGGGGCTCATATTGGCTTCTAGTAAGTACACATTTAGCTTATCATCAACCACAAAGTCAAAACGCATCATTTCGAAAAAATTGCGTTTATGTTTAAACCTGCAACAAGAAACTGGCTATTAAAATATGTTTGTAGATCTAAAAAATCTCACCCCAGTCGGCTTTAGAACTGAAAGTCATGTCTTAAGATGATTCTGTCACAATATCGTTCTTTTACAAAACTGGTTGACTCATTTCTGCTACATAGGTACCGGCTATATCAAAAAAAAGGAAACCATAAAAGACAAGGGTTTCAATTCTAAAGCCGACTAACGGTGATGAGTTTTTCTCGGATCGCTTGGTTAAGTCTTAGGGGTAATTCCATGCAATCCCTAAAATTGCTGCCGCATGAAGTCTCAGATATTAATGAAAAAAATTTGGTAAAGTCACTTATCCAATGCTAAAGAGATATACGAGACTTCAAAGAGACTTTGAAAAATATGAAATTTTCTCCTGATCAGTATTAGTATATAACAGATATCGCAATGAGGCAATGTTTACCTGAAAGTTCAAGGTTTTGTCTATAATCTCATGTACTAGAATCGTCACAATTGCGAAAATTTGTTTATGGAAAAAATCTGGAAACTTTCAAGAAAGAACGGAAATTCCCTCATTTTTTCCTGGATGAAAGAAACAAGCTCAAAGCTAGATTATTTCAAAGTTATAGACAGTCGACTATGTATACTTTATACAAAAATAAGTCCGACTTAATATAGCTCGCGGTGTGTCAGATATAAATTGCAGAATATACTAGTTTCAGTTAAAATGGGCAATGACTGATTTGCCCATGTGAGGCAACTCCGATTTGCCTGAACTTCCACACAGTTGGAGAGTTCACCTTTACGATTTTTTTAATATACGGCAACGCCCTGTTTTTTAAATATAGGAATACAAGGTGTTGTCAATTTCATTGCCCACATTGGGATCTCGGGAACCATTAGAGTTAGAAAATCGATGAAACTAGAAAAAAGTTGCGCTTTTTGAGGATGATCAAGAATCTGTAAAGAATTCTTCGATATCTTGATTCTTTACTGATCTATCCTGAAAAAACTGAAAGTCTCTGCCAATTCAATAGCATTAACAGAAATTTTATATGCCTTCTAGATTTTGAGCAACGACAGTCAACTTTTCTTTCTCTTATGGCCGCTATATTGGATTTTAACAACATTGGATACACACAAAAATTTACTTTTCAAAAAATGGGCATCTACGGAAGCGGCTGGAACCTCCCCACTTGATGAATGATCCAATCCTATCCTATCACCAATATTTACTAAATTTTACTATTTACTGACCTAAATTTTACTTCACCAAACCTAAGGTGTTTTCTGTAATTTTTCTAAATTTTACGATCTTTTGCCAAAAGGGCATTAAGTTTGAAGACAATATTGAAAACAAAATTTAAAGACTTCATGTGCTGGCAAAGAAAATGGGAGTCCATTATTCAAATTTCAAAGTTGATATGCCAAAATGGCACTTGCCGTTCGTCGATTGCCACCAAAATTAAATCAGCTCTTCGGCGGGTAACGGCATCTCTACCTACCAAATTTCAGCCAAATTGATTCAGCAGTTTGGGCTGTAGCGTGTTATTTAATGTTTCCTCGAAATTTGGAATTTTTTGATTTTATGCCAAAAAGGCATATAGTTTCAGATACAGAATTTCAAGACCTTTCATGTCGCACCGTCAGGGCAATACCACCATAAGTCAAAAATTGCGATTTTGAGTTATGGTGGTCATACTGTAGCTAAAAGATCCTAGTTTATTCTGCAACAACACAATATCTCAAAACCCCAAAAAAAGGCGACATTTTCATATATGTGGTGGTGTAGCTTGATTATCATAACTGAAAAGTTTCAGTGCAAGACTAACATATTTGAGTTATGGTGATATTGCACGCCTGGATTTAATTTCAATGCGGTGCTAAACTACCACATCTTCGGTTGAACCAGTTAGCAGGTTTAGTCCCATGTTAGTGTTGCAAGTGGTATTCTATTCGGACAACTGTGCACGACAAAACAAAAATAAATTCATAGCTGCAATGTAAACACATAAGACTCAATACATATTGGCTCAATTCATTAGCGAATTTTGACTAAAATAGTGATTTGATGTCAACAAAAATTCTTGTCATGGTAGTTTAAGACATTCTGAACAAGATTCCGCCTCATTCGAACTCATTTTCCGCCAAAACTGTAGAATATGCCTTTTGGGTTTAGCACGGCAGTAAAGTCAGTACCATTAATTATCTCTACGAAAATTTAGGTTCGAATAATTTGTCTTTTAATGTTCACTATTATTAGTATAAATTAATAAATTCCGTTTGAAGTAAGTTCAAAAATTCTTATTTCTTCCTTATTTAAGGGAAAATTACACCTTCAGGAAAAAATACTATGCAAATTATCTCCAAGAACCGGCAAGTTATTCAGGAAATGAGGAAAATATTTTGGTGCAATATCAACACATCTCGAAGTGTTTACATTATTATTAATTAAATTAATGCCTTAAAATTGAAAGCGTTTAAGAATAAGCATTTTTATATAATACTGCATAAAGGAGAACTCAGGTAAACAGATTTGCAACCGAGAAGAACGAATCATTGACAAGATATGAATTAATTTCTATAACGTCAAAACTTATTTTGCGTTTATCTCGAAACTATCTATTTTGAGTTGCGTTAGTCTTGAACTGGTGGTGCGATGTGCTGATAAGAAAAATTAGTGTTCACTAGTCAAATTTCATAATTTACATGCCAAAAAGGCACTTGGCGTCTGCGGATTCGCAACAAAATTAACTGGGCTCACCAGAATACCAACGCTAACCTCCATGCCAAATTTCATTAAAATCCGTTCGGTAGTTTCCGAGAAATCGTGCTCACATGCGCACACAGACATTTTTTAAAAACCACTTTTTTGTGATCCTGGGACCTTGAAACGTAAAGATCTGGTGTTATCTCAATTTCGAATTTTGGAGTGATTGCAATAACCTCCCATTTTTACATGGTTGTGGGGAGGTTAAAATGTAACCAACTTGGGCTTTTTTGACAAATCGTCAAATTTTGAAATTTTATGTAATTTGTACAATCGACCTAAACTTAGGGAAAAAGAACTGTAAAAAAGTACACCGACTTTTTTCATTTCTTATGACATGTGAAAGAAATTGAATTCAACGAACAAAACTATCGTATTGGCATCGTGTAACTTAAGCTTTGAAAATTTTTTTTTCAAAAAACGCGGATTGGTTACATTTTTGCAAAACCTATTTTTTTATGTGTTTAATGGGGTTAAAATCCAATATGGCGGCCATACGAAAAAAAAAATTGTCTGTCGTTACTCAAAATCTAGAAACCTTAGAAAATTCTTGTCAATGGCATTGAGTTGACATGTCAAAAATATAAAGTTTCAAATTTCATTTAAATAGCATCAACCGTTAGGGAGTTATGAATTTTTCTTTAAAAGATCAATTTTCAGTTTTTTCGGAATAACTCAGGAACCTATCAAGATATCGAAGAATCACCTTAGAAAAGAGCAACTTTTATCTAATTTAACCGATCTTCTAATACTTATAGTTTCCGAGATTTCAATAGCGGGCAATGAAATTGACAACATCCTGTATGTGAAAAATAAAGAAAAAATTTCTAGTCCATAAAGCATTTACATTTGGAAAAATGTCAAAACGAGTCAATCTATAAATGGAAGACCCGTTCAGTCTCGTGTGTTACCAATGCAACATGATCGTTACATTTTTGTGTGTATTCAATGGTGTTCAAATCCAATATGGCGGCCATAAGAAAAAGAAAAGATGACTGTCGTTGCTCAAAATCTAGAAGGCATAAAAAATTTCTGTTAATGTCATTGAATTGGTAGCGATTTAATTTTTTCAGGATAACTCAGTAACGAATCAACATATCGGAGAATTCTTTACAGATTTTTAATCACCCTCAAAAAGCGCAACTTTTTCTAATTTAACCGATTTTCTAACTCTAATGGTTTAAGAGATTCCAATAGTTCGCAATGAAATTGGCAACGGTGTTGCCGTATATTAAAAAAATCGTAAGTCGGGTACCTACTAATGGAAAGTGCAAAAAAATTCCTATACTATATCATTAGTACTAGGTGAACTCTCCAACTGTGCGGAAGTTCAGGCAAATCGGAGTTGCCCCACGCATAGGCAAATCAGTCAGTGAATTATTTGATCATTTTAGCTGAAACTAGTATATTCTGCAATTTATATCTGACACACCGCGAGCTATATTAAGTCGGCACTATTTTTCTATAACTGTCTATAACTTTGAAACAATCTAGCTTTGAGCTTTTTTCTTTCATCCAGGAAAAAATGTGGGAATTTCCGTTCTTTCTTGAAAGTTTCCAGATTTTTTCCATAAACAAATTTTGCAATTGTGGCGATTCTAGTGCAGGAGATTATAGACAAGACCTTGAACTTTTAGGTAAACTTTGGCTCATTGCGATATCTGTTATACTGTAGAATCAGAGACGATTTTTTTTAATATCATGTTTTGCATTGTTAACAAATAATATGCAAGTATTTCTATTTAAGTATCCCTACTTTACTTACTTGTTAACAACCTCCAATATTTTATGCTCCTGTTCCAAAACGACTGTTCTTATAGAGTCCTCAACTTGATCCCATATCTTCCGTGAGTTGCGGCCTTCGGTTTCCAAGAAAGCGTTTAAACTTTCCCGCATTCCAAAGCCTAAATGGTTATAGTAATAACCAAGAGACGGAACATTCCAAATTGGTAAGTAATCATCGCCCACCACGTACTTATCCAAGTTTTCGGGATCGAAGGGGTGGTATACTTCAGGGCAAAACCTAAAAACCTTAAAATAAAACAAATTTTGACCATAGGGGTCTATAGAACCTCAATAAAGCATCCCCGTTATAGATATAAATCCTCAGGGGATCAACAGATGTAATAATTGTATAAATTCCAATGTCGAATTTATAGCCGTCAATAAGTAGTGGATCTTCAACAAATTCTTGAATGAATGTGCCTTCAGTATCCAAATCAATTTCAGTCAAGTTTCGAATTTTTATATTCCGATGATCGTTATTTTTCTGAACAAATCTTCTGTTAGCATAATCAGTCGCGTAATCTAACAACTTCTCTTTGTCTTGTGGTAATTTGAACGCTGGTGGGATATATTTAATTCCGCTGATGGCCAAGTCGACTTTGTTTGTAAGATAACCGGAACCGGGAAAATGGTTAACTTTTTGTTGCGGTTTTAAATCGCTCAGTTGGGGGTAAAGTTTCCTGAAGGGGTAATCATGGGCCCACAGTAAATCCCAATTGGTTTCGTTCGGATCATTTTTATATCCCAGCCTATCTAAAATAGCAAATACGTGTTTTAAATAACCGCTTTCGATGTTTTTGCCGTAAACCCAATAAGTCTTTAAGTCTTCACTACTTGTCACAACTTGGATATCCTCTAATTTATTGAAGCATGTCCTGCATTCATCTGCTGCTATGAATAATATTGTTAGTACTGATATAACAGCAATTAAAATAGAAAGCGAGTTATATTTTTCATACTGTTTTATGAAATTTTGTATTGTACTAGAAGACGTTTGCGGTACATTATGTTCAGAGATTTTATCAGCCTGAAAATATTAAAAAAAAACTACAGAGTGTAAATAAAACGATAACAAGACTTACCTTTATTCCTTCTGATGAATTTTCATTTTCAACAACCATTTTAACAGTTACACAGTTACATCTTATGTCAAGTTTAAGAAGCTAGATGTGTGCCGACCCAGACATTGTAAAATAAAAATAACGGTAGTGTATGCTAGAATACCTATATCTACTGACGGACGGATGTTCGATGTTATGATTGTTCTTGTTCAACAAAACCAGCCTGTGCACTGGCTTGCGTGGGGGATCGACCCGGAATTCGAATGTTCATATACATTTTATATTAACATACCTACATAATAATGTATGTCGTTGACCTTGAAAGCAGTGTTATGATGGATGCAGACATTATACAGGTGATGGACGGTCTTGTGAGTCCCAGTCGCCAAAATTATATACTTATTTATTAACTTCTACGCTTCGCGAAGCAAGTTAATAAAATCGAATCGCCAAAAACATCAAATCTTTACGTTCCCTGGGAATCCGAAAAAGTGATTTTTGAAAAATGTCTGTCTGTGATCACGCTGCAGCTCAAACTACTGAACGTATCGAGATGAAATTTGGCACACATATTCAGTGATGGGAGATTTGTAGGTGCTGATTAGAATTTGGGCCACATCGGTTCACGGATAGTGCCTTTTTGGCACATGAACTTTAAAAATTTAAATGCAAACCCCCATTTTTCGCGATACCATATGAATGCTCTTCGAATTCTGCTTCTAAAAATGTATTCACACTTGTGCGCTTTTGGCCCAAAAAGGGTGCCGCGAAAAAACCTATGCATAACTGTATATTTTAACCTCCCCACAACCAATATAAAAATGGGAGGTTACTGCAATCAGTCCAAAATTCGAAATTGAGATAACACCAGATCTTTACGTTTCAAGGTCTCAGGATCACGAAAAAGTGGTTTTTAAAAAATGTCTGTGTGTATGTACATACGTAGGGGAAGGTGGGGCAAAGTGAAGTAGGGGGGCAAAGTGAAACTAGCAATTTATTTCTGTCAAAGTGTCGGTATCTGTGTTGCGATAGCTGAACTAGGTGCCCAATGAAGTTGTTAATTATACTGTGTTTTGGTTTGAATCATACCTGATTTGAATGGCGACAGTTTAGAAATTCCTGTTTTTGACTGTCTTGATGTAAAATTTCATGATAAGTAAATAATCAATTAAGTTGTGAAATAAACCAAATTATTATGTTCAACTTCTACGTGGTGGTAGGTTAGTCCTCTAGCTTTGTCTTGTATGCATTGGAAGTTCATTCATAACCCGACTTTTTAATCAGCTGGTAGACTTTTTCTCAAAGGTAGTGGTGGGGTAAAGTGAAATGACATGCTGTGGGGCATAGTGAAGTGATTTAATTTTGCCCCTTTGCTTATTGTCTCTATGTTTTCCATGATTAATGGCACCCTTTCTTATTTATAACAGTTTCGGTAATAATAAGAGGAATTATAGGAATCAGGAAAATATTTTTGTCTTTCCCCCAATTCCCGATGAAAGTGTCATCGATAGCCAACAAAATATCCATAGTTATTCGCCAAAGGTACGGGAGAGTACAATTTTTGTAAAAATCTAATTAGCATTACCATTTTTTTGTTCTGTTTTTAGAGTTAAGTAAGATTTTGCTTGCCCCGCGCAATATTTCACTTTACCCCACCAGTGGGGCAAAGTGAAAAAAATGCAGATGGTTAAAACTTTAATTTTTTTTAAAGTGTTTATCTTGCGTCTTTGTTCTCATATATATTTTTACCAAATAAATATGTTGTTCTTTAGCACTAGTACTTTTATTTCAAAAAATATTAATTAAACTTCTCATAGTGAGGCGTTCTGTCTTAAGTATACCACTTTGCCCCACCTTCCCCTACGTATGTACGTATGTGAGCACGATTTCTCGGAAACTACCGAACGGATTTTAGTGAAATTTGGTATGCAGGTTAGTGTTGGCCTTCTGGTGAGCCCAGTTAATTTTGTTGCGAATCCGAAGATGCCAAGTGCCTTTTAGGCATGTAAACTATGAAATTTGACTGATGAACACTAATTTTTCTTAACAGCGCATGAAAGGTCTTGAAATTCTGTATCTGAAAGTGTACCCACACTTAGCGCCTTTTTGGCATAAAATCGAAAAATTCGAAGTATTGAGGAAACATTAAATAACACGCTACAGCCCAAACTGCTGGATCGATTTGGCTGAAATTTGGTAGGTAGAGATACCGTCACCCGCCGAAGAGCTGATTTAATTCTGGTGGCAATCCGAGGGCGGCAAGTGCCATTTTGGCATATCAACTTTGAAATTTGAATAATGAACTCCTATTTTCTCTATCAGCACATGAAAAGTCTTTAAATTTTGTTTTCAAAATTGTACTCAACCTTAATGCCCTTTTGGCAAAAGATCGTAAAATTCAGAAAACTCACAGAAAACACATTTGGTTTGGTGGAGTAAAACTTAGGCATAGTAAATAGTAAAATTTAAGTGATATTAGTGATAGGATTGGATCATTCACCAAGTGGGGAGGTTCCAGCCGCTTCCGTAGCTGCCCATTTTTTATTACCGGATTTGATAGCTGATTTTTTTTCAAGCCGAAAACCTTCGTGCCATTTTTTCGAAAAATGTCATTTTAGTGGCAAAAGGGCCCTTGTTTCAATTTAATTTACAAACAAAATAGTTATTTGTATATCTAGGTCGCGAAATGGTTGTTTAGCGGACTGAGAGAAAATTTTTTGCCGAGGCGAAGCCGAGGCAAAAAATCTCGAAGACGCTAAACACATTTCGCGACCGAGGTGTACACAACATTTTTTGGGCAACCGAAATGTCTGCAGATCAAGAAAATAATAATTTAAGCACTGATTTTTGTGTAGAAAATCATTCGCGTAATATCATGCTTCAAAATACTTAGGAGGTTACGGCACATAACTAAGGTAACGGCAAAACAAACAAAAGGCAAATTTAAAAAAAATTAAATGTCTCATGAAAGCGATATTTCCTGTACACCTCCTGAACTAGAAGAAGCTGTTTCCTGTGCAATTGCTGATTTAATTCCTCAAAAATGTAAGCGACAGTACGAAAGAGCTTATGAAGAATTTTGTGAATGGCGCAAGAGTAACAACGTTAAAAAGTTATCTGAAAATGTTATGCTGGCATACATGATGGAAAGATCCAAAATTACGAAGTCGTCAACCTTGTGGAGCCGATACTCAATGCTAAAATGTATGCTCAACATCAAAGAAGGTGTTAACATCACAAAGTTCGCAAAATTAGTGCCTTTTTTAAAGAAGTCGATAGGTTATAGGGCGAAGAAGTCCAAAGTTCTAACAAGAGAACAAATTGACTTATTCTTACGAACGAGAGACGAAAATTACTTGTTATGAAAGGTAAATATTTGCTATTGATTATTAGTCTTGATTACATGACTTTCCATTGTTTTAGATTGTTTTGATTATGGGAATACAAAGACAGACATGGATCGCACTTTTATCGTCAGTAGGTAATCCAGAATTTATCCAACTTTACCGCAAGTATGCAGCACTTCGTCCACCGAGTCGTCGATTTTTCCTCAGATATGAAAAGGGCAGATGCTGCAGACAAGTTGTTGGAATTCATAAAATTTGGCAAATACCTTGTTTAATGGCGAAATATGTACCTCAAATTGCCAAACAGTGAAGCATATACAGGTCACTGTTTTAGAAGGAGTTCAACCACGCTTCTTGCTAATACCGGTGCGGATATAAGTGTTTTAAAACGGCACGGTGGCTGGAAGTCATCAACGCTGACAGAAGGATATGTGGAGGATTCTATCGAAAACAAGTTGAAGATTTCAAATAAAATTTTGCGTTGGGAACCCTCAACTTCAAAAGGAGAAATTTCCGAGGATGGTAGCAGTCGCATTTCTAATTGCTCCTCCACATCAACTACTTCAAGTAACAACCTGGATAAAGTCACATCTTCTTTAGAATTAAGAATTAGTGGTAACAAAAATTGCACGATTAATGTCCATGTTATTCCAAAATTAATAATAGGATTAGTTAAGTTAACGATGAAAAGTACTATGTAATTTTTACGTTATGTTATGATAGAGTTGTGTTTTATTTATAATAAATTTATGAAATAATATAATTGTCATTTCGCGGCCGCTGCTAATAGCAACGGCCGTAAAAGTAATTTCGCGACCGCTGCTAAGAGCGACGGCCGCGAAATTTAAGTTCGCGACCCAAATAGCGTCCGTATTTCTGTCTTTTTGACACGGTTGCCCAAAAAAGCAATTTCTTACTATCGGATTCGACAGCTGTTTTATTGCGATCAAAAACCTTGGTGCAATTTTTTAGAAAATTTCCATTTTAGGGACAAACAGACCCCTTTTTGAATTTTTCTTAGCAAAAGGGCATATATCATTATCGAATTCGATACCTGAGCATTGACGGATTGAAAACCTTAGTGCCATTTTTGCGAAAAATGTCATTTTAGGGGTGAAAAACATTTGTATTTCAGATTTAAGTAAATGAGCGCCGGGCACATCAGCCATCGACAACCGCCCGCACGCCCGACCTTGGTCAAATAAAGTTAAATGCTACATTTGCAAATTCTGTGAAAAAGTAGAAAGTTCTACCGCCTCCGAGACTGCCAATTTTTTTCTATGTGACTAAAGGTGCAAAAAATCCATGGCAATCCATTGTTGCAACAATGGGTAACTATGGATATTTTCCCCTTTTAGTCACATAGAAAAAGAACAGGGTGTACCTACCTAATGATATTGTGCCTCTTCACTGAAAAGTTACAAAAAAGGGGCGAAATAAAAGAAACAATTTTTTAACCGCACTGTAGATATTTACCTACCTATATGACAGAAATTTAAGTAAGTAGGCAAGTGTTTTAGTGCCGTAGCAATATGTGAGTCACTCTTGTTTTAGCTTATTCGCTCGCTCGCTCTATCGTTCTTTAAAAATTAAGGAATTTTAGGGGCACTTTGTCGGAGAATTCGTTGCACAATTCATTTTCATTTGCAATAAGTAAACTCTAAATCAACAGAATATTAAATGAGAACTTCAAAACACCAACAAGGAAGAAGTACCGTCAGCATCGCGGCGAGTTCATCACCCACTTCGCAATCCGCGAAGTTCCAGACTCCACAACTGCCAAAAGGCAAACGTCATTATTTAATGCATTATTGATATTTAACTTATCACTTTGTAAATATTTAGAATCACTGAACCTAAGTCATTATTACAATAATTAAATACAATAATTTAAAACCTTGGCGTTAGGCGTTTCTCCACCTGTTCCGTTAGACAACTAACATTCTATTTTCGGTAAAAATTTTCAAAAAGCAACGCATACTTTGTATCAGGACAAATACGCTAATACACTATAAGTTGAAGTGAGGTAACTGGGCTGGGACCTAGTTTTGCATTGACTAAGTTTATAGCTTATTAACAGGCATCAACAAATATTTAAATGAAGCATTTTAAAAGCAAATGTTACACTTCCTAAAACTAAAGTTAATTTCCAAAATAATTTTTTTTTCTATTTTAATTAAACTTAAGTACTTATATTGGAGTAAAATTACCTATATAAAGTACAAAGTACGTAAGTAAGTAAGTACCGACTTCAGTATTGTGAAAACTGAAAAGTAGACCTCCTTTCGCACCCCTATTCGTTTTTCTTGTACCTATAAACTCTTTTATGTTTTTCATGTTTCTCTTTACCTATTCCTATTAAATTACAATAAAACCGAATTTTTTTCGATTCACTCACTAAAATGTGTACACCTACTTCGAGTACTTCGAATGCTGCGTCAAGCAAGTACTTCAAGCACTTCGAGTACTTCTACACGTACTTCGAGCAGGTATTTCCAGGTACTTCGACCTGAAGTGTACACCTACTTCGAACAGTGAACCGCCCCTCGTCCAGTACATATTACGCGTTTTCGTTCCGCCTAGCATTCTGAGTGAATTATGGAGTCAACGAAATAAATTATATGACCTTATTTTTCGTAGAGAATTTTATATTTTAGGAGATACTTGTTTAAAAATATTTTCTAACGCTTTTTGATGGTCTGTATATCTTGCTAAATGTGACGTTGTTCATTATTTGCAACGTCAGCTGACGTTCCAATTATGCGTTGTTCATTATTTGCAACGTCATTGTTATTTTCTCAAGGAGACCGATGCAATAGCGACGAGGTTACAGATTTAAACAAATCATAAATGCTTAAACACTTTAATTGTTTTGCTGCATAGAAAAATAATAACAATATACTTAGTCAAAACTAAATGAACGAAAAGAAACTACATGAACTTAAGTCAACATACAATAAAATAAAATAAAATAAAACCTTAATGTTTAAAATACTGGTGGTACTTGGCTTTGTGAGCCTGGCTTATAAGATGAATCCTGACCTGCGACACGCTTGTCAAAGGATCACTTCCACAAACCTCGCATGAAATCGGTTTCTCGGGGATTAACCTGAATTGATAGAGATTTGTCACTAAGGCCTGTGTGACGAGATACAATATTTGGTCCTAAAGTGCATACAATGCCTATGCAATTGCATATCATTGTATGCAATTTAGGACCAAATATTGTATCGTGTCACACGGTTCTAAAAAAATCGTGCAGGACAGAAAAATAGGTGCCGACTTTGTGATTTTAGGCATTTTGCCAATATCTCGCGAAATAATTGGCGCTTTCCATTTATACTTTATCTAAGGAGAATTAATTAATTTTAGTAATTTGATTGGTTCATTTGAATATTGAGCAATCAAATTGCTGAGATAAGTGTGGCTCCTCAGAATGTGTAAATGGAAGGCGCCTAATGGTTTATGGAAAAATAGTAGTTATGTTTAATTTATCGAAGGGTATAAAATTTTCTGCAAAAAAACGTTATAGAAATGTGAATGTGGCACATCTGTTCAAAAACTAAACTAGGAAAGAGTTATTTGTACAAGTAAGGAAAAGTATCACTTTTCCATGCAAGTGAGTGTTTAATGTACGAGGCGAAGCCGAGTGTATTAATAGAAACGAGCATGGAAAAGAATTTTTTCACGAGTTGTACACATTGTTTTTCCGTGTTCTATCCTGAAATGGCGTTAACATTTAAAATCAAAAATGAGAAATCAAAAATTATTTGTGCAGTGTCAAATACTTTCTTACTTCATTTACATGGTAACGGAAAACAATTAAATAAAAATTAACAAATAATGTCATTGAAAATGTTTGCTGCCGATGCAAAGACTTATTTAGAAAAGCGTTGCTATGTGGAAAAGTGTTGCTATGTAGAAAAGTTTAACTATTCTAAATGAAAAAATACTTGGAAATTAACATATTTCAGAATAGTACACGGAAATATTAATGTTTAGTCAAACAATGACCACATAAAAATTTTGATAAGCCTTAATTCCCGGACTTTTAGGCGAAAAAGCGCGTCCTTTTAGAACGAAAGTCCTCGATAGTGGTACAGTCGGAACCTGCTTAATGTAAATTTTAAGACTTCAAATTTGACAATGTCAAATAATGTGTCTGCCAAACGTTTTGCTATTAAAGTTTTTCAGAGAAATAGAGAAATTCGAATACGTTTCATCAGAATAATGGTGTAAGAACGTTTTGCTGGTGATTTCATTAAGATAAGATTGCAAAAAGAACTGACTTTCCTAAAAAAATACGCCTCAACCCTTTTGACAAACATTTGACGGATTTCTAACCTAAATGAAAATCCCTATTACACAGGTGAACGTTTGGAGGATTTATAGAACGGGTTCCGACTGTATGTTTACTTACATCTTTGCAATTTGGGTTAACTCATCCACATTTTTTGTCAGTGACATCAACGCCTGTCTGTCACCGTCTAGTTTCACAAACCACAAAAGTGGCCAAATCTCATCCGTCTCTGGCTTTACGTTAACTTTTAGAATTTCAACGTCCTCACAGGCGTGTTTGCCCCAGATACCAGCTTCCGGAAAATTGACTCGATCCACCGTTTTCTGTTTGTAGTAAATTAACCTGAAAATGATAATGATTATTATTACCTACTGCTCAGCAATGAACAAAGTGGAACAGAAAGGTCGATTTCTATATTGTTTGTTTAAACTCCGCAGCATTTTGGACGAACAAAAAATAAAGATGAACTTGCACTTAAAAACTTGGTTTGTCAGAGAATATTCTTTTACCAGTCGGGGTTAAAAAAGTGGGCGTTGCTCACCTCATTTGAGGTAGCAAAGTATGCGTTATTTTCCCCTAGGTAGGAAAAGAGATGAGTGATTTTAGTGGTGAAACTGTACTGGCGAGTGAATATTTAAAGAAAATTTACAAAAATGACACCTGGTCGACAGTTTTAAAACAGTTATCAAAATTTTTATTTTTAATGATTTGTAACAAAGGTTTCCAAACTTGTAGGTCTCTCTCTATTTCGTGACGTAATATGGAGGCAAAATTTGACAATGACAGACTACTAATCATGTTTTTTTGCATATTTACAATGAAAGCGTCTTTTTTTAATGAAAAATCGTAATGAAAGTATGTACCACTTTTTTTAACGAAAAAATCGTAATGAAAGTATCACTTTTTTTAAGGATTTTAACATTTTTTCATCTTTACATTGTTACGGTAGGCGCGTTCCTTTTACACATTTATCTGAGGAACCTCAGTTAATTTCAGCAATTCGATTGGTTCATTTGAATATTGACCAATCAAATTGCTGCGATTAACTGAGGTGCCTCAGATAAATGTGTAAAAGGAACGCGCCCATTATATTATCACACCACGGAAGTAAAGGGCTACCCAGTATTGCCAATCATTACTCCCCCATATAGAAAAAAAATCTTTTCCACTTTTTCGCGCATGGGGGGAATATACAAAACAATTACGTGTACAACACGTTTATAGATATGTAAACAATGATTTTATACCTTAATAATAGACAAGTTGTGGATAAATAATTAATTACTATTTATTTTGAAAGTATTAAATTATGCTGTAATGGCACAATTACTCATAATAAAAAAGTATACTAAATAGAGATGGGTAAATTCCCATTTATTGAAAGTTTTTGGAAAGTTTGCATTGAAACTTTCCGAAACTTTCCGGGATTTTTCGATTTTGCTTTAAATTAATTCTAGCCGGAGTTACCTTCTCAAAAATACCAAATATATCATATTTCTTTTGACAAAAATGTGTAAATAAAGTAAAAATTTGGATAGAATATTTTGATAAGAGCATTAACACTGTTGCTGCTGGTCACAACAAGAATTAACAAGGTTTTTCCGATTTCGGTTACTTACGGCAGGGTTCTTTTAGGTTAAAAAACAACCGTTAAAGGAGCCAAATTAAAAAACCGGAGAATATTTACAGGAAAGTTTCCATAACTAAGGGATACTTTTTGAGTTGTGGCTCGTCAAATGAGGAGGAATTTGGCTGTAGTTCCATTATTGCAATTCTTTAATTTCTACGTTTCCTTGGTCATTCATTAATAACCAAGGAAACACAAATAAGGTGACAATAAACTGGTGAACGATTTTGATAGACATTATCTGAAGACTTCGAAATGGCCTTTAGTCTGCCTCGAAGGCCAATCGCGCTTATTATACCCGTCATCAAGCCTTCTGGAAAGTGTCTCGGAGGTTGAAAATCGTCTTAAGGCGGGATTTTAATAAGGTTGTATGTAACTTACAACCATGATAACTTAGTTGTCATTAATCCCTCGTGGTGGCGCTACCAAACTGATGGTACCAACCAGTCAACCACACCTAGCAAAATGACGAGCTAAGCTGTCAGTGATCTGTCATCGTACTATGATCGTACCAGATCGTACTATTTGCGAAAATTAGAGGATGCATCGAATTTTGCCCTTTTAGTTGATTGACAGCTCGACAGACGACAGCTGGATTATTTCGCTATAGGTTGGTGAGGTTGGTAACCTCAGTTTGGTAGCGCCACCACTAGAGATATTAAGATAAAATCTTTTTTCTACAAACACTATTAAAAACAGTTGTTTTAACGTCTGTTGACAATTGTTAAAAATGACATTTTATGATACCAGTATTAAAAGTCATTTACTTTTAACATTTATGTTAAAAGTGATTTACTTTTAACACTCAGTGTTCAAAGTGACAATGCAACAACAATTAAACAAGCCCCAGCAACAAATTGTCACTATACCTTAGTTACAGCGAATCTCATGGACCTTTTCAACTAATAATATGAAAACTTTTGCTTTTAATCGTGTTTGTAGAAAAAATAGTGTATGATATGCGTGTTAAAAGTGATTTTATTTTGTTCGAAGGGATGGGCCACTCCGCTGCGCGTCGTGTCCCAAACTTCCCTTCTCAGAATATAAAATACCACTTTTAACACTTATCATAAATAACTCATATTAAAATCCCACCCTTATTCGATAGTGTTTAACAATGCATACTTTAGTCTTATGCATGTTCCCTTAGTTATTGATAATTGATAAATAACCTAGGAAACAGAGAAAATAAAGCAATTCTATAGTATATTACGATATTAGGTTGGTAAGTACAGTATAACAGAATCGAGGAAAGGTTTGCAAAAACGAGTCGAAGACGAGTTTTTGCAATTTCCGAGATTATGTTAGATGTACTTAACAACCGTGTATCGTATATGATTTTTCGCACAATTGAAATTAACTTATTGAACATTTTTCGTCAGCCATTAAACAAATCCTGTTTGACAGATCGCCGAATTTTCCAAATGCTCTCGCTACCTTTGCCAGTTCAATTGTTTTACTTACCATGCCTGTGTCAGATATGCGTGCTGTTATGAATTCATAACAGCACTGTTATTTTTTGTTGCCTGGGAAACCAAACCGCGCTTGGTAAGTTGAACTTACACCTTATGTTAACTACGTCGGTAAGAGAGTTATAACATACGATTGCGCGAAAACAATATAATCGCCCAGTTCAAATTCATATCCTTTAACAATTTATAGCTGAAAAACTGTAAGTTAATTGTGGTTGGCGCAATGGTAACTTTTAATCAGGACATTGAATTCTATATAATCCCAAATTTTCAAGACTTTTTAACAGAAAGCCATAAAGTTTGTGCGGGATCCTTTCCGCCTACCCTTGGTTAAGTTTAGACATGGTTAGTCACTCGGCACATTTTGATAGTCACTGTATACGTCAAAATGACGTCACGCTGTGCAAAATTACATGGGGCGAGATATCCTTTTTGACATGTTAGAAGTCTTCAAAATGTTTTTGCACAGGTTTGGTCCCTGGGAATGTTTAACCATGTCTATACTAAACCAAGCGCCTACCCATCTCTAATCCTAAATAACGTTGGACTATTTAAATCGCACTTTCAGAAAATCAGTTTCAAAATTCTTTTTATTTCAATACTCTACCTTAAAAGATATTCCTTGAGGGTTTTTTGAATAGGAGGCAGTTCCGTTGGACCTTGAACTTCATTATAAACATTGTTCATTATTCTTACGGCCTTATTCATCATAAATCTCATTTGATTGATCTAGAACAAGTTATAGACGTACTTTACATAACCAGCAACCATCAAACCATCATAAACAGTTCCTGCGTTAATTCTGTGTCCAAAACCAATGATATATCGTGCATTGGGTAAACGGGCTTGGTGTCGGATTCGGTTTTAGTCCCCAAGCCACAAAGAAGAGAAGCGACTCTAGATCCGTCTGCCGTCAACTTAGGTTCCATGGTGGGGCAGAATAGTAAAGTCATTATCATAGGCAGACCAGGACTGCTCGGCATGACCGTGGTTTGAGAAATTTTCAAGCTTGTCGTCGTAGCAGATTGATTGACACTTCCTGCTACTATCAACCGCGTATGGGGATCTTCCGGTGCATCGTCCAATAAAACGGCATTCACAGAACTATCTTCTATACGCACTATCACATTAGCAGTGGCTTGCATTAAACCACATATCTTCATTTCCAATGGACTAAAAGGACCCTTAAGGTCTATCATTTCATTGTTTTCGCCCAATGCGGGAGCCTCGAAATCCTCATAGCTTTTATCGTCTTTTACGTGCGAAAACCTAGTGGCTTCCTGGTTGGGATTTTCTGACGCAAGAACTTTCACTCTTTTCTCGTGATCGATCTGCGGACATTTGATTAAACGATTGCAGAGAAACATCGAAGGAAGATAAACAGACTCCGGAAGTGTGACGTCACTGGGGTGTTTCCGACTGTTCCAAGCAAATCGGGGTAGGTGCATGAGTAGATTGACATTATCGAAAGTTTGTGATTACCGCGATTATTGTCAAAGTAGGTACACGTCACCATTTAGTAATTAAATTAAGTATCTACATAACTTTGACACATTTATATGAGGAGCCTCAGTTAATCCACGTTAGTCTCAGCAATTTGATTGGTCAATATTCAAATGAACCAATCAGATTGCCGAGATTAACTGAGGCGTCTCAGATAAATGTGTAAAAGGAAACTGCCTATAGTAATATCAACAAAACTTCCGATTGCACGTCATCAATAAACGTCTACGATTTGCCCAATTAACTGAGGAGTCCTCGGAGGAACCTCACTTATTCTTAGCAATTTGATTTGAAGTGAGGCTCCTCAGATAAATGTGCAAACCGAAAATTCTATTAATGACGTGCAATGGAAGTTTTTCTTGTTCAGGGTGGAGGTAGTGTAAAGAAGGTCCATAGTTAATGGTTGTAAGGAAAATAAATCCAACTTTTTGATAAAATTCTTGTCTATTAACAGAAACTTGTGGTGACTAGTTTCGACACAACATGTGCCATCTTCAGACCAACGATGTCAACAGCTCTCCATTTTGTAGTACTTCTACGACAAAATGGAGAGCACATGTTGTGTCGAAACTAGTCTTCACAAGTTTTTGTTAATAGACAAGAATTTTATCAAGAAGGTGGATTTATTTTCCTTACAACCATTAACTATGGACCTTCTTTACACTACCTCCACCCTGAACAAGAAAAACTTCCATTGCACGTCATTAATAGAATTTTCGATTTGCACATTTATCTGAGGAGCCTTAGGCAGGCCAAACGTCTGGGTTTGTCCACGCAGCGGGGCGTCATTGTCACAGTTACAATCCTCGTAATGAGGCGGTTTGTAGGGTCTCCCAAATATTGTTTCCACCAACTATATAACTCGAAAACTATTGAACCTTGGAAATTTTCAAAAACACAATCTTGCCCATCATTTTATCATGAGCAGCCGGTTTTCTTCAGTATAGTATCATCACGACAATCACACAAGTTTTCGGCAATGTCAATCTTAAACACCGACTGTACTTACCTCGACCCATTTTGTGGGGAGCAGTCGTGATTACCCTAACCAAAATTGACGTCACGATTTGCGGAGTCTATTCAACAAAGTAACAAACCTTCGACAACTGACTCTCTTCACATTTCTGCGCATGGCCTTCTTGTATCAACCATTCATTGTACGATTGTTTAGTAATTCCTTTCGGTGTGTAGAGTTCCAAGTGAACAACATTATTGACAACCGAATAAACCTATAATAAAAGTACATGCAGATATTTCCGAAATCACCGAACACTTACTTTAGCATGAAGAAGCACACCATCCGTTTTCTGTTTAAAAGTGGTGGTAATTTGTTTGTCCCATTGAGCCTTCTTGTTCAACACTGAGGAAGGTTGAATTCCACTGAGGACACAGCACATGGCCACCGGACTAACATAACATTCAGGTGCATCTGGTAATTCAAACAATTTATTTACATATACCGCCTGAGTATTGCCATAATCAATAAACATGATCTGAAAACGCCATTCATAATAACTTCAGGAACATTTACGAAAATACCTACCAATGCTTTGGGGTGATGGTCGACGGGTATCAAATGTAAAATTTTACAGCGATAATATTTGCCGTCACTGTTATACATGGCTGCATAAAATTTTACATTGACTACAAGTTTCTCTTCTGTAGGTTTCAGTAATACACCAGGTCCGTTTAAGGCAACGTAGATTTGTTGAAGTAGTCCTACAGTCTCGTCATTCCAATTATGGCAGTAAAAGTGGTCCACATCTTCCACCTAAAAAGTATAGGTAGGTATTTTGATCACTCATTTGTATTGTAACACAATAGCTGTTTCTTCATCTAGTCAACTCTTTTTTTAGCTTTTTCATTGCCTACATGTCAGATACAGGTAGTCTGAGAAATTAACCAAATAAACTTCATGAATAAAGCTTACATTCTTTTTCCGATTATAAAGTGTAAGTATTGCATCCAAACAGAGAGGAAAATGAGTGACGGATTGGTTATGACCAATTATATTAGCCAGCAGATTAACCCCACTTAACCCTGCGTGACTTATTTATGGTCAGGTGAACAATAAAAAATCGGACAGTTTTCTTTTAACCTCCTCCTTCCAAACTGCAGGGCTTCCAGCGCCAACTTTGCAAAAATAAATGATAAAAGTGACTGACTGAAAATTACCCAAAAAATGACCTCGGTAAATAAGAAAATGACAAGAAATAAAAAAAAACTAATATAATATTCAAAAGTAGCACAAGTTAACACAAATTTATTGCACATATTGCAAATAAACAATTTCTAAAAATAAAAACTAAAAATTTTTTGTTTCTTGACCAGAAAATTATCAATTAAAGTAGGTGTATTTTTTAAATTTTCTTCTCCGATTAATTTTTTCTTATTAGAACCCGCGAGAAGACACTGAGCAACTTGAACACACCCTAGTCTTATTCTGTATGCCATTGGAATTTAATATAAATCCAATTGAGAAAGTCAATGGGTCATACAGAATACATGCATTTTTTTCTCTAATCCGATCTTTCCATACAAAGTGATTATCACTAAAAGAAAGTTTCAACGATAAAATGTAACTTACCGCATTTACAAACTAACAATTTTGGCGAAATTAACATAATTTAGGGCCAATTTCATAATCAAAATTAAAGTTTCCTTTAAATATTTGCTTAGCAACATTCCAGAAAGGTTGCTCCTGATTGGTCAAAATCCCCTTTAAAGTCGACTTTAACTTTAAAGGACCTTTAAAGTTAAAGTCGACTTTTTTTTTCTGGAATGTTGCTAAGCAAATGTTTAATGAATACTTTAATTTTGATTATGAAATTGGCCCTTAGAGCCGATTTCATAATCAAAATTAAAGTTTCTTTAAATATTTGCTTGGCAACACTTCAAAACGGCTGCTCTTGATTGGTCAAAATCTTCTTTAAAGTCGACATTAACTTTAATGGACCTTTAAATTTTATTATGAAATCGGCCCAATGTTTTAAAGAAGGGCCGATTTCATAATAAAACTTAAAGGTCCTTTAAAGTTAAAGTCGACTTTAAAGGGCATTTTGACCAATCAGGAGCAACCTTTCTGGAATGTTGCTAAGCAAATATTTAAAGGACACTTTAATTTTGATTATGAAATCGGCCCTAAATCTGCTTGCCATCTTACGTCAGAAATGACAAAACATTTTCTACCGACTGGTGTTATTATAGCAATGGAGGTAATAAACGAAATAAATGGAAGAATTTTGGTGTTTAAAGTACAATAACAATGTAAGTAGTTATATCTAGCATAGATATGGGAAATAAAAATGCTATTCCATCCGATGCGCTGAATAGGAATGAAAATTGCACGTACCCTAAACTAAAAATGGCACTAAGGTTTTCGAACCGGCAATGCAACAGCTAGCGAATTCGATAATAATAATATGCCCGTATGCTAAGAAAAATTAAAATACGGGAATTTGTGCCCCTAAAATGTAAAATTTCGAAAAAATGACACTAAAGTTCGAATCCAATAGTAAGAAAATGCTATTTGCTAAGAAAAATTCAAAAAAGCACCCCTTTCGCACAATCGAATTTTACCATTAGGTAATGTAATGACAAACTTGGACAAACTTTTTGTAGCTGACTGGACGAGAAATTTGAAGCAAAATAGCAGTCGACAATCACAGGAAACCTAAGCTTTATTAAATTAAAACGTTTTTGATACCTATTTGACATCTCACGCGCGATCTACGATTTTCATTTGTTTCACTTACCGCGCATGTATGATAACGGCACTGTTATTTTTTGTTTCTATGGAAACTAAACCGTTTTTGGTAAGGTCAACTTCCGCTCATTATAGTAACTATGGTAAGTTGAAATATCGAAACGATTGTGAAAAATTTATTGGTTCATTTCTCAGTCACCCTTGTAAGGGGGCTTTTCATTAAAAAAGTTATTTGGGGCAGGCGGGTTTTGAACTTCAATACTTTAATAATATTGTTGAAGTATTTGATAATAACACAATAATAATATGCCATGTCTTACGTGTGTTATCCTGATGGTGATGTATTCAATATCAAGAGTTGGTAATGGGCAATAATCAATTGAAGAGAAGCAGTTCAGTTCACGGGTAACTTGCTCAACTTTCATCTTTTCTTCAGTGGCATTAGCGAATTCCCACGCTTGCTTCTCACTACAAATTCAAGTTTAAACCCAATTTCTACCCTGAAACACTTCTTACGGCAATATTTTGATTTGGAATGACTTTCGCAGTTGTCTCTTTCTAACGGCCACATAGACATCCATAGGAATCCGACCAGGCAAAGTTGTGATGACTGTCTGACCATCGACGTTTACGGGTTCCGGCTGTTTGGTACCTTTGAATTCCACATAAACTTTGCTGCTCTGATCAAAACCGATCTGAACGTTATTGTCTGCATTCAACAACTTCTTAATTTGTCTGATATAGATCTTGCCTGGATGGTTGAGCTTCATGTTTGTGAAATAAACAGAACGATAAAAGTCCCTCCCATCAACGACTTTTAAAGCTTCGTTCTCGTTGACCTGGCCGTAATCGCAGGATCTTACAAAGTAATTGGGGTAAAAAGCCCCACATATGATTACCTATAAAGAAATATAAAATAAAAATGGTCAAACTTTCTCCACAATATACATATTGTATAGTCGACAATTGATAATTTTATCACAATGGAAACACTGGACAACTTCGGTGATTTTCAGTGCGGACGCGTTTCGAACACAATGTGCTCATTATCAGAGCCGAAGCTATACAACCCTACCAGCTAGAAAACTGAAATATTTATAGGCCCACCCATGTAGCTCCACCCCACGACTGTGAAAGTTAGACCAATCACAGGTCGAGAAATGGTCACGCGTGGGCGAACACGTATAAATATAACGAGTCCTCCCTAAATTAGCGTAATATGCGATCGGGCCTGTATCGGCGTTCATAAGTCTATCTCAACACTTATAAATGACGATACTTACCATCGCATCTAGCATCTGCACCCTGTTAACGCTACAAACTAACTTAATATTATCACTTATTCTATGAAAACTGTGTAAAGCATGTAGGGCAACACTGGATTTCTCAGTTCTGCCATATTTAAGGTGGGCTAAGTGCTCCTTAAATCTGGTGCTCAGAGACCTTCGTGTTTGACCTAAAAGGTTTTCCAGTTTGTTTTCAGATCTGAAAACTGTCCTTAAATTTTGTTGGGCAAAAAACCTTGTTAAACCTCTTGTCAACTGAGGTTCAAAAGGTAATGCGACAAATTTTAAGTCCTGTTTTTGTTCTTCAGAGCGAAAAGTCGTGGCATTTAACACTCGCTGTTTATTTGTAAAAATAAAAAAGCTGCTCGAGGGGTAATTTATTAACTAAATATTTCTGGGTTGCGTCTCTGGCGGTCCAGATGCTTCTTCAATGTCAACTTGCAGGGCCTGGGAAAGCGTTTTTTCGGCTTCAAAATGACGCAAAATGGAAAAAATAGTGATTTTGATGAAATTGCTCCAAATGGAAGCGTTTTGGCGGAAAAGTTAAGAATTTTGCGTTAAAATTAGAAGATGTCAAATTGTATGGTGGGCTACACCGACTTTCAAAATAAAGATACGACGCCAAGTGCAACATATCGTTTGTAACTAAAACAAGTCTAACTAACCGAATGGTACTATTTCTATAACGATAGCAGTGATAGCACCAATAGCAACCGAGAAAAATGCATTTTCTTCGGAAAATATAACAAAATTGTAAAAAAGATGAAAAATCGTGATTTTGATCGAAATTATTTTAAATGGAAGCGGCTTGGCGAAAAAGTTTAGAATTTTGCGTTAAAATTAAAAGTGGCCAAATTGTATAGTGGGCTAAGTCGATGTTCAAAATAATGAGGAACGTCAAGGGGGACTTATCGTTTGTAACTAAAACAGGGTTAACTAACCGAATGGACCGATTTCTTCAACGATAACATCAATACTAGCCGAGAAAAGTACATTTTCTGCCGGAAATATAGTAAAAAGTAGCTTGAAAATGCTAAAAAATTTGAAAAATTTCGATCGAAATTGTTTGAAGTGGAAGAGTTTTGCCGAAAAAGCTTATTTTCCGTTGATATTAAAGTGTCAAATTGTAGAGGGCTAAGTCGATTTTCAAAATAATTATAGACACCAAGTATGACCCATCGTTTGTTACTAAAACAAGTCTAACAAAGCGAATGGTGGTATTTTTATAACGATAGAACCATTACCAACCGAGAAAAGTGCAGTTCTTCGGAAAATATAATAAAAAAAAAGTAACCTGAAAACGCTAAAAAAGACGAACAAATGTTTTGAAATCGAAACTTGTTGGAATGGAGCAATTCTGGTGGAAAAGTTTCGAAGTTTGCGTAAAAAATATTACAAGTTAAATTGTATAGTGGGACAAGTCGATTTTCAAAACCGTTTCAGACAACAACTGTGACGTATCATTTGTAACTAAAACAGGCCTAACTAAGCGAATGGTGCCCATACCAACAGAGAAAAGTACGTTTTTTTTTGGAAAATACAACAAAAAGTAGCTTGAAAATGCTTTGAAAAACGAAAAAAAAATCTTTTTATTCAAAATTGATTGAAGTGAAACTATTTTAGTGAAAACAATTTGGATTTTACGTAAAAACCAACAAGGATCAAATTGTACAATAGGCCAAGTCGATTTTTAAAATAATGATAGCCACCAAGTGTGACCTATCGTTTGCCACTAAAACAGGTCTAACTAAGCGAATGGTGGTATTTTTATAACGATAGCACCAATACCTACAAGAAAAGCACTTCTTTTTTGAAAATACAACAAAAAGTAACTTGAAAATACTTTCAAAAACGAAAAAATTTCTTTTTATTCAAAATTGATTGAACTGAAAGTGTTTTAATAGAAAAAGTTTGGATTTTGCGTAAAGATCATCAGGGGTCAAATTGTATAGTTTATTACCAAAACAGTTCTAACTAAGCGAATGGTGCTATTTTTACCACGATATCACCAGTTCCAATCGAGAAAAGCAATTTTTTTGGGAAAATACAACATATACACATATAGTAAAAAGTAAAACTGTTTTCCTGAAAAAAGTTTGATTTGAAAAAATTGTGATTTTGATCAAAATTGTTCCAAATGGAAGCGTTTTGGGAAAAAAATAAGAATCTTGTGTTGAAATTAAAAGGGGTCAAATTGTATAGCGGGCTAAATCGATTTTTAAAATAATGACACCAAGCGTGACCTATCTGAATTTTAACTTCCTAATGATGTTGTCTACTATGATAGGTTCAAATCCGTTACATCTCCTTGATTGTTTTGAGTTCTTTTTGATATATTTCCTTGTTTAAAGGAAAATTCAGAAGACGGTGTGCCAAAAAATGGAAACTTGCCATCTTGTGTTGTGTTGTGCCGAGACATAGCCGTATGTGCCGGATTCTTTCCTATAAACGTCAAATTCGAACTTATTATTATTTCTAATCACTAGAGTGTCTAGAAAAGAGAGTTTTTTCTCATTTTCTAGACACTAGCCGATCGCATATTCATCTGTTTACGCTACTTTAGGGAGGACTCGTTATATTTCACCCATGCGTGACTATTTTTCGACCTGTGATTGGTCTAACTTTCACAGGCGAGGGGTGGAGCTACGCGGGTGGGCCTATAAATATTTCAGTTTTCTGGTTGGTGGGGTTGTATAGCTTCGGCTATGATAATGAGCACATTGTGTTCGAAATGCGTCAGCAGCAAAAATCAAGTGTTTCGGTGTAGTGGGGTGTGAAAAATAAATGGTCGAAATCGAAATGCCGCAGCAGCTAATATGAACTAAATTCAACAGGAAGAGTTTGAGGCTTACCTTTAGAAATATCGCCTTTTCAGTGTCTCGAAGAGTTACCCTCACGCCTCCCACCGGCTTCTCGATATTGAATTTCTTCAGTCGAGTGTAAATATCTCCAATTAGTATATCCCATTCACGCAGCCCTTTAAGGTTGACAAAATTTGTACGGCACCAAGCGTACTCTTGGGCATGTGACTGAAATCTGCCTTCCCGTCTCATATTAAACCACACCTAAAACATTTCTGTTCAAGACCGCTCAACTATACCGGAAATTACATTATGCAACATTAGAAGTGTAATGAAATCACTACTTGAGCCATCAGACCAAACAAGCTTCTTCTTGTAAGACTGCAGTCTTTCGTAAAATGCATTCACAAACAAATTGCGAGTAGTACATCCAGCAGCTGCAATAAAAAGTAAAAACTCAGCAAAATACATGAACTAAAAAGAAAACTACCCATTATAACGGCCTCTTCCAGGCAACAAAACATGTGTCCCAAGAGTATCATTTTAGACAGATGAATGTCTAAAGGTAAATTACCCATCACTTTGCCCAGGAATGTTATGTCTCCATCTTGTGAGTTGTTACAGGTTTGTGATAGAGCTCCTGCCTAAAAGGATGACCGTCATTAGGTAATACATACAGGGTGTCCCAACGGTGAGACAAAGTCCATTTATGTCCACTTCATTAATAGTATCGAAAATATGTGTACGCCAACTGTTAGGACTGAAACTGTGCATAATCCAAAATTATTATGAACTCACATTTGCGGCTCGTGTGGGGGGCAGCACAAAATTACATTTTGTTAAATGGAACACCTCATATATCAATGCATTTTTGGTTTCTACGTGTCATTCTGTGCAACTTGTCAGGTGTGCACCATACTTAAATTCAATCGTTTTTGAGTTATTTAATAAAATGTGTAGAATTTGGCAAAAACAAGACTTCAGTCAAAAATTCATATTTTGGAAGTTTTTCTCTTCCGAATTTATGGCACATCCTAAAGGAAGGTCGGGGCTACTTGATGACACACTTTAATGTCAAGTGCCATGCACAGCGTATCCCCGATAAATTATCAAATTAACAGAAATTAAAAAGACAAAATTCCTAAAATTTTCTCCCACTGCTAGAGAAGTAAATTTTAGGTCGCCTTTCTTAACAAATACCTATATAGCATGTTTTTCAAATTATCACTAGTATTAGGGCTGTGTTGTGGTTTTATTCGTTTCCGAGTTACTGATAAGAGTAACAGAACAAGTGAATATCTTTAAGACGATAAACTCTACAGTGTATAACAACGTATAATTCAAAATAATAGGGTTTGCAAAATATTTGTAACAAAAACCGGGTGAAGCAATTTGCAATAAGGAAAAAAACAGTGATTAATTCGGCAATGTTTTCTAAAGTCAACAAAAATGATTTCAATACCAAAGTCAATTAACAAAATCATTTCTAACCGCGATAGTGACAATAAGATCGATATTTGAATTAAAGGTGGTTATTAACTCCAGACGGATTAAGCTATAAACCCAAAAATTTTATGTAACTTGGAAATGATGTCATTTAAGTATAAGGAGTTGTTAAGAACGTTGATCTACAATTTAATTCTCTATTAGACGGCGAAAAAATTTCAAGGTCATTCAATTTGAAATTTTTGAGATTTTGTTTTTTCAATGTCTGTCAATTTGAAATTTTACAGGGGAGACTCTGTGCATGAAATTTGACACCCAAATGTGTCGTCAGGTAGTCTTGACCTTTCTTTAGGATGTGCCATAAAATCGGAAAAGAAAAACTTCAAGGTTTCGAAAACATTAATTTTTAACTGAAGTCTTGTTTTTGCCAAACTCTACACATTTTATTAAATAACTCAAAAACGATTGAATTTAAGTATGAGGCAAACCCGACAAAAGTTGCACAGAATGACACGTAGAAACCAAAAATGCATTGATATGTGGGATGTTCCATTTAACAAAATGTAATTTTGTGCTGCTCCCCCTATACGAGCCGCCCATGTGAGTTCATAGTAATTTTAGAATATGCACATTTTCAGTACACAGATTTTCGATATTATTAACGACGTGAACATAAATGAACTTTGTTTCACCGTTGGGACACCCTCTATTTAAAATCACAAACTTCTTTTAAATGCCAAATGCAACTTTCAACGTCTTTTAAATTTGGTGGATCAATGGCTAAAGACAAAACATTTTTTGGGGTGTCATTCAAGTTCAGAAGTTTCATGTAAAGAATTATATTTTCAAGTGGAGCTCTTTGAAGTTCAGGAACGGAATTTCTTGCCATACGCTCCTAAAAGAAAACATTTACCTTTTAAATATTTACAGCTGAATGACATACCTTATAGAAAGCTTCTGGAACTAATCGGTATACCTTTCCATTGGAAACACGGCCGACTCGACCGGCTCTCTGTTTACAATTATTATGAGACGCCCATTCCAGCGTTAGGGTTGAAAACTTTGTGAGGGTGTTAACAGCCATCACTTTGGTCAAACAAAAGTCCACAACTGAACAAAGAAAAAGTTGTAGAACATAATACAGTCTGTGGCTAGTTTGAGACATAATTTAAAAAACTATTTGTTTGATTTTGATTGCAGATTGTTAATTTTTATTTTTGTCATGGTTGAGGTGAAAACCAGTATTTATACTGACTCTCACCTTTTTGTAATACTTATTCTTATTACAAATAAATTTATTATTATTATTATTAATTAAAGTTACCGTAAGTTACATCAGGAACTGTCACGGAGCTCTCTGCAATGTTGGTGGACAGAATAATTTTCCTTACGCCCTCTTTTGGTTTTTGGAACGCTTTCCCCATGTGTTCACTTGTTAATGAAGAATGCAATGGAATTACTTCCAGATTGGTTTCGGAGCTGATAATAATTCCTCCATTTAAAAGTGGCTTAGTAAATTTTACACTTACTTGCTTAAAAGTTTAAACATTTCTTCAATCTCGTGGAAACCTGGAAGGAACACTAAAACGCTTCCAGCATGTTCGTTTGTCATTGTTTCGCTTTCGATGACGCCAAAATAATTGATCAGCTTCATGCACAGTTCGTACTGTTCTTTTCCTATAAAAGGTTCGTCTAGGGCAAAAGTTACAGGCGTCTGCAAAATCAAAGATTTTAACGATTATTATATGAAAGACAAAATACAGCTTGTGTTGGATTCTTTGCTAAAGGATATCGTTTTGGAAGGGAAAGTTTTCTGCTACATTTTGCTGTGAAAATTTCTGATGGGAACTAAATGGTATCAGTTACTTACAGGTATCATCATACTCAAAGAATCGTAGTAAAAAAACTCGGTGGTGTATTCACTTTTCTTATCAACGTGGCAGACAGGCGGTGGAATATACCCTTGTGGATCTCCACGACTAATACTCCGAAAATAATGGGCAAACTGTTGGGTATTCATAGTGGCAGACATCAGCACTATCTGTAACATTGAACCATTCTGATATTGGCAATGTACACAACAAAGACTTGCGTACTTTCACATTTGGAGAATTGGTAAATAAGTATTTTCGGACTAGAAGCAGCAGAAAATCAAGGCTCTTGTTGCGTTCGTGAACTTCGTCAATAATTAGGTGAGTAAATTTGTTCAAGTTCTTCTGCACGATCAGTTTCTGTAGTAGGACTTCAGTGGTTACATATGTAAGAACAACATCGTCTCCAGCATTTTTATCAAGTCCGACCTGAAATCAAACTTCAATTAACAACAATTTATCGCTCAGTTAGGAAAATTTGTTTCACGCGAAATTCATAAATGTGTATACATATAGGTTCGTCAATATAAAATAACATTACTTGTAACAATAACAGACAACACAAGATATAAAATACAGGTAGGTACATACTTATCACATATTTTTACAGCGAGCAATGAAATCGTCGAAGTTATAGAAAGCTTCTGCGAGCAAGTAGTCCTTTATATATTTTTTGAACTGTTTGAGGTCTAATTCTTTTACATTGCTCGGAAGCGCATTATAAAATTTTATCCCGCAATATTCGTTGCTCATAGATTTGGATAATCTGATTTTTTTGCAACATAGGTCGTTTTTGTTTCTTGTGTCATAAGTGTGGATGTCTCTATGTGCCTCAAAATTGCTTATGTTAGCTTTTATAGAAAGTAGAGCCAGAAGTATATAGTGTGAAGGCACGGTTAAGATCTTCTGTTGTACATATTCTTGTTGACAATCAACCCGAAAATTTAGTTGCCCCAATATTCTAATTGCTTTTCGCTGGAGTTTGAAAATCCTTTTCGTGATACTCGAATGTTTTGCCAACGAGATCTTGAAGCGCAAATAACTTGAGATTTGAGCAGAAAACTTGATTATACCCCTAACCAAGCATAAGTACAAGTTTCATCTTCATCTAAACAAAATTCTTGTCATAAAACGAACCGTATTTAAGAAGTTTTAACTTTTTAAAAGGATGAACGGTGGGTTAAAATTCAGCGATGTGGGGTGAGGTGCTCAAAGCCAGCAATCTCAAACTGATATTAATTTATGTTAAGTGCTACCGGTTTCGGCCATTTTAGGCCATCCTCAGGCAACTTATGATGGTGTACAACACACAAATTTGGAAGGAGAGACGAATCTTCGTTTCAGTCTTCCAGAAGAAAGTACCTAAATTGTGTAACAAAACTGTTGTAAGGTAAGATGAAAACTTGAAAAAAACAGGTTAAAAATCTAATGTGTAGCCCCCTTTGCGTCCGTCGGAATGAATTTTGCACCCGACACGTCAAGTTAAAAAATAGACATGGTTATGCATTCCCAGAATCAACCCTGTGTAAAAACATATTTAAGACTGCTGACGTGAGAATAATATATTACTGACCAAGGTAGATGAGAGCTATTTAGCCCAAGCTGCAAGATTGTAACCCCGTGAGGGCTAAAATAGTATTCTCTACCGTGGTGAATATAGTACGTTTTCCACTTACTAGCAAAAAAAACCGAATTCTCACTTCAAAGATAAGTCAATAATAGTATATTTTAAAGCTAGTAGTGAAAAAATGAACATCTCACCCCATGGAATTGAATTTTGCACAGCGTGACGTCATATTGACGCATGCAGTGACTACCAAAATGTGCGGATTGCATAAGCATCAAAAGGACAACCAAAAATAAATTCTTGACTTGAGAAGTAATAGTAGCTATCTATAGTCAAGGTACTACATGCTTTTGCTGTGACGAGAAACTGTGTAGGCTTAATAAAGTAATAAACAGAAGCGCTTTACTATGCAACATTACTGTATGACTGGTTCACTACGATGCATTGACATGCATGTTTTAGAATGCAACATAGAAAATGCGATGGGATATGTTCGTAGGCCAAAATTGTAAGTTGTCCTTTTCAGATTTCCCACGAATAAGAACGAGAACGACTGGGTTTGTTAAGGCTGGCGTTTTGACGTATGCACTATGCATTTCGTTTTTTTGTTACATTTTTGTCGTTAATTCCTTTGGAAGAGATCATTAGGTAGACAAGTGGCTGAAGCAATCGATTTTTATTTCATATGTACTTGTTAAGAAAGTTTCAAGGAAGGTAAGGATTATATTTATAAACTCTTCACCTCTATGTACCGTGCGTTTGAGATTTTGGGACGCATAGGGAAATAACATAGGAAAATGAATCATTTTTTTTCCTGCTCCCCAGAATTTACAGCAAAAGTTTTAGCCCATGCTAGTGTGTACCTTTTGAGATTTTGTTCGTTCTTTAGCTCCTCTTAGGTACTTTACAATGAATTTTTAAAAATTGAATTTTAAGCAGAAGTGGAATTTTTCTTTAGTACACTAGCCACACTTTCGGGTGCTTATGCAGTTTTCGACTCCAGAACTCCTATTTGTTACATCACCATAAGGTAGGCCTTCAAATTTTGTTTCTAAAGATGCACAAAACCTCAAATATTCGAGATTTTTAACGCACTTATTTTGTAATAACACTAAAAGCACATTATAACCCAAACTACTGGATCGATTTGGCTGAAATTTGGTACATGGAGATTGGGTGACCAGTTGAATAGCTGAAAGGCTTTTGGAAGCAGTAGTATCTTTTCCAATGTTTTAATTTTTGTTTTTTTTTGGGCTAAAATACTCTATTATGGACAATTCAAAACCTAGCCCTGTTGCAAATGGCCAGTAGAAGTGCCATAGAAACCATTAGGAACTGCCACTGGTTTGTGTTGGTATTTAATGTGTATACTAGTCTGTACTGGAATGATACAACTGGAAATGTACTTGAAATTTGGAATACCCAACGAACTGATTTTTATAATGGATGCTACTGGTCCAGTAAACTACTTGGAAATACCAGCAGAAATGAGAAAACTATTCCTTCTAAAATTTAATGAATTATACAGGGTGTCTCAGAACGCTCGCACCAAATTCTAACGGAGCATTCAGGATTCAATTCTGAGTCGATCGGCGTTTTTGAAAATTTCCAGGGTGCAACAGTTCTCAAGTTATAAGAGATTTAAGAGGACCAATCAGATTTCAGCTTTGAGTTGCTTCATAAGGTAATTTAATGCTAGATGCACTATTTCCTAGGCAACAAGATACTATCAATGAAAATTTATACTGTTGTATCTTGTTACCTAGGAAACAGTGCATCTAACATTAAATTACCTTATGAAGCAATTCAGAGCTGAAATCTGATTGGTCCTCTTACATCTCTTATAACTCGAGAACTATTGGACCCTAGAAATTTTCAAAAACACGAATCAACTCAGAATTTAATCCTGAACATTCCATTAGAATTTGGTGCGAGCGTTCTGAGACACCCTGTATTGGCTTTGTATTCGTACGGGGAAAATCCATTAGAATTAGAGTAGATGGCGCCAGTTGCAGATTCTGAGCCAATAGGAATCAAGCAAGTGCTGCCTGTTTACAATTATTCATATCATCTTTGATATTAGTAGGCAGGTAGCCATCTTTAATGCGGTTGGTGTTAGTCATTGGGAATGTTTTTCTAGAAGATTATCGGGTTTCTGCGGGCAAGTCAAAATATTTCGATTCTGAAGTCATGTTTTATATTCTTTGAACTTCCAATTTGGAAAATGTTTGTATTTGATTGCTTTCTCTAAAACCTATTATCAAACTTTTTTTATATTTTCCACTCTGACAACAAAACTTTTCGTTACAGATCATTCAACATTGGCGGCAGGACTTCGCGAGAAAAGAAAGTCACGCCATCATACGCATAGCCAATAGCGTTCCATTACATTTGTATTGTGGATTTCCAGTGAAAATATTTTTTGTTGTATCCTACAGTGTTTTTATGGGAATCACTTGTGGATTTTACTGGTTTCCATTGGTGTCTGATGGAACTGCCCAATGTGAACCAGGGCAATTTTCTATTGGATTGTACTGGGAATTACCCGTGCAAATACACACGTTGAAACCAGTAGAATCAACTAGAAATTTTTTTCAATGGTTTCAACTGTGATTTGCAACAGGTTGCACCTGCATTAAACTAGCATTTCATTCTGTAATGACTTACTTGATATCCACAGACGGTCCCTAGAGCCCAACCTCTCTCTTCACAAACTCTCTGGGCAATACTAATGGCTGCAATTCTTCTAGGTTGGGTAACAACAATATTGCAAGGGGCATTTCTCGCTTTGCACTGATCTAAGATAAACTGTGGCACCTGCGTTGTTTTACCGCAACCGGTATCACCATGAATTATAACAACATTATTTAAGGTCAACAAATGCAGAATCTAAACAGAGAAAATACAAGTAACTTTGAAACAATCATGCAACATTACCTTATTTTTATACGAGTCTATCGGTAAATCTTTTTTATAGTAGGTATCAAACTTGTAGGCGCTAAAAACTCTAGGAACCATAACAGCTTCAGACAACTCACTTTCAACATAAGAGGTTTCTCCATCGTCCACTAGATCCGTTAAACCACCCCCCGATTGCTACAAAATGCAACAATAAACATTTCAAATTATAATAGGGCTAATTTTTACCTGTGAGTTTGAGTTTTTGTTGAAACTTGATGCGTAAGTCTCCAGTTCTTTCTGGACATACAGTTGTTGTTCTGGATCATAGTCATCTTCCGATTCCGAAGAGCTTTCCTCAACCAAATTAGTGTCGTAAACTCCGTGAACAGTGCCACCCTTTCGGACTGTTTGGACACGATCGTTGACAAAATCAGAAAGTAATCTACTCATTTTGAGGGCTCTACAACAAAATATATAGTTGAAGTGACTGAAGTTCATTTATATTGTGAAAGAGGGACTTCGTTATAACCAGTCCCAAGGTGCACATTTTGTTTAAATCGAGAAATCATGAAATTAACTAAATTGTGCAATAGCAAAATTATATTATGGACTTCACGAACTTAACTGTCTGCTGCTTATTCTTCGTATTTGTCTTTATCAAAGACGTTAAAGAATAACAAAGAAAAAGATAAGAATTTCTGGATGCCTCTGATGGACATGGCCCTTTCACGATTTTGAATTTCCATAACCCTACTTTCTGTCTCACCTGAAATATTTCTTTAAGGTGCTTTACACATTATTTGTTATATGCCCTGGATGCACGGGCCTTCACTGTGTATTCTTAAATAGTCTCGAAATACAGAAGATTTTGTTCTGCAAATTTTGAATTTAGCTCACTGATTGCACAATGCACTCGATGCACTCAGAATGCACTTCTGCCAAAGATTAAAGAGTTATAAGATCCGACAGTGAGCAAAGGATGCTCAGTGTCAGAGAGAAATGCACGAGACTCCCATTTAAATACCCAATCGGCTGGTTTCGGGTGGAGTCGTGCGACCATATGGTTGAGACACAAAAGTAATGGGGAATTGTTTGGGGATTTTGGTTATTTTGTCTGTCGACTCACAAAGTCACATGTTTCTTCTAACCTCGTATCGTAAAAATCACGCCTGTTTGTTTTATCATTTTAATTTGTAACGTGTAAATAATAATTAAGTTTACGTTGTATGTTGTGAAGTGTGAAGAATGAGTGCACCGACGAGAGGAAGTGGGACAATTTGTTGTTTTAAAAACTGTAAAAGCGCCTTCTATTCAAGCAAAGGGGAAAACATAAGTTTTTTTCGATTCCCTAAAGATGCAGCAATGTAAGTACTGCAGCTAAAATATTAAAGCAGGAAATAATATCTTTATGATTATTCCTCAGGTGTAGGACATGGCTTGAATTATGTGGAAGAGAGGACTTGACTTCAAAATCGACTACTGAATTGTATAAAAACTATCGAGTGTGCAGTAAACATTTTGGACCAGAAATGTTTATAAATGAAGAAAGAAGCCGCCTATTGTTATTGGCAACTCCAACCAAGTACACGAGTGGTAGTTTCATAAATATTCATTCAGAATCTTATACTTCACAAGAAGGTAATTAATAGCTGTTACAAAAAAAATTAAATAATAATATGTATTTGGAATTGTTATAGAAATTCCTGTTCCTGATTTGAATGAGCCATCAACATCCACTGGGATTTACAAAAAGAGGAAAATTGAGGGAACTGCCCATGACTCATCATGTCAAAGAATAAATATAATATCAGACATCATCATTCAACCAACATCATCGGCAACGACAAGTCTATTATCACCAACATTGTCTGAAAAATCGTCAAGTGAGACCCAGACACCTCAATATTTATCTGCAAGAAGCCCTCGAAAGAAGACTTATAGAAAGGTGGTTGAAAAGTTGACAATAGAAAACAAGAAACTGCAAAGAGAAATAACTAGATTAAAGGAAAGTCGTCTCAAACAGATTTCCATTAGTGACTTTGAAAATATGTGCGACAACTATTTAACTCCGGAAGTGTCAAAATTTGTCAAAGTTCAATTACACCAGGTTAAGAGAAGTGCTAAAGGGCGCAGATATTCAGATGAATTCAAAAAGTTTTCTCTGTCCTTGTATTTTCTGGGCCCGAAGTGCTATAGGCAGTTGCAAAAAACATTTTGCTTGCCTTCTCCCAGAGCTCTGCAAAGATTTGTTGAGAAGTCCAAATTTCATGCTGGATTTAATGAAATATTATTTAAAATTTTAAAAGTTAAGGTAGATAAAATGGGCCCAGAATTTAAAAAATGTGTTGTGTGTCTAGATGAAATGTCTTTAAAATCAAACTTATTTTATAATTATGGAGGAGATGAGGTAATTGGTTTATCAGATGACGGCATAACCAAAACTGCATCCCCAGCCAACAGTGCAATGGTCATAATGGCAAGAGGTTTGCATTCCAATTGGAAACAACCTCTTGGTTATTTTTTTTCCTCTTCAAGCATAGGTGCTAGTCAGACAAAATTAATTTTAGAGCAATTTGTGGGTCAGCTAAGTGAAATTGGCTTAGACGTTAAAGCTGTTATTACAGACATGGGCTCGAATTTCATAGAATTATCGAACACACTGGGCGTTACTCCTGAATCCCCGCATTTCAATTTAAGAGGTAAAAATTTATATTACTATTTTGATCCACCCCATCTAATGAAGGCAACGAGAAATAATTTGTTGCGAAATGAATTTAGGTGGGATAACCGAAAGACTTCATGGAATTATATTGTTGATTTTTACAATAATGATAAACAATTAAAAAATCGTGTTGCACCTAAATTAACAAAATCGCACATAGAACCGACGAATTTCGAAAAAATGCGTGTGAAACTAGCAACACAAGTTCTTAGTGCTACTGTAGCTGCAGGCTTAGAGACATACATTAATTTGAAGTTTTTGCCTCCAGAAGCAGTTGGTACAAAAGAGTTCATCCAAAGATTCGACCAGTTATTTGACATGTTAAACTCTTCTAAATATTCTTGTGTAAAGGAATCTCAAAAGCCTTTTAAAGCTGAACCTTTTCAAATTGCATTTCTTGGGGATACATTAAATTTTTTGGACAAACTGAAAACATTTAACAAAGAGGGTAAAAGCGTCGCTAATTTTATTAAATTCATTAATTGTTGGAAGATTACTATTAATAGTTTAATTAAATTGCAAACAGACCTAAAGAACGAAGGTTATCCATTTATCTTTACGAGGCGGTTAAATCAAGATTGTCTTGAAAATTTTTTTGGAAGTGTACGCCAACAAGGAGGTAACTGCGTGAACCCAACTCCAATTCAATTTTCACGGGCATTCAAGAAATTGTTTTTTACAAATTTTTTTCACGGAGATAACATGAATTGCTCTGATGATTTTGCATCAGTATTGTCGAATTTAAACACCTTTAATGCTGAAAATGTAAGTGATATTCCCACTTCTGAAATTCCTATGAACGTTTCTTTTAATGTTAGTGGCTGCGATTATCACGAAAAAACTATTCCTGAACAAAATGCATTTAAGTATGTATGTGGATATTTAGTACGTAAGTGTCTTAAAGTACATTCTTGTAATACCTGTGATGCCTTTGCTACAGAAACTTCCACTCTGGATGAGAGCAATCTGTTCGTGCACTTTAAGGCATATGTTAAGGAAGAGCACCGATTGTTTGGTTCACTGAAAACACCTCATGAGAGTTTTTATAGTTATTGTATATAAATTGGAAACAGTTTTTTTTGAAAATGTTTTAAATTTAATGCTTCAGCCGAGAGTTGGTCATAATCTTTATTTATTGTGCAAATCTGTTGCTTTTGAGCATCCTTGCAAAGATTTTCCATTGGAATATTTAATCAAATTGTTTATTAGATTTAGAATTTTTTATGTCATGAAGTTCAGCAACATGGACTTTAAAAATACTTCAAACAGAAAAAATAGAAAACTTTGCATTTTAATGAACCTATAATTAGTTTGTAACACTTAATTTTCTTAAATAAATGTTTTTTGTACAAAGTGTATTATTTAAATATTAATGATAATTATTTTATACCATTTCTAACAACATAATTGCCATTTGTAGTAAAAAAAAGAGTTAGATCAGTTTTACTCAAATTTAAATTTCCCGCGTTAAATGCATACCAATTTAAAGGGCTAGCCAATTCAAGGTCACCCAGAGTTCGGAGCGAAACATCAAACGTTCCGACTGGAGTGTCGGATCTTATAACTCTTTAATCTTTGCTTCTGCTAGTCCTTCTCAGTTCTCATGATACTGCGTGATACGCAAGTCACAGTACTGTGTGGTACTGTGGTACGGAGTACGCAACGTACGCAACTGCCTGTCTGCTGCGTTTTGTATCCCGTTCTAGCATACGGTAACGTGTATTTTCTATCCTTGTCTAGCAGGACTGCTAGGCATTCTCAGGTGTGGCTGTGGGTGCAAACCATAGACTTGATAAATGTTAGATTGGACGGAGCGTAGAGAGAGATAAGTAGTGTTGTCAACACGTATCTAAGAGATAGCGCTAGAAACCACGTGACGACTGGCAAAACCCCGTAGACTTAACAGGCGGGTAAATAGGATTTTCTTTGTAAATGCTGTTGTAATAAATTGCATTTGAGGACAAAATAAATATTAATTTTGAGGTGCAGTGTTCCATGCAGACATTGATTACTATTTCTTCCAATTTTAGTGTGTTATTAAATCTCGGAAAAATGTTTCCTAAAATCAGTTATTAGATTAGCGAAATCGCGCCGTGCAGACGGCGGTCAATGCAGTGTTTTGGTAATGGTTGAAGTGGTTTCATGTAATTCACAGCGAATATTTAGATCTAAACCATTTAAACAATGCAATAAATGAACAACAATACGACAATGGTAAAATTGTGCAGTGTGCTTACGATTGCACTGATCGAACGTACAAGAAAAGAAGCCATGATGTCTTTCCAATCGATTCGTAAGTATGAGCCTAGAACGATTAACGATAATTTGTTGTACTTACCTATTAGCTATACTGAACAAAAGTTTTTTGATTAGTGTAATTTCCAATTCCTAGTTTAATTCTTTTTTTTCATTCATAGGTACCTATAGGTATTTATTTAAGCTGTTTTAACCGCTGTTAAATTTATACCTACCCGCGAGTACCTACTTATACAGGGTGAGTTTGAAAGGCTCCACATCCTTCGAAAGGTGTATCGTAGGATTTTGAATTTTTGCACAGCATTGTTACAGACCAAGAAGCAACTGCTGATGGTACTTAAGACATTATCCACCCTGTTATACAGGGTGGCCCCGATGTTATTTGCCCTTGAACTTTTTTATGTTTGAAAATATTGTAAACTTGCCTATGCGGCCGTATTCCTCGTTCAATTTTAAAACTTTTTTGGCCCTTAAAATTTTTCGAAAAAACTAACCACTCACGAGGAAAATTGAAAAAATTGAAAACATGATCATCGTGATAAACCTACAATTTTGATAAAAATCAAAGTGGACGTTCACACGCATCACACTTCAACTGCTTTTTTGCATTGAAGGTGTTGTCCTACATCTGTGCCCAGAACCATTGCTCACAACTGAAGAAAAAAGATTGATGGTAATTTAACTTTTTTATGAGGTAGACTCATCATTGGTTTTAAGGTGATTACCTGCATCATGTTTTCGGTTTTTTCAATTTTTCTCGTGAGTGGTCAGTTTTTTCGAAAAATTTTAAGAGCCAAAAAAGTTTTAGAATTGAACCGGGAATACGGCCGCATAGGCAAATTAGCAATATTTTCAAACATAAAAAAGTTCAAGGGCAAATAACATCGGCGCCACTCTGTAACAGAGATCCGCTTTTTGGATAATGTCTTAAGTAGGTACCATCAACAGTTGCTTCTTGGTCTGTAACAATGTTGTGCAAAAATTCAAAATCCTATGATACACCTTTCGAAAGATATTAAATAAAAACGATTACAAATTAAGAACTTTGGCGGCTTATAACATCAAGAGGAATCACAATTGACCAATAATTTTTGCACCAAGCTTCATCATTTGAACAGTAGATTCTGTGGTATAAAGGATGTGGAGTCTTTCAGACTCACCCTGTATGTACCTACATCTACCTATTTAAAAACAAAATGGGCAGCCAGAAAGCAGCTTCATTAATAAAATAATGTTCCTGTAGGTACTTACCTACCTATTTTTTTGCGATTCAAGAAATTTCGAATTTTGGAGTGATTGTGATTGCAGTAACCTCCCATTTTAAAAATGGTTTTGGGGAGGTTAAAATGTTCCAAATAAATTCGAATCGTTTCCATTCCTACCTCCTATAGAGGGTGGTCCAAATGTATTAATACAGGGCTTTCACGGCGAAACGGTAAGATAAATGAGTAAAATAAAAAATCCAGGGTAAATTAAAATTAAATACCTTTATTTTGTCGCAATTTGGAACTCCCCATCTTATTGTATAATTTAGCAATAAACAATGAATACATTTTTTTAAATGGCACCATGCATGTTTCAATTTTTTTTTGGATTTCCCTTTGATGCTCTCTTTATGGTAGTGATTTTATTTCTTTGACAAATTGAGCAGTGAACGTAGAAATTTTTGTTGATTCAAATTTCGCGCGGTGATCCGGCAACAATGCGCTTCACCATTACTTCGATGAATCCACCCCCATCTATCCGAATGTCTCCCCACTACAGGGTAGTTGTACTGTGTACACGCCCCTGGAAGAATCTGATTGGGCCTAATAATAAATAGCCTGTTTACTTCATTGTGTACACAGTACCCACTGTGCAAGAAACGTAAAAAGTATGTTTTGTGACGTTAAAAATAAGGACCGTAAAGAACGTTGAAGTGGAAACCTCTTAGTAACGTTATTTGAGCGGTTCAGCATAACGTTGTTGGCTTTGAACATCTCAAATTCATCCTTTTCGAAACGTATTAACTCTTTTTCTGTAGAACGTAGCAAAAATGTTTTTAAAAAGTTATATAAAGTAACGTTACGGGAAAAACGTTACCTCGACGTAACAGATTACAACGAATTTAAGACATTAAATTTTTACGTTCTATGGATGTTATTTTTTAACGAATCTGAAACGCAGAACGTCTTGATGAAAAAAGTACGTTAAATAGAAACGGTAATTAAACAGTATCTATAAACAGACCATTCATGTTTAAAAATCCAACATTTTTTGGCCAAATAGCCAACAACTTGTGTTAAAACATGCGCAGAAAGCTAAAGTTTGCCTAAATTGTAGAAAGACGGCTTTCTGAAACCATGATGACTTTGACTTAACGCAGTCGTGTACCAGGTCGTGAGATAAGATTTGAACAGCTGGTGACTTCCTAGTGTGGTTTTTCTTCAATAAACTTCAACATAATTTACACCATCATAGACACCACCGAGGACACCACCCAGTATGAGGTAAGTGATAACATATTTGAACATATCTAATTTCTTTATTATAATGTATATAGGGGTAGGGACCCACCCCTATGCCTAACTAGTATTAGGTATACTAGTTTTGTTATAGGTACCACAAACAACAAAACCGCTTAAACTATTATTAGTGATATGTAACCAATTAACCATATGTGAGTAAAAAAATTTCACGTTAGAAATAAAGTAGAGGTAGACAGGTACTTACAGGTACTTATTTTATTAAAAGTAGGTAGGTTATTTATACAGTGCGATTGTAAAGTCCGGAATAAAAATCTTTAAATTTTTGCCCTTGATTTCTGGCAAAAATCCTCGGACAGGTCAATTTTATTTTTGTTTCTACTTCCGGTTTAACCGGAAATGGCCTTAACTTTGTTTTCTCAAATGAAATGACACTTTTTTGTCAACGGATTCGGAATCTACGATTTTTTCTGGGTTAGAAACATGTATCATACTGGACCATTATAGTACAGTCACGGCCTTCCTAGATTTTCAAAAACATCGAAGAAATCGGTCAAAAACCAAGATTTTTGAAAATCGCAAATACACGTCATAACTTTATTTTTTTGATACAAATTCAACTGCGCAATTACGTTTCCTTTTATTTGTCTTCATTTTTTTACAATTTTTTCACTTTTCACAATCTGCCAAAATAGCAAAAATATTTTTTAAAAATGTAATAGCGCAGTTGAATTTGTATTAAAAAAATAAGGTTGACGTGCATTTGCGATTTTCAAAAATCTTGGTTTTTAACCGATTTCTTCGATGTTTTTGAAAATCTAAGGTGGCCGTGACTTCACTTCCGGTCAAGGGTCATACATGTTTTTATCTCAGAAAAATTCGTAGATTCAGAATCCGTTGAGAAAAAAGTGTGATTCCATTTGAGAAAACAAAGTTGAGGCCATTTCCGGTTAAACCGGAACCTAATTATATTATAATTCGATCTCTTTACTGCCTGGCTAACATAAAAAATATTTAAATAAATTATACCTACCTAACGATTTTGATAAAAATTTGAATGCTGAATTACATAAATAATCGAGTAATGTATTTTCCGTCAAAATATTATACTTAAACTGTTTGCCAATTGCCGTCAATTCAGTTAGGTGTATAAAACATACAACTAGTGGGAGTGGGAGACATACGGTGAGATGAGAGTGGTTTCATCGAAGTATATTGGTGAAGCGCATTGTTGCCGGATCACCCCGCGAAATTGGAATCAACAAAATTTTCTACGTTTACTGTTCAATTTATCAAAAAAATAAAAGCACCCCAATAAAGAGAGCATCAAAGGGAATCCAAAAAAAAATAGAAGCATGCATGGTGCCATTTAAAAAAATGTACTCTTATTTATTGCTAAATTATACAATAAGATGGGGAGTTCCAAAATGGCGACAAAATAAAGGTATTTAATTCTAATTTACTATGGATTTTTTATTTTACTATCATTTATCTTACCGTTTGGCCGTGAGAGCCCTGTATTAATACATTTGGACCATCCTGTATACCTACACAGGTGATGAGAAATTGGTGCTCCTATTTTCTCTTGAAGCACCAGTCATTCAGTCAAGTGCAATTATGGTGTGATTTTGATTTTAATAATACCTTATTCCTAATTGTGAAAAAAACAGTGACTTGACAAATCATGCACGTTTATAATAATATTTATTAATTAATAAAACATAATGACCGCCAAAAGAGAGCTTTAATAATGTTCTACATTCTTATACTCTTATTTAATTGTGACTTATTCAAACAAATTCGAAACGTATTTCTACCTAATGTCTAATCCTAGAGTCGTGTTAATGCATTTATTGATAATACATTGTTCAAATTTCTAATTTATTGCGCGATATTATTTAAAACATCATTCCGTTCATTGCAAACCGGGGCGGCGAGTTCTGCTTTTTGCCAGTCGTCACGTGGTACAGTTTCGTTGTTCTCCTTCCACTCGGAGCGCTCACATAACGCTATCGCTCTTCGATGTTGATAACAGTGCGCACAACGCATCGGCATTGTGTATATCGGTATTGCCTGCACTCCATCCATAGTATTATTAGATCAATGGTGCAAACTCACCGCAAACCAGGGAACCGCAAACGGACTGCTAAACTGAAATAAATGGTCTGCAGCCGCACTCTAAGGCCGCCCTGTGAACAACTAAAGGATATTTCAATATTATTTATTTATATGATTTATTTGTTAATAAGGATCTAGTGAAATCAACTTATTGACCATTGGCAACACTTGCAGTACGTGACGTCATGACGTTTTTTCCTCCCACCTCCCAGGAACATTTGCCTCCACCCAGTTTGTCACTTGTCTTGTCACTGTTCTGTCAAACGTGTAACCAAAGTTGTGAAAAAAATTGTAGTGACAGTGGTGTAGCTGTGTAGTTATTTTTCAAAACTATTACTAGACTGAAAGGAATAAAAGTGTTTGGCTTTAGAGAAGATGGCAAAAACGTACGACTACTTATTTAAGTTGTTGCTAATTGGTGACTCTGGTGTTGGTAAAACTTGTGTGTTGTTTCGGTTTTCTGAAGACGCGTTCAACACAACCTTTATTTCAACGATAGGTGAGTCATAATCAGAAAGTCATTTATTTTGGTCCGGATATGGACCTGATTGACCTGATCTTGATGGGCGACTTTGGGACATAATTTTTCTAATGAAATACGTAATCATCTCAGAATACAAACGTTGGTTATTTTTAATATGATGAACTATCTACCTAACCTATCGAGCTAATTCCAGCCGAAACCGTTAGCTTCACAAGTGAACTTGCTTAATTACCTAATGTTGTTAGCAACGGTATAAAAGGGCAGGAAACAGCAAAACTGCGTACTTGAATAATATAAGATGTCTTATGTAATGTCGGGACAAGCTTCTGCTTATTGCCTATGAACAAGGTATAGCATATTGGAAACTATGATGCACAGCGTATACAAGGTGTCCCGAAAAAGCTTGGCGGTATTTTAACCTGAGATTCCCCATTGAAAATGGTGACGATTGACGATTGGTATATCGAAGTCTCTTTCTAACGGAGCCACAGCTCCTTAAAGGTGCGCCATCGGGGGTAGTTTTTCACATGTCTTAGGTACGGACTACGGTCTGTCGGATTTTAATGAATTTTTTAGGGTATTGGCACACTATGGACCTACGTCTACGCTGTAAATTTTATCGAATTCTGACAACGCGATCCCCAGAAACTTGCAATGACCTTGATATTGTTCTTAAATATGGTTCAAGGTCACGAACTTTAAATCGGGTGGTATTGGAAGCTGCAACTTTTCTTATTCTTATTAATTTTTGATTTAAGCAGCCGTTTTAGAGATAATTGAGTTTCAAGTTAATAAGCACCAGTTGCTTTGTTTAAACTTTTATTTTATTTTTATTTTTATTTATCGCGTTACCATATGAATCGAGGGGTATTTCGCAGGGGAATTTTGGTGTACAAGCTTTGGGAATTAGTGGGGAATTAGAGGAATTAGTGGGGAATTAGGGGAATTAGTGGGGAATTAGAGGAATTAGTGGGGAATTAGTAGGAATTAGTGGGGAATTACAAGGAATTAGTGGGGAATTACAAGGAATTAGTGGAAAATCAATAGAAATTGGTAGGCAATTAGCGAGGAATTACAAGAAGAATTATTGTGTACAAGCAGCGTGTACAATTCCGGTATAATAAAATAACTAAATCACAATAAATAAATCACCAAACTGGCAACACTGCCTCGGGATGAACCCTCAAACTGCGCACGACGACTATCGACGACGCGTGCAATCAGGATCTATACGTTTTGAGGTCTCAGGAACCCAAAAAAATGGTTTTTAAAATGTGTCTGTATGTATACCTAATGGAAATAAAACTTTTGTCCTACGTCACAACTAAAATAATTGCTACCGCTAATACAATTAATACCAGCTGTTACCAGTAAAGGCTACCCGAAAGGTAATTTTTCAAACTATTTTTGTAGGTATTCACATTGAACTCAGAATTCAAAATACGACAACGGGGGAATTTTTTCATCTGTACGTAAGACAAAAGTTTCATTTCCATTAGGTATATGTATGTACGTATGTACGTACGTTCGTAAACACGCCACATCCCAAACTACTCAACCGATTTGGCTGAAATTTGGTATGTGTGCATGTGATAACCTAACTTAGATCTGAAAAGCTTTTGGAGCCAATCGTGCAACCAGAAATGCCATTTTGGGGTTCTTGAGACCCTATCAATACGTGAAGATCTGGTGTTATCTCAATTTCGAAAATTTTAGTGATTGCAGTAACCTCCCTTTTTTTAAGTGATGAAGTGGAGTGGGGAGGTTAAAAGGGAGCATTTGCGGCTAAAATTACATTTTTCGAAAAAATGTCACTGAGGTTTTCTGCTTAAAAAAAACAGCTATTAAATCCGGTGATAAAAATATACAGTTATACATATGTTTTTTTTCACTGCACGGATATTTGGCCAAAAGGTCACCAAGTGTGAATAAATTTTCAGAAGCAGAACTAGAAGAGTTTTCGAATGGGGGGGGGGAAGTGAAAAATAGGGGTTTGCCTTTAAATTTTTAAAGTTCATGTCCCAAAATGGAACTTACTGCGGGCCGATTTAGCCCAGCTTTTCCGAAAGCCATAAGATGACCTTAAAAACGACTTTTTTGGGTTCGCAGTAAAGATTTGATGTTACGAAGAAGTTAGGAATGGTGAATGGAATAAGCGAGGGAATAAGTGATAAGTGGTATTTACCCCTACATTATCCCCCAGAAGATACAGATATAATACCGAGTATAATAATACATAAGGATTTTATTTTTTAAGGTCCGTTAATCTCATCGGAAGTGGGCCATTTGCCAGAAATAACTGACATTCTCCACATTAGGACAAAAATGTTGATTTTAATATGGATTTTGGCCAATCAGAAGCAGATCTTTTGAAATGTTGCTAGGCAATTATTTAATGGACACTTCAATTTTTTTGATTATGAAATCGGCCCTAATTACAATAACCATTTTACTTAACGTATATTCAAGGAGATATTATGTCTCGAGTTATGCTAAGAATTGCATTTGTATAATTTCTATTCAATTATTTTCTTATTTTTTGCGGTTTGTTGATAAAATGTTTGCGTTTTTTACAGATTTTTAACTTCAAAGCTCAAATAAATATGCACATTTTTATTCTTAGGTCTTTAAAAACTATGTCCGAGTTATGGAAACTCGGGGTTTGTTGCTATACCACAACCAATGAAAACGTCATTGTCGTGACAACTAACTCCGAGTTTTCATAACTCGTTACTATATTTTCGTCCGAATTATCGGGCATTCAGCAGTCAGCTGTTAAAAAATTTAGAAATTTCGGGAAACTGAGAATATCAGGGACATACTCTCGGACATACTTATTGGAATTAGCGAGAGAATTAGGGAATTAGAGGAATTAGCAGAATTAGTAGGGGAATTAGTAGGGGAATTAGAGGAATTAGTAGAGGAATTAGTAGGGGAATTAGAGGAATTAGCAGGGGAATTAGAGGAATTAGGGGAATTACCAGGGGAATTAGAGGAATTAGTAGGGGAATTAGAGGAATTTTCAACAATTTGGGAATTAGTGTACAAAAATATTTTCTGCGAAATACCCCTCGATATGAATGCTCTTCGAATTCTGCTTTTAAAAATGTATTCACACTTGTGCCCTTTTGGCCAAAAAATGGTGCCGTGAAAAAAAAACTGTGGTTAACTGTATATATGTACATATAGGGTGTCCGGAAATAACGATGAAATATTTCGGGGGGTGATTCTGCAGCTCAAAATATGCAAAAAAGTTCCTATAAACATGTATCCGGAAATCGTTCCTAAGGGGGCGCCTCAAATTCGGTTTTTATCGAATAAATCAGGAACCGCTTAAGATACAGTGACGACTTTTTGCACATTATCTAACATCAGTAAGCGCCATCAGATTATGATATCTACCAGATTCAACCAGGGGTGTGGAAAATAGGGGGGGCTTCAGCTTTCCCCACCCAAATTTTTTTACGTGTTATTTTTCAGACAATTTCTCACCGGAAAATGGTTTCCTGACTAAAATTACATAAAAAGCCTCTCTTGTTATAACAGCGTAGGATCAACCGTTTTCGAAAAAATTAGATTTAAAAATCCATTTGCATTTCCTAGGCTTATCAAACGATTTTTATTAAATTACAAAACTGAACAGATTTTAAAAATTATTATCTAAATTAATCTAATGTTGCTTATCGATGTCAGATAGTATGCAAAAACTTAATAATTGACAAAATCAAAATCGAATTTTGAGCGCCCCCTTAGGAGCGATTTCCGGACCCATGTTTATAGGAACTTTTTTTCACATTTTGAGCTGCAGAATCACCCCCCGAAATATTTCATCGTTATTTCCGGACACCCGGTATTTATTACCGGATTTGATAGCTGATTTTTTTTCAAGCCGAAAACCTTAGTGCCTTTTTTTCAAAAAATGTCATTTTAGTGGCAAAGGGGCCCTTGTTTGAATTTATTTTACAAAAAGCGTATTCTTCCTATCGGATTCGATGGCTGTTGTATTGCCGGATCAAAAAGCTTAGTGCGATATTTTCGAAAATTTCCATTTCAGGGACAAAAACGCCCCTTTTTGAATTTTCCTTAGCAAAAGGGCATATTATCATTATAGAATTCGATAGCTGTTGCTTTTTAGGGGTGAGAAACATTTGTATTTTAGGTTTTAGTAAATGAGCGCCGGGCGCATCAGCCATCGACAACCGCCCGCACGCCCGGACCTTGGTTAAATAAAGTTAAATGCTACATTTACAAATTCTGTGGAAAAGTAGAAGTTTCTACCGTCTCCGAGACCGCCAGATTTTTTCTTTAATTTGTTATTTGTACCTTTCATGTTTATGTTCCAAGTCTTCTTTGTTTATTGCACTTTTTTTGTTTAATTATTTTTGTTATAAATTATGAATAATATTTTGCCATTTCTTGATTGAATTCGCCACAAATAGCTCACCCAGAAATTAGCCAAGATTATTATTATTACTATTTATTACTATCATCCGCTTTGAAGACCGTGACCCCTGGCAATTTCCAAGTTCCTATGTTTGGAATGTTTTTTCGTCAACAGTGTACCTATAGAGTTCAACTTTACACATTCAATTAACTGCATGAATCATTACCTTTTCCAACTTTATTTTAAGTTATAGTTATTTGCGAGGTTGTTTGTTTTTTCCGAGGGGCTATCCACTTCGGCAATAGGTGTACAAATCTGTCGGGAATGGACGGGAATGAACGGAAATGCAATAGGGAATACGGAAATGTTTAGGCAATGGACGGGAATTTTCGGCAATGCACGGAAATGTTCGGCAATAGTAGGAAATGCTCGGCAATTAAATGCGGCAATGCGGCAATACCGACATTCCTTCGCTCGGCAATGGATATACATCTCTCAAAAAAATAAAGTAGAAACTGTGGAATGTCGCTGAAATGCATGACAATGTCGGGAATGCTTCGGAAATGCTTGGCAATTTGGGGAATGCTCCGGAAATGCTTGGCAATTTGGGGAATGCTCCGGGAATTTTAGGAATGCTTCGGAAATACTTGGCAATTTGGGGAATGCTTAGGGAATTTTAGGAATGCTTCGGAAATGTAGGGCAATTCCGGGAATGTTCTGAAACGACTCGGTAATTTTGGGAAAGCTTCGGAAATGAACGGCAATTTCGGGAATGATTCGAAATGGACGGCAATTTGGGGAATGATTCGGAATGGGTGACAATGATTCAAGGTCGTCTCTCCGCTAGTAACATCAGTTCACCCTCTCACTATAAAAAGACACGAAAAATGTGCTATCCAAAGAATGTATAGGGAATTGAAGAAAAGTGTACGATAACCGAGCCGATAACTTCGATCTTTTTATTAACCAAATTTTGTTCAATATGTATTTTGATATTTTTCGTTTCTTTGTTTCAATATACAGTGTGTCTCATTTTAACTGGAAATACACAAATATTTCGGTAAATTTTAACAGAATCAATGCGTTCTTTTTTTCTGCATGCAGAGCTCCAAAATCTATACCTGTGCAATACTCAACTTTTTTTATAAACCGAAACCCCAGCCTACTGCGATTTAATAAAGAGGCCAAGAATGACGAAATCGTATTAGGCATTTTTTATGGAAAAATTATGAAAAAATAAAAATGTTAAATTTCTTGAAGAAGAATCATAAAATAACGAAAACGTCAATATTTTTGCAACATAACGGGTGATGTGAAATAAATATACAATGGAAGCGCATATGTTTGCTGTTTGTGGCACATTGCAACAGATTAGTTCGGGTGTTCCTTGAAATTGTTAAGAAAAACGAAAATCTTACACTATCTTAATAATTTCAACTTTTTCTCCGATTGTTAAGTTTTATCCATCCATAGCCGATAACAAATGTCAAATCAATTCATTTCAAATGTTTTTTATTTCACAGCACCCATTATGTTGCAAAAATATTGAACTTTTCGTTATTTTGTGATTCTTCCTCGAGAAATTCAACATTTTTATTTTTTCCTGAAATTTCGTATTTAGCCATTTGGAGCCATCCTGAGCAACTTTTTCTTATAAAACTTTTCGATAAAAAAATGCCTAATACGATTTCGTCATTTTTGGTTTCTTTATTGAAGCGCAGTAGGCTGGGATTTCGGTCTATAAAAAAAGTGAAGCATCACGCAGGTGCAGATTTTGGAGCTCTACATGCAGAAAAAAAGAACGCATTGATTTGGTTAAAATTAACCGAAATATTTGGGTGGTTCCAGTTAAAATGAGACACACTGCTATCCTTTCGTCTTCTTCTCCTCGTATTTTGGACAGAATTAAAATCAGCTTTAGCTGTTTCTGTTCCATTTGAGTGCTGTGGGAGATTTGATTTAATTTTCTTCCAATCATTTTGTTATATTTGAATAGTTTTTTATTTTCTTTTTCGTTATTTTTATATCTCCGAATGCACTCAATAAAGGGTATTATTATTATTATTATTATTATTATTACTGTAGATGTAAACGTGTTATATTTCTCCTAAAATTAACAAAGAAATGCGGAAATCTGGAAATGTACATCGGCTGTATCAGACTTCAAGCAGGAATTCAATGCAATGTAGGAAATGCGGGAATATAGTATTTAGGAAATAGGGAATGCAGATAGGAAATGCGGGAATGGAGGTAGGAAATGCGGGAATGATGTAGGAAATACGGGAATGATTTGGAAATGCGGGAATAAATTTAGGGAATGTGGGAATGAAGATAAGAAATGCGGCAATGTCTTGGGAAATGCGGAAATGAGAAGGGAATGCGGCAATTATACACTTAACATTGCCGAAATCGGCAATGGTGTACAAAATTTAGGGGAGTGGATAGCCCCTCGGTTTTTTCAATGTCGGGATTTTCAAAATTGAGAATTACAAACTTTATAACTGTTCATGAAAAATATTATGTGCAACTCGGGCGCGAAATGTATTTAGCCCTCTCCAGTAATTTTTTTACTCGTGCGCTTAAGTATCATTTCGCTACCTGATTACACAAATAAGTCAAATAATTATTTTAGAACTTGTGGTGTTACCTATACCCAATCCCTTCCCTTCCATTTTAAATCCTTGTTACATAAATAAATGCACTGAAGGCTCACAGAGAAAATTATACATAAAGTACATACAAATTGTTTGTTACGAGGTTTGCTATTTTCTCTCTTGATTTGCACATGCTTGCGTTTTTTCTTGAAGCCTCCTAAGTAAGCTAACTACGAATACAAATCTAGCCAAATAATAGAAGTGTTCATTATTTTCGGTATACTGATGCTATTGTTTATTTAATTCGTTTCTGTTACAGGCATCGATTTTAAAATCCGGACCATAGACCTTGATGGGAAGAAAATTAAATTGCAAATATGGTGAGTTCACAATGACGAAGGTAAAACTCTATTTGTATCTGCCTACTAGGGACACTGCCGGACAGGAAAGATTTCGCACAATCACAACAGCCTATTACAGAGGAGCAATGGGAATAATGTTGGTTTATGATATTACAAATGAAAAGAGTTTCGAAAACATAAAAAATTGGATAAGAAACATCGAAGAAAATGCCTCTGCAGATGTGGAAAAGATGCTGTTGGGAAATAAATGTGAGCTAGAGGAAAAACGACAGGTCACGAAAGAGAGGGGAGAACAATTAGCCGTCGAATACGGGATCAAATTCATTGAAACCAGCGCAAAAGCCAGCATACGTGTTGAAGAGGCCTTTTTTACTTTAGCTAGGGATATTAAGGCAAAAATGGAAAAGAAGTTGGTAAGCCCTCTTTGTGTTGTTGTGCAAATTACGTCTTAATGAATGTTTATAAAGCTCTGAATGCAAACGTTTTACATACCTATGAGACAATGGCTGATATGAATAAAGTGTTACAAGATGCTCATACTTGCATTAATAAAGATGCAAATATAAGTTTTTTGTGCACGAAAAATGGATAGAGCTATAAGCAAATTTTGTTACCGTTTATTCATACCGACCAATGAGACGAGCTATGAAGAGAATTATAAAAACGCCGTTATAGACCTGAATGGAGGTTGAAAAATAACGCACTTGACGTAGACTTGAACGGAAGTAGTGCCGTTTGACGGCTTTCTAGACATTATTTCAGAAAAATTCCACCGTATTTATCTTAAGTTGTTGAGTATGAGTGAATCTTGGTGTTGATGCATATTAACTAGTAATGCCGATGAATAAAATAATGGCACCGTCTCAAAAAGTCAAAGTCGTTTCTACTAACTCGTATACAGGATGTTAGGTAATGGGTTCGCCAAGGGGTTTGTAGTTTGGGGGGTGATTCTTCGTCTCATTTCAAGACGAAAATTTCATATGGCCGAAAATGCTTCGCAAGGGAATTACACCCCCTCAAAGGAATCCTCCGAAATTCAGTTTTTTTTTCAAATTATCCAAAGAAACATAAATGATATGCGATTTTGAAAGGACCCTATACGATAGTGGCCCAGGAAAAAAAGTGATCTAGACGATACTGAACTTTGATTTCTGGTGTGGAGATATAATAGAGTGTACCCTTACATCATTGATTACAAAAATATAGAAATTCTTCCAGGCAGTCATATTTTTATGTGGCTCTAAACATGTTTAAGCCTCGAAAATGCAATTTTCACAAATTTTTTTCTCAGAAACTAAAAGATACTGAACTTTCATTTCTCGATAAAACATTCATCTGTCCCTTGCTTACCACAATATAAAATTTCGTAAAGATTGGCCCAAGCGGTTGCCTTATTGTATAGGGTCCTTGGAGGAAAGGCTACTGCTATAAAAGCGAATATAAAGGTCCTTTTTGCACGATCGAACCATTTTGTTAATTTACAAAGCCTGTTGCCAAGACAGTATGTTGACTTTACTGTTTTCTATGGCCAACTGAACGGTAAGTATTTTACTTACCGTTCTAGAACAGTAAGCAAAATACCTACCGACGAGACATCAAATTGATTATAACTAAATAACATAACAAAACATCAACAAAATAATTATTTATTAACAAAATTAAAAACACAGTTATTGCAATTATCAATCGAACCAACGGAAAATGGAATCGCAACCCTAGCGGTTTTTTCAATTTTCCATTGCAATACTTCAAAAACAAGTGCGAAGACTTTGCATGGCTTGGTCGTACTCGTAATAGCCCAGTCAACGAAGCGAAAATAGAAACAAAAATTCCTGTGGAGCTGCAAATTGGCGGAAGTTGCAGCTTGAACCATTCTATTGAACCTACCAAAAGTCCCCAAGGATCGGGTGTGAGCTCGAGCCGCCATCTTGCTGAAGAGGTACCGTTTTGGTTACCTTTGCAAATATCTCGAGAAAGACTGGTTCTATCGAAAAATTGTCTTATAATAAATTGCAGAGCATAAAATTCTTTATTAAAAAGGTTATATACATTTTTTTTCCAACACTATAATTTAACGGCTAAATCGGCGGCTAAAGTTTTTTCTTAAACCAAAGATGTCATCCTCCACAATTTTGGTAAATTTATGCCAAAACCGAAATTAATGATATGCTGTTGTATATTCAAGTAGTGACTAATTACATTCGGAACAATTTCTGTCCAAACTATACAGTGTTAACCAAAAGTACGCAACCATTTGTTTATTTGACGAACTATTGACATTATCGAAAAACGGCTCCTATAAAGGTTGAATTAGACTTAAAAACGCATCTAATGTCATCGAAATTTTTATTAACAACGGTAATAGTTCGAGTTTGGTATCGTTAAAAAGAGAATTTTTTTCTCTTTATGACGCGCAAAATACTGGACACTTTTGAATTGATTACAACTTTTTTTCTTTTTTTGCATATATGTCGTAAAATAATGACTTGATCGAAAATGTTATTAACAATAAATTGAAATAAATTCTCTATAAAAAAGGTTCTATTCATTTTTCTCGTAACATCAATCTTTAATGTAAGTTAGCACATAAATCGGCAGATAAAGAGCGCCCCTATTTCGGATGATGTCGACCTTTCAAGGCAAAGTAACAAGAAGATCTAAATAAATACGCAAGTTATCATTACCTAGTTAAATAATACACATTTTTGAAAATTATTTTTGAATTTATTATTTACGTTGTTTTCAGCTGTCTAGTTGGCGTAACAAACAATAATTATTGTCAGTTTCTATTGTTATTGTCAAACAATCTTCTTAGTTAAACTGTCATGAACGATGGCCGAAAGTAAGAAGTGTTTTATATGTGAAAAAGATTTGTCAAATGAGGATGCCTTGGAAGTTGGTGAAAAAGGCATTGAAACTTTAAGAAGAGCAAGTACTGCAAGAAAGGACAATAACTGTCAACACCTAAAAGGCAAAAGGTTTATTGAAGTTCACAATTCGTGCCGGAAAAGTTATATCAGACCTCAGAGTATTAAGGCGGGGCGCTCTTTATCTGCCGATTTATGTGCTAACTTATATTAAAGATTGATGTTACGAGAAAAATGAATAGAACCTTTTTTATAGAGAATTTTATGCTCTTCAATTTATTGTTAATAACATTTTCGATCAAGTCATTATTTTACGACATATATGCAAAAAAAGAAAAAAAGTTGTAATCAATTCAAAAGTGTCCAGTATTTTGCGCGTCATAAAGAGAAAAAAATTCTCTTTTTAACGATACCAAACTCGAACTATTACCGTTGTTAATAAAAATTTCGATGACATTATCACTCCGTGACGTAATCTAAAAAAAAATCAACAACGTCAAAAGATGCGTTTTTAAGTCTAATTCAACCTTTATAGGAGCCGTTTTTCGATAATGTCAATAGTTCGTCAAATAAACAAATGGTTGCGTACTTTTGGTTAACACTGTATAGTTTGGACAGAGAGAGATTTTTTTTGAAATTGTTCCGAATGTAATTAGTCACTACTTGAATATACAACAGCATATCATTAATTTCGGTTTTGGCATAAATTTACCAAAATTGTGGAGGATGACATCTTTGGTTTAAGAAAAAACTTTAGCCGCCGATTTAGCCGTTAAATTATAGTGTTGGAAAAAAAATGTATATAACCTTTTTAATAAAGAATTTTATGCTCTGCAATTTATTATAAGACAATTTTTCGATAGAACCAGTCTTTCTCGAGATATTTGCAAAGGTAACCAAAACGGTACCTCTTCAGCAAGATGGCGGCTCGAGCTCACACCCGATCCTTGGGGACTTTTGGTAGGTTCAATAGAATGGTTCAAGCTGCAACTTCCGCCAATTTGCAGCTCCACAGGAATTTTTGTTTCTATTTGCCAAAATCAGGTCTTTATTGACTGGGCTATAATTTAATATACTGCTCCACGTACTCCAAGTACTTCTCCACGATCTTCATGTTATACAATGTTATACAATTCTTCCCCTCTGCATGCCCCTGCTATCCCAAATATCATTTCCACCTAAAAGCAGAGGATACACTTATTATGTAGTGCTTTACATGTAATCAGAATTATTTACCTTATAAATTAAAAAGGAATCGTCAGGTGCCTCAATTAGAAATCGGGACATTTCTTCCTTAGTAAAAACATTAGATTTTCTTGGTCTATAATCCAGAATTTTTTCTTTTGAGATGGGCAATCAGCATGGCAAACTTCGAAATATCAACAGAATCATGAAGAAAAATTCTGCTTTTCAGCTTCGAGTATGTGTTATTTCTTTGGACGAAGTATTCCAACAAAACCGTTTCGCTAATACTTGCGTTATTCTTTTCACACCAATTCTTGAAAATTCCATACGTGTTGTAGCGCTGTTTCTTTTTTCATTTTCACTATCGGAATCGCTCATTATTAGAAAGTTATTAGTTTCTGGGATATTAAAACCATCAACTTTTGACAGAAAATGAAAAATTCAGAAAATGCAATAAACAACGCCATGGCAACGCAGAAGCAACGGCCTTCTTGGGAACGTAGATCGTTAATCATGGATTTTAATAAATAAATAATTCAGAGAGTAAATTCATTTAATTTTCTATTTCGATCGTGCAAAAAATTGTATAAGCATCACGAACATTAAGGAAATTTACCGGTCTCGGGACAAAATTGGAAACTTCGCTTCGCTCAGTTTCCAAACATTGTCTTCGACCGGTAAATTATCCTTACCGTTCTTAATACTTAATATACTATTTTTGATGTTTTTCAGATTTTTATTGTTCTTGAGGGCTTGCATATTTTTTGCTGCGGACATTTTTCTTACCAAATAATAATAATAAACTCCTGTGATCGATTACGATTATATCGAGGATTGTGTTCACACAAAATGGTGCTCTTTGAATGTGGCTAGGCCTAGGACACACCGTTTTCGAATAAAATGTTCCTAATTGGATGAAAGCAGGAACATTTTTGAGGAAAGATTTTGTTTTATTTGCCTAATGATAGTAAATATAAGTGCGACATTTTAGGAAGAAAAGTTAATATGAAGATAATATGACAAAGAATCCTTCCTAAGGGCCATAGCTCCCTTGGGAAGGATTTTTTGTCATATGTCTATTTGAACTTTTCTTCCTAAAATGATGTAAAGAACCATCCCCTTCACTTACTTTCACTAACTTTACGCTTTCATCCAATTTAAATAGGACCATTTTATTCGAAAACGGTGTATTCTAACGATATCCAACAAGAGCACCTTTTTATGTAGAATTTATCACTAAGATTTTATCATTATTGAGAAATATGCATTTAGTGAAAAACGTGCAACGCTCCCCACAGAACGCACGCCCATGATGTTATGAAAAAAATGCAAAAGAAGGCCTTTTACAACGCTAGCCTTTCCTCCAAATTTTAAAATTCCATCGTTTATACAGGCTGTCCCGAAATAGAAAATAGAATATTTCGTAAATCGAAGGATACTCTATTTAAATAACTTATGTAACAAACAGGAGGGTTGGGGTTGGGGTTTTGTGTTGGACATTTATAATGAACAATTCGATTTAATAAATCGTGGGTATATTTAATTAAATTGCACCTATTATTTAGTAAATTCATCAAACAATACTAAATAACGCCGTTTAGACTTGACACCCCATAGAGTTAAGTGTCGTCGTAGAAAAAGTATCGTACGTAATTAATTGCGTTTTGAAAAGTTGGATTTTACGTAAAATGTTGTAACTATTACAGATCTGATACTTTTATGAAATAAAGAAGACAATACGATTTTTAAACATTCAATCAGATGAGATTAGATATTAGAAATTGCAGGTGTCAATAATTGCTGTTGTGGTTGATATACAGGGAGGTGCTTTTTCGTTGCTCATACCATTGCGAACTCGGAAACCATAAGAAATGGAGAGTAGGTTAAATTATAGAAAAGTTGCGTTTTTTTCAAGGTGTAAAGAATTCTCCAATATCTTGATTCGTTATCCCGAAAAATCTGAAAAGTGCAATTTCAAAGAAAAATTTATATCTTCCTAACGATTGGAACTATTTAAATGAAACTTGGAGGTTGCTTATTTTTGACGGCTGTCGGTTGACAGAAACTTCCTAGGCTTTCTAGATTTTGAGCAACGACGTCAACTTTTATTTTTCCTATGACCGCCATGTTGAATTTTAACACCATTAGATACACAAAAGTATCAGATTTTCAAAAATTGGGACATATTTTCACGTCCACCCTTTTTACTACAAAGCCATGTTGCATCTAGTGGTGAATTCCTTAAATACGCTAGGAATCCGTCATAATTTATTGTAAATTTTTCGTCATTTTCGGTGTCGAAAATTCAGTAAATATACAGTTAGTCCATTTTTCATCAATGGAATTGCGTTTAACGTTCGGCGAGGAAAGCTTAATTTTAAAACAAGTTGTAGTATTATTATTATTATTAATGTTAATCTACAGGGAGTTCTTTTTTAATTTCGCTATCGTATACCATTTTATAAACTTTAGCAATATTGAATTAAAATTAGATAACTATTTGGCCATTCATTGAGGCGTTTACCTAGTCTGCCTCTACATTTTGTCCGGAAATAACGATGAAATATTTCGGGGGGTGACTCTACAGCTCAAAATATGAAAAAAAGTTCCTATAAACATGGGTCCGGAAATCGCTCCTAAGGGGGCGCTCAAAATTCGATTTTGATTTTGTCAATTATTAAGTTTTTGCATACTATCTGACATCGATAAGCAACATTAGATTACTTTAGATACTAATTTTTAAAATCCGTTCAGTTTTGTAATTTAATAAAAATCGTTTGATAAGCCTAGGAAATGCAAATGGATCTTTAAATCTAATTTTTTCGAAAGCAGTTGATCCTACGGTGTTATAACAAAAGAGGCTTTTTTATGTAATTTTAGTCAGGAAACCATATTCCGGTGAGAAATTGTCTAAAAAATAACACGTAAGAAAATTTGGGTGGGGAAAGCTGAAGCCCCCCTATTTTCCACGCCCCTGGTTGAATCTGCTTTTGGTAGATACCATAATCTGATGGCGCTTACTAATGTTATATAATGTGCAAAAAATCGTCACTGTATCTTAAGCGGTTCCTTATTTATTCAATAAAAACCGCATGTTTATAAGAACTTTTTTGCATATTTTGAGCTGCAGAATCACCCCCCGAAATATTTCATCGTTATTTCCGGACACCCTGTATTTTACCGTTTCATTTATACAAGGTGTCCCGAAACGACAAAGTTCAAAATTTCGTTCCTCAGAAATTTATTATTAATTTTGTTTTTGGACACGTTTATTAAAACTTTTCTTCATATTTTTGATCGTAGAAAACGCCCTTAAGATTTTACCATCTAATTTCGGGACACCCTGCATAGCTCTTATAAATTTGGAACCCGATAGCAGTTAAAAAAAAGTACTACCCTGTATGTTGTTTAAAAAATCTGGGTTATGGAACATTTCTATTAATTTCTCATTTTCTTTTTCTTATGCTCTTCTTTATTCGGCAGAAGGTAAAGAATTATCGTTTTAATACAAGCACAAACTAAAATTGCATGCAGCTATGCATGTTTTGCATGATGGTTGAAATTCAATTAAGTTCAGATTTTAGGGTTTATTGCGCGAGCATGTGGCTGATTCAATTAAATACTTAAAAATTTTTTCTATTACGCTGCAGTCATAGCGAACCCATTAACGTTTTAATGACTCTTCACTCGCTAAAACCATTAAAGTCTGAGTTTTGTAACATTTGGAACATTTTTACAAGACAGCAAATAATTTATTATAGCGCGAACTTAGTATTTTAATTATTGGCTTGTGGCATGTATTTTATTGATGTTTAAGTGTACCTCTTAATGATGCAAATGTTTTAATTTAGGAAGCAAGTAATCCACCGAAAGGCGGCCATCAACTGAAAGCTGCAGAACCGCAACGAAAGCCCACAAATTGGCTTTCCAGATGCACTCTTCTTTGACCAATTAGTGCAAATTTTACACCATTTATAAGAGACCTGTTTTTGTAATTGTAACTTACCGCACATTGATAACCGGATAGTGGGATTTTCTTACAAATTACGAACAAATTGGTGGATCGTATAATTAAGTGTGAGGTGCAGTTTATTTACTTATTCCAGGTCTAAATCACTTTTTAGACCACGTTCTTCCCAGATATCCCAACATGGGCGGTGGTTGTGGTGCGAAAGTTTGCTGTGATAGACCACTATGGATTTTGCAAGTTAAATTTTTGCCGTTCTGGAACCAACACAAAAACTTAATTTTTCTCCAGTGATATTAAGATGATTTGGTCTGCGAAATCTTAAGTGGAATATCATCAGTTTTGATAATACTACTTATATGTGATTAAGGGTAAATAATTGTTTTTTACCGCTGTATTTTAGACAATTAATAGGCATATTTATAATATGTATACTTATGTGTGCACTAAATTGAAAACATATTTTATTTTTAATGCCAATTGAAAAACCCAATACTTTTTGTAGTACTTTGTTCAATTGCCATTAGAAGGTATTGTTAATATTTTGTTGTGGAGTATTCATTTTAAACGTTTTATAATTATTATCATTATCCCAATTTAAATTATTTAAATCAAAAATGGACTGTACAGATTCAATAAAGCTTTCTATGAAGTTTTTTTTGTTTGTGTCAAAGTGATCTTCAAGAAATGGTCTAATACAGTGATACAGTCGAATAAATTCAGCTTTGTACATTTATATTTTGCATTTGATTGCCTCTTAGGTGTAGATTAAAATTAAATAAGCGATAGAGATATTTTTAAAAAAATTTGTTTTTATTAATGTCTTCGGAGAATAAAAAATTATGATTTAAACGGTTTGTTGCTGTTATATCGTATTACATCGTATATTACATCACAGTCTAGAGATGGGCGATGGGAATATGGAAACTTTCCGGAAGAAATCAGTCCCGAAAAAGAAACTTTTTGGGCAATATTTCCGGGAAAATTCCCGCATTTGAATATAATGTACCGCCGTTAAATGCGCAGACGCGGCACTGTTTTCTAAATTTTTATGCGCAGTGTCAATGTGGTGTCATGACAACATTAATTAAATGCACGTGCGCCTTGTTTTTAGCCCGTTTCCGTGCCTAAAGAAAACTGATGAAAATATCTGTATTTATTAAATATTAATAGAAGCAAAAGTATACTATATACAGGGTGTTAGGTACCAATTTCATTGCCCACTATTGAGATCTCGGAAACTATTAGTTAGAAAATCGGTTAAATTAGAAAAAAGTTGCGCTTTTTGAGGGTGGTTAAGAATCTGTAAAGAATTCTCCTATATCTTGATTTGTCACTGAGTTATCCTGAAAAAATGCTAGGCAAATGAAACTTCTTTTATTTTGACAGCTGCCAATTCAGTGGCATTAACAGAAATTTTCTAGGCCTCCTAGATTTTGGGTAACGACAGCCAACTTTTCTTTTCCTTATTGTCGCCATATTGGATTTTAACACCACTGGATACACAAAAAAATTTGCTTTTATTAATGCAGCCAACTTGGACATCTTTGAGAGATCGTCAAAATTTGAAATGTTGTGTGAATAATTTGTATAATCAGCCTAAACTTAGGGGAAAAACAACTGTAAAAAAGTACACTGACTTTTTCAAACTCTTATGGCGTGAGAGGAATTGAATTGAATTGAATAAAACACGTCTTGGCATATCGTGTGACTCAAGCTTGGGTTTTTTCTTTCAAAAGGTCCGGATTGGTTACATTTTTGAAAAGCCGATTTTTTTGTGTGCCTAATGGTGTTAAAACCCAAGGGCAATAAGCCAATAAGGAAAAGAAAAGTTGACTGTCGTTACTCAAAATCTAGAAAGCCTAGAAAGTTTTTGTCACTGCCATTGAATTGACAGATTGTCAAAAATATAAAAGTTCCAAGTTTCATTTAAATAGTATCAACTGTTAAGGAGTTATGAATTTTTCTTTAGAATGTCAATTTTCAGTTTTTTCTCAATAATTCAGCAACGAATCAAGATATCGAAGAATTCTTTACAGATTCTTAATCACCTTAAAAAAGAGCAACTGGTACCCGGGGTGACTCATGTCTAAACTTAGGGGTTATGTCAAAAAAGTTGACAGGCTTTGATATCTGGAGTGCGTTCATAAACTGAAATTGAGTGCAGAGTGTTTGACGTCAGAGCGGAGTGAATTTTAAGCAGGAGTGCGCACAGAGTGTTGAAGAGTTTTTGAACGACTTTCCGGCGATATTGTTTTTCCGCTTTTTTACTGATTCTTGCACAAATAATAGTCATGGTACACAATGCGCATGCGGAGTGTTTTTCGCCGGGGTCCTGAATCCGGCGTTTTTCGGGCGCTCCGAGCGTCTCATTGCGGTCTCATGAGTGTACTTTATGAACGGACGCTCTGAAGAGTGGTAACGCGCAAGTGGAATTTATGAACGGTCTTGCGCGTCTCATAGCGCACAGTGCGCGCTCGAGTGTCATTTATGAACTGGAGTGCGTTCATAAACTGAAATTGAGTGCAGAGTATTTGACGTCAGAGCGGAGTGAATTTTAAGCAAGAGTGCGCACAGAGTGTTGAGGGGTTTTTGAACGACATCGATGGGTATCTGTCAAATCTGTCACTTCACATGTCACTATCATTTGTCTGGGTATAAGGGACGAAATGTAATAAACAATAACAAATGAAAACATGACCCCTCGACGTTTATAATCGCAATAAAATTTTCCGGCGATACTGTTTTTCCGCTTTTCTACTGATTCTTGCACAAATAATAGTCATGGTACATAATGCGCATGCGGAGTGTTTTTCGCCGGGGTCCTGAATCCGGCGTTTTTCGGTCGCTCCGAGAGTCTCATTACGATCTCATGGGTGTGCTTTATGAACGGACGCTCTGGAGAGTGGTAACGCGCAAGTGGAATTTATGAACGGTCTTGCGCGCCTCATAGCGCACAGTGCGCGCACGAGTGTCATTTATGAACGCACCCCTGCACTAAATTGAAACACGGCCAACTCTAATAAGAAATAAAAAGCAGAGAAGCGGCTGGAACCTCCCCATCGCGTGGATCTTTGTATTCTGTGTAGATAGTAGTCAATTCAACAAACATTTTTTTATGCTTTTCGTCTGTGGCTATAATTTCGCAATTTTCTGACAAATACCGACATTACCTCGAACAGCACCCATCACATTTGACAATATGTTCCTTTTAAGGTTAACATTTTGCCACATTTTTGACAATAACTGCCACTTTGTCATCCACTGTCAGCCCGCTCCCTTTTAATGAGAAAAATTTTTTTCTCTATTTTCCACTGAAGTGGCAGAAACTGTGAATACATTTTTAGAACCAGAATTTGATCATCTTTCTAATGGCGACGTATAAAAAGAGGTCTTATTGTATTTAAAATTTTAAGTTGATATGCCTAAATGGCACTTTCCGTTTACCAATTGCTTCCAAAAGCCTTTCAGGTCTTCAACGGGTCACCCAATCTCCATGTACCAAATTTCAGTCAAATCGATTCAGTAGTTTGGGCCATAATGTGTTTTTAGTGTTATTACAAAATTTAAATTTTTTCTACCCAAAGGGCAGTAAATGCGAATGAATGTTGTCTTACTTAGAACAAGTATTTGAAGGCCTTCCTGACGCTGGCAATAAATTTTAAAAAAAGTTGTTTAGGATGGTAAAATGGGAGTATATTTAAAATTGAAAATTGATGTGCCAAAACGGCACTTTCCGTGGGTCGATTGCCTCCAAACTTGTTTCAGCTCTTCGACGTTATAATACAGTCTCCATGTACAAAATTTCAGCCAAATCGACCCAGAGGTTTCGGCTGTATCGTGTTTTTAAAGTACCTTAACAATCCCGAATATTTCAATTTTTGTCAAAAAGGCACTAAGAGTGAATACATTTTTAGAAGCAGAATTTGAAGGCCTTTCTTATAGTGACGTGAAAAGTGGGGGTTTCCATTTAAAATTTAAAAGTTGATGTGCCAAAATGGCATTTCCGGTTGCACGATTGGCTCCAAAAGCTTTTCAGATCTAAGTTGGGTTATGAGATGCCTACGTACCAAATTTCAGCCAAATCGGTCTAGTAGTTTTGGCTGTGGCGTGTTTACAAACGTACGTACGAACGTACGAACATACACACAGACACATTTTAAAAACCACTTTTTTCGGTCCCTAAGACCTCAAAACGTGAAGATCTGGTGTTATTTCGAATTCGAAAATTTTAGTGATTGCAGTAACCTCCCATTTTTTTTAAATTGTGAAGTGGAGTGGGGAGGTTAAAAATATCACGTTATCAGTATTAATACTAACATCTTATACTGTTTCTATGGTGAATTTGAATTAGCTTCTTATGTTTGCTAGAAAACACGCCATTCCATAAAAGCACGTCGCTCATGACGTGTTTTAAGGCTAATAAAATAATCAAAAAAATTTGACTATTATGACTTGAATTGACAAGAAAATTCAAAAGGAATTTTAAAAGATGTTAGTTTTAGAAAAAATCATGCAGACATGATGTGTTATCTCGGCCTATTATATTTTCGCTCCTAACGTCGCTCAAATAAAAATATCTGTATTTATATACAATTTATATTTAAAACATTCTTTGAGTTGGGGTCATCCAAAAAATGTGTGAAATGTGAATGTTGATCGGTCAGTTTATTGAAATTTTGTGGGAAATATTTCCAAGGAAAGTATCTTTAGCTAGGGGAAATTTATTGTCTTTCGGAAACGTATTTGAAAATTTCCGGGAAAATCGCCCATCTCTACATCACACAGAGTTCACGTAATTTTCCTTCCATTTTATCTATGGTGCCTTGCCAAAGGCTGTGCAGAGGTTCTCTTGTGGTGACCCCACAGGTTCTTGTTATTAGCTCTGTTGCTGCTTTAAGTGCCGCCACTGGTTCCCCTAAACATGAAAACATGATTTCGAAACGTTTAAGTCTGAATTTACCTTGTTTTAAAATTAAATTAATTGTCTTATTTAATAAACTCTGAGATACTTGTGCAGTTTTAAGATTTCCTTCTTTAACGCATTCACAAATGGACTCCACTAACTTGGGTAAGAAGTTTAGACTTTTTCCCATAATACATACAAATCCACTGGCCGCGGCCCCTAAAATTACCTACAACAAGACTTGTAGTCAAATTGGCTGACTATTGATCTTACCTACTTCATCTGTTCCGATAAATACTGTAAACCTTTCTCTGTTAACAGAAGCAGCTGCCATACTCTTCTGGATGTCATTTGTTGAGTATATCAGCCCGACAAATGAATCTACTTCCCCAGTAATGTCCAGCAAAAAATGTTGAATATCAACTGAAAAAAAAACACAATAGTAGGTACTTCCTCTTATTACGATGTTATTTACTTTTCCAAAATCGCAGCAGAAAATTACCTTTTGCATTCTTCAAAATAAATAAGATTTTCGTGACTAGCTCGCAAAGCAAGGTTTTTTGTTAGGTGTTCTATGTCATACATACAGGACTGTTCCATTAAAAATTAAACACCTTGAAAAGTGGAACGGTGATTTGATGGAACAACGAGGAAGGACGATTTTTATTTCGAGGGAACACTTTAAATCCGTGCTTCCCAGTCAACACTTACGTTTTGAGTTCTACACGACCACATTTATATAACGTCGCATAAACATCACTTAGTTACATTGCATAGATGTAACTAGGAAATGTGCTGGATATGTCTCTTTGTGACCTCGCATTAAAAGTCCCTCCATGCGATATCATTTCGAAATATAGAACTATATCACATAGGCATTGTGTCCAGAATATAATAATGAGACATCTGCAGAACTTTCTATCTATGCAACATTGTAACGTAACATAGCCGTCTAAATATAATTGGAATTAAAATTCTCAGTCTTGCTACGAACGGATTTGTAGAATACAGTTCAGCTACATGTTGCGGGAGCAGAAAAAAGTCGATACATTTTAATAAATAATTTTAAAAAAATCGCAAAGCAAATAATTTGTCACAAAATGTCATGATGAGAGCGTCCAAAACGAGGGGTGATCCGCAGACTAAAAAACGTACACTGATTCCGGGAATACCCAAGTATTCCCAGTATTCCGATGTATTCCGAAGCTATTCCGAAACTCGACTTAAAGCTATTCCGGTATTCCGATGTAGATAATCGGCAATTTTCTCCATCAATATTCCGGAGTATTCCGGTGTATTCCTAGTATTCCCATGTATTCCGGTGTATTCCCAAGTCGAGTCCCAAATATTCCGAGATTTCCTAACCTTAACAGGCGCAGGCGCTTCCGAAGCTACCCCGTGTTATTCTGATGTATTCAGGGTAATTCTACCTATTCCTACAAATTATTCTCCAATTGTTTTGATTTATTTTAAAGTACACGCATCCAATCAATAAATTTTAATATATCGCAGGGAAATTTTCAATAATTTCCAACTATTCCAGAGTATTCCGGGTATTCCCATCTATTCCCATGTATTCCGATCCATTCCCGAAAAATGTACACTGATTTCGGCCTGCGGATCACCCCTCGGTCCAAAAGCACCAGATGTATAGTGCATTAATCGCCAAAATTGGCAACCCTTCCTTATAGACTGACGTCCGTTATTTTCGTCTAATCACGTTTCGAGTAAGTATTCATTCACAGACATCGTTCTTTTATTAAAATCATCAATAGCACACCTGGAAAAGTCATGGAATCCAGTTTTCCTTAGAAAGTCATAAAATCGTCAGGAAAAATTTAGAAAATTCTGAAATTTTTCGGAAGTTACATTCCGAGTTCCCACTGATCCAGTTTATTGCTTCAAGTGCGTTCGATTAATTCAATGCAGAAAATTTTTAAAGCCAAAGAAAGCACTTATAACGAACGCGGGGGTTGTGTGAGTCAGGCTTTTTTCTGTTGGTTTGTTAAACGGCAGTTGTTAATTATTGTCCATTACCATTAGTTTTGACACAAAACTGAAAGCCCATTTAACAATCCAACAGAAAACAGGCTGACTTATACAGTGAGGTTCAAAAGTTGTTTCCCCCCTTTCGAACTCTATCGTGGAGGAGCACTTCGCAAAAAACCCTGGGGTACATAGATTTTCAAAAACATCGAACAAATCGGTGAAATACGAACATTTTTAAAAATTGCCGAGTTGAATTTGTATCAATAATTCAATAAAATAAGGTTGACGTGTTTTTGCAATTTTCAAAAATCTTCGTTTTTCACCGATTTCTTCGATGTTTTTGAAAATCTGGGGTGGCCGTGACTTGATTACCGGTCAAGTGCGACATGTGTTTTCGACTTACAAAAATTCGTAGATTCCGAATTAGTTGAATGTGGGTTTCAATTTAAAAAACCAATTTCAGGGTAATTTCCGGCTAAACCGGAAGTGGCTAAACCGGAAGTGGAAAAAGGTATTTGACAGCACCCTCAGACTGCATGAAATTAATAAAGGTTATGTGCCCCAGAGTTTTTCCGAAGTGCCCCTCCACTATAGAGTTCGAAAGGGGGGAAACAACTTTTGAACCTCACTATATAACTTTGCCTTTTAGAGTTTAGACAACCACCATAGTCAATTTGTTTTAAAAATATTGCAGTTCAGGGTTTCATTTTTTATTTAATGTTTCATTATTACCAATTATATTTCTTCCAAAATTCAGGGGGGGGGGGTTGACAACTTGAATAATTTGGTGTACAAACATAAGAAATTTTTGTAATTTTTATAGAAATTTTGGTGTAGTTTTTTACCCAGTTGTCAACCCCTCGGAAAATTCCATGCACAAAGACCTACAGCACTGGATTTTTTAAAAAGGGGTCATGGAAAACCTGGAAATTTTTGCGTGATTTGCTATAATACACCCTGGCAAAGTCATGAATTAAACCCCAGGCATTTTGGTGTCCTCTTTCTTTATGCGTAATAAAAAAATAATCTTTCATGTTCCTCAATCGCTGCGAAGTCAATTTTGTACATCGTTTTGATATTCCTTCACCCCCAGCGCGCCACCAATTAATGCATGGTTAACTTCTGAAGGAGTGGATGGATTTAAAAAATTTTTGCAGCAATTTACAGAGATTTCTTACCCTTTGAAACGATTTAAAAATTTGACCATAAGGAAATGAGCTTTAGGACCGATAGCCTCTACCTGTGGAAAAATACTGAGCGAACAGGTCTCCGGGAGTTAGTTCATAAACGTAGGCAAAACAGTCCTTTATTTAAATTTCCCGCGAAGACGAACGAGCACGACCGACACTTCGTTAAATCTCGAGCTGATATATCTGGGGGGCAAACCGCTGGAGATGTCAGGTGTACAATTTAGGGGGAAGTCCGGGGGTTTCAGGAGGAAGTCCGAGGATTTCAGACGGATGTCCGCGGATTTCAAAGGATGTCTGGTGTACAAAGTACGGTTAGCGGTTTACCCCCCAGATATATCTCAAGGATATTTTGTGTACCGTGCTCTGATTTGCCATAGTTTTATGATCCGTAGCAGCATATTCGTATAACGGCCCATTTTACCTTCGTTTATGAACTAACTTGCTACCAAATAATTTGATGTTTAGGTACAGGACTGAATATTGGGGCATTAAACGATTTCCCAAAAAAATGAAGAAAACCTTGTTTTCAAGTGGTCCAAGAATAATATATTTTTTTAATATGTAGGAGTATTAACTGACCACGATGAAAAGGTAGGTACTTTACTGACAAACAGTCTGAAGTCTTAACATGAAACATGCCTTTGGAAGTTCCTAACTCCCACAACAGAAAAAGGGCCAATAACAAAACCCCATCTTAATGCCAGCAGGTGCAAATGAATATTTACTTATACTACTTATATTATTCTTAAAAGGGCACTTTTACCTTCAACTCTTGTAAATTCCGGATTGTGATGGTATAAAATAGGCAATTTATCTGTGTATTCCGATATTAACTTTATATATTTTATTAAATCTAAATGATCCTTCGGTTTATAATAAAGGTCTGGGAGCAAAACAACAGCGCCCACACCTTTTCTGCGAGCATGTTTCGCCTGAAATTACAAATTTGTAAACAAAAATGAGTTTTCATTATTTATTCACATTACCAACTCTATGATATCCTTTAGTGCAACTCCTCCAATCTGCACCATAAGGAACTGATTATTTTTTTCACAAGCATTAACCCATGCATCAGTCACATCCATTCTTTCTTTAAGAGTAAGTGACATACCTTCGCCAACAATATCATTAACTGAAAATTTATAGTTAGAAATAAAATGTGTGGTGAAACTTCTTATAGACCCAAAATTCCTTTTATATCGCATTCATTTAGGAAATTGGAATACTTTTTAATGGCTTTCAAGTTAATGTCTGGGACATTTCTCCTACAAATACATTGTTTATGGTAATTATTATTATTAATTGTAAAAAGCTCACTTTGCATTGATGAAAGGTGTAAATACAGGACAGAGAAGACCCCGGAACTTAAATTTCTGAAACAAAAATTTCCATTACCAACTTGAGGACATTAAGATGAATTAAAATAAATGAAGATAATCACTTTATTTATTTGAAGATGAAATACCTGGGCTTCAAAAGTTGGCATTGCTGCTTGCAGCATGTGCTTTTTAGACGACATGTGTTTATGAATATCGGATATTCCACACCTGTAATCCTTTTTGCAAAACTTGCAATAAAAATAAGTGTTCCCGTGTATGCTTTCGGATAACCAACACTGCAGTTCTGGTTTTGATTCCCATTCTTTCTTATATTTGGGAATGTATTTCTAAATAACAAAAAATAAAACATAATCTCTGGAATTTACACAAATGAACTACCTTGCATGAACTGTCCTTCCCTTTCTTTGCAGGTGGTTCAGCATTTTCATTGTCTGCTTCATCTGCTGCCTTTTCTTCGTCCTCAGAGACAGCCTCTGGTACAAAGTCGGAAAAGAATTCTTTAGCACTTTGAGAATCTTGTTTCTTGTCTGAAGAATCTTCATTTCTGCTACTATTAATAACATCCTGTTTTTTCGTTGAATCAGACATTGCTATAGATTTCAAGATTACCGGTTCGTTTATTTTTGTATTTTATGGATTCGCAAGACAACATAACCTAAAATGAATAAAAAGTGAAAATATGAAAACAAAAACAAAAAATTACCAAATGACTGCCAAGATGACCAGTGTCACCAATACTTTAAGATGAAAGCCCCCTGCAAATGGGAAATTCTCCCTTTATGCCAAACATTCCCTAAGTCGCGCTTTTTCTTTTTCTTGTTATATCACAGACAGAGACAAACAACTATTAAGTGTTAACGTATATCGTATCGTGTATGATATGTACATAAATACTGAGGGTATTTTCTACAAGTCACGTTGGCAACAGTGCATAAATGTGTTAACGCAAACGCATGATGTTAACCTACAAATAATTCTGAAGCCGTTATCTCTGCTCGTTATTTAAGTGATTTTCAATAAACATGAAATCAATCGTTAACGATGATAAGCCCCGCGTTATTCTTGGAGAACATAAGACATCAAAGGCAAGTATGCCAAAAGTTCAAACGAGAGTTAAAGATTTGTTTTAGAATCTACCAAACACATCCACCGTCGTTAATGAAGATTGGAATTTAAACATCTTCAAAAGTAGATTTCGTGTGGTCATAGTTCGCTCAGAAGAAAATGAGATGGAATTTGATTTGATAGGGCTGCATTACTCTTTTGCAAACGCCTTTCGAAGACTAATGATTAACGATGTACCCTCCATGGCGATTGAAAAAGTTCATATCACTAATAACACATCAATTGTTCAAGATGAAGTTTTAGCTCATAGGCTGGGATTAATTCCGTTAAAAGTTGACCCAAGGCTTTTCGAATTAAAGTCAGATGGTAAGATTTAATAATTATGTACGGGGTTGCTACAAATGATTGTCACATCCGTAGGTGGCTTAAAAAATTAAAATAATTGACGTTTGAAGTATTTGTGGGTGTAGACATTCACCTTATTAAAAAGTCAGTTTTTATAAAAATACCGACTTTTACAGGAACCCTTTTACCATTTTTCCAAGATATATAAATGTAACCTAGCATAATGGTAATAAATGCCATAGCAGAAACAGTAAACATTGTGATAACTTACTGTGTGATAACCATGGTTACTTTCCACTGTAGTCGTCATAAGAGTAACAGTGATCCTGCTTTGACACCTATGGGAAGTAGGTATTTATTTTGCTAATAATCGCACATGGAACATGACATACAGGGTGTCCCAACGGTGAGACAGTTCATTTATGTCCACGTCATTAAAAATATCGAAAATCTGTGTACGCCAACCGTTAGTGGCTGAAAATGTGCATAATCCAAAATTATTATGAACTCACATTTGCGGCTCGCGTAGCACAAAATTACATTTTGTTAAATGGAACACCCCATATATCAATGCATTTTTGGTTTCTACGTGTCATTCTGTGCAACTTTTGTCAGGTGTGCCCCATACTTAAATTCGTTTTTGAGTTATTTAATAAAATGTGTAGAATTTGGCAAAAACAAGACTTCAGTCAAAAATTCATATTTTGGAAGTTTTTCTCTTCCGAATTTATGGCACATCCTAAAGGAAGGTCAGGGCTACTTGATGACACATTTTAATGTCAAGTTTCATGCACAGCGTATCCCTGATAAGTCATCAAATTAACCGAAATTAAAAAGACAAAATTCCTAAAATTTTAAATTGAATGACCTTGAATTTTTTTCTCCCACTGCTGGAGAAGTAAATTTTAGGTCGTCTTTCTTAACAAATACCTATACTAAATAGCATATTTTTCAAATTATCGTTAGTATTAGGTCTATGTTGTGGTTTTATTCGTTTCCGAGTTACTGATAAGAGTAAAAGAACAAGTGAATATCTTTAAAACGATAAACTCCACGGTAACAACGTATAATTGAAAATAATACGGTTAACGGATGTGTGCAAAATATGTGTCAAAAACCGGGTGAAGCAATTTTCAATGGGGAAAAACAGTGATTAATTCGGCAATGTTTTCTAAAGTCAATAAAAACGATTCCAATACCAAAGTCAATTAACAAAATCATTCCTAACCGCGATAATGACAATAAGATCGATATTTGAATTAAATGTGGTTATTAACTCCAGACGGATTAAGCTATAAACCCAAAAATTTTAAGTAACTTGGAAAGGATGCCATTTAAGTATAGGAAGTTGTTAAGAAAGTTGACCTAGAATTTAATTCTCTATTAGACAGCGGAAAAATTTCAAGGTCATTCCATTTGAAATTTTTGAGATTTTGTCTTTTCAATTTCTGTTAATTTTAAATTTTACAGGGGACACTCTGTGCATGAAATTTGACACCCAAATGTGTCGTCAGGTAGTCCTGACCTTTCTTTAGGATGTGCCATAAATTCGGAAGAGAAAAACTTCCAGGCTTCGAAAATATTAATTTTTAACTGAAGTCTTGTTTTTGCCAAATTCTACACATTTTATTAAATAACTCAAAAACGATTGAATTTAAGTATGGGGCACACCTGACAAAAATTGCACAGAATGACACGTAGAAACCAAAAATGCATTGATATATGGGGTATTCCATTTCACTAAATGTAATTTTGTGCTGCCTCCCCTATACGAGCCGCCCATGTGAGTTCATAGCAATTTCAGAATATGCACATTTTCAGTCACTAACGGTTGGCGTACACAAATTTTCGATATTATTAATGACGTGGACATAAATGGATTTTGGCTCTCCGTTGGGACACCCTGTATATTGGAAGTATTTTCACTAGGTAGATGTCATTTGACTTGATGAAAACATCAATTACCGTAAAAATAAACTATCAAAGCCACCTACGTTGATCCAATCATTTGTAACAACCCTGTATCATTCGAATACTCTACAGCCTTAGCAGAGCCTACAGACCAAGACAGTTTGGAATTTACACTGAAATTGAAATGTAGCTATAACAAAGATGCTAATAAGGATTCCTTAAGAGTTGAAGATATGTACAAAAATAACAATGGTATTAATGTAATTATTATAGTATAATCTTGCCCATACAGACTTTAATTTCAGTTTATTCGAAATATATAAAATGGTGCCCACTGGGAAACCAAAAAGAAAGATTCCGAGAAGAGAATGTGGGACCTATTCATGAAGACATTTTAATTGCCAAAATGAGACCTGGCCATGAAATAGATCTAAAATTAATTGCTGTTAAAGGCATCGGAAGAGATCACGCCAAATTCTCACCAGTTGGTTAGTTTACACTTAAAAAATCGCAAATTTTCAGTAATCTATTCCAGCCACAGCATTTTATAGGCTGTTACCCGATATAAAATTGACCAGATCAGTGGAAGGTGAAGCTGCTGACCGACTGGCAAAGTCATTTTCTCCTGGAGTTATAACAATAAGGCATGAGGGAGACAAGAAATATGCTGTTGTTAGTAACTCAAGATATGATACTTCAAGCAAAAATATTTTCAGGCACGAAGATTTGAAAGATGCTGTTATAATGACTAAAGTTGAAGATCATTTTATTTGTAAGTATTTAGTATTTTCCAAGTTTCCTTTAATCATGGCAATTCTTTACTAGTTTCTGTTGAATCGATTGGAGCTCTTAAACCTGAAGTAATATTTGAAGAATCTGTGAGAATATTGAAGAACAAATGTCTTTCTCTGCTTGATGAATTAAATGCAAACTCGTGAATTGTCAGTGATTTTTTTTATTCTTGAAAATAAAGTTAAAACATGAAACTGATTAATTGAGTACCTAAACCATTGTTCCCTTGCACACTCCTTTAACAAAATTATTGTCTTACATATATACATATCATGCATAGTAACTTGGGGGCACTGTAAGGTCATTTAGAACTTCCAACTCCTCTTCAGTAAATTTAAGTTTATGAACTTCCCAGTTTTCATGGTGTGTTCTTTTAAAATCGCCCAAGGTCTTCCTTATGGATGCCTGCAACACACTTTTTATTTTGGGATTACAGTAGATTCATTACCGGAATGGGTTGTGGGTCATTGAGATGAGCTCCTAATTGTCCAAAAATTTCGGGTAAATAATCAGGTACATCATATGGGTGACTGCTGATAAAAGCACACAGACCTAGTACTCCTCCATGACGGATTCTTAACGTATTGTTGATTGCTTTGTTTGGGGATTCACTGTTTTTAGTTTTTAATTTAGTTTTAGATTTTTGCTTACAAGTATCCTAAAATGTGTTTAATGAACTGAACAGATTAAGCATCATATGTATTCTTACTAATAATAGTCTTTCATTTGGAATGAAATGGCAGTGTAATAAGCCACTTAGGACTTGGGCAGCTGTATTTCTAACTTCCGGCTGGATATCCTCTAGCAAATCCAAGACCATACTTTCAATCTACAGAAATAAATAATGATATCTTCATTATTTTTAGACCACCCCTGCAGGTGGGTGCATTAAAAAATTCGCTATAATGCGGCTTTCGCGCTGCGTAGTGCAGTAGAGATAATACGGCGCTCGGATTGGTCATTTACAAAGGGTCAAATGGATAAATAATTACCTTGTTTCTCCACTCCGATTGGCTCAGCAATATAGACATGTTGTGAAAAACGAAGGCCGACATGAATTCTGTTATTACAGCTCTTGCCGACCACAAAGAACATTTGCAAACTTTTTCAATTGCTTCTAAAGCTGCTGGCATAAAAGATTCCACCGTGATTGCATGCGCTAACACTGCCAACATATTTGAGCAAATGGGTGAGATTTCGTCGTCAGTGTCATTGCTTTGAAGAACGCAGCACAGCGGTACCAATGTAAAATACTCTGGGAGGGTGGAGTAATGCATTTTTACCACATTTGCGGTGACGGTTTTGCCAACTGAAATTAAAACATATTTTTAAGCTTAACGGCTTAACTGCTTAACATAATTTTTCGAAAATTGCCATTTTAGGAGCCCTTCTTTGAATTTTTGTTAGCAAAAGGGCATATTATTATTATCGAAATCGATAGCTGTTACATTGCCGGTTCGAAAACCTCAGTGCTATGTCTGTCTGTGAACACGCTACAGCCTAAACTATCGGACCGATCTGGCTGAAATTTGGTATGTGCACACTGTATAATCTACGGAAGAGCTGATTTAGATTTTGTGCCAAATCGGTCAACGGAAAGTGATTTTTTAGCACATCAACTTTAAAATTTTAACAACAAACCCCCACTTTTCGCATCATCGTATTTCTGCTTCTCAAACTTGGTGCTTTTGGCAAAAAACCGGCGCCGAGAAAACAAACCTGTATATGAAATTTATTACTGGCTTTGACAGCTAATTTTTTTCAGGTCGAAAACCTTCGTGCCCTTTTTTCGAAAAATGCCGTTTTAGGGCCTTTTTGGTCAGAGATCGTAAAAGAAAGACGTTAAAGCCCAAGTTACTGAATATTTCAATACATAACTGTTCATTTGTAATATTGAATTCGGTAGCTGTTATCTCTCAGAGTCGAAAACCTTAGTACCGTTTCTCGAAAAATGTCATTCTAACGAAGAAAAGCCTCCTTAACCTTGTAGGTTCTGTTGCGACATGAATTTAAATTTCGCGCCTTATCATATTTATTACCGGATTTTATAGCTAATTTTAGAATGGCTTCAGAAATCTACCGTTACCGGCTCTTACGCGAGTTTTGGGACACCCTATACATACCAAAAACAGTGAAAATAGGCTGAAAACAGTGTTACTGCCGAAGATGAAAACAATGATTGAAACTCTTTAAAACGATCAAAATATTAATACGTAGTTTTATGATGAATGCCACATTCACATCGCTTGTCTCAGTACAGCGACGTTGAAATTTTCAAACGACGAAGTTGATGTGCCAAAATGACATTTCCGGTTGCATAATTGGCTCAGTAAGTTAGGTTTTGAGATGCCTACGTACCAAATTTCAGCCAAATCGTTCAAGTAGTTTTATACGTACGCACATACAGATTAAAAAAAACAGTTTATTGGGTCCTTGAAACCTCAAAACGTATAGATCTCGTCTTATCTCGAATTCGAATATTTTAGTGATTGCAGTAACTTTCCATTTTTTTGAAATTGTGGGGTTACAGAGGTTAAAAATATAAAGGGTCCTGCAACAGGGCGTCGGCCTTCCATAGCGCATAAACCATTTCAGTTAGCAATTTCTTTCAAGTGCACACTTAAACTATAAATGAGGGTGCATTTCAGGAAAATATTTTTAAATGTACAGGGTGGCCTAAAAATTTTTGACAGCTCGAAGTTGACTTTTTTAAAATGGAACGTCCTGTATATTTTAGCAACTGCACAACCCCTTTAGGAACCTTTATTCATGCGTAAAATATTACGGTTCTTGAATCTTTAGTTTGGAAGGAATAAATTATTTTTCAAAAAAATTCGAGTTTACATCGTTCTGCTTAAAAATTCGCAATTTCCGCGGGTGCAGTTTTTATAACAAAATAAGATGAGAACCTTGTTGCACAGGGTTTTATGAAGCCCTGGTCTTGTTTTCGTTATTTGGGTGTTCAAAATTAATTTTCAAAATTTGAGAATTTTAAAGTAATTTTTCTCAACTTTTTCAAATGGAGCACCCTGTATATTTTCAACTAGTGTAATGCAGAATTAATGAACGAACATTTTTTTTAATACAAACATGTTGGTTATTTTCATCCGTTTTCGAATTCTTGGCAAATATCACTAATTTTCTTGCTTGCAAACAATATTATTACATATAAAATTATAAAATAAGCAGCCAAACTAAGATGTAAATGTTCAAAATCTCCTCTACTTTGGTTTATGAACAATTTAATTGGTTTTTCAAAAGACATTTCTACTACTTTTAACATTTAGAATAAAAAATATATGCCTATTCCTACTAACAAAAATACCAAAATTTCAAAGGAATTGTTAAAGAAGGGCAGTGAAAATGTCTTCGTGAACAAATTAAATTGCTCTAGTAATAGTTGCCAATAACTCGAAAACGGATGAAAATAACCAACATGTTCGTATTTCAAAAAATATTCGCTTATAAAGTCTACATTACACTAGTTAAAAATATACAGGCTGTTCCATTTGAAAAAGTTGAGAAAAACAACTTCAAAATTCTCAAATTTTAAAAATTAATTTTGAACATCCTGTACATAGCTAAATAACGAAAACAAGACTAGAGCTTCCTAAAAGCCTGTACAACAGGGTCCTTATCTTATTTTCGTTTAAAAACTGCACCCGTGTAAATGGAGAATTTTTAAGTAGAATGATATTAACTCCAATTTTTTTCAAAAATATTTTTTTGTTCCCAAACCACATAAAGCCGTAATATTTCAGGGACGAACAAAGGCTCCTAAAGGGGTTACAAATATGCTAAAATATACCGGGCATTCCGTTTAAAAAAAGTCAACTTCGACCTGTCAAAATTTTTTAGGCTACCCTGTACATTTGAAATAATCCTGAAATGCACCCTCATTTATACTTTAAGAATGTACTTGAAAGAAATGCTAACTGAAATAGTTTGGGCGCTAAGGAAGGCCGACCCTGTATAGAGGACACTGACATATTTCATCGAGACAGGACCAGAAGAGCAATTAAACACTTACCCAATTTAAACAATCTCATAGTAGTCTCCCTAATATCATCATTGTCCAATGACAAAGTTTTCAGATCTTGAGAAACGATGGAGGCATCCGCCACATCCTCCTTCTTCTCTCCCTTTTTTACTGTATACTCATACAGAATGTTTAGCTTCGGCAGAACCTCGGCAAAGAATGGTTTCACCAGACTTGGATATGTGTCATATTCCGGCGGAAATATTAAATTCTTCGAAAAAATTACTATCAAGCACGAGCAAATTTTCTCCCTGATATTTTGGAAGGGATGCGACAAGTGCGGTCTGAAATACTCGTACAGTCGTTCAGCCAACTCCATGTTCCTCCAAGATTGCTGATTCAGGGCTGCGTGCACCATTTGCAATCTACTGCAAGCCACGAACGACGTTTGGTCAGAAAGAGGATCGTCTAACAAGTACTCCAAAAGCCAGTGGTGTCGGTTTGGATCTCTAGAATCGAGAGCCATGGCCATGGATAAACCCCAGTCAGTTACTGTTTCACTGCACATATTTACTATGGCATTGTGAATAATGGGAATTAAAATCGACCACATTCTCTCCACTTTTTCGAAACTCCAGTGTTTGGATCCTCTAATTAGGCCACTTATCATTTCTGCGGCGCACCTTTGGCTCGATTCGTTCTTGTCTTCTATCAAGCGTTCTATGTACGGTATGATGGGATCAAGCAATTTGTCTTCAAAGGTTTTAAAAAGATTCTGAAACAAAGTTGATAACGCATATGAGAAGAATTTAAGGGCATCTTCCTTTTTGTATAGATTTTTGAAGTACATATGTATGTAGTTTTAAGGTTTAACATTCAATTCGAAACGAATTGATGATATTCTTGAGTGAATTTTTTCCAGAAGTGGATGGATTTCAAAAATGTTTGGGCCAGTTTTCAGAGGATTATAATGCCCGTCAAAATGTTGTGTCACAAAGGGTTTTAATATGCAAACGTATGGTGTCTTTGGCAGACATTCCTCATAGAGTAGGGGATACAGTTACAGGTATCACCATATGCCGTGGGGTGAAACAACTACTCCCCTGGCAAATACCACGCCGGGCATAGAATTACACACCACGACAGCCACCCTAGCAGCGTCTGTACTGACGCACACCTGTTCGAGCGATTTTTCCCCAGTTGTATCAGAGAGAAGAAAATCTGATGGCCCCTTTTCAATGGGCCACCCTGCATTGATTACACAGGGTAGTTTCAAAGTCTTGTTCCACAAAATGTACTTCCTATTTAGGATGCGTTTCGGAGTGTTACTCCATCTTCAGCTAGAAAAGAAATTAACACAAAATACAAAACAGTTGCCTGGAAAAAGAAAAAACGTTTGGGTCAAAGAAAAACGTTTTTTCTTTTTCCATGCAACTGTTTTGTATTTTATGTTAATTTCTTTTCTAGCTGAAGATGGTGTAACACTCCGAAACGCGTCCTAAACAGTAAGTAAATTTTGTGGAACAAGGCTTTGAAACTACCCTGTGTAATCAAACATCAGTTCCTCTTTGAAAATGGACCAAGCTTTCAACAAATTTGTGGTATTCAAATGAAACTTGGAACTTTCATATTTTTGACAGTTGTCAATTCCATGGCATTGGCAGAAATTTTCGAGGCCATCCAGATTTTGAATAATGACAGTCAACTTTTTTTTTTATGGCCACCATGCCAAGGCGTATTTTATTACCGTTGGATTCAATTGTTTTCACATGTCACAAGATATTGATAAAATCGGTGTACTCTTTTGCAATTGTTTTTCACTACAAATATTATTCATAGCAATTTTCAAAATTTAACGGTCTGTCAAAAAAGTCCATATTGGATACATTTTTGAAAAGCTAATTTTTTTGTGCATTTAATGGTGCTAAAACTTAATATGGCAGCCATAAGAAAAAGAAAAGTTAACTGCCGTTGCTCAAAATCTAGAAGGCCTAGGAAATTGGTCAAGGGTGTTGAGTTGACAGCTGTCAAAAATATAAAAGTTCCAAGTTCATTTATTTAACACCAATCGTTACAAAGATTTTTCTTTAAAATCACGATTTTCAATTTATGGGGATAACTCAGGAACGAATCAAGATAAAGGAGGATTTTTTACAGATTCATAATCAACTTGAAAAGACGCAACCTTTTTCTAATTTAAGCTCTTTGACCTCTTATGGTTTCCGAGTTCCCAATGGCGGGCAAAGAAAAATTCACCATGAAATATATCAGGGTCTAGTTTCATTGAATGTAAAATATGTTAACAATCAATAGAAAATGAGCTGCTTTATTGTTCGGACACGTTCCCTGCTCGCTTTTAATTAAAATAAAAAAAACCCTCCAAAATAGCTTTAAATGATTAAATGTCGTTGCCTCACAAAGGGTCGTATCTGTTACCACCTTACGTGTGACAAGCGACGAAAATTTTACTTAGAGATCTTCAATAGTTTGAGCTATTAGATGATTTTTTTGGCAAAGGGTACTAAGTGTGAATACATTTTTGGAAGCAGAATTCTGGTTTCCAATTAAAAGTGATGACAATATGGCGGCAAAATTTGACAGAGCCCGGTATGCAAAAGCAATGCAAAAGTCTGTCAAATTTTGACTCTAAATTACGTCACGAAATAGAGAGAGACCTACAAAAAGGTGTTTGCATTTAAAATTTTGAAGGTAATGTGCTAAAATGGCACTTTCCCAGAGTCGATTTGGCCCACACTGTTCTCAGCTCCTACAAAGTGTCCATTGAATATGTGTGCCAAATTTCGTCTAGATGTTTAAGCTGTAGCGTGACTTCAGACGTCCAGACATAAAGACAAACATTTTTCGAAACCCAATTTTTTGGGTTTCCAAGACTCTAAAACGTAACGAAAAACCAGGTTTCCATGGCCTACCGTCGCTTTTAATAAAAATGAAAGGTTGAAATAAGTTAATTATATTTCCGTTATTTTTTCACCAACTTAAGTGATCGCTTATAATAATTTGAGAATAAGATCAACAAAGAACTTAACTATTTCTAGTTACTTTTTAATGTAATTTTGTTCCTATATCTTATAGGCTGGTAGTGGGCTGGTAAGCAGATCTAATTACAATAGCCCCATACAAACGCGATTACCTCGATACCTCGATTGTCAAAGTGACACGTATTTATTCTATTTATTTTATTAATTTTGACCTTGATAGCCTTAAACCTATTAACTATTAAACAAACCACGTATGTTATGAGCCATAAAAGACCTTCATCCCTGGATATGTTCAAATCCGAGCTCGATAATATTTTTCCAAAAACTTTTCTGATCTAGTAGTCCCTGCCCTGCGTCACGTAGGGCGTAGACGGCTCAAATTATCATTCAAAACGAAATCTGCGAAGTTCAATTTCCGTAGTCTACGCGCTACGTTTCTCACGGCAAGGGCTACTAGATCGGAACGGTTTTTGATAACTTTTTATTTTATGACCAAAAAAAAGAGGTTAAATCCGCAGAAAAGTATTACATACCTTGAACATAAGAAATTTGTATGCATTGAACTGATCCTTCCCCTTTTTCTCTTCCATCGAAAAATATTTAATGAACAGATCTAAGTTTGCTGTATTTCCAAAAAAAGTATATATCTCCTTTTCTGTCGCACTAAGGCTCTCAAATCTTTTGTCTATGTTAGGTTGTTCACTCCAGCCAGCGTAGACTTTCATAGTCGTAGGCCACGCAATAAAACCTATACTTCCATCGTGCACATATCTGAGCTGGTCCCAATCCTGACTACTTTTTGGGACAGTTTTGCTATTGTAGAGTAGCCACAAGTTGTCGTCTCGTTTTCCACAAGGTAACATCCCCTGACTTTTGCTTGCTTTGGAAAAACTAAGGGGATCAATCTCTACTTTCTTGAACTTGGGTTTATTTTGTATTAAAATAAATAGTACCACTCGTAAAGCGGTTTTTCTGATAGTTATCGACTCGTTGATTAAAGCCTCCAAGAAGTATTTTACTACCTTAACATCATACTTTATGTCGCTGTGCACTAAACATTTAAGAAAACTAATAGCCATGGAATGATAACGCCAGTGCCTGCAATTTCATTTTAAACAAATAACTTAAACTCGGATTATAGTAAGTACTCACAAATTGCCATTTATGCAAGCATCCAACAGAGCATCAACTGTTTGACTGTAAACCACTGCTTTCTTTTGACATTGTAACCTGAGATTCTCTTCACTATCCTGCATAAACTTCTGGAATTCACTGAGATCAGTCTTTGGATCGTTCAAACTCAGCCTAGAAGCTGCATCCAAACATTCTTGAGTAAAAGTTAAATTTATCGCTATTGTAGGAAAATATCGGTTTACAGCTTCGGAAACGTTGTTGATTAAGTTGACAATCGACGGCTTTTCCGAGGGCATTGATTTTATGATCAAAGGCCATAACTGTTGGATAAAATTCCAGTCATGTCTCGCAACAATGGGACTATTCTTCGGACTGGTGAGTATGTACAAGCAACCTTTGAATTTCTCGTGGTGCTCTTCTGAATTCAGTTGTAAAATTTCCAATAGTTTGGGAGTTAGAACTGTGTACGAATATGGGATGTAGGATACTACTGCAAACAATTTTGCTTGAGCTACGGTTCTTATCTGAAATAATAATATTTTAGTTTATCTGTAATGGGCAATGAAAGAGAAAATTTTCAACAGTTATTCGTTTGCCTAGGCCACAAAAATCGACTTTGTTGGACGTAGCCGAAAATATAATCAATAAAAAAATGTTCTTTTTTTTAAAGGATTCAACTCAAGAAATCGATGTTGAGGTTATGGCTGATTCTAGTGAGAAAGTAGTGTCTGAGTCCAATGATGTTACCAGAACTTAAAAACTCTTTACCGTTTCTAAGATATTCAGAAAAAATAGCGGGAAAGATGACGTCATCTTTCCACGATTTCTTGTCCATCTTGAGGATATTTCCAGACGTCGGCTGAGTATTGGTTTGTCCTAACTCCTACGTGTTTCCTATGGAGGTAGGACAGCCGACGTTCGGAAATATCCTCAAGATGGACAAGAAATCGTGGAAAGATGACGTCATTTTTCCCGCTGTTTATTCTGCATATCTTCGAAACGGTAAACAATTTTAAAATTCTTTAAGCTCAACTTGTATATGCATGGAACAAAAGATTAAACTTCAAACTTTTACAAATATCAACAAGTGTAAGACTGATTAAAAAAAGGGTGCCGTCGAGCGAAGCGAGTTTGATGGGCTCGCTCCGCTCGGCAGGAATCTTCGACCTCGCCACATAAAATCGCTTTTACGCTTTTTCTAGCCTAGGTAAACAAAAAAAAACGTTTACTTCACTGTATCTGGATACTCCCAGCTGGAACAAATCCAACAATATTTGTTTATGAGTTTCGGTAAATGAACAACTTCTACTTTCAATCCTGAACTCTTGCTGTAACATTACTCTGTTGATGAGAACGTGGCGTAAATGCAGTTTGTTCTGATGTACTCGGTCTTCCAAGAGCTTTTTGACAATGTGAAAGTTTTTCCAGTGGTATTCGAAGTCTTGAGCACGAGATTTGTTAAATAGTAGAATATTGTATATCTGGAAATAAGTAAAACAAACATTATTGTTGAGGGAAATTTTGTTTTCAACTAACAAGGAATATATAACAGCATACTTACGTGAACAATATTGTGGATACTTTTCGTGTCCCCTTCATCAAGCTCTAAAATTCTATTTTGAAGCTTATGCATTGTATCCGCGATTACTTTTCGAACATTTCTACCATCGGGCATGTGAACGGCATGAGCATTGCTGACAATTAAATTGAAGGCCCAAGGTTTCAATACCGAGTCGACCCTTAACAAATAAAAAAAATTAGTTCACTTTGATTTTCAATTAAAACTTACAATTGTATCACTGGTTCCTCCCAAATTGGTAACACGGGATGAGAAGACAATATCGAAATGATAATTTTTAGAGACCTTCGTAATTCTTCACGGCTCAAATTGACTTCATTGCCAATAAATTTGTTCAGTTTCTCTAGTTCTGGAAGCAAGTATTTATTTATGAGCGTTTGAACTAAGTTGATTTCTGGATCTCCCGGCACGTACCAGGAAATTTTAAGGTCCTTAATTTCTTGTGCCATCCCCCACTCTCTACGGAATAATGATTACCTGTTGCAACGTTTATTATACAGGGTGAGTCTGAACGACACCACATAATCTGTTCAAATGATGAGGATCCCTGTTTTACAGATGGCCCTAATGTTATTTGTCCTTGAAGTTTTTAAATGTTGGTAATTTGTCTATGCGGTATTGTTCTTCGATCAATTCGGAAGATATTAAATAAAAACGATTAAAAATGAAGAACTTTGGCGGCTTATAACATCAACAGGAATCACAATTGACCTAAAAATTTTTGCACCAAACTTTATCATTTGAGCAGTAGATTGTGTGGTATGAAGGATGTGGTGTCGTTCAGACTCACCCTGTACAGACTTGGAAAAAAGATTCCAACATGTAATTACTTCAACATGTTACAATTATTTTAACAACCCCGTAGCTTACCTAATGGGCAAGAAATCTTTGATAGGCGTATCAAACGACGTTGAACAGCTTCTGTATTCAGTTGGTATAACACACGTTAATGATGACATCATGACATCAAGCATCCTTGCACCAAATTGACTGCCACTCAAAGAGGTCATGTGCAATATTCTATCTAAAATATTCATTAAACGATCCGAGTAATTGAGTAGTTCACTTCTGGCATCCAACAACTACAATTATAACACCAAAGATAACCAAAGAAAAAACTTTGAAAACATACCTCAGACAAAATTTGCAAGTTGTACAATAATTCGGCGTCCAAATGCTCCTCTTTTTCTATATTGGAATTTTCGTCCATTAATCTTTCAATGGTATCACACAAATGCGGAATGAACAGTTTTAGGGTTTGTTTGGGATTCACTTTGGTAAAACCTTGACAAACTATAGCAACCATTTTACCAGAAACATTGATTTCCAGTATTCTTCCGGTCGCAAAGTTATAAACTTTCTTGAGGGCCGCCTAAAGCATGATCATAATCGTAGCAATGGTTTAACTTGAAAGACAAACACAGGGTGTCCCAGAAACATCGCATTTATTTTTAATGGAGTACTGGGGATCAAATTCTGAAATGATACGTCTTTTCCAATACAGGCAAGGTCCAATTAGCGATGGACAGTATTTTGTTTCAACGTGTTTATCAGGTCATATAATCAATAATAGTAATACGTCCGAATGGTTGTCATCTGACAAGTAGTGCATCCATGAGGACTCAACAAGGCAACCAAGAGACTACGAATCGTATTTTGCAGATTATTTTATAAATTAAAGTATTGAGTAAGTAGTGTCAAGTTAACGTTGTAGTATTATCACTGTAATCAGGATTTGATTGGTTACTGGTATACTAGATGCTGCTTTGGATTGGTTCAATATTTTATGTATAAAATAATCAATGAAAACGACAAATTTGAGATTTCCAATCTATTACGTTGGCATTGAATATTGTAACAAGATTGTAATTAAGTTGAAACCATAGCAATGCTCATTGTTGTAACAATTACGCCCATAGCAAATTTTCAAATATTGTAAACTTTACAATATACTGAAATCCACCATAATAAGACCGAATGTGTGCGCATAATGACCTTCCTGGCATTGTCAGACGCAAAATTCGGAATTGTGCGGTCTATGTGGATGCAGTTTTGTTCATTTTGTTTCTATCGTGATTAGAATTTGCTATATTCATTGTCACAAGAAAGATGAACATCTCATTTTTCGTCACAATTTATAAATGAACAGTTCCAGGGTGACGTAAGAATAGGCTCACCAAGATTAAAATCAAGTGCTAGCATTCCGGGACATTCTGTACACTTACCGTAAAAATTTCAGGAGAACACTGCTGTAAGACGGCCGATATAACTGAAAACAAGGCACTTTCGGCAATCACTTCAGCTCTATTTTTCTTGTTGTTATTGCTACTAGAAGTCTGTTCCAGTCTTATAAAATCCAGCGAATTTGACTCGACCCAAATGCAGAGTCGATCGAAGAATTGCAGAACGAAATCCTCAAAGCCCGCAGTGGCCTCACACACTATCTGCTCCTCTTCAGTTAGATCATCGTAATATTTACTCGCATCAGAACAATTAACCAACGGCACCATGTTTATGATATGTACCATAAAATTAAAAGTTACTAAACATTTTCTGATATCGTTAGGATCTATTCCAGGCAATAACGCAGTTAATAGTGGCAGCACGTGAGTAAAACCCTCTGAGTAACCATTGCGGGCTCCTTGCACCATGTAACTGCAATTAAATGATGGATAGGAATAAGAAGGAAAAGAACAATTTACTTAGTGAAATTATTATCGATTTCTTCGTAGTTACAATTTTTTTTATCTTAGCGGAGGCACTGGGCCAGTGAATTTAGTTGAACTTGTAAGCATCCCTTATTTTATTATGCCATTATTTTTTTATTTTTGTGAACTGTATACAGGGTGTCTCAGAACGCTCACACCATTTTTAGAATTAAATTCGTGTTTGTGTTAATTTCCAGGGCCTAATTGTTCTCGAGTTATAAGAGATTTAAGAGGACCAAGCAGATTTCAGCCAGAGCTAGGAAATAACTTCCGATTTTAGTTACTTTTAGGAACTTAAGTTATATTTAGTAACTAAGTTACTATAACTTAGTTACTTTTCACATTAGTCTGAAAAGAACTACTAACTCAGTTACTATGGAAAAGTAACAGTAACTTATTTACTTTAATTAAGAACCAAGTTCATGTTTGGTAACTAAGTTACTTGAAACGTAACTAAGTTCCATTTTTAAATAAGTTACTTTGTCTTCTTATCAGACAAGAATATTCATAACTTGGTACTAATGCCCCCGCCAACAATGCCTTAAAGCAATTTTGGATTTAATAATAAAACAATAAGATTTATGATAATCACGAAAAGTTTGGATTTTCTATTCCCGTTTATTAACACTAAAAGTGAAAAGTAACTAATTGAAGTAACTGTGTTAGAAGTAACTAAGTTACTTACTGGAATTACAGTTACTGTTACGAAAAGTAACTAGTTATTTAGGTAACTTTAGTTACTTTCTATGACATAACTACGAAAAGTAACTTAGTTACTTTACAAAAGTAACTTTCCCAGGTCTGATTTCAGCTCTGAATTGCTTCATCAGGTAACTTAATGTTAGATGCACTATTTCCTAGGTGACAATATACAACAATATTAAATTTTCATAGATAGTATCTTGTTACCTACGAAATAGTGCATATAACATTAAATTATCAATAGTAATGGTTGTCAACTACGAGTCAATATGGTAGATTTTTTAACCTCCCCAACTCCATCACAATTTTAAAAAAATGGGAGGTTACTACAATCACTAAAATTTTCGAATTTGAGATAGCACCAGATCTTCACGTTTTGGGGTCTCAGGAACCCAAAAAAGCGGTTTTCAAAATGTGTCTGGGTGTGTGTACGTACGTACGTACGTACGTTTGTAAACACGCCACAGCCAAAACTACTAGACCGATTTAGCTGAAATTTGGTGCGTAGGCATCTCATAACCCAACTTAGATCTGAAAAGCTTTTGGAGCCAATCGCGCAACTTGAAATGCCATTTTGGCACATCAACTTTTTAATTTTAAATGCAAACCCCCATTTTTCACGTCACGATAGGAAAGGCCTTCAAATTCTGCTTCTAAAAATGTATTCACTCTCAGTGCCCTTTTGACCAAAAATTAAAAAAAAATTGATTTTTATCGGACTTTAAAATCGCGGTACAGCCCAAGCCCCTGAACCGATTTAGCTGAAATTTTGCACATGGGGATTGTATTTCAGGTCAAAGAGCTGAACAAATTTTGGATTCAATCGGCCCACGGAAAGTGCCGTTTTGGCACACCAATGTCCAACTTTAAATTATTCACTTATTTAACCACCCAAAACAAGTTTTTGAAAGATTTATTGTCACCATCAGAAACGTCTTCAAATTCTGGTTTCAAAAAAAATGCAGCAGTGAAGCGGCTGGAACCTCCCCATCGCGTGGATCTTTGACTTGTGTTTCTAGCCGAATTAGCACAGAAATTGTATAAGACTGGTTTCAACGACGGTTTTAGAACTGCCTAAAAAGGACTTACTTATACCTACTTTTCTCTAATGAATGTTTCAATTTGTATGTTCTAAAAAAGTTCTAAAACCATTATGGAAACCAGTCATACATTTTCTTTGCTAATTCGACTAGAAACCCAAGGCAAAGATCCACGCGATGGGGAGGTTCCAGCCGCTTCACTGCTGCATTTTTTTAGGTTAAAAAGAGGACGAGAGCTTGCTCGAGTCCTCTTTGGCCGAAAAAAATCTACCATTTGACAAGTAGTGCATCCATGAGGACTCAACAAGGCAACCAAGAGACTACGAATCGTATTTTGCAGATTATTTTATAAATTAAAGTATTGAGTAGGTAGTGTCAATTTGACGTTGTAGTATTATCACTGTAATCATTATTTGATTGGTTACTGGTATACTAAATGCTGCTTTGGATTGGTTCAATACTTAATGTATAAAATAATCTTATGAAGCAATTCAGAGCTGAAATCTAATTGGCCCTCTTAAATCTCTTATACTTGAGAACTACTGGACCCTGAATGTAATTCTGATTGCTCCAATAAAAGGTGGTGCAAGCGTTCTGAGACACCCTGTATTTAGAATTGAAAGTACCACAAAAATTACTTACCGTGCAACTGCAGTAACGGCCATCATTGAAGAAGTCAGCCTATGGGGCTCCGTCAGGCTGTCCATATAAGTGTATAACTGATCCAGAGTCAGGGGTATAATGAGATTAGGGCGTAAAGAGGCTAAATATTGCAGGGCTAAACCAATTTCATGGCCACCAGTTCTGGAAAACATTGCCTGCTGCAGGGCCGGCTTCATAATTAAAACAAAGCGATCTATATCTTCATCTGTTAGTTTAAAATGATCTGGAGGCTTTGGTTCCCACGAGTTCTTTTTATATCTTTCATTGTGCACTCGCTGAACAAGATAGTAGGCCAATTTCCTCACGAGGTCTCTGAGTTTAAGAGTCCAACTAAAAATAAAAAAATCGTCGTTAATCGTGATCTTTCACTATAAGAATAGTATACCCACCGTCCCAAGTTTGCAGGATAAAAATACGACTCCAGAGCTTGCATAAATTTTTCGAAATAGAAAAATGTGGAAGTGTTGTCCCCATTTATAGTACTAACAATCCATATAGCCATAGCTGATGTTTCTATTTTGTACTGTTTACCGCTTTGTTTTTGACGGTAAGTTACTGGCAATTGGAAACTGCGCGTGAACCGCGCAAACATTAAAGGAATGTAGGGTTGCCAATTGATATATCCCATGTTATAATTTGCCAGTCTAGTCATTAACCACATCATACTCTAGAAACAATACAACTGCATTACTAGATAGCTCATTATCTTTTATACCTCACTATATGTATATGTTCAAAAAGGCTCTAAATATGCTGGGATTTCTCATAAGAAACACAAAAAAATTTGTTAATATTGATTGCCTGATGACTTTATATCTGCTATGTTCGTTCTGTCTTGGAATATTGCAGTGTAGTGTGCAGTGATGTGAGGTGGTAATTTACCGCGTAAATTACCAAATTAATTACGGTAAATTACCGTAAATTACCAAATTAATTACGGTAATTTTTCGGTAAATTACCAGCATAAATTACCATTAATTCTTGTTGAAAAAAAATGAAAATTTTAAATTACGGAGTTCCATATCCCCACCACAATTATGACAGCTGTCAACTGTCGGGCGCCCTGAGGACAAGCAAACAAACTTTTTCATCCACTTTGCATGCAATTCACTTCAATCAATGTTTTAATTAATGCATGTAAGCTTTTGTGTGCCCGAGTTTCTGTTAAATGTTAAGGGTCCGTGGATTAACTCGAAATCACAGATAAATTTGTAACCGTGTTCTGTAACAAGCTTTTAATTTCTCTAAAATCTCCGCCGAAGTCCCATTCTATTTATTAAATTAAATTAAACTAAATTAAAAATTATTAAAAAAATGGTAAATTACGGCGGTAAATTACCATAAAAATAAATTACCCGAGCATTTAAATTGGTAAATTACCATGGTAAATTACCACGGTAATTTACCAAAAAAATAAATTACGGTAAACTCACATCACTGGTAGTGTGGTGTCCATATTATAAGTGTCATACAGGGTGTTATTTTTAAAACTTCCCACCTTGAATATCTTTGGCTGTAATAAAGATATTGAACTGAAATAAAAGCTGGCCAATCCCACACGGAGGGGGACACTTGCGCGTATGTTGAGTGAATTTTTTTCACTTCCGGTTTAACCGGAAATGACCTTTACTTTGTTTTTTCAAATGGAATGACACCTTTTTCTCAACGGATTCGGAATCTACGATTTTTTCTGAGTTAGAAACATATATCACACTTGACCGGAAGTGCAGTCACGGCCACCCTAGATTTTCAAAAACATCGAAGAAATCGGTGAAATGTTGAGATTTTCGAAAAACGCAAAAACACATCAAGTTAGTAAAAGAAAATGTCAATGGGCAGATGAATTTGCCTCAAATAATTAAAGTAGACGTTTTTTTTTTTTTTTTTATTTAGTGTTTATAGTCGCCTCTGCCGTTGGGCCATTGGCGACTTAAAGTAGACGTGTTCTTGCGTTTTTCGAAAATCTCAATTTTTCACCGATTTCTTCGATGTTTTTGAAAATCTAGGGTGGCCGTGAATGCACTTCCGGTCAAGTATGATACATGCTTCTTACTCAGAAAAAATCGTAGATTCCGAATCCGTTGAGAAAAAGGTGTCATTCCATTTGAAAAAACAAAGTTAAGGTCATTTCCGGTTAAACCGGAAGTGGAAAAAATTCCCTCTACATACGCACAAGTGTCCCCCTCCGTGCGGGATTGATCAGCGTTTAGTTCAATTCGACATCTTTATTACATCCAAAGATATTCAAAGTGGGAAGTTTTAAAAATAACACCCTGTATATTGTTAATTGAGAGTGATGTGCAAAGAAAATTTTGTAAATATTTATATTTTAAGAAGTATGGTACAGTCGAGAAAGTAAGTCATGCGCTCGGGTATTGAGCGTTACGCACAGAATTTGGGACACCACCATCGGTTGTGGTGATTTCTATCTTAAATTAGGACCGCCACCAGTTGGGGGTTGTGTTGGTAGGTCAAGGAACTTCGGATCGTGTGCAGATAAAGAGTTATCCGGCCAACAGATCAACAAAAAGTGCATTATTTAGTTTCTCGACTATACATATCCTGCAAGGCATTGTCCTCATTCAGATCTCTTAAATGAATTTAATTTGTGCGAATTGAACTTGAGACGAGATTATTTTTCTTTGATATTTTTATTTAAAATTATCAATGGGATAATCCAGGACCCTGTTCTACTTGGGCAACTAAACATTTATGTTCCCCGTCCCAACACTAGAAACCCTATGTTGCTTTATACAATCTTATATGTCATGCTTATATAGGGACTGTGCCTATTCGGAGATGCTGCCCTCTGGTGGCAAATTTTGAAGTTTTCGCATAGAAGCGACCGGCCCAATAGCAGTGAAGCTGTGGTAAACATTGACATTTTGTTGTAATTTTTCGTGAAATCTGGTTAAATAAATTTGAATTGGAGGTCCACCTGCGATGTACGAAGTACGAAAGTATTAGCGCAGGTATTAGTGAGTGAACGATTTCGTTAAAACTAATTACTGTGTCGAGTAATGTCATAATAATTATTATAAGCAAACACCGATAGAAGCGAAGTTCTGCCAGACCACATAAAATAGACAAGAGAATTTCGTGGATTCAAAGTGTTAGGAGAAGGTAGATAAGTACTCGCATAACCTACAATTCAAATTAATTTTTCTCCCCAGACGATCGTAGCGATAAACTGTGGATACCAGAACCACCTTATTCAAGCATTTATAGTGAACGGATAAGCACATATCAAATAAAAAGTGATTGCTTTAGCCACTTGTGCGATGACAATAAACGAAATGCATCGTCATAGCGCCAGCCATAAATATTCCGAAAAACTCGCGGCACTTTAGTGTCTTGCGACTCAGAACTCACAACCAATTTTCACAAATGACAGCTGTCAGCTGTCTTGTTAGATGAATTGCACACGTCTTTTTAGTGCCGCATGTCATTTGTTCGAAACCCGCCTGCTCCAAATGACTTTTTTAATGAAAGCCCGTTGTTCCTATTCAAATTACTGGATTTCCTCGTGTATTGACGATTTCAATAAAAGGACATCTATAAACACTTATTCGAATCAGCGAAAATAACGGACGTCAGTCTAAGGGTTGCCAATTTTGATGCTTAATGCACTAGATATGCTGCTTTTGAGCGATTTCATCTCATGACATTTTGTGACAGATTAGTTATTTGTTAGTCATTATTTGTCATTCTTGCGCCACCAATCTCAAAACTGACAGAGCCGATAATACAGCCGGACTGTTTTACCTACTGAACAGACTGACTCCCTTCATGCACTAGAATTTTTGAAATCATCAATAAGCAACAAATTTTGTACCTACAGGCACTGCCAGATGGTAACTATGATCAAATTTTAGCGAAAGCGAGAGCCAATTGAAATGGAAGACTTCGGTCGATGAAATATTAAAATAGGTGTTCCTCTTACATGAGGGAATACGGTACGAAATTTAATTGGACAAAGTATCATATGACTTCTTGAATATTACCCATCATCTTTATTGATTGGTCCTTGTTCTAACCATAACATTCTAGCATCGCGTTAGGGTCAGATTAGCTCTTTATTTATAAATGGTCTGATTGGTAGAAAATTATTAGTATAAGTAGTTATTTAATGGTTTATTCGCGATTCTAGCTAAGGAGAACGCCCTCTGGTGTGTGACGTCACACATGGGGAATTGTGGGAACCCAACCAATGAGGAGCGCTGAAATATAATGACAGTCATTTTTGGTGACATTTGATTGGACGCTTTCAGCAAAATATTCCTGTGTGACGTCACAAAGTTAATTTGAATCGCGAATTGTTTATTAATCTTCTGTTAAATTTCCAGGGGGCAGAATTAAAATCAGCCAATGGCTGTTTCTGTCCTTTTGGTTGCAACCAATTTTTGTACTTATCGAATTGTGATTGAATTTTGACTTGCAATCAATAAATATTATTATTATTTATTATTAAAAAACAACTTCACTTACATCTTCCCAATTGCTAGCATTATGACAAGCTGTCCATATAGTCATTAAATCACTGAACCATAACTGGTAACTAATTGATGCTTCCTCGGGTTTAACACAAACAGGCAAGAACATTTCTAACTGTTCTATGGCTGCTCCAACATTAGGATTATTGAGAGGGCATAGGTTTGGTCTAAATTCCTCTAAAACCTCTATAGTTGCAGATGCTGGGAAGTAACTAAAAATACATAAATTAAACAACCCTGTCATTGGCGATTAAGCTTACAGTCTACATAGTCGAATCACATTTTCCAGCGTTCCTTCTAAAGTTGAAAAGCAGCGGTACATTCCTATATCCTTCTTACTTTTTTCACATATCCTCACACACAAATCATAAAGAGGTCTCCATTCCAGTTGCAATTCATCCCTTGATATTAAATACTTTTTTCTGAAAGTAATTGATTATAAATTATATGAAACATAAAGGGGGTAGGTATACTTGAGCAGTTGTGACAATGTAGAGGCGCATTTGTTGGTCCTGGTTGGTTCCAAATCAGGAAGAGTGAGCAGTTCATAAAACAACTTAATCAGGGCAATGTGGTCTTCCTTGGAAAATTTCATTCCGTAAATTTTAATGTACCTACAAAAAACCAAGAATTTCATAAACGATTAACTCATCTTCAGCGGGTTTTGGATGGAACTGAGTCATGTCTCTGATTCTTTCCTGAGAATATCATTACTGTTTATTGTTTTATAAAATTATTCGACATTTTCAATTATAAAGTTCATTGAGGCTGAGTGTACTTATTTTGGATCACGTTCATAAAAATAATAAGTTCGTGGGCATATCATTCCTCATTTTTTCGTCCTTTGTCATTTTTATTAGTTAAAATTAAATTAATTTGGGATTGGTTTTTGAAAATCAAATTTGGCATGCCTCAGCAGAAACGGAACCACGTGACTTTCGTTTTCGTCTGTCAGCTGTCAATGTCAAGTTTGTCAGCGTCAACGTTATTTGACAGTAAATTTTATTAGAAAGTTGTGATTTTTGTTTAAAAGAGAATTCAAACAAGGGAAATGTTCAAACAACGAAATATGTACAGAATGTAGGAAGATCATAATTGGAAATTTACTTGTTTAAGCGAGAAGTCCACAAAGCACATCCAGGTCTCATCTCACGTGCCAAAACTGACTTGACGAGGTTAGTTTTGATATTTGCGAATAATTCGGTTGATTCCTCATCCAACTGTTCCGCATACGGCAGTAATTTATTGTAAACATTTTCTTTCTGTGGTTTAAAACCGAGCTTTTCGTAACGCTTTTTGTCAACATGTTCATCCATTGCATGCAAAAAACGAAGAGTTTGATAGATTTATTGTACTGCGACAATACGACCACCACACACAAACACTACATCAACAATAACAATTATATGCAGCGAAAGTTATTTAACAAGTGGCTATTTTTGTTATTTTGTACTAGTCATTTGCGGACATATTTGTTTTGTACAAAGTGGCACTTACTCCGCCAATCGTGTTGCGGATTGTAAACTGCCGTCTCATGCCAGCCAATCGGAGTTCAGATGCTGCACCCGCACAATTTAAATTGGTGACCATATTTTATTTTGAAATAATTGCACAACACTAACGCACTTTCATTTTAATTTATTGATGGTGGCGTCACTTTGTTAATAAGCAATTATTATTAGAACATAAAACAGGCAAGAATGTGTACTAACAATGACTTCGTTTGTTTTTTATGCAGCGCGGCTATGGCACAGGCTATGAAGGCTTTACTCTGGCCAAACATTAGGATGTTTCAACAATGCAAGACGGCTCGATACATGTGTGGATACAACAAAGGTATTATAACAGATAATAATTCTGAAAAAAAAACAGACTAAATTACTCTCCGCTTTTTCCACGGTTTTTTCAAAAATTCATGGGCCCGTTGATCGTTTTTAACTTCTTCGCTTCGCGGCGCAAGTTAATACAATCGATGGAAAAATCGAATACCCAAAAACATCAAATCGTTACGTTTTAAAGGCACACTACATGATTTTTCATATGATTTTCTGCATGACTTAATCACTATGACTCCAAATTGTTATCAACAATCATTCGCCATGGTGATTTCAAGTCATACAGAAAATCATATGAAAAATCATGTAGTGTAAACAGCCTTTTAGAGTCCTGGGAATCGGAAAAAGTGGTTTTTGAAAAATGTTTGTCTGTCTGTATGATCACGTTGCAGCTCAAACTACTGAACGTATCGAGATGAAATTTAGCACACATATTTGTAGGTGCTGATTAGATTTTGGGCCACATCGGTTCACGGAAAATGCTTTTTCGGCACATCAACTTTAAAAACTTAAATGCAAACCGCCATTTTTCGCGCTACCACATGAATGCTCTTCGAATTATGCTTCTAAAAAAATGTATGCATAACTGTATATTTTTATATTTTTATTATGTATAGGATTTCATAGCTGATTTTTCTTCAAGCCGAAAACCTAGTGCCATTTTTTCGAAAGAGATGATTTTAGTGGCAAAAGTGTTCTTGCTTGAATTTATTTTACTAAAAACTTAAATGCAAACCCCCATTTTTAGCGTTATCATATGAATGCTCTTCGAATTCTGCTTTTAAAAATCTACACTTCTGCCTTTTTGGGCAAAAAATGATATTGTGAAAAAAACCTATGCATAACTGTATATTCTTATTACCGGATTTGATAGCTGATTTTGTTGTTGTTTCTAAAACCCTAGTGTCACTTTTTCGAAAAATGTCATTTTAGTGGCAAAAGGGCCCTTGAATTTATTGTACAAAATGCATATTCTTACTATCGGATTCGATAGCTGTTGTATTGCCGGATCAAAATTTTTTCGAAAATTCCCATTACAGGGGCAAAAAGGCCCCTTTTTGACTTTTTCTTAGCAAAATGGCATATTATTATCGAATTCGATAGCTGTTGCTCCGGATCGAAAGCGTTAGTGCCATTTCTTCGAAAAATGTCATTCTAGGGGTGAAAAACATTTGAATTTTAGATTTTAGTAAATGAGTGCCGGGCGCAATGCGCACGACAGCATCAGCGATCGACAACTGCCCGCTCGCACGCCCTACCTTGGCTAAAGTTAAATGCTACATTTACAAATTCTGTGAAAAAGTAGAAGTTTCTACTGTCTCCGAGGCTGCCAATTTTTCTCTGTATTTGAAACAATGGTACATGTAGGTATATCTTATGTATTTAAGGCACCTTTTTGCCTTTGTTATAAATTGACCTTATAAACCTTGACGACATCTAGTGAGAGCAATTTTAATAGGCTATGGCTCCTCCCCTAATTCCTTTCAAAGGACCGAAGTAATTTTACTGATTTACTGATCGGTATTAACTTAAATTAATTGAAAAAAAAGGAGAAAGATGTTCTTTTTTGTCATTATACCTACTTCTGACGTAATTTTGTCCCCAAAAGCTGGGAGAGAAAAGGATAAACTCTGATAAAACGCTCTATACAGCGACGGTCCCGGGATTTTGTCATGGAGGGGAGGAGACAAATGGGGCGGAAGCGAAATTTTTTTTTCCCCCCCCCCCCTTACTTTCTGGGGCTCACGAGTCTCATTATATTTCTCTTGGATAAATAGATCCGTCTCAAAACAAAAAATCCATGTCTATAAAATAGTATTTTTGAACGGAAAAAATTACACCGAGTTTTTTTTTTGGAATGCTTAGATTTCGGAGCTACGAAAAGCACTAAAATTTCGCTCTCCACCCAAACCGGGAAGACCCCAAAACTCTGCGAGTTGTGCACTACGTAGTTTCCCCTCATAACTCGCTTCCTCTTCATGGTACGAAAAATATACAGGGTGAGTCAACAAGGCGACGGCGGTCCATAACTTCTGAACCCTTCCAGATAGGAAATCAATTCAAACGCCATTATGTACAACACCGCCAATTCTACATCCTGAAAATACTTTCAACTATACAGGGTGTCCCAAAGCACTTGCAACGCATGCAAATTGATTTTTTTAAATGGAACACCACCATTTTGATGCCATATTCTGGATCACCTATAACATAGCTTTACATCGACATAAGACATTCGATGTTTTAAGGCTCTGTTCTAAAGTAATTAATTCTTTTTGAAAAATTTCGATCATTGCGGGTGCTTCTTAAAAAAATTGCTGAGAACTTAATTTTGTATCTAGAGAGCTGAGATGCGGTACTAATATGAAGGAAGGTCTGTTCTATCTATCTAACATGATAACTATCATTATCACTATACAGGGTGTTAAAAATTCTGTGTCAAATTTGGAAAATTTCAAATATGCAAATCTCCATTTTTTTCAAATGGCACCACCTGTTATTATTGTGTCATGGGGTTCGTCTGTTGAATTACTTTATTTATTATTAAGTATGTCCTATACCTAAAGTCAATACTACAAAAGATATTCTTTGTCTTATTTATTTTATTGAATATTATTACGATCTCAATTAAAGAATCCCAGGTGGCACATTATGTTGGTTGTAAAGGGGTGTTATATATCACCTATATATGTATAACGTTTCTATATAGACAATGTCTACTCGATATTGGTACGACATCGAATACAAAATTATGTAACTATATATTTTTCCCATTATAACTCCGATATAGGTGCTAAGTAGAAAAAACTACATTGATTCTTTGTTATTGGCCCAATAAAGGTTAGACATTTATAAATCTATGTTGATTATATCAATATGAGACCCATATCTATGAACTAGATACAATCAACATTAGCATTTCTCAGATTGATTCTATATAGAATAGACATGAACACTTTTATATTGATTTGGCCTGTATCATGCCTATAAATACAATCTATATCGATGGTAATATATAGGATCAATATCAAAATGTTCGAGGTATTTTATATAGGCTAGATCGGGGGCTATTTTATGGACAATTTAATATTGTACCATTGTCTCAATATATTTGGAATCGCCATGGAAAATTCCAGGATGGTGCTACATAGAATCAACTTGGAACTTATACCTATACTACAAGATATGAGTTTCTTGCCTGAACAAGTTAATTTTGCAAGAGATTGAAATATGTACAAGTGTCTCGAATGGGACTGTGGATAAACATTTGCCAGGTATTGGTGGAATAGTTTTCAAAGTTTCAAGCAAAAAAGTTCGGTACTACTTTTTCGGCGAAGGAACGCCATTGTGCCGTGCGCTGTGCGGTTGTCACTTGTTATTCCTACGCAGTACGTTTTCGCATCCCAAATAATCACGTTCCTTGAAGTACCGATTTCAAGAGAAAACTAAACTTGCAATAGTATCTGGAAATGTAAGAATAATATTCATTTTGAGAGTATAGGATCAGACATGCCATCACTTTCAAAGTTTCGAGCCAAACATTTCGGCACTACTTTTTCAGCGAAGGGATGCCATTGTGGTTGCCGCTTGGTGTTCCTACGCTCCCTACGCGTCCCTGTGTTACCCTCTACTCAATTGCCTCCTGATTGCCTCGTCTTGTCGTCTTGATCAGAACGCGTTGTGCTATCTGGTGTGTGTTAATAAAATAAAATCAAATTTGTATTTTGGTTGGAGCTAGTCTAGTGTGGTGTTCTTTTCCGGCGTCCCTGTTACCTACCCTCTAGTCAATTGCCTTGTCTTGACTTGATTGAACTAGAGAAAAACGCATTGTACGGTCGTCTGGTGTGTGGTGTTAATAAAATCAAATCAAATTTGGATTTTGGAGCTAGTGTGGTGTTGTTTTATTTAATTGTACAAACAAAATAAATTAAATATTGATTCAATAAAAAGATTTAAGGTTAACAAGTATATATGTATTTTGCCCTATATCGGTCCTCTCTAGATTAAAATATAAATTCCATATTGATATCCACATTTACCCTATGTATTTTGCAATATGTTGCTTATATTGGTTTTCACATGGAAATGAGATAGATTCTACATGCATTCTATATAGAAGCCTATATGCATTCCATCTCTCAAAGCGTTAACATTTTATATCGATTTTATATTAAATAAATATATGGAATCTACATTTAATCAGTTTATAACCTACATCGGTTCTACATGGTGTGCTACCTGGGATGCCATGGACTGTATGGCAGTTATGATTAACATTCCAATGATTTGATTTTGACAATGAAAAATTAAAAATTCTTCACTGCCAAAATCAAAACGAAAGCGGCTGGTCTGAGCTCATGGTCTCAAACAGGGAACGACAGACAGCTGTTTCGATCTCTTGGATCTCATCAGTGTCGTGCACCCCGAATGAAACCACAAACTCAAACCAGCCAACCTTTAAACAGAAAATGCGACGAACTAAGAGTGTTGTGTCGACAACCGACATCATGGAAGCTAGTAGTCCCCACCTCTCACAGAGGTCGCGGTTGTCGACACAACACTCTTAGTTCGATGATTAACATTGTTTATTTACATGGTTACCAGACAGTTTGTCACATTTATTGACATATACAACCAGGAAGAATTCATTGACATGGTTTACTGCTTATGGTTGAAATTCATTGTGTATGTCAATAAATGGACAACTTTCTTTCAGTATTGTACAGTTTTAAGTTTTTCAGAATATTTGAAGAAACAGGGCGATGTCTTGGATTTCATTTTAGGGTTATATCTAATCTACACGGAAAAACATACCTAACTGTTTTTCTGTTTAACCGATTTCTTATTATCTTTTATTAGTTTGCCAGTTTATTCCTAAATGCCTTTGGCGAGCAATTAATCAGAACCTTCAAGAATTCGCTTGAGAGGATGATATTATGTCGAAGGGGTTGACAATTTATTATTATAGATTTAAAATCGCGAATTGTAAATCCGCAACAATCGAGAATCCTTATTAGTGGTTGGAACATCATTTGCTAAAGTATATTTTTTACCGTGCGTATTCTAGAATATTGACGCCCCAATGAGCACATTGTTGCAATTTCATTATAGAGCGATTATTACAGAGTGAATCATTTATACCTCGTGTGATTCGTATCATCATTCTCATTCGTCATTGATAAAATATTTGTCTACTTACTGTTCTAGAAAGAATGTTTGCTTCTAATATGATTGTGACCACTTTGTGGGGAGGAGTGAGAATCAAAACTCTGGCATGTATCTTGTAACCGATTTCGCTAGAACTTCAAAATTTGCAATTTGCATAGTCGAGAAATTATGCCATTTACATAACGTGTCGTAACCTTGAAAAAACAAAGTTATGACATACAAGTAGCCTTAAAGCAACCCTTCATTCGAAAGTTCATTTCATACTGCATACAATTGTTAAGTTGAAAAAATAATAATTATCGTTGCAAAATGACATTTATACATATATCTAAAAAAATTGGTAGTCTCGGAGTAGAAACTTCTACTTTTTCACAGAATTTGGTTGTCGATCGCTGATGCGGTCGTGCGCATTGCACCCGGCGCTCATTTAGAAAATCTAAAATACAAAAATGTTTTTCACTCCTAAAATGACATTTTTTTAAAAAATGGCAGTAAGGTTTTCGATCCGGCAATGCAACAGCAACAGCTATCGAATTCGATAATAATTGCTCTTTTGCTAAAAAAAACTCAAAAAGGGTCCTTTTTATCTCTAAAATGGCACTAAGATTTTCGATCTGACAATCAGTCTTATTCTGTATGCCATTAGAATTTTCGATTGGCTTGGAATTCTCAATTGGATTGGAATTTTCAATAATTGGAAACTTCTAATTTTTAATTGCTTGTTAAATTGAATATAAATCCAATTGAGAAAGTCAATGGGTCATACAGAATACGAACCAGCTGTCAGATTATGACAGAATTGTCTAATTTACAATACTGAGAAATCCAATTGGCATAACAGAATAAGACTGAATGCAACAGCTGTCGAATCCGATAGTAAGAATTGCTTTTTTGTAAAACACATTCAAAAAGAGCCCTTTTGCCACTAAAATTACTTTTTTCGAAAAAATGGCACTAAGGTTTTCGACTTAAGGAAAAATCACGTTGATGTTACATCCGGTAACAAAAATATACAGTTACACATATAGGGTTTTTCCCGGTACCGTTTTTTGGCCAAGAGGGCACCATGTGTGAATACATTTTCAGAAGCAGAATTCGAAGAGCTTTCATATGGTACATTTAAAATTTTAAACTTGATGTTCCAAAAAGGCATTTTCCATTCACCCATGTGGCCCCAAATCTAATCAGCACCTCCAAATTGTCCACTGAATATGTGTACCAAATTGCTTATTCTATGCCACTTTGGGTCGTCACTTTATAGACACTTTAAGTGTAGTTTTATTTGCAAAATTTCAATTTAAGTAAACTATAAACATACTTGTTGGACTTATCGTCTAGACTAGACTGGTCTTGATTCTTTACTTTCAAGAACAAGTCTGTCCTTTATTGTCTTTTGTCAAGAGTTTGAGATTTTATTTCCAAAACACATCTAAGGGTGCAATTCCAAGTCAGTTTATGTCAGTCACGTGATGACATAAGTCTAGTTGGGTGTAGAACTCAGCAAGGGTCGTTGCTTGCAGATTTCTGCAATATTACATCTCACTGGCGACTATTTTCATCGTATAACCATAAATATATAAGCTCACACGATCTGTCAATGAACCCGTGTGTTATAGGATGAAAATAGTTGCCAGTGAGATGTAATATTGTAGGAATCTGCAAAAATTTGCAAACAACTACCCCTGCTGAGTTGTGCACCTAACTAGACTTATGTCATCACGTGACTGACATAAACTGCCTTGGAATTACACGCTAAGAAAAAATTGCATGTTGAATATGTTTACTTTTATGGCGGTAGGTGCACTTACTCGCAAAAAAACAGAAAAAAATTTCAACCCCAAAACTCACCCCTTTCAGCCCCCAAACTCAAAAATGGACATAGAGGAAATTGAGTGTCCCGATTTTTTTGCGAGTAAGTATACATACTTCCCAATGGTGAGCAGTGAAAGTCTAACGATAATCACTGAAAGAAAAAGAAATAACATTCGAAGTAATTATATATTTTCAGATTTGATTAAATCAACCCAAGCAGCAGCGCCAAATACTGATTTACTGCAGCAAAATCTAAAGCATGCCAAAAGTACAAACTACGTCCTTGAAATGGTTTCATTGCATGGTAACATAATGAATAACAAACACATTATTCAGGCATTGAGGAGTTTATTTTCTCTTCAAAAAACTGGAAAGTACGTATATCTACATATTTTACCCCGTGTTCAATCAAAATTCTTCTTTTATTTATTTTAGCTCTAATTTATCGACAAGCGAAATTATGGCACATCCAAATTTCAAAAAATTGTGTCAGCAGCTGCGGAGACAAGCGGGTACTATAGAATTAAGTGAAACGATAGAAGCTCTCAAAGTAGTTTCCTATGTAGGAGTCCATTCTGAGAGTACCATAATTCAAGTTCTTCTACAATTAATTCGACATAATATTAACTACCTCAACCTACAACAAATCGTTTTCTTAGATTTTCTCTTGGCGCAGTTCAATAGGTCACCGTTGGTGGATGCTTTAAAAATAGCCCTTCCCATAGTTTTTGAAATAAATTTGTCAACAAAAATGGATTATAACAACCCCATTCACTTGGCAGAGTGTTTATTTTTCGCATCTAAGAATCAATTGAACGATGATTCTGTAGAAAAGATCGTTGACGCTTTATCGGATCATGCTGCCAGTTTTGATGCAAAAACAGCAAAGAGTGTTATCTGGTCAATTTGCGACATGGAAAAGAATGATATGTTCAAACCTCTGATGAAGAAAACCATTGATTCTCTTATAATACAATTCGATGACCTGACCTTTAACGACCTGGAAACTACACTTTCAAAGCTCGTTTATTGCTATTCAAACAGATTTGGTTACTTTTATGATCCCGTTTTCTTCGATTCGTGTTCTAACTACGTTATTGATAATGACTTGGGTTTTCGGGACGCATTTTACATCATGAGGAAATTCGCACGTGTGGTAAGTAATGCTAATAATAATTTAATCTGTCTCAACATTGGTTTTGACGTTTTGTAGGGTCATGCTAACAATTCACTCCTAGATTATGTGAGCCAAAAAATTTTGGATGACCCTGAGCTAATATCACAGGGAAATCCTATTGATATTTATAGCATTGTGATATCAGTTTCCTTGACAGAATATAGGCCCAAGAACTGGGACATCATTAAAGAGTTGATCGTCAGAACTGAAAACCTCACCGAGAGTGATAAAAGGGAAATAATATGGGTCAAGTTTGCTGCCGCGCTTTGCCTTCTGGATATATTTAGATTAGATGTCCTAACAAAATGTTTAAGCGAGGCATTTCTCTCCACTTTACTTAAGAAAAGTAAGTATCTATTTAGTGGACGGTGTCATGTAGTTTCGAGATATTTAGCTTCGAATTTGTTTATTTTTTGAAAGTTCTGTAACTTTTGTTTGATTTTCAATGAAGAACGAAGGCACATGAACGAACAATGATTTAAGTGAAGTACGAATACTGCATCATTCTTCCATTCAGAAGTTGTTAGAATATGCATCTCTCTTCCAGTGAGTCAGTCGACCGAAAATGACGAGAGATGTTTAAGGCTTTTTACACATCATAGAACAGGATATGACATGGTCATTTATCGAAAAAACGTAATTCTTATAAAAAGGTTACCTTTACCCCTTCATCCACTTAGGTCTTCATTTGTTTTTTTATAAAGAGTGTAAGAGTGATCAAAAATCCTTCCTAGACAGGGTGTCTCTTGTAAAGTGTCGGTTAGCGATATCTAGAGAATCATTTTGAACAGCTAAACATGTTTTCAGCTTTGACGTACTTCCGGTTATACAGGAAGTGGCCGCCATCTTTGTTATTATTTGTTATGTTATTTTTTGACTCTAGATTCGGATTGACCTCTTAATTGTCAGTTTATTACACCCCCACTTCGCCAATCTGTCATAGTTTTTGACATAAGTCAAAATTTGTGTAAAAAAAATTGATTTTTGTCCGGCAATAGAAAAATTTGTATCTTTTACTCACACAACCCCCGCGTTAAAGTGTACTCGGAACTCTATTTTATAAAGACCTCGTAAAAAAAGATGTTAGTTTTATTGTCAAGAGGCTAACTATACCGGGTGACTCAGTTTGGTATTCGCCTAGCCCCCTGTAACTTTTTTATTTCAACAGAAAAATACATATTTTAGGGTGTTCTCCCAAAAAATTAACTTAAATTACAAAAATTTTATAATAGTAGGTAGGTAGGTACATCAACTTATTCTGTGTTATGTAAAAACGTTTTCCAAAGTTTTCTATCTTCCGTCGTATTCTTTGCTGGAAAAATAAATATAAAACCATACTATTTGTAAATTGTATGACAAAACTATTAAATGACGGCATTAAAATAAATTGTCTTTTTAATGACGTGTCAAAATTTCGATACTCAACTTTTTTGATTCTTGTAGACATATTTTTTCTACGTTCAAGTATGTAAAGAAAGTTTATACTTGATAGATTATAAAAATTCCGAAAAAAAAATTTTGATAAAACAATTTGGCAGTTTTGTTGTTAATAAACGAAACCAGCACTGAAAAAACTTGAATAATTTTCGGTTGACTATAATGTAGCACCCACCCCAAGAAATTTATTTTCTTGAAATTTTTCTAATGAAAGTGTAAACTTTCTTTACATATTTGAAGGTAAAAAAATGCCTACAAGAATCCGCTAAGAAATGTACAGCGTGCCATCAAAAGTTACAGGGGGAGAATACCAAACTGAATCATCCGGTAAAAACTCCTAAAATTCTCCTAAAATTTTGCTTTAAATTCTCCTAAATTCCTAAAAAAAAATAAGAAAAATTGACGTGGGAGACCAGGAATTAAAAAAATTTATCGCAACAAGCCTTGGATAAAAAATTAGTAATAGTTCATTCTACACCTTCAAAAATTTGTCTTAAAGCTTGCTGGGATCAATTTTTGTAATTTGCACACATACATTTATTTTAAATCTTCAAAAATATTTAAAATAGGTATAGGGAATGCTAATACTAGCCTAAAGATACATAAAATTATGGTACTTGCATTTGAAAAAATTGAGTTGTGGACAATTTCGTTACGCTATTTATAAAAACTATTTTCCGCCATATTCTTAAATCAACATGATCGATTGAGACACCAAAAGAAAGCTGAAACCTTGTATTTTCAACCCTCCAAGTTTGGTTCCTTAATCTTCAATCGTCTGGAAGTTACAAATTTTTCTATTGCCGGCTAAAACTCAATTTTTTTTACACAAATTTTGACATGTCAAAAACTATGACAGTTAGGTAGGCAAAGTGGGTGTGCAACAAGCTTAAAATTAAGAGGCTAATCCGAATCTATAGTCAAAACATAAGCTTCCTATTTAAAATAACAAAGATGGCGGCCACTTCCGGTATAACCGGAAGTGCGTCAGAGCTGAAAATATTTTCATTCGATTTTTACCGCCCCCGAGATGGTAATTTTTTTTAAATTGTGGGATAGGGGGGTTAAATGTCAGGTAGCATCATAATATTGAAGGCAACGCGCAAAGCACAAATATTAATGAAGGCTGTAACGTTTAAAAGCATTTTTTGAGAATAGCTAAACATCAAACAAAGTAATATAACTTGGAGAATTTAAAATTGTAAAATCAAAATTTTACATCTATTTCAGGATTTAGGTCCGATTTAGAGAATTATTCCACTATTTGGCAATCCATCAAGTTATTTAGACCCGATTTAAATTGCCTCCTATCATCGAAGTTTTCTCCGGAAGTGTTCAAAAAAAACTTGCCTACGATTCGGGAGTTCCCTTTGGAGGCAACCCTAATGAAAGCTTTGGGAGGAGAAAGTTATGTTAAAACGGATCTCTTGTCGAAGTATGGACATCAAATTGGTAAGAAATTAAAAACAGACGGAAATTTTGTAAAACCAATTTTTTCTTCAAACGTCAAAAAAACCGCACTTCAATGACAGTTTTGACAACGTTGAAGTGACATTTCTATGCCATGGCAATGAAGTAATTACTTTTACTCCGGCGGCGTTGAAGTACATTACTTTTACTCCGCCGGCGATGAAGTACATTACTTTTACTCCGGCGGCGGAAAAAACTTTATTCAGCCGCCGCACGTTCTTCCTTTCACACCACTTTGTGAATCTTCGATGACCGCATCCCATAGCAAACTAAGGTAATTCTTAAAGATTTGAGTAATAACTTAATCAAAAAAATCTACTTTTAATGAATTTTTTGCGTTTGAAGAAAAAATAGCATATGTCATTCGGAGTAAAAATGATACTTTGTGTGGCAAAGCTGGATGTTTGTCTGACGAGCGCAGCGAATAACATAATATACTATTTTCCAATAATTATAATATACTGACCCGAAAGCATAAGGATTATACAGCCCGTCCTAGATTTTCGATTTTATACCAATTGCAGTAATCTCCCTTTTTTGATTTGATAACATATGGGGGAGAAGAAATTTCATGTCTTGACTCGATTCGTTTATAATTTTCAGATCACGCTGTAGTCTTAAGGAAAGGAGGCTACCCAGTTGCATTGAATTCAGGAACTGATATCACTTTTATAGAAGAATTAAATGTTTCACCAGACCATCAAATGTACGTTGTAGTGGTATTACTGATATCCCATAGATATTTTAGTAGGTACTAATGCATTTTTATTTTATAGAGTCGTCATTCAAGAATTGAATCATATAAACTACACTCTCAATAATAGAATAATGAAGTATAGTTCCTTATTTTCTATAAAAACCTTGGAATCCAAAGGGTACGTGGTTGTTCCAATCTGTTTAGAAGTTTGGGAGTCTTTGTCTGATTTTGAAAAAATTCCGTATGTAATGCAGGCAATAAAGGAGAAAGCCAGTACCGACCTTCAGGCATTTGAAAATAGTGTGTAATTACAATAGAAAAGTTTCAAAATCTGTCGATACGTGTATTTATTTAATTCCTGAAAAGATAACAATAAAGGATGTACAGGGGGCTTTAAAAACAAAAGAATTGACGTTTAACACACATTGACAGAAACAAAATGTTAAAATAAGCATCAAAGGCACCTGAGTAATTCCATGTAATCATGTAAGCATGAAGTCTCAGATATTAGTGAAAAAAATTTGGAATGTTAATTATTCAATGTCAAAGAGATATACAAGGCTTCAAAGGCTATTTTTGTTTTCTGTAGGATTTTGAAGAATATGAAATTTTCTCTTGATCAGCAAAACATGGTATTAAAAAAAATCATATCTTCTAAAGTATAACATACAGGTTGTCCCAATTGTCTGTATTCGGTTGATAACTCCATTACTGTTAGAGATAGCGAAAAATTGTTAAATACAAAGTTGCAGAGGGTCAAAAAAGGCACATTTTAAAAATACAATCCTGTATACAAGCTGTCCCACTAAGGAGTAAGAACACAAACAGGTTTTTTTAAATGGAACACCCTGTATTTTAATTTTTTATTGGATTCTATGATGAATTCCAAATAAAATTTATTAACCATGTTTTTATCTGAAGCAAATGGTTTAGAAGATATTGGCAATTTTGCGAGAGAAATTACATTTGCAGTACTTATTTTGAAAAATCACCGCACAACCAATTTTCAACCTTTGGTTTTGGAAATTTTGCATGTCATTAAGGAAGGTTTGGGCTATCTTTCAAGCGCTTGAAAACGGTCTTAGCTTCTTAAGTTCGTCTCCAGTAACATTATGAACCTCCAAAAATGTAGAGGTTTAAATTTCGAAATTTTTAAATGGCACCACTATCAAATGTTATAGCCATAAGCTGTAACATAAAATTTGCTTTCGTTTGATATAAAATGTCCCTATATATCCAAGTCTCGAATTTTTCGTTTTATTCAGTAAATTATGATTTTTAGGAATTTTCATTTTTAGCTTACAATAATGTTTTTGAAAGGCTGCTAGGACACATGTCACAATAGGTGTCACAAATTCTGTCAGCCGGAATTCTGCGTTAATTAACATTAATTGTGATCAAGTGCTTTTTTAATGTTCATTTATGGAACGCAAGATTGTACCTACTCAAAAAAGTTGCAGCATTTTCAGCCCTTAGGTACTTACCAAAATGAAATAAATAGATAAAAATCGCACTTTTAGAATAGGTAGGTACATTTTTAATTACTTACCGACTTAATTTTTTTTTTGTATTTTTTGGGTCATTTAAAAAACAACAGATGAATTGGCTTTGATGATGAGCAGCTTGTGTTCGAAACACGTTAGCTGTTGAAATAAACCTTTTCGGTATAGTGGGCGTTTCTGGTGATTGTTATAATTACACTTTGTTTTTACAGACACAGAATTTATTGCAGGTCCTGTTTGTAGCCCAAAGGCAATTGGGCAAATTATTAAACGCAACTTTAAATATTAGATCTATAGAAATTGTAGTTCGACTGATAACACATTTTACACCTACAATGAAATGTAGTCAGGGCCAACCGTCTAAAAACATCAGAAAGAAAAAGGTGAAAATTGTGTTTATTGAATAAATCGAAAAATACTAAACTTGGATATAGGAACATTTTATATTAAACGAAAGCAAATTTAATTCTACAATCTATGGCTATAACATTTGACACTGGTGCCATTTAAAAATTTCGAAATATTAGCCTCTACATTTTTGAAGGTTCATAATGTTACTGGGGACGAACTTGAGAAGCTAAGACCGTTTTCAAGAGCTTTGAGTATAGCCCAAACCTTCCTTAATGACATGCTAAATTTACAAAACCAAAGGTTGAAAATTGGTTGTGGGGTGATTTTTCAAAATAAGTGCTGCAAATGTAATTTTTCCCGCAAAATTGCCAATATCTTCTAAACCATTCGCTTCAGATAAAAACATGATTAATGAATTTTACTTGGAATTCATCATAGAATCCGATAAAAAATTAAAATACAGGGTGTTCCATTTAAAAAAACCTATGTTTGTGATCTTACTCCTTAGTTGGACAGCCTGTATACAGGATTGTATTTTTAAAATGTGCCTTTTTTGACCCTCTGCAACTTTGTGTTTAACAATTTTTCGCTATCTCTAACAGCAATGGAGTTATCGACCGAATACAGACAATTGGGACACCCTGTATATCGCATTGAGCCAAAGCTTACCTGAAAGTTCAAGGTTTTGCCTATAATTCACATTCAAGAAAGAACGGAAATTTCCAGTTTTCCCTGGATGAAACAAAAAAACTCAAAGCTACATAGTTTCAAAGTGAATATGCAAGAGTGAGCCAAGGCGAGTATACAGGAACACAAAAGTTAAAAAAGGAGAGAACCAACGCCATCACACAAAGCTATCTTCAAAGGGGTGGGAATCAAACTTCATTATCTAAAATCAAACCCAAATTTTTAGCCTCATCAACAAAGTCAATATTTTTTCTGTTAACCAAAATCACAACATCTTTTTTTACTCGAGCATGCAACTCTTTATTCCCGAACAACAATGAATTTGATTTGTCAGCGTTAATATTTAAACAATGTACGTTAGCCACACGTCTCCAGGTCCCCATTGAGTCATCCTACGTGTTCCCTGACATTGCTTGGCGGAAAACTGCAATAAAGTTGCATATCATCGGCATAAAAGTGAGCAGAGCTGTACAGCAAGAAATTGTGAAAGAAACTGGTATAAATAGAAAACAACAGTGGACCCAGAATGGATCCTTGCGGGACTCCATCATTAATATACAGGCAACTGGAGACAATATCATCTACCTTTACCTTCTGCCTTCTGTCCGTCAAATAGCTCTCAATTAGTTTTCTGGAATTTTCACTGAGCCCTATGATGTTCAAAATATGTAAAACAATTTGGTGGTTTATCGTATCGAAGGCTTTAGAAAAATCAAGCAATTGGCTCCAAAAGCTTTTCAGATTTATGTTAGATTATGAGATAGATACGTAAGTACCAAATTTCAGCCAAACCGGTCTAATAGTTTGGTCTGTATAGCATGTTTACAAACGTACCGACGTACGTACATACCGTTCCAACAAAGAAAACATCGAAACTAAGGTCAAGACGATCATTCAATGACGTTTTATCATATCTCAGTAACATATCTCTGACTTGACAAAAATAAAATACGATTGTTTTTTGAGAACATGGCACCTACTCAAAGAGATAGGTACGATATAAAAATTTTGAGGAGTAACACATCTTCACATCTAGTAATCCTTCAATATAGTAAAGAGCTTCAAAATGAAATCTTTCTCCTTAATAGTTCTACTTTCAGTAGTTTTGGCGTCTTCTTCAGGTAGGTAACTGATTTATTAATTTAATTCAAGTCATTGATTTCGAATAGCCAAGAAAATTGTTTGTTACTACGAATCATGGGCAATTTATTACGGCGGAAACGGAGTAGTGACACCAGAAGATATAGACCCAAATATGTGCACACATATTAATTATGCCTTCATATCGATCAATTCAGATGGAAGTCTCAGTACTGAAGACGAATGGGCCGATGTAACTGAGGGTGGCTTTAAACGAGTTACAGATTTAAAGCAGCGAAATGGAAATTTAAAAGTCCTTCTCAGTATCGGAGGCGCGAGTGCTCCTTCTCAGACCTTCTCTGAAATTGCAGCAAATTCTGGAAAGCGTGCAGCTATGGTAGGAAGTGCACGTTGGTTTATGGAGAACTTTAACTTTGATGGTGTTGATCTGGACTGGGAAGTTCCTGCAGCCAAAGATAGAGTACCTTGAATAAAACTTTTTTGATGTTGTGTACTGACTTAAATTTCCTTTTAGGACAACTTTGTAGCACTGCTGCAAGACTTTAGAAACGATTTTAACAGGAATGGATGGGAGGTTTCTGCTGCCGTTACTTCTAGCCCTGGTGAAGGTTATAACGTTGGAAGAATGAATGAGTACGTTTCGTTTTAAATTTATTTTTAATTCTTATCTGACAATTAAATTAGAATCTTGGATCATTTTAATGTGATGACGTATGACTTGTACGGTCCGTGGAGTTCATACACAGGACAAAACTCTGCTCTTTACCCATCATCCGTTGAGAGTCAATGGGAGAAGGAAAATCTCAACATGCAGTCTTGTATTCATAATTGGCTTAACGCTGGAGCTAGTGCTAGCAAACTCATCGCCGGCATTCCATTTTACGGTCACAGTTTTACCCTCAGAGATTCATCAAACAATGGTCTGCATGCTCCAATTTCTGGCGGAGGACAGGGTGGAAATATTATGGAAGAGGACGGTAGTTTATCATATGTCGAAGTATAATTTAATTATCTCTTTCGCCAGAAATACGTTTAAACGATTTTTTTAGTGGTGCGAACAGAGAGATTCATGGGACTTCTTCTGGGACGCTGAACAGAAAATGCCATATTGCGTCAGAGGAAATCAGTGGTTGGGTATCGAAGATGAGGGTTCGATCCGGAATAAGGTAGTTTACCAGAAAGAGATTGATTTATTCATTTTGCAACCAATGCCTGTAGGTAGCATATATTAATAACCAGGGGCTAGGTGGTGCCATGGTTTGGTCCATTGATCAGGATGATGTCCATGGACATTGTGGAAGCGCTAGACCCTTACTACATGCCATTTACGATAATTTGTAAAGAAAGTTTTTTGAAAGTAATTATTAAAGCAATCAAACGAATAAACACGATTTATTGATTTTTTTTAATTAGTTTAGCCAGCCCACTAACGACAAGTGTGATTCTAAGTCTTTAGGAAATCTTTTCTAATTTATAACTTATCACTAAGGTATTCCACAGTAGGTAGAGGGATTTACTTAAATCACTGAAATGTCAAAAAATCGTATAGGTATAAGTAGACTGAAAACGAACACTAAAGATCGATTTATTTATATGAAAAATCTAATGAAACAGATATGTGTGATTTAAAATTTTTTGAGTAGGTAACTTGCTGAGGCCGAAAGACTGATTTACTTCGTATTTCCATGTACTTATTCATGTATGGATCCTTCTAGCAGTGGACTGTTCTGAATCGTTCTATATTTATAGAATATTCCAAGTACTAGATGTCTATTGTCTATAAAAGAAACTCCGTTCGTTTTGTGAGGGGATACTCTTACTCGAAGTTTGTAGACTAGATTAGACCCTGTTGAGTAATCGTAGCAATACAATCTAATCCTTTTCATCCCTTTCATATGCGAACAGTCCGAGATATTCAGTGTGTATGTGTATCTAATCTCCCTTCCAATTTCAAGACGATAAGTACCTATCTCAAAGTTTTCGTGTTGGGAAAAAAGTGAACGGACGAGCGAGATGTTGAGTGAGCGCGCGAGCCCGTGACCTTGGATATACAGAGCAATAATTCCTTCTTCCTAAGACTAAAGCTCGAGCCTAAAACACCTTATTAACAGGAACTGTCCACGCAGAAGCATCAAAAGTCAAGCCGAGATTCGATTTTGCAAATCTCGAAGCTTCGAGATAAAGGTGAAACTTCGAATTATTAGCAAAACTGTGGCTCCTCCAGGCTTTCGTAATTATCAGCAAAGTCGACTCGCATCTCTTCACTGCGGTGGATTTCCAAATCGACAATATAATTGGTAGGTATAATAAAAAAATTAAAAAGATGACACTTTCCTCTTTCGGTCACATTTTTTACAGCTTCTACTTAAATTTTTTTTGTCTTCTTTTGAGTCCATATCACTCATAGACCTAAAAATACCTAAACTGCATTCCACGAGACTTTGCAGCGGTAAATCAACTTTGGAATTTTGTTTTCCCACATAAATTCAAATGGGAAAACTATATTCCAAAGCCAAAGGTGACTAAAACTATAAAGTCACGAGGAATGCAATATATTGCCAGAATATTGCGCTGTGTCTGGTATGATGTGGTTATAATCAGAAGGAAGGGAGCCAAAACAAGATTGCTAACAAACGATTCTTATGAATTTTCTCGATACTTATCTTGAATCGCGAAGCAAAATATTGAAAAGTTGACCGATTCACGAGGCCACAGTAGGCTGAGTACCTCAAAAGATGAATCTCATAAATTTATACGACGGTAAGTATCTTCAGTAAGTGGGACACATTGTATGTAGGTAGAACTCGGTCTTTGTTATTAATAATGGCATTGATAAAGGTATGTAGGTGCCTTCCAAAAAGATTATACCTATTATATTTTGTTTGATGGATGTTCTCTCTTGCATGCAAAAAGTTGACAAGATGACTCATCTTGATTTCATACTAATCTCAAATGCAAATATCAACCACATTATAAACAACAATTTCCGGGCTGAAGTATCCGTTAAAATAATTTAAATAATCCACTGCGAGGTCCGTTATTTGCGTGTCCGGTAATAAGAGTTTCATCTAAGCTGAGTGTTTAGCAAATATGGTCAACGTACTACTAGTTTGTCTTTCAGTTAGTACAGTGTTAACTCTATCTACATCTGCGAGTAAGATAATCTACTTAGCGTAGGTATGGGTCTAACTTGATTATTTTGCAGAGAATGTTGTGTGTTATTTCACTAGCTGGACGATATATCGTCCGGATAAGGGAAAATTCGCAGCTGCAAACGTTGACCCAAAACTTTGCACGCATATCTTATATGCATTCGTTGGTCTTGGAGATGATGGTCACTTAATCATTTTGGACGATTGGGAAGCCAATGGTTTGCGCGAAATTGCAAATCTGATAAAACTGAAGAAGCAAAACACAAAATTAAAGGTTTTAGTCAGTATGGGAGGATGGAATGAAGGCTCATCTAAATATTCATCAGTAGCCGGTAATCCTGCTAAAAGAGCTGTTATGGTAACTGATGTTGCAAATATAATTGCCAAGTACGGCTTCGATGGGTTTGATCTTGATTGGGAATATCCTTGTCAACGAGGTGGAGCTAAAGAAGATAAAAAAAATTTCGTTACTCTTCTTGGTGAGCTTAAAAGTGCACTTAATTCCAAAGGCTTAATTTTATCAGCTGCTGTGTCTGGTGGTATTGCAACAATAGATATATCGTATGATGTTCCTGGAGTTTCAAAGTTAAGTATATACATGCACGTAGCAATGACAATGATTTCCGTATTTTTTAGAAATTTGGATATGATTAATCTAATGACCTATGATTACCATGGCAGTTTCGACAATTTTGTAGGACATAATGCTCCACTTTATGCATCTCATTTGGATAAGACTGAAGCGCAGAAACATATGAATGTGGTATATATAAGACGTACCTAGGTATACAGGGTGTCTCAGAACTCCCGTAGAAGCCGACAATGGTGATTCCTGGACTCAATCTATGACGAATTTTCTATTGCAAAAATGGCGAGGGTCAAATAGTTTTCAAATGGGAAGCAATTGAAGTGCGCCAATCAGAATGAATCTTGGAATTAGATAGTAACAGAGAGTGTAACGTAAAATAAAGATGTGCAAAATGTTGCTGAGATACACAAAAAATAATAATGGTAGAAACAACTTTTTGTGTATTCCAGTCCAGCAACAGCTTGCACATCCTTATGTATGTAATTAAGTGGTGCATTCTGATTGGTGAATTTGAACTGCTTCCTATTTGAAAACTATTGGACCCTCGCAATTTTTGCAAAGGAAAATTCGTCTTAGATTGAGTCCAGAAATCTACCATCACCGGCTTACACGGGAGTTCTGAGACACCCTGTATAACATACAATTTTTTATTTCTACATAATTTGTTATTGTAGGCGTCAGGAGTAGAATATTGGATAAAAAAAGGGGCTGATCCTAGGAAGATTAACATTGGAATTGGAACTTATGGGCGTAGCTTCTCCTTGGCTAACGCGTCGAACACGGATCTGTATGCACCTATTTCTGGCGGAGGACAGGCTGGACCTTACACGCGGCAAATAGGTGTCCTAGGGTACAATGAGGTATCTCCATAGGAGTCCTATAATTTTCATGTTATTTTTATTATTCAGATCTGCGAATTACATAAGGATTGGGAATATATTTGGGATGATGAACAGAAAGTACCCCATCGTGTCTCAGGAAATCAATGGGTTGGATATGATGACGAACGTTCGATAGTTCTAAAAGTAGGTACCTATACCTATCTATATTTTAAAATAGTATACTATACATACATACCTTTTGATACCAATGATCATATTTTTTCAGATCACATTTGCTAAAACCCTAAATTTAGGGGGTGCGGTAGTTTGGTCGCTGGATACGGACGATTTCCATGGGATTTGCGGATCAGATCCCTATCCGCTACTAAGGACCATTAACAGCGGCTTAGAGGATTTACCTGTAGTATTTGTAATATGAATATGAAATGTCGACACGGATCAAACAGGCCTGATTCTTATTTTCCGTGGCGAAATTTGTTTTGTGTTTTATCGAATGCCCTCAGAAATAATACAAGGTTCTTAGAAATTATCATAACAATATATTATTAACCTCCTCATTTGTACAAGGAGTATAGCTCAAAAAATTAATCGACGTTGACAGTTCCCATCGAAATAAATAGGCTCACCAATGACGGTTTTAGAGGTTTAATGATATAGAAGATTAATTTTATCGGTGCAAATGACCACTTGTGTTTTGTTTTCGTACTTAAAGAATTTTATACTCTCAAAGAAAAATGTACGATGTAAACCCTGGCTTTCCGCACAGAACATTTAATTCTGTTTTAAAGTTAATCCTTCAAAAATTCTATAGCAAAATTATTGACAGCAATGAATTTTTTCTATAGTAGGTTGAGGTAGGTAGGTACCTATCTTAAATGGGCTTGACTTGAAGTCCAGGCCCAAGGGCCGGTTGTATAAAATAGGTATTTAATCCTGGACTTAAAGCCAAACCTATTCCTACTAAATAGAAACAATTTGCTACTATGGAATTTTCCAAGGATTAACTTGCCTTAAAAAAAATTAAATGTTTTATGCAACCCCGCCTTGTATAAAACTTAACCTAGTACCTTTTTTTGATAGTTGGCAGGAGTTCAGTTCTGTTCATGTCAATTTTTTGTGTCTATGTGGGTGGCGAATTCCCGCTTAGGTTGGTTCATTAATTTTCGTTAGTTGTAGGTAGGTACTTAATTAATTAAGTACTGTAATTTAACTAGGCTTCGTCAACCTAATTAACTGCGAAATTTATATAATAACAATCTAAAGTATTGTATTTTATTCGGAGTTTAAGCGACATTATGATTTAATTCGCCTCGCTCCGCTCGGTGTTTAAACTTCCATACTCCGTCACATAATGTCCTATACTTAAACTCCTAATAAAATAAATATTTTTATTTTAATATATTCTGCGATGCCGTTGCAGTCATTGCATACTTCTCTGGAGCTTTTAGTCATTTAGATAAAATTGTATTGTACTCTCTTTATCGTCTCTTCTGGTATTTCCTTTTCAGACAGCTGGGCTGGGATTACCCCGCGCACCACACAACGAATCAACTGATCCAGTTACGTCGTGTTAACTCGCCCCACCTGTACCATATGTCTCGAGTTCGCATATTTTGTGCGCGCTTAATTCAAAATGTACCTTTAGTTGACCGGATCAGGTCAAAGACTCTCTCTCTAGTAGAGACACATATACCTAGTCAAAAAAGATACCACAAGAAATGTTTGTCTGTTGCTTGTTTCCGAAAGTGTTTCACTTGGTAAATATGTTGCCTCTAGTGGACTACCGTTTGAAGTAAATATTTTTCATAGCATAAAGTAGGTATATTCCATTACGAAAAGTGACAAACAAGATACTCTTAAAATGGAACTAATGATTTCAAAATAAATAATCTGAAGAGTGCTGACCTGTTGAAATCTACTTGATCTGTGGTCCTACCTACATTTGCACATATATATCAACCAAAAGGATTCAGCAATTTTGGCAAATAACAAAACACTTAAGGGCAAGTATTAAGTAATTATCAACCTATACTGTGTACCTACTCGTAGATTGACACGAGTGATAGATGGGGCATTCAAAGTGACGAACACTGCAAGTGAACTATATGTAAATCAAATAACTCGGATACCTAGGTACTTATTACCATTTAAATCACTTTGTAACTGCACAGTCCATTTGGCAGCAAAAAAAATATTGTTTTTTGGCCAGTGTATACCGGGAGTTTCATTCGAGGCCGGCGCCGTATCTATAGGGAAAATTAATCTTATTTTCAATTAGTTCATAGAACTGGTTGCCAGATCCGAGTGATTCTGCCAATGGCCCTCAGTGTCCTCTATCCATGAAAAAAATTGGCCCTGAAAGATTAGTTCTCGGAGATGCCAAAGAGCGTTGAATCGTAACCCGTGTAATTAAAACATCCGATTTTCAAAACATTTCCCCCGTTTTAACAAGGGGGTATTTCAGGGTCAATTTTTTTTCATGCATAGAGGACACTGAGGCCCATTGACCGAATCACTCGAATTTGGCCGGAACCAGTTCCATGAGCAAAGAGAAAATAATAGATATTTTTTTAACTTCTCTGTAGGATAACGGATCTGGCGAATGCCTGTTGTGCAGTCTTAAAAGTATATTTAAATTTATTATTGTTATTGGTATTATTTAAAAACAGCATGGATTTAAAGAAACGGTTACGGGTACCCTAATTTGCCACATTTTTAGGTTGTTTTGTACAAACCATCTCTCTGCCAAATCTGTAGAGAAGATTGGGCCACGTCATGCATGTGAAGGTTCACATCGTGACTTATGTACGTACTGATGAAGGACAGCCGTCAGCAAACATAACACACTTTGTAATAGATGATGGTATGCCAAAATGGCACTTGCCTTTCGCCGATTGCCACCAAAATTAAATCAGCTCTTTGGCGGGTAAAGTTATCTCCACCTACCAAATTTCAGCCAAATCGATCCAGCAGTTTGGGCTATAGCGTGTTATTTAATGTTTCCGGGAAACTTCGAATTTTTCGATTTTATGCCAAAAAGGCGCAAGTGTGAATACAGTTCCAGACACAGAATTTCAAGACCTTTCATGTGCTGATAAGAAAAATTAGTGTTCATCAGTCAAATTTCATAGTTTACATGCCAAAAAGGCACTTTGCGTCTGCAGATTCGCAACAAAATTAACTGGGCTCACCAGAAGGCCAATGCTAACCTCCATACCAAATTTCATTAAAATTCGTTCGGTAGTTTCCGAGAAATCGTGCTCACATACGTACGTACATACGTACGTACATACGTACATACACACAGACATTTTTTAAAAACCACTTTTTTGTGATCCTGGGACCTTGAAACGTAAAGATCTGGTGTTATCTCAATTTCGAATTTTGGAGTGATTGCAGTAACCTCCCATTTTAACCTCCCCACAACCAATATAAAAATGGGAGGTTACTGCAATCAGTCCAAAATTCGAAATTGAGATAACACCAGATCTTTACGTTTCAAGGTCTCAGGATCACGAAAAAGTGGTTTTTAAAAAATGTCTGTGTGTATGTACGTACGTATGTACGTACGTATGTACGTATGTGAGCACGATTTCTCGGAAACTACCGAACGGATTTTAGTGAAATTTGGTATGCAGGTTAGTGTTGGCCTTCTGGTGAGCCCAGTTAATTTTGTTGCGAATCCGAAGAAGCCAAGTGCCTTTTAGGCATGTAAACTATGAAATTTGACTGATGAACACTAATTTTTCTTAACAGCGCATGAAAGGTCTTGAAATTCTGTATCTGAAAGTGTACTCACACTTAGCGCCTTTTTGGCATAAAATCGAAAAATTCGAAGTATTGAGGAAACATTAAATAACACGCTACAGCCCAAACTGCTGGATCGATTTGGCTGAAATTTGGTAGGTAGAGATACCGTCACCCGCCGAAGAACTGATTTAATTCTGGTGGCAATCCGAGGGCGGCAAGTGCCATTTTGGCATATCAACTTTGAAATTTCAATAATGAACTCCTATTTTCTCTATCAGCACATGAAAAGTCTTCAAATTTAGTTTTCAAAATTGTACTCAACCTTAATGCCCTTTTGGCAAAAGATCGTAAAATTCAGAAAACTCACAGAAAACACATTTGGTTTGGTGGAGTAAAACTTAGGCATAGTAAATAGTAAAATTTAAGTGATATTAGTGATAGGATTGGATCATTCACCAAGTGGGGAGGTTTCAGCCGCTTCCGTAGCTGCCCATTTTTTTATATGGTTGTGGGGAGGTTAATAAACAATAATGCAAATATGTATAAGCAGACAATGTGATAACGAATAAAACTTGCGTTTTAATCAGTCACATTTGTAGTCCACATAGCTGCCCCATTTTTTATTTATTTAAAATTTGGAGGCCGTCTTCCTGATGGCTGACTCTAGATGTCAACCTAGTCGGCCTGCCCAGTCTAGTGATAGTGAAGTAATTACTGATTACATACTCTATTAATGACGGAACTCGGAAGTTAATAGGATCAGGTCCATCAAATTCATCATTGTGAGATTTAAGTTGCAGGTGTAATAACTGTGAGTGATCTTGAGTCTTGACGTCATTATACCTATCAGTTTTTCCAATTGATAAGTGTAGCTAGGTGAGCTATCAGATGTTTTTTGCGAACTTAAGCACTTTGCGATTAGGTATATTTAATCATTTTCACAATTTCACCAAGAGACGCTTAAAATTTCTAAAGATTCAATTACCTGCACAGTGTTTTGGAATTCAGCAATATTAATGATTAGGTACCTACCTACCTACCTACTTAGGTACTTGATCTCAAAGTGGAAATAATATTAGGTATAGGTAATGATTATTGATTACAGTATTAAATACGGCACTAAAACTGTGAATTGAGATGCAGAAAACGAGATGGTTCTTTACAGTAAGTAGTTGCAATAGGAAATGAACAAAAAAGCCAACAGGAGATGTTTACCAATGCGATGTGTGTTCCTGTAGGTGATTATCACGTATCACCTTAAATGTTTATGGACTGATGGCCCATTTGTTAGTTGTATCGGGTACGGACAATCTGCACCTAAAATTGGAGCCCTCGCTTTGCGCACAGAACACCCTTCGGACATTCAATTAGTCTCTTTCGGTTGTAGCTAGTTCAAGGGATAAACTTCCTCCAAGTCAAATTTGCGTGCTTGGGGGTTGATGGGGGGGAGTTTCGGGGATGAAATTTTTTGCATCCAATTAGTCTCTTCCGATTGCAGTCAATTCAAGGAGTAAATTTCGTCTAAGTCAAATTTTTGTGCTTGGGGGTTGAAGGGGGTGAATTTCGGGGATGAATTTTTTGCGTGGCAAAAAGAGAAAGACCTTTTAAAATGAGCTCTGACGTGTTTTTGCATTTTTGAATATAACCATAATACCTACTAAAGCCATTAAATGAAAAATTTGGAACCCTATTTACCAGGTTCATATTTCTTCACTGGAATCGGTGCAACAGCGTTTCCCCAAGTATCTTTCTCTTAGGTGTGATAGTTGCTATCCTCCTAGAGGCACTCCTAACTCAATTCTGCTTTCTAGATTTAACTTACCGTCATTACACGAACGAAGAGTTGTTGCATCTATTAAGTTTTTATTTAATCTATTGAACAGTATCATAGACTGTCCAGAAATTTTGCAACAGTTCAATTTTTTTGTGCCTCGATTTAATTCACGTAATGAGCGTAAATTTTATTTGAATCAAATGAATACAAACTTATTACAAAAGTCACCGATTTTTATCATGTGTAATAATTTTAATACCGTTTGTCACTTGTGCGATGTGAGTGCTTCGTCCTGGCCCTCCATTTTGTCTGTAATCTTAGCCCAGGATTGGTCTTAAGGCATAATCATGATTTTGTTGTTTGCTATTTCTTTTTTCTTTTTGGTTTTTTTTTTTACAGTAGGTAGTCGGCCACTTGCGCCAGACAGCCAGACCACGCCCCCCTCTGACGTCTCCCCTCCCCTCTGTCTGGGTCCCCCTGTGACGTCACCCCGGGGCTCCCCTCTGACGTCATACTCTTATCAACCCTTCAACCCCCACCCCATCCCTTATTTTTCAACCCCCTACCCCATCCCTTATTTTTCAACCCCCACCCCATTCCCTATTTATTTTTCAACCCCCACCCCATCCCCTATTTATTTTTCAACCCCCACCCCTGATCATCTCCTATTTATTTTTCACGGTATCAACCGAAAGGTCTTTAAGAGGGGTTTTTGAAAATATTACGCAACTTCCGGTATCTACTTCCGGTTTCTTAAAGTGAACGTAATATGTTCGTGTTTGGTATTAGGCGAAAGGTCTTTATTGGATATAACGTCTGCCGTGATATTTTAAACAAAAAAGAGTTTTGCTGGGATAGTTGCATCCTTTGATAAAAATTTGATGAGATACTTTTCTGCCGCCTATGAACATCAGAACGAAGAGGAGATTTCGGAAAATTTTTGTTGAAAGAGGATGTTGCAAGATTTTCACGATGCTCTACGGTTTTTCGTGAGCGCCTAAATTTCCGCCAATAATTGTTTTGTTGCAAACGCCGCAATCTACAACAGAGAGTCAAAACGTTAAATTTTATAAAAAAATAAATGAATAATTACCTTGATTAAGTGCAACAGTGGCATTCCTACCGCCCAAGGAGCTCCACTAACTTTACAATTCATCTGAATTGCAGCCTTCGTTGCAATGGACATTGCACTTTTGTTATATTCAAAGTTCTGGACACAATTATTTATATAAGCATGGCCTTGTCAACACAGCACTTTTTCTTTATGGCATTATATCTATCCTGTGAAATGGTCGACAGAACTGATTATAATAATCGAGAGATCGTCGCCGTCTTTGTGAAATTTTGTATTAATTTGACTGTTTTTGTTTGAGAACTGATATTCAGCGTCGCTTACATTCAATAATAAACGTATTTTTTATCACCGGAAGTGTCTATGACCGCAAATGTTCTGCTGGTGGCAGGACTGCCCCCCCTGCGGTGGAGGGGCCTTGTAAAGACCGTTAAAAAATTTAAAATTAAAAGAAAAATGTCTAAATGTCTATTGACTTGAAATTGCGACAGCGCCTAATTTAAATTTTAACATTGGCTATCCGCCGACAATCAAGGAAATAACTTTCTGTGAAAATGGAAAGATTGGTCATTATATCGTTAAACCGGCGGTGCCGTTTAGCGAATTAACCAGCGATCAACGACGCCAAGTGAAATTTTTGGAATTCAACCACGGTTTTATCCCCTATGAGGACGGTTTCGTCGAACAAGACGCACTTTTCGACAACGTCGTCGTCGTCGTACTGATGAAACCGCACGGTCCTCACCATCAGCCTCATATACATATAATTAAACTATCACGTCACGGACGATGCGTGTAAGCGAATAATTATCAAAAACACAGTCGTAGATAAGAATGCAAAAGACCTTGGCGGTACAAGACAATCAAGGGGGCCCCAATTAAAGTAACGAATATTTTTAATTTTGAAATAGCATATTTAATTTATGGGGGTCGACTCTGCCTCAGGAATATTAAACGTCAAATCAAGGGGCCCCCAATTATAAAACGTCGTCGTCGTCGTCAAATAAGGGGGCCTACCACGTCTACCAATTATAAAACGTCGTCGTCGTCGTCAAATAAGGGGGCCTGCCACGTCTATCAATTATAAAACGTCGTCGTCGTCGTCAAACAAGGGGGCCTTCCACGTCTACCAACTGTCACGACGACGACGACGATGACGACGACGACGACGACGACGACGACGGCAAGGGGGGACGCCCAGAAAGAAGCAGCCCCAAAAATTACGTTTCATTAAATTAACAAATATTTTAACCTCCCCACTCCACTTCACCATTTAAAAAAAAAGGGAGGTTACTGCAATCACTAAAATTTTCGAATTTGAGATAAGACCGGATCTATACGTTTTGAGGTCTGAGGAGCCCAAAAAAGTGGTTTTTAAAATGTGTCTGTATGTATGTACGTACGTTTGTACGTACGTTTGTACGTACGTTCGTACGTACGTACGTTCGTAAACACGCCACAGCCCAAACTACTCGACAGATTTAGCTGAAATTTGGTACGTGTGCATGTGATAACCCAACTTAGATCTGAAAAGCTTTTGGAGCCAATCGTGCAACCAGAAATGCCATTTTGGCACATCAACTTTTAAATTTTAAATGCAAACCCCCATTTTTCACGTCACGATAGGAAAGGCCTTCAAATTCTGCTTCTAAAAATGCATTCATTCTTAGTGCCCTTTTGACCAAAAATAAAAAAAAATTGATTTTTATCGGACTTTAAAATCGCGGTACAGCCCAAGCCCCTGAACCGATTTGGCTGAAATTTTGCACAAGGGGATTGTATTACACGTCGAAGAGGTGAACAAATTTTGGATTCAATCGGCCCACGGAAAGTGCCGTTTTGGCACACCAATTTCGAAATTTAAAATTATTCTCTAATTTACCCATCCAAAACAAGTTTTTGAAAGATTTATTGTCACTATCGAGGTCACCATCAGAAAGGTCTTCAATTTCTGGTTTTAAATGAGACAAAATTTATTCGCATTTAGAACCCTTTGGGTAGAAAAATCGAAATTTTGTAATAACACTGAAACCACTTTATAGCCCAAACTAGTGGATCGATTTGCCCGAAATTTGGTAAATGGAGGTGAGGTGACCCGTTGAAGAGCTGAAAGGCTTTTGGGAGCAATTAGTCAACGGGAAGTGCCATTTAGGCATATCAACTTTAGAATCTTAAACAGAAGTCCCTGAAATCAAAGACCCACGCGTTGGGGAGGTTCCAGCCGCTTCTCTGCTGCCTTTTTTTTAATCTTGAAAGTATATAGCTGGTAGTGGACGTCCCCCCTTGCCGTCGTCGTCGTCGTCGTCGTCGTCGTGACAGTTGGTAGACGTGGAAGGCCCCCTTGTTTGACGACGACGACGACGTTTTATAATTGATAGACGTGGCAGGCCCCCTTATTTGACGACGACGACGACGTTTTATAATTGGGGGCCCCTTGATTTGACGTTTAATATTCCTGAGGCAGAGTCGACCCCCATAAATTAAATATGCTATTTCAAAATTAAAAATATTCGTTACTTTAATTGGGGCCCCCTTGATTGTCTTGTACCGCCAAGGTCTTTTGCATTCTTATCTACGACTGTGTTTTTGATAATTATTGGCTCGGGGGCTCCGCCCCGCAAGGGGGCCAAGGGGCTCCGCCCCACAAGGGGGCCCCAAAGAATTATGACGTCAGAGGGGGGCCCAGACAGAGGGGCGGGGAGACGTCAGAGGGGGGCGTGGTCTGGCTGTCTGGCGCAAGTGGCCGACTACCTACTTTTTACACTTTTGGTTCGATTACGTTATTTGCAAATCTGTTATTAACTAGTTTTTCTTTTTCACTTGTGTGTACCTTGTATTTAAGTATAACTTAATTTTCACATTTTTTTTAATTGTCCTGTTATTGGTAATAATTACTGTTGGGCAATAAAAGTATTATTATTAATACCTAATAATTTTTATGACGTATGAATTACGTCCTCACGAAAAGTGCGAGAAACCATTTCATCCCTGCTTAATTTTGTTAATGTCAAATCTAATTTTCTTATGGAAAGAAGTGACAGAATTGAGAATTGTCATTTATTTGTCATCTGTGTTCTTACACCAAAAAATTGTACAGAAAGGTGAGTTCACTAGCACATACGTCATCATTTTTTTTTAAATTGTTTTTTGAAGAGGAATACTTAATAAAATCTATAACAATAACAATGGACCTCATTCAAATTTAATTATTTTTCAAATTATACTAATAATAAAGTTTGTGACATACCGTAATGGCCTATTTCATGCATCAAATAACCAAATAATTTAAAAATGCAATAGAAAACGTCAGCCATGACAATAAAGCATAATTTACATTGAATGACAGAAAAATAGAGTACAAAATTCCATATCCGTAACCGCAACTGTACGAAAAATATAATAGAAGTGTACAATATTGACTCCCGAAACGCAGTTACATACAGAGGGTGAGTCAAACGGGAGGGCCCACCCTCCATAACTTCGTTCGTTTCTGAACTACATTTTGACCGCATCAGTCGTCCCAAAATGTTTTGGTTTCATTGGCTAACGACATGTCACTTTGTTATTTTTTTGTACTGCCCCCCTTACACGAGTCGCCCATGTGAGTTCATAGTAATTTTAGATTACGCACATTTTCATTCCCTGTATTGAATGAGTTCTCGTATTTTTGTGTTTCTGCATGTTAGGGGTGGTACATGGAAGGGTGGTTTTCGCAAACAAAAGATGAATAATATCTTTTCTGAATCATTGAGGGAAAGCTATCGAATGACGGAAATTTCTAACAAAATTTATTAAGCGGGATTTCGAGTTGCATCGAGATTTCATCAAAATATGTGTGTACGACGAGTTTCGAATAACTACGAGCATCCCTTGCGGAGTCATTATCTTTTTATGGTTTTCATCCTCTAAATTTTATCCCCCTAAATGGACATGCCTTCATCTTCAAAAGACTTGAAAGTCGAACGTACATACCAAGTTTCAGCAAGATACCGCCTACACTAGTTCTCGAGTTATTGCAATTAATAGTTTTTCGGTTTTTGACGCATAAAAAAGCAATCCCCACCGAGTATTTAGCAATAAGCAACTGTATACCAAGTTTCAGCTCGATATCTCAATCCGTCCTCAAGTTATCCGACGGACAGACTAGACGAGCGAGCGAATAATCAAAGACAAGAGTACCTCCGCATTCTGCTACGGCATACTACAACGGATAGCAGCTATTATTATTCAATATTTTTTATTGGAGAATATTTGTCGCAGGTTTTTACATTATTTACTATGGAGAGTGTTTTTGATAGCATTCAGTAGGGGATACGGACCATCTCCGCAAATTCCCAAGAAATCATCAGTATCCAATGACCAAACCATTATTCCGCCTAGATTCAATTCCTTAGCAAGTTGTACCTGAAAATTATCCAAAAATGTACCACCCCAACTCAAGATTAGACTTTTTACCTTCAGAGTAACAGATTGGGTGTCTTCATAACCCACCCATTGATTTCCGCTAATCCTGTGTGGGACCTTTTGATCGTCATCCCAAACATATTCCCAATCGCTGTGAAACTCACAAAGCTGTAACAAATATTGTAACAGATGATCGCATTTTTGATAGTTTACCTCGTTGTAACCCATAATTCCATCTTGACGTGTATAAGGTTGGGCAGCACCTCCATCGCCGACCGCTGGAGCATAAAGTCGTGTGTCACTTGGATCAGCTAAGGTAAAACTGCGGCCATACGTTCCAACGCCTAGATTAATTTTGCTGGCATCTGCGCCTTTTTCGAGCCAATGCCGAACTCCAGAATTCTAAACCACGTCTTATGTTTACTCGAAACTAACTGACCGAATAAGTACATACCACATTCAACTCTTTCTCATCTTCAGTTTCGTCCAATGGTGAGGCATACAAAGGAGCAACGTGACCTACAAAGGGTTCAAAAGCTCCGTGGAAGTCGTAGGTCATGACGTTGAGCAAATCAACCGTACTAAAGGATTATGTTTAAAGTTGCATAAATGAAGAAAAATCTTACTCTGAGATAGCTTGGACATCTGGATATGATATGTCAGTGGAATTGATTCCTCCGGGAACAGCAGCAGAAAGAAGAAGTCCCCTTGCTCCAAGAGCTGCTTTCAATTGACGCAGAAAATCCAGAATGTCATCCTATCGAGAAAAATTAAATTTGAGTGATTCAAGGTTTTCTGTTTATCTTACAATATCACTTGGCTTTCCTCCACGTTGGTTTGGATATTCCCAGTCAAGATCGAAACCGTCAAATCCGTATTGGTCCATGTAACTAACGACACTAGAAACTATGGAGGCCCTTTTGTCAGGATCTCCTATGGTGCTGGAATATTTGCTTCCTTCTCCTTCGTTCCAGCCACCCATGCTTAGCAATACTTTAAAATCTGGGTAGGTGGCCTTATAGTCCATAAGATGTTGAACTTCTGCTAATCCGTTAAATTCCCAGTCATCCATGTCCCAGACTGAACCGTCAGCGTTAAGTCCCACAAATGCATAAACAACATGGGTACATAAACTTGGATCAATATTTACTGCACCGAATTTTCCATTATCTGGCCTGTATACGGTCCATGAAGTAAAGTAGCAGACAACACGTTCTAGAAATGATGCGTTGATTAAATAGATAAGAGAAATAGAAGAGAATTAATTACGCCCAGAAGAAATGGACACCAAGGAGGTGGCAAGGAAGGCTAAAACAATTGACAGGTGAGCCATTATTACTGCTTTCAAATGAACTGATACAGTTTGCTATCACTCGTCTTATATAGCATTTTTTGAAAAGCTCTCAAAGTGAGCCTGTCAATAACAAGTATTTCAATTACTTAGACAAAGATTTATTTAACGATAACCAACTGATTTATAAAAAAAGCAAAACATAAGAGGCAAATTTCGAAGGCCACTGATACTTGTCAAAATAGATTAGGGATAAAATAATCTACTAAAATAAGTAGATAGATGAACAGAATTATCGAAAAGTCGCAATAAAGAAACAAAACGGATTGTAAAGTGTAGTTTTTTGAGTTGATATGGGACAAGAGGTGTTAGGTTTCTATTTTCTTTATGGATGAGAAGTTGAAATCTTGAAATTCAGCAGCGGGAGCAGTACTATGAGACACGTTGCACCAGAAAGATGATAACGTGTGATCGAAAATTTTCCCAATCTAATAGCCCTTGCCTTGAGAGATGTAAATTATCACTAAAGACGGAATCTGACAGTGACGTTATCATACCTACTTATAATTTCCGCAGTCTACGCCTTACATCTCATAAGGCAAGGGCTACTAGATCGGAAGAGCTTTTGATCGCACTTTAAAAAATTGGCAGTTTCGGAGACGCTAGAAACTTCTACTTTTTCACAGAATTTGTAAAAGTACAGATCGTGAACCAACCGTATGATCAGGTTATCGCTAAAAGTAGGGTCTATCGATTGAAGGCGCCAATTTATCGCAACAGAATAACCTACAGGGTCAAGGAAGCTTATCGCCATTAAAATAACATTTTTCGAAAAAATGGTATCTATATCTAAGGTTTTCGACCCTATTTATTGACCTTCTCGCCATTATTACAAATAAATTAAATCGCTGTAGTTTTTAGTCACTTTTTGCCACGACTGTACGTCCGAAACTTCCTAACGTCTTGCCCTCTCTTTTGGCCTTCAGCCCCAGACTCACTCAGTCAGACCTCTTGACTACGAGAACAGCTCAAGATACGAGGCAATGAGATGCGTTTGAGAGGTGAAACTTTCGATTTCGCTATCACAAAATACGCCGAAATTCTTTCGAGAGAATCCGCAAATCTAAAATAAATTACTGATGTATAGCCCTTTTCTGAAGCATCACAAAAGGCATGTAGTTCAACGGATGAGGGCGAGAATACTGCAAAACGAGGAGGCAATAATTGAAACGACTGTATATATACAATACTTAGGACAATTGTGACTTGAATTCTTCCCAAAGATTGACGATATCGGGCCGGGGCGTATCATCCCAAATAAGCCCTAAAGTCCATAGGCGTTGAATTAAAAATTTCTCAAAAAAGGTTAAGGGTGCCAAGAACCCGATAGGGTCGTAAATCTTGGCAATATCTGACAAAATCAAACGGTTACAGCACGGCTGCTCCGCGATGATAACCTGATACGAAGACGAATCTGAATGAGGGTTCCATTGCAAGCCAAGGACTTTGATGACATTATCAGAATTAAGAGACATGTCTGTCTGTGTGGCTGTCTGTCTGTAAGCACGCTGTAGCTCAAACTAGTGAACATATCTAAATGAAATTTGGCACACATATTCAGTGGGAGATTTGTATGTGCTGATTAGAATTTGGGCCACATCGGTTTACGAAAAGATCCTTTTTGGCACATCAATTTTCAAAATTTAAATACAAACCCCCATTTTTCGTGTTACCACATGAAAGCTCTTCCAATTCTGCTTCTAAAAATGTACTCACACTTGGTGCCCTTTCGGCCAAAAATCGGTGCCGTGAAAAAACCTATGCAGTGCGTTCGCGAGACTTAGCCCCATGAGCTAGAGGCTGCAGTTATCAACGATGTGACCGACGTCTGTAATAAGCGATGCTTGGTATTTCCACCAATGTTAGCGAAGCCAGTAAGAGCGCGTACAAAAATCAACCGTCGTCGTACATTGTGTGGGGGAGAGATCAACCGGTCCTCAGTGACGCTTCAACGAACGTCGAACGTTCAGTTTACTTTCTTCCTCAGATAAACGAGTCGGAGTGAGACATAGCGCACGACACGATCAGGGCGTTACGCTCAAACTTTCTCGGTCTACGTGCAACAACGCTGGAGAGAGATGGCTTTCAAAACGTAGGTGTATTATAACAGGGTACGATGGGGCTAAGTCTCGCGAACGCACTGTATAACTGTACATTTTTATCACCGCATTTGAAAAATGTAATTTTAGTGGCAAAGGGGCCCTTTTTGAATTTTTCTTGACAAAAAGCATCCTCTTACTATTGGATTCGACAGCTGTTGCATTGATGGATCAAAAACCTTAGTGTCATTTTAGAGGTGAAAAACATTTGTATTTTAAATTTTAATTAACGCACAATGCGCGACACATCAGCATCAGCGGTCGACACCCGGCTCACGCGCCGACGCCGACTCACCGATTCTGACTTGGTTAAAGTTAATTGCTATACATTTACAAATTCTGTGAAAAATTAAAAGTTTCTACCGTTTCCGAGACTGCCAAATTTTTTAATTAATTTGGGACAATTTTTTGGGGTTTGTTCAAATACAATCGATACTCGGGTCCTCAAAGCATTTTTGGCCGCGGGGGTTCGTGGACACGTATAGTTAACGTTATGCTACTGATTATTGGTGCAAAAATTGCTAAGACAATTGCTTTTCCCAGATTTTGAATTTTAATTGGAGCAAAAAATGAATATTGAAGAATAATGCTTTGTGACAACTATACTTATTTATGATTTATGAATTCTATTGTCATAAATAACATGATATAAATATCTCATGAGGAATCTGTGGACAATTTTAACTACTCATCCTGATGGGGTCTTATCAGCTTCCACAATGTGGTTTTCAATAATGATAAATTGTGACAGTCGTCGCCGTCGCTTAATAATAACTTTCAGGGTAATGTAGATAATTGGGTATAGGGTATAGGCTATGATTCAGGCGTTCAAAAGGCGCAACAAGCATTTACTTCAGGATGATTTTGCCGAATGCCAAGGAATGTAAGTGTAATTTTTGTGGTGGAAGAATGCAGTTTAGGAAATCCAGGCCAATAGGGCCGAGGTTTCCTATGTATTCGAGATCACAAAAATAAACTAAATACATTGCGAGGTGCGTACAGTATTTTTTGCAATACCTGAGGTAGGTAGAAAAAAATACTGTACACCCTGTGCGTAAACATAGAAACGACATGGCAACTGGTAATGTATTGCAAGATCCACTTACTATTATGTCAGTGAATTTTGACACTAATGCAGGTATTTATAAATTAGTATATTACGTAACGAGAGTGGTAAGAAAAAGAAACATTATTTACGTACGTGTGAAAGACGTTGTAATTCCAGAGTGCGTAGGTAATTGCTTTATAACTCAAGTTGCGTACGATACTTTCGCTTCTACCACACTTACTTACCTTGAATTAAAAAAATAAAGAGGTTTTTTGTCAATAAATCACAATCATTAATGTATATGTAGGTAGCTTTTTATTAATTAATAATAATTATACTGTAGTGATAATACGATTAATACTTCAACAAAATAGCGACTCTGAGTTAATGAGGTACATGAATGAATTTGACTAGCCAAAAAAAATTGTATCTTCTGCAGTAATTTCAGCGGCTAGCCGTGCAAAGTTGTACTTTCACAGCCTTCGCATGAGCCCCGAAAATCTTATTTTCAGTTAGTGTAGGAAGAAAAAGTATTTCCTAACGCCGGCGCCGCGCCCTCGAGATAAAGTTCCAGAATATTTACTAGGCATAGGCATGTATAATAAGTAAGAATAACTGTGAGAACACATTTTTAGTTCGTTGATAGAAGAAATAATTTATAGTTTTGAAATTCTGGTAAAACACTCGGGGGCTAGGTAAAGAATACCTACCAAAAGTTCACGCGATTAAAAAAAAAATTTTGGAATGTGCGTTGAATTAGCTTTTATTCACTTGAAATAAGTAAGTATAGGTATCTCCTAGGGTAACACTGCTCTTACTTAGAAATTATAGTGCATTCAAAAGTCACATCCTTCGGATATTCACATTTTACTTCGATTTCGTCAAATACTAAGCCTGGATTGCACTTAAGCTCTAAGGCAATGAAGGCACCATTAAAGGGCAAGCAGTAGTAAAATTTGTTACAGTCCTCAGGATCTCGTATGTAAGCTTCTGTTGCACACAATTTATCCGCGTTTGCTTTCGTATTTGCCTGGGTAGCAAGTGATGCTCCAGCGGGGAGAATTGGTATAATAGCACCATTATTACCAAAATCTAAACCTGCAATAAAAAGATAAGAATATAAGGAATCATTGAATCTAAAGTCATCTTGCAATAGGCTAAGCTGATTGATTAAGATTTCAAAATATTGCATGTAAAAGACGAAAGAGTAAGGGAATAATGCCATTTAGAAGGTATGGGTAACTTTGAGAAATATTTTATAATACCTACCGTTCTGCAGAACAACAAGTTCGAAATTGGCCCTCATTTTAGTTAAAAAGTTTTCAGTAAAATGGTGAAACAAACGTTGGCAATTATTCTAATAATTTTTAGCAGCAACGCTGCAACTCCCAAAACTTAACAAAAAAACAGATTTATTGACGGGCCACCCCTAAATTTAGAAGGTACTGAAGCAGAATGGGCCCATTGATGTTTGGTACCATTCGGCTCTTGCTGTGAGTCAACATGGATTTTTCATAGCACAAAACAGGAAAGGGTTGCTTTACCGCTTTGCTATGAACTTATTCCAAATATCTATATACTTATCAAATAAAAAGATCCACTAGAAAAAAATCGATTTTGATTACCAAGTTCCCTAGGTACACTTGTATGAAAAAAATAATGCCAGAGGGACATGTTGAATAACAAATATTCTTACCTGCTGTGAAGATCCCGGAATTGCTTCCAAGACAAATTGTAATAAATAGTATAATGCCGAACTTCATCTTCATGCTGCAAGAGAACCCCTAAAATGTAACAATAATAAGGGACTATAATAAACTTAATACCGTTTTAATTTTACCTTGCACTTTTCGGCTCGTTTTATACACTAAAAATCACTAGTTATTTTAATCTGATCTTTATAATATACGTATAAATCTACGCGTCATATCTTTTTATGGACTTGTAAAAGGAAAGGTATCATTGTCTCAAGTTAATTGCATTTTGTTTTAAGTAAAGTTATAAATACCAAAAATTACCAATATTCTTTATTTACAGCATACCTATAAATAGCTGAAAATGAGTTTCCGGAGTTTAAATACGATTTAGTTGCTCATTGGCATCTCACAAAAGGGCACGAAATTGGTCAAATTGGAAAAAGAAAAATTTTGTGGATGGAGTGTTTTCATGTGGCACCATGGCCTAAGGCCTAACCACAACGCACTCATCTCTATAGAGATCCTGTTAAATAACGGCATTTTGTTTCAGTCACGTGACGTATATTATTTCTGCTTCCAATCTAGAGATGTCGCGCCAAAAAAAATAAATCTAAAATGGCCTTAATTAGTGTGATGTACTAACTCAAACATTTTTACCTACAATAGCTACTTGCTCAAAGCAGGCTAGTGATTAGACGTGCAGTGATCAGTTTAGTTTAGTTTGTCTCTATGTAGTTTAGTTATTTATGTGTTTTTTGTCTTTCTACTATATTCTTATGTTTATGGTGTTAGAGACTCAAATCAAAAAAGCACACATAAACTCCGTTCATTTTCTATAGCACAACTAAAATTTTTCTGGAACTGTACAACCCTAATGTGTAAGGGCCTGTACTTTTGGCAATTTGATTGAAATTTAGCGGGAAAGCAAAAAACATTACAACCCAAATCTTTTAAGGGTTTATTTTTATTGTTAGCAGCAGTGTGCTGCGTGAATATTTTTCTTTGCACTTTACTTAAAACCGCACGCACACAAAGACCATTTTTTTGGGCCAATTCAGAACAATTACGAAATTTTGAACTGTTTCAGTTTTAACTTGCATTTAATTAAACAAAGGTTTAACCTGCTGCTCTGAATCCTTTTATTTGTACCGAGTTGCTAATTTGAAACGAGTTTATTGCTAAAGACTTCGAAAGATACAGTCGGAACCAGTTCTAAAAACCTCTCAAATCTGACAAGCTCCTAATTTCCACCTGCGTAATATCAATTTTAGACTTCAAATTTGACAGTGTCAAATAATGTGTCTGCCAAACGTTTTGCTCAAGTTTTTCAGAGAAATAGAGAAAAATTTGAATTCGTTTCATCAGAATAATGATGTAAGATTTGAAAGTAAGATTGCAAAGGAACTCAATTATCATTTTTGATTTTACAAAAAAAGTACGCCTGAACCCTTTTGACAAACATTTGACGGATTTCTAACCCAAATGAAGGTCCCTATTACACAGTTGAGCATACACATATTATGACGTCACTTTAACTTATTTGACGAACGACAGGAACAGTTGATGGGCTGTTGCTGACATTTGGCTGGCAACTGAATGTGCTACAAGTCAATTCGCGAAAATCAGCTGCTAATAGATGGCATTGCTAAACCACAAAATGGCGGTCTCACCCCACTGGGGAGCCGGAAGTGAGAATTCTAGCGTGACGTGCCTGACAGTGTCAGTTGGTGACATCAGTGACATCGATACGTGGATTTTTTAAAAGTCAAGTTTTCCTGGATTTACAATGTTTCACTTAAGTACACAAGACGTAAAATTCCACAGAATTATTCCCAAAATTTCGAGTCAGCGAGAGGATGTCTCGAACAAAACAACTACTTACCTAACCTCGCAACTGACAACTGACTGACGTAAGCCGAAATTATGATGACAGACGTTTAAAAGTATTTCCGTATCCGGTCTCTCAGTGTAGTTAAAGTATTGCCACCAGGTGTCAGACACTTTGCTGATTTTCGCGAATACTTTATGGTTTTTATTTGCAAAGTAGGTGTAGGCCATGGTTCTTTTACTCTTAAAAAAGATATAAAGTGGTAAACATCTCATTTACTGAGAAGATTAATATTGTCAATTATTTAGTAAATTTTTATTATTTGATTGCTTACAGAAACTGATAAATCACTTTAATTTTCAATTGAAATATCGATAATAAACATAAAAAGGTTCAACCACATGATCGCACCGCTTTCCCACAGACCTTCACACCTCAACACGAACGACGATTAAAGTAGTAAGGTGTGACGCCATCGTATGTGTAAAGATGTAAAGGGAATTCAATTGCGTATGTGAGTAACCTATGGTAAGGTTAAAGGGAAATCGCCTAATATTTGTTTCTATAACAATATTTGAAAAGATTTTTTTCGTTTTCTGACTAGGTTTTTAATTTGATAATTTGAAGACCACTTTGATCACTTATTAGGTAGGTACTTAAATAATTTTAATACTATTAGCTTTTGAGAAAAGATTGAAAATGTTCAGCCATGGGTAGGTATTGAATTTATTGAATTTTTATCCCCAACAATCATTAAGAAAAATTAATGCTATAGGTAAGCTGTTATGCTGAAAAGTATCCCAAAGAATCATTAATAATTAAATTGTTCCATAGTTCCATAAAGGCTGATTTATAAAAGACGCTGTCGTTGACGCAATCGCTGCCGTTGACGCAATCGCTGTCGTTAAATGAAGACATTTAATTTGTCAAAAATTACTGCGCAGTCATTTTTGACAAATCAAATGTCTCCATTTAATAACGACAGCGTCTTTTATAAATCAGCCTTAATATGTCCTTTCTTACGTCAGAAAACTGATATGTTGACCTGCCAACTTTTTTTGAGAAATAGGTAGGTAGGTAGAAAATCCATATAGGTATTTAGGTAGGTGTATTATTTGTTTTATCTACCTAAGTTTTAACATTTCCATTAAACTTACCTATCGACATATTTACGTAGGTACCTCAAACAGCTGTTAGTATTCCAACAAGAAAATCTGCATAAAATAAATAATAATAATTCTGCTTTATCTGTTTCCTGTCAGGGCGATGATGAGTCTACATCCCAATCAGTAATGTGTAATGTACATAATTTTAGAGAACTTCAGCTTTGTCACACCATTGGTCACACATTAAAGATTTGTAACGATGCCCGCAAGTGTCTTTCTAATAATAATTGTTTTCTTTATTTCTGTGTCTTGTGAAATAATAGATTTTGCTCCTGTGAAAACTTTAAGGCTAAGTGATAATCCTGATTCGTACTTTGGCTACTCGTTGTTGCTCCAGAAAGGAAATCCCTCCATGTAAGAGATTTTATGGTCCTATAGCACCAAACTGATTTGTTTTGTATAATACCTACCTTTTCCGAGCTTACTTATCAAAGTAAAATTATTATTTTCCTACACATACAGGGTGTCCCGTAATTAGGCTGCAATTTTACCAGTGCGTTCTACGATCAAAATTAGGACTAAAAGTTTTTGTAAACATTTTTAGAAAAATCCATCCTAAGGGAGCTAGAACCCCTCAAAGGGAGCAAAAAAATTATTTCTTCAATTTCTGAGGAACAGCTTACGATAGGGTCACGAAATTTTGAAATTTGCCGTAGATTTTTGTTTTGAATTGTACATTTTTACGTAAAAGAGGCGCTCTAGTTGGAACTCGATAGCTCAGGCCGTTTTTGAGGAAAATCAATTTGACGTTCTTTTTCCACGCCGAAAATGTGCAAAATTGATGGGATAGAATATGGAAAATCCATTTTCTTGTGATTTTCTTTGGAACTTCAAGCATATGAGAAGTAAGTAGGTTAAACTTGTTTGTTTTTTGCTGATCACGCAGCGTCTGATAATTTTAGGTATTTTGAGTGCCACAGTTAACCACTTTTATACACGAAATTGAACTCAAATCGATTTTCCCCGAAAACGGCTTGAGATATCGAGTTTCAACTAGAGTACCTTTTTAACTTCTACGCTCAAGGCGGAGCAGTATATAAAATCGATCAAAAATTCGAAATTGAACTGACATCAAATCTTTACGTTTCGGGGTCCCAGGAACCCAAAAAACCTATTTTTGAAAAATGTGTGTCTGTCCGTGTGTCTGTCCGTATGTCTGTGGACACGCTACAGCCGAAACTACTGAACTGATTTTGATGAAATTTGGCACACATATTCAGTGGGAGATTTGTAGGTGCTGATTAGAATCTGGGCTACACCGGCTCACGGAAAGTGCCTTTTTGGCACATCAACTTTAAAAATTTAAATGCAAACCCCCATTTTTCGCATTACCATATGAATGCTCTTCAAATTCTGCTTCTAAAAATGTATTCACACTTGGGCCCTTTTGACCAAAAAATGGTGCCGTAAAAAAAAAACTATGCATAAATGTATATTTTTATTACCGGATTTGATAACTCATTTTTTTTCAAGCCGAAAACCTTAGTGCCATTTTTTCGAAAAATGTCATTTTAGTGGCAATTTATTTTATTGTCTGTGCGGGAGAGGAGCTGATTAGATTTTGAAGCCGATCAGTCAACCCGAAGTGCCCTTTTGGCATAGCAACTTTCTTATTTTAAATATTTAAAAATTTAATAAATGCTGCTGTTATTAATCCAATGCAGTGCGGCGTAGAAGTTCCTGCCGTCTCCGAGACCGCCTTTTTTTTTACGTAAAAATGTACGGAGAATTCAAATTTGTGCTCACAAATGTGCACAAAAATGTCCGCGACCATTACATCAGCATTGTTCAGCACAAAAATCTACGGCTTTCAAAATTTCGTGACCCTATCGTAAGCTGTTCCTCAGAAATTGAAGAAATAACAATTTTTTTTACCCACTTTGACGGGCCCTAGCTCCCTTAGGATGGATTTTTCGAAAAATATTTATTAAACTTTTAGTCCTAATTTTGATCGTAGAACGCGCTGGTAAAATATTGCAGCCTAATTACGGGACACCTTGTATGTAGATGTAGTTTTCTTTTAAAATCTTTACTATCCATACCTACAATACTAATTATATCTTATTTTTAAAACAAACAGTGTCATCGTCGGAGCTCCAAATAAAAGAAGCAATAATAAGACTACTGGCGGTATATATAAATGTGATTTGACCAAAAATAGCTGTCAAGAATACATAATCCCATCAAATGGTTTGAACCCAATTATTATATTTATTTGTTTTAGTTAACTTAACTTCTTAGTAGGGATTTTTGTTTCTGGAAGAAATGGTCACTTCCTTGGCGGCTCTTTAGACGGCGAAGATGTAGCAGGAAAAAATTTTTTTGTCAGTTAAATGCTTGAAAGGTAATTTTTTAAGAATATTGATTTTTAGACATGCGCGTCCCGTTTTACTACCCCGTTTGATGTCAACAGCTACTTCTCTTATGGAAAATGTTTTAATGTTAAAAATTCGTCTGAACTTAATGGAACTGTGGACATCATTGAGCCAGCCAAAGACGACAGTAAAAATTTAAAAACTTTATAAACGATTAATTTATTTGTTCAAGAACCTTACTCTTCCTATCACAGAAGTTACCCTTATTACAATTCTGCTTTCGCAGAATACGGTTTTGATCTAAAATATTTAAAAAACAATAACGAGTTGATACTAGGCGCTCCTGGACGAGCTCTATTTAGTGGTAAGTGACGTTGTGTTCCAATCTATATTATTTTAAAACTAGAAAAATCACGACAGGTGCTGCTATCAGTGTTTCCTTGGCAAGATCTTCGTTGAGGTTCTATGACACTGAGATTTTGGATCCAAGGACGGATATAAAACGCTATCAATATAACTATCTAGGTTCCACCATTAATATTTATTATACAGCCATTTGATACATCATTTTAATCGTAGGATATTCAGTATCATTTGGTCGATTTATTAAAAATTCCAAGGACATTTGGTACTTAGCTGGGGCACCGCGTGCAAATCTACTTAAGGGAGAGGTAAAGCCAAAAATTTTGTGGATATCAGCTGAAAAACAATTTCAGGTGATTTTCTTCAAAAAAGAGAAGTCCACGATTACGGAGAAGTTACTAGGAGAGGAACATGGGTCGTTTTTTGGAGCATCTCTTCTAGTAATTAATTACAGTGACAAAGGTGATGATGTTCTAGTCGGGGCTCCTACGTCTGCGGGGAATTCATGGGATGAGGGCTGCGTATATTATTACAAAAGCAAAAATAATGTGTGTATTGAAACTGAAAATTGCAAACGCAATTTTAAAACAATATTTTAGGGAAAGTTTTATGCGCCGTTTAAATTATATGGCAAGCAGACTGGGTCAAGGTTTGGACAAGTCTTGGCAGACCTGGGGGACATAAATTTGGATGGTTTCGCTGGTAAGTTTAAAAATTTTATTTTGTTCGGTCGAAAAACTTTTTTCGAAACACGTCATTTTAGTGGTAAAAAGACCCTTTTAACCTCCCCACTCCACTTCACCATTTAAAAAAAAGGGAGGTTACTGCAATCACTAAAATTTTTGAGGTCTCACGAACCCAAAAAAGTGGTTTTTAAAATGTGTCTGTATGTATGTACGTACGTACGTTCGTACGTTTGTACGTTCGTAAACACGCCACAGCCCAAAGTACTCGACCGATTTGGCTGAAATTTGGTACGTGTGCATGTGACAACCCAACTTAGATCTGAAAAGCTTTTGCAGCCAATCGTGCAACCAGAAGTGCCATTTTGGCACATCAACTTTTAAATTTTAAATGTAAACCCCCATTTTTCAGGTCACCATAAGAAAGGCTTTCAGATTCTGCTTCCAAAGATGTATTCACTGTCAGTGTCCTTTTGACCAAAAACTAACAAAATCGAGATTTTTATCGGACTTCAAAATCGCGGTACAGCCCAAGCCCCTGAACCGATTTGGCTGAAATTTTGCACATGGTGATTGTATTACACGTCGAAGAGGTGAACAAATTTTGGATTCAATCGGCCCACGGAAAGTGCCATTTAGGCATATCAACTTTAAAATCTTAAACACAAGTCACGGAAATCAAAGACCTACGCGTTGGGGAGGTTCCAGCCACTTCTCTGCTGCCTTTTTTTGAATTTATTCTAGCAAAAGAGCACGTTCTTATTAGCGAATTCTATATAGCCGTTGCCTTGCTGGATCAAAAATATTTGTGTTATTATTATTATAGAATTCGATAGATGTTGCATTGTCGGATCAAAAACCTTAGCGCTATTTTTTCAAAAAATGTTAGTTTAAGGGGGAAAATCATTTAAATTTAAATTTACTTTAATAAATCAGCGCTGGGCTCCATACGCACGACAGCACCAGCACTCACGGCATTCCAGATTTTTTTTCATTTTCATTTCATTATTTCATTTCATTTCATTAATCCCGTGTTAGAACACGGCAAAATGAAAATGGCGTGTCAATAACGCGGCAAAACTAAAATGTCGTGTTAATAACGCGGCAAAACGAAAATGTCGTATTATCATTATCATTATCATATTAAATTTTCAGGTTAATGTCATGTTAACTAACACGACGTTTTCTTTTTGTCGTGTTACTAATACGACATTTTCGTTTTGCCGCGTTATCAACGCGTCGTTTTAGTTTTGCCGCGTTATTGACACGGCATTTTCTTTTGCCGTGTTCTAACACGGCATTAATGAAATGAAAATGCCGCGTTAATAACGCGACAAAATGACAATGTCGTGTTAGGAACGCGGCAAAACGAAAATGCCGTATTAACAACATGGCAAAATAATAACGCAGCAAAAAGTAAATATATCTTAGTAACGCGACAAAACGAAAATGTCGTGTTATTAACGCGGCAAAATGAAAATGTCGTGTTAATAACGCGGCAAAACCAAAAAGTCGTGTTAGTAACACGGCAAAACGAAAATGTCGTGTTAACAATATGACACTATGCCGGAAAATTAAGAGAATTTTTGGCTCTTCTACAGCTTCGTACGAAGCTGTAGAAGGGCCAAAAATTTTCTTAATAAATTTCCGGGGTAATGTCATGTTACTAATACGACATTTTCGTTTTGCCGTGTTACTAACACGACTTTTTGGTTTTGCCGCGTTATTAACACGACATTTTCGTTTTGCCGCGTTACTACGACATTTTCTATTTGTTGTGTTATTATTTTGCCACGTTATTAACACGGCATTTTCGTTTTGCCTCGTTATTAACACGACATTGACATTTTGTCGCGTTATTAACACAGCATTTTCATTTCATTAATGCCGTGTTAGAACGCGTCAAAATGAAAATGTCGTATTAGTAACACGACAAAAAGAAAACGTCGTGTTAGTAACATGAGATTAACCTGAAAATTTAATATGAAAATTGTTGACCCTTCTAGAGCTTCGTAGCTTCGTGCTACACCTTCGTATTCTACAGCTTCGTAGGTTATGGTTATTTGTTTCATTTACAAATTCTGTGAAAAAGTAGAAGTTTCTACCGTCTCCGAGATTGCTAATTTTCTTATTTCTTCTAGATGTAGCTATTTCGGCTCCATATGAAGACGATGGTACTGGCGCTGTGTATTTATACTATGGAACAAGAAAAGGTTTTGACTCTCTAGATTTTCAACGAATCACTCCATCAAATGCCGGCCATAATCCTACTAACGACAGAATTCAAGGTTTTGGACTAGGAATTTCTAGAGGCAATGATGTAGACGGAAATATCCACAATGGTGATTTGAGTATTAGTTATTATTAGGTCCGAGCTTCGTCTCGTGACTATTACTTTCTATTCCCAAGGACATCTTGCTCGCTCGCTCACTTGTCCGCTTGTCGGTTCGTTTTTTTTCGGTCGCTATAACTTTCGAAAGCGTAGAGATATCGACTTAAAATTTGCCATTTTTTCAGAAAAGGTCTTTGTAGGGTGAAAAATGCCCTTTGAACTGCCCAAAACTAGCATACCACTTAACTAACCTTAGAATTGCACAAATGCTCCCCCCCTTTGATAGAAAATAAAACGTTTTTGCCCAGTAGATATTAGGCGAGAAAGTGAAATACATGTAATTTTTTAGATTTTGCCGTGGGTGCCTTCAAAAGCAACGCAGTGTTCGCCTTTTTTCCTAAGAGTATTGTGGATGTTACTACAATAATTACACCCGTTACACAAACTTTATATACATCGACATCAAACTTTTCAGTTCGTTACTGTTTGATGACTTATAGAAGGAATAAGCTTAAGATACTCAGTAATGTAGCATACCAATTAAAAATTCAAGACGAAAGAGTTTTAAGCAATCCACTGATAGTTACTAGGGTTGCTAATTTATTAAACGATGAAGTACGATGTCACGATCAAGTCATCTCTTTAAAGGTTGGTACTTGTACAGAATGGTAAATTTTTCGTTAACCATTGGGGACTCGGAAGCTATAAGAGAGAGAGAGAGTAGATTACCTATATGAGAAAAGTTGAGCTTTTTCAACGTTATTGAATCTGTAACGAATATTCCGAATATCTTGATTCTGAGTCATCCCTAACAAACAGAAAATTGCTATTTTAAAGAAAGATTTATATCTTCCGAACGGTTGGACGGTTATTGGTTAAATGAAACTTGGAAGTTTTATATCTTTGACAGCTATCAATTCAATGGCATGACAATGGCAATGACAGTCAACTCTTCTTTTTCTTGTAGCAGCCACATTAGATTTTGATACCACGGGATAGCGAAAAAATAGCTTTTCAAGAATGCAGTTACATGCACTTTTTTAATAACTCGTCAAAATTTATTTATTACATGTGAAAACAACTGAATTCAAAGGTAAGAAAACAAGTATTGCCGTATGTTATGACTCAAGCTTTGGCGTACTTTTTTCAAAAAAGCTCACGCTGGCTACATTTTTGAAAAGCTGTTTTTTTTGTTTATACGACGGTACCTATTAGTGATGGTCTAACATACTGTTAAAAGTTAAAAGAATTTGAATAGCATCAATTGTTAGGAAGATTATGATTTTTTCTGTATGTGCAGGTACAATATCGCGATTTTCAGATTTTTCGGGATAAGTCAGGAACGAGTCAAAATATCTGAGAATTCTTTACAGTGTTTCTTAATCGCCTTGAAAAAGCGCAACTTTTCTCAAATTTAATCTAATACCTACTCTCCATACCTTATGGTTTGCGACTTCCCAATTGTTGGCAAACGAAAAATTCACCACTCTATAAATTATGTCGATCGTCAGCTTTTTTACTATTTGAGTATTTACATTGTTTCAGAATAATTTCATAAGTACTAGTCCCTTTGTTATAACTCTGAATTACCAGAACCTCGAAGCGAAGAACACAACAGACAATTTTTCCTCAAGTAAGTCTATTGAAATTCCAGTTTCACACGGATGTGGGGAAGATAATATTTGCAACACTGACATCTCCTTAGAAGCATTTCCGGATAAGTAAGTGCAATTCTTCTGAAATATGTAGATCCTACTTACTACTCTATGCCTACTCATTTTTACTAATATAAAGAGCCTAGGGCCGGTTTGTCTAAACGCGTCGATAAACCGATCCTGAACATTAATGTGGAGGTGGAGTGTTATTAACATATAAAAAAGTTAAAAGCGATCAAGGGGGACCCTGATTTTTTGAATATGCATATGTCGTCGATTATTACTGCCACTTTTTGTTAACTTGTTTCAGCTTTCGGTCAACCCTTTCATAAGTGACATCAAAGAAAGACAAACAAAAGTATTTTGGGATTATCAATTTTAAACCCTATCCTATAGCGAGGGGCGGTTCACTCACTAAAATGTGTACACCTATTTCGAGTACTTCGAATGCTGCGTTAAGTAAGAGTACTTCGAGTACTTCGACGCGTACTTCGAGCAGGTATTTCGACGCACTTCGACAAGTACTTCGAGTACTTCGAACTGAAGTGTACACCTACTTCGAGCAGTGAACCTCCCCTCGCCCTATAGCCACTGCCCCAGAGGCGTGGGGCGGAGGGGCGAAGAATTGTTGGGGTACCTGAGGGGGGGAGGACTCAAAATTGTTAGAGCGGCGGTGGGGGGGGGGGGGGCTCAGCATATTGATTGGGGAGTGGGGATACCCAAAATTACTCTTTTCCTCTTTTCTCGGCGTTAAGAAAGTGAATGAAATGTAACAAAATGCTCGTGTTCAAATATAAACAAGAAAATTTCTTTTCTTGGGAAGAAAGGATAAAATTCGTGCAGACTTTTTGTTGCCCTTAGTTAACTTAATTTCTTTCTCTTTATGCTGCACCAGATTTGGGTCCGTATTTAGTATCTTTATGTTATAATTTCCGAACAAAAGGTTATTTGAAGTACCTATGCTTGGCCGCATAAAACTCCTAAAGACGATTCCCATACTTTCAAGGTCAATCGCCCTGGAGAATATTTAAAAAGAAAAAAAAATTGAAAAATTGGTTTGGGGCGTTAGGGCGGCAGTACTTAAGGGCAGGGCTCCTCCCCCTGTGCCCGCCACTGCACTCCTCGATCGTTTTTATTTGAATTTGATCATTCGGATAACTGATTTTTTTTTTTTTCATCAGGGATCACATTTTATTAGGAAAACACAATGAGATGAAAATTAAAATAATAATTAGGAATAAAGGCGAATTTGCATATCGAACTAAATTGTACATAAAATTGCCACCAGACGTAACCTTAATTAATATAAGGGAATGTACGTCAGAGAATGAACATTACTACGTTTGCCTTGTTGCTGAACAATTGGTCTCCGAAACAGAAAGCAACTTCTTGATCGATATAGGGGGCTTGCAGATGAAAACTCAGCTTTTGCAAATAAACTTTACCGTTGTAAGTTACGGTATCGAGAAAAACACTTCAGACAATCAAATAACTGTTTCTATACCTGTGGTCCGAGAAAGCGTTACGTATCTCTACAAGTAGGTATAATTCAGTAACGCGACAAAAAATATTCACTACATTTTCAGTGAGTCTGTACCAGAAAATATTGTGTGGAACAAGTTGAATGATACAACAACATTTTCCCAAATTTTTGGAGTTGTTAATCAAGGACCTAGTCCTCTGAATGTCAATCTTACCGTTCTTGTTGCCCGTGTTGACCACGAAGTGTTCGAGCTAGAAGTGGCAGAGGTGAGGCCAAATAATAATTCATTTCTACATACAATAATACATTTCAAATCTTTATAAAATTGTTGTTTGCCTTAAGGTAACCGTAAATGATATTACAAGCGAGTGTGTTGTTAACAATTACCCGCTTGAGGAGGAAATAAAAGACTGGACATCTATATTGGATTGTCCTGGACCGAATAGCTCTTGTAGCACTAATAATTTCACTAAAGTAACTTGTCAAGTGGGATATGTATTTAAATCGAGAGGAGATGCAGTTTGTTCTTTGAAGTTTCTTGTTCATCTCAACAGACTTGGTAATTTAATATACATATTTACCTGATTATTTTATACATTAAGTATTGAACCAATCCAAAGCAGCAATTAGCATACCAGTAACCAATAGAATCCTGATTACAGTGATAATACTACAACGTCAACTTGACACTACATACTCAATACTTTAATTTAAAAAATAATCTGCAAAATACGATTCGTAGTCTCTTGGTTGCGTTGTTGAGTCCTCATAAATGCACTACTTGTCAAATGGTAGATTTTTTTCGGCCAAAGAGCAAGCTCTCGTCCTCTTTTTAGCCTAAAAAAATCTACTATTTTGACTCGTAGTTGACAACCATTCGGACGTCAAAACCCGCGGCAATCAAGAGACTACTCGTCGTAGTATTATTGGTTATAATTTTAAAGTTATAGTAAATCTCTTTCAGCCATGTTACAAAATCAAGACACCTTCACATTTTCGTCAATGGCGTTCCTTAATAATGGATCCATAACGTAGGTCTTATTTATGTCATAGTGATGGGATACCCCATTTTTTTCCCTTATTTTTTGAACTGAAATTTTGACATTTGGAACATCGAATGTACTAACTAATTAAAGGCCACTTTTTGGCGTAATAACCAAATTTTTTTCGTTTACGGCTTTACCGGATCAACTTTTTATTTTGAATGGAGATACAGGGCGCTCAATAAAAATGAAACGATCCGAATAATTTCGGTAGTGACTAAAAAGAATAAGAAAACACAATTTTATAGAATAATAGCGATAGCTGTTTCTATTGTCATCCGCCTTAATTAATATTAAATTTATGCTACCATTGGAAAAAATAAAGTTTTGATCGAAAAATCGTTTTGGCAAACTTTACCCCCCTCATAAGTCAAAAATTTTTATGTTTTTGATGTGACTTCAATTTTTCCTGCGTTACTATGATCCATTAGAATAACATGGGGGGGATCACAACGTTCTAGATTGAAAGATAAAAATTCCCTCAAAATTATTTTGACACTTGAAATGTCACTTATGTGGTATCATTAGATTTAGAAAATTATGTAGATTCCAAAATATTGTTCCATTTGAAAATAAAAAGTCGATTCCATTACAGGTAAAACAGGAAATTGAAAAAATCTAGTAATAGCACCAGAAAGTGGCCTTTGATTAGCACATTCGATGTTCCAAATTTCAAAATTGAACTCCAAAAATTAAGACAAAAAAGGGTGGTGTACCATGATCCTGTGACATCCTGTATACAGTGGAATCATTTTCTGACGATTGCAGAAGCAGTGTGTGTCAGACTTTTTTTTCTGTTGCTTTGTTAAAAGGGTTTATTTTTCTATTGAATACGCCAAAATGCCTGCCAGCAGAAACAATGAACAACAATTAACAATAATCCCGTCCCATCATAACAGAAAAAACGCCTGGCTAACACTGGCTCCTGTGCACGTTGGAATATTATTCTACTTTAGGTACGTGGAGCTAAAGCAGTTATTGTAGTATTTTTGGAAAATCGTCAACATTTATTTATGGCTTGTCCGAAAAAACTGTAATTCCATTGTGGATTTACGTTGCTTCTGTAACGGCTGGTTTCATTTTGTTGGGACTGTTGACTTTTCTCTTGTATAAGGTAGGTAGTTAATCTTCCTTTTCTTATCGTGTTGGGTAATATGCTTTATTTCATTTTAGTGCAACTTCTTCAAAAGAAGCTACAAAGATAGACAAATGCAAATGGAACAGGAAGAAAGTAGAGTTAACTTTGCGTCAGCGTCTGATGATGAAGTAGGTATGCAAAAGATTAGTTATAAAAGGTTTACCTATATCTTTTAATATATTGCAGGAAACATCAATCGAGGAGTAGAAGCAGCGAAATGACCGTTGTGTAAGCTAAAACAACCTAACTCAAACCTTCAAAATTCTACCGTTGAAAAATGTAAAAATCTATCTACTTTTCGTTGGGCGAGTCGACTTTTTATTCATATTATGTTCAACCTCGGCGGCAGTACCTAAATAGAGAAAACAATATACAACACGGCCAAAAAACAGATTCACTGTTAGGTCCTTCCTGTCATGACTGGTCATAGCCTCGACTGTAAACACTTCTTCCATTCCCTCAAACAACAATAAAAGTTTTATTTACTAGACGAAAGATAATACAATTTTTAAGCAGCACATTTCTCCTAGGAACAAATATTTACATATGGTGGTGACTGTGCGGCACGTTAGTAATATTTCCCAAACTGCTCTTATTTCTTTTCAATTTAATTTTTTCTTTGATTTGGACAAGTCTAGAGGACTTATCAGATTCTTTTTGTCCTGGTGACACTTGAACTAAGTTGTGTTTCCTTTCTTTCTCTATTTGCACCACAGAATACAAGTCGTAAGAAAATTCTGAACCCTTGGTGGGAATGGAACTAATTAAAGCATTACCGGGTGTTAGAATAGACGTCAACAGTTGATTTTGTTCTGGGGTGTCCAAATAGAATTTTGGCATCGACTGTTGGCGAATTATAGGCAACTCTTTTGGTTGATCCAATTTTAAGTATAAACTTTTAGACATCCGCCTTTCTCTTAACGATTTTCTTCTTACTTCTGGGTCGAGATGTCCAGGTTTTAAAGTTGCCATTTTAAGCTTGGGAGAATCTGTTGTGTCTTGTTCGACCACTTTCTCACTACCTTCAGTATCATCGTCTTTACTCTACAACAATAAAATCAAACTAAAAAATTGCAGCAAATTATATTCTCCTACTTGTTTGTCGTTTTCTTCTCCGTCTTTTCCTTTTTCGTCAATTTCCTCTGGACTTTCATAAATTGCAGGTACGCTACTCGAGATGTATGGTTTAGCTTTGATACTTGTTTCTTCTTGCCACCTGAGGCGTCTTACCGGCTGTTGTACGATGGGCTTTTGGAGGACTTTTTCCGGTAAAGGTTCTATGGTAACAATCGCTCTACCAGCTATCACAGATACGCTATCATAAAATGCCATGTTGTCAAAGAAATTGTTGTTTTTTTCTTCTTTTCCTGGAACTTCGTACATTGCGATATTTTCGTCGTAGCAAAATCGCTTCTCTATAAGGTGCCAGTAACATGATTCCAGACAGCTGTAATGACAAAAATTTGTTAGATTTCAAAATGCGATAGAGCATATGAGATGTGAACCAAATTGAATGTATTTCGGGATTAAGATTTTTTCAAATCATCGTGAAGAGAGGAACGAGCGAGAGGAAAAGCTTACGGAAGTTGGCTGCCGAACAGAAGTACTTAGGTGTTGGTATTGCTATACTAGTAGTGTAAGTACATACGCTACCGCTGCGTTTTCATAAGTAATATATACCATACTTGCAAGTGACAATTGTCAATTGTAAGTGATATTGTCACTTGTAACTGACAATTGTCGCTTGTAACTGACAATTGTCACTTATAAGTGACAATTATCATTTGAAGGTGACAATTGTCGTTTGTAGGTGACAATTGTCACTTGTAACCGGCAATTGTCACTTGTAACTGACAATTGTCACTTGTAGCTGGTGATAGGGGAGGGGGGTTAGGGGGTTAGGGGAGTTACGACTTCTGTGATTCCAGAAACTTTTGTTTTTTTCAGTTTTTAGAAAATAACGAAAATGAACGGATTTATGCTCTTTTAGTACTTTTTGCACACCTTATTCTTTTGACATCCCCCCCCTTTGCATGATTAATATCTGCGCACGTCACTGAAGCAGTTCGAAGCACCTGCCAGTTACAAGTGACAAATTGTTGGTTAAGTACAAGTGACAGTTGTCGGTTACAACTAACTGACAATAGTCACTTACAACTGACAATAATTGTCACTTACAACCGACAATTGTCACTTGAAAGTGACAATTTGCCGATGCACCAAAGTTTTTTCAGAAAATTTTAAAAAGTTTGTTCTGGCCCCTCTACGCCTTCGTAGGTCATAGATAATTTTGCCTCGGTACATTCTAAATGCGTGTTACGTGTGAAAACTGCACGAATGCTTTAGCACGCGTACGGGGCAGGGTATCCATAACTTTTACATACTGCGACTTATATTTTGAATATAATTAATAAAGGCATATAAATTACCTTCACAGGTAGCCTAACCATAAAAGCTATTACAAAAAGGAAGCAGGAAAAGAACAATAAATAGTGTAATTGCACTGAAATTTTTTTTATGAATGATGATTGATGGGTTATAATGTTATATTTTCGAGAAAGAATTTCCGGAATTACCTACTTTGTAATTTTGTACAATTATTATGAGCTACGTAACTATTAATTTAGGTAGGTACCTAATTTTATCCATAGTAGTTACACTACTAGCATAAATATAGTTTCGCTTTCGCTAAGTTTCTGTGGAATGTTCGATTTGATGACACAGAAAGCTGTTTAATATTCGTTTAGAACATTTGCGTCCTAATTATGTTAAGAAAAATGAAAATAAATATAGTAATTAATAATTATACAGTAGGTAGGTACTTACTTTTGAAAACATTTGCACATTGTGTCAGCACTGGAACGGCTTGAAAGTATTCAAAAAGACATTACAATACTTTTTGTTCTTATCAGACAAAGTACTTAAACGGTACTACTTCTGATTAGCAGTCACGTCGATAAGATTTTTTCATGAGGATCATCAAAACATTGTTGAAACACACACAAGGACTGCAATTAGCTTAAAAATAATACCCAGCTATACACCATTACATCACCTTGAACGGATATACACGGAGAGTATTTTTAATTGTCATCTTTTATTTCTTTTACGTGCGCGCGGATCTTTTTGTTTAACTTAGCTTTGATCATTTTGTAGGTTGTTAGCGATGATTTTATAATGATGCTAAGTGGTTTGTTGCAGTGTAAACATGAACATCATACTAAATAGCTGATTTATTTATAAATTTTTTTAGCGATGCTTAATCTTTTAACGCCATCCCATAGTGGCGTACCATTATTTATCATCTACTCTTGTTATCAATCTAAATCACGATAACATGAGATCATTGCGTCACAAAGTGTATTTTAATTTTTTATCACTTTACTTTCTCACATCGCATGACTGCATACAATTATTTTGCGATGAAAAATTAGTTATTGCACTTTTCGAAGCACGAATTATGTTCAGTTAAAGAAAAAATCCAGTAAATATTTTGGGTAATTCGAGATTATTGTTTCTTAAATCTTTCAACAATAAAGTGCTTATTGGTTATTTGAAATTTCGCAATAGCTTGTTGTATATGAAGAAAATGTTCTCTATTATTAAATTGTTGGTCTAAAACGATGGTTGTTCAGCAATGGAAACAAATCAAGTTAATATTTTTACCGGTTTCAGGCGATTAAAGCGTTCTTAACATGCATAAAAATAGGCTGGTAAGCAGATCATAACGTTATCTAATGGTTTCTAGACAACAAGCCCATTAACCATTCATGACAACAATGACCCCATTCAAATGCTGTCATCTCGATTGTCAAAATGACGCGAATTCACGCAACATTTTTTTAATTTTGGCTTTAATCGCTTTAAACCGATAAACTATTGAACAAACCTCGGATATTATGAATCATAACAGACTTAGATGTCTTAAAATCCTCGCTCTCCGAGCTCGGATTTCAATTGACATCTGCGTCTGTTATGATAGTCATAACATTCCTAGGTATGTTAATAGCTATTAAATTTTATTCCTACTGATGATGCAGGCTGGTTGAGAAATTAATGGGATTACCTAGGACTTCATAAAAGCAAAAACCTGAGTAAGTCGCTGACGTTTCGAAACTCCATTCTTCCATCATCAAAGCTCAAAAGCATTCCACAGACCTATATCTGAAAATGCATTGTGAAAGGAAAATTTAGTACCAAAAACTGAAAAAGAGTGGAAAATTCTTCGCGGTAAAAGTACATACATCATCCTTTCAATATTACATAAAAGAGTAATTTCAGAATTTGGACCTTGATGTTGACTACTGATGATGAAGCAGTAGAGTTTCTGAACGTCAGCAACTTCATAATTGAGTTGTACAATTTCTTCTGGGACCAAAAAAACACATCAATTATGTATTAGGTCATAAATGAATTGTAAAACAGGTAACTAAATAAATTTTCTGGTTCACTAATACACACAAGCGTCTTTTGAATAGAGTTTCAAATGTTCCGGGAAAATTGGTTTCTGGAAAAGAACGTTTTTTTCCGGGACAAATATGAAAAATTCAGAAAAATTGGAAAAATTTATTCCATTGGACCTAATATTTACCTACTAGCGCTATTTCTATGCTGTAGAATTAATTAAAAATATGATTTTTGCCTTTTTCCACATCTCATTTACTTTAAACCTATAAAATTTCATTATTTTCTGTGTTCGATCTATTCAGTCAATTTTAAAAACATGTGGGAAAAATACAATAGAACGGCAATAGTAAACCTTGGGCTCTTTCGTCTCGCACTTGTTAACAATAGGGATAAAAGTGGTCAATCTGACTCAAGCAGAAGACGATTTGATTCCGGAATCATCAGTAGGGTGTATCGAAAAAAAAGAATTTTGGAATTTCGTTTTGTAATAGTCGCCAAAACTTACCTTTTACTACCCTAAGAAGAAAGTTTATTTAAGGTTTTGTTATAGTTCAACATCTTTAGCCCTCTACCGCCCCTCAAATATTGGTTATTTTGAAATTCCAAGTCTACAACGAATAATTTTTTTAAATTCATTATTTATTGTTTTTCTATCACTAGTAGGTTCGGAGTAGATTTTATAGACCACTAAAGGCCGTTTTTTTTCATCTCTAGTTAAATTTAGCTACCTACTGCCATATACATAGTTTTAACGACAATTAACTCTAATTAATCAAGTTGCCGGTGCATGCATGACAGAACTCATGACACTACTGGTTGACGTCTAAAGTTCAGACGTTATATTTTCGTGCATTTTTTATTCGAATTTCTGTGCTTCCCTTTCGAGTTAATAAGAATATTTCAAAGGCAATTTACACTAGAAATAGTTTCGAGCGGCCTATATTTGGTGGGCCTTCGAAGACTAAAAAACGCACAAAAATTTAACGTTTGAACTTTACACGTCAACCAGTACTGTCATACATAAGTTCTGTCATGCATGCACCAGCAACTTGATTGATGAATTAATTGTCTTTGAAACTATAATGCAATGGCCATATTCTAGAAGGTAGCTAAATTTAACTAGAGATGAAAAAACGGCTGTTAGTGATCTTTAAAATCTACTCCGAGCCTACTAGTGACAGAAAAACAATAAATGTTGCATTTCAAAAAAATTTTCATTGTAAATTTGAGATTTCAAAATAACATAATATTTGAGGGGCGGTAGAGGGCTGAAAACGTTGAACTATAGCAAAACCTTAAATAAACTTTCTTTTCAGGATAGTAAAGGGCAAGTTTTGGCGACTATTACAAAACGAAATTCCAAAATTCTTTTTCTTCGATACACCCTAATCATCAGGTTCGGAAGAAAACACTTATTCCATCTGATTCCATTAAATATTCTTTTTATTTAATGGAGTATTTTCAATTACTTGTCATTCATGTAATATAATTAAAACATTGTGTAGTAATTTTTAGACTTTGGTGGATTCATCAAAATTTCTATTTGTCGACCAAATATTTTAGGTAAGTTGGAAGACCTGTTGATATTTTGCTGCTGACAAGTTTTATTAATTAAGTTTTAACCACCGTTTTATTAAGAAAGTGATTAATACATTAAGGCCCAGTTTTTCCATCTTGGATAACCTCCGGTTTACCTAACCAACAGTTTGTCGCATAGCAACGAGTGTTCTGATTGGCTGTATCCTAGCAACTAACCGCTGGTTTGGTAAACTGGAGGTTACCGAAGATGGAAAAACCCGGCCTAAGGTTCTGAGATGTGCTTTCATTAACTATAAGAAAAATCCGAAAAAAGCCAATTTTTCTAGTGCTTCGGAAAAAAAAGAAAAAAACATTGTTTTTTACTAATTTTCCGGTTATTTCCCGACCACTTGAATCTCTGATTTTGAAGAACAAGTATGTTTTTAAAGTCGAAAAAGTGACGTTAGCATACTCGTTTCAATGCATTACATTAATGACCACATCACCGATTTTTATAATTATTTTGTCCAAAACAGTGAAGAAAATCGCAAATTCATGAATTAAACCTGATAGATACTTTGGTGCCGTCTTTCTTTCTGGTCAATAAAAAAAATTCGTTCATATTCCCCATTATAGTCATCAAGTTGAGGTTTATTATTGTTACTTTGATTATTACAACAAAGAATCATAATTATGCGACTATGTGACTAATTCAACTGAGCACCCGTTAGATAGGTAGCTATACTGAAAATCTTAAAGTAATTATCTGGCAATTTTTTCCTTTTGTGGTGTAGGTACTAGGTACACAAAAATTTTAAATCATAGTATACAAAAAGAAAAACACAATTTAGAATAGGTATGTGGTCAGATTTACCTAGCTTATTCGAGAGAATAACATGAGAATTTAAACCAAAATTGAGGGGTGTCAAATTAGTATATTAAAAAACACGTTTCATAATTCCAATTATTATCCCACGAGGATGTTTGGACAACGAGGGCGAAAAGCCCGAGTTTTACAAAATTCGAGTGCGATAAGAGCCTTATGAAACACGTTTTTTATACAATTTTTTTATTTCGGATGCCCAGCTTGTTAATATTTTCAAGAAAAATTCAAATTGTCATTTTCGAAGACAGGCTTGGCACTTAATTCGATTGTTAGACACAATAGTTGTCTAGGTACCGATGTAAACAAAAGCCGTGCTCTAATAGAGCACATTAGAGAACGCGTTTGGGTGCTATAAAGTGTTCATTACGAAACCGAAATAGAAAAAATCACTTTTGTCATACTTAAGCACTTATTAGTTGCACAAAACAGTAATTTATATGCAGTCTTGAAATGAATAACTAGACTGAAAGATCAGGGCCGTACCGTAAAGCCGAGTAGATATGCTTTTAGATAAGTAATTATTTTACCTGGCTAGGTCAAGTAGGTAATGATCAACTTTCAAAACTCAAGTTTTACTTAGTAGGAAAGAAAAAATAGTCTTCTTCACAATCTTTTTTTAATAAAAAATGGGGGACCGGTTTCGAACTGTTTGCAGTTCATCGTCGGTCCAAGGATTAAATATTAGCTACGAGGTATTACCAGTACCGACATTTAAAAATTCAATGAAAAATATTTGTCTGCGGAACGAAGCAACAAGTAACCTTTACTGCTTCCGGCAATAGTTTTACTTTCTTGGCAGTTTTGGGAAGATATAGTTTTCAAGAATACCTACCTACACGCTCAATTTTATAACTTTGTAAAAATATACCTCACAACATATAATTCGATTCAGAGTACATATAGGTATCTGCTTTCCGGCCATCATTTATTTACAGTGATGGCCTTTTAATATTGCATATAATTACTATAATATGTATGTATATGATTATACGTACAAGGCTAAAATTAAGTAGGTAGGTTTGTATCTGTAGATATAGCATGCGAATTAATAACGACAATAATAATAAGTAATAAGAATCCTAAAAAATTCAAAGTAATGTAATGGTGTAATTATATTGTGCCCTAGATTCTAGAAATTATCACTGCTCACTCACAAACTTAAAATACCTAATGAGATCAATAAATGAAAACTTTTGTCACAATTACACTACAACATTCCGATGATGTTTCCGCCTTAAACTACAGCCGCCAACTGATTTTAACAACCGAAAGGCTAAATTCAAGTTAATTGCAATGTTCCTATATTTCTGACATTGAACTTATTCCTTTCACTCACTCAAGTTTACCTTGTTTTATAACTTTGAGGTTTCACTACTGCATGTGTTGTTCACCTGGAATTTTCAAATTTAATGATTACCTATGCCGGTATTATGCGCATTAGGATTTCCGTTGAATATATGTATCTGTCCAACAGTCCGACTGAAATCATTGTTGTAGCAAATATTTGATCTATTTATTTTAATTGGATGCCGAAAATCGGTAGATGATTAGATGTGTGCATTAATTAACAGTAATGGAAATTATAGAGCAATTGGTTTGTTTACCAAAATGGTTTTGGTGTTACTTTATACAGGGTATTCTTACAAAATGAGTGTATCATCGCGGTGGCTTTAATAATAAAATAAAAAATGGGCAGCTACGAAAGCGGCTAGAACCTCCCCACTTGGTGAATGATCCAATCCTTAAGACCTATTTTCAATCCACAGTCTACGTCCTCAGGGTTTCGGGAGTTTTTCAAAATGTTTATTATTTATTGCCAAGAGGGCATTGAGTTTAATAAAATTTTTGGAAACAAAATTTGAAGACCTTTCATGTGCTGATCAAAAAAAGTTTGTCATATTTCAAATTTCAAAGATGACATGCCAAAAAAGCACTTGTTTTGGCCGATTGCCCCCAAAATTAAATAAATTTCCTGCTTACTATACCTAAATTTTACTCCACCAAACTTAAAGCGTTTTCTGGAATTTTTCAAAATTTTACACTTTTTTGCCAAAAGAGCACTAAGTTTGACATTTTTGGAAACGACAGTTGAAGACATTTCATGTGCTGATAAAGACAATGAGAGTTTATCATTCAAATTTCAAAGCTGATATGCCAAAATGACACTTTCCGTTCGCCGATTGCCACCAAAATTAGATTAGCTCTTCGGCTAACAATGATACCTCTACTTACCAAATTTCAGCCAAATCGATCTAGTAGTTTGGACTGTAGCGTGTCATTTAACGTTTCTTCGAAATTTCGATTTTCTTTGATTTTGGGCAAAAAGGCGCTAAGTGTGAATACATTTCTAGATACAGAATTTAAACACCATTTACGTGCGGATAAGAAAAATTGGTGTTCATAAGTCAAATTTCATAGTTGGTGTACCAAAAAGGCACTTGGCCTTTGCGGATCGGCAAGAAAATTAATTGGGTTCACCAGAAGGCCAACGCCAACCTCCATTCCAAATTTCATTAAAATCCGTTCGGCAGCTTTCGAAAAATCTTGCTCACATACGTATTCTTATACCGGGTGTTTCATTCCAGGCGCCGTATAGGGAAAAGTAATTTTATTTTCAGTTTGCTCATGGAACTGGTTCCGGCCAAATCCGAGTGATTCGGTTAATGGCCCTCAGTGTCCTACATGCATGAAAGAAAATTGGCCCTGAAAGATTAGTTCTCGGATCCGATTTTACAAGCATTTCCCGCGTTTTAACAAGGCGACATTTAGGGGCCAATTTTCTTTCATGCATAGAGGACACAGGCTCATTGACCGAATCACTCGAATTTGGCCGGAACCAAAATAAAATTACTTTTCTCGTGTCATTTCCCTATGCGGCGTCTGGAATGAAACACCTGGTATTTTGCATTATTCGGCAGGTATCGTATGTATCAGACACGACAAGGTCGCACTATATCGCTTTTATTTCCAGAAATCCTTTCTCTCTTAAAAAATTGGCAGCTACGGAAGCGGCTGGAACCTCCCCACTTGGTGAATGATCCAATCCTATCACCAATATAAAGTAAATTTTACTATTTACTATACCTAAGTTTTACTCCACCAAACCTAACGTATTCAATTTTTCTCAATTTTACGATTTTTTGCCAAAAGGGCACTAAGCTTGAATATAATTTTGAAAACAAAATTTGAAGACTTTTCATGTGCTGGTAGAGAAAATGGGAGTTCATTATTTAAATTTCAAAGTTGATGTGCCAAAATGGCACTTGCCGTTCGCCGATTGCCACCAAAATTGAATCAGCTCTTCGGCGGGTAACGGTATCTCTACCTACCAAATTTCAGCCAAATGGATCCAGCAGTTTGGGCTAAAGCGTGTTATTTAATGTTTCCTCAAAACTTCGAATTTTTCGATTTTATGCCAGAAAGGCGCTAAGTGTGAATACACTTTCAGATACAGAATTTCAGGACCTTTCATGTGCTGATAGGAAAAATTGGTGTTCATCAGTCAAATTTCATAGTTTACATGCCAGAACGGCACTTGGCGTTCGCGGATTCGCAACAAAATCAACTGGGCTCACCAGAAGACCAACGCTACCCAGCAAACACAGAAGGTCTGGCCGTGTTATGGCAACTGTCCGGCAAGTCCGGCACTGGCAATAGAATTACGGCCGTGTACTGGCCAGACAAGAATCGGCCATACGAAAGCAGCCTCAACGTGGCCGTACTATGGGCATGCGAACAACGGCCAGACAAGGACATCCATAGCACGGCCGGCCTCTGGCTGCCCTAACCCGGGCGACTCCTGACAGCCTTTGCCCGGCCGGCCTCTGGCTGCCTCATTCTGGCCGTATTGAAAATGTTTCAGTAGTTAAATAATATGATGATAGTGATTAATTTGATAATGTAACCCTTACTATCATACAATTCGCAAAATTAAAGAGTATTACATATTTTTTAAATAACTGCCAGTTAGTTTATGAACAAGATACGAACAAAGCAAAGTATGAAGTGAAGCGGCCTAGTAGCAAGAAACTCGATTGTCGTCCAAAGAATCCGGGTTCGGTTCCCGGTGGTGAAGCGTTTTATCACGTTTTTTTGGTCCCGAGGTAGTTCCGGCCTGAACGTGGCCATAAGAACGCCGTAATGTGGGCCCAAACAGAACCAGACCCGGCCCGTGCCTGGGCAACGTAGATCGGCCGTAACAAAACCAGAGGCACACATGCGGACGGCGCCAGATCTGGCACTCGCTTCTGGGCCGGTTCCGGCTTGTCCGGGCAGCCTCATTCCGGCCGGCAACCGGCCATAAGATTGAGGTTTGCTGGGTAACCTCCATACCAAATTTCATTAAAATCCGTTGGGTAGTTTCCGAGAAATCCTGCTCACATACGTGCGTACATACATACGTACATACACACAGACATTTTTTAAAAACCACTTTTTTGGGATCCTGGGACCTTGAAACGTAAAGATCTGGTGTTATCTCAATTTCGAATTTTGGAGTGACTGCAGTAACCTCCCATTTTTATATGGTTGTTAGGAGGTTAAAAGATAAAAGATAAACCATAAAGCTTTGATAGAACCCAACCAAGGATGCGTGTACAAACCAATCGTTTTGGCAATTTTCTGTATTCTTTGCAGTTATTTAGTGTTGTTTCAGACTACATAATTACACCGCAATGGCAATGAAAAATTCACATTTTTTATCAATCAAGAAAAAACAATGTTGACAATAAAACTTAAAAAAGAACCACTCGTCACGCAAACAACAGCTATTCTATATTTAATGTAAGTTACATTTGCGTACATCTTTCTTTTTGTTTTTTCAAACCAAGCCTAGCAATAATAAGCATCATTCCTGGCTTTCCTAAACAGTATCAGTTACAATAGGTAATTGGAGCCATGGAGTATTATGCAATAATTTTTGGGAAGAATTGTATCAATATTTATAAAAGATTCTGCCACTTCACAACATGGTGCATCCCTGTCTAACAAAACAATTCAACATTCAACTCATTCATATTTTGTATCTTCTCAAAGACTGACTGTGAAATAAATGTTCAAGTTGTGTCTTCTATAGTTCATATACAGGGTGAGTCTGAAAGACACCGCATCCTTTATACCACAGAATCTACTGTTCAAATGTTGAGGTTTGGTGCAAAAATTATTGGTCAATTGTGATTCCTCTTGATGTTATAAGACGCGAAAGATCTTCATTTTAAAATATTTCTATTTAATATCTTCTGAATGGTGTACCTCAGGATTTTGAATTTTTGCGTAGCATTGTTACCGACCAAGAGGCCACTGCTGATGGTACTTTGGACATTATGCAAAAATCGCAACCTTGTTATACAGGATGCTCCTTGAACTTTTTTATGTTTGAAAACATTGCTAATTTGCCTATGCGGCGTTACTTACCCCGTTTTGGCTCTAAACTTTTTTGACGAGGAAAATTGAAAAAACCGAGGACTTGACCATCGCAATAAAACATTGAAATACAATAAATATACGCTGACAATTGTCATATTTCAACTGTTTTTTTAAGGGAGCTGTTGTTTAGTACATTTTCTTAGGGTGCAAATTTAACATTGGTTTTATGGTCATTACTTGAAGCATGTCTTCGGTTTTTCAATTTTCTTCGTGAATGGTTAGTTTAAAAAAAAATAGTAACCAAAAAAGATTGAGAATTGAACGTAGAATCAGGCCGCATAGGTAAATTACTCAAATTAGCAATATTTTTAAACATAGAAAAGTTCAAGGACAAATAACTTTAGTAGCACCCTGTATAACAAGGTTGCGATTTTTTGATAATGTCCAAAGTACCATCAGCATTAGCCTCTTGGTCGGTAACAATGCTGTGCAAAAATTCAAAATCCTGCGATACACCATTCGAAAGATATTAAATAAAACTGTTTTAAAATGAAGATTTTTGGCGTCTTGTAACATAACATCAAGAGGAATCGCAATTGACCAATAATTTTTGCACTAAACCTCATCATTCTGTGGTATATAGGATGCGGTGTCTTTCAGACTCATCCTGTAGAAATATACTTCATCTTAATTTAATGCTATCAGTCTATGTTTCTTATACAAAACAAGATCCAAGACTTCTAACTTACACTTTGTTGGATAAACTAAAGAAATTAACTTGATATTGTTTGTAACATTCCGCCCTTTGTGCCATGTTAATACAAGCTTGCGACTTTTAACCAACATGAGATTTAGACGTTGCGAGAGGCGGTGATCCATTTTACTCGAAGTGGGCTAAGTATTTAAATCGAAGAGGAATGAGATTTAGAGTTTAGACCTAAAATAAATAAAACAAAAGTTAAGTTTTAAGCATATCTGAGAGGGATGAAGAAGATAAGCACTTAGTGAACACGAGGTGCAGGGTACTTGAGTGTGTTTAAGACAAAATCTCAAAGGAGATTCTGTAAAAACTCCACTGAGTTCCAGGTTGAGACCGGGCTCATCGCCCCCTTATAAGAGTCCTATACCTTAAAAGGATCCTTCCTTAAGTGAATGTGAATCAGGCGTTATCTTTTTCTTATCAAGCACAAGCATTCTAAACCTAGAGATATTTCGGTTTGTGAATATATAAAAATATATGCTATTGATATTCCTGATGATTAATATTCACCATTCACCGTTAAGATGATTATGAGTTCATGAAAATGACTGGGAAATTTAACTATTTTTAACTATGTCGTGTTAGATGATCGAGTTATACTGTTGCCCTTTATGACATCTTCGTATTTAGGAGGAGGATCGGCATAGTAATCTGCAATTATAATAATAATAATAATATGCAAGGCGCTGCTTCAAAACCTGTACCTGTATATGATGGTGGGGGTGCTCCTGGGAAAATTCCTGGATTAATCTGTTGGACTCCTTCGGTAACCGTGGGCGTGAAAGATGGATTAATATAAATCTCCATAAAAGAGTTCACACTATCTCTATTTTCTGCTGGGGTTCCTGCTCCTGCAATGAGTCCCACAAATTAAGAATTAAGAAAAAAGGTTAGTAACAGTTATTTTAATATTACCTACCTGATGCTAAGATTCTTTCACTATCATAGGTTTTTCGAATTTTGTGTAATAAACCACAGAAAGACACTATAAATACAACAATCAAGGCCCCTAAAAGAGTTAGCTCTACTGACATACTGCAAATTAATTTACAGTAATAATCAAATTATATATGAAAAACTAAAGAATAAAAACCGTACCTCATTTTGTTGTTTCGTACTCAATACTTCGTCACTTATCAGAGTACCTATCATTGATTTTTCTGGCGATGACTTTTGCAAGATTAGATAGCATTAACTATAAAATGCGGCCAATTGATATGGGAGTCTAGATCTAATTGATACAAGTTTGAGGTTTCCACTTGGCAATTGCGATTTTCACAGTGAGTGTGAAAACGTCTAGGATACATAAAATACTGTTAAATATTGAACATATTGAAATATCTTTCACTCACCTTTAAGAAGATATTACATTTTTGACAGCGTTTGGCTAACTATCTTCGGCTAGCCCATACTTTGTAATGTGAATTAAGAATACAAGTGCAAGCTAGCGTGAGATGTAAGTTCAGGTGCTATGCTACTCAAAATTATTTGATTAAGGGGCACCATTGTTTTCGCTTAATAAAACTTTGTTTGCTTTCTGATAATTTTGTATTAACTGCTCGATTACTTGTGTATTTGATGGACCATTGTGATTGTAGATTGCGAAAACGTCAACGTGTTTTATAATCCTATTTTTCTTCGTATTCTCTAACTTGTGATTTCCCTCAATATGGTCTTTGTCTTTTCAAATTTTGAACAGGTAAAATAAGGGCAAAATGAAAAATCTATAGGGGTTTATCTGGGAAACAAAACAAAGTCCATTGCGACGTAGGTATAGAACTTGAGCACGAAAGCTGATAACACTAGCCTGAAAATTCAAAAGCCACAAAAGATCTGTATTCTGTATCGATATTCAATCTGGCTAATCCAGATTCCCATAGATTCGATAATTTTGGATTCAGATTGACTACACACTGCACCTGTTAATTATAATAATTCGTTTAAAATTCTCTGACCCGTTCAACCTGGTATAATTCTTCGAAAAGTGTGATTTTTTGTTTATAATTGTTATAATAGCTGGTTACCCCCATTTGCACCGGTTCCGTTAAAAGTTAAACGACAGTTCTTTTCCAAAGAAACAATTGTGTCAATAATCGTTTATAGGGGTTTAATCTGAAGATTAATTTTTAATGGAACTGGTGCAAATGGGGGTTAACAGTTAAAGTTAAATGCCACAATTACAAATTCTGTGAAAAAGAAGTTTCCACCGTTTCCGAGATTGCCAATTTTTAACTTTAACAGTTACTGGAATCGATCGAAAAATTCAGAAAAATCGAATCGCGAAAAACATCAAATCTTTAGGTTTTAGGGTACTAGGTACCCAAAAAAGTGGTTTTTGAAAAAATGTCTGTGTGTCTGTCTGTTTACAGCCTAAAGTACTGGGCCGATCTGGCTGAAATTTGGAACGTGGACATCTTCTAGATTTCGAAAGAGCTGAAATTTTTAGCGTCACTATATGAAAGCTCTTCGAATTCTGCTTCTGAAAATGTATTCACACATGGTGCCCTTTTGGCCAAAAACGGTGCCGGTATATGTATGTAACTGTAGATTTGATTTTAGTGCCATTTTTTCGAAAAATGTCATATTAGTTGCAAAAGAGCCCTTTTTTGAATTTATTTTACAATAGTTAAGGCCTATTCTTACAATCGAATTCGATAGCTGTTGCATTGGTGGTCGGTGGATCAAGAACCTTAGTGCCATTTTTTCGCAAATTGACATTTTTGAGGCAAAAAGGCTCCTTTTTGAGTTTTTCTTAACAAAAGAGCAATTTTATTATCGAATTCGATAGCTGGATACTGGATCGAAAACCTTACAGCTATTTTTTTTTTAAATGTAGACGGCCAATTTTTCTATTTATAACAGTGGTTCGTGCAAACTTTTTGCTGCACAGTCAATTTTTCTTACGTTGATTCGTCGACGTTATCCTTCGACAAAAGTAGAAGTTTCTACCGTCTCCGAGACTGCCAATTTTTTTTATTTTATTATGTCACCACCAGATTCCACTAGCAATGATGAGGCCGAGGACCGACGAAATGAATGGCCAGTGTAATTTTCTGGGTGTAACAAAGTTAAATATTTCGCTATAAGTGAAGGTATTTTCGAAAATGTATTTGTTCCCACAACCTGCCGTTTCTTAATTGTTTGGCTTTAACTTGTTTAAGGCGTTATTTTTGTATTTTTTATAAATATTTTTTTAACGGTAAAGCGCTGGATGTGGGTTTTAGAATCGGGGATCGCAATTATTAAAACTCCCACGGAATTCCCGGTATCATTTATATCTTCAACAACCTCCATTTTCGAACTCTTCTCGTCTGCAAGCTACGGCAACTCAATTATCAATGCGACCTACACAATTAAATTAGTTAAATATTTATTTGTAATAGAGTAACTTTAACTAGGTACATACCTTTTGCATTAGATAACGTTTATCTGGGGCTTCCAACAGAAACTTATAGGTAAGTCTATTTCTTCCAGAGAGAAAGTTTTTCATTTTTCGGCTTATATCCCACTGATTTATTTTTTAAATAAGCTATTAGTTTGGAATTTTTATCAATGTAGGCATCGTGATTTATTATTAAGGTGGAAAACGTGAAATGCCTTTCGGGCTCGAGCAGCAGTTTACTTGTTCCGAACACAAAAGTTGCACTTTCTGCTTTTAATACACAATGTGCTATTTTGGGTTCCCTGAACCCTGAAACGTAAATATTTGTTGTTTTTGGCGATTTGATTTGTCGGCCGATTTTATACAAATTGAGTAGGTCCGATCGAATACAGAATCTGTCCATGTCCAATGATTGTCCAATGTACAGTCGGATTGACTGTACTCAAGCAGAGCGAAGTTGCCGATATAAAGTAAGTACCTAATTGGCATTGTCTATTAATTTTGACAATTCGTTAACATTTACTTGCACTCGACTAAGGGCCGGTTTATCGATGCTCAGTTAAAACTGGCTGTTATCTATCTGACGGTTTACTATAACTTACAGATAAATCAGATTCACGTTTATCGACATCGAATTTGTCTGTCAGTTACGTGCCTGACAGTTTAAGTTGTGTTGGCAACATTTGGGGTAGCGGAAGTTGAATTCAATTGGACAGATTTAAATTTCGCGCTAATATAGTCAACTGTTTCCATAGCAATGCCTTACGGTCTTTGTTTACTGTGGCAGGTGCTGATGCAGTTGAAATTTGTATTGGTGACAGAAAAGAAACGAGGAGTAAACTTTTCTGCCTACGATCCAGACGTGCTTTGAAAAGTAACTAGCAGGAGATGTAATTGAGGATAAGAAAACGGATGGTAGAAGCAATAGGTCTGAAAGAAAGTTGAGGAAATCTTAAGTAGTGGCAAATTCCTCAAAATAGTTTCAGGTACTTTCCTAAACTTTATATTGGCTAGATTAATGTTGAAGAAAACCAAAGATTCATCTTCTTCGTCATTTAAATGACTCTGGGCGATGCTAACCGTCGGTTTTCTGCCCTAGCTGACACTTCGAACTGTCAGTCAGTTTGCTCAGCGCTTTAGCAAAGACCTTGCAGTCAACTTGCTGTCGATAAACAGTTTAACTAGCGGATAACGCAAACTGACAGATATTTTCATTTAGCTGAGCATCGATAAACCGGCCCTAAGGCAGCGTTTTAAGGGGAGGCACGAAACGGTTTTAGGCAACTTTACATACACTTTTTACGGAAACTTGACTACAGGCTTTATTGTTTTACGATACGATCTGAAATTTTTGTGGCATATCCAGAATTACATTCTGCGCAACATGAGGTCAATTGCTTTATAAAGAAACACCAACTTACCAAGACAAAAATTAATTTAATGTTCTGACATTGGAATCCATTTGTAAATTATGCTGCCTACACTCAGAAATTTGGCATTTAAATTTTGTCCGTTAGTTCAGCCTCTGTAATGCAGATGACAGTGCCCAAATTGTAGTTTATTTGATTTATCTTGAAATATAAATGTCAACTCGCCATTTAATTAGATTTCCGCTTAATAAATATCTTGGAAGAAATAATTTGAGGTGCACGTCTTCGAAATTTTGTTGTTGCTGTTTCTTGAGATCAACATCTGTATACAATGGAAGATATAAACCGTAGCTGAGCGGCAAATTTGTTTTTCTCCCATTCTTCGACTTTCGTACATGGGTTCAAATCTTGAAAATTGACCTATAATTTTTTTGTTTTTTTTATTCTCCAAATCATTATTGATTATTGACGAGAATTATAGCACTTAAAGTAAAGATAAAGGCATATTATTAAACAATGGCGATAAATTGCAATATATTTTATTTTCTCATCAAGGGGTGCGGCAATGCAGTGGCGGCTTTCCTCAGGCGGCACGTAAGAATAAGATCAAACAGTAAGACTATTATGCCACATCATAATGTGATACCGGGTGTATCACAGACCCCGCCGTATAGGGAATTAACATGGGAAAATGAATTTTATTTTTTTCCTGCTCCGGAGGATTTTCTCGAAAAGTTTTATCGTGTTTGGAGGATAGTCCATACTAGTCTGATACCTCTTGAGATTTTTTTCGTTCGTCAGCTCCTGTTAGGTACTTAACATTGATTTTTTGAAAATTGAAATTTCGACGAAAACGAAAAAATTTTTCGTGCCCAATCGACCCGCTTCGAATGTTTACTTAGTTTGTTGCCTTTGTGGATAGCAACACAATACGAAATAAATGGATGCTTCGAAACGGGTCGATTGTGCACGAAAAAATGTTCCGTAGAAGCAAGACGCAACATTTTTTCGTGCACAATCGACCCGTTTCGAAGTATCCATTTATTTTGCGTTGTGTTGCAATCCACAAAGGCAGCAAACTAAGTAAACATTCGAAGCGGGTCGATTGGGCACGAAAAATTTTTTCGCTTTCGTCGAAATTTCAATTTTCAAAAAATCATTGTTAAGTACCTAAGAGGAGCTGACGAACGAAAAAAAAATCTCAAGAGGTACAGACTAGTATGGACTATCCTCCAAACACGATAAAACTTTTCGAGAAAATCCTCCGGAGCAGGAAAAAAATAAAATTCATTTTCCCATGTTAATTCCCTATACGGCGGGGTCTGTGATACACCCGGTATATGCCATAAATAATTTTTCGTCTAATGATGGCCGGGAGGGAGGCAGAAGGGGTGGTTCAAAATGTGATTTTAGGCGAACTTGAGCAACCAAAAAAATTTAGAAATTTTTTTTTAAGAATCGGGGGTGCACTATCTTTATCACTAGTGATAGTGCATTTTTCCACCGAAGTTGTCCAGTGTTTTTATAGTGAATCGGGGGTGGTTTAAATTTTCGCGACTTTGCAGTACCCGACTCTGACGCCCTGTATATCAAATAAGGGGGACCTGCTTAAAACGCCAATGAAATGGGCTTTCCGTGGAAAAAAGGCTCCTTCAAATCGATCAACTCTTTGAGGAGTTACGGTATTTTAAATTCGACTCAAATTTCCGGGTGGACCAATTAAATTGTTGGGCAGTTTATTTGTATATTTGTAAGAACACTTTATTAAATACATACCTCCACGCTAAAAATCAAAGTTTAGTGTCGCCTAGATCCTGATTTTCAATTTATTTCCTGGGCCACTATCGTATAGGATCCTTAAGTGTTTGAATCTAAATGATTTCAAATTATTATAACGAAGAAAAACAAAATTACGCAAATTGTGCCAAATTAACACTTAGGGGGTTAAAAGATCGTAAAGGGAGACGAAAAATCCAAGGGAATGAAAATTTATCGTAATTAAGCAGAATTACAGTAAATGACACGAAATAAGCCAATTATGCAAATTTGGCTTTTGGGGGTGTTAAATTACAGGGCTTCATGAAAGTTTCAACCCCTAAACTCCAACCCCCTATTTCGCCACCCCCACATGCTTTAAAGAGACTTGTGTTTTCAATTTGACCACCCAGATCCATTTCGTTAAAAAATTGCGGCGATTTATTTATTATGGTTTACAGGGATGAGTTTATTTCTCCGGTGTTATATAAGTCCTTGCTGATTTACTGACTTCGGTTGTTCATAGATAAATCAATAGGATCTCAGAAAAAATAAAAATAAAATGTATGTATTTATCCGCTAGCTAACGGTTAGGGGTTATTAGTGGCCTAGGTTTTGGTTTTAAATTGAAGACTCATAAGACTTTTTTTAATGGTTTATCGAAACCTATCGAACCCCCGTAGTTTTATGCCACCATTTAGGTACTTGAAGAAATTTCCAATTTCAACCCTTAAATTTCATCCCCTTTGTGAAATCTCAGCGAAATTTTGTCCATCCGTCTACAATGTCACTGGAAATTACCACACCAAATTCTGCCTTGATATGTTGAGTAGTTTTTGAGTTCTTGTATTTTTGTGCTTCTACATGTTAAGGGTTGTAGCGCCTTTAAGGGTGGCTTTTCGCAAAATATGAATGACCCCTTTATAATGGAAAGCTAGCGAACTAGTACTTAACTTATTAAGAGGAATTTCGAGTTGCAACCCCTAATTTTCATCCCATAATTCCCATATGTCCGAGTTTGGAGAAAATGCATACCCCATACAAGACTTCATCGAAATATGTGTGAGTTGGGTTTCAAATAGCTGCGTGCAACCCTTGCGGAGTTATTATATTTTTTGTTGATTTCATCCCCCGAAATTGACACCGCTTCATCTTCAACAGACTTGAAAGTCGAACGTGCATACCAAGTTTCAGAAGGATGCCTCCACTTGTTCTCGAGTTATTGACTTATTGCAATTAATAGTTTTTCGGTTTTTCCCCCCAACTCCCACCCCCTGGGTCCGATATGGCCCAAGAGCAATCCCCGCCTTTCTTTTCGGGAGCCAAAGCTGCATTCCAAATTTTAGCTCGATATCTCAATGCGTTCTCAAATTATGCGACGGACAGACTCGACGAGCGAGTGAATAATCAAAGACAAATCAGGTTGCGTATTAATAAAGAGCGACTCCATACTCTAATTTTTGTGGATTTATGTTACGCCACCCTTATTAACTAATTATTATCCGACTCGCCTTTACGGAACGAAATTTCGTCAGAAAATCTCGGACCTCCCTCTTTCCGATCAATTCTATTTTTAGAAAGCCCGGCGCGGCATCATTGCTAATCGCAACCCCATCCTGTGCCCCATCTATAACTAAGGTGCAAAATTAAGATCAGTTTTGTTCGCAACCTGCTGCAAGCGAATCTTATGTTTCAAAACCGACTTTTATGCCTCGCCTTAAGTAGAGCGGATTTGTTCACCGGATTACCTGGTAACGCTGCTACGAGTGCTACGGTAACGGAAATTTTGGTGGATGCGCCCGATAATTACCCTCCATTCATTTTCTATTGGAGTGACAGATCGGCCTGGATTGGTAGGAGTGGATTATTCACCAAGTGGGCAGGTTCCAGTGACTTAGGTACGTAGCTGTCCAATTTTCTTTTTCAATTGATTTAGGTACCTACTTAATATCATAGAATACTGTCACCGAAGTGCTCTCCATTCATTTTCTACTGAAGTGACAAAACGTCAAAATTTGAATTTTAGGTTGGTATGAGAAAACTTTGCAAGGAATTTTACTAACAGGTGAGTTGGTAGAAGCGATTTCAATGCGATACGTCAGAAAACATGACAAATGTCAAAATTTTGCAATTACTCTGAATTGGCCCGAAATGGCCTTCGTGTAGGTATGTGCAGTTTTGAGTGAAGTGCAAAGAAAAATATTCATAAAAAGCCTCAGGTACGTTTTGTTGGAAGTAATTGTTGTAATAATCATGTATGCATGAGTGTCAGATGAACGTTAGATGTTATAAGTTAATAAAAATAAAAACTTGCTTCAATAAGCTCCTTAATTACTTGTATTTATCAATACAATTTAACTGGTTATGGGCCCAGCATATCCCTCTAATTAAGGAGAGTAAAAAGGAAAGTAAGAAAACCTGCTAAAAAGCGTAAAACCCGAAGCAAGAAGAAAATCTGGAAATTGTAACAAGAAAATTTTTGACAAGTCTTAAAAATGTCATTCACAAGCAAAGAAACTGTTCAAATCGAAAAACTTCGTGATGCTGAATCATTTCAAGTTTGGAAATTTCAGATCAGCGTATTATTTAAAGCCCAAGGTGTTTATGACATTGTGTCCGGAGTAAAACTACTTCTGTCAACGCTGAGTGAAGAAGAAAAGGCAAGCTGGGAACAAAATGATGCGAAGGCTCAAAAGGCAATTGTAACGTCTGTAGACAGAAAACTGTTGCTACATATTTTGAACTGTAAAACCTCGAAACAAATGTTTGACAAGCTGTGTTCTATCTTTCAAAAGGACAGTGGACAAGAAAAATGTAAAATGCTGGCGTTGCTCAGGGACAGGACATTACGCCAGGTCATGTTTTAAAAATACAGAACACACCAAACCAAAAACTAATTTTAAAACTTGTAGTGTCTGCAAGAAGAACAATCACAAGGAGTCAGACTGCTTTTTTAGAAGAAAGAAACCCGAGGAAAGTAAAATCGCGTTTCTGTCCATGGATAAGGATGAATATGAAGCAACTGACTTTGTCGTGGATTCAGGGTGTTCTGCACACATGGTGAATGATAAAGATCTTTTCAAGAATTTCAAAGAAGAAGAATCCGTAATACAAGTCGCCAAGAAGAATCAAGTTATGAAAGCTGTTGGAAGAGGACACATCGAAACAAGTACCTGTGTCTTGAAAAATGTTCTCTACGTACCTGATCTATCTAAAAATTTGCTGTCTGTAAATGCTGTTACCAGATCCGGTGGAGAAGTTCTATTTAAAAGTAACAAAGTATTCATCTCGAAGGATGATAAACAAGTTCTAAAGGGAACCAGGCAAGAAAACGGCTTATATCTCGTAAATCTTCAGAAAAATATCTTGGAAGGAAGCTTACTAGCAAAAGAAGAAGAAAATGGCATAATATGGCACAGAAAATTAGCCCACTTAAGTCCACTTTACATGAAAAAAATTGGAGAAAATGTGCACTGGGTTTAACATCATTGAGGCTAACAAATGTCTAGAATTTTTGTGTGAAACTTGTCTACAAGCTAAGCAGACTAGAATGCCATTTAAAACAGTAAGAAATAAAGCTTCGCGACCATTGGAAATTGTTCATACTGACTTATGCGGACCGATCGATCCAGCTACATGGGATCAGAAGAAATACGTTCTCACTTTTCTGGATGATTTTACTCATTTCTGTATGACTTTCCTGCTAAGAAACAAAACTGAAGTTCTAGAACATTTGAAAGAATATGTCAACGAGGTCGAAGCTTTTCAAAATGTAAAAGTCTCTAAATTGAGATGTGACAATGGTGGCGAGTATAATTCTAATAACCTGAGAGAATTGTGCAAAAGAAAAGGCATTACATTAGATTACACACTCCCACATTCTCCACAATTAAATGGTAAAGCAGAAAGATTAAATAGAACGATAATGGAGAAGGCGAGAGCTTTGCTATTTGATTCCAAGCTTAAAAAGGAATTTTGGGGAGAAGCCGTAAGATTTGCTGCTTATATTTTGAACAGGAGTCCCACTGATTCACTTGACGTAACACCAGTACAGATGTGGGCCAATAGAGTTCCAGACTTATCAAGATTGCAGCTTTTTGGTATCCAATGTCATGCTAAAGTTCTTGGATCTTTGAGAAAATTGGATTCAAGAAGTCAGAAATATCTCTTTATTGGATATGCATCAAATGGATACAGACTGTGGGATTCTGAAAAGCGACGAATAATTGTTCGACGAGACGTGATCTTCGAAAAGTATAAAATTGAAGAATTAAGACCTGCTGAAGTAGAAATTGAAGATGGAGATGAAGAAAACCAAGAACAATTGTTAACACGCCACTATGAACAACCTGAAGAAGAGCAAATTGAAAACGTAATAAATGAGGATGGAGGAGAAAATGTAACAAATGAAATCGGGAGAGAAGATGATGACATTGAAGGTGAAAGAAGGATGACAAGAAGAGATGCAAAAAGGCCCAAAAGATTCGATGACTTTGTTTTCTTAAGTTATCAAGAAGTAATAAATGGCACTGACAGTGAAAAATGGAAACAAGCTATTCAAGAGGAACAAGATTCTTTAAGTAAAAACAAGACTTGGATCTGGGTTGATGAAAATGAAGTGCAAAATAAAAAAACCCTGACCAGTAAGTGGATTTTCAGAATAAAAGAAGGAGGAAGGTACAAAGCAAGATTAGTAATAAGAGGTTTCGAGCAAGAACACGGAATTGACTATCATGAAACCTTTAGTCCAGTAGTTAACTTCAGCGCCTTAAGAATAATGTTCGCTCTGGCAGCCAAAAATGATTTCATAATGAAGAAATTCGACATTAAGACTGCATTTCTTTATGGAAACTTGGAGGAGGAGATATACATGGCGAGACCAGAAGGATATGATGATCAAAAAGGCAAAGTATGTCTCTTAAAACGATCTTTGTATGGACTCAAACAAGCTCCTCTGAAGTGGAATCAAAGATTTACAAACTACCTAAAATCAAGAAAATTAATACCCCTAAAATCAGAACAATGTATTTTTAAAAATGAAAATGGAACCCTGTTACTGGCAATTTATGTAGATGATGGGATTTTAATGGGTAAAACAGAAAACGTGTTGAATGAACTTATGGATGAATTGAAAACCGAATTTGAAATGACAGCCGAGAATAATCCCACATCATTTTTAGGAATCCAAATTAAAAAGGACAGAGAATACATAAGTCTGAGCCAGAAAAATTACATAGAATCAACATTAAGAAAATTTGAAATGGAAAACTCGAAAACGGCGATAACCCCAATGCTGCAAGGAAATGATTGTATAGATTCTGAAAAATTAAAATCGGACAAATTTCCCTACCGCGAGTTAATTGGTAATCTGCTGTACCTGAGTAATAAAACGAGACCAGACATTGCTTATGCAGTCGGATTTGGAAGTAGAAGTTTGGAAAAACCTACATCTGTGGATCTTTCGAATGCAAAGAGACTGTTAAGGTATTTAAATGGAACGAAAGAAGAAGGAATAAAATATCTTAAGAACACTGCCCAAGATGAGATTCATGCGTTTTGTGATTCTGATTATGCTGGTGATATAATGAGTCGCAAGAGCACGACAGGTTACGTGATCATGTTCTGTGGTGGTCCGATAGCCTGGTGTTCGAGAAAACAGCCAATTGTGGCTTTGAGTAGCACTGAAGCTGAGTATGTGGCAGCAGCAGAATGTGTCAAAGAAGTGATGTATCTGAAATCTCTTATCAAAGAGTTAACTGCAAGAGAGTGTGTGAAAGTACAATTGAACATAGACAATCAAAGTGCAATGAAACTTATTAAAAACGGATAATTTAATCGACGCAGTAAACATATCGACGTTAGGTACCATTTCATCAATGAAGAAGTAAATCGGAAAGAAATAGATCTTGTATACATACCTACTGAAAACCAGATTGCTGACATTTTAACAAAACCCCTCGGATCACAGAAGTTTCAGAAGTTCAGAGAAAAAATGGTTTGGAAAATTTAATTTAATTTCATGTTATGGATCAACAATTAAGGGAGGGTGTTGGAAGTAATTGTTGTAATAATCATGTATGCATGAGTGTCAGATGAACGTTAGTAGTGCAGTGCATTTAGACGAAAAAATGCCGAAACCCGGGCATAAAAAAAAAAAAGGTAAAACATTTTCTAACATGATCGGGACACTCTATTTAACATGTCATAAAAAGTCCCAAAGAATCCCGCGTCGGGTTTGGCCGTAATGGCCGAGGAACCGGTTCAACAGTAAAAATTCTCAAATTTTAGGCTATTTATCCCACCAATTGTGTTTTAATCTTGATATGCCTTTGCAGTTAGCTTGTCAGGAACATTGTGAAACATACTTCATGTAGCTGTGGCAAAAAAAAATGACGGGGCACGCGCCCGAGCGTTCACGCGGTCCAATAGACGCTTCACGCGAACTGTCCAGGGAGTCGACCGATTTTGATGAAACTTTCAGCATCGAGGCAGATCGATGTGAGGTTGAAGCCTATTGTTTTTCGCTGCGATCGAACGACCGGACTACCGGAAAAATGCAGATACGGTAAAAACATTGAATTGCAAATATCTCAGATTTTGTCGGTCTTATGCCAAAATATGTCTTATTCAATGTTGTGGGAAATTTAATTCTCTACAAAAAAGCACATAATCATTTTTTTCATACGACCAATGGTTTACGCGCTACGGTCGGAGGAAGTTCAGCACTCAACTTAATCTGTCCGGGATCCACACGATCGGGATTCACCCTATTTCCATGGCGAATCATTGTTGTCAACAATGAATCGCCATGGAAATCGGGTGATTCATTGTTGACAACAATGATTCGCCATGGAAATAGGGTGAATCCCGGTCGTGTGGATCCCGGACAGATTAAGTTGAGTGTTGAACTTCCTCCGACCGTAGCGCGTAAACCATTGGTCGTATGAAAAAAATGATTATGTGCTTTTTTGTAGAGAATTAAATTTCCCACAACATTGAATAAGACATATTTTGGCATAAGGCCGACAAAATCTGAGATATTTGCAATTCAATGTTTTTACCGTATCTGCATTTTTCCGGTAGTCCGGTCGTTCGATCGCAGCGAAAAACAATAGGCTTCAACCTCACATCGATCTGCCTCGACGCTGAAAGTTTCATCAAAATCGGTCGACTCCCTGGACAGTTCGCGTGAAGCGTCTATTGGACCGCGCGAACGCTCGGGCGCGTGCCCCGTCATTTTTTTTTGCCACAGCTAAATAAAGTATGTTTCACAATGTTCCTGACAAGCTAACTGCAAAGGCATATCAAGATTAAAACACAATTGGTGGGATAAATAGCCTAAAATTTGAGAATTTTTACTGTTGAACCGGTTCCTCGGCCATTACGGCCAAACCCGACGCGGGATTCTTTGGGACTTTTTATGACATGTTAAATAGAGTGTCCCGATCATGTTAGAAAAGGTTTTACCTTTTTTTTTTTATGCCGGGGTCAAATCTTAATTGCCCTGGACTATAGATGTTATAAGTTATAATAAAAATAAAAACTTGCTTCAATAAGCTCCTTAATTACTTGTATTTATCAATACAATTTAACTCGTTTATCTGTGACACTGCTGCTCACAATAAAAATAAACCCTAGAAGATTTGGGTTATAAATGATTTTGCTTTCCCGCTAAATTTCGATCAAATTGTCAAAAGAACAGGCCCTCACAAATTAGGGTTGTACAATTCCAGAAAAATTTTAGTTCTGCTATAGAAAATGAACGGACTTTAGTTGTTATTGAACCGAAAAGCTCAAAGTCGTAATCAAGAAACCCAATAATTATTCCACGGTACTTAGGTATTACTTACATTAGTTACCTATACACTTTTTCACATTATAGGTACATATATATTTAAGTCTCCGAGATTTTGTTACAGAGTATTCTAACCTTAATCAATAGTATGTATTCCAAAAGCTATTCTGTTTTTACGACTCTCACAAAATTGATTGATGGTCTCTTTCGTATTTAAATCATATCTTTGCCTAAACCGAGCGAACTTACCGCGTCCGGCATCATTTTTGCCTCATTTGCCTCAATTGCCTAATTTTTATATTTGCCATAAATCAGAATAGCTTTTGGAAGACTCTACCTATACTATACTTAGGTTCTTAAAGCTAATTTACAATCACAATAAAACTGAGTCACGTGCATGCCATCGACGTCAGCGATTTAAACAATAATTTAATTCCATATCATTCATACCTACGACGGACGGTTAGGTACAGATACACTCCGCTGATTTCTTCGTCATTCATTATCACAAGTTTTTGCATTTTGTTCTGAGCTGTATTATTATGTAAATACACCGTGAACAACAACTGCACTCAGTTCGTCGTCGTAGTCGTTTTTGGTACAGCTACAGCCGCAGGTACCCCAGGTACTACAGAATTTGCAGAGCTAGCCATTTGCACGGCTTCTTCGTACGAAGGCGGAGCTGAAGAATTTTTGTTAGAGAATAAAATATACATTTAGCTTTAGAAAATATTCTTACCGTCGTTACATTTATTTAATTCATTAGTTATGGAGAAGTGTTCCAGGGAAATGCGCCCATGGTGTGTCGGCCAGTCCTGCCCTTGAACTCTGCTGCTAATATTGAACACATCCTCTTGTTGGTTTGCTGTAACAACAAAATACAAGGTTTATCACGAAATTATCTACCTTAAGGCTTACTAATTATTATGTCTACATTCTGTGCGACCACGTCATAAGCGTAATTGTCTTTTCTAATTTTCCATTGCAACAAAATGTATAATATGAAAAGTAAAATAAAAAATATCAGGAACAACAAAGCCGAAAGAGGAACATCCTCATACATTTGAGTGTTGTTTACAAATAGATGTCTTAGAATCGACTGACGAACCTAGTTATTAAGAACCCGTGATTTTCATATTGTTTGTTTTGTAGAGATAAATATTTACTGAAAGGTTACAATTTTAATTTCACTAATATATTTAATTTTTTATCATTAAACAAGGTCACAAGTTTTTAAATTCCTCAGTAATATAACTTGTTTACTTATTGCCAGGTCGGGTACGTACCTAAATCAGCGTTCTCCCCTTCAGCTACTGGCTGCTTTTTACAAGTTTTGCGACAACCCAAGACAATGAAACAACCCACACAAAACGAACCAACGACAGCACCAAGAATAAATGGAGTCATTTCACTATCATTGGACTTCGGGGTCACAACTACGAAGAATTTATTTACCGAGATATATCTATTTGATAGGTACTGATAGGCACATAACTAACTCACTTGGGATTGAACAGACGAGTATTTTTTTTGCTATTGAGGAAGTGAATTTGTATTCTAAGAAACTGGAAAGAATTATTTTTTATTTAACAATAGAAAGTGCCTACTGATAATAACACAATTTGTAGGTTCAGTGCTATTTTAAAACCAAGTTTCCAATAATATCTATTTTTATCAATAAGCGACGTATAAGAATTATTCAACTAGTCATCTCACTCGAACAAGAAAAGAGAAGAGATAACAATAATGATTGTCGTAGAAATCATGGATTGATTATAACTATACTTCGTGTAGTTAAGTGAAGGAAAGTTAAGGCTGCAGAATCTCCAAGGGCAATTCTTGTTTGAACAAGATGCCCTTTAATGTAGCCCTTTTTTCTTTAAATATGCTTAGAAACATTTTACGTTGTTCCCTTAAATAAGTAGTACCTTCCAAAGGAACTACTGTCAAATTGGTACCTATGGACGTCTTCAGTTTATCGGATAAAGAGGATGCTAATACAGTGTCTAATGTGTCAACATGAATAAGAATATCATGCACACGCAGGTTAGTTTCCAAGCTTTCAACGCAACGCACAGGTAAAAAAGATCTCACTGAGTAAAAATCAGCTGTGACAAAACAAAAATAAAACTGAAAACGTCCATTGGTAAGCTGCGCGCTTAGCTGCAATGCTGCCGTCACCAAAATGCGCATTTATAGTCTTCGCCCTTATCATTAAAGGCCCAAAAATTATTTGCATCTGGCTATGATGTTCCAGTGTTCAAATCGATAGATTCAAATACTTAAACGCTAACTAATTTTATTTATTCATAACATAAATAGACACAACCAGTGGGATGTGAAATCATATCGCACATCGTGCCGTTCTCAACAGTTGCAAAAAAAATTCTTATTTCAATCCTGTAGAGTAAAGCTCGATCTAACGGGTGAGCCAAAAAAACATGTCACTTTTATTTTCCCTGTATCTTTGTTAATTTTTATGCGATATTTTTCAGTTTTATACAAGACGTAGCTGAGGGTTGGGACTCTCGATAGCACCCATCAGAGTTCTAGATCGTATGATCCTTGGCCTTCCTATGAACTTTTATTTAACACCTTTATGTAGGCCAATGGGGTTTCGTTACCCTTTGACATATGACAGTGGTGTTTAGCAAGGATTGAAGGTCGCGCTATCTCTTTCAAAAATGACCTTCAAAATGAAAATTAATCCCTCCCTCAATTTTTTGAGAATTTTCTTCCAACACAATAAATCGCATAATTTGCAACTAAAAGCAGAGAGACGATGGAAACTCGCTCAGAATTTTTGTTAAAGTTGTAAATTATGTAAGCATATACTCTCTGAAGTCTGATTTAAATGGTAAATTAGAAGTTTACCACTTCTGATTGCATAATTTACAACTTAAACGAAAATACCTACCGTCTCTCTGCCTTTAGTTGTAAAGTATGCAAAAATTCACAAAAAATTAAGCGATGAATTAATTTTTATATTGAAGGTAATTCTGGAAAGAAAAAAGTCGGCCTTCAATCCTGTCAAAACGTCACTGTCATATGTCAATGGGTATAGCGTAACACCATTGGCCTAAATAGTGGTGTAAAATAAACGTTGTTAGGAAGGGCAAGGATAGTGCTCTTTAAAAATCTAATGGGTGGTATCGAGGGTCTCAACCCTCAGCTACGTCTACATAAAACTCAAAAATATCGCTCTAAAATTAACGAAGATACAGGGGAAACAAAAGTGACGATTTTTTTTTGGCCGGCCCTTTAGATTACGAGTTCACCAGTGGTGTGATTGATAGCTACGCTAACCCCATAAACCTCTATATTATCAGTAATAAACAGGGCGGCAATTTGAGTTGAAAAAATTATTGTCTTTAGGTAATAATTCAAAAATATTTTTCTTTATTTGCCATTGGTAAGCAAGTAGCAAGTCAGTGGCTATGCCTCCTACCTATACCGTAGAACTATCCTCCAACGCCACATTAATTCAGTTGCTATTCCTGGCTACAAAGAATTTTAAATGATTTCAAACATTGTATGGTGATGTCTTCGCTTACTAATAATTGGTTTTGGCATCTTTTCCAACAAAGGTTAGTAGGGTGACCAGATGGCAAGTAGGCAAGCTAAGACAATCGGGCCTTCAAAATTAGGACGCTTAAAAACATAATTTGTTTTTTCAACGATTTATACAGAAAACTAAGAAAAACATTGCGTTGTGCGTAAATAAAGCTTTTTACAACTTATTTTAATGAAAACTTATCATTCTTTTCCACTATCATATGATAAAAAAATTGCGCTATAGATCATCTATCAAGATTGATTTTTATGTTTAGGTAAGTAGGTATATGTAAAAAAAAATTGAGGGATATTTCGGAGAAAATCGCACGATACTAATCATTAGCCAATGGAAAATTTGATTTCTGTGTGCTTACCATGGCAACTCGAGGATTTCCTGGAAATTTTTGATACCTACCTAGACCAACCTAAACGAAATTAATAAGTGGAAATTTTTATGTCAAATTAAATGTCAAAAATCGTTTTTATTCAACTTCTGTGGCTGTATCGTTGCTATTTTCTTACCGAATCTGCATTCGAGCATTAATTCATTTCCTGGAAATTTTAGTCGTGCATTCCAACAACGTAATCGGGCCCTCGTGTTCCACTCGGGCCGATTAATACGTTGTTGGAATGCACTCCAAAAATTTCCGGAAAGAATTAATGCTCTTATGAGATTATAAGTGAAAATTTTATTGGCGTATTATTTTTCGGAGAAGAGCGAATAGACCAAAATTGGAAGGATATTCTGACAAAAAGTCAATTCTCATACAGGAAAATATTCGCAGATTCATCATGAAGATTAACGACAGAAATATTTAGTCATGAAGGTAAGATAAAAAATGGAATAAACGTTGTTAAGCGTTTTATCACAATTTAGATTTGAGATGAGATGGCATTTAATGCCTAATTTAATGCCTAACTAAAATGAGCTGTGTGTGCATTACAGTGCATCCTCCTTTTGTCGCCATTGCCAATTGTCATCTAGCATCTTATCCCACTGAAGTCACCTGAACACTTTAAAATTTACTTTTCTATTATTTCAGGTTTTCTTGAGTGCTTTAATATATTTTCCGATTCTTTGATGTTTGATGTAGGTACAGTCAGGAGATACAGTTTTGGCCCTCGACTGCGAACAATGTCCACAGATTCTTAGAAAAGACACTTGTGAAGGCTTGTAACCCGCTCGAGTAGTTTTAATAAAGAGGTTATCACGCTCAATTTAATTTTTTTTGACAAGGCTTGTGAGAATCTATCCACATTGTCTCGGACCATAACTTTATCTCCTGAGTGTACCTACATGGTACGTTGGAATAAAAAAATACTTGTACCTACTATATGTTATAGGCATCTTGCCTCCAATTACTTTGGGTTTTATAAAAGAAAATAGCAATGAGCACTTTTAATAATTAGCTTATCTACAGTTAGTGATGCATGTTGAAAAACTACAGGGTGCCCTCGAATTCGGCCACGAAAATTTTTGAGCATATTTTATGGTTAAAAAATATAAAATTAATTTTCCCATGTTATTTCCCTAAGAGATTGAGCGAAAATGTATTTTCACACAATCGTTTCGATATTTCAACTTACCATAGGTCTACCATATAATGAGCGGAAAGTTGATCTTACTACAAACGGTTTAATTTCCATAGAAACGAATAATAACAGTGCCGTTATGAACCATAACGGCATACATGCGCGGTAAGTAAAACAAATGAAAATCGTAAATAGCGCGTGAGATGTCAAATAGGTATCAAAAACGTTTTAATTTAATAAAGCTTAGGTTTTCTGTGATTGCCAACTGCCATTTTGCTTCAAATTTCTCGTCGGGTCGGCTTCAAAAAGTTTGTCCAAGTTTGTCATTACCCTAATGGTAAAATTCGATTATACGAAAAATGATCTACAATACACGTGAGTTTTAACAGAATCTCGGAAGTTTCAAAAACGAGGCGGAGCCGATTCCGTTAACATGCACTTACCAACCTAGTATCGTTAATAACTATTTCGCCCAATCGTGTGTATAATAACTCTCTTACCGACGTAGTTAAAATAAGGTAAGTTCGACTTACCAAGCGCGGTTAGGTTTCCAATGCGACGAAAAATAACAGTACTGTTATGCCAAATAGGATTTGTTTAATGGCTCACGAAAAATGTTTAATTGGGATTGTTCGATTGTTGGATTGTGCGAGAAATCGTACAAATTGCGAGATTACACCTCTACAACGCTCTAACTTTGTTATTTGTGGCCCGATTTTAGTGATTTAACAACCAAATGAAATTGCTTGTAAAACACTACCAACTCAAGGTAGTCTTGATTGTCTTGATAGTGTCAACTTTAATTTTCAAATGGACGTAGGTACCCTGTTTTTTTTACTCAGTCTAACAACTCATTTTTTCTGCGTCTTTTGATGTGCAACAAGTTGAGCTTGGTTTATAACAAATTTTGAAAGCAATTAAAATAATTGTCAAAATTTCAATCTTTTAATGCTAAATTTTCGAGTGTGCCGCGAAAAAAATTCTTGAAATGCATTTTGCGAGTTAGAAAATAACATATATTTTAGTTGTAATTTTGACAAAAAGTTATAATTATTTTCAGAACTAATTATAAAACAAGCAAAAAATTAGACTGAGTAAAAAAAATGGGTAAAGTCCGGTCGCATATTAACTAAAGCGGGGGTTGTGTGTCTCAGGTTTTTTTTCTGTTGGTTTGTAAACGGGATTTCAGTTCTTACAAAATTCCTGTCATGGGCAATAATTAACAACAAAGACCCCTTTCAATCTCTATTGTTACTGTTTATTGACACTGACAGTGAGTGACGGGAGTTTTGACGGATATGTGAAATCCCGTTTACAAACCAACAGAAAAAAAGCCTGAGACACACAACCCCCGCTTTCGTTAATATGCGACGGGACTTTATGTCTATTTGAAAAAGAAAAGTTGACATCCAGTTGACATTCAAGTTAAACTTGATAAAAATCAAAATTACCTTGGTTTTGTAGTGTTTTATGAACAATTTAAACTGGTTTTTGGTTCACTAAGATCGGACCATAAATAACAAAGTTATGGGGTTGTGGAGTTTTAATCTCGCACCCTGTATACGATACACGGTTGTTAAGTAGGTGCATCTAACAGAATTCTGTCATACTGTACTTACCAACCTAATATCGAAATATATATTTATATACTATAAACTGAATTATATCTAACAGTTGAGCAAGCATTTAAAAAGAAGCAAAAAAAATCTTCTGACCTTTTTCCTGTCCTCTCTTACATCTTCGATAACAAAGCCATATGGAAATTCCAAAACAAAGTTGTAGCACGAATGAAAACGGCAATATAAAAATTAAAGGATTTTGAGTCATTATACTTAATTAATTCAGTGATTCAAGCAACTTCCCACTGTTTCTCTTAAAAAGTCAACTGGTGAGTATTTTTAAAACTTGCTACCTTAGGATAGGTAACCCACATAATATGTAGGTATAAGCTGCCTAGACGGTTGATTAAAACTAATACTCATGGCATGAAAATGATAAAAGATAATTATTCCAGATAAAGATATTATTCGCAATTTTTTATCATACCAATAAACAATACCTACGTATATATAGGATTAAAATAATAAAGCGATTTTTGAAGATAGGGGGGTAGGTTATGGGCTCATTTTGTGTTTTACGAAATTATTTTTAGGTACCTGATAATTTGTTAGAGGTTATTGCTCTGGGTGTCTCAGTTTCCCGGTTTCTAATTTCTTCAAATTCTGGATTTTCAATGGTTCTCTAGTTTTAAAAAATTTAAGTAGAAGTAGACCATCAGTGAAATTTCTAAGTATGTAATTCCGGAACTGATGGTCTACTTCTACTCAAATTTCAGCCAAATCGATCCAATAGTTTGGGCTATAACGTGGTTTTAGTGTTATTACAAAATTTCAATCATTGCACCCAAAGGGTTCTAAATGCGAATAAATTTTGTCTTATTTAGAAACAGAATTTGAAGACCTTTCTGATGGTGACAATAAATCTGTCAAAAACTTGTTTTGGATGGTTTTTAAACCACTTTTTGGATTCCTGAGACCTCAAAACGTATAGATCCGGTCTTATCTCAAATTCGAAAATTTTAGTGATTGCAGTAACCTCCCATTTTTTTTAAATTGTGATGAGATTGGAGAGGTTAAAATTTTAACGTAAAGCGACATTAACATGGCAAGCCGAAATGTGTCACGCTTTATTTTTAAAATTTACTTTATTGGACGATGTACCTACACCAAGAGTTTCATTTTCATTTTAGGTAGGTATACAGGGTGTCTCAGAACTCGCGGAAAATCTGTTAATGACAGACTCCTGACGAATTTTCCTTGGCGGAATTTGCGAAGGCTCAATAGTTTTTAAATGGGAAGCAATTGTAGTCCGCCAATCAGAATGAATCTCTGAATTAGATGGTAAAGGTAAAGTAAAAGGATGTAAGATGTTGCTGGGATACACAAAAAAATAATAAAGCGCAAACAATAAGGGAGCACAACAATTATTTTTGTATCCCCAGCAACAGTTTTCACATCCTTATTGTACCTTACCCTTTAATTAAGGGATGCATTCTGATTGGAGGATTTGAATTGCTTAACATTTGAAAACTATTGAACCCTCGCAATTTTCGCAAAGGAAAATTCGTCTCAGATTAGGTTCAGGAGTCTGCCATCAACAGATTTTCCGCGAGTTCTGGGACACCCTGTATACTATTACTTACTAGAAACACCCCAACACTACACCGAAAAGCTTAATTTACACAGCTAACGCGCTTCGAACACAAATGCTGGTATGAATAAACGGTAACCAAGTTTTTGCACATGGTGCTGTCCTTATCTTCTGCAAAAGAAATACTTATATTTCTATCCTTTGTTAATGCAAGTGTGAACATCTTGTAACACTTTATTCGTTCCACTCCTGTGCTCCTTATATCAAGGCTTAAATACTTCTTTTGGATTTGATAATGAGCAATTTATGTTCGAAACGCGTTAGCTGTGCAAATCAAGTTTTTCGGAATGTAGTGGGTAGTGGGGTTTCTAGTTTCTACTGATAGTGCATTTTTCCATCGAATGGTTTTCAGTTGAAATTATGTACGGAAACTCTCAATTCTCAAGCAAAAAAACTAAGAATAATAAACTTACTTTCATTAGTTTCATTACTCCTAGCAGTGTTATTCCGTAGGTTATTCCTTCTTTGTCCATTTTGCCTTCGCATGGTTCTTCTTTTCCGTGTATTTATGCAGCAGCAAAACATAAAGAAAATCACAAAAATCACAGAGACTGTAATTAATAAAATTTCTGTTCCATCAGAATCACCCATTTTGCATTGTACCTATTGTAACTTAGTGGTACATATCAATAATTAATAGGTAACAGGATTTTTCTTCATAAACATTAGGACCAACTGGTGAGTTTAATTTTATTTTATCTTTTATCGTATGTTGAGATTAAACCGATCGAGATAGGCAAGCGCATTCCACTAAAGACAATCACATTATTTGGTGGAGCGATACTAGAAATTAAATCCCTAAATCGACAAACTTTCTGATTAAAAATGTGTACCCACCTATGTATATGAAGTGTTAAAATTATCCCACTTTTCATATTTAGGTTGTAGGTATCTACCTACAGGGTGTCCCAGGAGTGCGTGGACGGAAGTTGCTCCACGACTAACAAAGATATTGAAGTAGCGTTTTCGCTGTATGGTAGAGGCTATAAATCTGCATAATGTAACAATAGTGGCGTTTATACAGGGTGTCCCACTTGGAACCATGAACAAAAACTTGCATTTTTAAAAATGGGACACCCGATATATTTTGCATTTTTTGGTTAGATCTGATCATTCTAAACAAGTTTTGTATGCATACTATAAGCTCTAACTATAACCGTTTGGCGGTAATTTTGAAATTCGTCGCGCGAACGTTGTCATACTTTGAAGGGCTGGTACGGGCTAACCATTTGAGATTTCAAAATAAAATTCAAGCCATAAATTATCTAAAATCTTCTTTAACAGCGCATCATCAGTTTTTCAATTTTTGATAAATACTATACCTACAGGGTCAATGCGTTTTGCCAAGTTTTACGTTTCTCGATATTTTCAGATATTTTGGTGGCATTAAATACCAAATATTAGCTGCTTTTGATCAGGTTTTCATTGTATATTACTTACGTTAGGCTCTTTCAATTTGCAACTTTATCTCTCGTAGCTTGATTGATTCGTTTGAGTTTTAACCAATGAAATTGCTGAGATTTTGATGTGCAACTCGAAAGATCCTAAAATTTTTGTTTTGAATGGGACTTTTTTTCGGATTGCTGTTGCTTCCTGAATATCATTTAATTTGGATCCGTCTTTTGGTCGTTTACATTGGGTTTAACATTGGAGGGCGTTCTGAGCGGGGGTGTCACACCTACATATCCACTTTTCTTGCTCATCAGTTGTCATCATGATTTTCAGCTAGTTTGGTTGTTTGGGATCGTAATTGGGCAAAAACAGGTGCAGGGGGAGTAAAAATTTTCCCTGCGCATCGCCCTTTAATCTTGTAATTCACTGGGCGAAATTTTAGTTCAACTTTTCCACCTCCCTTAATAATGAGCAGTGCTCGAAACGTCCCTGTTTACGTTAAATAGTAATTTCCTGGAGAATTTTAAAGAACTCGCTCCTTGGTAACTCGTTCCTCAAACAGATTCCCTCGTATTGCAAAAACCTGAGGCAAAAACCACCATCCCCCATAATGTTACCTACTTATAAAGGTATAGATATGCGAAAGGCTTTACCATCAGCATTGGTAGGGGTAGGTACAGCGCTATTCAGAAAATAAGTTGTTATGTTATACGGTCTATGGAAACAAGTGAATCGCAATGTGTCGAAAGGACGTTTGTCCAAAGTTAATTCGTATTTTAAAACATATCATCTGTCATCTCACAGCGGACTAGTTTGGAGACGTGACATTTGTCTTTAGACAAGCGTCCCTTCGATAGATTGCGATTCACTTGTTTTCATGGCCTACTACTGTCACATTATGTATTTTCTGAATAGCACTACAGAACATACATGAACAAAATTGGCGGTATTTTTTGTAAATGACGAATTATCGTTAAAGAGCTAGGCGTACCTACCTATTCGGCCTAATTCTGTAATTGTTGATATTTGTCAACATTGAAATAAATTTAGAGAACTGGATTGGCCAAAATGACCATTGTTTGCTTTGTTCCCTCGGAGATAACAATTTTTATATCAATATTTTTCACAAGTCAATTGAGATTCAAGCAAGTTCCAAAACCACTTGCTTAAAATGTTGACAAATTTCAATAAATGATTGATGTATCCCAGACAACAACGTAAACACTAGTCATATTGGCCAATCCAGTTCTCTTAATTGATTTCAATGTTGACAACTATCAACATTTATAGAATAAGGCCGAATGTGTCTATTTCAAACAAAATTTAGAATGTTTTTGAAATTATGCAGAGTTTTAAAACTTCCCCACATGCCACAACCAACATACATCTCATTCATTTACTATTGAAATGACAGGTCGTCAAGATTTGAGTTTTTTGGCTGAACAAGGTAATTTTGCAAGAAAGAAGAATGGGATTGTGGAGAGATTTCTCAGGTATTGGTCAGAAGAATCAGCCCAAGAAAAATGACATTAGATAAGAACTATTTCAGCCCAAGCAAGACGCGAGGGCTAAAATAGTCTTCTTTGCCGAGGTGAATATAGTACTTTTTTCACTTACTAGCAAAAAAAACAAATTCTCAATTCAAAGCTAAGTCAATCGGTACGTTGTAAAGCTAGTAGTGAAAAAATTTTTTTGTGATATGAACATTAAGAAATCGTACAGGCTGTAAGATTTGGATTTGTGCGGGGTCCTTTGAAAATTGATATGCCACAACCACACGATTGTCTCCAAAAATTTTTCAGTTTTTCGACGTGCAAAATTTCAGCAAAATCAGTCCAGAGGTTTGGGCTGTATCGTATTTTTAAAGTACTAAAATTTGTTCTTTCTTAATACATTTTTTTATATCAACTGAAGAAAACGGTTATTGGGATGGGATCACGCAAAAAAATTTACTATTATCAAATCACTAACGTTTCGTGAGTTTATTGTTGTTCACTTCTTCATCAGGGTTCTATAAAATGTTTCTTTTTTATAGAACCCTGAAGGAGTTAGCAACAATAAACTCACGAAACGTTGGTGATTTGATAACAGTAAATTTTTTTGAGCGTGATCCCATCCCAATAACCGTTTTCTTCAATTTTTAAAAATCTCGGATATTTGAGTTTTTGTCAAAAAGGCACTAAGAGCGAAACATATTTAGAAGCAGATTTTGAAGGCCTTTCTTATGGTGACGTCAAAAATTGGGGTTGCGCATTCAAAATCTAAAAATTGATATGCCAAAATGTCATTACCGGTTGCAAAATAAAATTCAAACACATAACTTACATTCATGCAAATAATCGGTTTGAGCTTTGGGGGTTTTCTTTGTCTGGCATTTTGCACAGGCGTAAAACACACAAAACAGCAAAAACTGAACCAATAAAAGTACAATAACAGTTGCGTAACTCATCACTCCAATTGGATTTTTACTTCTAAAACATAGTACCACATTAAGTTTTCTGCAAAATTTAATAATTAATATAGAGAGACTTATGCTATCTTATCATCAACTCTAATTAAGCGTAATTTCCACGATGCTTTATTACCCCTCCTTGCGTCAATGACTTATCTCCCTTCATCTCCATTCAAAATTAATCCATCTCAAGTACATACGTTAGGTGTGTACCATAACACCTTTAATTATTTAACAACAATCAACAAGTAAGTACTTAAAGAAAATAAAATAAAAATGTACCAGAATCAGAATGTCCCAGAATTACGTTCTTAAATTTGGGCTTAAATTGACCTTAAAATAGATTATTTTGAAGAGGTTTTAATTATTGTAAACCAGAACAAACTCTTGCTAAAATGTAACCAACATTTATAGGCAATAAACATTTATTTATTTATTTACCTTGAAATAGATTAAAGGGAATAAACCATGGCCCCAAATGCTTCCAAAGGGGTCCCAACTAGAAAAATGGGTTTTCTTTCGTATTTTTCTGTTGGGGGTGTTTTTCTCGCCGAACAATATAATAAAATCGTAATATGTAGCCCATTTTACATAAAAGAACGCTCTTGTTGAATGTCACCTCGACACACATTATAGTTAAAAGGACGGTTATATCTACTTACATAATTTAGGGGATGATTTCTTACGTCACTTTAGGAAGAAATGTTCATAATATACATATGGCGGAAACTGGTTGCTAGAAGAGCTATATGATCCCTAAAAACAACATACCTATCTATTTTTCGAGAACTCATTGGAGGTGCGTACCTTCCTTAGGAAGCATTTGGGGACAACTTTGAGTCTATGTTAAGGTAAAGAATCTCGTATTGAAGTTTAAGAACGTAATTCTGGGACACCTGTATACAGGGTGTTCCAACGAAAAGTATCCAGCCCAATTATTTCGTAAACCAAATAAAATATGAAAATTCGCTCGCACAGGTCGATTTTTATTTGGAGGAGGACACTTAAATCCATGCTTGGCGAAATTTCAAAACTCACTCCCTAACCCCCACCTACCCTCACTTCAAAATTTTAAATGGCAACCCTCCACTTGTGATACATCATTTGAAAGCTAATTTCATTGCCAATCTAACGTTGCAACAATTTTTGATATTTGTTCAACTCTAGCGCCCTCTATGGTCAAATTTCAAATTACATTAGGGCCCTTTGTCATACATTATTTGAAAGGATTTGAAATTCTCTGTAAACTGACGCAAGAATTTTTGAAATCCACCCACTCATTCAAAAGTTACATTGATGGACATGAGCTGGTTCTGGGCTTAGGAATCCTTCAAGATTAGGCTGTAACTTTTGAACGAATGGATGGATTCAAAAAATTCTTGCATTAGTTTACAGATAATTTCAATCCCTTTCAAATGATGTATCACAAAGGGCCCTAATGTAATTTAAAATTTGACCAAATAGGGCGCTAGAGTTCAACAAATATAAAAAATTGTTACAGCGTTAGATTGGCAATGAAATTAGCTTTCAAATGATGTATCACAAGTGGGGGGTTGCCATTTAAAATTTTGAAGTGAGGGTAGATGGGGATGAAGGGGTGAGTTTTGAAATTTCGCCAAGCATGGATTTAAGTGTCCCCCTCCACTCCAAATAAAAATCGACCTGTGCCATCGAATTTTCATATTTTATTTAGTTTACGAAATATTTGGGGTGGATACTTTTCATTGGAACGCCCTGTATATTCGCCACTGTTTAATGTGGAAACACGCCCATTCCAATCTTAGAATTCGGATTTTCCAACTCGTTGGGAATCAAAACACTTCTAAAAAGTGTCTAAAACATAGATAACATTTGACTTTGATGAAGAGGTTATTTTATTTTTTAGATGCTGCACCTACACCAGAAATGATAAACTTTCCGAGTTAAAAAGAAGTCATTGAAAGAAGTAGATGTTTTTTTTAAATCGAACTGATACACGTCAATCTTATTTTTTGATGAGCATCCTAAGGTGTAGGTACTTTGATATTTTTTTGTACTTCCGGTTTAATCGTAAGTGACCCTTGAAAAATTGAGTTTTAAAAGACGCAAAAACACGTCAACTTTGTTTTTTTTTGATATAAATTCAACTACGCAATATCTTTTTTGACCTTTTATTTGTTTCTTTCATCAATGTTCAAAAGTGTCAAAATTGCAAATACAATTTAAGTAGGTTGCGCAGTTGAATTGGCATCGAAAATGCAAAGTTAACGTGATGTATTTTCGTTTTTTTAAAATCTAGATTGGCCGTAATTGCACTTCCGGTCAAAATTAGAGTAATTTCCAGTTAAACCGGAAGTACAAAAAAATTTCAAAGTACAGCATGCGTCTCGATGCGTCAGATATTTTGCTCCATCGTTTGTTACTCAACTGAAAACTTTGCAGAACAGATTCGGTCATGACAATTAGTTTGAAAGAAATGATAATTATTGAATTTCAATGAACTATAATTTTTTATAGTCTCTTCCGCAAAGTTTTCAGTTGCGTAATAAATGATCCAGCAAAATATATATTTTTCTCGAAAAAAATTACTCTCTTTTGAAAAGCACAGAATAAAAGGTGGTGAATTTTTCGTTGCTCACCATTGGGAATGGGAACTCGGAAACCATAAGGTGGCGACTTTAAAGAATTCATATCTTTCTATTGGTAATTAAATGAAACTTGGAACTTTCATATTTTTGACAGCTGTCAGCCTTGACAGAAATTTTCTAGGCCTTCTAGATTTTAAGCAACGACAGTGAACTTTTCTTTTTCTTACGGATCCAACGGTGATAAAAGTCCAATGGGACTTTATCACCATTGGATACATAAAAAAATTACCTTTTCAAAAATGTAACCAACATGGACTTTTTTGACATCGTCAAAATTTGAAAATTGGTATGAATAATTTTATACAATCAGCCTAAACTTAGATGGAAAACAATTGCAAATCAGAGTACCTACGCCGACTTTTTTAATCTTTTTTGGCGTGAAAACAATTGAATTCAACGGTAATAAAATGCGTCATGACATGGTGACACTCAAACTTTCAGGTATTTTTTCAAAAAAAGTCCATATTGATTACATTTTTGAAAAGCTCATTTCTTCGTGTAACCAATGGTGTTAAAATCTAATATGGCGGCCATAAGAAAAAGGAAAGTTGGCTATCGTTTATTGAAATCTGGAAGGCTTAGAAAATTTCTGCCAATGCCACTGAATTGACAACTGTCAAAAATATAATAGTTCTAAGTTGAAATTCGTTGGAAATAATTAAATTTTTCTTTTAAAATCGCGATTTTCAGTTTTTCGTTATAGCTCAGGAACGGATAAAGATATTGGAGAATTCTTTACAGATTCTTAATTGCAGCTTTTCTCTAATTTAAGCACTCTCGATCTCTTAGGCCCGGTTTTTCCATCTTCGATAACCTCCAGTTTACCAAACCTGCGGTTAGTTGCTAGGATACAGCCAATCAGAACACTCGTTGCTATGCGACAAACTGTTGGTTAGGTAAACCGGAGGTTATCGAAGACGGAAAAACCGGGCCTTAGGGTCGGAATTTCAGTCGAAAGTTAACCAGCAGATCTGTTAGTCAATCAAATCGTCTGAAAGTTTTAAAATTAATTAAAATCGACTTATTTGATTGGATAACCAACAAATCTGTTTCCGAGTTTTCAATGGTGGGCAACCCCTTTATGGAAATATTTGTAGTCACTTTTTTAAAATTCAATTTTGAATGAGTGAAAGTCAATTAAAATTTTCGAGTGAAATGAATTAAAAATTTGCAAGTCACGAGTTACTGCATGGATTTATACACGAACATGTTTTTTTCAGAGACGCAAATTTACCCTTTAAAATTATGATCACTTACTTAAAATTATTGTTCCTTCATATCTTGGTGAGGCATGCTGAGTATTTTCTTCTGTATTTTGGTGTACTTTTTTCCGTTTGTCCCGGAAGCACGTTACAATAAAAATCGCCAAAATAATTAACACTACAATAACGGCCACAATAGCAACTATCCATAGCTGGTTTACACTTGCCATTTTTCACGAGAGAGAGCTACAAAATGGGTATATTTTTTAGAACGCAACTCAAGTTGTCCATAAATTTTCTCATACGGAATTATTGCGTTGATAAGATAAACTATATGTAGGTATTATACAAAATTTATGACCCTTATTGAGAAGTTATCCCCTGAGAACATTATATTGAAATCCTGTGCAGTGCCACTGCCAAGTCGATAACTAAAACGTTCACAAGTTCATTATGATGTACCTATCAGACGATTTAAAAAAAATATGAAGAACTTGCGCCATTTTTGTGTTTTGATGGTTGAGAAATATTGGAAAGAGGGATTAATAGTCGAGGATAAAATTTATTACAGTAGGAACACATAGATATATGGTACTGAAAGAAACACGGAAAGTAAGCAAACTGTTGATTAAAGTTTCAACCTCTAACTTTCACACCCCTTGATTGTATATTCTTATTTAAACTGAAACTGATGATTCTACAATTCAGACAGTGAAAAAATTCTTGGTTCCTTCTTTAATCTCAAAATATCGGGACGTGGCATGAATCTTTATTTTTTCTTGGAAAGCATCATTAATTAAATCACTAATCAAATATTCTCGGGGGGCTTTTTTCAAGATGATTTAGATTCTGAAAAGAACTCTCCTTTATATTGATTCGTTCCTGAGTTATCCCGAAAAAATTGAAAGTCGTAATTTTAAAGAAAAATTCGTAATTGGTAGTAATTACATGAAACTTGGAACTTTCATATTTTTGACAGCTGTCAACCCAATTTCAATAGCCTTGACAGAAATTTTCTGGGCCCTCTAGATTTTGAGCAACGACAGTCAACTTTTCTTTTATTTATGGCAGCCATATTGGATTTTAACACCATTGGATGCAGAAAAAAATTACTTTTCAGAAATTTAGCCAACATGGGTTTTTTGACAGATCGTCAAAATTTGAAAATTGGTATGAATAATTTTGTAAAATCAGCCTAAACTTAGATGAAAAACAATTGCCAAGCGGTAGGACACCGACTTTTTCTTTCTTTTTTGACATGTGAAAACAATTGAATTCAACGGAAATTAAATGCACCTTGGCATCATGTGACTCAAGCTTTGATATATTTTTTCGAAAGAGTCCATATTAAGTACATTTTTGAAAGGCAATTTTTTTTGTGTAACCAACGGAGTTAAAATCCAATATGGCGGCCATAAGAAAAAGAAAAGTTGGCCATCGTTTCTCAAAATCTGGAAAAATATAAAAGTTCTAAGTTTCATCTGAATATCACCAACTGTTAGAAAGATAAGATAATTTTTCCTTTAAAACCGCAATTTTCAGTTTTTTCGGGATAACTGAGGAACGGATCAACATATCGGGGAATTCTTAATAGCCTTGAAACACAGCAACTTTTATCTAATTTAACCTGCTCTCGATCTCTTATGGTTTCCAAGTGGCAACAAAAATTCGCCACCCTGTATACTTGGTAGGACAATGTTGCTGACTTCACTCATAAACTCTTATCTCTTCTGTTAAATTCTTAAATCTTCCGTTTAGTTGTCAACCAAACGTATGACATTTTGCAATTTGATATTCAGTATGGGTTAGAAACACTTATTTTCAAATTTCTCGAATTGTAAGTAATATTAACACATAACATAATAACTGAGCAATACTTGCCGATATGCCTTTGTTGGACGATTAATTTAAGCATCTTCTTTTTATACTGTAAGTACTTCCTGATACCCAACACTAATGTGATCAAAACTACAATCACAACAATAAAACCAATTTGATCTTCGTGGTCGAACATTTCTTGTAAAAACCATCAAACTCATTTCAAATTTTACAACGCACTGAAGATTTCCAGTCGGAAAGAAAAATGGTAAAATGTTTACTTTGGTAGTATAGCAAATATCGCAGATAAGATAAAAATTTTAACAATAGCGCAAGAATCCTATGTGTATGACGTGGATTACTCTACTCTGTACCACAGAATAGCTCTATAGTGTGTTGATTCTGATGTCTTTTAAGAAATACTGGGAAATCAAAGGAATTAATTAACAGGACATAGCAACCTATTTTTAATTTAAAATAGACGATACCTACAGGTACAGGAAACCGGGGGGAAAAGCTGCGAATATGTTGTTTGTTGACTAATTTATAATTTTATGGCCGCTCTGGACCCTCAAATTTGTGATTACTTATCTACATTAATTGCTGTAAAGTATACCACAGGAAACAAACCCACCAAGCTAATATGCTGTAAAGTAGCCTCCTTATATAATTCTCTTGTTATTCTTTATTGTTATTGTAAATATAAATCCCAAAAGCTACATTTGCAGTTGATGCTGATTGAACCCATAAGTAGGTACACCCTCGCTAAACCCTTTCATTTACTTTACCTAGCAAAGCCACCTTAAATAGCTAAGGAGCCACTAGTAGGGTAGACTGGGGGAATAACGGCCACTGACGTGGACACCTAATCCTGAATAATTGCGCGATTTTTAAACCTTTCCAACAGTCACACCATCTAGCGGCAGTATGAAGGAGTGCCCTTATGTAAATACAGCCCTCTACCGGCAGTTTCTTGATGACAGTTGACAACATCGTGTTTTACATGTTCTTCTTATAAGAGTGCTGCGATTTATAAAGGTTTCAAGACCTTTAATTTCTTCTTAGAATAAATGTAACCACTTTTGTACAATCTACATTTTTTGCTCGTTTGATGATAGTGACTAAAATTAACATAATCTTACGTTTGTCTAACATAAAAAATTTAACACAAAGGTTGCATTTCGGGGGTTAGTATCATCTCATCCCAATGACCAACTCATCCCATCTGACAACTCATCCCAGACCAACTCATCTCAGATCAACTCATCCCAAAGTAACTCATCCTAGACCAACTCATCCCAGACGAACTCATCCCAAACCAAGTCATCCCAAAAGACAACTCATCCCAGAACGCAACTCATCCCAGACCAAGTCATCCCAACAGACAACTCATCCCAACCGACAACTCATACCAACAGACAACTCATCCCAAACCAACTCATCCCAGACCAACTCTTGCTTGTTATTGTTTGGGCTGTTCGTTTTAAGGTAGCCGCGGGCTAATATCATCTCATACAATTTTCCAATTCATCCCAGGAGACAACTCATCCCAAATGACACTACAACCCAGGTCAAAAACCTGACCAGACCTGAACTGCCCTAGCTTCTCGCACTGCAATACCGATATTTCGAAGAGTACTCGCTTTCGGCTCCGCCGAAAGCTCGCGTCGAACTTTCCACGGGCAGAATTTAAAAAAAATGTTATTAAAAAACCTGACCTGACATAGACCTGAACTGCCCTAGCTTCTCGCACCATTGCAAGACCGATATTTCGACGAGTACCTACCCGCTTTGCTCACGTGAACCTTTGGGCGGGCAGAATTTGAGAGAAAATGTTATTAAAAAAAAACCTGACCTGACATAGACCTGAACTGCCCTCGCTTTTCGCACTCCAAACCGATATTTTCAAGCTTTGCAAGCGTGGAACTTTGGACGGGCAAAATTTGAGAGAAAATGTTATTAAAAAAAAACCTGACCTGACATAGACCTGAACTGCCCTCGCTTTTCGCACTCCAAACCGATATTTTAAAGCTTTGCAAGCGTGGAACTTTGGACGGGCAAAATTTGAGAGAAAATGTTATTAAAAAAAAACCTGACCTGACATAGACCTGAACTGCCCTCGCTTTTCGCACTCCAAACCGATATTTTAAAGCTTTGCAAGCGTGGAACTTTGGACGGGCAAAATTTGAGAGAAAATGTTATTAAAAAAAAAACCTGACCTGACATAGACCTGAACTGCCCTAGCTTCTCGCACTGCAAACCGATATTTTGACGCTTTGCTCGCGTGGAACTTTGGACGGGCAGAATTTGAGAGAAAATGTTATTAAAAAAAAAACCTGACCTGACATAGACCTGAACTGCCCTAGCTTCTCGCACTGCAAACCGATATTTTGATCTGGGATGAGTTGTCTGCTGGGATGAGTTGTCTGCTGGGATGAGTTGTCTGTTGGGATGAGTTGTCCGTTGGAATGACTTGGTCTGGGATGAGTTGCGTTCTGGGATGAGTTGTCTTTTGGGATGACTTGGTTTGGGACGGTTTGGGATGAATTTGTCTGGGATGAGTTGGTCTGGGATGAGTTGGTTTGGAATGAGTTGGTCTGGGATGAGTTGGTCTGGGATGAGTTGTCACCTGGGATGATTTGGTTATTGGGATGAGATGATACGACACCGCATTTCGGGTAACGTCGGGCGGTTGAAATGGGGGAATACCGGTAAATACAGCATACCTACGACGGAATCGAGTCCTGTGATATAGATGAAGAATTTGGACTTAAGAGTAAAGAAATAAACCCAAAACGATGATATTTAGTTAATCTGTGGAGAATATTGTAAAAATAATGAAACTGTCGATCAAATGCCGTTCCTTTAGAGAATGACCACCCAAAGTACAAATTTTAAGGCTAAGCTTTCATTTAAATTTTTGGCAATAGAAGTTCTGGTTAGATCGTAAAATTCAGTGTACAGTTAAAGTTACAGGGACAAAAATTCACATGCCCGCTATTACCCCAACAGCTTAGGGTAATACCGGCCGTGTAAGCTTTTTTTAAATAATTTTTTTCTTCGTTCGTTTATGTTTTTAACCTCCCCACAACCAATATAAAAATGGGAGGTTACTGCAATCAGTCCAAAATTCGAAATTGAGATAACACCAGATCTTTACGTTTCAAGGTCTCCGGATCACGAAAAAGTGGTTTTTAAAAAATGTCTGTGTGTATGTACGTACGTATGTACGTATGTACGTACGTATGTACGTATGTGAGCACGATTTCTCGGAAACTACCGAACGGATTTTAGTGAAATTTGGTATGCAGGTTAGTGTTGGCCTTCTGGTGAGCCCAGTTAATTTTGTTGCGAATCCGAAGAAGCCAAGTGCCTTTTAGGCATGTAAACTATGAAATTTGACTGATGAACACTAATTTTTCTTAACAGCGCATGAAAGGTCTTGAAATTCTGTATCTGAAAGTGTACTCACACTTAGCGCCTTTTTGGCATAAAATCGAAAAATTCGAAGTATTGAGGAAACATTAAATAACACGCTACAGCCCAAACTGCTGGATCGATTTGGCTGAAATTTGGTAGGTAGAGATACCGTCACCCGCCGAAGAACTGATTTAATTCTGGTGGCAATCCGAGGGCGGCAAGTGCCATTTTGGCATATCAACTTTGAAATTTTAATAATGAACTCCTATTTTCTCTATCAGCACATGAAAAGTCTTCAAATTTAGTTCTCAAAATTGTACTCAACCTTAATGCCCTTTTGGCAAAAGATCGTAAAATTCAGAAAACTCACAGAAAACACATTTGGTTTGATGGAGTAAAACTTAGGCATAGTAAATAGTAAAATTTAAGTGATATTAGTGATAGGATTGGATCATTCACCAAGTGGGGAGGTTTCAGCCGCTTCCGTAGCTGCCCATTTTTTTGATTTCTAATGTGTCGTCATACGATTAAGAACACTCTGGACTTCATTTTGATACCTCAATCATTTTATGAAAGCGAACCGTTTTTGCACAGCATCAGCGAATCCCCGCCATTCCCTCAGTCTAGCCTACAGCTCCACAAGAAATTGCGCCACTAGCGTCCAAGTGCCTGATAATACACAGGTGCTATAATGAAGAAGTAATATTATACATACTTGTCAATTGCGCAACGTTTCTCTAATTTAATCTACTTTCCATCTCTTTTGGTTCGAAAGAAATTAATAAAATTATTGTTTATGATCGATGCAACAAAAATTATTGAATGAAAGGGCACCTGCTGTGGTATAACAACAAACTTATAGCCTGCCTAGTGCAAATAAAAGATGGGAATAATTTGTGTGAAAAAACAGCGAAATTAACCTTCAGAATGTAAATACCAAAATACAACCATTTTATTTACCTGTCGAGTTAAATTTAAGCAGTCTTATCTTCAAAAAAATAACATTGACGTCACATAACAAACATAGTTTTTATTGAGGTAGACCCGAGGGTATGACCTGATTCATTATTCGCGTTTAAACGGACCTTACCAGTTTTTGGTACTTTTCTCCTAGAGCAACATTTACAAGAGCAAAACATGTGAAGGAAGAATAAGCCAGCACAAACACCAAAAAACACAACTTCAAACAGCATTGCTTAAGTAGGTAGATGCTCTTTAGGATTATTAAATCACTGCTGTAAAGAGCACTGTCGCTTGTTCAATGAGCTGTTTCGCCAATTAAAGTTGCCGTGCGAACTTATTTAGTCGTAAATCTTAACGTAAGTATACTCAAATGATAACAAATCGCCTTGTAAACTCGTTCTTTGAATTGGAATCCATTTTAAACACTTTTTAATTAAATTGATATGAAGATATACGACTACATTAGAACCGGGTGAATAGGGACACTTTTCACCCAATTACCAAACAGTGTGACAGCAACTTGTAAATTGTCAGTACTTTTTTGCAGGAAAAGTACTATCTGTATGTGTAGGTACTTTAATCAGTGCTATTCAGGTATTTCTTGAAATTTGTCAATATTGAAATCAATTGAGAGAACTGGATTGGCGGAATGGGCTATTGTTTACGTTGTTGTCAGGGATATCACGGGATATATCAATTTTTATATAAATATTTTTCACAAGTCAATTGAGATTTAGCAAGACCCAACCATCACTTTCTAAAAATGTTGACGAATTTCAATAAAACATTGATATATCCCAGACAACAACGTAAACAATAGTCACATTGACCAATCAATCAATCATCAAGTTCTCTCAATTGATTTCAATGTTAACAAATTTCAAGAAATACAGCCTGAATACCACTGAATACCTACCTAAACTCCATTCATTTTCTGTTGAAGATCTAAAATTTTTCTGGAACTGTACAACCCTAATTTGTAAGGGCCTGTACTTTTGACAATTTGATAGAAATTTGGCGGGAAAACAAAAACATTGCATAATAATAATAATAATAATAATAATAACAAAATTTATTGCAAATGCAATTAAATAATTACATCACAAAAGAAGCAGATACAGAAAAAAAATCTGATTTAAAATCTGCTCTACTGTCCATACAAGAATAATGAAAGAAAAAGAAACAATGCATAGGTATGTTACTTAAATGATACAACTACATAATTGTGCTTAAATTGAACAAAATGCAAATAAGGAATAAGCGCCAGTACAAAACAACTCGAAAATAAGACTCAAAACAAACTCAAATCTAACGTACATTCACTAAGTGAAAGCCTGTCTTTAATAAGGTTATGCGGAATGTGTTGAGGTTGGACCTTATAGTCTACTACCAATCAAACCGGAGGAAGAAAGATCTTTATGCTGACAAATAAAGTGATTTACCAGGTAGGAGGCCAAATAAGAAAATGACGATCTAAAAAGTACAGAAGTGTGAGAAGGAACGGAGACCATTAAGTTAGTAAATCTTAACTGTCTATCATGAACATTACGACGTGGCTGAATTTTTTGACATAAATATAGAGGCACGTTCTTATGCAAAATATTAGAGACAAGAGAGACATAGTGCAATAAACGTCTTTCCTCCATCCTCAGCCAACCCAGTTCACGAATAAAAGGTGTAATGTGTTGACGGGCGGGCACCCTCGTAACAAATCGAGCACAATAATTCTGGACCTTCTGAATTCTCTGTTTGTCAAACAAGGAAAGGCATGGCCCATAAACGCAATCGGCATAATTTAGTTGGGAAATAACAAGAACATCCGCCAGAAGGGCCTTAGTTTTAATATCCAAATATTCCTTAAAAGGTGACAGCTTTTTCAACGCATTAAAAGTCTTTCTACAGAGATTATTAATATGAAAAGTAAATTTCAAACTGGAGTCAAAGATCACACCCAGATTTTTTACTTGTTCACAAACAGGAATAATAGAGCCTTCGACAACAATTTCAGGTTGAAAATTAATAAGACGGCGTTTAGCCCTGCTAGCAAAACAAATGGTTTGACATTTACCTGGATTAAGAAGCAATGCATTAAAATTCATCCATTGCGAAATTTTATCAAGGTCATGGTTTATGACGTCAATAGCAGACTGAGATTCTTTAGGGTCAACCGAAAAATAAACCTGAATGTCATCAGCATATATTTGTAATTTACAATGCTTCACCACTGAAATCAAATCGGCAGTGTAAATGTTAAAGAGGAGGGGTCCCAAGACCGAGCCTTGAGGAACCCCTGCCTCCAATGACAAACCCAAATCTTCTAGAGTTTATTTTTATTGTTAGAAGCAGTGTCACAGAAAAACGTACCTGAGGCTTTTTCGTGAATAGTGTTCTTCGCACTTTACTCAAAACTGCACGCACACAAAGGCCATTTTGGGCCAATTCAGAGCAATTGCAAAATTTGATATGTTTTCTGACGTATCGCACTGAAATCGCTTCTATCAACTCACCTGTTAGTAAAATTCCTTGCAAAATTTCCTCATACCAACATAAAATTCAAATTTTGACGTTCTGTCACTTCAATAGAAAATGAATGGAGAGTACCTACTAATTTTCCTGCTTTAATTTACTAATTTTGTCTACCTCTTAAAAAAACTGTGCATTTGATTTTTGATCGTCTCTCGTAGGTATACCTATCTTACAAACAAACAATAATAGGGTAAGATTGAAAAAAATTGCTAAGCTAATCGAGATAAGTATGATATAGAGGATAGAAAACTTTCTGGCACAGTTATAATCCGCAATATGTTATCATTGGAACCTGTTAGTCATTGTGATAAGTTGTATAGATATAGGTAGACAGATTTTGAAACAGTTCCGCAAGTGTTTCATATGTTGCTTCGATTAAAAAAAAGAAAATATGGTTGTTAGGCTTTAATACAAGTGATGGAATTTTGGGGTTATATTTTGATACTTATTGCAATTATATTTATAATTTACAGACTGGTTAGAGTATGTCAAAATCGTAAGTACCTACCTAAGGCAATGTACCTACCTAACAGGCGACAATAACACAACATTGACAGGGTGTCCCAGAATTCTTTTTTTATAGAGTCCCAAATTAACATTAGATTCGGAGTCGGTGCGTGTTTTTGAAAATTTCCAGAGTTCAATATAGTTCTGCAATCTCCAGTTATAAGGTATTTAAGAGGATCCATCATATTTCAGCTCTGAATTACTTCAAAAGGTACCTAATTTAATGTTAGATGCACTATTTCCTAGGTAACAACATACTATCAATGCAACTTTATATTGTTGTATCTTGTTATCTATGAAATAGTGCATCTCACATTAAGTTTTCAAAAACACAGATCGACTGAGAATTTACTGCTGAATACTCCATTAAAATACGGAAGTGCGTGCATTCTGGACCACGCTGTATAATTAAGAAGGTAGGGTGGGAAGTATACTATAATATAATAAGTAATAAGTAAAATAATCAGAAGTTGCTGACCTTAGAAATTTGGATCCTTTGTATCCGAGTGTTGAGCAGTTTGGGAACATAAAATAATGACCAATTAATTTCTAATTCCAACTTATTTTATTTAGTATCCTATACTTATATGTACGAACCCACCTACACTCGCTGTATGTTGTGATGCCTGGCCTAACACGATTACTCCAACTAATTTTAATTTCTAGTTAAAGAAACTGATGAGGAGTCTCAAGACGATTCGTTGAGCGCAAACCAGCAAACTACTTCAGTCCGGCATGTACCTAGAACGAGACCTAGAAATATATTTGTCATAGAGACAAGTATTTATAGACAAGGTTTGTATAGGTATCCTTAAAAATTAGAGCGTCCACGTAGTTTTAGGGGGATAACTTCTAGGGAGCAACAAATTTTATAAATCAGAGTTACCTACTTTGGTATTCAAAAGCCAGTGGTGGCAGCTAATTTAAGAATAAAATTGCAAGAGGGCTTCCCATTGTATCAGTTCAAATTCGCCAATCAGAATGCACCTCTACTAAATAGAATATAGGTAAACTCCATTCATTTTCTATTGAAGATCTAAAAATTTTCTGGAACTGTACAACCCTAATTTGTAAGGGCCTGTACTTTTGACAATTTGATAGAAATTTAGCGGGAAAGCAAAAACATTGCATAACCCAAATCTTCTAGGGTTTATTTTTATTGTTAGAAGCAGTATCACAGATAAACATAGCTGAGGCTTTTTCGTGAATATTTTTCTTTACACTTTACTCAAAACTGCACGCACACAAAGGCCATTTTGGGCCAATAGGCATCTTGCATCAATTTTGTTTTTGATGTTAAATTGAAGTTCGGGATATATTTGATCCTTCCAGATACCTTAAATTCCAATATCTTGTCGGTGGAGCTCAAAAAAAAATGAGAAAGTAGCATTTCCAAACTTCCCGCCAAAAGACCAGCCCAGCCATTCGAACATAATTTTCTTACATGTGTAAACGTCGCTGTCTAACCTGACCTGACGTCTTTCATTCATAAATCTTAAATATTTTATAGTAGTCACCAGTACTCTTTGCCAGTGGGTACAAAGGTACAAGATGCCAACCCAAACAACTAATAACATTGTACTTACCTCCTTTTACAACGTTAGAGGTCCCTCTTATTGTCAACTGCCAAGGCTGACTTTTCAAATTAATTATTAAACGTCACCCTCAAATAAACTGTTGTCAGATTGCATCCGCTGTATGATTTATGACGTCACAAGTCGTACAACGGCGTTTCTGAATTATTTATTTATTTACAAATAAACAAACGTTTTTTCCTTGTATCTTTATTGATGCATTTACATTAAAATATCCCGAAATTACGAAATGTGCAAGTAGCCTATTCAGAGCAATTGCAAAATTTTGACATTTGTCATGTTTTCTGGCGTATCGCATTGAAATTGCTTCTATCAACTCAACTGTTAGTAAAATTTCTTGCAAAATTTCCTCATACCAAGCGAAAATTCTTAATTTTGACTTTCTGTCACTTCAATAGAAAATGAATGGAGAGTAATTCAGAGATTCAATCTGATTGGGACAGGCTTCAATTGCTTCACACTTGAACACTATTGAACTTTAGTAATTTTCGTAAAGAAAGGACCCCGCACCATCCTGATCAAATGTTATCATTGCCCCAAAGAAATCGTACGGACAGTTTTTGATATAGAGTCTGCCGAAGATAAACTTTTCCCCATAAGGACATACACATTTTTCGGACCGTCGTAAAAATACTTTTTTAGGCGCTCGACCGGAAAGTTAACCTTTCCGGTCAATTTTAGGACCGGAAAGTGGCTTTTCCCGGACTAGTCCGGGAAAGTGAAAAATTAATTTTTCCGGTCAATTTTGGGACCGGAAAATCAACTTTCCCGGACTAGTCCGGGAAAGTGAAATTTCACCGAAATATTCTAGAAAGTGAAATTTCACATGAATATTATGGATTTTGTTATCGTGTTAATTTTTACTAGGCTCCTCACATTTTTCAGTTGTAGATAATTTAAATTAAAATATTTAATTTCACACAGAAAATATGTTGCGAGCACCTAAAAAATTTAATACGTAACTCACATGTAAAGTGTCTTTCCTGGACTCGCAGGCTTTCAGGCTTCCGCCTACGGCGTCAGCCTGAAATCTGCCTATTCGTCCAGGAAAGATCACTTTCCATACTCTTTACGTAAATAACTATTTTCAGCATAATAAGCAAACACACCCATAAGACTCCTGTACAAAAGTATGTTAATAATATACGAAAGAAAAGTGCCCCTGGAGTTATCATGTGCTATTATGATGGCCAAAATGCAAATTAATTTTCGCTGCATGTAATTCTTATGGGAAAATTTTATCTTCGGCACCCTCTGGAGTAAAAACTGTCCGTACGAAAGCTTTGTGGCAATGATAACTTTTGATCAGGAGGTCAAAATCTACAACATACTAAAATTTCAGCCAATCCGACAGAATGCCATTTTCCCTTAAGGATGGTCCTCTTGGACTTGCATTGGGTCCGGGAATTATACTTATTCCTACTTATAAATTAAATCCACTCGTCTTTCAGATGAAGAATCTCACACACCTCCACCTGGACCTGTAAGACAAGGGTCAACCACACATTCTAGAGAATGCCATGGCGTTCCACCTCCACCATATGAGCCTCCGCCCCAATATAATCAACTATTTGTTAATACATAAGTAATCTCTGGCAGTGTTGATGGAATTATCATGAGCCGAAAATTTCGCGCGCCTCAGGACCCACGGATTGAAGGAATTCCACATAATTATGTGCTTACTTACATATATTTTCTTACGAAATTTTTTACTTATATGGAATAACGTTCATCTTGTAGCTTTGTCTTGTGATCTGCTTGTAGATCGAATGCATAATACAATCATAATATGTGTAACACTGGTAGGGGTGTTTTCAAATCACCTTCTTGTTATTATTTAATCGTGTGTCTCCACCTATTCCTATAAGCATAGACCTGAACCGGAACCCATTTCTACCCGAAACCGTAGGTACCGGAATTCATCGAAAGACGCTCAAATTGTAAGTGTAATTAAGTGACGATAAACAACGTTATAACAGAGATTTTATTTCTGTTTAACAAGAATAGTGCAATCTTTATGAAAAACAGTAAAAACAGTAGGACCTCCCACACAACATAACCATCAATTAATAAAATGGACAAGTTTGGCCTCCCCACAATCAATATTCATAGTTTAGACTAAACAATTGTATATTTTAAAACTCTGCTGTCACAATTTGCTAATTTTTGGTAATTTTTAAAGCGAGCGTTGATGGATGTTGCTTACCGTAAAATTCGCAGCTGGTCATCTCCGGCCATTTGTAAACTAATTGTTTATTTATAAGGGGGCCATGGCTCACTTACCCCATGGTCCCACTTACCCTACCTTACCTTACATGCAAAGTGGTTTGGTTGTATTGTTAATAGCTTTATCTTTTTATGTGTACCGCTCTTGTACTATAAATATTTAGAATTTAGCTAATAGCTATATAGAGTATGATCAAAATACTCATAATTAAATGCAGATTCAGACTGAAGTAAATTAAACATTGGGGCGTCCCATATTTAAATAACCATTGAATTCCGGTTATAAAAAATACTTACGGCTGACTGCCGCTCGTAAAAGGTTATTAGTATAATGTTTTGGAACGGTCCATTTTCTCTGTTATATTTCTAGTAAAAATGTTTATAAAAAAAATTTGCACTTCCTGTTTAAATTATCTTAATTTAGTTCTTTTTTCAAATGGAAACCTACATTTTTCTCAACGGATCTAATTGCGCAACTCAAATTGCACCAAGAAAATTAAGTTTGCCGTTTTTTCACAAATCTTGGTTTTTCACCCAGTTCTTCGAAAGTTCTTAAAATCTTAAAAGGCCGTGACGTCACTTCTGGTCATGTATGACACATGTTTTTGATTTTTTTAAATTCGGAGATTTGGAAAATGTAAGTTTCCATTTCAAAAAACAAAGGCAATTTTCGGCAAAAGCGGAAGTGGATTGTTTTCGTATAAATATGTTTCGATTCCTTAATTGCTTCCCAAATCTCAAAGTAAAATCTTGAGAAATAACAGAGAAAACTGACCGTTGCGGGACTTTTGTACTAACCCTGTATATCTATAAGTACCTACTTAGGTACATACCTATTAGCCTCGCTATTAGCATTCTATTAGGTAGCTAATTGCGACGTTTTTAGTATTTCCTCCCTATATACCTATCTTACCCACGTAAAAAGTTGCAAAGTATCCGTAAGGCACAAAAAAATAATCCCTATAGTTGGGTACACGAATCAAGATTAGATAGATAAAGTTTTATTGTTCGACCTGCTAGCGTTTGGTGATAAAATCTCCACTACGCTTTTCATAACTTAGTGCGAGATGAAAGTATTATGATTCATAGCAACCAGACATTGCATGAAATGAAATAAGAGATTATGAATTCTCAAACGTTGTACATAATAATCGGTAGTTCACTTGGAGGGTTTTTAATACTAATGTGTCTGACATGCTGGATTAAACGTTGTCGACGTAAGTATAAAGAAAACCTATCAATTAAGTACACTGTAATAAATTTATAATGGATGTTGTTTTGTTGAATTAATAAAAGGAATCGAACGAAAGAATCGCATAGCACTACAATTTGCTAGAGAACAAACCACTGTAACGAACTACAGCGGGACTCATCCCATGGCACCCTCGGAGATCTCAACAATTCCTTATCAAAATTATACAAATTTAGGTAAGTGCCTGTAAAAGGCTAAGACACAAAAATTTATTGTATAAAACCGTTTCAAATTCTAGGTCATGATAAAATTTCCTTCCAAGGTGAGATGTTTGCGGTCCCGCTTGATTTACTTCCGCCTTTATTTAGTAAGTTTAAAAATTATTGTCGGTTTGAACACATTTTAAATATTTATAGACTTTAATGCTCCAGGAGTCCAACTTAATGGAGATCATGTACTAGTTAGAGATCTGTCCTTGATTGAAGTGGTGTCTAAAGATGAATACCAAAAGCAGGCTCCATATAATCCCAACTTCTGAATCTGCATTATATTCTCTAGTGATACAATATTAATTTATAAGTGATATACGAATAAATTTTCTAATAAGGTTCAAGCATATCATATCGAAAAGTTTATGACGCTTTCGAGCTACCTACCGCTGCGGTGCACTGAGCAGTGCAAACCTCACACATCTCTATTCTACACATACACTGATTGGTTGCTTTGTCAAGATGCCATGCTAACGCGACCAATCCGAACGTGCTGTTTTCACGTGGCACGTAAGATAATACAAATAGAAGCCACTATACTTATTACATACATGAACATGATAACTGTGGCGATCGCTCAACTAATAAAAAGCCCCCGGAAGATGTACATCAATGCGATGTGTATCCCTGTCCTGTAGATGTTTTCCACGTTGTGTATGTAGGCGCGACTGGTCTTACTGGTGGAATCGGGTGCAGATTTTATCAATCTGCATCTAGTAGCAGACGCACAGATGTGTCAAAAGGGCAGAATGTTAAAAAATTGTTACAGAATTAAAAAGTAGAAAATGAACAGAAAAAACACAAAAATTTTGAGGGTTGAAAAGTAAAAAGAAGAATGACAATATAAAACAAATGAGTAAATGAAAACACTCGCGGCTGAAAAATTGCGAAAGGGGACAAAAAATCAAGAGGAATGAAAATTAAGTGTGAATAAATAGAATTACGAAATAACACGAAAATAACCAAATTATGCAATTAGAACTTGTGTGGGGGTTGAAATACATACTTCTACCTACCTATTGCGAAGGAAACTGGACAATTGTAAAATGTAAACTGAATCCCAAATGAGTTCAATTTTGTTACCGACGAAAAACGAAATTATGCGAAATTTGCAAAAGAAGCACTTAGGGGGTTGAAAAATCGTAAAGGTGGATGAAAATTCAAAGGGTATGAGGATTAACCGTGATTAAGTAAAATTTCGGAAAGTAACACCAAATGAGTTCAATTTATTACCAAAGAAAAACGAAATTACGCATTTTGCCAAATTAGCACTTAGGGGCGGTTGAAAGTCAAAGGGGATGAAAATTAATCGTAACAGAATTACAGAAAATTTATACGAAAATAAGCCAAATAGGTATGCTAATTTGGCTTTTCGGGGTTGAAATATTGCGAAGGGGGTCGAAAAAGTGAAAAAGGTATAAGAACAATCCATATGAGTATACCTAAAATTTATTACCGAAAAAAGGCAAAAGGCAAAACTGCGCGAATTTTACAAAATTGACGCTCGGGGGGTTGAAAAATTGTTAAGGGGGATGAAAAGTGAATAGGGATGAAAATGAACTGTAGTTAAGTAGAACTAGCGAAAGTCACATGAAAAAGAAGCGGTCTGGGTACATTTTGCTTTTTGAGGGTTCACCTATCATGAAAGGGCCCAGTAATTTTGTGCTACCATTTACTTGAAGAAATTTCAAGTTTCAACCCTTAAATTTAATCCCCCTTGTTAGGTCTCAAAATATGAATGACACCTTTTTTGAATCATTAATGGAAAGCTATCGAATGACGCCAATTTAGACCAATTATACTTATTAAGCGGAATTTCGAGTTGCAACTCCTAATTTCCACCGCAACTGTTCGATTTTACGAAAAAAGCATTCCCCGCAAGATTTCACCGATATGTGAGTATGTTGAGTTTCCAACAACTGCGTGCAACCCTTGCGGAGTTATCATATTTTTTGTGGTTTTCATCCCCCGAAATTAGCACCCCTTCACCTTCAACAGACTTGTGGGTCGAACGTGCATGCCAAGTTTCAGCAAGATACCTCCACTAGTTCTCGAGTTATTGCAATTAATAATTTTTCAGTTTTTCACCCCTAACTCCTACCCCCTTGGCCTTAGTCCGATATGACCCAAATCCCCGCCTTACTTTTCGGGAGACAAAGCTGCCTACCAAGTTTCAGCTCGATATCTCAAACCGTTCTCAAGTTATGCGACGGACAGACTGAGTAGCGAGCGAGCGAGCGAATAAGCCAAAAGAAGAGTACCTCTCATCTGCTCCGGCACTAAAATGAAGGGTGCAATAACATCCACAAATTTAATGAAAATATTTTATTCTTATGTACGGTCACGATGATTACATAACGACGTAATAAGACTATAAATCCCTCTACTGAATAGTTTTCAAATTTAACATAATAAGACAATGAGAGGTTTTATTAAAAACTATTGATGTAAATCAGTCTTTCAGTTTAAAAAATGAAATTCTTTGAAACAAGCTTCGTAAATTAAGAATAATAGAAAACTAAAACAACTAACGACTATTCATGGTTATAACATGCATATCACAAACAGGAAAATAAAGAAATGGTGATTCATTTTCCACAATAATTTCACACTGAGCAGCATTTTATCTTTTAGGAAAATGTGCATGAGATAAATCAAGATCCCAAAAGCAGCAAAAATTTGTTCAGAGGCCCAAATACCTACATATAAAGACTATATAAATGTTGAATATGTATTAAGGTTAAACCTTAAAAGGCTTATTCAATAATTATTGGACTAAGGACACTTCCATCCCAGAATTCACAGAAAGCACTTCACAGGACGAATTAATAATGAGGATTGTACGGTGCTTGTTTCGCGTAACCTTCGTTTATTGGTGGTTGAGAAACAGCTTCGAAATACGAAGGCGGTTGAGCTGAATGATCAGGATACGGTGCTGGGCCAGCAAAAGACCCACCTGCCGGAGGGTACGGCGCTGTATTTGGTGGTGGTGGATATGGGGTAGCACCTGCAAATATAATTTATGACTACAAACTTTGGCCAATAAATAATATTTAAAAAAAAAACAGTAAAAAGGAACGTGCCATTTGTGAATCAAGCAAAATTCACTTCAAAAACTACTACAAAACCAATTCCCTAAACATATTATCTTATCCTTCCAAATAATATTATCAGAACAAGCATCCTGAATACCAAATAGCCCCAAACTATCTATAGGGTACACCTAAACAATTCGTGCTTTGTAATTGCAAGACAAAAACGCCGATGACAACACGATGATCGTAACGACTAATGACGGAAGCATGATCTTTCATAAAAAGTGCTTTATGATGTTAAGTATATCAAAAATGTATAAATCAATGTGTGTAAAATGACTTAAATTGTAAATAATCTTAGCAATCCTGTAAACACGTCCGCTCGCCCGCATGACCAATAACAGCTTATAAAATATAGATTACGAATGACAAGCATTTATAGTCCGACCATGATTAAGATTATTTATACCGGGTGGACCAACACTATTGCCCACCTCAAAAATTGCCCTTTATTTTAAAGCTGGGACTTCGAAATTTTTACAGTGTATATGGCTACCAAGGACCCTTCAAATGACGGCAAAAGTTTATCTGTCATGCAAAAACTGTGACGTCACGAAATTTTGAAATATCGTTTTTCCAAGAAAAAAAAAATTTTTACCCATAAAATCGTTTTTTGGGCTAATACCTTTATGTTAAGCCCATTTTTTTAAATTTCCGTCATCAGATTAGCCAACTGTAGCAAGCTAAAAATGGTCCATTTTAATTCACAAGTCGGCCACGTAAACAATTGACTACTATGCGAGGGCTTTCTTGGATAACAGCGTACGCTTTTTTCATCTGTCACCAGTTGACAGCGACACGACGTGGCCATTGAACTGCGAAATTGTTTTTAATTTTAATAAACGTGGATTTTTGTAACGAATAATGTTGAAATATGGGTTTAAACTGGGCATCCACCATTTAATTCGCCCACCCAAGGTGCCAGGAGAGGTTACGAACACGGACATTTAATCAGATGGCGGCGCGGCGTGAAGAGGGGCTCCAGTTTGTGTGAAGGGCTCCGGTTTGTGTGAGGGGGTTTTTTCAAATAGCCATTTCCATAATTCGCATTATTCCATACTTATGTAATTCCACAGGTAATTATTTTGTTGTTATGGCCTGTTTTGTAGTTGGCATTTTTAGGTTAAGTGAGTCGACTTAGTTTGCCCCGTTGAGACTAATATCGAGGACTAAGATATTCACAGCCCAGAATTTAACAGCAACTCGTGTCAAATAAGCACCAAGGAATCGTTTTGCATAACATAATTCATATTCAAAGATAAACTGTAATCGAAGGTGGTGCAAGTGTCAGTTTTCGATTGGCAAATACCTCGTAGGTACCTCCTAAACAAAATCAAGACGTTAATAATTGATGCTTTGAAGTTGGTGAAGCTCAAGTTATTATTTGAACAGCAGAAGCAAAAAGGTGCAATGTGGAATTTAATAATCATCATCATGGTGGGCAAATAAGGACTAATTAATCATTGATCACACGACAAGCCATCCAGTGCATAAACAAGACGTGTGTGTGTGCCTTAGTTTCAATTTTTGTCATTAGAATGAACTAAGAATACTGAGATTATTCTTTCGTTTATTAAACAATAATTGCCTATTAAGTAAATTTAATAAATCAGGCTTTCATATTTTTACTTGAATTTCGCGCATTTATTTCATTACGCGCGTTAATTTCCCGCTCAAACTCTTCCAACCCCTTTTAGCTAATCATTAGTCACCCACTAGTGTGATTAGTGTGTGAATTACAATAGTGTTGCAGTGTTTAGGTTGCTAATTTTGAGAAAAATTGCTATTTTGTGAAATCTTCAACCTCTTGAAGAGAAGTGTTTTCCAACTTAGTTTTACATACCTTCTTGTTAGCTGTTTTCACAGCTCTTATCCTGGTTTCCCTCCAGGGAAGCTTTCACGCGTTTTTCTGTGTTGTGAGTGTTAATTATAATTACGTGTAGAAGTGAATCTTGGTGAATTTCCTATACCTAGTGTTAATTAATAGTTTTATTCTATTTTAGTGGAGTGCATTTAATTTTTATCATGCCGATGCAACATCTTTCCTTTTCAGACAAGGTCGACATGATCTTGATTTTTGGAGAATGCCAGCAAAATGCAATGCAAGCAGCAGAATTGTATGCCCAACGTTACCCAGACAGACTTCAACCAGATAGACGAACATTTAAAAGAATTGTAGAGAAACTTAGAGAGACAGGCAGTTTGAAGCCCAAGAAAAAGACAGTGATAAATCCCGCTGTGACTCATGAAATCAATCAAGCTATTGTTTTGAACATAGCTGAAAATAATCCCCAAGTCAGCAGTCGAGAAATGAAGCAATCAAGCGGCATAAGTAAGTCATCGATTCTAAGAATATTAAAAAGGCACAAATTCCATGCATATCACATCGAACTGCATCAGGAACTACATGGAGAGGATTTTATGAACAGGGTGAGATTTTGCACGTGGGCCCAAGAGAAACTGCAGGAAAATCAGGACTTCTTCAAGTTTGTGCTTTTCACCGATGAATGCACATTCAAATCTAATGGGCACGTAAACAGGCATAATATGCACTATTGGTCGGTGGTTAACCCACATTGGATGAGAGAAGAAAAAACACAAGACATATGGTCACTGAACGTGTGGGGAGGAATTATTGACAACCGATTAGTTGGTCCATTCTTTTTTGAAGGCCATCTGACTGGTGCGATGTATGCAGAGTTCTTAAGAAATTCATTAGATGACTTACTAGAAGATGTGCCATTAAATGTGATCCAAAATTTGTGGTTTCAGCAAGATGGTGCGCCTCCACATTTCAGTCGAGAAGCTCGTGGTGTGGCAGATGAAAAGTTTCCAGATAAATGGATTGGTCGTGGTGGTCCAATTGCTTGGCCAGCTAGATCTCCCGATCTCACACCTATGGATTTTTTCACATGGGGAGTTGTGCAAGAAATTGTGTACAGAACACAGCCAACCACGAGACAAGACATGCAGCAACGACTCGTAGATGCCTTCCAGACAATCAATGAACGAAATACAGCAGCTACAGTCCAAAATTCATTTCAGCGACGTGCTCAGATGTGCATCGAAAGAGAAGGCCACCACTTTGAGCAGTACCTGTAATCAGGTAAGTACTTTTTGTGAAGTGATCTGTGCTATAGTGGTTGCAGTGCAGTGAATTTGGTGATGATTGTGTAGTGATGGGTTGTGGTAGTGAGTAATGCATCACTTTAGGTAAGTACAAGCCGTAAGTTCCTTGTACACAATTTTGTCTATGATGATTAGTAGAGCTCTTTCACAATATTTGAAGGATCCACAATTCTGAGACATCCAAAACAGCTAAAAGACCATAGTTTATGTAACACAATCAGTCAATCAAATTCAATTTATTGTTGTTAGTTTGATCATACAGGATTTAAGTTTCAATTTATATCCTTGAAAAATTATAATTATTGTGATTGCAACTTCAACTTTACAGCAACACACTTTCGCCAGCTAAAAACACTTGGTTTTACATCACCCTACAATTTACCAAACAATTTAACCCAACTAGTTAAGAAATGGCATCGGGCTATAATTCTTCTACCTTCGGCTACAGTTTATCTCTGAATTTTAATTATGTTAGTTGAAACGATAGTTTAACAATTCCTTTGCCCTTATTTAGATCAGATGTTAAATTTAGAGGCTGTAAATATCAATTTTGTTATGCAAAACGATTCCTTGGTCCTTATTTGACACGAGTTGCTGTTAAATTCTGGGCTGTGAATATCTTAGTCCTCGATATTAGTCTCAACGGGGCAAACTAAGTCGACTCACTTAACCTAAAAATGCCAACTAAAAAACAGGCCATAACAACAAAATAATTACCTGTGGAATTACATAAGTATGGAATAATGCGAATTATGGAAATGGCTATTTGAAAAAACCCCCTCACACAAACCGGAGCCCTTCACACAAACTGGAGCCCCTCTTCACGCCGCGCCGCCATCTGATTAAATGTCCGTGTTCGTAACCTCTCCTGGCACCTTGGGTGGGCGAATTAAATGGTGGATGCCCAGTTTAAACCCATATTTCAACATTATTCGTTACAAAAATCCACGTTTATTAAAATTAAAAACAATTTCGCAGTTCAATGGCCACGTCGTGTCGCTGTCAACTGGTGACAGATGAAAAAAGCGTACGCTGTTATCCAAGAAAGCCCTCGCATAGTAGTCAATTGTTTACGTGGCCGACTTGTGAATTAAAATGGACCATTTTTAGCTTGCTACAGTTGGCTAATCTGATGACGGAAATTTAAAAAAATGGGCTTAACATAAAGGTATTAGCCCAAAAAACGATTTTATGGGTAAAAATTTTTTTTTTCTTGGAAAAACGACATTTCAAAATTTCGTGACGTCACAGTTTTTGAATGACAGATAAACTTTTGCCCTCATTTGAAGGGTCCTTGGTAGCCATATACACTGTAAAAATTTCGAAGTCCCAGCTTTAAAATAAAGGGCAATTTTTGAGGTGGGCAATAGTGTTGGTCCACCCGGTATGTACATCTATGTAACGTGTTATTCAGAAAATATGTGGTAACGTGTATGGAAACAAATGAATAGGAGTCTGTCAAAGAACTGCAACTGTCAAAGTTAGTTCGTACAGGACATTGATCTAGTATTACTATGGATGGGCCCTGCCGTGCGCTCCTTATGGACGTCTGTTGTCCGCTAAACAGAGATCGGTTAGCTCACTCCAAGCTGTGTGTCATGCGCGACTGTTCGCTGTAACGAAGTTGTCATCTCGCTAGACTCCGTTTTCCATCATTGATAAGATTATTGTTTGTCATTTGTTTGTGTTCAATGATTTTGTGTTTTCGTCGTTTTAATTAAAAAAAATATGTCATTATGTCAACGTGTGCCCTGTGTGAAGAAAACTATAAGCCAGGCTCCTTCGTTTCATTCCACAAGTAAGTACTAGTATACACCAACCCTACTCAAAATTATACAGGGTGTCCGGAAATAACGATGAAATATTCCGGGGGGTGATTCTGCAGCTCAAAATATGCAAAAAAGTTCCTATAAACATGTATCCGGAAATCGTTCCTAAGGGGGCTACGGCCTTCTGAAGGGGGCGCCTCAAATTCGGTTTTTATCGAATAAATCAGGAACCGCTTAAGATACAGTGATGACTTTTTGCACATTATCTAACATCAGTAAGCGCCATCGGTTTATGGTATCTACCAAAAGCAGATTCAACCATGGGCGTGGAAAATAGGGGGGGCTTCAGCTTTCCCCACCCAAATTTTTTTAAGTGTTATTTTTTAGGCAATTTCTCACCGCAATATGGTTTCCTGACTAAAATTACATAAAAAAGCCTCTCTTGTTATAACAGCGTAGGATCAACCGTTTTCGAAAAAATTAGATTTAAAGATCCATTTGCATTTCCTAGGCTTATCAAACGATTTTTATTAAATTACAAAAGTGAACGGTTTTTAAAAATTAGTATCTAAAGTAATCTAATGTTGCTTATCGATGTCAGATAGTATGCAAAAACTTAATAATTAACAAAATCAAAATCGAATTTTGAGCGCCCCCTTCAGGGGGCCCTAGCCCCCTTAGGAGCGATTTCCGGACCCATGTTTATAGGGACTTTTTTTCATATTTTGAGCTGCAGAATCACCCCCTGAAATATTTCATCGTTATTTCCGGACACCCTGTATAGTGATTATTTCTAAATTTTTAATAAATTAAATCACTCGAACGTTGAGGGTTTGCAGTTGTCTCTGGTTACGCATAAATCATCTATTAAAATAAAAGGCTTTGATTCTCAATTTAAATTTAAATTATTTTCGCGCTCAAAGCTTTTAAATTGTAGCGCATGGCACATCTCAAAGAAAAGGACAATGGGATGGCAACGTCTTTAAGTATGAGAGCGAAAGCAATACCTGCTTGTCTGTGATATCTTAGAGCCAAGCGTTACTTGAATCAGGCCCATCCATAGTAATACTAGATCAAAGGAACAGGATGTCATCTGTCAATTTACCGGCGACTTATTTGGGGACACAAAATCTTCCCATGTGTTGACTGTGCGAACTAAGTTTAGACAAACGTGCTTTCGACAAATTGCGATTCACTATCACTTGTTTCTATAGCCTCCTGTTATCGCATAGTATTTTCTGAATAGCACTGTATATACAGGGTGTTCCAATGAAAAGTAGCCACCCCAAATATTTCGTAAACCAAATAAAATATGAAAATTCGCTCGAAAAGGTCGATTTTTATTTGGAGGAAAACACTTAAATCCATGCTTGGCGAAATTTCAAAACTCACCTCCTAACCCCCACTTGAAAATTTTAAATGGCAACCCCCCACTTGCGATACATCACTTGAAAGCTAATTTCATTGCCAATCTAACGCTATAACAATTTTTGATATTTGTTCAACTCTAGCGCCCTCTATGGTCAAATATTAAATTACATTAGGGCCCTTTGTGATACATCATTTGAGAGGGTTTGAAATTCTCTGTAAACTGATCCAAGAATTTTTGAAATCCACCCACTCGTTCAAAAGTTACATTGAAAGACATGAGCTGGTTCTGGGCCTAGAAATCCTTCAAGTTTAGGCTGTAACTTTTGAACGAATGGATGGATTTAAAAAATTCTTGCATTAGTTTACAGATAATTTCAAACCCTTTCAAATGATATATCACAAAGGGCCCTAATGTAATTTAAAATTTGAACATAGGGGGCGCTAGACTTTTCCAAATACCAAAAATTGTTACAGCGCTAGATTGGCAATTAAATTAGCTTTCAAATTTACACTTTATTTTAGTTAAAGGACACTATACAATAGTTGCCCAGGAAAAATCAGATCTAGACGATTCCAAAATTTTGATTTTTGCTGTGGAGGTATAATAAAAGTGTTCTTACAACATTGAATACAAAAATATAGAAATTTTCCCAGGCGATCATATTTTTATGTAGCTCTAAACCAATTTGGGCCCCGAAAATGGCATTTTAACGATTTTTTTCTCGGAAACTAGAAGATGCCACACTTTCATTTTTCTACCAAACATTCACCTAGCCCTCGGTTACCAAAATTTAAAATTTGGTAGAGATGGGCCCAGGCAGTCGCTTATTGTATAGGGTCCTTTACAATTTAAAATAGGTACAATAAAAAATGCAGACCCTGTGCATACCTAACACTCCTAACAGCTATACAGCAAGTGCACTTCTTACCACCAAAAATTGGACATGGTTGCAAATTTATTTGTAAAGAATGCACTTAAGCAACTTTTGCAGCGACGCTTCAACATTTTTTTTAACCTCCCCACTCCACTTCACCATTTTAAAAAAAGGGAGGTTATACTGCAATCACTAAAATTTTCGAATTCGAGATAAGACCGGATCTATACGTTTTGAGGTCTCAGGAACCCAAAAAAGTGGTTTTTAAAATGTGTCTGTATGTATGTACGTACGTTCGTACGTTCGTAAACACGCCACAGCCCAAACTACTCGACAGATTTAGCTGAAATTTGGTACGTGTTCATGTGATAACCCAACTTAGATTTGAAAAGCTTTTGGAGCCAATCGTGCAACTAGAAATGCCATTTTGGCACATCAACTTTTAAATTTTAAATGCAAACCCCCATTTTTCACCTCACGATAGAAAAGGCCTTCAAATTCTGCTTCTAAAAATTTATTCATTCTTAGTGCCCTTTTGATTAAAAATTTAAAAAAAAATGATTTTTATCCGACTTTAAAATCGCGGTACAGCCCAAGTCCCTGAACCGATTTGACTGAAATTTTGCACGTCGAAGAGCTGAACAAATTTTGGATTCAATCGGCCCACGGAAACTGCCGTTTTGGCACACCTATTTGTAACTTTAAAATTATTCACTCATTTAACCATCCAAAACAAGTTTTTGAAAGATTTATTGTCACCATCAAAAAGGTCTTTAAATTCTGGTTTTAAGTAAGACAAAATTCGTTCGCATTTAGTGCTCTTTGGGTCAAAAAATCGAAATTTCATAATAACACTAAAAATACATTATAGCCCAAATTAGCGAATTGATTTAGCTGAAATTTGGTACATGGAGATTGGGTGACCCGTTGAAGACCTGAAAGGCTTTTGGAAGCAATTGGTCCACGGGAAGTGCCATTTAGGCATATCAACTTTAAATTTTAAATACAAAGGTCTCCTTTTTTATGTCGCCATTAGAAAGACGATCAAATTCTCGTTCTAAAAATGTATTCACAGTTTCTGCCATTTCAGTGGAAAATAGAGAAAAAATTATTTCTCATTAAAAGGGAGCGAGCTGACAGTGGATGACATAAAGTGGCAGTTATTGTCAAAAAGGTGGCAAAAGATTAACCTTAAAAGGAACATATTGTCAAATGTGATGGGTGATGTCCGAGGTGGTGTCGGTATTTGTCAGAAAATTGCAAAATTAGTCACAGTCGATAAGGGTAAAAAATTTCTGTTGAATTGACCACTATCTACACAGAATACAAAGATCCACGCGATGGGGAGGTTCCAGCCGCTTCTCTGCTGCATTTTTTTACATTAAAGACATTTTTGTCTGCAGTAACAACTCAAAAAGGTTCGGGTTTGATACGGTGTATCTCCTACAACCAAAAAACATCTTCTTAGAATTGGTGGTGTCTAACTGAATAATAATTACTGATTTTGTAAAACTAGTATGTAATTTTCTGAAAGATCAAAACATGACTTTCAATTTTATTCTAAAGCCCACTGGTGACACGTTTTTGTTGAATAGCTATTTACCATGCATGATAGATCAGATCTGTATCATCACGACGCACGTTTAGGCAATCTTATTGTTTTAAACACCATTACTTGTAGGTATCTTTACTTCAGTCATATTCTAAGGGACAATGAGGCATTGCAGTGTGAGTCAGGCTTTTATCTATTGTGGTGTTAAACGGGTTTATGCTCACCAACTTAGGTCCCTAAACTATATAACTTCATTACTTATATGCATACACCCATTCAAAACTGAACCACATGACCACAACTAATCCTACCAATATACTGAACATAAGTTTTTTTTAATTACATAATATCAAAATCACTAAGGGTGGGTTGTATAAAATATTTAATCCTGTCTTAAAGTAATCCTTCAAAAATTCCATGGGCTTAGCGTTAAGTCCAGGATTAAGCCCCAATTGCACTGATCTCCCTTAACTTTAAATGACTCTTAAAAACTGTGGAAACAATTCTCTCAATAGGGCTTTTAAGGGTCACTTAAAGCCAAGAAAGAGCGGTGCAATCAGGGTAAATGTTTTATAACGTGACATTTTTAAAATTTTTCATTGCAGTTGGCGCTGCCTGGGGAGACTCATGTCAAAACTTAAGGCGTTTTTTCTCGGGTTTATGCATTGAAATACAAACTTGCATTTGAAAGCATAGGAAATAATCTTGTTTTGTATTCGCGAAAATCAGCAAAGTGTCTGACATCTGGTGGCAATACTTTAACTACACTGAGAAACAGGATACGGAAATACTTTTAAAAGTCCGTCATCATAATTTCGGCTTACGTCAGTCAGTTGTCAGTTGCGAGGTTAGGTAGTAGCAAGTAGTAGTTTTGTTAGGAGACATCCTCTCGCTGACTCGAAATTTTGGGTATAATTCTGTGAAATTTTACGTTTTGTGTGCTTAAGTGGAACATTGTAAATCCAGGAAAACTTGGCTTTTAAAAAATCCACGAATCGATGTCACTGATGTCACCAACTGACACTGTCAGGCACGTCACGCTAGAATTCTCACTTCCGGCTCCCCAATGGGGTGAGACATGGGTGAGACCGCCATTTTGTACATTTTGTGGTTTAGCAATGCCATCTATTAGCAGCTGATTTTCGCGAATTGAAATACCTTCAAAATAATGTCAGATTTGAATCGTCCTTCCGAGAAACATTTGAAACTGACGGCAAAAGTGACAGTTTTCAATACAAAGTTTAAAAAATAGTAAGCCGATCAATCATGAAAGACCATTTGTATTAATTTGAATTGAAAAACATTAAATCGAGAAAAAATGCCTTTAGATTATGTCAAACAAGTTGACAGATCTTAATATCTGCATTAAATTTTTTACCGGTTTCAGGCGATTAAAGCGTTCTTAACATGCATAAAAATAGGCTGGTAAGCAGATCATAACGTTATCTAATGGTTTCTAGACAACAAGCCCATTAACCATTCATGACAACAATGACCCCATTCAAATGCTGTCATCTCGATTGTCACAATGACGCGAATTCACGCAACATTTTTTTAATTTTGGCTTTAATCGCTTTAAACCGATAAACTATTGAACAAACCTCGGATGTTATGAATCATAACAGACTTAGATGTCTTAAAATCCTCGCTCTCCGAGCTCGGATTTCAATTGACATCTGCGTCTGTTATGATAGTCATAACATTCCTAGGTATGTTAATAGCTATAAATTTAAAAACTGTCACGTTAGAACCCACCCCATGACCCACCCTAAGTAAAAGAAAACAAACACAATTAGGTATTATGAAACAGGCAAAAAATGAAGCAATGGCAACTTGCTTATAGGGCAAACATACCTATTAGAGGTGGATAATACACAGGTGCTATAATGAAGATATAATATTATTATACTTGTTAAAGAGAATCATGCAAGTATAAAGCTTTACCTTGCATTGGGTGCGGGTTGTGTGTCGGGTATGGTGGATTGTGTGTTGAAAAACCTGGAGCTGGGGGTCCTGCATGTGGAAAGGGGTGTCTTGGTTCTACTGGATATGGAGGTACCACAACCGGGGAGGCTGAAACAGGTTGTGAGGACACAGTAACGGTAGTAGTTGCTGCTGAAATCATTTTAGAGATATGTAGCCTGTTTTTATGCCTAGGACTTGAAAAAAAACTTACGTCCATAAACAACTCCTTCGCGTTTCCGTTTGCAGCACCAACCACAAATTGAAAATAAAATGAAAATTATTACACAAATAACAATAGGTACAAATATATCCATAGTTTGGCTCAAGCTAGAATTATCAATCCCAACTTTGTAAGGGCTTCACAATATCATTGTGAATCACAATATAAATAAACAGAAAATTAAGTGACTCATTCCTTGCCTGTCCAAAGACACAGTTCAAATTTTGGAACAAGGAAGTGCCTTCATTATCCCCTATTACGATATACAAGTAGGTAAGCAATTCTTTGTCACTTCAGTCAGTGCTTGAAAACCTGAAAACGTTTATGTATAACCTCAATAAAATTTCACAAGGCTTACGCACTTATCAAAAACGGTTTTTCAGTTTTCTCTTGGTTCTAAAGATCAAAATAAATATTAAATAGGTAGATAAAGGAAACGTCAAAATACAAGGTTACAAGTACCAACAGTGGTACCAACTACCAAACCAACACTGTCCCACCGCACTGTCAACTGTCACACACAAAGCTGATTTTTAGCGTTGCAGCGTATTCGTTCTTGGTTTTGAAACGTTTTGTCGATGACGTCATTAAAATAACCTGACAATAAACTGACAGGTGATCAGCTGTGGCTGGCAGTAAGGTTATGTTGCCAACTGCTTTTTCACAATATTTATAGATGCTCTGCCCTGCCCATATCCTGGCTCTCCAACATAGCAGAATATCGTTATTGTTATAGCAGTAATTATTAGATCAATTACCTTGACAAATTTCAGCAGTCTCTACATCAACAGTTAAAGTTACATCAAATTGTACCTGAATCGCGATGCTCGGAACCTCAAAAAGCATTAAACCGACGTGAGAAACTGCTCCTTTGCTCCCACTCGCTTATCACGCTTGATTTTCGCGAATAGAAAATTCGAACGATTCGAGAATAGACCTAGGCAGTTTGTGCGACAAGGATATACTTATGCTGACTGCTTTTAGTTAACAAGAGACACAACCATTCTGGTTCTGTCATTTTAAAAATTGGTTGTGTCATTTTAAAAATTGGTTCTGTCATTTTTAAAATTCGCGGTGTGTTAAGTGTGTTTTGGCATTTACTTGTGCCTTGTCGTTCACGCCAGAAAAGCTGGGTTTTCGTGCAGTTTTCGCCCCACGTGAGATTTTGCCTTCCATCAGACAAGTTCCAGAAATTGAGAGAACCAGGTACGCACCTGTCCAAGGTAAAACTGCGTACGTCAATTGACCATATTAAAAAGTGCACGGAATTATGGGAGGTTAATCTTTTACAGGTTCCCGATGATTATATTTGTGAGAATAATCGACGTTCACCATTGTGCCTCTACACCACGGCTCTACACTAAACACATTTAATTTAAATAAAATCGTGCTACTGGTTGCACAAGTGATACCTACGATAGCGTAGAGCTGCCATGATATTTGCTAACTTTTTTTATTTTGTAATTTACAGAAAAAGTGTAAAACAGAAAAAAGTGTAAATTTACAGAAAAAGTGTAAATTTACAGAAAAAAGTGTAAATTTACAGAAAAAGTGTAAATTTACAGAAAAAGTGTAAATTTACAGAAAAAAGTGTAAATTTACAGAAAAAGTGTAAATTTACAGAAAAAGTGTAAATTTACAGAAAAAGTGTAAATTACAGAAAAAGTGTAAATTTACAGAAAAAGTGTAAATTTATGTTTTCGTTCTGAGAGCACCGTCACCGAGTTGTACAGGGTAGTCCAAACGCATTAATACACGGCTCTTACCTACGGCCAAATTTTAAGATGAATAGAATAAAAAATCCATGGTAAATGCTTGTATAATTTAGCAATAAACAAAAAGTACATAAATTGAGCAATAAATTTTTAAATTTAAATTTTCATTATTAAGAATATTTTTTCAGAATGCAAGATTAGTTGTTTTTGGTCATTTTATTAATTAACAGCTTGATAACAGCCCGATAAAAAATATAGCAAAATGGCTCGTAATCCTGCACTCTGAAGAAACATTTTTTCCTTTGTAACGAAATGCGCCATTTGAGGAAAAGAAACTTATAATTAGGCCCCGTTAAAATCCTTTAGTGGGCGTGTACAATTAGTGGGAGGCATGTGGTAAGACGAGGACGATTGCATCGGTTGCACATATGATGAAATGCGTTGTTGCCGGATCTCCGCGCGAAATTTGAATTAATGAAAATTTAAAAATTTACTGTTCGATTTATCAAAAAAATTAAATTATCAGCATAAAGAAGGACTCACAGGGAATCAAAAAAAAATAGAAACATGGGTGGTGCCATTAAAAAAATAAATATTACTCATTGTTTATCGCTAAATTATGCAAATTCCAAATTGCGACGAAATGAAGGTAATTTATTCAAATTTACATTGGATTTTTATTTTATTTATTTATCTTATTGCTTGGCCGTGAGTGCCGTGTATTAATACATTTGAACTACCCTGTACAACTCGGTAATGGTGCTCTCAGAATGGAAACAAATTTACAGTTTTTCTGTAAATTTACACTTTTTCTGTAAACTTACACTTTTTTCTGTAAATTTACACTTTTTTCTGTAAATTTACACTTTTTCTGTAAATTTACACTTTTTTCTGTAAATTTACAATTTTTCTGTATTTACACTTTTTTCTGTTTTACACTTTTTCTGTAAATTACAAAATAAAAAAAGTTAGCAAAAGTCATGGCAGCTCTACGCTTTCGTAGATACCCGATGTCAATTTGAATAAATAACAAAAAGCCATAGCACTCATAGCAGCCAGTTCAAAAAAGTAAACTATACTCTGTCCGGGATCCACATGACCAAGATTCACCCAATTTCCATGGCGACTCATTGTTGACAACAATGATTCGCCATGGAAATAGGGTGAATCCTGGTCATGTGGATTCCGGACAGACCATAATAACAAATCTAATATCATCAAACACGAACTGCACTTTATAAATCAACCATTAACAGCGAAATTTCAAAATAAAAATCCGTCATCTCCCGTAAGAAATAAGAATAACATGTAAACCCTCATTCGCGCCAAAATAAACGCCACTTCCAAGATGGCTGTCCTTACTACGGAATGCCCTTGGCCCCCTTGGCCCTTGGCGCACTCCAGTAACCATGGCAACCAATTAACAAAACCAAACCGACCAAACGCAAACGTCAAAATATTTTGTCAACTACCATATAACCTCAAAGTTAGTCTGAGTACTATGAGCTGCTCTGAGTCTCTGAGTATAATAATGGTATAATAGAAGCAGAGTAGAAGTTGAAATTGAATGTGGCGAAGTATACAAAGGTTCTTTACAAATATTAACTGGTTGGATGCAACCGCATTAAGAATGTCCAAATTGCGATATTTTCCAAATCCAGCTCCAGATTACAATGGTCAGGAAACCGGTATAGATATCCCCCAGGACTTTTTGCTAAAATCGATTGATAGTATTGTGGCAAATATTGAAAAGGCTGTCAAGCCGATCGATAAGAACGGAAGTGATGGAATATACTTGGGTACAGCCGGAATAGCTTACATGTATTATTATTTGAGTAAGCATCCTGTGCTAGGTAAACAAAGAAATGGTGTTCTGACTAAAGCAATAGAATATCTAACTCCCGCTTTACATGCCTGTAAACGTACTGGTCTGAAAGACACCCCTTCATTAATTTTGGGCAATTGTGGTGTTTATGCTGTGGCCTCTGCAGTTTATAGTGCGTCTGGTGACAAATCGAAAGCTGATAATTACAGAAAAATGTATAACGATTCAGCAAATATATGTAAGGAAGTGGATTTTCTAGGATGTGGTTCAGATGAATTATTTGTGGGACGAGCTGGTATAAAGTTGCCATTTTAGTTTGGACACCTTAGACTTCTGCTTGTTTTAGGCTATATTCTAGGAGCTCTGTGGTTGGCAAAAGAAACTAACAGTGACTTACCAATTAATGAAATTTACACCTTATGCAATATTATTATTGAGTCAGGTCGTCAATATACAAGGAGACATGGTAGTCCCTGTCCATTAATGTATTCATATTATAAAGTTGAATATTTGGGTGCTGCACATGGTCTATGCTCTATATTACAAGCGATTTTGACAGTACCAGACTATCTGGATAAATATCCTGCTCAAGCAAAGGATGTTAAAGCATCTGTAGATTATTTGTTGTCCCTGCAAGATAAAGAAGGTAATTTTCCCTGTGCTACAGATGAAATAGGCGGTAATTCTGAATTGGTTCACTGGTGTCATGGAGCTCCAGGGATGATTTATTTAATGGGAAGATCATACTTAATTTGGCAAGAGACTAAATATCTTCAGTCTTGTGAAAAAATGGCAGAGTTAATTTGGTTGAAAGGACTGCTGAAGAAAGGTTCTGGAATCTGTCATGGTGTTGCTGGTAATGGTTATGCATTTTTGCTGCTTTACCGTCTCACTGAAAATCCCAAATATCTATATAGAGCTATTGCATTTGCAAAGTTTTTGGAGACCCCAGAATTTATCCGAGGTGCAAGAACTCCAGACTACCCTTTTAGCTTGTATGAAGGTGTTGCTGGAACCGCCTGTTTTTTAGCTGATCTAATGTGTCCTAAGCAAGCTGTATTTCCTTTCTCTGATGTCTTCTATTAAATAGGAGTACCTACATATCTATGCACAATGTACAATAAAATCTTGAGTTTTTTGCAGGTAATCTTGAATTTAATCACATGGATTAGGATGTCATTCTACAAGTTTGAGCATTTTTGGGACAATAATGGCTTTAAATGTGGCCACAGCAATGCAATTTTTTCTAAAAATATTAATAAAACGTAGGCGGCTGGTGTAAGCGGGTTACATTAGTGTTTTAGGCTTAATTTCTCTTCCTCTATCCGAATTTGCAATGAAAAATGGGGCTTTGGTACTTCAAATTTCAAAGTTGGACCCTACTTCCGGTAGAACCGGAAGTGCCCCATAGTCGTTAATAATTTTAATAGATTCCGGATGCGTCAGTTCTGTTAGAGTCAATAATCATAACTGTACCTTTTGCTTAAGTCCAGAGATTAGGGTTGGAAAATTACATGTACCTAATATATTTTTCGTTGTGTTAGAGGGACATATTTCAATGTAACATTTGAAAAACTGTAATTTATGTGTAATTTTCGGATAAGGATTCCCCGTTACCCCTTTTAGGTCTCTAAATAATTATTTCATAATGTTACATTTATTACTGGGTGGGTATATACTCTGAAGATTGATAAGTTCAATAGTTTTTGTTAACCTCCCCCTTCAAAAATAGTTGAAATAGCTTTGTGTTCCAACTTGACACGAGCACAAATCAGTACACATGTGGTATTAGAAAAGAGAAAATAGGAAAATATAATTTTTGGGTGTTCGTGTTAGCTGTAGAAAGTAATTTAATGCACTAATTGTTTCAAGTCAAGCACAAATGAGGCACTAATGTTTGCCATCTTTTTTGGGAAGTAATATTTTTCCGAAATTAGTTATAGTTTTCATCGCCGAAACGTCAAAAAATAGTGAGGTTAGATTTTTTTGTAACGTAACGTACCAGAGATTCATAAGACACCCTGTATATGATTGTGTGAGTGAGTAATGTATTTGTCAACGCGAAAGAAGCACTGATGTTCAAGTATGTTATTTACTTATTTTACCTAAATTATGACAGCGTGTGTACAAAACAAAACAACAAATTGTATTACTTGATGAATATCTGAGATGTCTTACTGACACACGCCGCCACTGAAATTTAGTGCTTCAGCTTTAGAGCGGACGGGAGTGACGGGACGGGCTATACATATTTGATGACAGAACAGGAGTGACGGGACAAATGAAATGAACGTGAACCAATAACCTATAAATAATGTTTTTCTAACGTTTCTAACCTGGGCCAGATACATACATCTTCATGCATAGCAAACAAATAACGCCAAATAAACGTCTGAATTTTTAGGTAACAGTCCGGAATTCGGTAAGCATAATAGTAGGTACATCATAATAAGATAACACTGTTTGCTATCTGCTTTTTAGGGATTCAATGGAAAAAAATATACTCCAAACTTCAAAAATCTTAAAAGACTATAGTTTATAAAAACGGAGGAAGAAAAGACTTTACTGTAAGTATAGATACTTATGGGAACTGTTCAATACCTATTCCATCAGGGTAAAGCCCACATCTTAGCTCACGTAATGTAACGATCATAAAGCCTTGTATTGTTCTTCTGGTTTGTTTTTATCTTAATGAAGGTCACTTTTTCTATTTACCTGTACTCTGTACATATCTTCTACATTGCATTGAAACAACTTTGTTTTTAATCAAATTGTTTGGAACATTAAGGTCATTTTTTCTCGATAAAAATTATTTAAGCATAACAAAGTAAAGGTTAGTAAATGTTCAGCAACTAAAGATTTTCCAGTTCTGCATTCCTTTGGCTCCAATAAAGTCTGACGGCAGTGGTATGGCCCAAAGTGCTCCTTTCCTCCTCCGTCTGCTGGCATCATCAGTAACTGCAGCTAATAGAGCAGGGAAGATAATACGAGATGTTATGGCTAGAGGTGATTTGGGAATCGTAGACAAAGTAAGTAGATACAGTGTGTCTCATTTTAACTGGAACCACCCAAATATTTCTGTTAATTTTATCCGAATCAAGGCGTTCTTTTTTTCTGCATATAGAGCTCCAAAATCTGCACCTGCGTGATACTTCACTTTTTTAATAGACCGAAGTTCCAGCCTACTGCGATTTAATAAAGAGACCAAAAATTACGAAGTCGTATTAGGCATTTTTTCATAGAAAAATTTTATAAGGAAAAGTTGCTCAAGATGGCTCCAAATGGCTAAATCCGAAATTTCAGGAAAAAATAAAAATGTTGAATTTCTTGAGGAAGAATCACAAAATAACGAAAAGTTCAATATTTTTGCAACATAATGGGTGCTGTGAAATAAAAAAACAATTGAAATGAATCGATTTGACATTTGCTATCGGCTATGGATGGATAAAACTTAACAATCGCAGAAAAAATCGAAATTATTAAGATAGTGTAAGATTTTCGTTTTTCTTAACAATTTCAAGGGAAACCCCAACTAATCTGTTGCAATGTGCCACAAACAGCATTCCATTGTTTTTTTATTTCACATCACCCGTTATGTTGCAAAAATATTGACGTTTTCGTTATTTTATGATTCTTCCTCAAGAAATTCAACATTTTTATTTTTACCTAAAACTTCGGATTTAGCCATTTGGAGCGATCCTGAGCCACTTTTCTTCATAAAATTTTTCGATAAAAAAATGCCTAATACGATTTCGTCATTTTTGGCCTCTTTATTAAATCGCAGTAGGCTGGGGTTTCGGTTTATAAAAAAAGTTGAGTATTACACAGGTGCAGATTTTTGTGCTTTACATGCAGAAAAAAAACAACGCATTGATTCGGTTAAAATTAACCGAAATATTTGTGTGGTTCCAGTTAAAATGAGACACACTGTATAAGATTATCAATTGTATACTATGTTGGGCCTCTAGGGTGTAAATGATGTTCAAACTGAGGCAGACCGGTCAGCTCAACGCTGTATTGTGGCATCTTTATCTCAGCAATATCCCAATATCACCATCATTGGTGAAGAAGGTGCCAGCAATTGTGAAGTACCCAGTGACTGGATTGTTGTGGATTATGATAAAATAGTTATCTCAAAAGAATGTCCCCAAGAGTATGTTAATGTTCAAAGTGAGGATGTTGTTGTTTGGGTTGATCCTCTTGATGGCACATCAGAATATACACAGGTTTGTTTTATTAATATTTTTTATATCAAGCGATAAAAAATAAACTCATCCTCAGTGTGCTTTGGAGTAGGACAGTAACAGAAAAATTTCACAAAAAGGGGTGAAAAGGATAGTAGCTATACTTACAGACTTTTGGTTGTATCTAGTCGTAAATTTTATGAGAGCATTAGAAGGGTGAGACTCAGCAGGTTAATACCTGTGTTGTAAAACGATTGGTGAGGTAAGACCGAGCGGGTGAATATTAGGGGATGTATTCAGGAAATTTATTCACAAGGAGTTCAGAATTATTTTTATAATAAACACAATCCCCCACAGAAGGAGCATTTGCCACTTCTACCAAAGACACGTTTTCAAAGTCCAATGGACGCCTCAATTTCATATTTTAATGGAATAGGCATCTTGCATCAATTTTGTTTTTGATGTTAAATTGAAGTTCGGGATATATTTAATCCTTCCAGATACCTTAAGTTCCAATATCTTGTCCGTGGAGCTCAAAAAAAAATGAGAAAGTAGCATTTTCAAACTTCGCGCCAAAAAACCCCCACAGCCATTCGAACTCAATTTTGTTACATGTGACAACGTCGCTGTCTAACCTGACCCGACGTCTTTCATTCATAAATCTTAAATATTTTATTGTAGTCACCAGTACTCTTTGTCAGTGGGCACAAAGGTACAAGATGCCAACCCAAGCAACTAATAACATTCTACTTACCGCCTTTTTCAACGTTAGAGGTTACTTTTGACCCCTCTTTTTCCCAACTGTCAAGGTTGACTTTTCAGATTAATTATTAAACGTCACCCTCAAATAAACTGTTGTCAGATTGCATCGGCTGTACGATTTATGACGTCACAAGTCGTACAACGGCGTTTCTGAATTATTTATTTATTTACAAATAAGCAAACGTTTTTTAAATAAAATTGATGTTCGCGGACGATTCCTTGTATCTTTATTGATGCATTTACAATAAAATATCCCGAAATTAGGAAATGTGCAAGTAGCCTATTGTATATGTAAATAAACGCCCTAAAATGGTTTAAAAATCAAATATCGGTTAACATTAAACTAATCCGCCTTTACTAGCAAAATGTCCACCAGAGGCCGCTTCTATTTTCAATTTGGTCAATTGGCCTTTACCGAGTTGAGACGTGATAGAGATGGAATTATTGAAACTTTCGTCCATTTTTCGATTTTGCTTTAAATAAATTCTAGGGAGAGTTACCTCATCATATTTCTTTCGACAAAAATGTGTAAACAATAGTCCGGGAGGCAGTGAACATTTTTGGTATGTCATTTCAGCGAACTTGATTTAGCAATTTTCTAGTTATTTTCATGCTGTAGATTACTAAAACAGAAGTCTGCCGTAACTTTTGGACAGGGGCAAATGGCAGCCATTTTTATTTCGGATACCGTAAAATATACGAAATTTTATTAAATTAGAAAAAAGTTGTGTTTTTCAGTGTAGGTGGAAAGAAATTGAAAATATCTGGTTTGGTTCCTGAAATATGCTGAAAAAAGTGAAAAATGTCAAATTTTAATCTAGAATTCTTAGTGAAAAGTTTTCGTCGCCTCATTTTATTCTTCGTGCAAGGTAATGTAATTGAAGCAAAATTTCATAATGATCTGCCGATTAGTAACCAAGTTATAACACGTAAATTTTCAGTCTTTTCCAGTAACCAATCTAGATATCTTAGATTTCTTTTCAGATGCTTAATCTACACTGAAAAATACAACTTTTTTCTGATTTAATTAAATTTCGTATCTGTTACCGTTTTCGAGATGTCAATTTTTGAAAAATAAAAATGGCCGCCATTAGCCCCTGTCCCACAAGATTTATGGCAGACTTCTGTTTTAGTAATCTCCAGCCTGAAAATAACTATAAAAGTGCTAAACCAAATCCTCTGAAATCACGATTTAAATCAATCGATTTTTTTGAAAAAATCATTGATTTTAATCAATTTATTAATTTTATTATAAAAAATGAGCAAAAACAAAACAATTAAATGGATATCAATAAAACTATTATTTATCTTAATTAAAAGATTTGAGCAAAACTACTACTTACTTCTGTTGAGGCTCTTTTAACTACTAACCAGGCCAAAAGAAGAAAACATCTCCCAACTAAGGGTTCAGAAAATATAACTTTTCTGAAAGGACCTGATTTTGAGTGCAATTGGCCTTTCCAATGAAAAAAATACGGCTTTTTTTGTTACACTTGCAAAGTTTAACCAACATCTTGTTTCTTCAATTAAACACTTTTTTATTCAAAAAATATACGGAGTTTTGAAACATTTTATTTATTGAGGAGGTTTTGACGAAGTGTATTCTTTATTATTTCATAATTTTCAAACATTGTTGGAAAGGCCCATTTTATAACTACAGCTTCAGTATAAGATTTTTCTGCTACTAATAAAGCTTCTTCAGTTTCACTTTCACTTAATTTGACTTAATGCAAAAAATGTTTTTCGTTGGAGCCAATATGTAGGATGCTCAAAATAGAGAAGCGACGTTAAAACTTATTTAGATTTGTTTTTAAAATATATTACCGTTTTAGAGTCATGTATTGTTTTTAAAAAAATCAGACGATTGATTTATTTCAATAAATCATGATTTTTATCAACTCTGGTTTTTTCCATTTTTGGTACTTAGGGCAAGGCTTTTTAAAACTCGGAGAATATTTATGGGAAAGTTCCGGGAATATTTCCTGGGAAAGATTGCCTGAACCTCGTTTATTTTTTCCCGGAAATATTCCCATTTTGGAAATGGGAACTTCCCAAAATGGAAAATTTCCGCCGACCCATCTCTAAGACGTTTTCAGCTGTTTCAATTTGTCCTATCATTTTTCTTGCCTTTTGTGACGTTTTCACAAAAATGCAACCCAATTATTTAAATTCATATTTTTGATAATCCCACAATCTTTTGATTTGTTTGCCTTGATGTCCCTTGCGAAAGGATGGGTGGTTGCCTAACAACTGACAGTAAACACTGAATTCTACAAAGTACAAACTAGCAGTAATAATCAACGATTCATTTTCAGAAATCAGAAATCAATGGCCGCCCTTGATCCTTTTTTTAATTGATCGCCCCATATAATCACAAATAATACTCTCTTGAAACTCATGTATGTGATAGTTTGCACAGAATTTGTTTGTTTTCCTTGACATTAATCAGGAGTTTCAATCTCAAAGCCCACTGAGGATGAATATTATATTTTGAGAGATATTTTCATATCCAGGGACTTCTGGAACATGTAACAGTATTAATAGGAGTGTCAGTAAAAGGAAAAGCAATTGGTGGTGTAATACATCAGCCTTACTATGATTATAAAAGTGGAAACACGACAGGTCGCACAATTTGGGGTTTGGTGGGAATGGGTGTTGGTGGTTTTACCCCCACTGAACCAGTACAAAACAAATTCATTGTAACTACTACAAGATCACACTCGGATGCCATAGTTCAAATGGCTTTAGACTCGCTAGAACCAGATGAGATAATTCATGTAGGAGGTGCTGGTCACAAGGTATAAAACCCAACTAACGGGTGTCCCAAAAAAAACGAACGATTTATTTTTGGTTAAAACTTTCATTATTATTTTGCCGATTTTCCCAAATTTTCCACAGGGCGTAGCCAAAGGACGAAGCTTTTAATTTACACTATTTTTATTTTGAACGGTTCACAGATGCTTCAACTCCAGCCAATCAAACAAAGACCTTGTAATAAATACCAACAAAAAATTTGTTGGTGGCGCCATCTGGAAAATGATGGTTGGCTCTAAAAGCCCCATCTTTTGACTATGTCCTGTACAAAATTGGGCAAAATCGGTTCAATAATAACAAAGCTATAGTCAAATACGGCACTAAAATAAATCGTTCTGTTTTTTCTCGGACACCTTTATATCACATAATAATTTCTTTTCTTTAGGTTTTATTGTTAATCGAGGGCAAAGCTCATGCTTACGTTTTTGCCAGCAAAGGTACTAAAAAATGGGACACTTGCGCCCCGGAAGCAGTTTTAGTCGCTTGTGGAGGAACACTTACGGATATTCAAGGACGTCCATATAGCTATAATAAAAATGTACAGCATCCAAATTTGGGAGGTGTTTTTGCCACAGTTCATGGGATAAACCATCATGATCTTCTTTCAAGAATTCCCCATGAAGTTAAGGATAAATTAAAATGAGATCTTGTTAATAACTAATATCTAAATGGTACTTTATTAATTCATCATGTTTCTATTAATGTTAATTGTTCTTTTTGAAAATCTCGTAAATTAGCAATAGTGCAATATTTGTATCTGTAAGGTTCCAATAAAAAAAACACCAAAATTTAACGTTACATGTTTCGATGGCAAATCTCGATTTCCAAAAACAACTTTTAGGAAGGACGGAATGTCTTGCCTGTATAAAGTAATAAAACTAAATGATATGTAGCTATATCATATATACAAACAGGGTGCTTATTCCAAAGCTTAATTAAGGAGGTTTTCTTTCTTTGATGGATCTTCGTTATTGGACAATTTACTAATTTTGTTAAATTCGCGTTAGTGATGGGTAAAAATAAATTTTATAAGAAATAGTTGTTCAGGATGACTCCAAATGGGCAAATCCGAAGTTTTAGGCCAAAATAAAAATGTTAAATTTTTGCAACAAAAAGCGTGCTGTGGGCTGTGGCATTAAAAACAATTAAAATGAATTGGTTTGACTTTCATCAAGCAAACGTTTGTCACTAATTCCATCATTTGCAAAAATATTGAACTAGGATTTTCTCTCAAGAAATTTAACCTTTTTATTTTAGCCTGAAACTTCGGATTTGCCTATATGGAGTCATCCTGAACAACTATTTCTTATAAAAATTTTCTATAAAAAAAATGCCTAATACCATCTCTCGATTTTTGGCCTCTTTATTTAATAGCAGTAGGCCGGGATTTCGACCTATCAAAAAAGTGAAATATCACACAGGTGCAGCTTTTCGAGTTCTACATGCAGAAAAAATTAACGGATTGACTTGGTTAATATAAACCGAAAAATTTGGGTGTTTCTACCCAAACTGAAACACACTGTATATATTTTCAAAAACGTCCATGCTGGCTACATTTTTGAGAAGCCAATTTTTCACGAATTTGATGGGTCACAATTTAATGTGGCGGCCACAAGAAAAAGAAAAGTTGACTGCCGTTGCTCAAAATCTAGAAGGCCTAGAAAATTTCTGTCAATGCCATTCAATTGACAGCAGTAAAAAATATAAAAGTTCCAAGTTTCATTTAAAGAACACCAATCGTTAGGAAGATATTAATTTTCTTTAAAATTGCAATTTGCAGATTTTCCAAGATAACTCACGAACGAATGAAGTCATGTGCTAGCGTGGAGTAGTGCAGCGTTTTTAACAATATTGTTGGTGTATGTTACGGTTCGGTTTGAACAGATCATTCTAATTTAATATTAAAATATACAATGTAAATAACAAATAGAATTATTTTAGGCACTTTTAAACTATAAACATTTTTTAGAACACAACGCCCTAGTATTTGAACCGATTTACTCGTGTAGGAAAAAAATACATTATTTTGCTTCAATGACAGTTTCACTTATTTTTTTAGAATTGGATGATATTCACCTCTGTTTACTTGTCGAATCGATTGAACATACTAATTAATGGACCTATTTCTTCAGTGACGTCACGCGACGACCATTTGGAGGCTCAAAATATATTTCTCCCTCTCCCGCCCATTAAAGAAAGGAATATCGGTCTCTGTCGATCGCCTCCAATTGCGCGCGAATCATATTGTCATCCTTTTTTAACGCATTCAGATTTGAGCATAATGTGTACTCTTTTCTCTCAAGAAATACCTGGATTCCTTTCTCTGCCTTCTCGCGAAATATTATGCTCTTTCCCTTATGCTTCTTGTCTTTGTCGTTATCAATTCCAATTGTTTAGTAGCAGAGAAGGCGCTAAATGTGAACGTCAAATAATTTCAAATATTTTGCAGCAAGTATAATTTTACACATTTCCTACTATAATTTACATATTTATTTAAAACCGTTTCTACCTCTTGAACGTTGTTCAAAACTGTACATGGGGGACCTTTCATCAATTTCTTGCATTAGAAGAGGATTAAAAATCCCGCTATCTTACTTTACACTTTTTCTTAAAGAAGCAACTTCCAAAATTTCATCTCCTTCTTTTCACTTTCGTCCTCCCCTTTTTCCTTCTTGTACCGAGAGTCTCATGCTTCTTAGCTTGTTTGGTGGTCTTTGGTTGAGGAACCGTTCCTGGTCTCTTTGGGACCAGTAAATGTTGCTCGACCAGATCAGCCAGTTTTCCTTGTTCTGCTAACATCGAGAGGAATGTACATATAAATTCATCATAGTTATGCGTTCTCCTGCAATCGTCAATCTAAAAAAAATATTTATATGATATTGAATGAATAGGTTTAATATTTTAATTGATGGCAACTTTTATGTCAATAAATGAACTTGGGCGCATAAATCATGTGACGCGGGTATTACATCTTACTATACACGATTCTAGCTAAGGTGTGTGACCTCACAAATGGAAAAGGAGCCAATGAGGAGCGCTGAAATGTAACGACACACATTTATGGTGACATTTGATTGGAGGCTTCAACGTCACAATATTTATTTATGATATAAGTGTTAAAAGTGGTATTTTATTTTGTGAGAACAAAATAAAATCACTTTTAACACGCATATCATACACTATTTTTTCTACAAACACGATTAAAAGCAAAAGTTTTCATATTATTACCGTATTCCCTCGTGTAAAAGCAACAAAGTAAGTAGGCTGCTACTTTTGACTTTTATCAGGCTTTGACGTTCGGCTTTTCGAAAATACACCACGGTCAAACTGATTTGGTAGAAATACATACACAAACAAAAATAAATAAAGAGTTAAGGATTTGGGAGCATGATGTTCACTCCAAACTCTTTTGCTGTCCTAGCGATAGAAATTTGGTTATCAAAATGCTATCTTACTTCCCTTAGTTTAAATTCGACCTATGGTCTGTCCGGGATCCACACGACCGGGATTCACCCTATTTCCATGGTGAATCATTGTTGTCAACAATGAATCGCCATGGAAATCGGGTGAATCTCGGTCGTGTGGATCCCGGACAGATTATAGTAACTTTTGTAATTGACCATGGCGGAATTTCGCAAAGCTAACGTCAAAAACGTGGAACGTGACAATAAAAGTCAAAAGTAGCGGCCTACTTACTTTGTTGCCTTTACACGAGGGAATACGGTAGTTGAAAATCTTCATAAAATTCGCTGTAACTAAGGTATAGTGACAATTTGTTGCCGGGGCTTGTTTAATTGTTGTTGCATTGTCACTTTTAACACTGACGGCCGGTTTATCGATGCTCAGTCATCGCCCTCTGTGGTCATCGCAAACTGAAAGCCAATTGCCTAGCAACTAGCGATCTGATTGGCTACAAATTGTTAGCTGACACTTAGCTGAGCATCGATAAACCGGCCCTGAGTGTTAACGCCATTTCAGGAGAGTACACGGAAAAAAGTAGATTTCAAAGACTACTAGAGTTAAGTGAGTGCATGTATCCTAAGCAAGATAGGAGTGTGCACGGTACATCTCTCGCTCCGCGTGTGCGAGAGAGAAGTCCGAGACAAAGACCATGCGTTGGGGCCTACTGCTGCCCGGTTTCAATGTGGATTTAAAAATTTTCTTGTTTTGTTTGCATAGAGAATTAAATTTTGATCCTGACTTTAAAAAAAACTGATTCAGCTGGCCTGTTCTTAATATTTGTGGAAAAATTGTTTTATAGTCCTCGTTACGTTATACCAGAGGTGACTATTTTTGAACGGAAAAAATTTAACGTTGAAATTCTCTTTGGAATGTCCAGATTTGGGAGCCGCGAAAAAATTTCGCCCCCCGTCCCAGTCGAGGTCACCACCTAAAATAAACTTTTTGCCCCATAACTTACTTGCTCTTCATGATACGAAAAATACAGAGGTATACAATATTGAAGACTAATAAATTCTCTACAAGAAAGGTCCAGTATACTTTTCACCTATGAGCAGCAGTTTCACCACGGCAGTCGCGCAAAGTTGAGCAACCCTGCCCAAGCGCAAATAACTTGTTACGCCCATGTCGAACGCTTTTGACAAACAAGAATCGAATTAGTTGGTTGTTGTTGAGGTAGACATGAACATTTTTCTGGAAAACAACGATTTTTATTTTTTATTACAAAATGTGTCGGGCGATTTCGAACAAAAAATGCAACAATAGTAAGATGTAATTCCAGGGAAATCTCATTTGTGCATCCAAGCTCATTTAATTTGCGTCACCAATTATAATTAGGCCAAAAACCTACCCTGTATTTGTTTTGTTTATCATTTTCATCCTTTAAATTAATTTCGCACATGCAAATCTCATTTTCCAGATTTCTTAATAATGCCAACAAATCTTGTGGGGCAAAGGTGTGTGGCTCTAAAATATCTGAATTTTTCTTCTCTGCAACTACAGTGTCTCCATCACTTGTGCGTACCCGTGCAACAACTCCTGAATTGCATTTTGCTGCAACCTCTTCTTTTCTAACTACAACATCTTTGCCATATTTTTTTTAGTAAATTCTGTTTTCTAGCACTTACCAGTTTTCTGCTGTTCATCTTGTTCTGTTCGAATTACAACGAATTTTTTGACATCTTTTGATGAAGGGCTCGGCTGTTGTTGGCCCCCCCAGTTCCAAGTTTGAGTCGGCGAGTTGAAGGCTGAACCAACTTCTGATGAGGTGTCTGTCCCTGACGTGCTCGGGGCTGGTGAAGTCTGAATTGTTAAAGGGGTTGCATAATCTAAAGGCCCCAATGTAGTTACTGAGCTTTTAGGTGAAATTTCTTCATTAATATGTTGCTGAGAGTTCGAAATAGCTTGGGAAATTTCTTGGTCCGTTGGTCTACCACTGTTATTGATGAGAATTTCTTCTTCTTTTTTATCCTTTTTTACTTTCACCAAATGCCTCAAAGCATCTAGAACAATCTGTCTATTTGTTTTTAACATTTTTAATTTATGATGAATTGCTAATCTGCGATCAGGGACGGCTGCCATTAAATTAAATCGAATTTCACTTCCCTCATCTCCTGCACTCATTGCAAGTCGATCAGCTATAACTGCCCGGAATTTATCAGTCCACTGATCACCATCAGCCCATGGTCCGTGATCGATGGGGAAAGGTTTTAACCCATCTAATTCGAACAAACGACCTCCAATGGGAACAAAACTTACAAAATGAAAGGCTTCTCCTGTAAATCGACCTGTTGACACTCCACTGCTTTTATCCAGTCTACGTTTTGCTTGAGGCATAGCATGAGAGTTATGTGCCTTAGCTAATTCAGGTGTATTACCAATAGCCCATCCTTTATTTTCAGGTGACATGCCTCGGGTGTGAGTTCTCAATCTTTCCAAAGTCGTTCCTAGGTGCAAATCAGCACAATTTAATAGCACCGAAACTAAAGCATGAGTTGCACAACTGTTCGGTACCATTTGTTGCGCAAAAAATATCTCATTAACAATTTCTTCATCTTTCACAAACACTTCAGTTTGTTCAACAATTTTTCTCCGAGATCGTCTTTCTTCCATCCAACGAAAGAGAAAAATGAAGCCATACACGGGTCCATCTAATGGTTTGTGTATATCGTAAATTTCTTCCACTTGGACGCCTTTGACACCAAAGTCCTCCAATAACAGGGAGAACAACCCTGGATCACTTTCTAACTCCAACCAGCCCTCGGTAAGTTCTTTAATGTCCACTGGCATGTTGGATTATATTGAAACCTCTTAATTAAACTGTTCGATATTATTTCCAATACAACTTAAATCACTCAAACTCAAACAAAGCATTTCATAATCATTGATATTAAGGCAAGTTAACTAAACCAAACTAAACTATTTTATATTATATGTACAAATTAGGTTTGTTTCATTTGTTTTGACTTTTGGAACATTTTTGACGTAATTTTTGATTTGTCTGTCAACAGTGTCAATGTCAGATCAGAGATAAGTCAACGTCAGTCAACGTGCATTTGTTAGATCAGTGTTGCCAATAAACTGATTGAAAAAGTAGTTAGGATTTTACCAAATTTTAGTAGGATCCCTAAAACTAAATCCCAAATCTCAATGGAAGCGCTCACCAGCCCTATCGCTGCGCGTAGTGCTACGGTAAAATCTTGAGAACCCAACCGCTTTATGTAAAGCGCTTCGTACACAGCATTGATCTAGTATTACAATGGATGGGCATGGTTCAAGTTACGCTTGGCTCTAAGATATCACAGACAAGCAGGTATTGCTTTCGCTCTCATACTAAAAGGCGCTGCCATCCCATTATCCTTTTCTTTTAGATGTGCCATGCGCTACAATTTAAAAGCTTCAAGCGCGAAAACAGCTTATAGTGAGCTAACCGATCTCTGTTTAGCATTTCAAATCAACAGTAAATAAAAATTACGCTTTCATGCGGTCGTGTGACTCGGGCTTTCACATATTTTTTCGAAAACGTTAATGTTGATTACATTTTTGAGAAGCTAATTTTTCTGTGTATTCGACGATACCTATGTTAAAATTCAATATGGCGCCCATTAGAAAATGAAAAGTTGACCGTCCTTATTCAAAACCTAGAAGGCCTAGAAAATTTCTGTCAATGCCATTCAATTGAGAGCTGTCAAAAATATAAAAGATTCACGTTTTATTTCATAGATCTAATATATCTATGCCGTGCATTCTTGATCTACGTCTTTTGTCCGCTAAACGATCGGTTAACTCACTCTAAGCTGTGTGTCATGCGCGAATTTGTACAGCTTTCGCCGCTTCTTGTTTTCGCTAGCGCCTGACACATAATTTAGAAAAGGATGGTGATTCTGCAGGGTGTTTATGAGTTGAGAGTGACAGCAATATATAGGTACTTATTTGAGATATCTTAGAGCCAAAGCCTAACTTGAACCAGCCTCATCCATAGTTATACATATTAGATCTATATGTTTTATTTAAATAACATCAATCGTTTCTATTTTGTGATAACTCAGGAACGAATCAATAAAATATCGGGAAACTCTCTTCAGATTCTTAATCACCAAGAAATAGCCCAAATTTTCTGTTTTACCGTTTAGAAGATCCCAATGATGGTAATAAGTGTCGAAAAATTACCCACCTGATGCATACACTGCGAGTGTAAAGTCGGGAATAAAATTCCTTAAATTCTTGTCCTTGATTTCTGGCAAAAATCCTCAGATAGGTGAATTTTATTTTTGTAAGGCATATTTGATGGAGGGGACAGTTATTTTTTCCTACTCCGTTTTAACCGGAAATAGCCTTAACTTTGTTTTCTCAAATGAAATGACACTTTTTTCTCAACGAATTCAGAATCTACGATTTTTTCTGAGTTAGAAACATGTATCATACTTGACCTGAAGTACAGTCACGGCCACCATAGATTTTCAAAAACATCGAAGAAATCGGTCAAAAACCAAGATTTTTGAAAAGCGCAAATACACGCCAACCTTATTTTTCTGATACAAATTCAAATGCGCAATTACATTTTCTTTTATTTGTCTTTGTTTTTTCAATTTTTTTCACTTTTCACAATCTGCCAAAATACCAAAAAGAATTTTTTAAAAATGTAATCGCCCAGTTGAATTTGTATCAAAAAAAATAAGGTTGACGTGTACTTGCGATTTACAAAAATCTTGATTTTTGTCCGATATCATTCCATTTGAGAAAACAAAGTTAAGGCCATTTCCGGTTAAACCGGAAGTGTGAAAAAATATTTGGCCACATCACCAAATCCACATTAAAAAAATAAAATTGACCTGTCCGAGAATATTTTTGCCACAAATCAAGGGCACAAAAAGGAATTTTATTCCAGACTTTACACTCGCACTGTATTAAGTACCTACTACTCGACCTACTACATTAAACCACAGGTTAAAGGTAGAGCGCATAGTGACCAGCACCTACAACATTCCAAATATTTCTTGAATCCTAAATTTTCAGCAAAAGTCCACCGAAAAAAATTTCAACCCCAAAGAGGAAATTGAGTGTCCCGATTTTTTTGCGAGTAAGTGTACCTCTGCATTTTGCATTTTTGTCAAAAAAGAATGAAAGAAAAAATTTGGCAGTCTCGGAAATTCTCTGAAAAACTCGCGATAAAAGTGCAATAAACGTTTTCAGTTTTACCTGACACGGCGTGCGCATGTTGGTTCCCTTGCGTACTCACTCATTGGCTGGAGGTCTGTCACAGCTGATTTTTACCCAATGAGATCTTTTTTACGTGTGTGTTTAGATGGAAACTTGGAAACCAACTTACGCGTGCATTATATTCTTATTCATGTTGACACATTAGACGCTCCCAGCAAACCTCAATCTTATGGCCGGTTGCCGGCCGGAATGAGGCTGCCCGGACAAGCCGGAACCGGCCCAGAAGCGAGTGCCTTATCTGGCGCGGCCCGCATGTGTGCCTCTGGTTTTGTTACGGCCGATCTACGTTGCCCAGGCACGGGCCGGGTCTGGTTCTGTTTGGGCCCACATTACGGCGTTCTTATGGCCACGTTCAGGCCGGAACTACCTCGGGACGAAAAAAAACGTGATAAACCGCTTCACCAACGAGAACCGAACCCGGATTCTTCGGACGATAGTCGAGTTTCTTGCTACTAGACCGCTTCACCTCATACTTTACTTTGTTTGTATCTTGTACATAAACTAACCGGCAATTATTTAAAAAATATGTAATACTCTTTAATTTTGCGAATTGTATGATAGTAAGGGTTACATTATCAAATTAATCACTATCATCATATTATTTAACTACAGAAACATTTTCAATACGGCCAGAATGAGGCAGCCAGAGGCCGGCCGGGCTAAGGCTGTCAGGAGTCGGCCGGGTTAGGGCTGCCAGAGGCCGGCCGTGCCATGGCTGTCTTTGTCTGGCCGTTGTTCGTATGCCCATAGTACGGCCACGTTGTGGCTGCTTTCGTATGGCCGATTCTCGTCTGGCCAGTACATGGCCGTAATTCTATTGCCAGTGCCGGACTTACCGGACAGTTGCCATAACACGGCCAGACCTTCTGTGTTTGCTGGGCTGTGTTAGCATTCTCTTTATCTTACAAACTGAAGACCTGTATTAAATTCAGCAAAATTACTTTTGAGATAACGTATCACAAATGGGGGGTTGCCATTCGAAATTTTGAAGTCGGGGGTAGGGGGTGAGTTGGAAAATTTCGCCAAGAGCATGCATTTGTACCCCCTCCAAATAGAAATCTTTGAGCGTTCTTCCATCAAATCACCGCTCCAGGAGTTATTTAGGGTAGTGTTTCGTTTTAAACGATACACCTGGTATATAATAATTTCGTTAAATTGTTTTTCTGGGTGGACGAGGGACAAGTCGTAGAGTACCAGAAAAGAAAGGCATGAAAGCTAATGGACCAATAAATTCAAGTTTCGCGGTTTTGCGCATGCTCATTTCCGAATGTTTTGTGGTTTGCCTGCTTGGTGGATGTTTGCGATTGACAAGTAGATTGAGTGTTTTTCTTTGCAGTTGAAAGGAATTTTCTTCAGGAAACTATCCGAAAAACATTTTCAATATGTCCGAGAATAGGGAAGAGATCTTAGCAGACTTCCAGGTAAATAATTTACATTATTAATCGGTTTTATCCGATGAAATCGATTAGAAATTTGTCGTTTAACATTGAGTCAGGTTAGATACATAGAAGAATGACATACACATTTTTACCAAAACTTGTCTTCTCTTCTAGGCATGCACTGGCATTGATGATGTTGCAGAAGCTATTTATCACCTTGATGAGACTAACTGGGACTTGCTTGTAAGAATTAATTCTACTTGAGTGCTACTTTTCAAGGTTCATTGTCTACTGTGAATTTTTACAGAGAGCTGTCAGTAGAGTTATGCCCCCTGATAGTCAATCATTTCAAACGCAATCTGAACCTGACGTTATGGTCGTGGAGGATATTATCAACATCCCTTCCAGCCCAGTTGAAACATCGACTGACATGACAGAACTGGCAGGAAACAGCGACCGACATTCACAAACTAATAGTCATGTCAATGACCAACCCTCTACTTCATCCCTTAAGCGGAATTCCGTGAGAATGCTTAAGTTTAACATACAGTACTGTGATAGGATGATCGTAATTGAGCTGCCAGAAACATCCACTCTTTGTAAATAGATAATTTTTTCAATAACAATTTTAACGCAACCGTTTCCAGCTGATTTAAAACTTCGCCTGTTTAATGAATTAAAAATTGCACCATGTCGTCAATTGCTGTCAGGCTGGGCCAGGATGGCCCAATATGAGAATACTCCTTTTTCTGTCCTCCAGCTTCCTGATGAAATGGTGTTGCATTTGACAGTCAAGCAGAATGAAGGAGGGTTCACAGCGGATGATGAGTAAGTAGGACTAATAATTTTGTTATTAAATCAAAAAATTAAGTATTTGGTTGTTATAAATTGCTAAACGATGGTTTCTTTTGCAAACAGTTACATTAAACGTCAATTTTATAATATTGTTGATTTAGGGTGTAATTCCAAATCAGTTTATATCAGTCACGTGATGACATAAGTCTAGTTAGGTGCACAACTCAGCAGGGGTCGTTGCTTGCAAATTTTTACAGATTTCTGTAGTATTACATCTCACTGGCAAATATTTTCATCCTATGACCATACCGGGTGAGTCTGAAAGACTCCACATCATTTATACCACAGAATCTACTGTAAATGATGAAGCTTGGTGCAAAAATTATTGGCCAGTTATAAGCCGCTAAAGATCTTCATTTTTAAACATTCTTTTTAAATATCTTTCGAAAGGTGTATAGTAGGATCTTGAATTTTTGCACAGCATTGTTACAGACCAAGAAGCAACTGCTGATGGTACTTAAGACATTATCCAAAAAGCGGATCTCTGTTTTACAGGGTGGCCCCGATGTTATTTGCCCTTGAACTTTTTTATGTTTGAAAATATTGCTAATTTGCCTATGCGGCCGTATTCCCCGTTCAATTCTAAAACTTTTTTGGCTCTTAAAATTTTTCGAAAAAACTAACCACTCTCGAGGAAAATTGAAAAAACCGGCGATAGAATTCTTCTGAAAATTATTGGTACAGAGAAGTAAGATTACAGGAATTTTATTGCCAGCGTCGTCTCATGTTTTGTGCACTCAAGCTCATTTATTAATAAACAGTAACCAACCGTATACAGTGTGTCTCACTTTAGACGGCAACACCTCTGTATTTTTGTTGTTTTATGGAATATCGTAACAATTTTTTTCTTGGATGTACTCTTCAGAAAGTTGTTTTTGGAGTAGTTAACATTTTATTAAGAAAAGTTTCACAGGATGACCCCAAATGGGCAAGTCCGGAGTGTCAGCCCAAAATAAAAATGTTGAATTTCTGGAGGAAAAAGGCAAAAATTTCGGAAAACTTCAATATTTTTGCAACAAAATAAAAACAATTGAAATGAGTTTGTTTGACATTTGTTTATAGCTATTGCTGGGCAAAATTTAACAATCACAGAAAAAGTTGAAATTATAAGCTATATCACCAAAAATCTTAATAATTTCAACTTTTTCTGCGATTGTTAAATAATAAATACTATATACAGTGTGTCTCACTTTAGACGGCAACACGCCTGTATCTTTGTTGTTTTATGGAATATCGTAACAATTTTTTTCTAGGATGTAGACTTCAGAAAGTTGTTTTTGGAGTAGTTAACATTTTTTCAAAAATATAACCACAGCCTACTAAGGCCAAAAACGAATACCAAAAATCCGAAAAAACTTATTAGGCATTTTTTTATCAAAAAAATTTATTATGCAAAGTTGCTCAGGATGACCCCAAACGGGCAAGTCCTGCGCTTCAGCCAAAATAAAAATGTTGAATTTCTGGAGGAAAAATGCAAAAATTTCGAAAATTTCAATATTTTTGCAACAAAAGGATTGCTGCGTAATAAAAATCCATTGAAATAACTTTGTTTGACATTTGTTGTTAGCTATAGCTGGGCAAAATTTAACAATCACAGAAAAAGTTGAAATTACAAGCCAAAAATGTAGACTTCAGGAATTAGTTTTTGGAGTAGTTTTTTATAAAATGTAACCACAGCCTACTAAGGCCAAAAACAAATATCAAAAATCCGAAAAACTTATTAGGCATTTTCTTATCAAAAAAATTTATTAAGAAAAGTTGCTCAGGATGACCCCAAATGGGCAAGTCCGGAGTTTCAGCCAAATAAAAATGTTGAATTTCTGGAGGAAAAAGGCAGAAATTTCGAAAACTTCAATATTTTTGCAACAAAAGGGTTGCCAAAAGGGAGCCATAGCTAATAGCAACTGTCAAACAAACTCATTTCAATTGTTTTCTATTACGCAGCAACCCTTTTGTTGTAAAAATATTGAAGTTTTCAAAATTTTTGCCTTTTTCCTACAGAAATTCAACATTTTTATTTTGGCCCATTTGGGGTTATTCTGAGCAACTTTTTTTAATAAAATTTTTCTATAAAAAAAATACCTAATAGGGTTTTCGGATTTTTGGTACTTGTTTTTGGTCTTAGTAGGCTGTGGTTATATTTTTGAAAAAATGTTAACTACTCCAAAAACAACTTTCTGAGAAGAAAAATTGTTACGATATTCCATAAAACAACAAAGATACAGGGGTGTTGCCGTCTAAAGTGAGACACACTGTATTTTTATCCTTATCTTTTGCATGAAGAATGTGCATTTTTATCCTTCATTAATTCAAGTTTAAGCACCAAATATGTGCTACACCTCGTAAAGAAACGCTAATGACATTACAATTTTAATAGGACCGAAGTGAAGGAAAAGCTGACTGGAAATTACACACTCAACATTACGTTTGAAGAGAAAACTTATAACTTAAAATACCAGGGAACCCAAAATATCTATAAGGTCAAAGCAGATGTGTATTCCCTAACAAATGTACCTGTACGCAATCAGATTTGGAGTGGTTGGCCGCCCAATATAGACGATCAAACTATGTTGGCTCTTTCCGGGATAAAGTATTTAAAACAAAAATTTATTACTGCACCTATATCATCTAATTTCAGTTATCCCGAACATAATTTAACAGTTAGACGCAATATTACCGTTAATCACAACAAAGAAAAGAAGACTAGTAATATAGGTATTGTTCAGATCGATAGTGAGGATGAAGAATATGAAGACGCTTCTGAAAGTTTCAACGTCGATGACGACTTTTTTGTCGATAACACGACTTCAAAGCGTACAGAGCCTCTAAGTATTGTTGTTTAAGTTTCATGCGTGTAATGTAATATTTCTGCTTTCAGTTCCTGAAAATATTGAAAATGAAATGATTGGCAGTATAAGTTTTTCAGAACAGTTCACAAACAGATACGGGCCAGTTCATCCCGCATTCTTTCAAGGAACCCTCGAAGAGGCACTCAAGGAGGCTTGTCAGAAACCTGCGGCAGAAGTACGCAATTTCTTCAATGGTTTTAAATTTTGATTTACTTTATTTCAGAGGAAAATATTAGCGATATATCTACATCACGACGCCAGCGTATTAACGAATGTGTTCTGTACTCAACTATTAGGATATGAAAGTGTTATGCAAATGTTTGAAACGAATTTCATAATTTGGGGGTGGGATCTCACTTTTGAATCGAACAGGTCCCGACTGCAGCTCTACGTTAATAATGCCTTGGGTGCAACTGCTGCGATGAGTTTACGAAATATACCGGTAGAAAAACTTCCCGCCCTTATTCTTATCATGAAGGTTCGCTCCTCAACGGACATATTTTCGGTAATTTATGGTAAGTTTTACCGTCGGGGGAGAAATGGCATCGTAAAGTTTCGTTTTTTTCTCAGGCAACGTGGGCGTTAACGAATTATTGTCTAGCCTAATTGAGGCTGTGGAAGTATTCACCGAACACCAGAGAGTTGAAGTTGTTGAAGAGAGAGAGAGGACGGAACGTGAATTAGTCAAGTGGGAACAGGATGAAGCGTTCCGTGAAAGTTTAGCTGCGGACAGGTATGTTCAAATTTTAAATACAACGCTTCCTTTTTTATGTATCCCATTAGAGAGACGATGAAATTCTGGTTCTAAAAATGTATTCACAGTTTCTGCCATTTCAGCGGAAAATAGAAAAAAAAGTTGTTCTGATTAAAAAGGAGCGGACTGACAGTGGATAACGTAAAGTTGCAGTTATTGACAAAAATGTGGCAGAATAGCAGAATATTTACCTTAAAAGAAACATGTTGTCAAATATGATAAGTGATGTCGTTATTTGACTACTATCTACATAGAAATCAAAGATCGGGAGGTTCCAGCCGCTTCTCTGCTGCCCCTTTTTGACCTCCCCACAACCAATATAAAAATGGGAGGTTACTGCAATCGGGTTTCAAGGTCACAGGATCACAAAAAAGTGGTTTTTAAAAAATGTCTGTGTGTATGTATGTATGTACGTACGTACGTATGTGAGCGAGATTCGTAGAAAACTACCGAACAGATTTTAATGAAATTTGGAACGGGGGTTAGTGTTGGCCTTCTGGTAAGCCCAGTTAATTTTGTTGCCGATCTACAAACGCCAAGTGCCTTTTTGGCGTATCAACTAAGAAATTTGACTGATTAACACAAATTTTTCTTATCAGCATATGAAAGGTCTTTAAATTCTGTGTCTAAAAATGTCTTCACACTTAGCGCCTTTTTGGCATAAAACCAAAAAATTCGAAATTTCGAAGCAACATTAGATAATACGCTACAGCACAAACTGTTTAATCGATTTGGCTGAGATTTGGTAGGTAGGGATACCAGTACCCGCCTAAGAGCTGATTTAATTTTGGTGACCATCGGCCAAAGGCAAGTGCCATTTTGGCATATCAACTTTGAAATCTGACTAATAAACTCCCATTTTCTTTATCAGAGCATGAAATGTCGTTTCCAATAATGTCCGCAAACTTAGTGCCCTTTTGCCAAAAAATCATAAAATTTTGAAAAATCCCAGTAGTAATATTTAGGTATAGCCAGTAGGAAAATTTTCTTAATTTTGGTGGCAAACGACCAATAACAAGTGCCTTTTTGACATGGCGTCTATGAAATTTGAAACATGACCGGGATAGACACTAGATTGAAATTTCAGGGCTTCCAGTGAAGTCATTTAAATCATTTTTATAGTCGTTTATTTTTTTAGTAGTCATTTAAAGTCATCTTTTTCACATCTAGGTCATTTATTGTCAATTTTTTTGGGCCAAAATAGATTTTCTCCTCAAATGCTAAGTTATTGATGGATTCCACTTCTACGCCAATGATAAAGAGAACGTCACGTCACTGAAAAAACCTGTCAAAAAACATTACTAGCCATAATGACTTAGAGGGTGGATGAAGTTGCTAAGTGCCTTCTCGCGGGTTCTAATAAGAAAAAAATTGGAATATGATACGCTGAAAAAAGACACTCATGAATTCGAGAATAAAATTTAAAAAAGAGTATTTTAATTGATAATTTTCTGGTCATGAAATTGTTTATTTGCAATATGTGCGTTAAAATTGTGTTAAATATTATACCGGGTGACAACGAGACCAATAACTTTTTTGGCAAGTTGGTGGTATCACTGTACGCAGAAAAAAGTACCTGTTGTCATAGATCAGGTGTACCGGCATGGTACCATTTAAAAAAATTTAGTTATCCGCGAAAAACATTTTTCCATATTTAAATGAGCCGAAACGAAATATTATAAATTTTATGAGAATACTGACGTCCATGAAAGACAAAAAAAGTGTATCGCAGCACTCTAGGATCCACAACAAAATTTCGCCAAAAACAAGAAAACACTCAGGATGATCGCTAGATTTCCAAAATATAAAAATATACCGGGTGTCCCATTTAAAAATGAATGAATGTCAAAAAGCGACGTTTTGTGAGCGTGTTCTCTGTAAATTTTTTCAGATTTTTATCTTATTAATAGTTGAAAAGTTATTGGGGTGTACATGGTGCATTGTCACCCGGTATGTATCAGTTTTTCTTTAATTTATTGTCATTTTATTATTTACCGAGGTCATTTTTTGGGTAATTTTTTTGAAACTAGTGAGTCATTTTTATCATTCATTTCTGCAAGGTTGGCGCTGGAAGCCCTGAAATTTATTGGTGGTAGGATTGGATCGTTCACCAAGTGGGGAGGTTCTAACCGCTTCCGTAGCTGCCCATTTTTTTATTGTCCACGAACTCATTTCTTTTGTTGAATCATGTACACCTGCAATGTTTTCAGGGCCAAGGAAGAAGCCAAGAGGCAACAAGCAGAAGCAGAGGATGCAGAACGAAGGCGAATAGAAACGGAAAAAGCCGAAGTACACGAGAGAAAAGAAACTCATCGTAAAAGAGTTGAAGCAAATTTGCCTCCAGAACCCCCCCAAAGTCAAGGAGACGATATCACTAAAATTAGATTTAGATTACCAAATGGTGAAAGTATAGAACGCAGATTTCAAGCATCCACTCATCTTCAAGTAAGTAACATTTTACCGCAAGACCTAATTCAAGGTGAATTGTAAAATGAATGAATGCGACTGAAACTCTTCAATCTTTGACTTTTTGTTTGAGAAAAGTGTGAATTCGTTTCGTAAAGTTTTTTCGTCCAGGTTAAGCCGTCAGCTGGTTCGTGACAATAGGTTTATTTCTGCAGCCGTTGCGACTCGTCAAACAAAGGACTTTTCATAACTAATTACGTAAATAACTATTTATGAATAGTTTACAATCTATATACGGTGCGGCAGTGGAAATTTATTCCAATGCAGGGTGACACAAGCTCATGGTACACCCCCCTTTTTTCCTTATATTTTGGATGAATTTTTTGAAACTTGGAACATCGAATGTACTTATCAAAGGCCACCTTTTGACATATTAATCAAAATTTTACCACTTCCGGTTTTACCGGAAATGACGTCAACTTTTTATTTTCAAATGGAACACCCCATATATCAATACATTTTTGGAATCTACTTAATTTTCTGAATCCAATGATACCACATAAGTGACATTTCAAGTGTCAAAATAATTTTTGAGTCCAATTTTTCGTCTCTTGTGTACACTAACGGCATTTTGAATCCGCAAAATTGAAATCAGTAAGAACAACAAAAACACTGGTAAACAAACAAACAAACCACGCGAATTTTGCAAACGTCAAATTCTTTTGTTTTTCATAGCTATCTTACCTATTGCTATTAAATTATAATAAAATAGATTTTTTTCAACTCTTTGGTCTGAACTTTAGATATTTATTAGTCCCAATTTCAAAATAGGCACATGGATAGATTCCTTATTAAACGTACTTTCCAACGGTGTATCGGTACCATTATGGTACCATTTGAAAAAATAGAGTTTTCATGAAAAAACTGTTTCGGCAACCTTAATCACCTCATAAGTCAAAAAATGTAAGGTTTTTGACGTGACTAAAAATTTTCCATGGTTACTATGGTCCATTAGAGTAACATTGGGGGGGGTCACAACCGTCTAGATTGAAAGACAAAATTGGACTCAAAAATTATTTTGACACTTGAAATGTCACTTATGTGGTATCATTGGATTCAGAAAATTAAGTAGATTCCAAAAATGTATTGATATATGGGGTGTTCCATTTGAAAATAAAAAGTTGACGTCATTTCCGGTAAAACCGGAAGTGGTAAAATTTTGATTAATATGTCAAAAAGTGGCCTTTGATAAGTACATTCGATGTTCCAAGTTTCAAAAAATTCATCCAAAAAATAAGGAAAAAAAGGGGTGTGTACCATGAGCTTGTGTCACCCGTATAACCAACATTGGAATAAATTTCCACTGCCGCACCGTATATAGATTGTAAACTATTCATAAATAGTTATTTACGTAATTAGTTATGAAAAGTATTATATATACCTATATACAACTGCACAGATGTTGATCAACAGTATATCACGTTTCACAATATACTAAGTTATCATTTTGACAAAGCTTTCCCTTTACTGTCTAAAGTCAAGCTAAAAAGCGTAAATAATAAGAGTAACGACAATCATTGGATCACTAAAGGAATTAAAATTTCAGCTACTAGATTAAAGGAGCTTTTTAAGTTAAGTAAGGGTGATCAAAATCTAAAGTCGTGTTATAATAGATACAAGAAAATATACTCGAAGGTAATAAAGAAGGCTAAAAAAATGCATTATACAAAGCTAATAGAATCTTCAACAAATAAGAACAAAACAGTCTGGAATATAATAGGTAAAGGTAAAAATAAAGTTTCTCAGAATCAAATGCAATTAAAAATTAATGAAAGATTGGTATCTGATGGAATAGAGTGTGCGAATTATTTGAACACATACTTTAATACAGTGGCAGATCATTTTGTTCTTGACCAAGAGAATGTGAAGGATCGTAATGCATTACTGAACAATAATTCATTCTTTTTTGCACCCGTATCTGAAAAGGATGTTACAACGACAATTTTGAGCCTGAAAAGTGGTCATTCGAAAGGACCAGACGAGATAAACTCAATAATCATGAAACATTGCGTTCATGAAATAAGTTCGCCATTTACAACAATAATTAACAATTCTTTGTCTACGGGAAAGTTTCCTGAAAAACTGAAAATTTCCAAAATTGTACCGCTACATAAGAAGGGGGATAATAAGGGCAATAATGTTTTAAACTATAGGCCTGTCTCAATTTTGAGTTGTTTTTCTAAAGTTTTGGAACGAATTGTAGTGAAATCGTTAGTGAATTTTCTAGAAAAATATGGGTTGTTCAATAAGGATCAACATGGTTATATAAAAGGTAAATCAACTACAACAGCACTCCTAGATTTTGTGAACATGTTATTTAAATACATTGATAATGGAAGAGATACTATAGGGCTCTTTCTAGATTTAAGTAAGGCCTTCGATTTAGTTGACCATGAGATTTTGTTAAATAAATTATGGAAACTTGGTGTCAGAGGACAACCTTTAGACTGGTTTCAAAGTTATCTACGAGACAGGCATCACTATGTGGATATTGATGGAAAATGTTCCAATACGTTGATAAGTAATAAAGGGGTTCCACAGGGGTCCGTATTGGGACCTTTCTTATATCTGGTTTATACAAATGATTTTAGTATGGCTGATTCGGTGATGTATGCAGATGACACATCTGTAGTAGTCAGTGTAGACAAAGGCAAAGATGTAACTGTTGATGCCAACCGAACATTAAATGAAATAAATTCTTATTTTCAAAATAATCGTTTATATTTGAATAATAGCAAGACCGGTTTTATACATTTTCAAATCTCCAGTAAAGCAAGGGAAATAAGTTATCTAGTCAAATCGATAAATGGCTCAGTGCAACAGATTGATTCAGTGTCATTTTTAGGCCTGAAAATGGACAGAAATTTAAAATGGACAGATCATATTCAGTCGCTTTGTAACAAGGTTTCAGCTTCGTGTTTTGCAATAAAACGCCTCAGAGATTTTGTGGATTCTCATATGTTAAGAATGTATTATTTTGCGTATATTCAGGCCATTTTGTCTTATGGAATAGTTGTATGGGGTGCATCTTCAGACATAGAAAGGGTGTTTAAGTTACAAAAAAGAGTGATAAGGTCTATGATGGGAGTCAGCTATACAGTGAGCTGTAGGAACTTTTTTGTTGAGCTGCAAATAATGACGGTTCCTTCTTTGTTTATTTTTGCTATTCTATTATATGTAAAAAAGAATTTAGACACGTTTAAAAAAATTAGTCAGCATCATGATTATGCCACTAGAAATGAATATGTTTTAGAAATCCCGAAGTTTAGAACAACGTTCTTTAAGAATAGTCCTCAATATATAGGTATTTCCTTCTACAATAAGCTACCAAGCATAACAAAATGTCTTCAAATTGAACCTTTTAAGAAGTCCGTCCGTAAGATGTTAATTGCGAAAGCATATTATTCATACCACGAATTCTTAAATGATTGTACCTAATACTAGCTAAGATAATATCTATGAATTCTAGGTATCGTGTCCATTATTAATACATTTATGTTTATATTTTGACTTGTTCTATACAACGCTTTATGTTGTCAAATGAATGAATATACATTATTATTATTATTATTATTGTTTGACGAGTCGCAACGGCTGCAGAAATAAACCTATTGGTAATTCAGAGAAAATGCGTTGGTCATTTGTCATTTGTATTATAATCGTGCACTAACATCGATGTTAAAAGTAACAGAAGTAAAGAAGGTGGGGATGTGTTTGGCTCAAGAATCGCAGGTGTGACGTCACTCGGGTATTTAAACAAAACAAATCGAATCGGTAGGGGGCACTGTTAACAGTCATTTCTAAGGTCACTGGATTTCTCTCTTTGGAGAGGTACGGCAATCAACCGGAGGTGTGGACAAATGTAAGGACAGAGAATATGCCCTTACAATAAGTAAGAGAGAAATGACTTGCTTCCATTGTTACTTTTTGACACTGGCAATGGCATTATTTGTCAGTTTTGCAGTTGTCATCAACACTAAAGACAAACATTTGTTGATTTATCGTTTATTACTAATTGTATTTTTCTTAATTGGGGAAGCAAAACAAAGTGCCACTAAATGGCCAACGTCGATCACCGAGAAGATAGGTACCTGATGGATGGGTTACGTGGTTGTCATAAGTACGTGTTTTGTGGGTTTATAGAGAAATTAAGGACGCCTGTACGCCTGATTGCCTGTGTCTTTGACGAAAGAAAACGTGCGATTTGCAGCCCTTAAAACTCAGTGGTCCTCCAAGGAGAAATGAAGTTCAGTTCGATGGTGACTTTGTCTTTGAAAGCAAATAAAGTGCATTAACTTCGAAATTTTTAATTATAAACAGTTATGAATGTTTATAGTTAGTTGGGGCTAAATTCAAACATATTGTTGTTGTCGCACTGCTGTTGTAATTAAACAATAAAACGAAATTAACTTGATTTAGTCTGTGAAACCAATTGTTGCAAGGAAATCCAAAATCACAAAAAATGAACACGCAACGGTTAATAAAGGGATCCACTATAAAACCAAAACATAACAATACGGGAAATATACTGCAAAATAAGCAAAAGTAGACTTTGTAAGCACTAAGCAGCTATTTTACAAGCAACTGTCAACTTTAGGTAATTTTTCTGACATCTAACGTCATTTTCGTACAAACTTAAAAGAGAAAGAGATATGTTTCCTGTTATATCTCCATATCGTTTGCCGTAATTATCCAAAGAGAGAAATCCAGGGACCTTAGTCGCTTCACGGGGCGTTATCTGTGACTACTGGTGACTGTGACAGTAAAAATGTCAAGAATCCAGAAAAAAAATTATCTATTTTTGACGTCCGTAAAAAGTTTTTTAACACATTGAGGTTATTCCTTCTGTCCGAAATTCCCATAACCTCAATGTGTTAAAAAATCCAGAAAAACTTCACTTTGTGTGGAAGTGCTCGTGTAGGTTTCGTAAAAAGATTTGTTGAAGAAGGGTTTTTAAGAAGTAGTTAAAAGTAGACACTTTGCTGAGTATCGGGAGTAGATTGACATGGTCAAAAGTTTTGACATCGTAACTATTGTTAAAGTAAGTAGGTTTCGTAATAATAAGATTAACAAACAAATTTTTTTAGGTAGGTACTTGCTTTTAGAGCGGTCACAATAGTCACAAATTTTCGGTAATGTCAAATCAACTGTCAAACTGACTCGATTTGTTTTTTGGAACAGTCGAGATTACCCTATGACGTCACGACTTGTGAAGACCGTTGCACTAATAAATGGTTGAGATTTATTTAATAATCTTTCAGGTTTTATTTGACTTTCTAACTGTGAAAGGATTTCCTAGTGAAGAGTATAAAGTCATATCGAGTTGGCCTAGAAGAGATGTAAGTTGATAAAATTCGAAAGGTTTGTACTTTGAATCCCATTTCAGTTAACATCGTTAGATAATCAACAGTCTTTGAAAGAATTGAAGCTGTGTCCCCAAGAAACTGTGATATTAGAAGAACGATAAGTTCATTCACATTCCTCAAAGAGGGTTTAGTTTTGTAGCAGCATTTAATACCTTTTATGTTGAAATTACAGTTACAACATTCAAGTTCATGTTTTATTACTTTTTAATATACACCCGCAAACAGTTTTCTGAATCAGAAATGTATCTGTGCCGATCAACATTTTAATTTATTTGTTTAATAAATATTTATTGCTTTTTTAAGATCTAATACTTTAGGAAACGATTTATTGTTACCTGTTACAAAACTGTAGGTAATTGGCTTGGATGTTGTCTACTATCAAAAAATCAGACCAAATGTGTCCCGGTAGTACACCAAAATGTGTTTTTGTGCGTATAGTAAAATGTGTGTGACGATCCTTTTAAGGATGGCGGTGCATTTTTCCATGAAGATAGAATAGAATAATGTGATAAACTGATTACAAAATGATTGTTCGTCATTGATTAAGTTGAGAATTTCCAATGATTGAAAGATATTACTTTTGTTATCAATAAGGTACCTACTTGTGTACATACTTTCTAGAGAGGATTACTTTAGTATGTAATCTGTTAATACAACTTTTGTAATTTTCGAATTATGTAAAACAAGTAGTTATAGTTAGTTTTTGTACGAATTGTAATGATTGCCTAAGAGCTTCAATATTTGTAAAATATGCATGTGTTATTTATTAAAACATACAATTACATCTTTAACAAATCGGTTGAATCATCCACTGACAGTAATCACACTACAATTGTTCTTCAATTGCAACAATTAACCATTATGCTGTCTACTTAAAAAGGAGACTCCTCATTTGGAATTCAATTGTTTCTTAAGTAGCCTATAAGTCGTTTGGTGGAAAATGCAATTCCTAGCATTTTGGCTAATTATTCCAATTTCTGAAACCTTGCTGGACATGAGTCTCACTTGGGAATATTGCAAGTTGCAGAATTTGACAGTAGCGGCTTTATTTTTATGCAAAAGTAAAAAAGGTATGTATGTGGCGTAAATATACAGGGTGTCCCAATTGTCTGTATTGTTAGAGATAACGAAAAATTGTTATGTACAAAGTTGCAGAGGGTCAAACAAGGTACAAGGAGTAAGAACACAAACATTGATTTTTTTTAAATGGAACACCCTGTATTTGAATTTTGACGTGCTAAACTTCCAAAACCAAAGGTTGAAAATTGGTTGTGGGGTGATTTTTCAAAATAAGTAGGTACTGCAAAAGTAATTTTTCGCGCAAAATTGCCAATATCTTCTAAACCATTCGTTTCAGATGAAAACATGATTAATGAATGTTACTTGGCATTCATCATAGAATCCAATAAAAAATTAAAATACAGGTGTATTCCTGAGTGGGACAGCCTATATACAGGATTGTATTTTTAACGTGTGCCTTGTTTGGCCCTTTGCAACTTTGTATTTAGCAATTTTTCCGTATCTTTAATAGTAATGGAGATATCGACCGAATACATACAATTGGGACATCCTGTAGATTTATAAGACGATTCAGAAAAAGCATTAAATTGGCTCTGAAAACAATAATAGGAATTATTTACGACTCCGCTAAGTGTGACGCAATTCGAGTATTTCGCATAATTCCAAACAAAACAAATAGAGGTAAGATCGGTTGTGATTAGATTGACATTGAAAAAGTTTGTGATTATTCTTAAAGTAAGGGTATTTTCAGTTAAATAAGTAAGGGCCGGTTTATCGATGCTCAGCTAACTTCAAACTGACAGATTGTAGCCAATCAGAACTGTAGTTGCTAGGCAATTGGCTTTCAGCTACGGATAACTGAGCATCGATAAACCGGCCCTAAGTACTGAAACTATGAAGTGACAGTCAATGAAACAAGTAACCACAAATTTTCGGTTACGTCAACTAATCTCCGACCGCTCTTACCCATGCTCTTACCTCGATTTGTCTTCGGAAAATCGAAATTACTCGATTCGAAACCGACGTCAAAACTCTATTCACGGAATCATAAAAAGTCACAATTACAAAAAAGTTTTCAGACATGATTATTTGACTGGTGGTCAACTTTGAGATTTTAACGATTTTCATATCTTTAAAATTATTGCAGAAACTACGAATACCATGAGAATCTTTTCAAAAGAAAATATACAATTTCTCACGACGAGGTTGTTGGACTCTGATGAAGTTGAGATAGAGCGGATTTTGGATAGACACAATAATCATATGGCCGTAATTGCCGATGCAAATACTTGTTCCAACATTTCAACAATTCTGCATTTGGTATAATGGAGAAAACAGAATTCTGAATCACGGTGTGATAGTACATTTTTAGAGCGAGAAATATTTTTTTGAGACCTATCATTGGCTGATGGTTGTAATGGAAGAGTCAGCCTTGAATGAAACAGTGAAAATATTTGAACAGGCCAATTTAAACGTAAATTCAGATGTAAAACTAGCAGTCCATCGCGACCAAACCTTCAGCATTTTTGATATTTACAACCCAGCCTCTAGTCACCATGGTCAACTCGTTGTAAAATTTATGGGGACTTATCCAGGAGATAATCTGAGATTTAATAGTAACAAATATTGGATAAGAAAGAATATGACAGGGGTGCAATTCAAATCTGCAATTGTTGTACCAAATCCTCAAATAAGTCTGGACGAGTATTTAACGAGTGAAGAAAATCGCCAAGAGTTTTCGATGCATCGCTTTCAGAAAGTCACCGTTAATTATTGCAAGGAATTTTTCAATTTTACGCTAAAGATTATCCGCACCGACTCTTGGGGATACATGCAGGATGATGGACATTTTGACGGGCTTGTAGGTCTTTTAGAAAGAAGATTAATTGATTTTGGTAGCTCTCCATTGATTTATAAGCTGGATAGAATGCCAGTTATCGATTATAGTTACGGCAACTGGATACTTAAGTTAATTCTTCAGCCAAACACTTAATATTCCAAAATATTTAATTTATAGGTCAACTTTTATTTATCGTCGCCCGAAAATTACTGAAGCCTCTTACGAAATTTTCCTCAGGCCCTTGGCAGGAACAGTCTGGATTTGTATAGTGATAATGATGTTAATTAAAATGATGGTTTTAAAAATTATGTTCAGCCGAGAAAAACGAATCATAAAACAGCGTAGAGACAGAGTGGATCCGAGTTGGAGTTTCCTTTTCCTCTTTACTCTTGGAGCATTTTGCCAACAGGGCGCTACTTGTTATCCGAAATTATTAAGCAGCCGAACAATATCGATTTGCGTTTTCTTTTTCTGCATATTGATTTATCAGTTTTACTCGGCAAGTATCGTTTCCTATTTATTGATGGATTCTCCGCGGAAAATAAATAACTTAAAGGATTTATTGGACAGCAATTTAAGGGTTGGAATAGAAGACATTTTGATTGACAGAAACTACTTTGTGGTAAAGTAAAATTACATATGATAAAGTTTTAATGACTTTCCATGCAGCAAACTACAGATCCGGTAGCAATTGAACTGTACGATAAAAAAATTAAGGGGCCAACGAATGACTCGGGTTTTTATCATCCTTCTGCGGGACTAGAAATGGTGAAAAATGGAGGATTCGCCTATCATGTTGAAACTAGTACTGCTTATCCTATAGTTGAAAGTACTTTTACAAATCAAGAGATATGCGAACTTGAAGAGATTCAAATGTATCGAACGCAGCCCATGCACACTAATCTTCAAAAAAATTCTCCATTCCGCGAAATGCTCAATTATTGGTATGAAACTTATATAAACATACGCAAGTACAGTATGCGTCAGATGTTTTGCTCGATCGCTTGTTGCGCAACTGAAAACTGCGGAACAGATTCGGTCATGACGCCTAAAAACCATAGTTACCGGAAATCCAATCATTGTCGTATCGTTCAAAGCAAGTTTTCAGTTGCGTAACAAACGATCGAGCAAAACATCTGACGCATACTGTACCTAGCTACTAAATATGATTTTCAGTATGCTTCGATTGGTAGAAGACGGTAATATGTACAGATTAAGAAGGTACTGGGATGCTCGAAAACCTGTTTGCATTGAGTCTGCTAAAAAAATTGAAATTCACGTTGGAATTCCTGAATTTTCATGTGGTTTGATAGTATTGTCGTACGGAATTTGCCTTTCGTTGTTATTTTTAGTGATTGAAATTATGGAAGACAAAAAAGACAAATTGCGGGGTTGTTTCGATAAAATGCTTAAAAGGAGACAGTATATGCCCAACGCGGCGTATCAGAAACGTTCTCATCATACGCACAACGCACCTGCCATTTAACTTAAGGCAAATAGCTAGTCTTTCTTCAAAAAATCTAAACTGTTTTAGTCGTATTAATAGGTTAATACATTTCCATATGTTGGTTATTTAGTTGAATGCATTTGTATTGAAGATTATAAAAAAATACACGTGCAAAGCAATTCTAGTTTTATTCTTTTTATTTTAAGTACTCAACTCAAAATTGCATGTTAACGTTTAGGCCTAAGTACAACAAATACCTAATAAAAAAGCATCCTACTCATAAGTTACATATTCATTAAATTGCTAGTAAGTCACTTCACGAATGGTAAAATAAATCGCTCTTCATCTAAAACTGACGGTTTGGCTATAAGATACCTCTCCATTAACAAAAGGATTAAACTCATAATAACACCAAACAGAAGCACCAAGAGAGCCGGATAAAATTCTTCCAATCCCACATTTGCTGTATATTTTGAAGACTGAATACATTCAGGTCTGCGGGGATGCCAGTGCTTTAACTCCCGAAATATAATCCCAATCTCCCCCAAACGTTGTAAGCTAGCGAGAATTTATTAATAAATTAATATTCAGTAGATCACGAGGCAATTTACCACGTATCCAACATATCTCTGAAATGGGAATATTTTTGATAATTGGCATGCATTGGTTGTGTTGGGAACATTTGAACCTCTCGAAGTTCGCAAATAACTCCATCAGGGAAGTTATGTTGTATCAGCGGATAAGCGGTTGCCACCTCCACATGAAAGGCGTAACCTCCCCTTTCGACTAGATCCAGACCTGCTTCCGGTGCGAGAAAGTTTGAATAGTTTCCTCCCCTGCCTCTAATCTTCCTTTTGTACAATTCAATAGCAACTGGGTCCGGTGTATGCTAGAATTAGGGCATAGAAAAAGTTGAAGATTATTACATTTTTTTTTTCAAATGCACCACTCAGAAATAATAATTAATGCTGCGATTTTGATGCTTTGTTTATTCTCGTCAAGGAAATTATATCGTTACAATTTTTGTATCATTATATTTAGTTTCCGATTGTTAACTTTTTTGGCGAAAACTTTGAAGGTCACATTTTTCTTAGACTACCTATAAGTGTTGTACCATTTGAACAACAAAATTTGATAGGGTTGCGAAATTTTAATGACCCTCACTAGGTATAGGTACTAATAGAGTTTAACGGGTAAGGATGCACTGGGACGTACAGTATGGTACAGGTCGGTTTCACAAACTTCACGACCATGTTATAAATAGATGGTATAACAATTTTGAAAGATCAAAGACATGACTGGATAACCTTCAATTCCTAAAGTCCACTGAGCATAAGATGAAACACACCATGATAAAGCATTATTTTATGAAAGTTTCAAAATCGCAGCAGTTTTCAGGGTGTTCCCTAAGTACACCGACAATCTTCAGGGTGTGGTTCTATGCCATATTCTAAGACGAAAACTTCCTATGGATGTATGCTTTAAAGTGCTTAGATTCCAAGATACAGGGTGTGGAAGCTTTGAAACATTTCATTAAATTAAATTTTTTTCGTTTTTTTGTTGGTTCTCGAACTAATTCACTATGATATGTAATAAAAAATATATGGATTAATTAAAGCATGGTCGCCACTTGATTTTTTCGAATTTACTTGCCTTCGATTAGTTTCCCCCTTTTCTCAAAAACGGCTCATGTTAAAGGAAAAACGATTTTGTTCAATTTTAACCAGTCAATAATAAGCACCACTCATATTTGCAAAAAACTAGTGACGGAGTTGCCTACACCTACGCGCCCATGGAGTTGGTACCTACAAAATTTTCAGTATAACTCGCAAATTGTTCCTTGGCGGTATAAACGTATACCAAGTTTCATCAAAAAATCTTGCAGCGCTTTTGAAATATGAGCAAAAAACGTTTTTTTTTAATTTGCACAATCTGTATAACTTGGAAACTAAGGACTTTAGGACATATGCCCATAGGAAGTTTTCGTCGGCCAGGAATCATCTCCTAAAGTTTATCGGTGTACTAAGGGAACACCTCTAGTTTCTGGATGATGCATATACAGGGTGAGTCAACAAGGCGACGGCGGTCCATAACTTCGGAACCCTTTTAGATAGGAAATCAATTCAAACGCCATTATGTACAACACCACCAATTCTACATCCTAAAAATACTTTCAACTATACAGGGTGTCCCAAAACACTTGCAACGCATGACAACTTGATTTTTTTAAATGGAACACCACCATTTTGATGCCATATTCTCGATCACCTATAACATAGCTTTACATCGACATAAGACATTTGATGTTTTAAGGCTCTGTTCTAAAGTAATTAATTCTTTTTGAAAAATTTCGATCACTGCGGGTGCTTCTTAAAAAAATTCCTGAGAACTCAATTTTGTATCTAGAGAGCTGAGATTCGGTACGAATATGAAGAAAGGTCTATTCTGTCTATCTAACATGATAACTATCATTATCACTATACAGGGTGTTAGAAATTCTGTGTCAATTTTGGAAAATTTCAATTATGCAAAACTCCATTTTTTCAAATGGCACCCCCTGTTGTTATTGTGCCATGGGGTTCAGGTGTTGAATTACTTTATTTTTTATTAATTATGTCATATACCTAAAGTCAATACTTCAAAAGATATTCTTTTTCTTATTTATTTTATTGAAGATTATTACGATCTAAATTAAAGAATGCCATGGACTGTATGACAGTTATAATTAACATTGTTTATTTACATGGTTACCAGACAGTTTGTCACATTTATTGACATACACAATGAATTTCAACCATAAGCAGCAGTCAATAAATTGTTTCTGGTTGTGTATGTCAATAAATGTGACAAACTGTCTGGTAACCATGTAAATAAACAATGTTAATTATAACTGTCATACAGTCCATGGCATTCTTTAATTGAGATCGTAATAATCTTCAATAAAATAAATAAAACACAACATGGCACAATAACAACAGGGGGTGCCATTTGAAAAAATGGAGTTCTGCATATTTGAAATTTTCCAAACTTGACACAGAATTTTAAACACCCTGTATAGTGATAATGATAGTTATCATGTTAGATATGGTCTGTCCGGGATCCACACGACCGAGATTCACCCTATTTCCATGGCGAATCATTGTTGTCAACAATGAATCGCCATGGAAATAGGGTGAATCTCGGTCGTGTGGATCCCGGACAGATTATAGATAGAATAGATCTTCCTTCATATTCGTACCGAATCTCAGCTCTCTAGATACAAAATTGAGTTCTCAGGAATTTTTTTAAGAAGCACCCGCAGTGATCGAAATTTTTCAAAAAGAATTAATTACTTTAGAACAGAGCCTTAAAACATCAAATGTCTTATGTCGATGTAAAGCTATGTTATAGGTGATCCAGAATATGGCATCAAAATGGTGGTGTTCCATTTTAAAAAATCAAGTTGTCATGCGTTGCAAGTGTTTTGGGACACCCTGTATAGTTGAAAGTATTTTTAGGATGTAGAATTGGCGGTGTTGTACATAATGGCGTTTGAATTGATTTCCTATCTGGAAGGGTTCAAAAGTTATGGACCGCCGTCGCCTTGTTGATTCACCCTGTATACAGGATGTCCCAAAGGTGCGACAAAGTCCATTAAATGTCCGCGTCATTAATTTCGAAAATCTGTGTACGCCAAAAGTTAGTGACTGAAAATATGCATAATTTTAAATACTGTGAACTCACATGGGCGGCTCTTGCATATGTCAATACATTTTTGGTTTCTCCGTGTCATTCTGCGCAATTTTTTTCAGATGTGCCCTATACTTAAATTCAACCGTTTTTGAGTTATTTAATAAAATTTGGCGAAAACAAGACGTCAGTTAAAAATTAATATTTTTTTCTCTTCAGAACGTGTGGCGGATGCTAAAGAAAGGTCAAGGCTACCCGATGACACACTTTAATGTCAAATTTTGCCGTTTTAACGGGATATCGGACAAAAAACAAGCAGAATTTTTTTTTTTTATTATTTTCGAGATTATTTTATTATTATTTTATTATCTTGTAAAAGCTTGATACAGGTCTAAATGAGACCAAAACGTCGCTTATAAACGAGAAAAAGAAATTTCTGCTTGTTTTTTGTCCGATATCCCGTTAAAACACCAAAGTTTAAATTTTTACCACGGACGTAATCATGGATTTGATGTCAAATTTCTTGCACAGGGTGTCCCTGGTAAGTTTTCAAAGCAACAGAATTTAAAAAGACAAAAACTCAAAATTTTCAAATGGAATTACCTTGAAATTTTTTCGCCCACCAAGTTTAGATTAGCGTTGTGGTTTTATTCGTTTCCGAGTTACTGATGAGAGTAATAGAACAAGTGAATGTCTCTAAAACGATAAATTCTACAGTGTATAACAACGTATGATTAAAAATAATGTGGATAACGGATGTTTCAAAATAATTTACCAAAAACCGGGTGAAACGATTTGAAATGGGGAAAAACGTTGATTAATTCGGAAATGTTTAATAAAGTCAACAAAAATGATTCTTATGGCAAAGTCAGTTACCAGATTACTTTCTGACCGTAATGGTGGCAATAACATCGATATTTGAATTAAAGGAGGTGATTGACTCCATCAGACGCATTAAGGTAAAACCCAAAAATTTTAAGTAATTTGGAAAGGATACCATTTAGGTATAGGTATTTGTTAAGAAAGTCGACTTAGAATTTAATTCTTTATTAGATGGCGAAAAGATCTCAAGATTATTACATTGAGATTTTGTCTCTTTAAATTATGTTGCTTCGAAAATTTACCAGGGAGCCTTCCTTGACCCTTCTTTAGCATCCGCCACAACTTCTGAAGACAAAAAATTCAAGACTTCGAAAATATTAATTTTTAACTGGATAAGTCCTGTTTTCGCCAAAAGCTACACAATTTATTAAATGACTGAAAAACGGTAGAATTTAAGTAAGTGCACATCTGAGAATTGAGAAAAGTTGCACAGAAAGACACGTAGAAACTAAAAATACATTGACATGTGGGGGTGTTCTATTAAAAAAAAATAATTTTGTGCTGTCCCCCCTGCACGAGCCGCACATGTGAGTTCACAGTATTTTTAAATTATGCATATTTTCAGTCACTAACAGTTGGCGTACACTGATTTTCGATATTATTCTTATTGACGCGGACATTTAATGGACTTTGTCGCACCGTTGGGACACCCTGTATTATTGAAACACTGTTTACCTTCAAATAATCACGAGTGTACAGAATGTCTTCGCAGCCCACTTTTAAAGTCGAATCTAACAGATTCTTCAACGTCCGAATAGAAGTTCCAGGTTTCATTAATAAATTTGAGACGATACTGGCAGAATAAAATTGGTACGTGAGGACTGAAAGAAGAAATACGAAGAATGTTGCAATTCTTCCGCAGGTCATCGTTGGTGGTTTCGGAAAACCTAAATAATAGTACTAATATTAATAATTTCCGATGCGTAACAATGTGTTGTTCATATCATTCACTTATCAAAAACAAAATTATAATATCATTAACTTTATCCACGATTATTAAATAATGCCATTGTTATGTACGTAACTGTGGATACATAATTATGTTCATAAAATACTTATGGTCATACCTAAGTCACGCCATAGTCCAAGTCATATGATGATTACACAGCCCCTGTAATGTTGGCTGCCTATCCAAAATCAAGCGAAAGTGTGCAAAGTAGATCAAGCCTAACGGCTAGGCGTGTAAAATGGACAATATGGCGACGGCGATTGGCGTATAACGGAACACAGCACGCGCGATTTTGTCAAAGTAAATTGTAGGACTTGACGTCTAGATCTTTTTGATCTGTCACTTGGGTTCTCAAATTTCAAAATTAATTAATTATTTATTTTTAATTGGTGTAGGAAGAAAAATGTTGTATAAACCACAGCGAAAAAGTGGTTTTACGCGTCTCAGGAAATGGCCAGTCTCGCCTACGCCTCGACTGTCCATATTTTCCTTCGCCGCGTAAAACATCACTTTCACGCTTTGGGTTATAAACTACTATTGTTGGTTCGTGTTCACAATAAATATAAAGTGATATAAATTTTTGAAGAATTTCGATAATCTTGAATAAATATATTTCAATAATCGTGGATAAAAAGTCGTATTTAACTCGCACATTATGGGCCATTATTCACTTGGCTGTTTACAACCCTCGCGCTCGGGTTCTACACTCAACCGCGTGAATAATGGCCTTCATAATTTGCTCGTTTAATAATATATGCTATTACCTTGTTGACAAAAAGCACCCAATGTAAACAAAATAGACAAACTCCAAGAAGTATCGCTATGCCGATGATACCTTCTTCTTTCGAAGGTTGTAACAGATTTGGTAATTATTACAAAAAGAGCCATAAAACCCGCCAGAATAAACCAAATCGCAACCGAAAACGGTTTTAAAAATGTCTCCAAAGAAGACATAGATTTTGGGTTCCGAAAAATAAATGAAGCCCTTAAAAATTATATAGTTTGATAAGGCGTAAATGATTTTTTACTACCTTAGCGTCCATGTAAGCCTGCCATAATCGATGACTTGCCCCCTATCTGTACGGACAAATAGAGGAGAGCTGCCAAAATCTATTTCGCTTCGTTCCAGTGCGCCCACCATTCCATCAAATGTTCCGTCCGGATTTGTATAGCCCCAAGATTTGTCCAAAGCTATATCCATTCTACAAGAGTATAAATACTTTAAAAATTTTTGTAAAAACGGCTTTTATACCTACGAGAAGTTGTAGTAGTCCCTACAAAAATGGACTAGTCTACTGTGGAATCTGTTAAAAGTGTTGATATCTCTATCATCGTCACTGTTAAGGTAATCAATGAGTGTTCCCTCAAATGGTACGGGCAACTTAAAAAAAAGGTTTCTTTAACGCTAATTAATGACACGAAATAATATAATACCACCACCATGGTTTTGAAGGTGACTCCAGTCATGTTCTTTCTGATCCAGTACAGAGGTTGGTCAATTTGAGCGTCGTATCCTTGTTTTTTGGTGAAACTACCTATGGGCGTTGAGTATAATTTGCCTCCTCGCGAAGCGGCAGGATTATAAACGTCAATTATGGTCCAGCCTGTATTGTTCGGAACTGCTACTTGAATGTCTGCGTCGATATTTAAATTGACGTTTTCAAATTTTTGGGTTGTATTAGACAACTTGCTTAAGATTAACCAATGATATTTTCGACCTAGAACACCTTCGTCTCCACACTGAAAGCAATAAAACATGACATCACATTATTCAGGTGTCCCGAAATTGGTGGTCAAAACTTTACCAGTAGATTATTCTCTGAAAAATATGAAAAAAGTCCCTATGAACATATGTCGAAAAATAAGTCCTAAGCTCGGAGCTAAGGCCTCTTAGAGGGGCCACTTTCAAAGTGTCTTTTTCTAAATATCTTCAAAACGGTTAAAAGATAGCAACGTGAAATTTTTTTGTCTTTTGATGCTGAATTTACTACTGTGGAGAAAATTTTAAAACTTTGATCATAAAGCGTCTCGTACAGGAGGGGCTTAGGACTAAATTTACTCAAACATTTTTGTAAGTAGTTCTTCCTCAAATTTGATTGCGCCCTTTTCGAAAAATGCTTCCTAGGGGAGCTAGAGACCCCATAGCTCCCTTAGGAAGCATTTTTCGATCCATACCCAGAAGAAGTTTTCTTTCTAGAATGAAGTAAGGAACAATCCCATGAACTCGTTTACGATATTTTGATGTCTTCGCTGTCACAAATTTTGGACCCCTGAACAAATGAGAAGGCATTTTTTTCGTAAAGGGCGCATTCTATCGATGTCAAACAAGAGTACCATTTTTACTTAAAAAAACGAAAATTTTCAGATTCTGGAATTAAATTTGAGAAAAAACTATTTACAAAAATATTTGAGTAAATTTAGTCCTAAGCCCCTCCTGTGCGAGACGCTTATGATCAAAATTTTCAAATTTTCTCCAGTAATAAATTCAGCATCAAAGACTTAGTAAAAATGCCAAATTTCACGTTGCTATCTTCAACCGTTTTGAAGATATTTAGAAAAAACCACTTTCAAAGTGGCCCCGCCCCTTTAAGGGGCCTTAGCTTAGGACTTATTTTTCGACATAAATATTCATAGGGACTTTTTTTCATGGAAGATCTACTGGTAAAGTTTTGACCACTAATTTCGGGACACCCTGTATCTATGGACTTGGTGAAAACTAAGAAAAAGTACAATCAAAACTTACCTTCTGCAGAAACTCTTCAGATCTTTTACAGTCACCGTCCAGAATAACACAAGTTTGTCTATTTGGCGAGTTCAGATTTTTGTAAAATTTTAAATTTGAGTTTATATTTGAAACGGAAACGTATTGTTCCCGTGTTAACAATCTTCTTGTCAATTCGGTAAGTTCTAAAGCAATATGTGTAATATATCACATCAACGTGCTACATTGCGTACAACTTTGAGAGTGTTTCCTCAACAATAAGATCATCATAAAGTTAAATTTCAAGGAGATAAAAATTCTTAATACTACATACAGTGTTCTGTAGTTAGGCTGCAATATTTTACCAGTGCGTTCTACGATCAAAATTAGGACTAACAGTTTAGTAAACATTTTTCGAAAAATCCATCCTAAGGGAGCTGGGCCCCTCAAAGAGTAAAGTTGAAAAACAAATGTTTTTCAATTTTACGTTTAAAAAAGGCAGCAGAGAAGCGGCTGGAACCTCCCCAACGCGTGGGTCTTTGATTTCAGGGACTTCTGTTTAAGATTCTAAAGTTGATATGCCTAAATGGCACTTCCCGTTTACTAATTGCTCCCAAAAGCCTTTCAGCTCTTCAACGGGTCACCTCACCTCCATTTACCAAATTTCGGGCAAATCGATCCACTAGTTTGGGCTATAAAGTGGTTTCAGTGTTATTACAAAATTTCGATTTTTCTACCCAAAGGGTTCTAAATGCGAATAAATTTTGTCTCATTTAAAACCAGAAATTGAAGACCTTTCTGATGGTGACCTCGATAGTGACAATAAATCTTTCAAAAACTTGTTTTGGATGGGTAAATTAGAGAATAATTTTAAATTTCGAAATTGGTGTGCCAAAACGGCACTTTCCGTGGGCCGATTGAATCCAAAATTTGTTCACCTCTTCGACGTGTAATACAATCCCCTTGTGCAAAATTTCAGCCAAATCGGTTCAGGGGCTTGGGCTGTACCGCGATTTTAAAGTCCGATAAAAATCAATTTTTTTTTATTTTTGGTCAAAAGGGCACTAAGAATGAATGCATTTTTAGAAGCAGAATTTGAAGGCCTTTCCTATCGTGACGTGAAAAATGGGGTATTGCATTTAAAATTTAAAAGTTGATGTGCCAAAATGGCATTTCTGGTTGCACGATTGGCTCCAAAAGCTTTTCAGATCTAAGTTGGGTTATCACATGCACACGTACCAAATTTCAGCTAAATCTGTCGAGTAGTTTGGGCTGTGGCGTGTTTACGAACGTACGTATACGAACGTACGTACATACATACAGACACATTTTAAAAACCACTTTTTTGGGCTCCTCAGACCTCAAAACGTATAGATCCGGTCTTATCTCAAATTCGAAAATTTTAGTGATTGCAGTAACCTCCCTTTTTTTTTAAATGGTGAAGTGGAGTGGGGAGGTTAAAAAATGTTTCAATCAATAATACCCCTCAAAGGGGTTAAAAAAAATAGTTGTTTTTTCAATTTCTCAGGAACGGCTTACGACACGGTCAAGAAATTTTGAACTTTGCTGTAAATTTTTGTGCTGAACAAGACTGATGTAATGGCTTTTGGCAAAAGTTTCAGGGACGTGCGTGAGTGGAGGGGCCGCGGACATTTTTTATCGAACTTTTTTGTACGACAGCTTGGGTCAATTGTGAGCACAAATTTGAATTCCTTGTACATTTTTACATAAAAAAGGTGCTCTAGTTGAAACTCGAAAATCGATTTGAAAGTTCACTTTCGTGGTATAAAAGTGGATAAATGTGGCACTCAAAATACCTAAAATTATTAGATGCTGCGTGATCAGTAGATCGTAGAACGCACTGGTAAAATATTGCAGCCTAATTACGGGACAGCCTGTATGTCCCACTTTAAATGAAGACAGGCTCATATTTTCGTTAGGTACGTTTAGGATTAGGAGAAGAATTGTAAAGGGAAATTGCTCAGAATTTAGGTTTGACCTCACGTAACCGCTTTAACGCAAAATTCGCACAATTTTTTGAAAATCAACGCTGATTGACTAAAGGACTCTTAAAATGACAAACACGAAGTTTAAGGAATCGGAAAAATGTTATTCTTGGCATTTTAAGGGTAATTTTGTAAATGAGTAATAATATTCTTAGTGGGGTGCATATAATTTATTGGGTATTAAACCAACATGTTTCACCCTAGGGGCATCTTATAATTGTATAACTTAACTTGTAGAAATTAAGATAGGTAAACCTTAAAATGCCCTTAGAGGGAAACAAGTTTTGGTTTAACCCAATAAATTATATGAACCCCTAATTATATTATTACTCATATAATAAGTGTATACTCACCTACACAACGAGATAATTTTTTAAAGTTCATCAACGTTGATGAATACGGCCGTAAGACTTCCAAAACTGAAGATTAAAATTTTGACTTCAACTTGGCATCGAAGCATACATAATGTAGAAAAATGGTCCTATTCGCGAGATCGCAGTAGGCTGGGTTTACAACTTACATTTGAGTTGAGTACCTCGAAATGTGCTTTTTATAAAGGTCTACGCCGGTAAAAAAATGTGTCCTACGAAAAACCGAGATACGAGTGTCTTCGTCTTAAATGGGACACACTGTATAAGTAGCTTATGCATCTGAGGTGTGGAGCACACTTTTACAAATTATTGTCCAAAAGTGAAATTTGAGGAACTGGGGGCTGATGTTGAATAGGATAGGTATTTTTAATTAACAGGATAGGTGGATTTATCACACACAAGGTGTCCTTGAATTCGACCAAGAAAGTGTGGGTTATTATTTTAGGTCAAAGTGAAAGTAATATTACACCTTAGAATTTCCGGATTGTTCTCGTTTGATTTTCATACATAAAATCACTAGAGTTTATGTAGTCCAATAAACTAAAAAGTGCCCCAAATTTGCTCAGAGGATATCAGCAAAAAAAAACTCTTAACATACCCTCTAATTCTCTTAGGAAGCCGAATTCGACAAATGTCTATACAGGGTGGTAAATTTTTCATGGTGCATGTAATTCCTAAACCATAAGAGATACAGACACATTAGACAAAAGCTGTGGAATTTGATGCCGATCAAGAATCTGTAAAGAAACTTGGTGTTGCTCGTTGCTCGTTCAAAAGTTGCAGAGAAAAAAAAAAGGGCAGCAGAGAAGCGGCTGGAACCTCCCCAACGCGTGGGTCTTTGATTTCAGGGACTTCTGTTTAAGATTCTAAAGTTGATATGCCTAAATGGCACTTCCCGTTGACCAATTGCTCCCAAAAGCCTTTCAGCTCTTCAACGGGTCACCTCACCTCCATTTACCAAATTTCGGGCAAATCGATCCACTAGTTTGGGCTATAAAGTGGTTTCAGTATTATTACAAAATTTCGATTTTTCTACCCAAAGGGTTCTAAATGCGAATCAATTTTGTCTCATTTAAAACCAGAAATTGAAGACCTTTCTGATGGTGACCTAGATAGTGACAATAAATCTTTCAAAAACTTGTTTTGGATGGGTAAATTAGAGAATAATTTTAAATTTCGAAATTGGTGTGCCAAAACGGCACTTTCCGTGGGCCGATTGAATCCAAAATTTGTTCACCTCTTCGACGTGTAATACAATCCCCTTGTGCAAAATTTCAGCCAAATCGGTTCAGGGGCTTGGGCTGTACCGCGATTTTAAAGTCCGATAAAAATCAATTTTTTTTTCATTTTTGGTCAAAAAGGCACTAAGAATGAATGCATTTTTAGAAGCAGAATTTGAAGGCCTTTCCTATCGTGACGTGAAAAATGGGGGTTTGCATTTAAAATTTAAAAGTTGATGTGCCAAAATGGCATTTCTGGTTGCACGATTGGCTCCAAAAGCTTTTCAGATCTAAGTTGGGTTATCACATGCACACGTACCAAATTTCAGCTAAATCTGTCGAGTAGTTTGGGCTGTGGCGTGTTTACGAACGTACGTACGTACGAACGTACGAACGTACGTACATACATACAGACACATTTTAAAAACCACTTTTTTGGGCTCCTGAGACCTCAAAACGTATAGATCCGGTCTTATCTCGAATTCGAAAATTTTAGTGATTGCAGTAACCTCCCTTTTTTTTAAATGGTGGAGTGGAGTGGGGAGGTTAAAACGAAACAGTCGATTTTTAGCACAAAATTCTCACGCCGTTGTTAAGTAACATATAGCTTTACGAAACTTGTCATTTTTACATTGTTTGATATGGTGCATCTAATGACGTTGTCAAAACCGTGTCTGTATCTCTTAGGAGTCACCAATACAATACATGCACCATGAAAAATTTACCACCCTGTTGTGTGTAATTAACTTTATTTTTTTGACCAATTCCGAATTCCAGCACACTCTGTAGGTAGATATTTTTTTGCATTATTGCATGTGGAACTTTCGAGCCTTGAACACTAATTTCGTATCCCTCAGATATCCTAAAAACATAAGTTTGGTATTTGGTTTGTCGATATAAAGTCGCTACACTTTCTAATGAACGCGCGGACTCACATAACAAGTGAGTCAAGCCCTTTTTCTGTTGGTTTATAAACGGGTTTTCAGTTCCGTCAAAATTTCAGTGCGTGTCCAACCAACAGTAACACATGCGGGGGTTAAAAAGGATCAATATGTTAATTATTACCTATCTATTGTTTCTACTTTTTGACACTGACAGGAATTTTGACAGAACTGAAAACTAGTTTACAAACCAACGAAAAAAAAGCCTGGTTCACAACCACCGCGTTCGTTAGAAAGTATCGGGACTTCACTAAACTGTATTTCTGGAAACAGCCAAAAACAGAGACATATTTTATAGCTTTTGTCTCCAAATAACTGTCAATAATATCGATATCTATTAAACAATGACCCTTGAAAACTTGTATTGCGATTATAAAAACTTTGATTAAATGCAACTGCATGTTCAGTGATAAAAGCACGCTACTGTTGTAGTCAAGATCGGTACCTAGACACCTCAAGTAAATTTTCAGAAGCAGCTATCGATTGAAATGCGTCAAGATTTCAAGAAACCACTAAACGAAGGACAAAAACAAGTATCTATAATGCATATTAAATGAAAATGCTATATGAATATTAAATTAGAAGATCCGGACGAAGTTGTGGTTAAATAAATAATTAAATTCCTCTATAATAAAGTAAAAATTACTTACTCCTAGTTAAATACTTATCGTAACAAATTACATACATTTTTTTGAAGAACAGAAAAATTATGTACGAAATTCCATGCTTTCGATAGTACACTTTAGAGATGTCAAAGGGTGTCAGAGATTTTGGGTGTCACACCCATGGGTGTCATAATGTTCTTATTTTAAAACTCGTACTATGTTCTACAGCAGAAAATGTTTTATTTTGTCCATTTTTCTTTCTCAGATTATAAAAAAAAAATCTGTCCGAAGTGTGTTATAGACTTCAAACTTCGTTTATGTGCGGTTTTTCAAGCGTGTCCGAAGCTACCCCACCCTGCGAGGCGACTTCGGACAGAAAAAATCCAAAAAAATATATAATCAGAGGCTTTTTATTTCAATTACTGGCTTAATGTAAAGATAGGGCTTGCTGCTATAGAGGATTTGAATTTTTGCGATTATTCACTTAAATATTACACGAAAAAAACTCCAAAAATCGTCCGAACCCATATGTGTTCTACGGTACTTATTTGTTTCAATTCCAACGCCGAGTCTTCTAAAGCTCACTAAGAAAAACACTCAGAAAAATTCTTAGATTCCGAAGGCGATGAGAAAAACAGATTTCTGTATGAAAAACTAAAATTAGGGTCATTTTCGATTAAAATGGAAATGGAAAAAATATCTATTAGGTAACTTTGTAAAAATTAGATAATTAGATCTAGCAGTACCATAAAACAGGACATATTTTATTAACGAATGTGATATTCAATTCTTACAAAAACGACTATACATAAAAATATTTATGGAAAAATGCATTTTTATTTTCACAGTATCAAGTAAATATCTATAATACAGGGTCCTGCAACAGTGCGTCGGCCTTCCATTGCGTCTAAACTATTTCAGTTGGCAATTTATTTCAAGTGCATACTCAAACTATAAATGAGGGTGCATTTCAGGAAAATATTTTTAAATGTACAGGGTGGCTTAAAAATTTTTGACAGCTCGAAGTTGACTTTTTTTAAATGGAACGTCCGGTATATTTTAGCAACCGCACAACCCCTTTAGGAACCTTTATTCATGCGTAAAATATTATGGCTCTTGAATTTTTAGTTTGGGAGGTATAAATTATTTTTCAAAAAAATTCGAGTTTACATCGCTCTGCTTAAAAATTCGCCATTTACGCGGGTGCAGTTTTTATAAGAAAAAAATAAGATGAGAACCTTGTTGTACAGGCTTTTAGGAAGCTCTGGTCTTGTTTTCGTTATTTCCCTATGTACAGGGTGTTCAAAATTCATTTTCAAAATTTTGAAGTTATTTTTCTCAACTTTTTCAAATGGAACACCCTGTATATTTTCAACTAGTGTAATGTAGAATTAATAAACGATATTTTTTGTAATACAAACATGTTGGTTATTTTCATCCGTTTTCGAGTTATTGGCAAATTTTACTAATTTTCTTGCTTGCAAACAATATTATTACTTATAAAATTATAAAATAAGCACCCAAAATAAGATGTAAATGTTCAAAATCTCCACAATTTTGGTTTACTAACAATTTAATTGGTTCTTCAAAAGACATTTCTACTACCTTTAATATTTAGAATAAAAAATATATGCCTATTCCTACTAACAAAAATACCAAAATTTCAAAGGAATTGTTAAAGGGCAGTGAAAATGTCTTCGTAAACAAATTAAATTGCTCTCTTTAGTACTACATAATACTAGTCTGATTGCTTATATTACATTTTAAAAGCTAAAAGTTGTATGCAAACAAGAGAATTAGTAATTAGTTGCCAATAACACGAAAACGGATGAAAAGAACCGACATTTTCGTATTACAAAAAATATTTGCTTATAGATTCTACATTACACTAGTTTAAAATATACAGGCTGTTCCATTTGAAAAAGTTGAGAAAAACAACTTCATAATTTTCAATTTTGAAAATTAATTTTGAACACTTTGTACATAGCGAAATAACGAAAACATGACCAGAATTTCCTAAAAACTTGTACAACAGGGTCCTTATCTTATTTTCGTTTAAAAACTGCACCCGTGTAAATGGAGAATTTTTAAGTAGAGTGAAGTAAAAATATTTTTTTGGTCCCGAACCACATATTTAAAAGCCGTAATATTTTAGGGACGAACGAAGGCTCCTAAGGGGTTGCAAATATGCTAAAATATACCGGGCATTCCATTTAAAAAGTCAACTTCGACCTGTCAAAGATTTTAAGGCCACCCTGTACATTTTAAAATAATTTCCTGAAATGCACCCTCATTTATAGTTTAAGAATGCACTTGAAACAAATTGCTAACTGAAATAGTTTAGGCGCTAAGGAAGGCCGACGCACTGTTGCAGGACCCTGTATAATAAACTGAGAAATTTTAGAAACACAAAAAATAGATGATGCATTTTATTTTCCTATCAAGTAAGTATAATATAAAACTAAAAAATTTTAGAAACACAAAAAATAGGTAACGAGGTTAATAGGTATTGTTAAATTATTAACGCAACTGAGCTCTTTGCGGATTGCAAAGTCTAGACATTGACCATTTTCTGTCTTGCTCAATGAAAGGTCCATTATGAACAATATGAATCGTAGTCGACCGCGAGTATCTTAAATTTGGTACAATCTGTAAAAGTGTTATTAAAATTTACACCCAAGTACAAATACGAAAACATACCTTTGGCGTAATTAGGAAGTATTGAGAAGTATTTGCTTGACTTGTGGTTTCGACAAGTAGATCAAATATTCTCCTCTCATTGTTGGCATCCATGCCTTGATTTATCTCATCCACACATCTGAATGGCACTGGAGTCAATTCTTGAAGAGACAACATGAACGCAGCTGTAGCTACAGCTCTTTCGCCACCACTTTGTACAATTCCATTAAGTTCCTGCAGGGGCTCCCCATTGCGGTAAGTCACTTTGATGCACAATCCATAATTTGAGTACTCTTTGTCATCAGTACCAACATTTAAGGTAACTTCTCCAGCACAACCCATTCTTTCAAACGCGGAAGCAAACTTCAAATTCATTTCCATTATCAACTGGTTAAGAGGGCTCAACCACTGTTTTTCTAAAGTCTCCATCTTAGACGTCAATTTGCTTAGTTCCACGTGAGCTTTCTCAATATTTTCCTGCGAATCCGCAATAGACCGCATTCTTTCTTCGTACTCGCGCATCTCTCGATCGTCAGCTGTGTTTAAGCATTCAATCTTGGTCTCAAGTTGATTTCTTTCTCGTTGCAGTTTTTCTAAATCATCGGATAACTGATCAAACGCCTCGCGGAATTCATCGAAACCGTCATCTTCGGGGGTGTAGTTCTTTGATAAGCCTTTGGCTTTCTGCAAACCCGCCTTTGATTGTCCCTTTACTTTAACATAAACTTCCTTAATTGTGTTTACTGTCGTTTCGGCGGTTGCTATTTGAATTCTCGTTTCTTTAATTTTGTTCTCGAGGGCAGATACATTTTTGCGGGCTCCCTCTATTTTAACCGAGTTTAATGTATTTTTCAAAACATACGTGGTAAGAGATTTGTAACTTGTCTTCAATTCGCCTTGAACATGACTTATTTCCAATACTAGTTTCTAAAAGTAAAATTACAAGTTTCAACTTTCATGACAACAAAAAATGTGCTGAAAAACGAGCTAACCTGAATATTCCTCTTGGCTTTATTTTTCACATCCTCCACATTGTTGACACTTTGTCTCGCTTCCGCAATTTTTTTCTTCAGTGCACTGATTCGAGTTTCGATAGTTTGCGCTTGTTGTTTTAAGCTGTGCATTTGTTTGAACTCTTCACTCAGCTTCGATATTTTCCCATTTATTAGATTTACCTTAAAATAATACGGATCAATTTAAATTGATGAAAAAAACACACAGTGAGGGGTAAAAGTTTTGTACATAGTGTAAGACCTATGTCACGTTCATCAGATTTTTTCAAAAACTACTTGGATAAGCAGAAAAATAATGAGCAAATCAATTCGCTCTTTTTTTGTACATGGAGAACTCCAAAAACTGCATTTGTGTCATACTTCACCTTTTACTTATCCCAAAATCTTAGCCCACTGCGATTAATTAAAGAGGCCAAAATTTTATTAAGAAAAGATGCTCAGAATGACCCCAAATGGGTAAATCCGAAGTTTCAAGCCAAAATAAAAATGCTGAATTTCTTGAGGAAAAAACAAAAAATATCAAAAACTTCAATATTTTTGCAACAAAAATCTTAATAATTTCAACTTTTTCTTTTCGATTGTTAAATTTTGCCTAGCCTTAGCTAATAGCAACTGTCACACAAACTCATTTCAATTGTTTTCTATTACGCAGCAACCCTTTTGTTGCAAAAATTTTGAAGTTTTCGATATTTTTTGTTTTCTCCTCAAGAAATTCAGCATTTTTATTTTGGCCTGAAACTTCGGATTTACCCATTTGGGGTCATCCTGAGCATCTTTTCTTAATAACATTTTTCGATAAAAAAATGCCTAATACGATTTCATTATTTTTGGCCTCTTTAATTAATCGCAGTGGGCTGCGATTTCGGGATAAGAAAAAGGTGAAGTATCCCAGAGATGAAGATTTTAGAGCTTTACACGTAGAAGAAAAGAGCGAAGTGATATGTTCAATGTTAACCGAAATATTTGGGTGGTTCCAGTTAAAATGAGACACACTGATATTCCATTCTTTTTCTGTGACTAACTAACTAGAATTTTTTTGCGACCAAGTTAAGCAGCCTGTTTTTCTTTGAACAGATACTTTTTGTTAAAATATAAATATTGGCATACCATGCAATATGTATGTGTAACTAGTAGGAAAAATATTATATTCCGGGACGATGATGGAAGATTGATGGACAAGGCGCAGTCGAGTCCAGCAACCATCAGAGTCCCGGAATATATACCTATTTTCCTTCGTGTTGCACATACTATTTTTTCGTCGATCGCGCAACTAGACAGAAATAATGAAAGGAACCTATATGATAGTGGCCCAGGAAATAAATTGAAAATCAGGATCTGGACGACACTAAACTTAGATTTTTGGCGTGGAGGTATAATAAAGTGTTCTTACAAGATTAAATACAAATATATAGAAATTTTCCCAGGCGGTCACATTTTTATGTGGGTCTAAATACATTTGAGCCGAGAAAATGGTCATTTTCACGAATCTCAACCTCCCCAACCCTATAATTAAAAAAAAATGGGAATTAGAGATAAGACCGGATCTATACGTTTTGAGGTCTCAGGAACCCAAAAAAGAGGTTTTTAAAATGTGTCTGTATGTATGTACGTACGTACGTACGTTCGTAAACACGCCACAGCCCAAACTACTCGACCGATTTGGCTGAAATTTGGTACCTGGGCATCTCATCACCTAACTTAGATCTGAAAAGCTTTTGGAGCCGATCGTGCAACCGGAAATGCAATTATGGCACATCAACTTTTAAATTTTAAATTCAAACCCCCATTTTTCACGTCACCGTCAGAAAGGCCTTCAAATTCTGCTTCCAAAGATGTATTCACTTTTAGTGCCCTTTCGACCAAAAACAAAAAAGTTACTAGAGAACTAAAAGTACTGTTTACAAAGCTGAACATGATCCACTTCATAAAAATTTCAAGTCACATAGAAAAAGAATGGAATATAGTTTTTTGTACAGTTCGAAAACTTGATTGTTTAGCTTTAATCGAAGCTTTAATTTGTTGAGGTTAGGGGTATCTTTATTGTGAGGTTAGGTTACGGACGGCGTTCTGTCCCTATAACTCTGGATTTTGTCATTCTATTGAACCACTAACATTTCATTTTACTTTAAATAATAACTAAATTAAGCAGTTTATTAGTAAATTATGGCACTTTGTCCGACTGGCTCTCTCTATTTCGTGACGTAATATAGAGGCAAAATTTGACGATGATAGACTTTTGCACTGCTTTTGCATACCGGGCTTGGTCAAATTTTGCCTCCATATTGTCTATCTCTTTTAATTGGAAACACTAATTGTGCGCCCTGGCCCTGTCAGGAGGCTTCACACAGGCGCAGTTCTTAGACTCAAAAGCAGAATTCTGGTCATAAAATCAAATTTGTTCAAAATTTTGTGAAAGAAAATGCGCAGAGGACAGAGATAGTGTTGTGCACAGCGATTGCAAGCTACAGGTTCCTGCAGTGTTCTATTCACACATTTTTTAAAATTTATTCCACAATAACAAATGTGTTCATGTGAATAATTTACTTTGAGTTGTAATGTTATAATGGGAATATAACTTTTTCCGCATACCACTCGGTACACGTGTTGTGCCCCCTTGTCTTGTTTACAATACAAAAGTCCATTTCCGTTCTATTGTATGAAGTACTCAGGCGGGTTGTTATTGTAGACAATTGTAGTCAAAATTCTGCTTTGTGTCATACAGAATTTAATTTTATGGCCAACAATCTGTTAACAATTATGCCTACGAATCATGACCATATCTCCGTTCATAATTATGGATCGTGTCACACAGGCTTACACAAATATTCAATTGCAATGGTTTTGCAAAAAGGTATCGAAACGTTGATCCCCCGAAAATCCAACTCGCAATATTTTCTTACCTGATTGTCAACTCCGGCTATTTGATTATCAAATTCTGCGATGTAGTTGTTAATATCGTTAATTTGTCCTCTCAGATTTTGGAGTCGCAAAACGTCCATAGTAATGGAAAATCCCCCATCGGATTGAATTCTATCTTGTCTAATACTCTTCTCCCCCGAATACCTGGAGAAATTAACTGAGTATCTCTGTTTTTCTGTAAAATAAACGACAATTAAAAACTGACATCTTGGCCTGATTTTAAAACTGACCGCTGAAGAACTTGGTAATCTGTTTTGGAATCCTGTCGGAATATTTCTCCGTTTCGTCTGTCCCAACAGGTATATCGTGTACTCTGTACATTTTGCACAAGTATTTGACAATGGGATCCGGTGCATTGAACAACGCCCGTACGTGCGTATAAAACCCAAACTGTCGCAGTTGTTCGATTGGCATAGACGGCTGATAAGAAGAGGCGTTTTCATTCGTGTTTTCAGAATAAACAATGTTGACGGACAATTTCTTTTCGTTGCGCAAATAGCGAATTAAATTGTTCATATCTTCCTTGAGTGTACAAGTGAAAGCGACTCGATCACGCATGGGAATTATGCTTTCTACGAATTTCGCCTTATTGGGATCAAGAACGTTCAACTAAAGAGAAACACAAATTCATTGTCGTATTCGAATAGGCATCTTGCACATTTCCTAATTATATAAAGCAGGGTGTATACGGAATTTTCTGTACAAAATTCTCTAACTTTTCCAGGTTTTCCAGACCGTCTTGCAAAATTCTCCAGTACCTACAATCTGCTACGTTAATTCTTAATTATCTACTGAAAGTGAGAATTTTTAGTTTATTTAACGATATACGACATTAATTTTGGATAAAACTTCGCAAGTTCAGTACAGTACAATAGGCCATTACGGTATGTCACCAATTTCTTTATCAGTATTATAATTCGAAAAATAATCAAAGATTGAGATACATCGTTTTTGTTTTAAATTTTATCAAGTATTCCACTTCAAAAAGCAATTTTAAAAAATTGATGACGTATGTGCTAGCGATCTCACCTTTCTCTACAATTTCTTGGTGTAAGAACACAGATGACAAATAGATGACAGTTCTGTCACTTGTTTCCATTACAAAATTAAAATATTGACAAAATTAAAACAAGAATGAAATGGACAGGTTGGCTCGTACTTTTCTTGAGGACGTAGCTCATAGTCGTCATCAAAATTAATATTTCGTTTTATGGCGTTAGTACTGGTTATATTCGAAAATGCAAAAACACGTCAGAGCTCATTTTAAAAGACCTTTCAAACAGAACAATTATTCAAAGGTACCGTAATCCTCCATTAGGTGGACGTCCATGTCATTATTGTTTATTAATGCCAATTCAATCGTAAACAATAAAATTAACCCCAACAAAAGCATGTTTTGTTTCGTGCTCTGGTTTCGTGGATGTTCAGGGATACTCGTATGGTGGCGTAGCGAAAGATGATTTCGAGGGATGTTGAAAGTAAATTTTCGTGTAATTTTTGTGTCGTAATTAATTTTATTGATGATTGATTAACCGTACTTATAACAAATTCCAGAAAAACACTGAAAATCCCGAAATTCCCTGACTTTTCCAGTCCATAGAAATTCCCTGACAATTCCAGGTTTTCCAGAAGCGTATACACTAGGGTGTATCGAAAAAAAGAATTTTGGAATTTCGTTTCGTAATATAGTTGCCAAAACTTGCCTTTTACTATCTTGAAAAGAAAGTTTATTTAAGGTTTTGCTATAGTTCAACGTTTTCAGCCCTCTACCGCCCCTCAAATATTATGTTATTTTGAAATCTCAAGTTTACAATGAAATTTTTTTTGAAATGCAACATTTATTGTTTTTCTGTCACTAGTAGGCTCGGAGTAGATTTTAAAGATCACTAACAGCCGTTTTTTCATCTCTAGCTAAAATTAGCTACCTACTAGATGTGCAATGCAATGGCATTATAGTTTCAAAGACAATTAACTCATCAATCATCAATCAAGTTGCTGGTGCATGCATGACAGAACTTATGTATGACAGTACTGGTTGACGTCTAACGTTCAAACGTTAAATTTTTTTGCGTTTTTTAATCTTCGAAGGCCCACCAAATGTGGGCCACTCGAGACTATTTCTAGTGTAAATTGCCTTTAAAATATTCTTATTAACTCGAAAAGGAAGCACAGAAATTCGAATAAAAAACGCACGAAAATATAACGTCTGAACTTTAGACATCAACCGGTAGTGTCATAACCAGCAACATGATTAATTAGAGTTATTGTCGTTGAAACTATATGGCAGTAGGTAGCTAAATTTAACTAGAGATGAAAAAAACGGCCTTTAGTGGTCTTTAAAATCTACTCCGAACCTACTAGTGATAGAAAAACAATAAATAATGAATTTAAAAAAACTATTCGTTGTAGACTTGGAATTTCAAAATAACCAATATTTGAGGGGCGGTAGAGGGCTAAAGATGTTGAACTATAGCAAAATCTTAAATAAACTTTCTTCTTAGGATAGTAAAAGGTAAGTTTTGGCGACTATTACACAACGAAATTCCCAAATTCTTTTTTCTCGAATCACCCTAGTATACACCCTGATAAAGATACACGGAATCGTCCACTAGCATCAATTTTATTTAAAAAACGTCTGCTTATTTCACTTATTTGTAAATAAATAAATAATTCAGAAACGCCGTTGTGCGACCTGTGACGTCATAGATCGTACAGCCGATGCGATCTGGCAACAGTTTATTTGAGAGTGACGTTTAATAATTAATTTGAAAAGTCAACCTTGACAGTTGACAAGAGGGGTCAAAAAAGTAACCTCTAACGTTGAAAAAGGCGGTAAGTAGAATGTTATTATATCAGTTCCTTGGGTTGGCATCTTGTACTACTATAAAATATTTAACATTTATGAATGAAAGACGTCAGGTCAGGTTAGGCAGCGACGTTGTGACATGTAAGAAAATTTAGTTCGAAAGGCTGTGGGAGTTTTTTGGCGCGAAGTTTGAAAATGCTATTTTCTAATTTTTTTTTGAGCTCCACGGACAAGATATTGGAACTTAAGGTATCTGGAAGGATTAAATATATCCTGAACTTCAATTTAACATCAAAAACAAAACTGATGCAAGATACCTATTGGGGCCAGATTACCCAAGGTTGCCTGGTAGTGGTAACTTTAAAGGTCACGTCAAAAGTGACGTCATCAAGTGGACCGCTATTCATTTATGCTTCACGTGCGTTTTGATTGGTTAAAAAGTTACCATGCAACCTTGCAGATTATTACCTACCTCTAAAATGCTGGGCTCGAATATCTCTCCCTTAAATAGCTGCTTATTTTCTCGTAACCATAGAACGCCTTCGTAAGCATGTCTATCAACCCTTTGCAGAAAATCCAAACGTTTTTGCTTAATATTTTCCAGTCGAGCAAGCTCATTCTCACAAGCCCGTAGTTGAGCCCGAGAATTCTGCTTGTTTCCGGTTATTTGTTCTTTTTTATCTTGTAATCCTGAGACGTGTCTTCTAAACTTCTGCAGATCCGTTGTTATGGTCGCGACTTTTTCCTGCATTTCTTGGTCTAAAAATATAGTAATGTAGAATAAAAAGGACACGGAAACGATTTTGCAATTAAAATGTGAGTCTCAAATAAGAAAGTAATTTCAGTCGGGTTTGCATTGACATAAACTTTTAACTGGTAGGTGACGCAATAAAATAATGCAAAAAATGCGAATTTGACACCAGGTTTAAGGCCCGAAACTTGAAATATTTATTAATCCGAATTAATGACTCCAGATCATTTTAATGTGCATCGAGCCGAGTGGAAGTGCTGAAGCTGTTGTTGCTGTCATGTACCAACTATTTTACACAATGGCAACACTGGATAACTTCGGAGGAAAGATGCACACAATGTGCTCCTTATCAAAGCCGAAGCTATTCAACCCTACATTCCAGAAAACTGAAATATTTATAGGCCCACCCGCGTAGCTCCACCCCTCGGCTGTGAAAGTTAGACCAATCACAGGTCGAGAAATGGTCACGCGTGGGTGAACACGTATAAATATAACGAGGAGCGTAAACAGAGACGAACATCGGACCTGTATCGGCGTTCATAAGCCTCTCTCTAGACTGATAAATTACGATACTTTCCATCGCATCTAGCATCTGCACATTGTTAACGCAATAAACTAACTTAATAATATCACTTATTCTATGGTCAATTTCGACAATTGATTTCGTATATGCCAGATTTTTCGCTATTCCCTACTTTATCTTTCGGGTTGCCTAAAAGGTTTTTCAGTTTGTTTTCAGATCTGAAAACTGTCCTTAAATTTTGTTAAGCAAAAAAACCTTACGCAAAGCTCTGGCACTAAAACGCTATGAAGTATTGAAGTTGAGGCGGATATAATAAAAAAAATACTCACCGTTGCCACATTTGTCAACCAACTCCCTCTGGGTCACTTTCATTTCTTCTACTTTAGCAGCCGTTGCATTTATCTCTTCTTGCGCTTGTTCAATTTCCAAAATTTTAAGGTTCATATTGTTAACCACCTTGTTAATATTTTCATTCGTCTGGTCAACTTTCTCAAGATTGGCTCTGATGACATTCTCAATTTCTCGAATGGAGCGCGTCTAAAAATTCAGGCTCGTTAGTCACAAAATAATCTTGAAACAAAAGACAGATGCACTTTCATAGAGTCAACACGTAAAGTTAAGTTGGCTGTGATTTCCGTCATTTAAAGTTAAAGTGACGATTCAGATTGCTACAGTTCTTTTAAACAGGCATGTTTACCACGAACATTTTCAAAAAAAATTCATCTAAAATTGTTTGATTCTGAAAAAGTGTAAATACATCGGTTTTTCGGACGTTTTCAAAATTAGAGATTAAAAGTAATTCCCGCTAATCATTTAAAATTAAGGTAAAATCTAGCTCCGAAAATCAACTTTTCAGCTCATAAGCAGCGACAAAAAGTTCATAGTTGACTTTCCAAGCAGAACTTGGGTTAACTTTAAATGGAAGGGTATTTATTTTTAATCGAAAAAAAATTTACCAAGCAACGCTAACCGTTCTTTCAAAACTTGTTTTGCCATAATAATCGAAATTGTAGTAAGTTTCCATAAGATCGCGTTAATTTTTTTAACCTCCCCAACCCCATCACAATTTTAAAAAAATGGGAGGTTACTGCAATCACTAAAATTTTCAAATTTGAGATAGCACCAGATCTTCACGTTTTGAGGTCTCAGGAACCCAAAAAAGGGGTTTTTTAAATGTGTCTGTGTGTATGTACGTACGTTTGTAATCACGCCACAGCCAAAACTACTAGACCGATTTGGCTGAAATTTGGAACATAGGCATCTAACCTAACCTAACCTAACTTAGATCTGAAAAGCTTTTGGAGCCAATCGTGCAACCGGAAGTGCCATTATGGCACATCAACTTTTAAATTTTAAATACAAACCCCCATTTTTTACGTCACCATAAGGAAGACCTTCAAATTCTGCTTCTAAAAGTGTATTCATTCTTAGTGCCCTTTTGACCAAAAATAAAAAAAAAATTGATTTTTATCGGACTTTAAAATCGCGGTACAGCCCAAGCCCCTGAACCGATTAGGCTGAAATTTTGCACATAGGGTTGTATTACACGTCGAAGAGCTGAACAAAGTTTGAATTCAATCGACTCACGGAAAGTGCCGTTTTGGCACACCAATTTCCAAATTTAAAATTATTCTCATTTGACCATTAAAAACAAGTTTTTGAAAGATTTATTGTCACCATCAGAAAGGTCTTCAAATTCTGGTTTTAAATAGGACAAAATTAATTCGCATTTAGCGCTGTTTGGTTCAAAAAATCGAAATTTTATAATAACAGTAAAAATACATTATAGCCCAAATTTCTGAATCGATTTGGCTGAAATATGGTACATGGAGATTGGGTGACCCGTTGAAGACCTGAAAGGCTTTTGAAAGCAATTGGCCCACGAGAAGTCCCATTTAAGCATATCAACTTAAAATTTTAAATACAAGACCTCCTTTTTTATGTCGCCATTAGAAAGGCGATCAAATTCTGGTTCAAAAAATGTGTTCATAGTTTCTGCCATTTCAGTGGAAAATAGAGAAAAAATTCTTTCTCATTAAAAGGGTGCGGGCTGACAGTGGATGACATAAAGTGGCAGTTATTGTCAAAAAGGTGGCAAAAGATTAACCTTAAAAGAAACATGTTGTCAAATGTGATGGGTGATGTCCGAGGTGACGTCGGTATTTGTCAGAAAATTGCGAAATTAGTCGAGGATTAAAAAAATTCTGTTGAATTGACTACTATCTACACAGAATACAAAGATCCACGCGATGGGGAGGTTCCAGCCGCTTCTCTGCTGCATTTTTTTTTTAATTGAAACTAGTGAATCAATTCAAAATTTAAACGAAGTCTTTAGAACAATGATAAGAGTAATCTGTGAAATGCAATGCTTAAAGTTCCCTAAAATTCGAGTGTCGCTTCCGATGATTCACCCCCAACACGTGTTAAAAAATACTTTTCTATAAATATCTCCGAAAGTATTAGGTTTTCGACAAAACAGGTGGTATACAGAATTAAAGCCTTTTTCATTCTTTACCAAAAAGATTCTATTAATTTTTTTCGTAGTCGCCAGTTCAGTTGCAACGCGAAAGGAATGCACGCCGCGCATCTTCGCGCGCATTGTGATTAACAAAAAAGTAGTTTATTATTCTTTATGGGGTTTTTAATAATATTTCCAGGGTTACTATGGTCCATTAGAATAACAATGGAGGGGTCACAACCCCCTAGAAAGAAAGTTAAAATGGGTCCCAAAATTATTTGAAATGTCACTTATGTAACGGATGTCCTAAAAAAAACCGAACGAAATATTTTTGGGGACAACTCATCCATTTTTTAACCGATTTGGATGAACGTGGACTTAAATTAAAGCTAAAGAATCAGGCTATCGATTCATTCAAGAGACCACGACAGATGGCGCTGCCGTAGTAGCCTTAGCCATGCTTGTTTTAAAGGCTTACTTTAGGTGCATGGGGATTGGTCAGTTAACAACCAATGGGTATGAGATAAAAATTACCTTGAAGCACGTTTACTTTTCTTCAAAAAGCTTCTTTCAGAAGTTCGTTATGATTCACGAATAAGTTTTCTGTGATTTTTTAAAAATCACATGTTTTTCCTTATTTTCACGATAATGACCATAACTGAAGTAACAGTGATGCATTTTCAGCTTAATTTTTAGTAGTAGAGGATCTAACTGAATGAAAAACACAAGCGACTTGCAGGAAATTTAAAGGTTATTACTGAGAATTAAGCTCTTGTTGCTTCATTGTTACTTTAGTCATGGTCATTCTGCATGAAAAAATGTGAAAACACATATTTTTCAAATAATCACAGAAAGTCAATGCGTGAACCAAATTAACTTCTGAAAAAAGATTCTTAAAGAAAAATGAACGTCCTTCAAAGTTATGTGAGTCTCATAACGACTGGTTGATAATTGACCAATCCCCACGCCCCTGAAATGAACCTTTGAGACAAGTATCACTATGAGAACTATTGCAGCACCATCTGTCGTAATTTTTTAGACGGTTCGAAAGCCTGATTCCTTGGCTTCAAATTAAGGTCAGGTTCATCCAAATCGGATAAGAAATGCACGAGTTATTGCCAAAAATATTTCGTTCGTTTTTTTTTAGGACACCCGTTAGTATCATTGGATTCAGAAAATTAAGTAGTTTCCAAAAATGTATTGATATACTTGTTCCGTTTGAAAATAAAAAGTTTGTCACCTCCGGAAAAAAATTTGTTTAATATGTCAGATCTTCGAAGTTTCAAAAATGTATTCGAAAAACTATGGAAAAAAAAGGGGGTACCATGACCCTGTGACACCCTGTATATTGTATTGTTTATATAATTATTATAGGCTTCACTTTATTTAATTATACTGAAAGCGATATACAGGGTTGTTACAAAATGATTTTATCATCATAAGTGGCTTTGATGGTTCGGTTTGACATTTAACTACAGGCATAAATTAAAAGTCAATTATTTTGTTTTCAAAGCAACATAATGATGTTACAATCACTTCCCAAATTTCTTCACGGTCACTTGTAACAATCATGTGTGAATAAAGTGTTACAAGATCTTGAATTAATAAAGAACAAAAACACAACTTTTTATAGCAAAAGAAAAAGATAAAAATATAAGCAAAAGCTGTACCATTTATTCACACCCACTTACCACATTAGAATTTGTCTGTTGTAACTGTGTGACTAAATTCTTTGCCGCACGAATATCATCCTCCACTGGTCTGATTGATCTTTTGTGATCCTCATAGACTTGCGTGGCTTTCTTCAAATCATCTCTAGTTTCCGTAAGTTTTTCATAAAGTTTATCATAAAGCACCCATGCAGCTTTTCTCTCAATATCCTGAATCTTGGACATGAACTTTTTTTTCTTATTGTAGTTTTCCACTTTGCCCTCAAGCCTCACATTGGCATCTTGATCTTCTTGTAACTTCTTATTACTCTTTTCAATGAGCGTGACCAACTTTTTCTGAGTGTCCCTGCTTTCGATTAAGGTATTCTGCTTCTCAATCAAATCTTCACGGCAGAGGGCTATTTGTGTTTCCTTAAGTAATTGCTGCTGATCCAGCTTCGCAAATTCCTGGACTCTGTCCTGCGGCAAGAACTGACATAAATTGTCTACTTGGATATTGTGTCCTTTAATGTACTCCACAACATCTCCATGTCGAACTTGTCTGTTGTTTAATTGCCATGAAGTATGGTCTTGCTTTGTGATAATTCGAGTTATCTTCACATGAGCATTTTCACCGTCTTCTTGCAAATAAATATTTATTGAGGCTTCGTTGCAACCATGCTTCACATACTCAGAAACTTTTGTACCACGTCCCACAACTTTTGGGTTTCCTCCTAACCCTAAAATTATAGCTGCCACAATCGTCGACTTCCCTGTACCATTAGGGCCTACTAACATATTCAAATTCGGGCCAGGATATAGATCTACATAGTTGTAGGTCCTACAAATAAACGTATTCGGATCGAGGTTCAAAACAGGATGTAGAAAAAAAAAACACTTACACGAAGTTTTTTACTTCGATTTTTCGAATGCTGCCTGTTTTAAACATGTTTTAGGTGTATGCACCAAAAATTATACACGAATTTACACAAATTACAAGATTCTAACCTTTCCCAGGTGTTGGCACCAAACATTATTCAGGAATTTACACAAATTACAAGATTCTAACCTTTCCTAGAAAAGGCGCCATTTCTGATATAACAAAATTTCTTTTTCGTGTTACCAACAGCACACCACTGCGTTTCCCTACAAATCACTACAAATGTCAGAAACATTTATTAGATATTTTTTCGCGTTGACCAGAAATTCTGGTCACGTTACGATTGGTCATCTTTGGTCATGACATCCGTATAATATCCACATCAACATGAGTGACTATGAACGCAACTTGGCAACGTGGACATGGTCAGCGCGAAAATAGTATATTATATAACGAGATGTGAAAGTGGCATATATCACACGAGTGTGTAAACCCCGCGAGAGCGTTGATTGTGTGCGATATTTACTACTGTCCTGTCCGTCTCTGTGTCCGTCCGCTCTAAGCTGAAGGGACCCATACAAAAACATCCAAAATAAAAACATCCAACGTAAAAGTGTCCAACGTAAAATTATCCAAAAGCAAGGTCCATGCTGTCAAACTGTGGCACTAGAATCCGCATAAAAACATCCAAAATAAAAACATCCAACGTAAAAACGTCCAACGTAAAATTATCCAAACCCAAGGTCATGTAGTCATTTGTGGTTGACATACAGACAAGCTGGGATGTATTCTTGGATGCCTATCCTATCCACACAGTTTTCACCAGTGAACTCTGTTTTCACATGGTTTTCACAAATACCTTGACCTTAAAAATTTCGTCACTGATTTTCGACATTTTTAAAAATAAATGGGGGCTAGCGCCTTCTGCACCCCCTATTCCTTTTCAATCGTGGACTGCAATCATATGTAGGCACCCAGGAATACAAATCACCTGTCAAGTGATTTGCGGTGAACTATGCGGTGCGACGGCGCAATAGCGACCTTGGTTTTGGACAATTTTACGTTGGATGTATTTACGCTGGATATTTTTGCTTTGAACGCAATTATTTTTGATGTTTTTACGTTGGATTATTTTATTTTGGATATTTTTGTCTTGGATGTTTTTATTTTGGATGTTTTTGTGCATCCCCAGTTGAAGCACTAAAATGTAGGTATTTTGTTGTTTTCCCTAGATCATGTAATGCCAGTGGCGTGCTATACAAAACAAAAACACAAATTGTATTGATAGACATCTGAAATGTCTTACTGACACTCGCCGCCACTGAAATTTAGTGCTCCAGGTTAGAGCGGACGGGCTGAGTAGATCATTTAGGTAAAGTTTTTTTCTAGACCTAGTGGCAGTTCTAATTTGTCAAACTGACGAAATTTTTTTTTAAAATCTGCTATGTCAGTGACTACTACTCTATTCAAACGAGAGAGAAAAGTGATGGGATAGAAAATACTCTGCCAGAGTGACATTTTGGTTACATTTTCCCATAGCACGTAAACGTCAATTGTCAAGCACTGAAAGCGCTATAGAGCAAGAGGGCAGCGCCGCGACCGCCATCTAGTTCACTTTATCTCATTTCTCAGCCCATATGTTTATCTTTTCTTTGCCTCATGTCGATTACGGGTCACTTTGGGAAGAAGAATTCTATTTACCGATCAGTCAAATTTTAAGGTTATATTATAGTAACAGCCGGTAAATGTTATATTTCGATATGTAGTAACAGCCGGCAGCTGTAATCCTTCATCGAAGGTTTCCAAGGGGTATTCTGTGGTTTCCAAACTTGTATGTATGCGCAGTCATTTTTTGACCGCCGACAGAATTTACTTGAATGTCTACTGTCAGTTATGTGTCATTTTTCATCATTGTAGGTTAAAATAGCACGTGGTAAACGTGAAAGGTCCCAGATTCTGTTGACAGTAGTGACAAATGACGTATAAATGCACTAGAAATGACACAAGATCAACGCATGCGTATCATACGGGGCCAAGCGCAATAAACCCCCACCAGTGCCTTAAAGGACCTATTGCTTTCGGATACCGGGCTTTGTCAAATTTTGCCTCCATATTGTCTGTCTCTTTTTATTGGAAACCCTAATTCTACTGCACCGCGCAATGCAGGACAGACCGAAAGCAACGTAAGTATAAAAATAAACAACGAGAAACGCCATGCCAACCCTGCTACCCTGACTACTTGAGCGTGGTGGTGGTGGTGCGGTGGTGGTGGTGGTGGTGTTGTTACGGTTACTTCGGTCCTGACCTCGGTTTCCTAAAATTAGCTCGAGTAACAACGCGAAAAGTGGGCTATAATTTTGTGTGCTATTACCGCGGCACAATTGGCAACACTGCACATACCGACATGCATTTTCGTCTTGGCGCCAAAACAAACGTTAACCTGTAATTTGTCGTAGACGGTTTTATTATTCATTCCAATTCATTCATTAACGTGCTCCTGCTCTCACTGCTGATATACGTGATTTCATTGTGGCTTTTGTGAAATTGTAGCTGCCTTTACGTTCAATTAACCGCCAATCGCGTCTCAGTGTCTCACATAGGTTAACAGTTCGCATTTTGGTAATAATCGTGGTTAACATAAGTAAATTGGTTTTAACTTATAAACGGCAGGAGGTACGTAAATAGTTTCTCTTTCTGATTACCTATTACAAAAAATTTAAATAATTTCAGGTCTGTATCAGAACTCTGTAGTGCTTTATTGGAGATAAAATGCCTAAACAAGAGCTAATTTTGTGCCTTCGTCATAAAGTCAAGCGCAATTTAAGCACTTCTTTTGGTGAACAAGAATCTCCCCCGTCGCCTTCGAAATCCTTAAAAAGAGACACTGAAAATGGAGAGTGGGAAATTAAGCAAAGGACTTGCAAGAAATATTTGAATCTTGATCTTTCAATACCTAAAAATGACTGTGATGAATCTTTAGTGGACAAACGAAAAACTAGATCAACCCGACGATCAACCATAAATTATGAGCAATTTTTTTATGACACGCCCTCTAAGAAGGACATGAAGATCAGTCAATATTCTACGCCTGTTAAAAATAGGACTGTTTCTAATGTTAGAACCCCAAGGACTCCTAAGAATACTCCTAAAAGCACAATTAAGCTTATACATGAAGGTAGAATTACACCGAAAGTTCAAGATAGGAGAAGAAATACAGAGGCGAATACTACACCTCTAATGAAGGCAAGAACCCAGCTTCATGTTTCATATATACCTTTAAATCTGCCTTGTCGGGAGAAAGAATATGCTGATATTTTGAACTTCCTCGAGGGAAAACTCTTAGATGAGTGTGGAGGGTAAGTAAACTTCAAAAATGTTTTATGTACAGCCTTATGCAATGGTAAGGGTAAATAAAAGACCAAAATTGGATTGTTAAATAGTCCTTTTAACACATCTGGAGAAAATAATTATTATATTCAAGAGCTATTTCCTAATTGACCAAAAGTTTCTTTTGCTATCTTTGTTAATACTTACCTACACACTTTATTCGCGCACCTGAATGCTCAATGCATCTATCTATCTTTGTTACATAATATACAGGACGTCTCATAATCGTCACACTTAATTTTAATGGAGTAAGCATAAAATTCTGAGACCTTTTTTACTTTTTCTTTTTTTAATTCCAGTGGTGGTGCTTATTTCGTTGCTCACCATTGGGATCTTGTAAACCACAAGAGTTGGAAGATCGGTTAAATAAAAGAATTCTTCGATGTCTTCACTCTTGATCCATTCCTGAGTTATCCCGAAAAAACTGAAAATTGATATTTTAAATAAAAATTCACAGCCTCCTAACTGTTGATGCCATTCAAATGAGACTTGGAATTTTTATATTTTTGTCAGCTGGCATTGACAGATACTTTCTAGATTTTGAGTGGCGACAGTCACCTTTTTTTAACTGCTGCGCTTCAGCGATCGAATCGATCGATCGAAAAACCGAAAGGCCAAAAACATCAAATCTTTACGTTTTAGGGTCCTAGGAATCCGAAAAAGTGGTTTTTGAAAAATGTCTGTGTCTGTGATCACGCTGCAGCTCAAAACTATTGAACGTATCGAGATGAAATTTGGCACACATATTCAGAGGGCAATTTGTAGGTGCTGATTAGATTTTGGAAAACATCGATTCACGGAAAGTGCCTTTTTGGCCCTTCAACTTTAAAATTTTAAGTGCAAACCCCCATTTTTAGCGTCACCATATGAAAGCTCTTTGAATTCTGCTTCTGAAAATGTATTCACACATGGTGCCCTTCTGGCCAAAAACGGTTCTGGGAAAAACCTATTTTTACCCGATGTGATAGCTGATTTTTTTTCAAGTCGAAAATCTTAGTGGCATTTTTTCGAAAATTGCCATTTTAGGGGCAAAATGGCCCCTTTTTGAGTTTTTCTTAGCAAAAAAGGAATGGGAGATTACGGTATCTTTGCCTGTCCATTTCATTGTTTTGATGGTTTTTCAAAATTTTTATTAATTATTTCCAAAAGGGCACTAAATTTGATTGAATTTTTGAAAACAAAATTCGAAGACTTCACGTGCTGATAAAACAAATGGTGGTCATGTTTCAAATTTCATAGATCACATGCCAAAAAGGCACTTGTTATTGGTCGTTTGCCATCAAAATTAAGTACTTGCTGTACCTAAATTTTACTACTAGGATTTTTCAAAACTATAATTTTTTGACAAAAGGGCACGAGTTTAATAGCATTTTTGGAAACAAAATTTGAAGACCTTTCATGTGCTAATAAAACAAAACGTTATCATCCTTCCGATTGCCGCCAAAATTAAATAAATTTTGCTGCTTTCTATACCTAAATTTTACTCCACCAAGCGTTTTCTGGAGTTTTTCAAAATTTTACGATTTTCTGCCAGAAAGGCACTAAATTTGATCAAATATTGTTTTCCACTTCGGTAGCTGAAAGAGACTCCAAAGTTTTTTTCAACTTATTCGGACTACTATTTTTTCTAAAATGTAACGCACTTGACCGGAAATCAAGTCACGCGAAAGAAATCGGTGAAATGTGAAGAATTTTGAAAATTGTAAAAACTCTTCTCATCAAAGAAATCATGTGAAATATGAAGATTTTTGAAAATTGCAAAAACTTCTTCCTTATTTTTTGAAGCAAAATGGTAAAACTCAACTCTGCGGTTTTTCTCCTTTACTTTGTTTCCATTTTTCAAGTTTCCAAATTTTTTGCAATTCCTCAACATTATAAAAAGGAAAAAGGATAATGTAATTAACCAGTCGAAGTCTGCGTTTACTGCGTTTAATAAATAAGTGATCTTCCACTATAGAGTTAGAAGAGGGTGAAACAATTTTTGAACCTGACTGTATATTTTGTATTTGTAGGCAGTCTTTTTTTGCAAAATTCGAAAAACGAATTACTTGCTCTTATTCTTATAGGCTTCAGGTCATTTAAGTGCATATCTTCAAATGTACAGGGTGATCCAAACTCGGCTCAGGCCAGTTTTCTTGGAAGCGGTTGGTTTCTTTCCAGGTCAATGTAAGCTTAATATAATGATATTTTTTCTACCAACACCCCACTTGTGATACACTATTGGAGAGGTCGTTTTCTGCTAATTCAAAAATGCTAATGCTAATTTTGTTTTCTAAAAAAAAGAATGTCATCTCGGGCTTGTTCTCTATCAAAAAATAGATTAAATACTGACTACAGGAAACATAATGGTTTATTCATTACCTATATTAACGTTTGATATGAATAAATTTGAATATTATGAAAAAAAACATTCCAAGAAAAATGGCCTGGGAGTCGAGTTTGGATCATCACCCTATACATTGCGTAAATGCAAGATTTTACAATTATTAACACTCGTACTGAGAGATATTTTATTTCTTACTTTTAGCTGTATGTATATCTCTGGAGTGCCTGGAACTGGTAAAACCGCTACTGTTACCTCCGTCATTAATTACTTATTAAAAGCATCGGAACAAGGAGATGTACCAACATTTCAATATGTGAATGTTAATGGAATGAAGCTGACTGAGCCTAGACAGGCGTATGTAGAGGTATCTAACGTCTTATTTGTCATATAACAGTATTTATAATAAAAAAAATTACAGGTAATTAGGCAACTTACTGGTAAGACTGTAACCTGGGAGCATGCACAAACTTCTTTAGAAAATATGTTTACAAAAAAATCGAAAAAAGAAAAACTCCCCATCGTTTTAGTGATTGATGAGGTGATTCTGTCAGATTGGTAACTGAATGTAACATTAATGTTAAACTGTTTTAGTTGGATATCATCTGTACCAAAAGGCAAGATGTGGTTTATAATCTGTTAGATTGGCCTTCCAAATCTATTTCACAATTAGTTGTTGTTACAATAGCCAATACCATGGATTTACCAGAGAGGTAGGTAATAATAGTTCTTTTTCTACCCCTATTTAGTAATACATTTTATTAATTGGGAAATTTTTCATAATTAATGTCAAGTACCCATTAGTCAATCGGATTGAGTACTGAATTCAATTATCCCACAGTCTGTGGCCAATCACATGCGTGGGTGGCGTAAATCAAGTCGTCGAGCCTTCAAAATCAACGCAAATGACACTTGTCAATCAGGATGACTCGATGACGTTTACTAATTATGTCCTGACATAATCCGGAGTAACGACTGTCATATACAGGGTGTTCCAATGAAAAGGGGCAACCCCAAATATTTCGTAAACCAAATAAATAATGAAAATTCGCTCGGACAGGTCGATTTTTATTTGAAGGGGGACTCTTAAATCCATGTTTGGCGAAATTTCAAAACTCACCCCCTAACCCCCACTTCAAAATTTTAAACGGCAACCCCCCACTTGTGATACATCATTTGGAAGCTAATTTCATTGCCAATCTAACGCTGTGACAATTTTTGATATTTGTTCAACTCCAGCGCCCTGTGGTCAAATTTTAAATTACATTAGGACTCTTTGTGATACATCATTTGAAAGGGTTTGAAATTATCTGTAAACTGATGCAAGAATTTTTGAAATCCACCCACTCGTTCAAAAATTACATTGAAAGACATGAGCCGGTTCTGGGCCTATAAATCCTTCAAAAACAATTTTTGAAAATATAGGGTGGCCGTGACTGCACTTACGGTCGATTACTGTGATCAAATAAAGAATAAACAATTTCATACTTTTGCCCAATCCTGTATCCATTTCCAAATCAACTAAATTGTAGGGCCTTTAGTGAACGAACGGTACCTATTGGACAAATAATTTGATTTTTTTATTGTACCTAATGACCTGACCCTAACGTGTGTTAAGTTATTCTCACTTAACTCGAATATTTACCTACCCCTAGTATAATTATTTTATTTTTTAGAATATTAATGAACCGAGTAACAAGTCGTTTGGGTTTAACAAGATTGACTTTCCAAGCCTATACTCATAAGCAACTTCAGGAAATTGTCACTAAACGCCTTGTTGGTACCGACAGCTTCAATCCTGATGCTGTTCAGTTAGTTGCAAGAAAAGTTGCCTCAGTCTCGGGTGACGCAAGAAGAGCACTCGACATTTGTAGACGAGCAGCGGAAATAGCTGAAACTGGAGGAGAAGACACTCTCGTTACAATGTTTCATGTGAATGAAGCCTTAAAAGCAATGGTCACACAGCCCAAGGTTAGAGCGATTAAAAACTGTTCACGTTTAGAACAATACGTACTTCAGGCGGTGATATCAGAAGTAATTTTTATTCAGTTGATTGATGGATTATTATAATTTCGTTTTTCAGGTGGAGAGAACCGGTATTGAAGAAACGGTGTTTGCAGATGTATACAAAATGTTTTCATCATTAGCTCCTATAAATGGTTTTCGCAAAGCTTCTGCGACTGTAGTATTGGGGGCTGTTTCAAGACTTAGCGCATGTCGAATTTTATTGGTAGACCAAAAATCGAACGATTTAAATCAAAGAATCATTTTAAATGTGAGTGCTGACGATGTTTATTACGCGTTGAAGGAAGAATGATGATTTTATTTTATATTGTGATGGTTTTAACGAAATGATTTAATGATTTTAATACAGATATGTTTAAGAAGGAAAATGGCTTGAATAATGCATATCAGACACCATTTATGTCGAGGGGGCAACCACTCACGAAAAAAATGTACCACGGACTAGGACTAGGACGGACTAAGTCGGATTAAATCGAAGAGGTGTACCGCGGACTAACGCAGTGGTTGCCCCCTCGATTTATGTAGACGGAAAATGGCCCTCTATACCGCATAGACGGCATAAACCCCAAGGAGTTATTTCCCCTTTATTTTTTCCAGGTTGAGACCATCGACATTTATGATTTCAATAATTTCAGTGCATTATGCAAGTCAGTAGGTAAAATTACTCTCCATTCATTTTCTATCGAAGTGACAGAACGTCAAAATTTCAATTTTATGTTGGTATGAGGAAATTTTGCAAGGAATTTTACTAACATAACAGGTAATAGTCCAGGCAACGAATTTCCAAAATGGGGTTGTAAAGAACATGGAAGGGGGAGAATTTTTCTCTTCGGGAATGTGTTGGGGGGAAGTTAGGAGGTAAACATACTAAAAGTCCCCGCCCCTACGCCGTCCGCTTCAGCGGGGGTGGGGGGTGGAAAGGTCCCTTTTTTTGTTTTTACACTTATATAGCATTGGGAAACGAAATTTTCGTCTTACTCCAACGTTGCTTTATAGTGAATTTTGAGTTCAATATGAATACCTGCAAAAATAGTTTGAAAAATTACTTCTCGAATAGCTTTTACTGGCAGCTATTAGTAATAATTGTGTGGACAGTAGCAACGATTTTAGTTGTGATGAAAGACGAAAGTTTAATTTCCATTTAGTATAACTCGAAAATGATGCGTCGCGTCGTAGCGAAAAAATCCTTGTATAAAAATCGAGGGGTATTTCGCAGAAAATATTTTTGTACACTAATTCCCAAATTGTTGAAAATTCCTCTAATTCCCCTACTAATTCCTCTAATTCCCCTGGTAATTCCCCTAATTCCTCTAATTCCCCTGCTAATTCCTCTAATTCCCCTACTAATTCCTCTAATTCCTCTAATTCCCCTACTAATTCTGCTAATTCCTCTAATTCCCTAATTCTCTCGCTAATTCCAATAAGTATGTCCGAGAGTATGTCCCTGATATTCTCAGTTTCCCGAAATTTCTAAATTTTTTAACAGCTGACTGCTGAATGCCCGATAATTCGGACGAAAATATAGTAACGAATAATAATATGTATAGACATCTAAGGGCCATTTTTACCATGTCTGAGTTATGAAAACTCGGAGTTAGTTGTCACGACAATGACGTTTTCATTGGTTGTGGTATAGCAACAAACCCCGAGTTTCCATAACTCGGACATGGTTTTTAAAGACGTAAGAATAAAAATGTGTATATTTATTTGAGCTTTGAAGTTAAAAATCTGTAAAAAACGCAAACATTTTATCAACAAACCGCAAAAAATAAGAAAATAATTGAATAGAAATTGTACAAATGCAATTCTTAGCATAACTCGAGACATAATATCTCCTTGAATATACGTTAAGTAAAATGGTTATTGTAATTAGGGCCGATTTCATAATGAAAAAAATTGAAGTGTCCATTAAATAATTGCCTAGCAACATTTCAAAAGATCTGCTTCTGATTGGCCAAAATCTACATTAAAATCAACATGTTTGTCCTAATGTGGAGAATGTCAGTTATTTCTGTCAAATGGCCCACTTCCGATGAGATTAACGGACCTTAAAAAATAAAATCCTTATGTATTATATTCGGTATTATATCTGTATCTTGTGGGGGATAATGTAGGGGTAAATACCACTTATCACTTATTCCCTCGCTTATTCCATTCACCATTCTTAACTTCTTCGTAACATCAAATCTTTACTGCGAACCCAAAAAAGTCGTTTTTAAGGTCATCTTATGGCTTTCGGAAAAGCTGAGCTAAATCGGCCCGCAGTAAGTTCCATTTTGGGACATGAACTTTAAAAATTTAAAGGCAAACACCTATTTTTCACTTACCCCCCCCCCCCATTCGAAAGCTCTTCTAGTTCTGCTTCTGAAAATTGATTCACACTTGGTGTCCTTTTGGCCAAATATCCGTTGCAGTGAAAAAAACATATGTACAGGGTGTCCGGAAATAGAATGAACATATTCCGGGTGGTAATTCTACATCAAAAATTAGGACGAAAAGTTCCTATGAGCTCGTGTCCGGAAATGCTTCCTGTAGCCGTTAGGGCTCTTTGAAGGTGAGCCCCAAAATTAAGTTTTTATTATTTATTTCGAACACGAATGGTAATGAAAGCTTCAAGATTAGTGTATAAGGTAATTCTTACGTGGGAAACTGATTGGTGGCAACGAAAAGGGCCAACAACGTCCAGGGGCGTACGATATGGGGGGGCCGTTGGGTAAAAATGGTCATATTTTTTTACTCGCATTAATATTGAACTGCTGAGACACCCGTAGGACCAACCCTTTTCCTTAAAATCGCATTTTAAATAATAAATGATGGGCTTTGCTTATGAGACAATCAACATTGGTGTGCGTCTTTTAACTGACGTACTCACCTTCGATAATTCCGCTAGTCGTAATTCGCCAATTTTTAAAGAAAAACGACTCTGAATTGTCAAAAGTGAGTATATCGGTTAAAAGACGCACACCAACGTTGATTGTCTCATAAGAAAAGCCCATCACTTATTATTTAAAATGCGATTTTAAGGAAAACGCACGAGTGCACACCAAGTCACCAAGAGTACCTTTTTTTATAAAATTGATCGAAGAATCATATCTTTGCCTCAGCAGTTCAATATTAATGCGAGTAAAAAAAATATGACCATTTTTACCCAACGGCCCCCCCATATCGTACGCCCCTGGACGTTGTTGGCCCTTTTCGTTGCCACCAATCAGTTTCCCACGTAAGAATTACCTTATACACCAATTTTGAAGCTTACATCACCATTCGTGTTCTAAATAAATAATAAAAACTTCATTTTGGGGCTCACCTTCAAAGAGCCCTAGCGGCCACAGGAAGCATTTCCGGACACGGGTTCATAGGAACTTTTCGTCCTAATTTTTGATGTAGAATTACCACCCGGAATATGTTCACGCTATTTCCGGACACCCTGTATAACTGTATATTTTTATCACCGGATTTAATAGCTGTTTTTTTTAAGCAGAAAACCTCAGTGACGTTTTTTCGAAAAATGTAATTTTAGCCGCAAATGCTCCCTTTTAACCTCCCCACTCCACTTCATCACTTAAAAAAAGGGAGGTTACTGCAATCACTAAAATTTTCGAAATTGAGATAACACCAGATCTTCACGTATTGATAGGGTCTCAAGAACCCCAAAATGGCATTTCTGGTTGCACGATTGGCTCCAAAAGCTTTTCAGATCTAAGTTAGGTTATCACATGCACACATACCAAATTTCAGCCAAATCGGTCGAGTAGTTTGGGATGTGGCGTGTTTACGAACGTACGTACGTACGTACATACATAATACCTAATGGAAATGAAACTTTTGTCTTACGCACAGATGAAAAAATTCCCCCGTTGTCGTATTTTGAATTCTGAGTTCAATGTGAATACCTACAAAAATAGTTTGAAAAATTACCTTTCGGGTAGCCTTTACTGGTAACAGCTGGTATTAATTGTATTAGCGGTAGCAATTATTTTAGTTGTGACGTAGGACAAAAGTTTCATTTCCATTAGGTATACATACAGACACATTTTAAAAACCATTTTTTTGGGTTCCTGAGACCTCAAAACGTATAGATCCGGATTGCACGCGTCGTCGATAGTCGTCGTGCGCAGTTTGAGGGTTCACCCCGAGGCAGTGTTGCCAGTTTGGTGATTTATTTATTGTGATTTAGTTATTTTATTATACCGGAATTGTACACGCGGTTCGTACACAATAATTCTTCTTGTAATTCCTCGCTAATTGCCTACCAATTTCTATTAATTTTCCACTAATTCCTTGTAATTCCCCACTAATTCCTACTAATTCCCCACTAATTCCTCTAATTCCCCACTAATTCCTCACTAATTCCCCACTAATTCCTCTAATTCCCCACTAATTCCCAAAGCTTGTACACCAAAATTCCCCTGCGAAATACCCCTCGATAAAAATGAAAGCCTATAAAATTTTCTACAACTCTGCTATTATACATTATTAAGGAAAAATGCACCGTTTTGGAGATATCCGTTCTCAAAAGACTGCAAATGGCAAAACAAACTTTTGCCTCTAATTCCTCAGTCTTTGGTTTTGCAGAAAAGTCGTCAGTTAGAAAGTTTTAGAGCGTTAAATTTACTTCAAGAATATACATATACGGGGCGGTTCCTTTTTCACTGCTCACCACTGGCATCTTCTAAACGGTAAGAGGTACGAAGTCGGTTAAATTAGAGAAATATTGCACTATTTAAATTTCACTTGGAGCTTTTATATTATTGACAGCTGTCAATTGAATGGCATAGGCAGAAATTTTTTAGGACTTCACATAAAAAATTAGCTTTTCAAAAATGTAATCAAAATGGACTTTTTTGACAGATCGTAAAAATTTGAAAATTGATGGTATGAGTAAATAACCGCCTTAACCAGCGGCCATGCCAACAAGCCCTAAAAGCACTATAAAAAAAGATCCTACACTTATTATTATTATACACTTATGGAAACAAAGAAAGTAAAAATAAATACAAATAAAACAATAATACTTACAATGATATACTAAAGCTGGATACCAAGTTTGATACTTTATTTTTATACCATTAACTTTCACTCGATTGCAATATTTACCGTCAATTAAAAAAAAAACTACCTACACCAATTAGTGTAAAACTCCACAGTTTATTTGAACCATAGGTATATGTTACATAAAATTAATTTGCATTTTAACACAATACTTGTAAATTGGACTTGCGTTTCACCAGTATTATAAATCGACCTGTGGGAATTTTGTGCTATTCAAAGTCTAGGTTACATCCAGCGCAATCTGCAATGAAAACATTCAACGATCAGGCTAGAAGTTAATTTAAAATTTACGTTCGTATCTCCATGCTTAGAAAATGTGCATTTCCAAGCCGACTTAGCTACTCTGCAGTAAATGGTGAAATGCCAGTAACATACGATAATCACACATTATTTTATAAGAATGTATTCTGTGCATGCCTATCCCTTTTTTTCTGGGCTCTATCTCCATTATTTTTCAAAGAGATAAACATACACCGAGTAAGTATCACTCAAATAAGCCATTAACATTTACAATTATTATGAATTATGCATATTATGCAGCAAATAGAAAATAATTAATGAAGTAATACACAGCCTATCTTTTGAACTGGATAATTTAGTCGCCACCATAATTTGTTATATAATAAAATATCTACAAATAAAAATATATTATTTTACCAAAAGGTATTCTTTCAAGCCAATAAGTGCACAATAAATATAGGTAAAAACACATTAAAGACAACGTTAAACAGTAAGGAATATCCACTTCAAAAATACAAGGTGTATTTAAAAAAAGTCCAATAGATTATTGACGGCGGATTAAATTTTCAACTCATTATATGTGTTATAACAAATGATTTGCCATTGTAACTGGTTTTTAGTGCCATATATGCAATGAGACAAAAATTGTCAGTAGCGTAGGAGGGTCAGCAACTTGTTAAAAATCGGAGAGTATCTTTTCCCTACCCAACCATATAAAAAAATTTGTAGTTACCGCTCAAGGAAAAAATAAATGCCAAAGTTTTGTCAGTTAGCTATTGTTGCACTGCCGAGCAGAACAAATTTTGATATTTATTTCAATCTGATCACAATGAAAAACACTGCACAACTTCAATCTGATGGAAATTTGAGCCGCTATCAAGTGGATTATTTTTAAACAATCCCTGTACAGTGTACATACTACAGGATTTAAAAAAAAATTAATAGAATAAGTTAAAATTATCGCTTTCAGCTAACAAACGTTGAAGCCTATTTTTAAAATATAAATCCACTAACAGTTTAAAAATTACCTACACAATAGGTGAAGTACTTCATGATTTGAATTAAGTTCAACTACTGTTAACTTTTGCGTTGCGGTAAGCTGAGCCTGTCAGTTTTTTTTGTACCGGAGCACCCGTCTCTCCAATTCTCAGACGAGTCGCTTTTTCGTCCATATTTCTTAGAATAACCTGAATCTTTCTTCTCCGCTTGCTCTTTACTTTCATTCTGCGATGAATTAAGATTTTCTCGATTCGTTATTGGCATTTGTCTTTCAAGTTGTCCTGGCCAGCAGACGTAGACATCGACATTGCGAAAGGTGTTTCTGGCCAAGTTGATTATTTTATGATTTGTCGAGAAATCGGGGTCGTCAACTGCTTGAAAACCAACGAATTCAAACTTCCAACTCCTGTTCTCTTTCTGTATGGCATTCAGGCATTTCTGTAAAGCGGTGTAATCAAAATGATCCCTTTTACCTTTTTTCGCAATGCAGCCGCACAAAAAAAATTTGGAGTGTTTATCAAAAATTGCGATATCCCCTAACCTTGTGTTCGCTTGTCGAAAACTATTCAAAAAATTAAATTTCTCGTCTAGTTTCTCCATTTCTTTGGTTATTTCCTTGTCCTCGGAAGAAAAATATATAATTAATGTGTTGTCTTCTATGTTTTCTATGGGGTAGTTCACGTTGGTCAACCGACAATTTTTGTGCTTCTGCGGAGACGAGTCCTCATCCTGAAAGTAAAATTCATAAACGACTCTGAATTAAGTTTTTTATGCGCCCCTACTTAAACGTATTAGCCCCAATTGCACCACGCTCCCTTAACTTTAAGTGACCCTTAAAAACTGTGGAAACGATTCTCTCAACAATTGTTTCCAAGGCTTTTAAGGGTCACTTAAAGTAAAGGGAGAGCGGTGCAATCGGGGCTAATTGAGAAAATATGTGATAATGGGCGGATATGGAAACAAATGAATCGCAATCTGTCGAAATGACGTTTGCCCAAAGTTAGTTCATACAGGACATGTCATCGGTCAATTTACCGGCGACTTGTTTGGGGACAACACATTCCTGGAAAAAACTCACCATTCGAAACATTATTAAACCATTAAAAAAACACGTAATTTAGATGTTTTCGTATGGTTTATCAAGGAATTTGGCGGAACCATTGTTGAAGATTTACAATGTATTTTGATGGTAATTTCCATTTGTGATTGTTAATTGATGGTCTTTGGTTAGAAAACCCAAAATTCAGGATTTGAATGGAAATACCATCAGTACTCAAAAAATTTGGATGGTTATTTCCACCTAAAACCCATATTTTAAAAAAATGCAGCAGAGAAGCAGAGCAGCTGGAACCTCCCCATCGCATGGTTCTTTGATTTCTGTATAGATAGTATTAGATAAGGTTAATATTTTGCGAGTTTTTTTGACAATAACTGCCACTTTACATCATCCACTGACAGTCCGCTCCCTTTCAACGAGAAAGAATTTTTTCTCTATTTTCCGTTGAAATGGCAGAAACTGCGAATACATTTTTAGAACCAGAATTTCATCGTCTTTCTAATGGCGACAAAAAAAGGAGGCCTTGTATATAAAATTAAGTTGATATGCTTAAATGGCACTTCCCGTGGATCAATTGCTTCCCAATGACTCACCCAATTTCCATGTACCAAATTTCAGCCAAATCGATTTAGTAGTTTGGGCTTATAATGTGATTTTGTTGTTTTTGCATAAATACAATCTTTTTACCCAAAGGGCACTAAATGCGAATGAGATTTGCCTTATTTAAAACCAGAATTTGAAGATCTTTTTGATGGTGAATATAAATTTTTCAAAAATTAGTTTTGGATTTAAATAAAAAACTTAAAATTTTGAAAATTGTTGGACAAAAAAGACACTTGTCGTGGGTCAATTGCTTCCAAAATCTTTTCAGCTCTTCAACGGGTAATGCAACCTCCTCGTGCAAAATTTCAGCAAAATCGGTCCAGGGATTTGGACTGTATCGTGTTTCAAGTTTCTTAAAAAATCTCGAATTTTGAGCTTTCTGTCAAAAGGGCACTAAGAGTGAATACATCTTTAGAAGCAGAATTTGAAGGCCTTTCTTATCGGTGACCTCAAAAATGGGGATTTGCATTTAAAATTTAAAAGTCGATGTGCCAAAATGGCATTTCCGGTTGCACGATTGGCTCCAAAAGCTTTTCAGATCTAAGTTAGGTTACTAGACGCCTACGTGCCAAATTTCAGGAAAATCGGTCTAGTAGTTTTGCCTGTGGTGTGTTTACAAACGAACGTATGTACAGTCGGGGACAATGAAAAAGCCCACCCCACGGCGACGATTCATTTGGTCGACTGCATCGTTGCGGTTTGATTGACGTTTGCCTGACAGGTTAGCACACATTAGCCGCGTGGCAGCACCAGTCGACCAAGTGATTCGTCGCCGTGGGGTGGGCATTTTCAAAGTCCCCGACTGTACGTACATTAGGGTGTATCGAAAAAAAAAAGAATTTTGGAATTTCGTTTTGTAATAGTCGCCAAAACTTGCCTTTTACTATCCTGAAAAGAAAGTTTATTTAAGGTTTTGCTATAGTTCAACGTTTTCAACCCTCTACCGCCCCTCAAATATTATGTTATTTTGAAATCTCAAATTTACAATGAAAATTTTTTTGAACTGCAACATTTATTGTTTTTCTGTCACTAGTAGGCTCGGAGTAGATTTTAAAGATCACTAACAGCCGTTTTTCATCTCTAGTTAAATTTAGCTACCTTCTAGAATATGGCCATTGCATTATAGTTTCAAAGACAATTAATTCATCAATCAAGTTGCTGGTGCATGCATGACAGAACTTATGTATGACAGTACTGGTTGACGTGTAAAGTTCAAACGTTAAATTTTTGTGCGTTTTTTAGTCTTCAAAGGCCCACCAAATATAGGCCGCTCGAAACTATTTCTAGTGTAAATTGCCTTTGAAATATTCTTATTAACTCGAAAGGGAAGCACAGAAATTCGAATAAAAATGCACGAAAATATAACGTCTGAACTTTAGACGTCAACCAGTAGTGTCATGAGTTCTGTCATGCATGCACCGGCAACTTGATTAATTAGAGTTAATTGTCGTTGAAACTATGTATATGGCAGTAGGTAGCTAAATTTAACTAGAGATGAAAAAAAAACGGCCTTTAGTGGTCTATAAAATCTACTCCGAACCTACTAGTGATAGAAAAACAATAAATAATGAATTTAAAAAAATTATTCGTTGTAGAGTTGGAATTTCAAAATAACCAATATTTGAGGGGCGGTAGAGGGCTAAAGATGTTGAACTATAGCAAAACCTTAAATAAACTTTCTTCTTAGGATAGTAAAAGGTAAGTTTTGGCTACTATTACAAAACGAAATTCCAAAATTCTTTTTTTTTGGATACACCCTAACGTACATACACACACATTTTAAAAACCACTTTTTTGGATTCCTGAGACCTCAAAACGTATAGATCCGGTCTTCTCTCGAATTCGAACATTTTACTGATTGCAGTAACCTCCCATTTTTTTTGGGGAGATTAAAAAAATATAAAAAATGATGGGATTTCCCACCAATTTCCATTTCGGAAACCGTCACGTGCACCAATAGCGTTCATGTCGCGCCGGCGGACTCAGTCTGTTCTTGATCTGATGGTGTGTTAGTGAATAACTTTCAGTTGTTGTGTTTCGTGTTTGTTGTACGCTATTTTAAAACGCAAGTTATTAGGAAACCCTTTATAAACGAATTTACGTTTTGGTAACGATAATTTTTCGTGGAACTTGGCATTCGCAACTGACACTCATCCATCACACAACATGGCTAGTGTAGGTATTTTTGTAGGAATTCCACCAAAAGGACAACTATTTTAGTCAAGGATGCGGATGGTGAATTGTAGAACTTTGTATTTTTTGTGGCGCTATTGGAGCAAGAAACAGGATTGACTCAAAGCTTCATCAAACTTTACAAAATTAGCCACCATTTTTAGCTTCGCTTCAAGTTCACTATGCAACTTAATTTTAGTCAAATCAAATTGCAAGGTTTTTTGATGGATTCTGATGGTATTCACTGTAATTTGGTGGATTCTTGTGGGAATTCTCGCATTTCCGTAAATAAATTTGATGTTTTTTGATGGTAATTACTAGGAAGTAAGACTACTTAGTCCAGTTAAATTTAAAGTGGTTATAAGGGACTTTCTCGTAAGCAAGGCATTCTACAACCTTGACGAATTTTTAGACCACAAAGTTGTGTGCACGATTCGAGGCGCCTCGCTCGTTCTAGCGTAGTGTACACTTATTAGTTATTAGCAATTATAATCATTATAATCTGATAGCATCTGCTTTTTATATTGAAATCATTTGTGTCATTAAATTGTGAAGTCGCTGGGTACTATAATTTTGGAGTACTTTATTCTGAAATAATGGTAATTTTATGTAGATCTGTAGATTTGTGATTTTTGTTTTATGTTATACACTTGTCCGTCTCTGATATTAATACACATTCATGATTTAATGCATACCTGTATTGTATTCATAATGTTTTAACTCGACCTGTGCTAAAACTTGTTAATTAGTTAAAAGCATAAATAAACATAATTATTATTATTATTAATTACTAATTACCAATTTAGATTTTTGCCGGTCTGAGGTGGTTATTTCCCGGCCAAATACCTACACAGACCCACCATGGACCATCAAAAATCTAAATAATCTTTTTGATGGTTTTTGGTGGTAATTTTTAACAGGGATCTGTCATTTATCTGGGGACTGTGCGAACTAAGTTTAGACAACCGTGCTTTCCACAGATTGCGATTCACTTGTTTTCTGAATAACCCTGTACAGACTTGAACAAAATAATGAATTCTATGTTTTATCATCCAAACAGGTCTAGAGTCATGTTCCTTACCGAAGGAATATAATTGCAGACCAAAATTTCCTCCACTGCAGTGTCTGCAAACATAAATTCTAACATCCTCTTCACGGTGGACCACTCTAAGCGGTCTAAACCGCACCCCAATTTTGGTACTGCCAGTTTTGTCACATCATTTTCGACCATATGTTTCTTCAAGTTGTACAAGGACGAAAACAGCGTTTCATTTGTCGGTTTTCCGTAAGAATACCTCTTCGTTACTAAGTAATAAATAAATCTACTGCCGTCTTTTAAAATAGCCAGTCCTCCGGATGCCTGTCTTTGGTTTAATAAATTATCAACGTTTTTAAATTCGTGCCTGGAAAAAAGAATTTACTGTTTAATTAAGTTGCCAAAAAAGTCTCAATATTACCGAAATCTGATTGCAATCCCACTTCCCATATTCATATCCTCTGCCACACAATGTGCGAGAGAATACGTTTTATCGACTTCGAAGAGATCACCTGCTTCTTCTCTCACTATTTTGAAGTCAATATGGTCCACGTTCCTTAGCTCGTTCGTGAAAGAATCGTAGTAGTCGTCCAATTCCGATTTGGTTTTCCGATTTTTGTTGTGTCCACCGGTTTGCTAAAAAATATAACGTATATTGGAAAAAACTTTTAAACAATGACTTCGTACTCGCTCTGTCGTTTTCCCTGTAAACCTTTCGTCGTTGCTGATTTGCGGGGGACCACTAAACTGCAAAATGAAAATCAAACAATTTTCTAAATATTAATATTAAATCAGCGAGTGGGTACCAACTTATTTGGGGTACCACCAATTCTATATTTAATCATACAGGTAGCATTTCATGTGTTGACGTAAAAATGTACGGTACTGTAACTAAGTTAGCGCGCAATCCATGAGATGGCGCTGACCGTAATGTTCCTTAGAAGGCAAAAAAACACAAGACGACTCGTACTAAATACCTACCCTAGCTGATTGTCTTTTGTTTCCCACGGATGACCCTTCCTCTTTATACGGAGCTTTTTTTGATACTACATCTTTCCAGCCCTGTAACAATTTAGTTTATTATTCGCAAAAAGTATGAGTTTTTGATAAAATTACAAATTACAAATTAGCTGCGCAAAGCCTAGCAGAACGCGGGATAGAGTCTGTTACAGACCTAAAAAGGGTTTCGCTGTCTATACTGGATAATATCGTGGTTGTACAGTAGATAAGCTGTGCGGGTTCTGTATTAAAGACGGCGGATTACAGCGGTTTTCATATAATAATGCCAATGACCTTGGTTAGTGGCGTCAGATTTCAGCAATCTCATGTTACAACGTCCTTGGTGTTTTTTCACCAGACCGCGACCATACGCAAATAACATGGAAAAATTTTTCCTACTCCCGAGAATTTGCTCCAAAAATTTTAGCGTGTGTGGAGGGTAGTATGGAGTAGCCTGTACCTCTTAAATTTTTGTTCGTCAGCTCTTCTTATCAAACCAATTTGATTCGTGTTGACATTTGTTCGATAATTATCATTAGTAATACGACGAGTAGTCTCTTGATTGCCGCGGGTTTTGACGTGCGAATGGTTGTCAACTACGAGTCAAAATGGTAGATTTTTTTAGGTTAAAAAGAGGACGAGAGCTTGCTCGAGTCCTCTTTGGCCGAAAAAAATGTACCATTTGACAAGTAGTGCATCCATGAGGACTCAACAAGGCAACCAAGAGATTACGAATCGTATTTTGCAGATTATTTCATAAATAATAATAATAATATAGTTTATTTGCCCAACAGTAGAGACCATTTACAGGACAAAGAATTGATATACATAATATAAATATACAAAGTAAAGAGTAAGATAAACAGAAGCGAACAAAGAAGTAGGTAAATCAAACCGAGTTCAGTTTAGCCGAGAAAAGGCTGAGAATTGATTTCTTAAAACTATATAAACTCAGCCTGAAGATATCAACATCACTATGGCAAATTACATTGTATCTTGAACACATCAGTGAAATCGGACAGCGTAACAGAATGTTGGTACGTGGTATTGAGGCTCGAAAAGTAACAGGAGATCTTGACCCAAGTCGAGGAACCAAAAAATTAAGTCTGCTAAGCAAAGCAGAGGAATCAATAAAAAAATTAATTATTTTAAATAAAAAAATAAGCGAAGCAATTTTCCTTCTGTCATCTAGCGACAATAATGCAAATTCAGAAAGTAAGAGATCTTGATCATACCCCTGAGGTGGATAAGTCTTATGCCTTTTAAAAAATAAATATTTAAGAAATCTTCTTTGAATTGACTCACTGGATTGGATGTGGCATTGATATACAGGGTGATTCACGTAGACCGTTCGTTAGAAGTTTTTCCACTTCCCAGTGGAATAGAAATTTTAAATTTGGTACTCGGCCATTATCGGCGATTCTGAATTCACCTAAAATATTGGCAAGATTCCGTCACTTCCGGTTTCGCCGGAAATGATACCAACTTTGTTATTTTAAATGGAACCCTATAATTTTGATTACATATTTAAGATCGTCTTTTCAGACTGAGTATTTCTTATCTGGGTTATCTTCATCTACCTGTCACAGTTTTTGACTTATGTCAATTTTTTCGTTCAAAATGTCACATGCAACAGTTGCTTTAAAAAATCGAAGCTCCTAAACGCTTTGCAGTGATGAAACGAGGTTTTTTACAGTCGATAGCGAAGGCATCAGAGAATCTTTTGAGTGGTCAACAATCTACGAACATAGCTTCAAACGTTCACAATTACTATTCAAAGTTGACGATGACAAAATGTGGAAAAGTCGATTTTTTCAAATGAAACGTACTATTTTTGGCAACGGCAATCGATAGAGCGCTAAATTTTAGGGGCAGTTTCATCAACATGTCCTATACCCTCAACTTATCAACTCTGAGTTATTGACGAAAAAAGATATTCTGAAAAAATTACGAGTTATCGGAAATTGAGTAGGCTTTGGAAAATTTGTCACGTCAAAAAGTGACATTTTCATTATTAGTATTAATAATTATTGTTGGCTTAATGTTGGCCTTACAACAACGGTGGACTACACGAATGAAGTTGTTTTTGATTTATTTGTGATTTATAGTCAAAATGACAGCAAAATAAGAACGATTGTTTAACAAAAAATACTCTCAAGACATAACTTCTTTCATTTTATAACTTACAAATACAAATCTTACAATAGAACTAACAATTATTATCAACATTAATCCTTTTGAAAGAAACAAACGTAACACAATTTAACAAAGCTTTTGTCATTCATTACATTAATACAGTTCGTCTTCATGCGAGCAAATTTACCCTGTCATCTGCGCTAAATCTGGATACTTTGCGTTAAATGGCTCGGCAAGTTCTGTCTACAATTCGGTCATTTTGACCATAAGTCACAAATAAATCAAAAACAACTTCATTCGTGTAGCCCACAATTTATTGTTGTAAGACCAACATTAAGCCAACTATTATTAATACTAACAATGAAAATGACACTTTTTGACATGTAACAAATTTTCCAAAGCCTACTCAAGTTCCGATAACTAATAATTTTTTCAGAATATCTTTTTTCATAAATAACTCGGAATTGATAAGTAGAGGGTATAGGATATGTTGATGAAACTGCCCCTAAAATTTAGCGATCTATCGATTGCCGTTGACATAAATAGTACGTTCCATTTGAAAAAATCGACTTTCCCATATTTTGTCATAGTCAACTTTGAATAGCAATTGTGAACGTTTGAAGCTAAGTTAGTAGACTGTTGACCACTCAAAAGATTCTCTGATGCCTTCGCTATCGATTGTAAAAAAACTCGTTTCATTATTGCCAAGCGTTTAGGAGCTGTGATTTTTTAAAGCAACTCTTGTATGTGACATTTTGAACGAAAAAATTGCCATAAGTCAAAAACTATGACAGGTAGATGAAGATAACCCAGAGAAGAAATACTCAGTTTGAAGAGACGATCTTAAATATATAATGAAAATTATAGGGTTCCATTTAAAATAACAAAGTTGGTATCATTTCCGGCGAAACCGGAAGTGACGAAATCTTGCCAATGTTTTAGGTGAATTCAGAATTGTCGATAATGGCCGAGTACCAAATTTCAAATTTCTATTCCACTGGGAAGTGGAAAAACTTCTAACGAACGGTCTACGTGAATCACCCTGTATAGGAAACCAAATTAATGAAGCATATTCTAATACTGACAAAACATAACAATTATATAAGGTCTTCAAGCAGCTTATATTTGTAAAACTTTTACTGTTGCGAATAATAAACCCTAAAGATGATGAGGCTCTACTTATACTGTAATCAAAGTAAATTAAAAGTAAATTAAAGTATTGAGTAAATATAGTGTCAAGTTGACGTTGTAGTATTATCACTGTAATCCGGATTTGATTGGTTAGTGGTATACTAAATGCTGCTTTGGATTGGTTCAATGCTTAATGTATAAAATAATCCTTATAATTCGAAAGAAACCTGATTTCTTCAGTAGAAATCGTCACATACAGCATCAATCGATAAATTTTCAAAAAATCATTGTTAAGTACCTAAGAGAAGCTGATGCACAAAAAAAATCTCAGGAGGTACAGCCTACCCTACACACAAACTTTTGGAGTAAATTTTCGGGAGCAGGAAAAAAATGTATTTCGCAACAAAATTAGCTTTCAGATAATGTATCACAAATGGGGGGTTGCCATTTGAATTATAGTGATTCTGTGAATAGTAATTAAATTAAAATTAATTTATCATTTACCTTGGCGAATGATGCTCTTTCATTTTTCACAGAAAATGATCGTTTCTCTTCACAATGAGTTGGTTCAAATGTTTCATCATCCCAATGCTAGAACAGACTTATTATTCAAAACATGCAACTTCAAAAGGGTCTAGTGCCAAAACCGCTCCGTATGATAATATACAGGGTGTTTTTTTAAAACTTCCCACCTTGGATGTAACAACGATATTAAATTGAAATAAACGCTGATCAACCGCGTGTGGACAATTGGGCGTGTATTCCGGTAATTTTTTCACTTCCGGTTTAACCGGAAATGGTCTTAGCTTTGTTTTTTCAATTGGGATGGCACTTCTTTCCCAACAGATTGAGAATCTACAATTTTTTTTGAGCTAGAAACATGTATCATACTTGACCAGTAGTACAGTCACGGTCACCCTAGATTTTCAAAAATATCGAAGAAATCTGTGAAAAATTAAGATTTTTGAGAAACGCAAAAACATGTCGACTTTATTTTTTTGAGATGTACCTTATGGTATAGAAGTTTCATAGGTCTCGTTTCTTATAAATGAATAAAATAAGGATATAAGAAAACAAAATCTAATTTGTTGAAAGTTTTTTTGATACTTCGGCGCGGTTGTACCTGTATTATTAAAGTTAATTCTTTAAAAATTCTATAGCAATAAATTGTTAACTATTTTTCTATGGTATCGTAATGTGCTTAGCTTAGTGCAGAATTAAATGTTTTATACAACCCGAACCGGCCCTTATAAAATTTAACCAATTTCAACTGTATTTTATTCAATTCATTTGCAATTAAAAAACCACGAAGTTTTGAGAGGTAGTATATTGTCTATAAGAGGTTTTCCGCTGCAATATGGAACATTGAAACCGTCGGTGAGTAAATTGGATTCGAAAATGTGTAGGACGTTATATTAAAGTATGAGCTTACAACACCTTTACGGCCATTTCCGGCTAAACCGGAAGTGAAAAAAATTTGCCGAATGCACGCCCAGTTGTCCCCCTCCATACAGGGCCGGTCAGCGTTTATTTCCTTTTAATATCTTTTTTACACCCAAAAATATGAAAGGTGGGAAGTTAAAAAAAACAAGTATCGGAAAACATGGCACACAAAATTTCTTCGAATAAAAATTTCAGCTTTTTGAAATTAAAATTTTCAGTTATTGAACCTACCCCTGCTATACGTAAAGGAAATGAAACTTTCGTCCTACATCACAACTAAAATAATTGCTACCGTTAATACGATTAATACCAGCTGTTGCCAGTAAAGGCTATCCGAAAGGTAATTTTTCAAACTATTTTTGTAGCTATTCACATTGAACTCAAAATTCAAAATACGACAACGGGGGAATTTTTTCTTCTCTGCGTAAGACGAAAGTTTCAATTCCTTTAGGTATAACCCTGGTCAGAAGCAAAGTTTTTGTTCTATCAAAAAAGTTTCACTTACAGGTTACAAGTAGCTACTATTTTATTTACCTTGGCGACTGATACTGGATTTTTCACTGAAGTTCGTAGTTCTTCTTGAGCAGTTTCATCATCCCAATTCTAAAACATTGAAGACTATTATTCACAACGTCCGAAGAAATATGAAAATCAAAATTACTATACCTCGTCACCCAACTGTTGATGGGGATTACAATTTGGAGAAAACCTTTGTGCTGGTTTAGGTTTTGGCATATCCGACCTTGTATTCCCAGTTTGACTCTGTAAATGAGAATTGAGAAAAATTTACTGAGATGTTCGAATTAGGTGACCTCAATTGAACAACATTATTAGGTGCTGATATTATCTGAGAAAATTAATTTAATGTTACAAAAAGAATGCAGCACTTTTATTGGCGATTGATGCTAATTTCGTGACGTCACGTATTTTGTTGGTAGCGTCCAATTAAATGTCACCAGCACTGCTCATTAGCTCCTACTATGTTAAAAACATTTTTAGCTAATCGGGTTTATTACGGTGTCTTCCAATGATCGAGACTGAGAAGAAACGATAACAACGCACATTGTTATAACAATTATAGCCATAGCAATTTTCCAATTGTTAAAAAAATTCCAGTGATTGAGATTCACCATAAGGCAAATTTTCTAGATTTTGTGGTTCAAACCACAAATGCTTAGTTGCTATTGGTTCATTTACCAAATTTCCTAGAAAGTTGTTTGATAAAATAGTTAAACTACTGTCAGTTTCAAACCCTCCTCCGTCTGTAGGTTTGAGAAAGGCAGAATTATGACGCCGTCGTTAGGCAAAAGTCTCGATAATGAATCAAAAACACCAATAAGAGTTAAGTATTTGTGGTTCAAAGTATAAAATCGCGAAAATTTACGAATAATAAGCCCGAATATATATCAAAATTTCCCGCTCATAGACAAAGTGAGGTTCAATCAGTTGACTACTGTAGTTTTTGATGTGTTTCTAGCTTTGAAATTCTGTTAAATTTTCATGGCAAAAAGAGATTTTGTTCCGTTTCGCGGGCAAATGCAAGAATCAAATCTTAAGTGCACAAAAATTACAAAGTAGACAAAAAAATTGGCAGCAGAGAAGCGGTTGATATGCCTAAATGGCACTTCCCGTGGACCAATTGCTCCCAAAAGCCTTTCAGATCTTCAACGGGTCACCTAACCTATATGTACCAAATTTCGGACAAATCGATCCAGTAGTTTGGGCGATAACGTGGTTTCAGTGTTATTACAAAATTTCGATTTTTCTACCCAAAGGGTACTAAATGCGAGTAAAATTTATCTCATTTAAAACCACAATTTGAAGACCTTGCTGATGGTGACAATAAATCTTTCAAAAATTTGTTTTGGATGGGTAAATGAGAGAATAACTTTAAATTTTTAAATTGGTGTGCCAAAGCGGCACTTGCCGTGGGTCGATTGAATCCAAATTTTGTCCAGCTCTTCGACGTGTAATACAATCACCATATGCAAAATTTCAGCCAATTCGCTTCAGGGGCTTGAGCTGTACAGCCATTTTAAAGTCCGATAAAAATCTCGACATTTTTAGTTTTTGGTCAAAAGGGCACTGACAGTGAATATATCTTTGCAAGCAGAATCTGAAGGCCTTTCTTATTGTGACGGGGAAAATGGGGGTTTACATTTAATATTTAAAAGTTGATGTGCCAAAACGGCATTTCTGGTTGCACGATTGGCTCCAAAAGCTTTTCAGATCTAAGTTGGGCTATCACATGCACACGTACCAAATTTCAGCCAAATCGAACGTACGAACGTACGTACGTACATACATACAGACACATTTTAAAAACCACTTTTTTTAGTGATTGCAGTAACCTCCCTTTTAATGGTGAAGTGGAGTGGGGAGGTGAAAAGTACAAAAATATTGATTGGTGTATAATCTAAAATATACAAGAAAACAGTTTCCTGCTAAATTTGGTTTTTGACGAAAACAACATGATATAAAAATGTATAATAAATCATGGCATGTTAAAAAACCTTTGATATATAATATCACAAAATATAAATAGTTTTAGGTGTGGGGTGCCTGGGTTATTATGATCTAGTAACCTTCAAAACTGTACAACAAGTGGATCCCCAAAAGTTTCTAATGAACATTATTCGTGAGTCATCCTTTATACAGAATGTTCCCTATTCGTGAACCACTCTGTATACAGGTTGTTCCATAAGTACACGCCAAACTTCAGGGGGTGATCTTCACCTTATTCGAAGACGAAAACCTCCTACAGACATGTGCTCTAAAGTGCTTAGTTTCCAAGATATAGGGTGTGCAAATTTTTAAGTGTTTGCACATTTTGATTTGTTCGAATCCGTCAGTATCAGTTAATTGCGAGGTTAATTGGTTGTTTAACTGAAGCGCAAAATCTCTTATATATTTGTGCAGAGTTGCCATTTAACGGCCAATCGTTTATGACCACTGGGTATAATCCTTATTCATTAATTATGCATATAATGAAATAATTTAGAATGTAAATTTGGGCACTAAATCCTTTTTGAAATTAAGGTCTTCAGTTATTGAATCTACCCCTACTAACCCTGATCAGAAGCAAAGTTTTTGTTCGTTCAAAAAAATTTCACTTACAGGATACATGTAGCTTCTATTTACCTTGGCGACTGATACTTGGTTTTTCTCTGAAGTTCGTAGTTCTTCTTGGGCTGTTTCATCATCCCAATTCTAAAACATTGAAGGCTATTATTCACAACATCCGAAGAAATATGAAAATCAAAATTACTATACCTCATCACCCAACTGTTGATGGGGATTTGGAGAAAACCTTTGGGCTGGTTTAGGTTTTGGCATATCCGACTTTGTATTCCGAATTTGACTCTGTAAATGAGAATTGAGAAAAATTTACTGAGATGTTCAAATGTGACCCCAATTGAACAACAGTATTAGGCACTGAGATTATCTGAGAAAATTAATTCAATGTTACAAAAAGAAAGCGATTGATGCTAATTTTGTGACGTCACATGCGGGAATATTTTGTTGGTAGCGTAAAATCAAATGTCACCAGCACTGCTCATTATAGCTCCTTTCCCATTTGTAACGTCACAGACCACAGGTCTTCTTTAACTAAAATAGCAAACAATTCCCTTTTTGATAAATTTAGTAATTTTCATGATTTCATGTCATCCAAAATTATTAAGTCATAAGGTGGTATTCTAAAAGGCTGTTTACACTACATAATTTTCTGCATGACTTGAAATGACTCCAAATAGTTGTCAACAATCATTCGCCATGGTGATTTCAAGTCATACAGAAAATCATATAAAAAATCATGTAGTGTAAACAGCCTTTAAGTGCGATATACGCAATTTTTTTGCGATATATCGCGATTTCTGCGGGGTTTAATTGAATTTTTTTGTGGAATCCGTCAATATTTACTAGAAAACCACAGTAATCGCGATATAGGTATCACAAATATTTTTGCGAATAATCGCACATGGAATATGACCTTTATGAGTTGAGAATGTTGAGATACAAAATGCCCAATTCATCAATATTTAAAGCTACCAAAGGCTTATAATTATTAGGGTACCTACCCTTGCATGGTCACCCCTGTCTTTTTCTCTAGAACTGTAACTTGGTGTGCCATTTTTCACCAACAGTGAATGCTCCTAAAACAAAACAATGTGTAAAAGGCTGCTTCCTCCAGTCAGCTCCTACGACTCCAAGTCATTGAATTAGGATTTAAGAATACGTATGTACAGTATGTCAAATGTTTTGCTCGATCGTTTGTTACGCAATCTCCTAATGGAAAACCTAATGGAACATGGTTATGACAATTACTTTGAACTATTTTGCAAAGTTTTCAGTTGCGTAACAAATGATCGAGCAAAACATCTGATGCATACTGTACAATAGTAGGATTCTGGTCACAAATGAATATGAAAATGAGTTACAGATGAAGGGTCATACCTTACCTTCTGCTTAATATCTTGCTGAAAATGTCTGCTCACAAAAGGTTTCGCCGCAGGATTTAAACTTGTTTTACTTCGAATGGAGTCAGTAAAGGTTCCGTTGTTCTTTTCTTCCTGATCTGGAGAATCTTCTGTTTGCCTGGATATATTTTCACTTTTTGTGTCCACCACTGCTTTTGCACTTTCACTGATTGCATCAGTGCTGGAATTATCCTGAGAGCTTTCTTTACCATTTTTCTCCTCAAGGTTTATCGGAACATCCTTCGACGGAATGTTATCAATTTTCTCAGCTGGTTTGTTTTTGCTTTTTCTATTCTTTTTACCCATTATAAATTCGGTATTAAGTTGAAAATCTGAAAATTACGAAAATACGTTACACCTTACACTATAAATTATTTATAGAGTTATGCCATATGCAAGAATTGTAAATGCAATCAGTATGCTGACTGCAATAATAAGGAAACAAAATAATTATTAATCAGAGGAACTTTACCACTTGCAATATTATAGTTCAACAACAGCAGAGAGTCTAGTTTCAGACAAAGGGGAACTCCCTAGTCCCTATACTAATGCAACTTAAATTATAGAAATACGTAAAAGGCGTAGCTACGACGACGATAATGCACCATCATCCAGTAGCATGTTATCGCTGCTCTTATCAGCATCACATAATTCAGAGTCAACAATTTGTTTCATCTACAATCATGCAATGAGCAATGCATTCCATTTTAAAGGTCGACGACGAGGACATGCACGTCATAAAATGCCTCAAAGTGAGGTTAATTCGTCAACAACAAAATGTTATTTGTACCTGTACGATTTTGGAACAAAATACTGGAATCTGGACGATAGACAGGAACCATCATTAATCCGTGGACATCTCTTTGGTAAATAAAAACTGTTGATAAAATATTGCACAGCCAAGAAATACCAAACATAATAACCAACGATATTCACATATTTGAGTTTTGGGTTTGACAGACGGAACGACGCGACGGAACTAACCATAGCTAACCCATACCCAGAGCTGGGAGTAACTTTAGAAAAAAGTTACTTTTATGTAACTAGTTACAAAAAGTAACTAAGTTACCTAGTAACTAGTTACTTTTTTCTCCCTGCGAAAAGTAACTATATCTAGTTACTTTACTGAAGTAACTTGTAACTAGTTACTTTTGGTAAGTATCTAAAGACATAAAAAAGTAACTAGTTACTTTTCATGTATCTAGTTACTTTTCATGTATTTAGTTACTTTCCAACGTAACTAGTTACTTTTTATGCAATAAGATACTTTTACAATAATATCAACAATTTTCAGAAAAGTTGTATTTCTATAGGCTGGGTAAAACAGAATTTTTTGATGCCATAATTCATCCGCCCATTGACATTTTCTTTTTATTTACTTTTGAGATTTTGACAGATTGTGAGGTAAGAGAAAATTTGATAGAAATGAGAAATCAAAAAATGAAATTGCTCAGGTAAATTTGCATCAAAACAACTAACTTTTGTGGTGTTTTTGCGTTTTTCGAAAATCTCAACATTTCACCGATTTCTTCGATATTTTTGAAAATCTAGGGTGGCCGTGACTGCACTTCCGGTCAAGTATGATACATGTTTCTAACTCAGAAAAAAATTGTACATTCCGAATCCGTTGAGAAAAATTGTGTCATTCTATTTGAAAAAACAAAGTTAAGATCATTTCCGGTTGATCCGGAAGTGGAAAAAATTCCCTTAATATACGCGCAAGTGTCCCCCTCCGTGCGGGATTGGCCAGCTTTTATTTCAATTCAATATTTAACTTTCTTTATTACATCCAAAGATATTCAAGAGGTGGGAAGTTTTAAAAAACCCTGTATGGGCTGTATGTACATATCATGATCATTTATAATTTTAGTGGACCATGATCTTTATTCTTTGGTTAGTAACGCAACGCAATGAAACTGGCTTGCTCTAATTTATCATAACTCTAGATGCACCTATTGGTACAAAAGAATTTTGTATTTAATTAAATTTAAACTCAATCCCAACCGTTTCTATAACATTAATGAAAGTAACTAAATTACGCCAAAAGTAACTAAAATACTGTATCTAGTTACTTACAGAAGTATTTAGTTACTTTTTAAAAGTATCTAGATACCAAAAGTAACTAAGTTACTTCAAAAGTAACTAAGATACTATATCTAGTTACTTTTCATAAGTAACTTGTAACTAAGTTCTTTTTTCAGTAAAGTATCTAGTTACTTCAGTAACTTAAGTTACTTTTATGAAAAGTAACTTGAAAAGTATCTAGTTACTTTTTCAAAGTAACTTTCCCAGCTCTGCCCATACCCATATACAGTGCGAAAGTTGGCTGTGGAATATTCCAAATAAAAAATTCTTGGGTCACTTGCTGCTAAAATCCTCGGACCGGTCGATTTTATTTTTTAAATGTGCATCTGATTCTGCAGTCAGATTTTTTTCCCACTTCCGGTTTAATCGGAAATGACCTTAACTTTGTTTTCCCAAATGGAAAGAGACTTTTTTCTCAACGGAATCGGAATCTACGATTTTTTGTGAGTTGTGCAGTCACGGCCACCTTAGATTTTCAAAAACATCGAAGAAATCGTTCAAAAACCAAGATTTTTGAAAATTACAAATACACATCAACCTTATTTTTTTGATACAAATTCAACTGCGAAATTACATTTAAAGAAAAATTTTTTTTGCTATTTTGGCAGTTTGTGAAAAATTTAACTTCATGCGCAGTTGAATTTGCATTAAAAAAATAAGATTGACGTGTATTTGCGATTTGCAAAAATCTTGATTTTTGACAGATTTCTGCGATGTTTTTGAAAATCTGGGGTGGCCGTACTGCACTTCCAGTCAAGTATGATACATATTTTTGACTCAAAAAAAATCGTGTATTCCGAATCCGTTGAGAAAAAAGTATCTTTCCATTTGGGAAAATAAAGTTAAGATCATATTTCAGGTTAAACCGAAAGTGGGAAACAAAAACCGACTGAAGAATCAGATCCGCATTAAAAAAATTACATCGGCCTGTCCGAGGATTATTCAGTAGCAGCAGATGACCCAAGAAAATTTTATTTGGAATATTCCACAGCCAACGGTCGCACTGTACATATGTATATTGTATACTGATATCAGTGTTAATCATAACTGTCATACAGTCCATGACATTCTTTTTGAGATTGTAATAATCTTCAATAAAATAAATAGGTAAGACAAAGAATATCTTTTGAAGTATTGACTTTATAGGTATAGGACATACTTAATAAAAAATTAAACAATTCAACAGCCTCCCCATGGCACAACAATAATAGGGGGTGTCATTTCAAAAAATGGAATTTTGCATATCTGAAATTTTCCCAACTTGACACAGAATTTTTAACACCCTGTATAATATAATGATAGTTATCATGTTAGATAGATAGAATAGACCTTCCTTCATATTCGTACCGAATCTCAGCTCTCTAGATACAAAATTGAGTTCTCAGGATTTTTTTTAAGAACGACCCGCAATGATCGAAATTTTTCAAAAAGAATTAATTACTTTAGAACAGAGCCTTAAAACATCTAAATGTCTTATGTCGATGTAAAGCTATGTTATAGGTGATCCAGAATATGGTATTAAAATGGTAGTGTTCCATTTGAAAAAATCAAGTTGCCATGCGTTGCAAGTGTTTTGGGACATTCCGTATAGTTGAGAGTATTTTTTGGATGTAGAATTGGCCGTGTAGAACATAATGGCGTTTGAATTGATTTCCTATCTGGAAGGGTTCAGAAGTTAAGGACCGCCGGCGCCTTGTTGACTCACCCTGTATACAGGGTGGGTAATTTTTCGGTGCTCACCATTGGGATCTCCGAAACGGTAAAAGATACGGGGTCGGTTAAATTACAGAGAAGTTGCGCTATTTGTTGATGATTAAGCATCTGAAGAGAATTCCCCGATATTTTGATTCGTTCCCGAGTTATCACAAAAAATCTGAAAATTGCCAATTTAAAGAAAAATTAATATCTTCCTAACGATTCATGTTGTTTAAATGAAACCTGGAACTTTTATATTTTTGACAGCTGTCAATTAAATAGCATCGACAGAAATTTTCTAGGCCCTCTAGATTTTGAATAGCGACAGTCAACTTTTGATTTTGTTATGGCCGCCATATTGAATTTTGACACCATCAAATTCAGAAAAAAATTGGCTTTTCAAAAATGTACCCAACATGAACTTTTTTGACAGATGTCAGAATTTGAAAATTGGTAGGAATAATTTGCAAAATCAGCTTAAACTTATTGGATGAAAAACAATTGCAAAAAAGTACGCCGACTTCTTCAATCTCTTATAACATGTGAAAACAATTGAATTCGACAGTAGTAAAATACGTCTTGTGGTCGTGTGATTCGGGCTTTCACATATTTTTTGAAAAACGTCCATGTTTGTTACATTTTTGAGAAGCTAATTTTTCTATGTATCCGGCGGTGTTAAAATTCAATATGGCGCCCATAAGAAAAAGAAAAGTTGACTGTCTTTATTCAAAATCTAGAAGACCTAGAAAATTTCTGTAAATGCCATTCAACTGACAGCTGTCTTAAATATAAAAGTTCCAAGTTTCATTTAAATAACATCAATCGTTAGGAAGATATTAATTTTTCTTTAAATTGGCAATTTTCAGATTTTTTGTGATAACTCAAGAACGAATCACAATATCATGGAATTCTCTTCAGATTCTTAATCGCCAAGAAATAGCGCAACTTTTCTGTAATTTAACCGACCCCGTATCTTTTACCGTTTAGGATATCCCAATGGTGAGCATCGAAAAATTACCCACCCTGTTGAATATCTTTGGATATAATAAAGATATTGAGTTGAAATAAACACTGACCAGTCCCGCACGGAGAGGGACACTTGCCCGCATATAGAGGGAATTTTTTTTACTTCCGGTTTAACCGAAAATGACCTTAACTTTGTTTTTTCAAATGGAATGACACATTTTTCTTAACAGATACGGAATCTACGATTTTTTCTGAGTTAGAAACATGTATCATACTTGACCGGAAGTGCAGTCACGGTCAGCCTAGATTTTCAAAAACATCGAAGAAATCGGTGAAAAATTGTTATTTTCGAAAAACGGAAAAACACGTCTACTTAAATTTTTTGATGCAAATTCATCTGGCCATTGACATTTTCTTTTTATTTACTTTTGAGATTTTGACAGATTGCGAGGTAAGAGAAAATTTGATAGAAATAAGAGAAATCAAAAAATGAAATTGCTCAGGTAAATTTGCATAAAAAAAACTAACTTGACGTGTTTTTGCGTTTTTCGAAAAGCTCAATATTTCACCGATTTCTTCGATGTTTTTGAAAATCTAGGGTGGCCGTGACTGCACTTCCGGTCAAGTATGATACATGTTTCTAACTCAGAAAAAATCGTAGATTCCGAATCCGTTGAGAAAAAAGTGTCATTCCATTCGAAATAACAAAGTTAATGTTATTTCCGGTTAAACCGGAAGTGGAAAAAATTCCCTGAAAATAAACGTAAATGTCCCCCCTCCGTGCGGGATTGGCCACCTTTTATTTTAATTCAATATCTTTATTACATCCAAAGATATCCAAGGTGGGAAGTTTTAAAAATAACATCCTGTATACAGGATGGGTCGTTTTATCTTGAGACTGGCAAATATCTCGAGAAGGAAGCATTTTAGAAAAAAATGTTTCGTATAAAAGTTTTATGAGTTCGAGGGGGAAAATAGATGGCATCATCGCCATTTTGATTCAATGTCATTTTCAAGGTCAAATGAAGGTCAACTTGATTTCTTTTAATGGAAACCTATATTTTTAATACATATTCTTATTCCCCATAAAAGCACAAGCAACTCTCATCTAAACTATTTTTGGATCCGATGAATGTAAATTTTAACCTTTTCCGAAATCCCCGGACAGTATCCCTAGTAACAGCGGCAAGACAAAACAAATGAACAACCGTTGTAACTTAGCAACGATGAATTCTAGATAAATAAACCACAAAAATTGTTGTAGATTTTGTTTTTGCCATGCCGCTGTTGCTAGGGAACGAAGGCAATGGATTTCGAAGAAGATTAAAACTTTGATTTAAATATCTGACAAACTATCCATCGGATCCAAAAATAGTTTAGATGAGAGTTGTTTGTTCTTTTACGGGGAATAAGAATCTGTAATAAAAAATGTAATAAAAAATGTCCATTTAAAAAAATTAAGTTGACCTTCATTTGACCTTGAAAATGACCTTGAATCAAAATGGCGTTGACGCCATCTATTTTCCCCCTTTGCCAATCTCAAGATAAAACGACCATTCTGTATATGGGTTATCTATATATGGAACTAACAGTAGAACGTGGTAGCAGTAGGGGAAATCATGGGCGAAAAGATGATCCTCCCCACCACCAGAGACCACAACCAATTTAAAAATGGGAGGTTACTGCAATCACTCCAGAGACAAAATAACTCCAAAATTTGAAATTGAGATAACACCAGATCTTTACGTTTCGAGATCACAGGATCACGAAAAAGTGGTTTTTAGAAAATGTCTGTGTGCATGTATGTACGCATGTGTAATAGAGATGGGTACTCAGTTGGTGAGTCGACTCAAATGAGCCACTCATCACCGGCAATGAGTGATTCAACTCACTCGCAAGAAAAGAGTCGAGTCATCGATGAGTCGAATTTTCGCTCGATTCAGCGCAAGACGCCAAGATCTAGTATTCAAATTCAACCGTAAACGCAGCGATCGACGTAATATTCATAAATGGTGGTGCCGCCTCAACTCGACTAAATAAAATATAGTATAGTTTACACTTTTGCTTTATTTAGTTTCGCCAGTAGAGTAGTTTCGCTAAATATGAGTCGAATCACTGAGTCAACTCACTGAGTCGACTAATCACTTGTGAGTGAGTTGACTGACTCGACTCGCTTAAAAGAGTCGATCTGCCCATCTCTAATGTGTAATTGTGTACGTACGTATGTGAGCAAGATTTTTCGTGTAATCAAACATCAGTTCCTGTTTGAAAAATGGACCAATAAGCTTTCAACCAACAAGATTTTTCGAATGAAAACTGCCAAATGGATTTTAATGAAATTTGGAATGGGGGTTAGTGAGTGTTGCCCTTCTGGTGTGCTCATTATGTGTCATTTATCATCGTTGTAGGTTAAAATCGGTTAAAATAGCACGTGGTAATGGACCTATTTTTTGAGTGACGTCACGCGACGATCATTTGGAGGCTCAAAATATATTTCTCCCTCTCCCGCCCATTAAAGAAAGGAATATCGGTCTCTGTCGATCGCCTCCAATTGCGCGCGAATCATATTGTCATCCTTTTTTAACGCATTCAGATTTGAGCATAATGTGTACTCTTTTCTCTCAAGAAATACCTGGATTGTGACAGGTTCCAGATTGTGTTGACAGTAGCAATGACAAATGACCATCAAATGACGTATAAATGCACTCGAAAGAAACATACTAGAAATGACACAAGATGAACGTATGCGTATCATAGGGGGCCAGCAAGCGCAACTGGGTGGCTTTTTTATCTTTGTCAAATCTATTTTCTTTCCAACTGTCGTTGGTAGAAATGGTAGAAAAAGAAATATTTTACAAACATTCCATGTTCTGTGACGTAGTGACACATCACAATCATCACATGATTATGATGATGACAGGATGGTGACAGGTAGTGAGTGCGCAAGCAGACAAAGTACAAACGGGAACGGGCAAATGTTTAGCGAAAAGAGAGGTTAAACGCACAACGCACGCATTCACGCAAATACGTTGGTGTTTGGAAGACGGGTTGATGTTGACGTCGCGTCTCGCGACATGTTTGTTGTTGTCATTTGCGTTCGTGTTGATCTGGTTGTTGATTGTTGTGGTTGTCGTTGACTAGTGGAGTGTTGGCCTGTTTAGTTTTTGTTTTCATGGCTAGAGGCTCGTGCAAATTTTAAAGACTAATGTGTGTGTAAAACTGCAATGGCTGATGAATGTCCAGTTGTGCGTTTTTCTCGAGATCCATCGCTTGCCCAAATCGAAAGCCTGAAACAGCAGCAGCAAACCGAATTAGCTGATAAATTGCCGGAGAATTTGCAAACCTTCAGCGTGTTCTACTCAATTTGTATCGCCTTATCGATTATAACTTATATTGTCGATTTAGCACTTGCTGGTGTTTTATTATACTATTATATTTTATATGGCCACGGATTATATTTTGCACTAACGTTAACCTTCGTGTTATTGCCAGCTTTATGCACTACAACTATTAGTTTAAGATGGTAAGTTTTCTTAGAGTTTCTACCTAATTGTCTATATGCCATTTATTTTCCTTTATTCGCTTGAATAAAGTTAGTAAAGTAGTTAAGTAATTACAACATCGGAAATTGATGATGTCTTCTATAAATAGCATCTGACGGGATAATAATAAAAACTGGCTCTTGTTTACATTATGCTGAACAATAAGGTAGGGTCAAAAATAAAACAAGTCATAAAGCAAGGACAAGGATATACTCTCCTTCCATTTTCTAAATGTCAAAATTTTGCAATTGCTCTGCATTGGCCCAAAATGGCCTTTGTGTGCGTGCAGTTTTGAGTAAAGTGCAAAGAAAAATATTCGCGAAAGAGCCTCCGGTACGTTTATTTGTGACACTGCTGCTATAACAATAAAAATAAACCCTAGAAGATTTGGGTTATGTAATGTTTTTGCTTTCCCGCTAAATTTCCATCAAATTGTCAAAAGTACAGGCCCTTACAAATTAGGGTTGTACAGTTCCAGAAAAATTTTAGATCTTCAATAGAAAATGAATGGAGTTTAGCTTTGTGGTACGTACAGTTGTGGTCAAAAATAATGTTGGGAGCGATCGACAATTTCTTCGAGTTCATCTGACTCATCCACGACGTGCTTTAAAAACTAAAACCAAGAAGTGTCTCATTTTAACTGGAACCACCCAAATATTTCGGTTAATTTTAACCGAATCAATGCGTTTTTTTTTCTGCATGTAGAGCTCCAAAATCTGCACCAGCGTGATACTTCACTTTTTTTATAGACCGAAATCCCAGCCTACTGCGATTTAATAAAGAGGCCAAAAATAACGAAATCGCATTAGGCATTTTTTTGTCGAAAAATTTTATAAGGAAAAGTTGCTCAGGATGGCTCCAAATGGCTAAATCCGAAATTTCAGGAAAAAATAAAAATGTTGAATTTCTTGAGGAAGAATCACAAAATAACGAAAAGTTCAATATTTTTGCAACATAATGGGTGCTGTGAAATAAAAAAACAATTGAAATGAATTGATTTGACATTTGCTATTGGCTATATATGGATAAAACTTAACTATTTCAAGGGACACCCCAACTAATCTGTTGCAATGTGCCACAAACAGCAAACATGCGCTTACATTGTTTTTTTATTTCACATCACCCGTTATGTTGAAAAAATATTGACGTTTTCATTATTTTATGATTCTTCCTCAAGAAATTCAACATTTTTATTTTTTCCTGAAACTTCGGATTTAGCCATTTGTAGCAATCCTGAGCAACTTTTCTTCATAAAATTTTTGGCCTCTTTATTAAATCGCAGTAGGCTAGGGTTTCGGTTTATAAAAAATGTTGAGTATTACACAGGTGCAGATTTTGGAGCTCTACATGCAGAAAAAAAGGACGCATTGATTCGGTTAAAATTAACCGAAATATTTGGGTGGTTCCAGTTAAAATGAGACACACTGTATAAATTCTCTGAACGGTCAGCTTTATAATACGAATAAGTGAATACGGACTTTTATTTTAGTTAGATATCCTATTTTTTTTTGTAAGGTCAAAATAGATAACAGGCTTCTTTTAACCTCCCCATCCCACTTCACCACTTAAAAAAGGGGAGGTTACTGCAGTCACTAAAATTTTCGAATTTGAGATAAGACCGGATCTATACGTTTTAAGGTCTCAGGAAGCCAAGAGGTACCAAGATGTACCTCGGTACGTACGTACGTTCGTAAACACGTCACAGCCTAAACTACTTGACCGATTTGGCTGAAATTTGATACGCGGTCATCTGAGCCTAACCGGAAGTACCATTTTGGCACATCAACTTTGAAATTTTAAATACAAACCGCTATTTTTGACGTCACCATAAGAAAGGCCTTCAAATTCTGCTTCTAAAGATGTAATCACTCTTAATGCCTTTTTGACAAAAACTCAAATATTCGAGATTTTTAACGCACTATAAAATAATGATACAGCTCAAACCTCTGGATCGATTTGCCTGAAATTTTGCACATGGAGATGGTATGTATTGCACGTCGAAGAGCAGACATTTTTTTGGAGATTTAACCATCTAAAACACGTTTGTGAAAAATTTATTGGCATCATTAAAAAGGTCTTCAAATTCTGGTTTTAAACAAATTCCTTGCGTGGCAACCCCCTCGGTTTTAGAACCAATCGTGCAAGTGCCATTTTGGCACATCAACTTTGAAATTTTAAATACAAACCCTTATTTTTTACGTCACCTTCCTTATTCTGCTTCTAAAAAACTCAAATATTCGAGATTTTTAACGCACTTTAAAAACATGGTACAGTCCAAATCTCTGGATCGATTTGCCTGAAATTTTGCACGTGGAGATGGTATTTGCGGCAACATGGGCAACATCTCTCGGTGGGCAGACCAACTTTGCATTATTGATAAACAAGTAACTATTTTCTATAATGAGCAATGAGACAGTTCGTGTTGATTATTCTGTTGATTAGTTGATGACACTGCATTTACTTTTCTCTAGAAATCATTGGAGATATTGATTCAATTTCCGAAAATATTGTTTGCTTTCTTATACCCATTATTTTAGGCGTTATGTTATGGTTAATAAAATAAAGTTCTTTGCTTGTTTTAGGTACATACTCGATCATGATGATCCGTCACTGGGTAAAACTTCCCTGTTTCATTGGGTGATCAGAACGATATTTCTTCTCCTTCAACTTTCGCCTCTACTTCGATACATCGACACTCTAATTTACGGTATTAAAAGCAAAATTGCTGCTTCAACTGAAAATGATACTCAGCAAACAACTTTATATAGAAGAATGTTGGATGAGGACACCAATAGCGCCCTTTTGCGCCTGTTCCACTGTTTTTTACACGCCGGTCCGCAAGCTGTAATTCAGCTCGTGATTTTATTAAGACATATAACCCATCAAGATTTGAAAAGTCTCCTTAAAAATGGTAATGAGTCTGCAATGAAACCAATTATTTTTAATTATGTACTTTTTCAGATGTTGCTGTAATGCAAGCCTGGACCGTCCTAGCAGCCTTATTGTCTATTTCTTGGTCCTTGACATCGTACCACCGATCTGTGCGATATGCTCGAGACGACAAGGATAAGATTAAATGGTCAGCGACTGTTGTAGCATTTTGTTGGCAGCTCATGAGTGCTTGTAAGTTTTCAATTTGTTATCAAATGTTATCGATATACCGATATATCAATTAGTCGATATATCGATAAGTTATCGATATGATGTATCGGCATGGCTATCGTTACACAAATTCACCGATAATTGGGATAAATTCGCGAAATATGGATACAAAAATATCGATACATCTCGATATATCGGTATATCGATACGATTTGTTATATAGATAATCGATATTCAAATCTCAATATCGCACAGCCCTAATCGATATACCGATAATTACTCGATATACCGATATATCAATTAGGCGATATATCGATATGATGTATCGACATGGTTGTTCTTACATAATTCACCGATAATTGCCGATAAACTCGCTAAATATGGATACAAAAATATCGATATCTATTTATTTCGATATATCGGGATATCGAGATATCGATACGATTTGTAATATCGATAATAGATATTCAAATCTCAATATCGCACAGCCCTAGTCAAAACTTATGTTCAAAAGTTACGGATATTTCCGAAAAACGAAACTGTAACCTGACATTGCAGGAACATTTTACAATAAACTGGCTATATTACGACTTATTTCACACTATATTTAACTTTTGAAAGGAGTTAATTAAGTTTCCTATAGTATGTCATATGTATAATGAACATAATGTAGGTATACAGGGTGAGTCAATAGTGCGGGATTGGTCCAACTACCGATATCAGTTTTACGAGAACGTTGTGGTTTTGTGCTTTACCATTAACGACCACGTAGAGTGAGAAGAAAATATTTTCATCTATCAGTTCCGGTTATGGAAGCCATTTTCATTATTTTATATGAAAATGTTTTTTGTTTCTTTTACGTTTGGAACCGTCATTCGACCTAGGTTCTGTCAAGCTGACTGGCACAATTTTGGTTTTATTGGTCCAAATCAGTACTACGTTGTGATGGAGAATCAACAAATTTTATTTCCACTTATTAATCAAATGCATGCTTCATTGCTTCTTGCTTGTCACGTATTAATCGACTAAATAATTTCACAGGGACGTATTACATAATGAGGACAATTTTTTCCATATCTTCAGTGCAAACGTATCAGACTTAAGAAATTGTTTTAAAAATTCATAAGGCAAATTTTTAACTTAAAACTTGAATTTCGGGGAGTCAGAATTGGATTCTGAACAATTTATTCTTATGAATTTTTTCGATATCTTGATCGTCGGGTACTTCACAAGATGCATCTCATAAAGGTGCAAAAATGATTGTATTCCCTTCCTACTCCTTACAACTTAAGTGGGACATACAGTTTCATTCATGACTAGTTGTGCTCTAGAATAGGACTCGAGCTACGAGTTCATCAGTCAAGAGCATCATAGCCAATCGTGAAGCTGATACTAAAATTGGCGCCAACTTTGACAGCTACAATCAACAAACGTCAAATGTCCAATTATGAACGAATAGCAGATCAAATTATAACTATACGTAAAGGAAATTAAACTTTCGTCGTACATCACAACTAAAATAATTGCTACCGCTAATACAATTAATACCAGCTGTTACCTGTAAAGGCTATCCGAAAGGTAATTTTTCAAACTATTTTTGTAGATACATTGAACTCAAAATTCAAAATACGACAACGGGGGAATTTTTTCATCTGTGCGTAAGATGAAAGTTTCATTTCCTCTAGCTACGGCGTATAATAAATAGCAAACTTTATAACAAATACTGAAATGTTCTGAAATCAGACATCGTATTTGTTCTACGCTGCACCGTCATTAATTTAATCTCAAAGAGTTGAAATTTATAGAATCACTTTAGAATTGTCTGATGTTGTAACCTTAATAATTAAGGCCGTGACCGACAATAAAAATACGTTTCATAAGATCAATGATTTATGGCACGAAGGGATATTTCGAGTACGAGTGCGATAAGAACTTTTTTCTATTTCGGTTTCCTAATGAACACTTTATAGCACCCAAACGCGTTCTCTAATGTTTTTTGGCTGTACACATTTTTGACACTGTCGTCATGATAACATGTGCTCCTTCTGCCCCATAACGCCAGTTGGGGTCAATATTTTTTTTCTGTAGTCGCTGTGAAATATTACAAATTTAATTAATTTGTATAAATAGCAGGTTCCACCATGTTTTAGCAGTTTAATTTGAGAACCGTTGCCTTGGTTATAAAATAAGAGTGACTACTAGATAGTCAAATCTGTGGGGGAGAAATACGCATTTCTACCCCAAGGGAAATAATAATTTGCTTCAACCTCAAAGTGACATTTCAGCAACTGCCAAGAGGAAGAAAGTGTCAAAATTTCATATGAAAGGTCCAATGCTAAAACTCTCTAAGTCCATATTATATAGTTTCTCAGGAGGCGAAGAAATGTTTCATGCTGACTTGGGCAATGTATATGGGTTTTGAAATTTACATACGCTTTCTTTGTCTCTATTTCAACATATTTATGCAAATTATTTTACACGACGATGCATAGAAATTTATTAGACGTACCTATCTGCAGGAATAACTCATTTTCGCAAAAAAGTGGACTTAGCCAGTTTTAGCATTGGACCCTCGATATAGGTTATAGAAAAAATATCATTTTTCGCTCGCGATTGTGAACAATTATTTTATATTAATTTATTATTCATTTGCAGTGTCTCGAGTTCTAGCACTCAGTCTGTTAGCATCAACGTTCCCAGTATGGATGGGGTGTGTCTGTGGCCTCCACTGGGGAGTGATGTCCATTTGGCTAGCCTTAGGTCAGCATCAGACTGCAACTTGCGGTAACCGCTGCGAAGAGTACATTCTTTCAGCTGGACTTGGTTTAGCTTACGTTTTCGCGTTTATATCGCCTAGAGATGGTCCGACGCGCTACATATATCTCGCCTACTATCTCGTGTGTTTCATGGAGAATACCGGGGCGCTCGTAGTTTGGTAAATATCAAATTTGGAATGATCATTTTGCTCAAGATCTTGTTGCAGGTGTGTGGCAAACACTTCCGCCGATAATCCTTCCCTCTACTATGGAGCTGCAGGAGCCCAAGTTCTAACGTTCCTATTGGCAATAATGTTTCTTTTAATTTACTACAAGTATTGTCATCCGGCCACTGGGTGTAGCAGTAAAATCCCGAACTTTTCCGAGTCGGGAGTTTTAGACGACAAGCCTGGCTACAGCAAATCATATAATGTACGATCACATTCCTGATCCATGATTTTTGTGTAAGGCTTTTCTTACACGTTGACGAAAATGTATTGATGTGCAGGGCACAGTTTTTTAAATGCACTCACATGTTTGACTCAGTATTCAGCGTTTGTGATATTGATTCTGTCAGGGCTGCGTACCCTGGAACAGTATTGTACATATTAGATTATTCTATGATGAAATAAGTGGCACCTGCCTCAACTGCCATGCGTGCCAACAAACATTAATATTGATATTCGGTGTTGCCTTAATGTATATAGGTATAAAAATGTTATCATTGTTGATGCTTCAGATTTTATTGTCAGTTAGGAAATATTACTTCTCTTAAAGAGAATGCGGTGCTGCCAGATCTGCAATGTACTTATTTTTTATAAACAAGTGTTGCTATTTCACATTTCATGAAAATATTACTTAATTGAGAATTTGACAATGAAGTGCACAGAATAAAATAGTAGTGGCGCCTGCACTCAGATTGTGTGTTTTTGTAATTTATTCCTCAATGTATTTATTTGGACACATTTCTTATTGAAAATGATATGTATAACCAGATCAATTTAGGTTGAATTTAGGATACTGGACGAATCCCGGTTGGTTCTTACCGATGTTTCGTGCACCGTTGCAGGCGACATCTTCAGGGCTGGATTTGCGTTGAACTGTTCAGCCGTGCAACGGTGCACGAAATGTCCGGAATCCTATTTTCAACCATCAACCTGACCCATGGAGCCTCCATTCAACAATTTAGTCAAACTGTCAAACACATTTGCTTTCAAGACACAAAAGGAACAATGGTTTGCAGAATTTTTTGTTGGCTCAAGTCAAATTAAATATGTACCTTAAAACTTAATAATTGTTGTGAAACGTTTTGGCATCATAGTTATTGGGTTACTTCTTATCCCTACTTATTATTGTCCTAAAAACATGAAAAAAAACTGAAATAGGTCATTACATAGTGTACTTACCATATTTTAGTAATACATATAATAATGTGCAAATGCCATGCACATTATCTGAGGAGCCTCACTTAATATCAGCATTTTGATTGGTCAGTATTCAAATGAACCAATCAAGTTGTTGAGATTAAGTGGAGGCTACTCAAACAAATAAATGGAAAGCGCCTATACTCTTCACTCAAATACGTAATGACCAATAACTCATTGCTAAGAATACATGTGTTGTGATAAGCTAACTGCTCTGCGATACACAATGTACCTTGTAAGCTATTGCCTAGACAAAATGTTGTTTTGTGGGATCAAATCAAAATTTTTATACTATGTATCATATTGCAAATGTTGTAGGGTAATACAAAGAAAGTGTTTAGATAAATACCTATTATATGATTTTTTTATAAATAAAACTATTCATGTTCTTTTCTTACGTCTTTCTTTCGGGTTTAAAATAATAATAAATCACATTAAAAATTATTCACTTTCAGTGGTTCCGTTGCTTTGCGTCAAAAAAACTTGCTGGGGGCCCGAACTTTGTTGTGCAACCTAAAATTTGAATAAATTAGATTAACATTTAAAAATAAAATAAGTAATGGGTGATAAGTCGACATTTGTGTTTTATCAAGTATTTAAATTTAGACATGGAATAATGACAACTCACAGTAACTCGGAAACCATATAGATGGAGAGTATAGTTTATATTGGAGAAAAGTTGCGCTATTTCTTGATGATTAAGATTCTGAAGAGAATTCCCCGATATTTTCATTCGTTCCTGAGTTATCACAAAAAATGTGAAAATTGACAATTTAAAGAAAAATTAATATTTTCCTAACGCTTCATGTTATTTAAATGAAACTTTCATATTTTTGACAGCTGTCAATTGAATGGCATTAACAGAAATCTTCTAGGCCTTCTAGATTTTGAATTACGACAGTTAACTTTTGTTTCTTTTATGGCCGCCATATTGAATTTTAACACCATCAAACGCACAAAAAAATTGGCTTTTTAAAAATGTACTCAACATGAACTTTTTTGACAGATGTCAAAATTTTAAAATTGGTAGGAATAATTTGCAAAATCAGCCTAAACTTAGATGAAAAACAATTGCAAAACAATTCGCTGACTTCTTCAATTTCTTATAACCTGTGAAACCAATTGAATTCAACAGTAATACAATTAATACGTCTTGCTCAGGCTTTCGCTTATTATTTTTGCAAAAACGTCCATATTGGTTCCATTTTTGAAAAGCTAATTTTTTTTGTGTATCCGGCTATTTTAAAATTCAATATGGCGCCCATAAGAAAAAGAAAAGTTGACTGTCTTTATTCAAAATGAAAGCCTAGAAAATTTCTAACAATGGCATTCAATTGACAGCTGTCAAAAATATAAAAGCTCCAAGTTTCATTTAAATAACATCAATCGTTAGGAAGATTTTTCTTTAAATAGGCCATTTTCATTTTTTTATAACTTAGAAACGAATCAAAATATCGGGGAATTCTCTTCAAATTCTTAATCGCCAAGAAATAGCGCAATTTTTCCCTAATTTAACCGACACCGTATCTTTTACCATTTAGGAGATCCCAATGGTGAGCATCGAAAAATTACCGACCCTGTATGACCAAAGTTCTGATTCATACGTTGCCTCGTAAGTGACGTCATTCAGGGACCGTTGCATTTTGACTCGGATAGTGATTTCATCGTTATTTGCTGGGGTTTTATCGTTATTTAGAGCAAATTTTGGGGTGTTTATGTTCATTTAATTATATTTTACTATTTTAGTCAATTCATTATTCAAATGCCTGACGTTTCACACTAGCAGGCAACCTATGAATATAAGAATCTTGGCAATTTTCTGATCTCTTGCAAGATGCAAGGCTTACAAAAACGTGTACATCAATTTTTTTACCTGAATTAAATGTGGTTGTGATGTTGCTGCAATCGGTGCTGTTTGAATTATGACAGGCTGTGAAGTATTACCCTGAAGTTGCATCTTAATCATTTGTAACTGCTGTGGAGTTAAATTAATCTGTAACAAAAAATCAAGTTCAGTATACCTATGACTATAATAAAATATCGGGTGTCCCAAAAAACCCGGACAAAATATATTTAGGAATAAGTCAGCCATTTCTCAACCGATTTGGATGAGCCTCGCCTTTTAAAAAAACCAAGCTTTCGAATCGTGCAGGAAACTATGACAGATGGCGCTGCCGTAGTGACCCTATCGATACTTATTTTAAGACTTTTTTAGGTGCTTGGGGCTTGGTCAGACAAGAACCAATCGTTATGTGACTCAAATGGCCTCGAAGATTGTTCTTTTTTTGTCAAAAATCTTTTTTCAAAAGTCGATTTGGTTAATGAAAATATGTCTTTACTCCCTAATAACTGATGAGTAAAGTTAGTGACGCACAAACAGCATAATTTTTATTTTTTGGTCATAAATTATCGCATTTGATGAAAACTGAGGTGACTGCCGATGAGGGACAAATTGGAGAGCTATTACTGAAAATGAAGCTGTTTTTGCGTCACTGTTACTTTAGACATGTCATATCATAATTCATTTTTTAAAAATTATGCTTAAACCAAATCAACTTCTAAAAAAGATTTTTGAAGACAAAAGAACGATATTCAAGGATTCTCATAACGATTGGTTGTTTTTTCATCAATCCCCACGCACTTAAAATATATTACGACAGCGCCATCTGTCGTAATTTCTTAGAGAGTTTGAAAGCCTGATTCTTAACTTTAATTTAAGACCACGTTGATCCTAAGCCGTTTTTTAGCGATGAAACAGTTTCAAAACCTGCCATTTTAGCGTTGTATTAATGACGTCATCGCGAAATAGTTTTAAACCGATTCAATAAGTTTTGAAGCGTCGGATGCCATTATAATGCTCCAAAATATTAAAGTCCAACGAATTATGCTCCAAAATACAGTAAACTTTACATAAAACCCAAAAAATTTGAAGCCACTTTAAAATGTGCCAATATATTTGAATCCAAAATATTTGCCCCCACAATAAAAGTGCCCACCGTACAAAAACCCACCAAAAGGGTGGAGGGAGCAACGCGGAAGGCTGCGCCCTGCACCTGAAATGATCACCTGCGCGGATGGTCTATGTACAAGAGGCGCTAAATGAGTGCACCTTCCCCCACCCTTTCGGTGGGTCTTTGTACGGTTATTTTGGAGTGTTTGTATTTTGGCTAAACATACTTTGGTAACTATTTTATTGGGCTGAAATATATTGGGGCCTAATTAATTGGACATTAATATTTTGGACACTTTTGCGCTCTCCCGAAGCGTCCTGCAGAGGACGGTTTGAAACGTATTTGAAGGGTGGGAAGCGAGTGGGGGAGCAGTTTTTGACGCTGCTTTTTGAGGTTACATACATCACGATTCAGGTACAATTTGATTTAATTTTAACTGTTGATGTAGAGACAGCTGAAATTTTTCAAGGTAATTAATCTAATAATGCTATAACAATAACGATATTCTGCTATGTTAGAGAGCAAGGATATTTACAGAGCATCCATGAATATTGTGAAAAAGCAGTTGGAAGGTCCAAATTGAAAAAATTGGCAATCTCGGAGACGGTAGAAACTTCTACTTTTTTACAGAATTTGTAAATGCAGCATTTAACTTTAACCCAGGTCGGGCGTGCGCCCGGCGCTGATTTACTATGATCTCCAGAACAAATGTTTTTCACCCCTAAAATGACATTTTTCGAAAAAATGGCACTAAGGTTTTCGATCCGGCAATGCAACAGCTATCGGATTCGATAATGATAATATGCCATTTTGCTAACAAAAATTCAAAAAGGGGCCTTTTTGTCCCTAAAATGGAAATTTTGTAAAAAATTGCTCTAAGGTTTTTGATCCAGCAATACAACAGCTATCAAATCCGATAGTAAGAATATTTTTTTTTGTAAAATAAATTGAAACAAGGGACCTTTTGCCACTAAAATGACATTTTTCGAAAAAATGGCACTAAGGTTTTTGGCTTGAAAAAAAATCAGTTATTAAATCCGGTAATAAAAATATACAGTTATGCATAGGTTTTTTTTCACGGCATCATTTTTTGGTCAAAACGGCCCAAGTGTGAATACATTTTTAGAAGCAGAATTTGAAGAGCATTCATATGGTAACGCGAAAAATGGGGGTTTGCATTTGAATTTTTAAAGTTGATGTGCCAAAAAGGCACTTTCCGTGAACCGATGTGACCCAAATTCTAATCAGCACTTACAAATCTCCCACTGAATATGTGTGTCAAATTTCATCTTGACACGTTTAGTAGTTTGAGCTGCAGCGTGATCACCGACAGACAGACATTTTTTCAAAAAACACTTTTTTGGGTTTCCAGGACCCTGAAACGTAAAGATTTCATGTTTTTGGCGATTTTTTTGAATTTTCCGATCGATTCCAGTAACTGCTTCGCGAGCGTAGAAGTTAAAAATAATTTAAAATGATCCCAAAATTTATATGGATTGAAAATTGCAGAACTATTTATTATCAACATAACCTAACTTTTAGCCACAGCTGATCACCTGTCATTCCTGTCAGTTCGGTTTCAAAACATGTTATTTTTGCGCCAGTTAATTTTAATGACGTCATCGACAAAACGGTTCAAAACCAAGAACGAATACGCTGCAACGCTAAAAATCAGCTTAATCTGTTAAAAAATGGCTGGCTTATTCCCAAAAATATTTTGTCCGGTTTTTTTTGGGACACCTGAATGAAACTTACAGGAATTTGTTGGATTTCTCCACTAGGTGTTACAATTTGTTGGACAATCTGAACATTTCCAGGTTGGTTTTGGGGAAGAGCTTGACCGGTTTGAATTAAAACAGGCGTTTGCGTGGTCGAGCCATTCGGAGGTGACCCGCTCGTGCTGTTTTGTTCAATTGTGTTTACTTGCACAGCTTGTACTTGTTGAGGCTGAACAATCTGAATGGCTCCCGTTGGCTGACTCGCATTTGTTGGAGAAGCAGCAGATCCCGTGGAGGTGGTTTGTTGCAAATTTGCGTGGTGCTGTTGGGCTAATTGAAAGTAGTACACTTGATCGGAATTTGTTGTGCGATTTGACTCCTCTCTTGGCTTGGCAGGCTTCATGTCATCTCTCGGAACTATATCTATAAGAAAATCAAACTGATCGTATTTTGATATAGCCATTGCAATATCATTCCGTTGTAAAGTTCTTCGTTTATTGTCTTCAGTGTGTATCCAAGCCCTTAATGTTAACTCTTGTATAAAAATTTCTGCAGCTTTTGCAAAAAGTAGTGGCGCTTCTGCGGATATCATTTTAACATCCTCATCAAGTTTCATTATTTTTTTAATGCGGGCAAGAGGAAGAACCTGCTGTTTGAGGTCCATCTGCAACAATTTACGACAGGTAATTAGTTAAAAATGCAATAATTAAATGTTTACATTTCGTATCGCCTTAATTTCTTCCAGTGCTTTCGGCCAGAAATTACTTAAAACATTTTGTGCCTCGCTCTGGGTAGCGCACTGCTCTTCGACACATTGAGTTTCAGTTTTATCTTCTGTGGTGCCATCCCTAAAAGAAGACGTGAACAAACCAATTCATATTTCAAAAATACATTGACCCACGTATTTAAATAATACACAGACATGATTCACTGTCGAAAAAGCGGCTTTTACTCCTAATATTTTTGAAGCTGAGCGAGCCGCCTCAAATAACCAATCACTAATTGCGTGTCCTTCTGAAATCCAATGAAGATTAACAATATGGCGGAAAAAGTATCCGCGCGAGCTCGACAATTGACAGGGAAGCCGCTAGAGGGCGCGCCACTCATTCTTTAAAAACAGCACATAAGGTAACTGATACAATTACTGGCAATTTCGGTCAATTATTTTTATCTTCACCTGGCGTTTGGTTTGTCGTTTCTATTTCGCTTGGTATGTATTTGGTAAACTTTCTTGACAGATCTACAACTTGCCATAAGTTGACAACGGAAATCGTTTGGGGTCAGGAATATGAATTTTTAGCCAAAAACGCCATCAATAAAGTCGTATTTACAGAAAATTCAACACATTTTATTGAATAACTCGACAACCGTTTAATAAAAGATATAGTCGATTCATTTTCTAACGCTAACGCTCTACAACCCAATCAAACTATATATTCTGGTCGGCTGAAATATGGTAAATAGCAGGGACCCCAACTAAAACGTTATTTTAGTTTTAGTTATGTTTTGATTATATGAGATTCTGAAAATTTTAGTTATAGTTACGTTTTAGTTATTACCTTTGCTGGAATTTTAGTTATAGTTAAATAATCGAATTGGAATTTTAGTAACTAAAATGGGGGGTTCGGGGGGCGAAGCCCCCCGAAAAAAATTTTGGTTTTAGTTAACTAAAATTAATTTTGGTTAACTAAAATTAATTTTGGTTAACTAAAACTAATAATACAATAGCAAAGCATTATTAAACATTTTAATATAAAAAATAACGAAACTAGGAAGGTAGGTACATAAATTATAAAAACACAAAAATAGTATTAAACTCTAGTCAGAGCCAAAAAAAGTCACCCTTAGAGGGTTATCTAAGTTCTGCTTTGAAATATCTATCAATCAAACACAAGACCGCTGTAATAATTTTCTTGTGGAAGCATTAAATAAAAGCAGCCGTTCCAAAACTTTGTTTACACATGGCAGGTTTTCTAGCGGCAAGTACCTACTTTTCGCCAGTAAATTTACACGTGTAGACGAGCCATTTGGGAACGCTACATAAAAAATGTAACTGTTCTTAACAATAACAAACCCTAACTATTTTTTTGAGGAAGGACCAGCTTCTGCGTCTTCAGTCTGTCGCTTTTGCGCCTTCTGTCGTCTACAAAGAGAATTAATACATATAGGTAACCCCAACCAATTTTCAGTTCATAATCTTCAGTGACACGATTTCGTCAATTTTATTCTGCAAGCGTATATTTGCTTTCATGGATAATATAACAAAGATGTGCGTTCAGAAAGTAACACTCTCGGAGTAAGGATAGAGATAGAAGATAGACAGCTCTACATGTCAAAGAGAGATAAAAAATCGTTTGTCCGTGTTTCTGAACGCGCCCCAGGACACGCAGGACAGGGGCACAGGGCTGCCATCTGCAACCTTGACTTGACAACGCGACAACACCAACGGTGATCGCACTATGATCATAGAGTACTATATGATATGATGGCGGCCGGCCCAACTTTTCGGACATTAACCAAAATTAACTATTACTAATCAAAATAATTATATTAGTTTTAGTCATAGATAACCCATATATATATATACGATATAGAATGACATCTGCCGTGCTGAACGGTGGAACCGTAAACTACCGCCCTCTGGCGGACATGGAGAACCGAGTGGGGGGAAATTTAAATGCGCTCTATAGCTATTTAGGCTCAAGCACTTAAAACTAGTTCGTCCAGCCATTCAGGTTCAAGCAATTTCAAAAACTGAAATCTTTCAAAAAATTTATTACAAATAATAATACAGATATACACAATACATAATAATTATACAAACACAATAATACTTATTCAATATCCTGATTTAGAAGCAGTTCCACCGTAATTTCGAATTTTTTGCCTTTTCTCCCAAACTTTCCTAGCTTGCGCTATTAGCAAGGAATCATAATGATTATTTCTTCGCTCGTCTTTGCCAGCCATAATTTTGTTAATTCCATTGCAATAATTAAAAATAAGCAATTTGCAAAAGTTAGTAACAATATTTTTCTCCAGCTCCCTAGAATGTTCACATTCAATAAAATGGAAATGAACAGTTTCGTTTATTATTTGAATTATGTGAGAGAGGACAAACTTCTGATCATAATTTTCGCCAAGAAAATGTATTGCTATGTTGTAACATTCCGTTAAATTTTCAATCAGTTGGAAATTGCAATATTTGAGCCTATTTAGGTTTTTGCCGCCATATTCCCGTGCCTTTATTAAATAATTGAAATTTTCATCATTTTCTTCTTTGCGCAGCAATACATTGTATTTACAGGCAATACATTTATGTAATTTCGCTTTTACCTTGAGCAAGTACCCGGAAACATACGATAATGCGCCTAATTCAAGAGGTGTTAATTTTGGGAAAGAAGCAGGCAATTGATGACCAGTGCTGCCTGTTTCCCTAATGCTCACGGTATTATTGTCCTCTGGCAGACCCTACAAAACCGATCACAGTTAGACATAATTTTTAAAATATTACTTTTCATCAAAACGAAATAAAGTTACCAACCTGAGTTAAAAATCTTTGCAGAGTTACCAAAATATCACCTCCATCTTCTTCGCAGTTGCTTCCAAACGAGTGTTTAGAAACCAAACCATTGACCATAAGTGATTTATAATACTGCCCAAAAGCCAAGCAAGTTGGATTGGTAAACCTTTGTCCTCTTTGTCTAATGCGCCCAAAAAAATTCTCAAGGGGATCCTGGTTTAAATGCCTACATTTCAGCCTTTTAAAGGGACTATTTTTCATTAACTCTCTTAAGAGCATGAAACCTTTTATTGTTCGTTTCCAATTGGTGAAACATGGCACAACCGTTTTCTTGCCGTTTTGGAAAACAAACATTGATTCCAATACTGGAATGGCTGTCTTCCATAATGCGACCTGAGGGCAGTTATTTCCATAAATGGGAACCGATGTTCTAAGAGGTTTGCCCCTTATGTCCTCTTTTGCACTGCCATTGCAACTATCGAAAAGGTCGTCGAAGAATTTGATGAAAGAAACAGTCCCCTGAGCCTCTTCTGTTAATCCTTGATCATCACGAAGGAATATGGCTGGAAAAGTATGAATCGTGTAGGTACAAGTTTAAATTAGATAAATTTGACTTACGATTTCCAATCAAAAGGTTCATAGTGGCGGCGACTGTGTGGCTGAAAACTTGCGCACACACTGACACCTTCATCTTTTTGATCTTTTTGGGATTAACGTGATGTTCTGTTAACTTGGGCATTGCTCTTAAATTGGTACTGGAACTGTCCAATAACCAAGCTTTATAAATGTACTCCCACTTCGCAACTCTTTGGACACCTTCCGTTGTGAAATGGATTTCTTTAGTTAATAAATTGTTTCGTATAGATTTGAGCAAGTGAGGGACATCAAACAAAGGAACAATCTTGTTTTCTTCAACTTCAAATAAATATTCACTTGTGCCAGTTTTTCTCTGTGTTTCTTCCACCAAGCTATTAATAGCACTAACGTTGTTGCTGCCCTGATCACATACTGTAGCCACTACTTTTAAACCAGCCGCATGAGCTTTCTTAATAATTTCTTTTATATTTTCTTTAATTTGAGGTCCCTTGACACCGCCGTTGACAAGAAAATATCCAACAGGTTGCTTCCAGTTCTTTCCAATGCCCCGTAGCATGTAAACCTGAAAATGCAATATAATGTATGAAAAGTTCCGAATTAAATAGAATTAGGAAATAAGATTGCAAAATTAAGAAATTAGGTAGATACTTGTCATTAAAAGTAAATATTTTAACCAAATGGAAAAGTCCCAGGAAAAGTATAGGTACCTACCTGTGCATGATTAGCGACATTCCTCGTCTTATGGGATCCAAAATCTTCAAGTCCTTCAATTTGGTCCGAAAACTGGTTGTAATGTATGCCCGGTTCCAGAGCCATTTCATCAAATGTCAAAACACAGTATTTATTAAGAGGCTTCATATTTTTTGCAGAGCCCTTTAATACATCGAATACTGCGTAATGTATGCCTGGTGAAATGGGAATTCTGGATAATAACTTTTGAAGGGTGACTCTCGAAGGTAAAGCAAAGATTGATGAAAGAAGCTTGTAAGCAGTGGGACTTTGTTTATAAAGAGCCAATCCCAATATTTTGTCCTCCGTGGTAAACCTACGCCCTTTTGATTTCTTGCCAATACTTTCAATTTGTCGTTTGATAAAATGGTAAGCAGCACTGTTTAAATTCTTTGCCAAATTCATAAAGGACTTCTCTTTATTGCATTTTTCTGCTGCCTTCAATCGATCCTTAAAACGCAAACTCTTTTTGCTTAGCTTTGCAGCTCGCCTTCTATAATGATATGCCTGTTTGTACAGTGCTCTTGCCTTTGGAGTTAAATCTGATGTTCTATTCACATCAAGGCCATACAGAAGTCCTTGACCTAAAAAACACATACATGTAAATATCCATAAAAGAAAAAAAAACGAGAACTACACTAAGTATAACGATGGAAACTTTTAAAATCTTACCATTGACAGTATTGTCGCCCTCATTCATATAGGCAAAGACACAAAGATTGTCTTCTTCACAAATTATTTTAATGAGTTCTTCAGATCTTAAATTTTGTAATATTACTGAATTACTACGTTTACAAACGTAATGTTGCACTTTCTTGTAATATTATACTTTTACCATTGCTCACTTTTACTTTTTTATAATATAACCAGTCCTAAAATGAAATATTAATTTTGCCGACGTATGAGCTACGTTCTTAAGAAAATAATAATAATACCTCGTCAATGGCAGTTCCAAAATTACCACATGAATATTGGAACAGATAACCAGTGTTTTGAAGTTAATTATTTGAACATATTCTAAATCTGTGCTCTTTGCCAAGAAATTGTACAGAACGGTGAGATCGCTAACACATACGTGATCAATTTTTAAAAATTCCTTTTTATCAAATCAAATCAAACATCAGTTCCTCTTTGAAAAATAGACCAATCTTTCAACCAACCTAAAGTAAAATAGTTATTAAAATCTAAAACAAAAACGATGGATCTTAAACAAAATAATACCCATAATATGAAAATTTGTAATATACGTACCAAAAGACATATTAAGTGACCTGTTACAATTTCGTTTACTTGAGGGTGTTTCCCTTGGTGAATTTGATGGCCGCTTTCTATTATTTGATGTGGACGATATATTCATGGCATCATTTATAGGAGTTTGACAACGAGAAGTGCTTAAGGCAGAGGCAGATGACTCCTCGGTTGCCAATTTGTCATAGGTGTGGTCTTGAAGGTGGTCATCAAACTCTTGGTTTGGAAGGGAAGTAGTCATGTCAATGAAGTAGGTGTGGTCTTGGAGGTGGTCGTCAACCTGTTGCTTCGTAAAGGAAGTTGTCTGATTCATTCCGATGGTCCCTAAAAACAAATATGTGAACATTAGATACTGCTGCTTTTGCAATTTATTTATTGACAGCACTCTTATAATTATGTTTAAGTATACCTAATGTACTTACCTAATTGAGGTGGTAAAAACAGTGTAGGACGAGCACTCTTGTGTAAAACCTTTTGCACTGAATTATTTTTAATAAATGCTTCCTTTGCGAAGTGTTTGCTACACACTCGCTTATTTTTAAAAATGTATTGGACATCTTCGTTTTGTAGACGCAGATTTCCAATAAGCTGGAGCCATAAACAAAATAACTCAGGATTTTTCCCGGGATCAGGAAGCTGATGACGGGAATCATGAATGTTGGGTGTGCAGTCTTGAACTGCACATCCAGCTTTTCCCATTTTTTTAGAAGTCGAGAACAAAACACCTTTGTCAGAATTTTTGGAAACCACTCGAAAATTGAACACGTGATACGGACAACTGTAACCTATATAAACAACTGAAATGAAAGTAACAAGTGACATGTGATCATGTGATAACATCAGGACTAAACAGACACAAAGTCACTAGCTAGTAACTTCACAAGCGCCCTCTAGCGTATATGGAGAACGAGTCTTTGCCGCCATGACAGTTCCACTCCCACTATTAGGACATATCATTCTATATCAGTATATATATGTGTTATCTATGGTTTTAGTTTTAGTTATAGTTATACCGCAATTAAAAATAATAGTTTTAGTTATAGCACTTTTCGCAAAAACCTGGAATTTTAGTTATAGTTAACTAGTTATTTTAGTTATGGTTGCGGTCCCTGGTAAATAGGCATCTCGTAACCTAACTTTAAATCTGAAAAGTTTTTGAAGCCAACTGTACGATCGGAAATGCCATTTTCGCACATCCACTTTCAAATACAAACCCCTAGAGATGTCAAAGGGTGTTACTTATGGGTTTCAGGGTGTTTTGGGTGTCAAAACCTATGACGTGCACCCATTGGGTGCTAATTTTAAATTTCGCGCCATGAGCAAGAGGCATCATTGGGCATCATGATTCAGCTTGACACCAGGTGCCAAATAATTTTTGACACCATAGACACCGGGTGCTAAGGGTGTCAAAACTTTGGCACTCCACCCGAAAATCATGACATGATCATGACGCCGGGTGTTTTGACATCTCTACAAAGAAGAATTCCTATTTAAAGGAGTACAAATTCTGCTTCCAAGGATGTATTCTCTCTGTAACCTTGTGATAAAAAGTTCAAAAGTTCCTGGTTTTTACACTGTTAAAAAAAATACAATACAATACAATATAGAAGGCCTAAAGACCCGTCGCATATTAACGAAAGCGGGGGGTTGAGTGTCTCAAGCTTTTTTTCTGTTGGTTTGTAAACGGGATTTCAGTTCTGTCAAAATTCCTGTCATTGACAATAATTAACAACAAAGACCCCTTTCAACCTCCATTGTTACTGTTATTGACACTGACAGTGAGTGACGGGAGTTTTGACGGATGTGAAATCCCGTTTACAAACCAACAGAAAAAAAGCCTGAGACACACAACCCCCGCTTTCGTTAATATGCGACGGGACTTTAGGTAATTTCCGATTTCTATGTCAATGTCGTTTAATGAAACATGAAAACGGTTATCGCTATAATATATTCTCAAACTATTCAGATGAACCAATAGCTCCATTCCAAATTTCAAGGCTCTAGCTAGCACGGTTTCAGAGATACAAGGGTCGAGCTGGACTTAGGCCCTCACTGTATTTTTAAGTTTTACATCTTTTTGAGGATTTTGTTATTGTATGCTGTTGATGTTTTCGTTTTACCAAATCATCCTCAGGCTCACTTTCTTCCTCATCACTGAAATCATCTACTGGTTTCTTTGTTGTCGATTCTGAAAATGAATTTAACACAGTCTCTCCAGGAATTTTAATTTGATAAGATTTTAGAAAAACACGGACCCTCACCTATATTTTCTTCTTCCACAAGTTCAGTGAGGGCCGTATTAACATTTTTTTGAATATGCTTTAGACTGCTTAGATAACTCTTCCAATCATGAGTATTTGTGGAGACTGCCTCATGTATTTCCTTTATCAGATCATTGTTTTTAAAAATTTTTGCACTTATGGTCACTTCCACCATTTCAAAAAGTCTTTAATATTACGGACTTTTTGTAATCTTTTCCTCTGGATATACAGAACCAATTAATAATCACTTGATTTACAGTATTGGTTTGGTTTTTCGAACCTTGGATGGCTATAACAACCATAGATAACAACTACTAACCTCAAATCAGACAGAGCAACACGGGTTGCCTGTTGCCTGTCCTTTTTTGTGTGGTATCAACGTAGATGGCTCTGTATGCGATACAATCGAATTGTGGCGGGAAATTTGAAAACTAAAATATAACCATTTTTTTTATTAAGCGTCCGATAGCGATTTTTACTATTTTTAATGTGGCCCTATAGCAGCTGAGGCCAACAAAAAACGAAGAAGAAGTAGAAGAATTTTTAATATAACAAAACTGGCGGTGGTTACATCACGTCACTACTGCCTTGGTTTAGTATAGACATGGTTAGTCACTCCGCACATTTTGGTAGCCACTCGATATGTCATGTGACGTCACGCTGTGCCCAATATTTGGCGCGAAATTTAAATCGCTGTGCTCGGAAAATTCACGGTAAAAATTTTTCTTTGTATAGGTATAATTAGAGAATCAATTGTGCAAGAGGCGTTTGCTCGATATATTACATAATTATTAACGTAAGTAGTAATTAATTAGCTATTAACAATACCGTTTTGTTTCTTAGGCCACGGTGGCACACCCTGTGCTGAATCGGATAATATAATTAAAACAACTACCTATTATAATTATTTATTTACAATACAAGCATACGCACGTAATAAATACACTGCTAAAGGAGAATTTATTATCGAACCACCTAGAGGTACCTACACACAACAGGCTTACTTCACTTCAAGCACAGAGTCCACATGCTTTAATCCACTTGAATAACATTTCGCCAGATTTTGGAAAACTGAAGAATTTCACTCCTAAAGCCTTGCTTTTAGCGTTGGAACTTTTGCAACCTACTACAGAACACCTCATGTTACTATTTCATATATTTCACGAAATAGTTTTAATAAAAATTACCAAACCCAATCCATAAACGAAATTTTCTACTCAAGATTCACGAGATAGACACCAAATTACCAGTTTATTTAGTTCTTGGACTTGAATTCCCGCTTGTATTTGAATTTTGATTTGAATTTGTTGTTTGGCTGACATTGACGCGTGCGTGTCAGCCGAGGTGTCAGCAGTCCTGAATATGTTTTGGCACAGCATGACGAAAGCTGGTCCACGGGAATGACAAACCATGTCTATACTAAACCAAGACTACTGCTCAAGTGTATAATGCAGCCAAACTTGCAGCTCATATTTACGGGTTGCCTGCACTAGACCGCTTAGATGTAAGTAGTGTAAAGGAACACGCACTTCCCCTTCCCAACTGACAGGAGTGACAGCAATTGTCAAATGAAATGTCAATTGGTTGAGGTTGTGTTGTGTATGCAAGATTCAGTTGAATAAATAAATAAAAACACATTAACCGTAAAAATGTCACAGTTGTTGGGCAGTTCATTAAGTGACGAGGGTTCTGAAGATGAATTAGATGAAATTAAGCGTCCGCGACATGAATCCTCTAGGTCGTACAGCTTAAATCGAAAGTTTGACAGGCAAAGGATTCGCCGATCAAGATATTCAAGCAGAGACTCAAATAGTCATTCAACAAAAGGTTCTTAATATCACTTTTTACATTTTTACATCATATGTTTATTTGCAGAGAGCAATATGGAGGGTTTAATTTGTGACAATGGGGCCTACACCATTAAAATCAATTACTCATTCGAGAAATCTCCAAAGTAAGTTCGCCTGTTTCAAAAACAATTGTTTAACTTGTTTTAGGATTATTCCAAACTGCATTATGAAGGCAAAGTCTGAGCGTAAAAGGTTGTTTATTGGAAGTCAAATTGATGAATGTCGGGATTGTTCTGGTCTTTTTTACTTGTTGCCTACAGAAAGAGGTTATATAACGAAATGGGATGTGCAGAAACCAATTTGGGACCATGTTTTCAACAAAAATGGTTGTCCGATTGGTCATTATCCCTTAATTATGACACAACCTCTATTTAATTTCAAATCTATACAAGATTGTGTTGATGAAATCTTCTTTGAAGAATATGAAGTTAATTCCATGTTAAGAGTTCACCCGAGTGACCTAGCTTGTTACAAATATCAGCAAGAAATCAGTATGTTTTTTACACTTACCAAACACCAGCTAATATATTTAATTTCCAGGATCAAAGGTTCCATGCATTATTGTAGATTCAGGGTATAGTTTCACACATGTCATTCCATATTTAGAGGGTAACAAATACCTTAATGGAATCAAACGGATTAATGTAGGTGGCAAAGTATGAAACATATTAATTGTAGCCCCCAAAAACATGACAAAATGGGTTTCAGCTTCTGACTAACCACTTGAAAGATATTATCAGCTATCGACAATACCATGTGATGGAAGAAACATTTGTAATGAACCAAGTAAAGGAGGACACTTGTTTTGTTTCACAAGATTTTAAAAGTGATCTGAATATTGCTGGACTGCCTCCAGCCCAAAATGATATTATCAAGAACTACGTACTGCCAGACTTTAATTTAATTCGAAGAGGATATATCCATGATTTAGGAAAGAAGGATGATGTTGCTGAAAATTTCCAAATATTGCGGTTAAATAATGAAAGATTTACTGTACCAGAGATCTTATTCCACCCTTCAGATATAGGAATTAAGTCTGTAGGTATTGCTGAAGCCATCTTCAAGTCAATTTCATCTTGCCCCAAATATTATCAAAAAGATCTTGCTAAAAATATTGTCTGCATTGGTGGTAGTACGAAATTTTCTGGATTTAGAAATAGATTGTATAATGAAGTGAGGTCCATGATCCCAGCTTCATGGGAAGTGAAAGTTTATCAGCCATCTGAGTAAGTTATTGTTATTTATTAGTTTCATTAAAACAAATATGTAACAATAAATGGTTGTAAGGAAAAAACTCGTTAATAGACAAGAATTTTATCAAGAAGGTGGATTTATTTTTCCTTACAACCATTTACTATGGACCTTCTTTACACTAACTCCACCCTGAACAAGAAAACGAAAAAAATATGTATCAATATTTTCACTTTCAGTCCAGTAGCATACAGTTGGATGGGTGGTAAAGTCCTCTTAAAAGATCCTAAATTAAAATCAAGATTGGTAACACGACAACAATATGAAGAATTAGGTTTGTCAGCAATTCAAGAACGTTACAATGCCTGGTAATATAATAAATCAGTAATTCAATAGTATTTATTGGCCATTGTTTTAATAAAGGGTGGAAGAGGAAGATCTGCATCACGACTCGGAGCCTAAACGCAAACCCACATCCATCAGCTACATTGAACACATAAAAAAGTACGATGTCTTTGGCAAAGGAAATACGTCTGAAGAAATTGGTGAAGAGAATTCAGCCAAAGGGGCAGATGTAGAAAATCGAAAATGTGATGAAGAAGTAGATGTTTCAAATAAAAGCGAACTTGAGGACAAGAATGGAACAGCTTCAGACAACTTGAAAGTAGTTACATCAACGGCTGAGAAACAAAGTGACCTTACAAAAGGCAATCATAAGGGTATGAAAAAAAATTTGAGAAATAGTTCTTGCCCTATTATATATTCAGTTAAAATTGTTTCTTCTACCTCAAAAATGAATTGAAATATATCTACCTCAAAAACGAATTGAAATATATTTTGGAATATATGTTTTATACTTCCTCTCTTGCTCATTTTAATATAACTTTAATATGGATGGGCCGAAATACACAAAAAATTGGCACAAACTTGGCTTTTTCTGTTCCCGCTTTCGGGGGTTAAACGTAAGCGAGTGATGTATGTGGTGCCAAGTTAAACGGCGCTCTTTACGAATTTTTTGCTGAATTTTGAATACTAAATGATAGGTGAAATTTAATTAATTATTATTTAATAATTAATGTGATGCGCCAAGTGTGTCAAATATAAAAGCCTCTAACAAATAAAATAAAACGAAATATTTTTTTTGATGTTTTAAATTAATAAAGTATCTACAGATTATAAATTTTTATTTTCATTTATAAATTATATTCAGCTCAAATGATCAATAAAAGTATAAATTAATATTTGTCGCAGTCGAAGAATATTTATTAAATAATATATTTTTCTTCAAACGTCAAAAAACTGCACTTCAATGACATTTTTGACAATGATAATGTGACATTTCTATGCCATGGCAATAAAGTACATTATTTTTACTCCGGCGGCGATGAAGTACATTATTTTTACTCCGGCGGCGCTAACAATTACGTTCTTCCTTGCACACCAATTTGTGAATCTTCGGTAACCGCATCCCATAGCTTAAGTATTCTTAAAGATTTGAGTGAAAATTTAATAAAAAAAAAATGCAGCAGAGAAGCGGCTGGAACCTCCCCATCGCGTGGATCTTTGTATTCTGTGTAGACAATAGTCAATTCAACAGAATTTTTTTAATCCTTGACTAATTTCGCAATTTTCTGACAAATACCGACGTCACCTCGGACATCACCCATCACGTTTGACAATATGTTTCTTTTAAGGTTAATCTTTTGCCACCTTTTTGACAATAACTGCCACTTTATGTCATCCACTGTCAGCCCGCACCCTTTTAATGAAAAAGAATTTTTTCTCTATTTTCCACTGAAATGGCAGAAACTATGAACACATTTTTAGAACCAGAATTTGATCGCCTTTCTAATGGCGACATAAAAAAGGAGGTCTTGTATTTAAAATTTTAAGTTGATATGCTTAAATGGGACTTCCCGTGGGCCAATTGCTTTCAAAAGCCTTTCAGGTCTTCAACGGGTCACCCAATCTCCATGTACCAAATTTCAGCCAAATCGATTCATAAATTTGGGCTATAATGTATTAACCTCCCCAACTCCATCACAATTTTAAAAAAATGGGAGGTTACTGCAATCACTAAAATTTTTGAATTTGAGATAGCACCAGATCTTCACGTTTTGGGGTCTCAGGAACCCAAAAAAGCGGTTTTCAAAATGTGTCTGTGTGTGTGTACGTACGTTTGTAAACACGCCACAGCCAAAACTACTAGACCGATTTAGCTGAAATTTGGTGCGTAGGCATCTCATAACCCAACTTAGATCTGAAAAGCTTTTGGAGCCAATCGCGCAACTAGAAATGCCATTTTGGCACATCAACTTTTAAATTTTAAATGCAAACCCCCATTTTTCACGTCACAATAGGAAAGGCTTTCAAATTCTGCTTCTAAAAATGTATTCACTCTCAGTGCCCTTTTGACCAAAAATAAAAAAAAAATTGATTTTTATCGGACTTTAAAATCACGGTACAGCCCAAACCCCTGAACCGGTTTAGCTGAAATTTTGCACATGGGGATTGTATTGCACGTCGAAGAGCTGAACAAATTTTGGATTCCATCGGCCCACGGAAAGTGCCGTTTTGGCACACCAATGTCCAACTTTAAATTATTCACTTATTTAACCATCCAAAACAAGTTTTTGAAAGATTTATTGTCACCATCAGAAAGGTCTTCAAATTCTGGTTTAAAAAAATGCAGCAGTGAAGCGGCTGGAACCTCCCCATCGCGTGGATCTTTGACTTGTGTTTCTAGCCGAATTAGCACAGAAATTGTATAAGACTGGTTTCAACGACGGTTTTAGAACTTTGGGGGTCCTGCCAAAAAAGGACTTACTTATACCTACTTTTCTCTGATGAATATTTCAATTTGTGTGTTCTAAAAAAGTTCTAAAACCATCATGGAAACCAGTCATACATTTTCTTTGCTAATTCGACTAGAAACCCAAGTCAAAGATCCACGCGATGGGGAGGTTCCAGCCGCTTCACTGCTGCATTTTTTTTTACTGTTATTATAAAATTTCGATTTTTTGAACCAAACAGCGCTAAATGCGAATTAATTTTGTCCTATTTAAAACCAGAATTTGAAGACCTTTCTGATGGTGACAATAAATCTTTCAAAAACTTCTTTTTAATGGTCAAATGAGAGAATAATTTTAAATTTGGAAATTGGTGTGCCAAAACGGCACTTTCCGTGAGTCGATTGAATTCAAAATTTGTTCAGCTCTTCGACGTGTAATACAACCCCTATGTGCAAAATTTCAGCCAAATCGGTTCAGGGGCTTGGGCTGTACCGCGATTTTAATGTCCGATAAAAATCAATTTTTTTCTTATTTTTGGTCAAAAGGGCACTAAGAATGAATACACTTTTAGAAGCAGAATTTGAAGGTCTTCCTTATGGTGACGTAAAAAATGGGGGTTTGCATTTAAAATTTAAAAGTTGATGTGCCAAAATTGCATTTCCGGTTGCACGATTGGCTCCAAAAGCTTTTCAGATCTAAGTTAGGTTACGAGATGCCTATGTTCCAAATTTCAGCCAAATCGGTCTAGTAGTTTTGACTGTGGCGTGATTACAAACGAACGTACAAACGTACGTACGTACGTACATACACACAGACACATTTTAAAAACCCCTTTTTTGGGTTCCCGAGACCTCAAAACGTGAAGATCTGGTGCTATCTCAAATTCGAAAATTTTAGTGATTGCAGTAACCTCCCATTTTTTTAAAATTATGATGGGGTTGGGGAGGTTAATATCCACTTTTAATGAACTTACTGCGTTTGAAGAAAAAATAGCAATGTTATTCGGAGTAAAAGTGAAAGTGCCTTTGTGTGGCTCAGCTGCGTCTAGAGCCCAAATTACTGGACCGATCTGGCTGCAATTTTTATGCATTTTGGAAGACCTGAAAAGGTTTTGGGCTAAATCGGCCCAGAAGGAAATGCCATTTTGGCACATCAACATTAAACATTTAAATGCAAATCCCTATTTTTCAGGTCCCTATATGAAAGCTCTTCCAATTCTGCTTCTAGAAATGTATTCACACTTGGTGCCCGTTTGGTCAAAGTTTGGTGTTGGGAGAAAAAACCTAATGTATAAATGTATATTTTTATTACCGGATTTGATAGGTAAAGTCCGTTCATTTTCTATAGCAGAACTAAAATTTTTCTGGAACTGTACAAACGCTTATTTGTAAGGGCCTATACTTTTAACAATTTGATGGAAATTTGGCGGGAAAGCAAAAACATCACATAACCAAATCTTCTAGGGTTTATTTTTATTGGTAGCAGCAGTGTCACAGATAAACGTACCTGAGGCTTTTTCGTGAATATTTTTCTTTGCACTTTACTCAAAACTGCACACACACAAAGGCCATTTTGGGCCAATTCAGAGCAATTGCAAAATTTTGACATTTCTCATGTTTTCTGACGTATCGCATTGAAATCGCTTTCACCAACAAACCTGTTAGTAAAATTTCTTGCAAAATTTCCTCATACCAACCTAAAATTGAAATTTTGACGTTCTGTCACTTCAATAAAAAATGAATGGAGAGTAGCTGATTTTTTTTCAATTCGAAAACTTTAGCGACATTTTTTCGAAAAATGCCGTTTTAGTGGCAAAAGGGCCTTTTTTTGAATTTTTCTTAACAAAAAGCATTTTCTTACTATTGGATTCGATAGCTGTTCCATTTACGGATCAAAAACCTTAGTGCCATTTTTTCGAAAATTAACATTTTAGGGGCTTCAAAAAGCACATTTTTGAGTTTTTCTTAGCAAAAAAGCAATTATTATTATCGAATAGGCTACTTGCGTCAATTTTGTTTTTGATGTGGGGCTCAAAAAAAATGAGAAAATAGCATTCTCAAACTTCGCGCAAAAAAAACCCCACAGCCATTCCAACTCAATTTTCTTACATGTGACAGCGTCGCTGTCTAACCTGACCCGATGTCTTTCATTCATAAATCTTAAATAGTATTTTATAGTAGTCACCAGTACTCTTTGCAAACAAACGTTTTGGCTCTTTGCATTCGTGCTTAATTCACTATTTTAAGGACTTTTATTGTAATGGGTAATCTAAAAAAAATGTAATTACTATGACAAACCAAAATTATCAATTACCCATTACATTTCTGAGAAGTAATGCAATTGCCCATTACTTTCTCAAAAAAAAATAATTGATTAGTAATTGATTATTTTAGTAATCGATTACCGCCTAGCTGTAAAAATTATTTTATTTTGTTCGAAGGGAAACTCCCTTCTCACAAAATAAAAAACCACTTTTAACACTTAAATCATAAATAACTATTATGAAACTTAATTATCTATAATATTAGGAGAAGAAAAAAATCGTTAGCAGAGCGTGGTTTCGATCCACGGACCTCTGGGTTATGGGCCCAGCACGCTTCCGCTGCGCCACTCTGCTGTTGACGAAGAGCAGCGGAACACCGAAAATAAACGGCGCGTAGGATCTATCCAAAAATTTTCTGATGAAACAGTTCATTTAAGGCGCTTTCCTTTTACACATTTATCTGAGGCGCCTCAGTTAATCTCAGTAATTTGATTGGTTCATTTGAATATTGACCAATCAAATTGCTGAGATTAACTGAGGCTCCTCAGATAAATGTGTAAAAGGAAAGCGCCTTATAATGAACAAGGAGTGGGATGTACTTTAATCATTCTGAAAGTTGTTTATAAACCTGATTGAATAGTAGGAATGTTGCCAGAGATTTGTAATTTGTGGTTTTCAATTTCAACCGCTGGGTACAGTCAACTGTAATAATAATAAAGGGGGCCGATGAATAAGTGCGAGCGTAAAATTCCGTAAATTCTTGCCCTTGATTTCTGGCAAAAATCCTCAGACAGGTCAATTTATTTTTGTAATGCGGATTTGATGGAATATACCAGTTATATTTTCCTACTTCCGGTTTAACCTGAAATCGCCTTTGTTTTCTCAAATAAAATGACACTTTTTTCTCAACGGATTCGGAATCTACTATTTTTTCTGAGTTAGAAACATGTATCATACTTGACCGGAAGTACAGTCACGGCCACCCTAGATTTTCAAAAACATCGAAGAAATCGGTCAAAAACCAAGACTTTTGAAAATCGCAAATACATATGTCAACTTTATTTTTTTGATACAAATTCAACTGCCTAATAACATTTCCTTTTATTTGTCTTCATTTTTTCAAGTTTTTTCACTTTTCACAATCTGCCAAAATAGCAAAAAGATCTTTTTGCTAATGTAATCGCGCAGTTGAATTTGTATCAGTTTCTGTTACACCTTGTATAACTATATTGATGAAAATGAAAAATAAGAGTTGCCATTTTAAAACTTCAAAGTTGGACCCTATACTTATTCCGGTATAACCGGAAGTGCCCATAGTCGCCAATAAATTAAATAGATTCCGGATCTTATAACTAGTTGTAAGACACCCTGTACAAAAGTGGCAAAACAATAACTAGGTAATTTATAAGGGTGGGTAAGTAGGAAAAGCCTTTCATCAAATTGTGTGCTTGTCAGCGCATCATAATATAATATGTATATAGCATGACAAGCTTTTGTTATATCGCCTGTTACATTAACGGAGTTTCGCTAGAGTAAACAAATATAAGTTAATATATCGAACCTTGAACAATAAATTGATTCAAGTTACCATTATTGAATACTTATCTCGCGCTTATGTATTTGGTAGGTGTTACTGTTGCTGATAAGTAGGTATAGCTATAGTTTTTTAGATAGTGTTCATCTTCGACAATGGAAGATTACTTGAAGCCCTTATTAAGGTTCTCACAAATATTTGGTTTATATCAACTTACTTTTAAACGAGGGAAGAAAGCTCAAGGCCATGGAGAATACGTCAGATCTGCTTGCAATACTTTTTATTCCTTAATATTTCTTCTATTTTATTTGAGTAAGTACCTACCTACTCTAAAACATTTTGGAGGCTGACAGTGGTTTCTAAGGACTTTAAGAATGACACTTCAGGGTGTGGTTCTAAAGCCGTATTCTGAGACGAAAACTCGTTTTTTTTTGCTGGTCCTCGAGCTAATTACGGTTTTCAGCGTATTGGTTATTCTGATATGTAATTAATTAAAGCATCGTCGCTTTAACTGTGACTGCCTATTTTAACATTGTACGACCTAAACGACTATTTTTGGACTAATCGATCAATAATTTTAGGTGCCTAAAATAGGTCTTTTGCATTTTTTGCTTTTATTGACGCATCGGCATACCTCGCTCAAAAAATGAAAATACAGATATAAATCTGAAAAAAAGTCCAAAAAAGACCCTTTGATAGCACCAACTTTTCTTCCAAGTTTCACAATCGCATCATTTATACAAGGTGTCCCGTAATTAGGGAGCCGAACTTTAGCAGTTGTAGGTTCTTCTATGAAAAACATGTAAAAGTGGTCCCTTTAAGGGGCCTTAGCTCCCTTAGGAGGCATATTTCGACATACGTTCATAGGAACTTTTTTCATATTTTTTATAGAAGAATCTCCTGGTAAAGTTTGGCCCCCTAATTTCGGGACACCTGTATTTCTTTGCAAAATTTGGAAAAAAAATAGTATTTTATTTTTTGAATCAAATAGGTCCTTTAAGGCACTGGTGGGGGTTTATTGCGCTTGGCCCCGTATGATACGCATGCGTTGATCTAGTGTCATTTCTAGTGCATTTATGCGTCATTTGTCAATACTGTCAACAGAATCTGGGACCTTTCACGTTTACCACGTGCTATTTTAACCTACAATGATGATAAATGACACATAGCTGACAGTAGACATTCAAGTAAATTCTGTCGGCGGTCAAAAAATGACTGCGCATACGGCCATACATGGCGTCATTACGTTACGCTTACAGGACCTATGTAATATAAAGCACTTAATTGATGACTAAATTTATTAAGCATCCTAAAATAGTGTTTTCGTAACCTATTTGGCATATTTTTGCGATCACTTTTGTACTTTCTACGTATACCTACCTAAAACCTAAAAGTGTTGTAATTTCAGGTTTTTGTTACATTATTTACATAAAAAGCAAATCAGACTTTGGAGAAATCAGTTTGATTACAGGAAGAGCAAACAATGTTTGTATCCATATTGAAATAATGCTTGTCGTTCTGATCATAATATTTAACCACATAAAGAGTGTGTTTCTTTTGAAAGCTTTCAATAAGTTGATGTCTATTGATAAATATTTTATAAAAATGGGAATATCCTTGCACTATAAATCTGACCGCTATCAGCTAATAAGTAGGTTACAAATGGTTTTAACTAAAGTGTCAAAATGTTTGAAATACATTTTTCAGATTTCCTTGTTGTATGTATGATAATGGTGATGATCACTACGTTTGCCAACATTTTTTTGAATGGTGTAGAGGCTTCGCCGGTTTATATCATTTTTGTCCTTTTGAATACAACCATAGTATTGCTGGAAGAGCTCGGTATTATTACGAATGTTTTACTTGCATGGAGGAAATTTAAAATTCTAAACTCAGTTCTGGAACACAAAGTCATTACGTGCGATGCACTACTAAAATCGGTAAATGTTCAGTCTAAATTGATAATAAGGGCGCGTTCTTTATATTTGGAAATTTGTTCTGTCAGCAAAAATTTTAACGCATATTACAGTTTTCAAATTTTGTTGTTAATTGCTGCCGCATTTGTGGATTTCACTTCAAATGCTTATCACGCCTTTGACATAATTACTAATAATTTTGTTAATGGAGATGAGATTGACCAGTTTCCGACGTCGTTGATTTGGGCTATTTTAAAGTTTTTGGAACTATTGATGGTTTCTACAGTTTGCACTTTAACAAGGAACGAAGTAAGTTTGTTATTCATATACAATTTGGGCCCTGGGCACATTGTTTTCGTGGGAAACTAAATTGACCTGTTCGAACATTTTTTGAAAAAACATAGGTACAGCCGGGGATTTTGAAAATGCCCAGCCCACCGCGACGATTCGCACGTGTTACGTCGACCAAGTTATTCGTCGTGGTGGGGTGGGAATTTTCCAAGTCCCCGACTGTGTTAAGCTATCCAAAAAAAACATCCTCCTTACCTTTTTGATCATTTATTTTTCATGGACTCCTGTCAATATTTTGTAATTTATATCGACGACATCACTTTCAGTTCCAAAGTCAACTGAGGATGAGCCTGTTTTGACTTTTGTTTTCGCTGGGCCGCCTTCTGTATACAAGGCATCTCAGAACGCTCGTTCCATTTTTTAATGGAGCATTATAAAGGTGGCCCAAAAAAACCGGACAGTTTTCTTTTTTGTATATCTTCGTTAGGTTTTGTGCAATGTTTTTTAGTTTTCTACTCGACGTAGCTGAGGGTTGAGATCGTCATTGGATTTGAACTCGCACCGTCAGTGTCGTTCCTAAGAACTTTCATTTAACACCATTATTTAGGCCAATGGGGTTTCGTTACCCATTGATGTATGACAGTGGCGTTTAGGCAGGATTGAAAGTCGTTCTTTCCTCTTTCCAAAATGTCCTTCAAAATGAAAATTAATCCATCCCTAAATTTTTTGTGAATTTTCTTCCAAGGCTCTAAATCGAATAATTTGCAACAAAAAGCACATATACGATGAAAACTCGGTAGCCAATTTTGTTTAAGTTGTAAAATATGCAGATTATTAGCTTAATTTACAACTTAAATTAAAAATGCAAATTAATCTGCTCAATTTACAACTTAGATCAAAAATTCCTAGAGTTTTCATCGTCTCTGTACTTTTTCTTGCAAATTATGCGATTTAGAGCTTTGGAAGAAAATTTGCAAAAAATTTAGGGATGGATTACTTAAATTTTGAAGGACATTTTGGAAAGAGGAAAGAACGACCGTCAATCTTGTCTAAACGCCACTGCCATGTGTCAAAGGGTAACGAAACCCCATTGGCCTAAATAATGGTGTTAAATTAAAGTCCTTAGGAACGACACTGATGGTGCGAATTCAAATCCAATGCGGTATCGAGGATCTCAACCTTCAGCTACGTCGAGTATAAAACTAAAAAATATCGCACAAAAACTAACGAAGATATACAAAAAAGAAAACTGTCCGGTTTTTTATGGGGCACCCTTTATCTTTTGGTCTTTTAAAACGAATCGGATTTCAGTTCTAAATTAGGTACTTGGTAAGGTAATTTGCAGTACCTAGGTATATGTTATGTTAACTAATTGCTATTTAAAAACCGTTGGATTCTGTGAGCTTTGCAAAACAGGTGTAGAATTTGAGGATAAATGCTTCTAAAAAAAAAATGAAGCGGGCGTTCTGAGACACCTTGTACTTTGGTACTTCCCTCAATTTTTTAGGCAAATCGCACTGGCGAGATACTATTCACAATGAGAAATCAGTGCAAGAAGGAATCTGCCCTAAAGGTACCTAACGAATTAGTTGTTTTGACTTAGAGTACCTACTTATACTTACCTAATTAATTTTTACTTCTTTCAGTTGTTGTTGTTTGGCAGACAGATTATGCACTATGATTTTAAGCTAGTCGCAATGGATTATTTCGAGATTAACATGAGATTATTTTACGGGGTATGTAAATGGATGGAAATGAGACATAATTTTGAGACGGGAATCTTTGACATTTTTAGGCAATTGGCACTGCTGCAACGTATATAATTATTATCTTGCAGTTTGAGGTGGCCTTCAAACAAGACACAAAGCACTAAGCAGCAATATGTTTTACCTTTCAATCTCCCCAACCCCACAATTTAAAAAAATGGGAGCAGATTACTGTAATCACTAAAATCTAATTAGAGATAACATGAGATCATCTAATGTTTTGAGTTCCGGTCCTAAAAGTCTATTTAGTTTTTCCCATTTCGGCAAAAAATAAAGAAAATTCTCATTCTCATTAAAAAGTTGCGGAGTGACAGTGAATAACGTAAAGTTATATTTAGTGGGAGTAAATGTAACAATTTATTAACCTTGAAAGGTAGATGTTGGCAAATGTGATATGGTGATGTCGTTATTTGTCAGAAATTGTGAAATTACTCACAATGGCGAGCGCGGTAAAGGTTTTCGTGTCAATTGACCACTACCTAACTATACGCAGGTTCAAGCCGCTTCTTTGCTCCCCATTTTTTTGCCCTTTTGCTGTTGCTATCGATCACGAGGTTTTACTTATTGTAACAACGTATTTGGCTTTAAAAAGTAAAGTAGGTAGGTGTGTGTCATGTAACGCATTTACGGCTGTAAAATTTAAATATCAAAACGAATCGGTCACCCATCTAAGATGTTACAATACAATTATTTTCTCTGTAGCTACTTTTACCCTTGAGGCAATATCCAATACCCGGACAACACATTAATAACCTTGCCCCCTAGTCCACTTGGTTGGATAATTCCCATCTGATGGATTACGTTACGTTAATTCAATTAGCTTATTCCTTTGTTACGGTTTGTAGTCATAATTTCATTGCACTCTAAAGTCTAAGCAATGACGAATAGCTCTCAAATGCACGAAGTTCCTAATGGAAAGTCGACTCCAGTTTTTACATGGTCACCTACACCGCATCGAAAAGAAACTTTGAATTTTGTAGATAATAAGGTGAGTTTTCAAGATATTGATTAAGTGAGTACATTTTATTTCAACATAGTTCAAGTACAAATTAGATGAAAAGAAAAAGTACTACCCGAACTGTGACTTTAATGTGTGGCTGCGATCCTGTGAGGAAGAAATCACAGAACCCATTGAAGGAATAACAAAAGGTAGGCAAGTACCTACCCTTAGGTCCTGCTTTTAATTTAATGCAAAATACATTTAAAGTATGACAATAGGTTTTGTGCCCTCTTGGCTACGTGGATGTTTGTTACGAAATGGACCAGGATCTCTTAAGGCCGGTGATGATTATTTTAACCACCTATTCGACAGTTCTGCTTTGCTTCATCGGTAGGTAATACATATTTTTATCCACGATTATTAAATAATGCCATTTTTATGTACGTAACTATGGATACATAATCCTGTTTATAATGCAGCGTGACTTATGGTCATAAGTCACGCTTCTGTCACATTATTTCACAGCACCTGTAATGTTGACTGCCTATCCAATGAACATCATGACGTTTTAAAATCAAGCGAAAGTGTGCCAAAGTAAATCAAGCATGAAGCTGTTCCTATCATTTGCCAACTTTTTGTTTTTCTTGGTTTGTGTTTACAATAAATATAAAGTGATAAAAATTTTTGAAGAATCTTAATAATCTTGGATACATACAGGGTGTCCCAGAACTCGCGTATAAGCCGGTAATGGTAGATTCCTGAACTCAATCTAAGACGAATTTTCCTCTACAAAAATTGCGAGGGTCCTATAGTTTTCAAATGGGGAGCAATTGAAGTCCGCCAATCAGAATGTTTCCCTAAACAGTAAGGTAAAAAATATGAAGATGCATAAGCTGTTGCTGGGATACAAAAAAAATTAAAAACACAACAATGAATCAAGTCAACAATAGATATAACGAGAATCTAGATCTGTCACTTTGACAACAAATTTTAAATGACTATCAGCAGTTTATTGGAAATAGGGATTAATTAATGCGAACGCTACTGCTGTGGAATACATGCTGCGATTTCCAAATCTTCCACATCCCACACACAACGCAGGCAATTTCAAAACAAAATAACGCACTTGGTGTGGATGCGCTGCTGATAAACTGAGTTTTGAGACACTTTTCGGAACCGCTGCATAGGTACCTAAATGGTTTATGCGTATCGATGATCTGTAGAAAGAATAGGTATACTTCAAATAATGGTGAACATGCTTATTCTTTTACAAGCTTGTCCAAAGTTTGAAAAACGAATAGGAAAACCCAAACGTGTGACCTTTAACAGGGTCAGACGATCCAAATTGTAGCCCAAATTGTAGCCAAAGACTGCGTAGTAGGTACTAAACAACGGCTTTTTTGGTCCTAAGACTGCAATACCTTTTCTTCATTTATTGTTGATGAAGATGCGATACCTTAGGTTGATGTAAACATTTTTGTCAAAGTGACAAATTCAAATCTTTATCCTAGCTAACCGTTTGTAATTTTTTTTTTGTATCTCAGCAACAGCATATGCATCTTCATATTTTTTACCTTAATGTTTAATTAAGAGAAACATTCTGATTGGCGGACTTCAATTGCTCCCCATTTGAAAACTATAGGACCCTCGCAATTTTTGTAAAGGAAAATTCGTCTTAGATTGTATTCAGGAATCTACCATTACCGGCTTATACGCGAGTTCTGGGACACCCTGTATATTTCAATAATCGTGGATAAAACGTCGTATTTAACTCGCACATTAGGGGATATTATTCACTTTGTTGTTTACAACCCTCGCTACGCTCGGGTTCTACACTGCATCTTTTTCCTGTTCCCCAGAGAATTTACTCCAAAAGTTTAAGCGAGTGTTGACTGAACTAGCCTGTACCTCTTGAGTTTTTTTTTGTTCATCAGCTCCTTTTAGGTACACTCGAGTGCAAGTGAATGTTAACGATCTGTCAAAACTAAAAGGCAATGACATGAAAATACATTGGCATTGCCTACTAATTTTGACAAATTTTTAACATTCACTAGCACTCGAGTGTACTTAACAATGATTTTTTGAAAATTGATTGATTGATGCTGTGTTGTGACGATTCCTACTGAAGAAATCAGGATTATTGTTTTGAATTTTAAGAATAATTATCGAACAAATGTCAACACGAACTAAAATTGGTTTGATCCTGGAGTCGAAAACTGTCGAAGCGTACCGATTGCACCCGAAAAACTCTCAGCCTGTTTAAAATTAAATTTTCAAAAAATCATTGTTAAATACCTAAGAGAAGCTGAGCTGATGAACAAAAAAATCGCACGCTAAAACGTTTGGAGTCAATTCTCGGGAGCAGGAAAAAATATAATTAATTTTTCCATGTTATTTGCCTATGGTCGCGGGTCGATGATACACCTGGTATAATCTCAATGAATTTTTCAAGCTTTAATATAGACGCTGGTCGGATAACGTATCAGTGTCGTTTTCTTCAATCGGACGTGTATAAGAAAAACTGGGAGGCCAAAAGGATAGTTTTAACAGAATTCGGGACCAAAGCAGTTCCAGATCCCTGCAAGACAATTTTTAGAAAATTTGCAGCGATTTTTAACCCAAAATCGGACGTTTCCGACAATTCAATGATTTCGTTATATCCTTTTGGCGATGAAATTTATGCTTTTGGGGAAATACCCATTATACACAGGGTAGATACTGAATCGCTAGAAACCCAATCCAAAGTTGACGTCAGCAATTACGTTTCAATAGTGCACCATACTTCTCACCCGCACGTTATGGATGATGGTTTGATCACTTTCTACAAAATTGTTTAAAGAAATTAGATTTTTAGGTTCAGTCTACAATTTGGCCTTGTCAATTTATTCAACAGGTCCACGACACACCATAGTGAAATTCCCGCCAAAATTAGCGAGTAAGTAATATTTTTTTATTAATAATAACACCAAAAGTAAGTTGAGCCAACATACCATTTTGATTTGAACAACAAAATCTGAGATCAAGACGGCGGTGAAAATTTAATGGTACTTACGTCGAGGCATTACTGATACTCACATAGTTACATCTCACTAACAATATTACGATACCTAGTTTATATTCTGGCTGAGATTCTTGACTTCAATTTTTTTTGTTCTTATAAAGGATGTCCCAAAAAACCGAATGATTTATTTTTGGTTATAACTTTATTATTAACGGACCGATTTTCCCCAATTTTTTTACAAGAGTAGTAAAAAGATGAGGCTTTTAAAATGGACAACAATTTTCCAGATGGCGCCACTAATAAATTTTTTATGGCAGTTTTTTACAAGGCGACTTTTTGATTGCCTGGAGTTGAACCATCTGTGAAGTGATCAAAATGAGAATAGTGAAAGCTTAAAGCTGATGTTTTTCTCTTTGAAAAATTTTATTCTGAACGTTCTTAACTGATTTACAATTTTTTCTGTGATGCTCTAAAACAGGTTTTTTAAGATTTATTTTATATTTCGCTACCGATCTTGACAAAATTTTCAGAATCCTTATTAGTAACACCGTAAATCTTTCGTAAAATAACGTTAGGTAAATGAAACCCAAAAAAATTGTCTAACATTGACTTGTTTGTGAACTAGACAAGTTGTTCTTTAGCTTATTATGAGTGTTATAAAGCACATATTTGGTTTATTTTAAAATCCAGAATTGTTGTTTATTCCAATCCTGGCTGTTGTCTGCAGCCGCTTTTAATGCTAACATTTTTTACTAATTGCACATTCATATTATTCTTGTTAATTTTTTAATCAAATGTGTTCTTATTTGATTAGTTGATTTGATCAGTTCCTCTTTGAAAAATGGACCAAACTTTCAACCAACGTGTTCGTATTTGCTAAGGTGGCGCCATCTGCAAAGTGACATCATTTTGTGAAATATTGATGGTATTACCTAGGATTCTGCAAATTTTGCCAAATTAAAAAATAAATTTTCAAAAATTCTTGTTTTAAAACATCACAAAAAAGATTATAAATTAATCAAGAACGGTCAGGTCAAAATTTTATTAAGTTGCTTTGGAAGAGGAAAGCTTCCATCCTACACTAATTTCATTTTGATCGGTTTCACAGATGGTTCAACTCCAGCCAGTCAAAAAGTGTTCTTGTAAAAAACTGCTACAAAAAATGTATTAGTTGCGCCATCTGGAAAATCGTTGCCGATTCTAAAAGCCTCATCTTTTGACTAGGTACGTCCAAAATTGAGGAAAATCTGTCTAATAATAACGAGAATAATAATTAAGATATAACCAAAAATAAGTCGTTCGGGTTTTTTGCCGAGTTTCAATATTGATTGATATGTTTTTGCAATTCAATAACATTTTAGATGATAATGACAGCAAAACAATGTTTGAAAATGCGTCTTTAGTTGCTGGAATGCAAGCAAGGTGGCCTCTTCACCCTCCCTATATGCACACATTTGGTACCTATTCATCTTCTAGAAGTAAATTGTTTAATAATAAAAATCCTCGTAGGTATTACTGATAGGTTCTTTGTCATCGTCGAGCAACCCCTAAGCGTTTCAATTACTGCCATGGCATTTGCAAAATTTAAGCAGGATCCTTTGGCAGGGTGCTTTCGATGGTATCAGGAAGAAAATGTAAATACATCTAACATCTAACATTTTCCCAATGTAACAATACTAAGTTGCAATTTTCAGACAAAAATTAGTTTGTTGAACAGAGAATCAGGAAACGTGGATTACGAATTTTACACCGAATCATTTTTTTACCTTCACATTATAAACCAATATGAAATATCTGATTATGTTGTGCTTGATATTTGTGCCTACAGAGACCCCGCTATGTTGGACTGCATGTTCATTGAAACGATGAAGGTAGAAAGTAGCAAAAAACTGAAAAAATTGAGTTTACCGTTTCAGACCATGCAACAAAACCCGAATTATGCAAAAATGTTTCGTTCGAAACCTATCAGATTCGTGCTTCCACTTAAAATGTCACGTAGTAGGGAAAACTTGATTCATTTTCCAGGAAGTCGAGCCGAGGCATTTTACCAAAATGATGGTAAAATTTTTGTAAAACCTGAGAAACTGTGCAATTTAGGTTGCGAGACCCCCAGAATAAATTATGAAAGATATTTGGGTATGTATCTTAATTTTGTTACGAAATAACCCTTTGAATTCGTAGGAAAAATGTATAGATATTTTTACGCAATCAGTGCTGATGTTGATGCTGTAAACCCAGGAACTATCATCAAAGTTGACACCGAAACAAAAACAGCTAAAACCTGGTGTGAAGAGAATTGCTATCCCAGCGAACCAATTTTCGTCCCTAGACCCGGTTCGTTGGTAAGTTGCACCACATTTATACAGGAAGAAATGTGATGACATTTTCATTTCTTAAAGGATTCAACTCAAGAAATCGATGTTGAGGTTATGGCTGATTCTAGTGAGAAGGGAGCGTCTGATAGTCCAATGGTGTTATCAGAATTTAAAACATCTTTACCGTTTTGAAGATATTCAGAAAAAACAGCGGAAAAAATGACGTCATCTTTCCACGATTTCTTGTCCATCTTGAGGATATTTCCAGACACCGGCTGAGTATTGGTTTGTCTTGACTCCTACGTGTTTCCTATAGTTAGGACAAGATGGCCAAGAAATCGTGGAAAGATGACGTCATCATTCTCGCTATTTTTTCTGAATATCTTCAAAACGGTAAAGAATTTTTAAATTCTGATAACACCATTGGACTCAGAATCAGCCATAACCTCAACATGGATTTCTTGAGTTGAATCCTTCATTAAAACAAACTTTTCAGTTTGAAGACGACGGTGTAGTTTTGGCTTCCATGGTATGGGGTGGTGAAGACACAAATCATGCGGGTTTGGTTATTCTTGACGCAATAACTTTTAAGGAAATTGGACGCGCTGAATTTCAAACACCTGGACCAGTGCCTAAATGCCTTCATGGTTGGTTTTTGCCCAAAAAATAGATTGTTATTTTATAATTTCCACGAGGGGTGCGATGCAGCTCAGGTCCTTCGTGCTGTCTGGGTAACTTATGTCCGGAGCACCGTTCTTTCTTCTGCTTTCTTTTTGGCCTCCTATCCTTCGATGTTTGTGTTTCGAAGGGTACCTAATATTAGTACAAGTTTTGCCTTGGACCAAGGATATTTTATTTTTGTTTTTGTACTCTTTGCTTATAATTACTACGTTAAAGAAGCAAATAAAGTATTATTATTATTTAATTTCCACAAAGAACCAAGTACTTATTTTATATTTGTGTGTCCACTGGTCGAAAATCGTAAATCGGTCATCTGCTCTGTTCAAAAGTTATTAAAACTGCATCGTGTGAAATGGGCAACCCGGTATATTAAAGAACGTCTGATTTTACTGTGATTATTATTAAATGGCAACGTCGCAATTTTCTCTACTGGGACAGTGACATTCGCCGTAAGACAACGTGTTAATATTTTAATTATTTTAAAGTTTCAATATGAAGGCCACAATGTGCAAAAATAATATTTAAAACTGGTATTTCTGTATGTATTTTGAATTTTGTGGCCATCTGTTCCGATCAGGTTTATCCAGTATTTCTTTAACTAGTTACTACCATGGGATCAACAAGATTTATAATTGAGCAGGCCAAGTTTCATGACAGCTTCACTGCGTTACTAACCAAAGAACAAAGATTATGGCCCACTAACTATAAATCTTATTGATCTCATGGTATTTATGTCGTTTCTAGGCATTTTATTAATTAGATATTCGTGCAGTTATGTTATTAAACAGTTTTTGTGTAGAATTGTAGAACATAACCTTACTTTTATAAACTGTGTTGCGAACACTTTTTTGCTTGTCCCAGCAGAGAAAACTTGCGACGTTGCCATTTTCAAGCGACATTCATTGGGTATTCTTATTGAAGAACGTCCAGCATCTTATTTAATAATATATTAATAATTTACAAGGATAAACAATACGAAAGTTAATTAGTAAAATATTCCAACATTCATCTGTAGATTTCCTTCTTTAGCAGTGCATTCATTGACTTTTTAGTTTCATTATTCAAGTTACTACTTCTAAAATAAATGCAGCGATTAGGTTACATCACAACCGTTACAATAACAACGTTACTGTCGACGACGACATTAACAATTCAAAATTACTGTGTAACTGTTTAGAGACTTGGTAGAGACTATAACATATAACAAGGGCAAAAATATTTGATTCAAAAATAAACAGCAATATAAAACGTTTAAGAAATAATTTTCCATGAATCAGAATAACATTCTCGTCGTAGCCGAAAAATGCAGAAAGCTTACCCGTATCACAATAAATTACAGATTCAAGATAGTTTGGTGTAACTGGGTGGAGAGAACTTCTTTCGCAAAAATTTCAGAATGTAAAGGGGTAAGCAGGAGATTAATGTTATGACCGATACTTTCCACATGAAATCTGTGGTGCGAATAAACTCGGAATCTAAAAAAAAAAAGAATTCTTTACGTTCAACACAAATGTAAAGTCATATCAACTTACCAAAGTAGTCATGCAAAATTATCAAGGACAACAAATAGAGTGCGGCAGAAATTAATTCCGCCAGAACCATTAGCCAGTGCCATGTCCTAATGTTCAAAGCCACCATGATCAGTTCAGTTAGGATTAACGACGTAAAGCTGATCGCTACTATGTGGATAAATTCATCTTCGAAAAGTAACAAAGCTCCGTACATAATGACTCCGCCTACAAAACAGAGCGTAATGATAAATCGCAGTAATAATAATTCTTAAAATAGGCAGAATGTACTATACTAACGGGACAGGTTGTATGAAATTCTTATAAATATAAGAACAACAAACAACTTTAACTGAAAGCTCCTAATTCATGAAACTAAGATGAAAAGCAAGAATAAGTTTTTGTTCCAAAATAGATTCTGCGGCAGCCCCCGAAAAGGATATTTTTTTCAGTTTATTTATCTTCCGTTTGGAAAAAAATAGAAAGTTCGACCAAGTTCCACCCCGGATTCAAACCAGATGACTGTTAAGGGATTTCTCTTTTTCGTTTTCATTTAAATACATAAATTTTCCAATCAATTTGACAGTTTTTTGGCAATGTAATGGCAATACGGAGAGATCAAATAAAAAAACTATCAAGAGGGGCCATGAATTTTCGAAAATACGTCGTTAATTACTACTAGAGTTTTCTGAGTTCTATCGGCTCAGTCAATCCTTACTTTCACGAGGGACACCAACCTTGAAATGTCAAAGTTATGACATACAAACAAAGAAAAATGTTTTGGAATTATTAGAGACAATTTTTTGAAGCTCCACAGCCAGTTTTTAACGGATTTTTTATTTGATCACTCAGTATTTGTTTGGCCTAGCTTGCCGATAAGCCGATAAAATAGAGCGCTATACAAACAAAATGATCATTTCCTGCAAAAAATACTGCCAAAGCGACCCTATTGCTGGTTATAGTTTTTAATTTATTTCCTCGAAACTATTCCTTTACGTCATGACAATGGGCATGCTCCAAATTTAAAATTTGGCTACAGTTGAAACGCAACCTATAAATCCTCCAATCGCTCGACTTATTGTAATAGGGACTTTCATTTAGGTTAGAAATCCGTCAAGTGTTTGTCAAAAGGATTTCGCGCAAATTTTTTATAAAGTCAAAAAAGATAATTAGCATCTTTTTACAATATTAAATTAATCAAATCACTAGCAAAATGTTCTTACACCATTATTCTGACGTAAAGAATTCAAATCTCTTTCAATTTCTCATGAAAAAGTTTAAGAGGAAAACGTTCGGCAGACACATTATTTGATATTGAAGTGTCAAATTTAAAGTCTAAAATTTATACAGTGAGGACCTAAAGTCCGGCCCCCCTGTATCTCTAGAACCGTGCTAGCTAGGGCCCTGAAATTTGGAATGGAACTATTAGTTGAAAAATGACGCCGATTGCCAATTACACAATGTGCCGTGACCTTGAAATGTCAAAGTTATGACATACAACTCAAAAATTTTAAATGGGAAGATTCTTTATACGATGGTGAAAGCTTAAAAAAAATTGGTTGGCTCAAAGCAATTAATTTTATTGAGAATTTTTATTTTAATTTTTTATCCCAGTAGAAGTTAAGCATGGGCTCCTTGCATTTCCTTACACAAAAAAATGACATAAGGGAAATGTCATTGAATTTAAAAGCAAATTGACTGTGCAAAACTGAGAAATAATTCCCAAAAAGTCCTTTTGCAAACTCTTTCCCGTCTTTATCTAATGTTAAGAAGTCCAAGGAGCTCATATTGAAGATGTCCTTCGGCAAAAAATTAAAATAAAAATTTTTAATAAAATTCATATTCTTTTTGAGGCAACCAATTTCTATGGAACTTTTACCATCGTATAGAGAATTAAATTAGCTTTCAAATGAAGGGTCACATGACTCCTCTTGCCACTTAAAATTGCCATAACTCTGACATTTCAAGGTCACGGCACATTGTGTAATTGGCAATCGGCATCATTTCTCAACTAATAGTTAGTGGGGTTAAAGAGGTACTTTAGAGAGACTTTAGGTCCTCACTGTATGTATTACCAGAGTTCACGCGCAAGTAAATATTAATCCGGAATAACGAAAAAATGGCTATATTCTTTATCACATTTTTAGCAAGTTTTAGTAATCTCCAGAATGAAAATAACTATAAAAGTGCTAATCCAAACTCGCTGAAATGACATACCAAAAATGTTCACTGCCTCCCGGACTATAAATAGGAATAGCCTTCCTATAATAAAACAATTTCAAAGCAAAAAATTATTCTTGATCTATGATATAGGTTTGTTTTGGCAGCCATCAGAAATGGTTGGCAACCGATCAACGCGTGCGCATTAAGGTTTTTGCGTTTCTGCAGCAGAATTGACGGTTTTTGATTGATGAGTAAAATGTTCTTGCAGTTTACATCTGATAGCCTTGAACCATTTTTGACCGTCAGACTAGTCGGACCTAAGCCTCTCCGACTTCTCCTACCGTCCACTTTGGCGCATGTGCAACTTGGATAAAGACCAAAAAGGACCAAAAGTTCGCGCAACTCGGATAAAAACTAAAAAGGACAAAAGTTCCAAGGTGAAAACGAAATTTTACCAAGTCAGGTCAGGTCATCCTCAAACCTCAAACACAAATTTTACACAGTTTTTGCAGTTGTGAAAGTAGGTGCATAGAAAAAAATTACAGGTCGTCGCAAAAAGGTTTAGAACAAACTTGGTTTCAGTACTGGAGTAGCAGTAGTCAGGATATAGGGGCATTAGTGTTACCACTGTTGCCAATTCATGCGCTTTCAGTGCCAACGAAATTGCGTTTTTGCAAGGGCAAGAGTGCCGACGCATCTACAACGATCTTGGTTCGCGCAAGCGCATAGCACTTCAAACTTCAACCATCAGAAACTTGCTGCCAAAACAAACCTTCTAACAGTTTGTCCCATAATTCTGACACTCTCGATTTCATCCAGGACTGACTTCAACTTACCTTGATATATCGAAATAAGAACCCACATGAAGAATGTTTTATAGGAAAGACTCCGTCCTTTGGCCAATTCTTTATACAGTTCCGGGTACGTCAACGCAATTTCTGCACTAACATCTTGGTCGAGAACCAAACTGAAGACCTAAACAAAGTTGCGTTGAAAATTTGCGTATTCACAGTTGAACGAATGCTTACAGGAAACATCGTATACACCGTCGCATAACCGATAGTCAAGAACCCTTGGTACAAGGCGACAGAACTCAAATAAAACACGCTACTGAATACTGCCTGCATAGTTGAGATGAGCAAACCTCTGTGGATAACAAACTGAGCCAAGGATGCCGATCTCTTGTAAGATCTCCTTCCATGTACCAACAACAACTTTGCCAAATGCGAGAACTGGGTGATGCTGAAGTCCCCAGCCAGACTCGCCTGTTTACCCTCCCTCCCTTCAATTCCGATCCCAGCGTCAGCCTGTTGGATCATGCTGACGTCATTTCCGCCGTCTCCCACCGCGGCCGTTCGTTTTCCCGTGTGTTTCTGGATCAATTGAACGACTTGAGCTTTCTGTGTGGGAGAGCAGCGGCAGCACACAACGGCCGGTGCAGCCGTGGCCAGTTCCATAAATTCCGGCTGATAGTACGACAGACATACGTCCAGACTCTCCCCAGATATGACAAGGGCGCAGTCCTGTTTCCTGCGAAACGCGTTGAGCTCCAAATGTGCGTCAGTGCGAGTAACGACTTTTTTCAGTATGTGGAGACCCTGCGTGCGAGAAACCAGACGAGAACTTTTCGCTATGCACGTCGCCGTCTCTAATTTATCGCCCGTCAACATCCAAATTTTAATTCCGGCGTTGCGGAGGTGCTCCAACGTAGGACGAACGTTTTCCTGCAGCTTGTCTTCCACGCCCGTTATGCACAGGAGTTCCATTTCGCGCTCTAGCGATTCGATTTCTTGCGACACTCGGGCTACTCGATCCGTCACGGACAGCCGGGCCGTATTATATCTTGTCTATAAATGAAAAAACGTGTTTTTAGGAAAACGATAATCGTTACAAAATTTCAAAAACATGCCACATATTTGTTTCCATGTTAGAGCATCAAGGATATTTTAGTCCGTCAGACACATTTCAGAAGTTTTAATCACAGTCATCCCATGCCGCCGGGACAACAAAACAAGAAATGAAGTAATGCCGTTCAGCAAATTTTTTATTTTTGTTCACAAAAAATGTTAAATGTTTAAAAAAGTTGACCATTACGTTTCTGACTTCAGAAGTATTTCATTCATCATCAAGGAAGTCAAGGGCTGGCTACTCTTTTTCACGTTTTCGGTTATGAGCGAGAGGAATATACAGGGTGTCCTCGAATTCGATTATGTAGTCCAGTAGGCTAAATCAGAAACGGTTCAGAAGTTATCCGCAAATACCTCAAACATAGCCCCTACTTTAGGGGGCTGCAGCTCCGAGCTAGGGAAGCGGAAATCGAATTTTTATAGGTGTTTTTAATTTTATTTTTGACCAGAGAATATGCTCATAAATTTTCCTAATCGAATTCGAGGACACCCTGTAGAAAAAAAAATGGTGTACTAGTAATGAAAGCATCTTTTTTCACTTCGTTGATTCACGCACTCCGCCTACGGCGCGGCGTCAGGTTTTCAAACTCTTTTTCTTTATGAAAAATTATGTTTTACAGCATACCCGTGAAAGTTATGGAACGAGGCGCCTGCTCTAAAACTCATTTTTCTATTTCCGTGTCCTAATGAACACTTTATAACACGCAAATGCGTTTTCTAATGAGCTCTGTTAGAGCACGGCTTTTGTTTACATTGTAACCTAGACAACGATTGTGTCCAACAATCGCCAACTGTCAAGCGAACATTGACTCCTGTCTTTGAAAATGAATATTTTCTTATTTCTAACAAGTTGGTATCCGAAATAGAAAAAATTGTATAAAAAACGCGTTTCATAAGGCTCTTGTCGCACTCGGATTTTGTAAAACTCGGGCTTTTCGCCCTCGATGTCCAAACATCCTCGTGCGACAATAATTGGCCTTATGAAACGTGTTTTTTAATATACTATTTTCTATTTCGGTTTCCTAATGAACACTTTATAACACCCAAACGCGTTCTCTAATGTGCTCCATTAGAGCACGGCTTTTGTTTACATCGTAACCTAGACAACAATTGTGTCCAACAATCGCCAACTGTCAAGCGAACATCGACCTGTCTATGAAGATGAAAAACCAATTTCTTTCTAACAGATTATGGGTATCCGAAATAGAAAATTTTTTATAAAAAACGTGTTTCATAAGGCTCTTATCGCACTCGGATTTTGTAAAACTCGGGCTTTTCGCCCTCGTTGTCCAAACATCTTCGTGCGATAATAATTGGCCTTATGAAACGTGTTTTTTAATATACTATTTTCTATTTCCGTGTCCTAATGAACACTTTATAACACGCAAATGCGTTTTCTAATGAGCTCTGTTAGAGCACGGATTTTGTTTACATTGTAACCTAGACAACGATTATGTCCAACAATCGCCAACTGTCAAGCGAACATTGACTCCTGTCTTTGAAAATGAATATTTTCTTATTTCTAACAAGTTGGTATCCGAAATAGAAAAAATTGTATAAAAAACGCGTTTCATAAGGCTCTTGTCGCACTCGGATTTTGTAAAACTCGGGCTTTTCGCCCTCGTTGTCCAAACATCCTCGTGCGACAATAATTGGCCTTATGAAACGTGTTTTTTAATATACTATTTGCTCGTATTATACAGCTGTTTCTCAGAACGCTCGCGGTTTTAAGTATGTATTGGGCATACAAATTAATATCTGCTCTCTTAACGTTGCGATAATAACGAGAACGCAATGAAGAATAGTTTACACACTTCTAACGAACAGTAAGACATTTATCATTCAAATAATTGTGGTTTCGCTAGAGATGGGCGGTGGAAATATTCCCAAATGGGAATGTTCCCGGGAAGGAAAAATACTACTAAAGAACTTTTGTTTCTAGAAGAACAAAGAACTTCGTTTCGTAGTGGTGCGCTGAAAAACGCACGCATCATGTGTTTTGCTTTCTAATCATGGGTCGTTTTAAAAAGGACGTTATTTACAAATCCTTTAAAAGTATTGTATACTCTGTCCAATGAACAATGATTCGCCATGGAAATAGGGTGAATCTTGGTCGTGTGGATCCCGGACAGACCATAGTAGGCAAAAAGAGCAAATTTCAGTGTAAATATTGCGAAGTATCGTACATCAGAAACGCCAAAAAAATGTTAAAGCATTTGATGTCTGGATGTAAATCCACTCCGACAAAATCCCGGCTCAGATAGAGAAAACTGAGAAGAAAAAAGTATACTTTTGCAAATTTCAAACAGTAATGTTATGTACTTCTTAAGCATTCTTTAGAAGTATGTTTGTTCAATAAAAGTTTTGCATTGAATTATTTATTTTTATTTCGATTTAAAAAAAAACAGAAACAAAAATCAAAATTATTATGCCATGGCAATATTTCCAGGGAAAGTTTCCTTAGTGACTGGGAATTTATGCGTGCCCGGAAAATTTCCGGGAATATTTCCCGAAAAATGAATTCCCGGGAATCGCCCATCTCTAGGTTTTGCTAAATTAGACGATATTTTCATTTTGATTGATAACATTTTTGGGAGTGAATGTACATACCCGATTCCAACCTTACGAAGCAAATTTTTTTGAGTGACAGTAAAATGAACGATTAGTGTAGGGTTAGTAAACACAGTAATAATGACATTTATAAACAATATAGTCCTATGAGTGCCACCTATACGAAAATCAAATATCTACGCGATGGGGAGGTTCCAGTCGCTTCTCTGCTGCCCATTTTTGAAATGATTTGAATTTGAGTGAAACGTGAGCGTCAGTTTATTGGCTTCTTTAACTGAAGCATGCAAAATTCCTTATATTTTTGTGCAGCGTTGCCATTTAGCGGTCAATCATTTATGACCACCCAAAAGATGAATATGTAAAAAAATGGGGTAATGAAAGCATCTTTTTTTCACTCGCTTGAATGCAGTAAACATCAAACTCATCAAAAAAATATATACAGTGTGTCTCATTTTAACTGGAACCACCCAAATATTGCGGTTAATTTTAACCGAATCAATGCGTTCTCTTTTTCTGCATGTAGAGCTCCAAAATCTGCACCTGCGTGATACTTCACTTTTTTTATAGACCGAAATCCCAGTCTACTGCGATTTAATAAAGAGGCCAAAAATGACGAAATCGTATTAGGCATTATTATTAGGCAGGAAAAGTTGCTCAGGGTGGCTCCAAATGGTTAAATCCGAAATTTCAGGAAAAAATAAAAATGTTGAATTTCTTGAGGAAGAATCACAAAATAACGAAAAGTTCAATATTTTTGCAACATAATGGGTGCTGTGAAATAAAAAAAGGCGGTCTCGGAGACGGCAGGAACTTCTACGCCGCACTGCATTGGATTAATAACAGCAGCATTTATTAAATTTTTAAATATTTAAAATAAGAAAGTTGCTATGCCAAAAGGGCACTTCGGGTTGACTGATCGGCTTCAAAATCTAATCAGCTCCTCTCCCGCACAGACAATAAAATAAATTGCCACGAAAATGACATTTTTCGAAAAAATGGCACTAAGGTTTTCGGCTTGAAAAAAAATCAGTTATCAAATCCGGTAATAAAAATATACATTTATGCATAGTTTTTTTTTCACGGCACCATTTTTTGGTCAAAAGGGCCCAAGTGTGAATACATTTTTAGAAGCAGAATTTGAAGAGCATTCATATGGTAATGCGAAAAATGGGGGTTTGCATTTAAATTTTTAAAGTTGATGTGCCAAAAAGGCACTTTCCGTGAGCCGGTGTAGCCCAGATTCTAATCAGCACCTACAAATCTCCCACTGAATATGTGTGCCAAATTTCATCAAAATCAGTTCAGTAGTTTCGGCTGTAGCGTGTCCACAGACACACGGACAGACACACGGACAGACACACAGACACACATTTTTCAAAAATAGGTTTTTTGGGTTCCTGGGACCCCGAAACGTAAAGATTTGATGTCAGTTCAATTTCGAATTTTTGATCGATTTTATATACTGCTCCGCCTTGAGCGTAGAAGTTAAAAAAAGTTGAGTATTACACAGGTGCAGATTTTGGAGCTCTACATGCAGAAAAAAAAAACGCATTGGTTCGGTTAAAATTAACAGAAATATTTGTGTGGTTCCAGTTAAAATGAGACACACTGTATAAGTATAAGTATTAGTAGTTGTACAAATAAATACGTACAATATAGTATTGGGAAACGAAACTTTCGTCTTACGCAAAGATTGAAAAATTGCAATGTTGCTGTGAATTTTGAATTCAATTTGAATACCTGCAAAAAAATAGTTTGAAAAATTCTTTCTTGGATCGAATTCGAAATAATTGTATGAGCAGTAGCAATGATTTTAGTTGTGATGAAAGATGAAAGTTTCATTTCCATAAAAAACACGGCAATATTATAACGTTAGACTATCTAAACCCAACCAAGAATAATGTTTGATGAATACGGGGTTGTTAATTATTGTAATATTGTAGGTGGCTTTAAAATTAATTTATGGCTGCAGTAATTAAATGTAAACATGGATTCAATTTTTATTCGTTAATCTCTATAGTGAATCTTACCTCGAAATCTTGATATTGTTCCTCAGTCAGAATTTTTCTGGCGACAACTAATGTTCGTAATCCATCCCGCGCCATATTGCCAACCTCCTCTTCTAACCAATCAGTATATTGTACAATACCGCACATGACAACATCGGCACCTTTCAGGTAGAAAATTATTTCTCCAGTCTGAAGATCCTGCGAAAAAAAACACATAAAACCACGGCGGATTTGCGACGGCCATTACTTTTACGATAACTCCCATTCGTCTGGTCTCACTCGTAAATGGAAATATTTGAAGGATGTTGTAGTCGTATAACCGACTGTCCGGTCCTCTTAACTGCATTGAAGTAAGATTTCTTTGACTTAAAGTCAAACCAACTGCATGTGTCCATTGTACAAGAGCTACCTCATCTGGACTCGATGCTTGATAGATTACTGATTGACAGTCAATCTGCAAATGCTGGTCGGCTTCAGTTTCAGATGTTATTGATCCAGTATCTGAAAATATCAGCAGTGAGTCTTGCTACATCAATAAAAAAAACATTACCATTGTCTTCAGTATTCTCATAGACCGGAGTCACATTGTGGCAAAGAGCCAGCGCCTGTACAGCATCTCTAATTCTGGTATTTTCCGATCTTCGGAATTTGGTTTTGTTTGAATTACTAATCGTATCTCCACCTCCCAAATATGTATGTCTCAAAGTGGCGCTCAGCTAAAACGTTAATACTGAACTATGCTCACAATAATACAGGCTGTCCGGAAATTAGAGGATAAGTTTTAATTAACATCGGTCGAAAAATGCCCCCTAAGGGAGCTAGGGCTAAGTTCGCATTCTTCAGTACCCCATACTTCCTTTAGGAAGCGTTTTCCGTCATCTGTCCATACGAACTTTTCTTCCTAAAATAACACAAGGAATCAACCCCTGAACTCATTTATGATAATTTGGAAGATAACTAAATAAAATCTGTGACAAATTTTCGTGCTCTAAAACCACTAGGGCCAATTTATTCCAAAACGGTGCGCCCTAGCGATTTCGAACAAGAGCACCATTTTTACGTACAAAACTTCAATTATTCAGATTCTGATGCTAAATTTGAGAAAAAACAACTTACAAAAATTATTTGAGCAAAAGTCCTAAGCCCCTTTGTACGGCCAGCTTATGATCGAAACTTTAAAATTTTTACCACGGTAGTGAATTCAGCATCAAAAACTTCTAAGGATGTTCAATTTCCCGTTGCTATTTTTAACCGTTTTGAAGAAATTTAGAAAAAAACACTTTCAAAGTGACCCCTTTAAGGGGCCCTAGCTCCCTTAGGAGGCATTTTTAGACCCATGTTTATTAACACTTTTCTTCATATTTTTGATCGTAGAACGCCCTTAAGATATCATCTTTTAATTTCCGGACATCCTGTATTTTGAGCATTACCTCCTCGAAGCTGTCAGATGCATAACTAACTGTACCCAAATGCAATCTTTTTAAGACCATCGAATTTTGAGTCAGAGTTCCTGTTTTGTCTGATAAGAGATATGAAATTCTGCCGAGCTCTTCAGGTATTGTTGTACAGCGAACAGCGGTGCCAGGCATAGCTGAATCTTTCCCAATCGACCACGAATAGAACGACTTTCCCAATTCTAAGTTGACTCTTAAACTGGAAAGAAAAAAAAACTGAAGATAATAATCGTGCGACAGTTTTTAACCTAATCGAAGTTCCTAATTTTTGGCCAGTCAATGAAGTGAAAATAGAAACAAAAAATTACTGCAGTTCTGCAAATTGGCGGAAGTTGTAGCTTGAACATACTAAAAGTCCCCAAAGATGGTATGTGAGCTCGAGCCACCATCATGGCGAAGAGGTACAATTTTTGGTAACTTTGCAAATATCTCATGAAATATTGACTCTATAGAAAAATAGTGATATAACAAATTGAAGAGCGTAAAATTCTCTAAAAAACAGTTTATACAAATTTTTTACTGACACTAAAATTTAATCGCTAAATCGGCCGCTAAAGCAGTCTATTGGTCCAACGATGTCATCCCCCTGAATTTGGGCAGGTGTATGCCAAAACCGAAATTAAAAATATATTAATATTTAGTCAAGTATAGTTCTAATTAAATTTAAAAAAAAATTGAAAAAAAACCTCTTTACAACAAAACTATACAGTGTCAACCAAAAGTAGGGAACGGGTAGTTTATTTGACAAACTATTGACATTATCGAAAAACGGTTCCTATAAAACTTGAACACGACTGTCAGGCGCATCTTTTGACGTTAACCTTATATGATTTCATCGACATTTTCTTAATAACGGATAGTTCTAGTTTGATGTCATTGGAAAGGAGAGTTTTTTCTCTATGATGGGCGAAATAGTGGAGACTTTTTTAACTGATAATTACTTTTTTCTTTTTTTTGCATATATTTCATAAAATAATAACTGTATCAAAAAAGCCGTTAAGTAATGAATTGCAGAGTATAAAATTCTCTATAAAAAAGGGTCTATTCATTTTTCTCCTAACACCAATATTTATATACCGGGTGCTCAACTCCCTTTTTTCCGCACTTATTAAAGTACTTCAATGAAATTTAAATTTGGCAAACAAATATTATACGATAAATTGCACATTTAGAGGCATTTTGAATCACTTCCGGTTACAGCGAAAATGGACCTACCGTTGAATTTTAAATGGAACACCTGTATATCTTAAAATTTTCGGGTTCTGTACTAAATTCTGAATATATCAGAGCATTTTTTTCAAAGTTTCGATTTCACGTTTTCGAAAAACTTGATTTTTTATTTGTTCTAGAATGTATGTCATCTCATACTATACTCTGTCCGGGACGTTTCGCCATGGAAATAGGGTTACGTGGATCCCGGACAGAGTATAATCACAATAATTTCCAAATTACTAATTTTTTTCGAACGGATCAAGGACCTGTGGGTTAAAACAGGACCAAATTAAATGGCAGTTGTTTTTATTTTACAATGGCCTACTACGATTTATGCCTAATGGTTAATTCAAAAAACAAGAATTTACTTTCCAGAAAACCATGTGTCCACCTTGATCCATTTAAAAAATTATAATTTGGAAAAAACTGCGTTTCATCCTTTTAAACCAATCAGGATAAGTGACAGATAGAAACAGAAGCCTAAAATAAATTTTGATGAGGTGTTTGCTGGCTCTGGAATCTAGATTAGTTTTTGAGGGGTCATAGATAGCATTCTAGATGAAGATTTAAGAACAGCGAAAGTTTGAAAAAAATATTCTGTCATACTCAGAATTACTAGCCGAAAGGCAAATGTAATAAAGTATACAGGGTGTTCCTAAATTCATAATCCTCAATCCGGGACGATATTCCTTACATAATTCTAGGAAGAAACGTTCCTATGAACATATGTCCGGAAATGCTTTACAGGGGAGTTACGCCCCTTCAAAGGAGTACTCAAAAAGTCAATTTTTTTAAAATTTCTCGAAAAATATTAAGAATGGAATTTTGAAATTTGGAACAATCGTTAGTGTTTTAAAGACCTTTCTTCTCACTTTTTTTCAGATTTTTAATAACATCACAGGCGTGCGTTCTTGGAGGTCCTTACATATTTTTTTTCATTTTCTTTTGTTATAGGTAGTCATTTTTCTCACCAAATAATTATAAAGTCTTAAGGCCAATTTATAACTCGATCGCAATCCTAATCGTAATTTTAGTCGTAATTTTAAGAAACTTCAAACATACGATTTGCGTGTTAGCTTTTATAACTCAATCGCAATCGCATGCCGACCATATAACTATCGTATACGATTTTAAGAAGATGGCCAACATTCATCTCTTACGATCCGATCCTTAGGATGACCAATGAGCATTGAGGAAAAAGCCGAGTCGGCCGAAGATTGCCGAAGCTTTCCATTGCCAGTGCGTTGTTTCTTAAAATCCTTACGATAAGTTATAAAATAGGACAAACAAATTTCTTACGATAAGATTAGGACTAAAATTGCGATTCCGATTACGATCGAGTTATAAATCGGCCTTTAATCGGTGGTCGATTCTACTCAGAAAAGAGGCTCTTGTTGAATGTCGCTAAAACGCACCCTTTTCGATTAAAGTGATTTATTTTTATTTATCTAATAAGTGAAAATAAACTCAGAATATGTTTTCTTCCATCATTTTAAAAAGAAAAGTTCATATGGACATGTGGCGGTAAATAACATATTTTCCGAGACTCCATTCGAAGGACCATAGCCCTTTTAGTAAACACTTTCTGCCGTATCTTAAATATGAACTTTTCTTCCTAAAATGATGTAAGGACTCATCCTCCATCTTTATTTTCACTAATTAGGTAGAAAAAACAAAGTGCTAGTCACAAATTTTGGCCCTCTAAACCAACTGGAATCATTTTATTCGAATATGGTGCGCCCTAGCTACATTCAACAAGAGCACCTTTTTTATGTGGAATAAACCAGAGATTATGATTTTATTATTATTTGGCAAAAAAGGCCAACAGAAGAAAACGCAAAAAATGTGTAAGGCCCCCCAAAAACGCACACCTTTGATGTTATTAAAAATCTGAAAAACATTGAAGAGAAAACTCTTTATAGCACTAACCATTGCTCTGAATTTCAAAATCCTGTTTCAGAAAAAGATTTTTCGAGTACCCTTTTGAAAGGGCGCAGCTCCCTTGTAAAGCATTTCCGGACATATGTCCATAGGAACTTTTCTTCCTAGAATGAAGTAAGGAATAAGGTCCCAGAGTTAGGACTATGAATTTAGGAACAGCCTGTATATTACAAATTACAATACACTATAATAATAATAATAATTTTGGAGCGCAGTGTTAATAAAATAATTATTAACTCATCTGATCTTACCTTATCGGTATAATATAGGAGAATAACAAAATGAAGCGCATTAAATATCTGTACCAAGGTCCTCCAAATCCTTTCAATGCCATCATTGTCAAAGAAAGAGCCATTACCGCCACAAATAAGAGTTTTGTAATCATGTTAACCTCCTCATCTAATAATCCAACTTTGGACCGAGGCGCAGAATTGTTCATTACTGATCTTGTTTCGGGTCCTAAAATATGAAGCTATAGAAGAACGAATATATTTTTTTACAAGAACAAAACCTGTATAAATAACAAGCCCAAGGGCTTGTCCCGAAGCTATAACACAATTTGTCCAGAGAGTATTTTCTAGGTCTAAACTTTCATCATTGCTGCAAGAATCCATCTACAAAAAAAATATGGTTTAATATATTTTCAGATTTTACATACCCTGCTGAAGGTACCAATGAATGAATGAATATCCTTCTGTGGCTTTTCTGCATAAACTGCAGCATTTAGTTCAAAGAGTTGATGTTCAGATGTCAACTTTTGTGTAGCCGGTACGGCCAATCGCAGTTTCCAGTCTGTTTCTCCATCCAACTGATCAGTTCGAACAAATACAGCACCACTGTTTTCTGAGGTTCGCAGCAAAACTAAATCAGCAGGAACCCTTTCATCCTTGTCAACGATGATCAGATCCCCTACTCGTAATTTATGGGCAGCGACTATTTCATAAGGTGTATTTTTATCATTGACTAATCTTTTACACTTCTGGTTGTTGACTTCTTGGTCTCTTTTGTGTCTTCGCAAATCATCAATAGCTTCCCGGCAAATTGTAACAAAGAGAACAAAGCACTGAAAATTGTACAATTATTCCAGAATACAATTTCAACAGGCACACTTACCAAAGGGCCCCAATATGTGTACAAATAACTGATTCGAATCTCTGGCACAAATTGCGATAGAGCCATAATTAGAAAATAAAGATTCAAAAAGAACTTAAACTGTTGATATAAAACTAATGGTAAAAATGTAATGATGTTGTATTTTTGATTTCTTATAGCATTTGCTGGGAACTGCCCTGGTGTGGGTCTGCCCAACATAATGTTCCGGGCTCTCAACTCCTTGGGGCCGCAACATTTTCGGAAAAGGGAACACCAGCAACTACAGAAATACAAAAAATTGCTAATTGGTAAATTTGACCATACTAGTAGAGAAATGATAACGTTTAGCTTAGATGTGGCTTAGATCTATATCATAAATACCTCCATAATGATTCTTTGTCAGTTTTTGTTATCAAAGGAATGTCTTCTTTGGAAATTTTTGTCAAGTTACTCTGAGTTTCACTGTTATCCATAACTACTATAAACACGCACCGTCCCCGTCCTTTGAAAATTGTTAATAAACCCTTAAAATTACATGTTTTGCCACTTGTCCACACTCTTGTCAAAACAAAATTAGATTTTATGATTTTCTTGACTTGACGTGAATAGTTGACGTTTATTTATTTTAGTAACAGGAACACAAACATCACAACCGAAAAGTTACTACAACTGTCAACATAAGCCGCTAAATTTAAAAAAATATTTGTTTTGCCAATAATTATTATCGCTTCGTGATCGCTATAACAAATATTTCTGTACTGCTAATATTAACAATCTTAAAAGCAAACTGTTTCAACTGATACCGAGAATAGACAGGCAAGCCATTTTCTAGGAAATATCAAATATTGACAAAAAAAATGTTATGAGTAACATATAGAAATGATTTCAACTTTTCACATAGGCTTACACATAGAGTAAGTTAGTATAGTAATAAATGAGTAAACGTAATAAAGTCACCTGCAAAGGATGCTTCCTAAATGCTTTCGCCTCCTAGGATTGCGGTTGTTTCTTTTAGTTAATACCTCCATTTCACTTCCATGATTTGACGAGTTTCCTAATAAAAAATCAGTTTCGTGGTCTATATCGAAATCTTGCAGAGGAAATTCCATTCCAACCTGCTAGGATTTCTCCTCATAACCCCACGAAGCTCACATGATTTTTTAATTATACTAGGATAAAAAATTTCACTTGTTTTAAATAAAGTTCGATTCCCAGGTTTTAGTAACTCAGTACATTAAACACTAAAGCTGAACATGGCTAAAATTTACTTCCCGAATTGTTTATTTTTAGATCAAAACTTTTTTGACATTTCACCTCTTGACATCATAGTGACATATTCATGCACGTGGTTTAGTGACAGTTTAGTTTAGTGGCAATAGTGGCATGAACATGAAGTTCTGAAAGTTGGCAGCACTGACAAAAATACACAAGTTCTGGCTCCCGCCAGAATAGGGTTTTTTGCTTCTAATTTAAATTTGAAAAGGATTATCAGCTTACAGTCCCTTTAATAATTGCACGTTTACTAATGTAACACGTTGGTTGACAAATTATTGTTAAAACTACCCTGGTTTTTCAAATTTGTACAATAATGTTGTTTTTCGGATACTCTATGGAAATTGCTAACATTTGTTTATTGTAAATCGTAAAGAAAAGTATGCATTTTCTTTACACGAAGACCATTTCTTTACAGGAAAATCATTTCTTTACAGGAAAACCATTCTTTTATTCGTCGATTCTTTTATTTTTGCACAATTATTTTTTGTTACAATAAAAATTAGAAACGCGATTATTAACACCACCGAACTCTTGCCCAGCCTCTTCGAAATGCTTTCCAGAGAAGTTTCGTTCAAGTGCGAGTTTTTTCTTTGTCTTGGTATTACGAAAAGTAACAATCAAAATAGAACCGATATCCTCAATGTAGTCAAAATTTAAAGTCCTTAATTCTTCACTGCAGCAAGCACCATAAAATCCAAAAATTAATGCTGCTTCAATTAATATAGGTACGAATCATGAGGGGCTTCAATTAGAAATTTAGAAACGTTCTCCATTACTCCATTGTTAGACTTTTTGCATTTTTAGGTTTATATCCGCTTGCTTGATGCCGTTTGAGATATAACTGCAGCTTTCCCATAACTTGAAATGTCTACATTTTCTTTTATTCTGAGAATGGATTTTAACATGGAGTATGTTGACCATAACATCAAGGATTTTAGTTTACCAGCCTACAACATCAATAACGTTTCAGAATACAAATTGATTTACAAAACATTTACCTTTTCATGAAAATAGCACGCATCATCACTTCTTCAGTTACGTTCTTCACCGTTCACCGATTTGGTTTTGGTAGTAAAAACGATGTGGCTTCTGCTGCTAAACCTTTTATTTCACTGCTATTATCTTTTTGGCTTTCTCCCATTTTCGATGTGTCAAAAAATTCTTGTTTATGATTCATTTGTTTAGTTGCTAGAGTTCGTGTAATTTTTTGACAATTCTCTTAATTGGCCTACTAGAAATTAACTTTTATCCGTTGTTTTACCTTTTTATGCAATAACATCCGCAAATCTTCAGTAAAGGTATCCGAAAAAATTACATGTATCACACGTAAAGAAAAGCGGCGTTTCTTTACTCATCGCGTTTCTAATCTCGGCTTCGCCTCGATTAGAAATTTCGCGAATCGTAAAGAAACGCCCTACTTTTCTTTACTTGTAATACAAATAACTATTTTTGGCGTGAAATCGGAAATTAAACGTTTTTCGTGACGTGAGCCATTAAACAAATCCTCAAATCGCCGAATTTCCCAAACGCGTCTCGACACCTTTGACAGTTCAATTGTTTTACTTACTCCATGCTCCGGCTAAATGCGTGCTACTGTTATGAATTCATAACAGCACTGTTATTTTGCGTTGCCTTGGAAACCAAACCGCGCTTTGTAAGTCGAAATTACACCTTATATTATAACTAGGTCGGTAAGAGTTATTCCATACGATTGGGCGAAATAGTATATTACGATATTAGGTTAGTAAGTACAGTATAACAGAATCGAGGAAAGGTTTGCAAAAACGAGTCGAAGACGAGTTTTTGCAATTTCCAAGATTATGTTAGATGTACTTAACAACCGTGATAATGGAACTTCAAGAACCTGATCGAACCCTACAGAATTCTCCGATACTACCATCAATGGTGAAAATGTACCTATAATTGTAAATAATGAATAAAGAAGCTGTAAGCGATAATTGTGTGTGTACTGTGTACCTCCATTAGACGTACAGTGTGTACGTCCATTAGACGTACACTGTGTACGTCCATTAGACGTACACTGCGGTTGTACTATGGATGTCCGTTTAGGAGACATTTGTACATACGATGGACATCCTTTGTACGTCCATCGTTCCGTACCTGGATGTACAGTGGACATCGGTTTATCCAGAGCTGCATGACTTATGTTTATGTACGTACATTGGACGTTTTTGTGCTGTCTGGGTATGATTTTTCGCACTATCGAAATTAACTTACTGATCATTTTTCGTCAGCCATTAAGCAAAATCCTGTTTGACAGATCGCCGAATTTTCCAAATGCTCTCGACACCTTTGCCAGTTCAATTGTTTTACTTACCATGTCTGTGTCAGATATGCGTGCTGTTATGAATTCATAACAGCACTGTTATGTTTCGTTGCCTGGGAAACCAAACCGCGCTTGGTAAGTTGAACTTACACCTTATTTTAACTATGTCGGTAAGACAGTTATAACATACGATTGTGCGAAAAATAACTATTACAGCATTGGGTTTAGCTTGATTAGCCTTAAAACGATTATAAATTACAAGCGGAGGTTCTCATTTGTAATTTTGAAGTGGCCGTTAGAGGACGCTTTGTAAACTTCACCAATAGGGTCACTGGATTTCTGCTAGCGACAAAGATAACAAGCGGTATTGCTTTTTTAAATCCGGAGGAATTGACAGTATATCTCACTTGCACGCATTGAAAAAAATCTCCATCTTTTTAAATTGCGGATGCCGTTTCCGGGAGGTGTCCGTACCTTCCTGAATAATATTTATACATCGAATGGCCTTATTCACCAATCACGGAATTACAGGGTGGGGCCTTTCAAAAAGTATTGAAAATGCTGTAAAAGTTAAGTGCGCAAATCACTGCAGGCGCATGTTTCTTTTAAATTTGCTTTTACCTACAATTTTCGTACGATATAGATCTAACTTCATCAAAAATTGATGTTTCTGAGCAACAATTTTTTTTTTCAGAAACCGTTCCACAGAATACTGTGCAGGGAAAAAGGTTGAAGACAACTGACAAATTATTCCACAGCCGATTTATTACCGACAAGTAAAGATTGACTTATAAGATGGAAATGTTGCAAGCACTAACTACAAAGTACACTATCAATACAGGTTAGGACTGAAAAGTATAATTTGTCACACTGTTGATATCTGAATTATTGTGTTTTGTAATATTACCTTAATAAATTGTGCATGTAGTAAGTCTTTATTTTAGACAGTATGTAGTTACAAAATCATTGTTTCACATTTTCATTGAGCTTCATACTTGTGATAAAACGCGATTAAAATGGTTCAACTTTCCACTTTAAATTTAAATTTAAGAAATATTGTATTTCTCATAGCACCCTCATATTACTACAACAAACACTAAAGTGTTTTCCTTTGCAGTAGTGAAATGAACACAGCAATGTAAAATCTGCTGACCTGTTTAACAAAGCAATATCAAAGTGCCTCATATTCGTTATTCACATTTTTAACAGAAATAAATGATTTTCATAAAATCATTACAGGAATACACTGAGATGACAATGGTAAATCTTTAATACCAGAATTTATTATTTCTTCCGGTTTACAACGAAATCATGTATGGATTATGAAACTGGGTGTTACAAAAACATGATATTATACTTGTATCAACATCAAGATGTATGAGCAGAATATGTCACCATACTCCTATACTTTTCAACTATTTTACAATTGTAAAAACACCTATTTACAAGACATTTGCAGTACGGCAACAGTGACCTAACTATAAATGCGGCATAAATTTCGTCATACGAACGTTAAATTTGAACCGGCAACTAAAACGACTTTTCAGCAATCACACAAATACGAAGTCACACATTTCATACAGTAGTGTTCCGCTTCAGCAAAATCAATCGCAACTAAATAAAATATTGCCAAAGCTTGTTTTTATTTACATGTCCAACACGAACATACTGAATAAATTAATAATAATATAGACACAAGAAAAAATTCCAGAAGTAAAAAATGTGGATTGTACAAGAAAAAACAATGATTACACTTATAACCACCATCCTGAGATCTGTGATTGTTAATCCGTTAAATAAAATATAAAGTCTTAAATCATTAGTAAGTTATTCGCTTGTGGTAGGGTTTTTTTAACGCAAAATAATAGGTACTTTACTCAGTCTTACAATAATTGACTAAATTACCACTAAACAGGAAAGAAAGAAATCGATTTTACTTCTGGAATATCGGCACTATAGACCTTAGATCCATATTGTGTGTGAATTGGGTACGCTAGTTACTATTTTGCAATAGTCCCCACGACTATTTTTTTCGAAAAATCACTTTTTAAATTAATTATCTATATTTTATCACCGGCACATCATGTTTTCCAATTGTGACGCTGCCCAGGTCCTGGAGGGATCATGTCTAAAAGGTATTGTCGTTGGAGGTCTGCTGCTCTCTGTAAATCGGCGATGTTTGCTGAACCCCCCTTACTGCTTGCGGCCGCCTGCGCCATTGCTAATTGATAAGGATAAAAGAGAGGTGAGAATTGGAGCATATGTGCTGGAGGCGCTCCTGTTGTTAGGTCTGAAAAGTTAATCAATTTTTACACAAAATGACAACAGAATTTCTCGAAATAAACTACTCCATTCAAACGAGAGAGAAATGTTATGAAAGAGACTCAGGGTGTAATTCCAAGTCAGTTTATGTCAGTCACGTGATGACATAAGTTTAGTTAGGTGCACAAGTCAGCAGGGGTCGTTGCTTGCAAATCTGTGCAGATTTCTGCAATATTACATCTCACTGGCAACTATTTTCATCCTATAACCATACATATAAACTCACATGATCTGTCAAGGAACCTGCGTGTATATATGGTTATAAGATGAAAATAGTTGCCAGTGAGATGTAATATTGCAGAAATCTGCAAAAATTTGCAAGCAACGACCCCTGCTGACTTGTGAACCTAACTAGACTTATGTCATCACGTGACTGATATAAACTGACTTGGAATTACACCCTCAATAGTTTGGTACCCTGAAAGATCACGTCAAAAGTGACGTCATCCAGGAGGGCGCTGTTATTTGTGCCATTTATCCGGGAGTTAAGCAATAATCCGGGAGTTAAGGCAATAAATTGAGACGTACCTCACATTTTACTGTAAAGTTTTGCCACATGCCTCATATAAGGTACTCTTCAGGCGTGTACAAGTACATTTGGCGGGGGAGGCCAGCAAAATTTCTATGCTAGGGGGCGAAGCGATTTCCAAAAGTTATCACTTTTTAAAATTCCTTTTTTAACCTCCCCAATCCACTTCACCACTTAAAAAAAGGGAGGTTACTGCAATCACTAAAATTTTCGAATTTGAGATAGCACCAGATCTTCACGTTTCGAGGTCTCAGGAACCCAAAAAAGTGGTTTTAAAAATGTGTCTGTGTGTATGTGCGTACGTACGTACGTACGTTTGTAAACACGCCACAGCCAAGACTACTAGACCGATTTGGCTGAAATTTGGTACGTGTGCATGTGATAACCCAACTTAGATCTGAAAAGCTTTTGGAGCCAATCGTACAACTAGAAATGCCATTTTGGCACATAAACTTTTAAATTTTAAATGCAAACCCCCATTTTTCACATCACGATAGGAAAGGCCTTCAAATTCTGCTTCTAAAAATGCATTCATTCTTAGTGCCCTTTTGACCAACAATAAAAAAAAATTTATTTTTATCGGACTTTAAAATCGCGGTACAGCCCAAGCCCCTGAACCGATTTGGCTGAAATTTTGCACATGGGGATTGCATTACACGTCGAAGAGCTGAACAAATTTTGGATTAAATCGGCCCAAGGAAAGTGCCGTTTTGGCACACCAATTTCCAACTTTAAAATTATTCACTCATTTAACAATCCAAAACAAGTTTTTGAAAGATTTATTGTCACCATCAGAAAGGTCTTCAAATTCTGGTTTTAAATAAGACAAAATTCGTTTGCATTTAGTGCTCTTTGGGTCAAAAAATCGAAATTTTGTAATAACACTAAAAATCCATTATAGCCCACATTAGTGAATCGATTTGGCTGAAATTTGCTACATGGAGATTGGGTGACCCGTTGAAGGCCTGAAAGGCTTTTGGAAGCAATTGGTCCACGGGAAGTGCCATTTAAGCATATCAACATTAAATTTTAAATACAAGGCCTCCTCTTTTATGTCGCCATTAGAAAGACGATCAAATTCTGGTTCTAAAAATGTATTCATAGTTTCTGCCATTTCAGTGGAAAATTGAGAAAAAATTCTTTTTCATTAAAAGGGAGCGGGCTGACAGTGGATGACATAAAGTATCAGTTATTGGGTCATATTAATAAAATATAGCATATGCTAATACTACCAATTTTATAAGCATATGCTAGTAGATATCGTTGAACCGGCCAATAAGATCTCAGGATTTGGTAGCATTTGCTTACAAACTTGTAGCATCAGCACATGCTAGCGTTTTATTAATACCACCCAGTCAAAAGGGTGGCAAACTGTTAACCTTAAAAGGAACATATTGTCAAATGTGATGGGTGATGTCCGAGGTGATGTCGGTATTTGTCAGAAAATTGCGAAATTAGTCACAGATGATAAGCACAAAAAAAAATGTTGAATTGACTACCATGTACACAGAATACAAAAATCCACGCGATGGGGAGGTTCCAGCCGCTTCTCTGCTGCATTTTTTTTGATAATATTTGTGGTATCTTGGACACAAGTGTGGTACAAATGAACTTTTATCTCGGCATAGCCTCAGTTGTTGGGAAGAGGTTTGCAAACTCAACACCCCTTTTACACCGGGGTTAAGGAGAAAAAAGCAACATTATATTGTAGAAATTGGCCACTTGGCGCACAAATACAAATGGATTTCGAGTCGGAGACCGTCGCCATTCTCTGACAGGGGTTAAACGAGCCTGAAAATGTAAACTCTTCCAAAAAGTGCCATTTTAACCTCCCCATCCCCACAATTAAAAAAAAAATGGGAGGTTACCTACTGCAATCACTAAAATTTTCAAATTCGAGATAAGACCAGATCTATTCGTTCTGAGGTCTCAGGGGCTCAAAAAATGGTTTTTAAAATGGGTCTGTGTACGTTTGTAAACACGCCACAGTCCAAACTACTCGACCTATTTGCTTAAAATTTGGTATGCCTATCTAGGCATCTCATAACCTAACTTAGATCTGGAAAGCTTTTGGAGCCAATCGTGCAACCGGAAATGCCTTTTCTTTTGACCTTCTTTGGAAGCAATTGGTGCCATTTAGGCATATCAAATTTCGAATTGTAAATACAAGGCCTTATTTTTTATGCCATCAATAGAAGGATCATTAAATTCTGGTTCTAAAAATCTATTCACAGTACCTACCATTTCGGACTGACAGAACGGCAGTAAATGTGACATGATATTAACCTTAAAAGGAAAGTGTATCAGAAAGTGTGAAATTAATCACAATGACGAGTCGTCTAAAAATGTTTGTGTTCAATTAGCTGCTAGATACACGGATTTGTACATACACGGATACAAATGTGTAAAGCCAAAAGAGAAAAATGCGACAGTCAAAGTCAAATATGAAATCATCAGATCAAAAAGAGACCGACGAGGAGTGCACCGAGCTTCCAAGCCGAACGCACTTTATATTGAATTTCAAGAAATACCTGAATACCACTGAATGTTAGATGCACTATCTCCTAGGCAACAAGGTACAGGGTGTCTCATAATTATAGGGACAACGGTTCTTTACGTGAAAATAAGACAAAGTTTGTCATTTTTCTCGAAAACATTGCGTTTGACGAAACAATTTCAAGAGACAAAAATGCAGCAGAGAAGCGGCTGGAACCTCCCCATCGCGTAGATCTTTGTATTCTGTGTAGATAGTAGTCAATTCAACAGAATTTTTTTAATCCTTGACTAATGTCGCAATTTTCTGACAAATACCGACGTCACCTCGGACATCACCCATCACGTTTGACAATATGTTCCTTTTAAGGTTAATCTTTTGCCACCTTTTTGACAATAACTACCACTTTATGTCATCCACTGTCAGCCCGCTCCCTTTTAATGAGAAATAATTTTTTCTCTATTTTCCACTGAAATGGCAGAAACTGTGAACAGATTTTTAGAACCAAAATTTGATCGCCTTTCTAATGGCGACATAAAAAAGGAGGTCTCGTATTTAAAATTTTAAGTTGATATGCTTAAATGGGACTTCCCGTAGGCCAATTGCTTTCAAAAGCCTTTCAGGTCTTCAGCGGGTCACCCAATCTCCATGTACCAAATTTCAGCCAAATCGATTCAGTAATTTGGGCTATAATGTATTTTTACTGTTATTACAAAATTTCGATTTTTTCAACCAAACAGCGCTAAATGCGAATTAATTTTGTCCTATTTAGAACCAGAATTTGAAGACCTTTCTGATGGTGACAATAAATCTTTCAAAAACTTGTTTTTAATGGTCAAATGAGAGAATAATTTTAAATTTGGAAATTGGTGTGCCAAAACGGCACTTTCTGTGAGTCGATTGAATTCAAAATTTGTTCAGCTCTTCGACGTGTAATACAATCCCCATGTGCAAAATTTCAGCCAAATCGGTTCAGGGGCTTGGGCTGTACCGCGATTTTAAAGTCCGAGAAAAATTATTTTTTTTTAATTTTTGGTCAAAAGGGCACTAAAAATTAATACACTTTTAGAAGCAGAATTTGAAGGTCTTCCTTATGGTGACGTGAAAAATGGGGGTTTGCATTTAAAATTTAAAAGTTGATGTGCCAAAATGGCATTTCCGGTTGCACGATTGGCTCCAAAAGCTTTTCAGATCTAAGTTGGGTTACAAGATGCCTATGTTCCAAATTTCAGCCAAATCGGTCTAGTAGTTTTGGCTGTGGCGTGATTACAAACGAACGTACGTACGAACGTACGTACGTACGTACATACACACAGACACATTTAAAAAACCCCTTTTTTGGGTTCCTGAGACCTCAAAACGTGAGATCTGGTGCTATCTCAAATTCGAAAATTTTAGTGATTGCAGTAACCTCCCTCTTAAATTGTAATGGGGTTGGGGAGGTTAGAAAAGTTTCTAAATTGAGTGGGCTTTCTAACAGGCTAATATTTTTTAAGAAATCCAAATACACGACCAAAGTTTTGTGGCTCCAGAGACAAGGGGGCCCACGAAAGTGTCTTAAGGAGGTCCCTCGCCAAAACGCGTAGCACTATCAGATTCTACATGTCATAAGAACTCTGTGTACCAAATTTAGTGATTCTCCTACAACAGGGTTCTGAGATATAAAAAAAGACTATTCTTAGGAGCGAATTTCAGGGGGCTGTAACTCCGAAAGAGGGGACGGGACAACTTGGCAAAAATAAAAAATACGGGTCCCCTAATTTTGCCTTAAGAATCTGTGACTAAATTTTGTTGTATTAATTTCCGGACACCCTGTACAGTCAAGAGATGAAATATTTGCCCTCGACCGCGAACAATGTCGACAGACTCTTAGAAAAGACACTCAAAATAGGTTTGTGAAGGCTTGTGTCCCACTCGAGTCGTTTTAATAAAGAAGTTTTCACGTTCAATTTTAGTTCTTTGACAAAGTTTGCGAGAATCTATCCACATTGTGAGGGGTCCACCAGGGCCATTATTTTATCTCCTGAGTGTACAACAAAAGTTCATTTGTGACGACGATTTGAGCTGTTGCTATGATTGCTATGGCCAATGAAAACAGGCGATTTGAGTTGCCCTACAGTTTTGCAACGACGCAATCTAACTTGAAATTGGTCCCTAAGATACCAGAAATACAGGTGTCCCGAAATTAGTGCACCAAATTTTACCAGTACATTCTTCTATGAAAAATAAGAAAAAGTTCCTATGAACATATGTTGAAAAATGTCTCCTATAAAAAGGGTCACTTTGAAAGTGTTTTTTTGCTAAATATCTTCAAAGCGGTTAAAGATAGCAACGTGAAATTTGGTATCTTTAGTAAGGCTTTGATGCTGAATCTACCACTGTGGAGAAAATTTTAAAATTTTGATCATAAGCGTCTATAGTAATCTGCTCAAACATTTTTGTGAGTCGTTTTTTCTCAAATTTCATTCCAGAATCTGAAATTTGAGGTTCTTTACGTAAAAATGGTACTGTTGTTTGACATCGATGTGATTCGCCCTTTGTGAAAAAATTGGCTTTTTATTGGCTCAGGGCTCCAAAATTTTTGAGGGAACACATCAAAATACTGTAAACAAGTTCACCCATTATCAAACTAAGGAATTTTTAAAATTGGTAACTTCTGGGAATGGCTTCACCCCTTAGCATAGAAATTTTGCTGGCCTCCGCCGCCAAATCTACTTCTATACGTCTGGAGAGTATATTGGTTAAAAGCTATCATATCATAAAAACCTTGGCTGTATTAACATTTTGATTTCATTTTCCCCTGCAAACGTGAATTGTCAAGTTCTGGATGGGCCTTGATAGCTACGTAATTCACTTTAACTCATTCTGAACGCATAAGTTGGAAAGCTAAATTATTTGCGTCAATTCGTCGGGTGCACGGTGTGTAAAATTCTATCGGTAAGGCACTAGGTAGTTGGCAACCTTACTGTAAGAGCATGCTTGATCCTTTTACAAATATACCTGTCTCAAACTGTTTGAATGGAATAGTTTATTAAAAAATAGATACTACTCAAAATCAGCGAATTGCAACTTAAAACAATTTATTTTAGCGTAAATAACAATGAAAGTAAAAGAAGTATTCTTAATTTTCCCATTTTCGTACGCACTTATTACAATTGGCATATTATCGTCATAATATCGAGCACTTACTTCTCAATAGCTGCTGTTGGAAAGCCTGCAATGCCGCATTCTGTGAAAATTTTTCTGAAGAACTATGCGAACTACGTGAGGGCGGTGGTGTCTGTTGAGCTGAAGGCGTCGTAGGAGGAGTAGCAGCATGTCTCGGAGTAGGAGTGGGAGTCGCCGATTTTGGCAGAGCTTCAGGTGTAACTGGAGACGGTGCCGGACTACTTGATGTAAAAACGCCGTTCTGAAATGTAACGAGTGTTGAAACACGCCTACTCTAAAACTAAACGAAACTCACCTGAGCCAACCTTTGCTCTATCTCCTGTTCCTGTTGCAACGCTTTGACGAAAGCTGTCTTTAACCTATTGGTGTGCTCGGCCTTCAAAGCTTTCTTGACGTTATTTGTAACGCACTGTTCGCAAATAACTTTAACTCCTGTGAAACGAAATTTTAGAAGCGTAATTACGTTTTGCTTTACAGTTACCTCTGTTTTTGCCTTTGGTTTCCCACTTCCATACTGGTGTAAAGTCAGAACCGCATTGTGAACATGCGAAGGGTAGAGGTGGAACAGGCATTTTGGTGTCTTTCGTTAAAAAATCTACCACATGTTCTAAGCCTACAAGATAAATAAACTCGGTATTGCTAGGGTTGGGTATAAAATGCATTTCAGGTGGCGGCGGTTTTGGCGGTGGAATCTAAAAGAAAAAAAATATTACATTAATGTCAATAATTCAAAACAATACTATATCTATCCTATACTCATACTAGTATACAGGGTGTCACAGGATCGTGGTACACCCCCTATTTCATCATAGTTTTTGGAATACATTTTTGAAACTTGGAACATCGAATGTACTTATCAAATAGCACTTTCTGACATATTAACCAAATTTTTTCCATTTCCGGTTTTACAGGAAGCGACAAACTTTTTATTTTCAAATGGAACACCCCTATATATACAGGGTATCCCTCGACGAGCGTCAGTTAGCCATATCTGGAGAACTGTTTCTAGCAACGTCTTGAAAATTTGTAAACAGGGGTTTCAATTAATTTTGAATCGACGTAAAATATTTTCATCAATGGCGCACTTCCAGCTATACCGGAAATAGGTACTAACTTCCTTATTTTAAATGGAACACCCTGTATATTATGGTATTTGTGGATTCTACGTTTCATTCTGAGTAAACTTTTACTATGCCATTTTTTACTATCCATTTGGAAAATTTGACTTTTTGACCAATGAAGTTGATGATGTTTAAAAATTTGCAGAGAACACTCTGTATGTATTTGACGCAATTTGAGTCCAGGGGCGGATACATCCTACATTAGACTTCATTCCAAACTGATATCGTTTTCTCATCTCATACTGTAAGAATGTTACATCTTTTTGAAGTTAGGCCTGCACTTGGCATAAAAAAGCGAAATTCTCGATTTTCTCAAAAATGGTTGATTTTTGGCATAGCAATTCTTAGTAAAAGTTTACCTAAAACGAAACGTAGAATCCAAAAATATCATAATATACAGGGTGTTCCATTTAAAATAAGGAAGTTAGTACCTATTTCCGGTATAGCCGGAAGTGCGCCATTGATGAAAATATTTTACGTCGATTCAAAATTAATTGAAACCCCTGTGTACAAATTTTCAAGACGATGTTAGAAACAGTTCTCCAGATACGGCTAACTGACGCTCGTCGAGGGATACCCTGTATATCATCACCGAAGCACAGTTTTCCAGTCGCAGAGATATTAGGATCAGCATTATTAAATTTTTTGGAATATTTCCCCATTTTTGAAGTTATACGAACATCGGTGGTGGGTGGAATGTCATTCACATGTCATGTCGACTCATTTTGCGCGCGTTTTTAAATAATATATTAAAAAACACGTTTCATAAGGCCAATTATTATCGCTCGAGGATATTTGGACAACGAGGGCGAAAAGCCCGAGTTTTACAAAATCCGAGTGCGAAAAGAGCTTTATGAAACACGTTTTTTAGACAATTTTTTCTATTTCGGATACCCAACCTGTTAGAATAAAATTGGTTTTCCATTTTCAGGGTCAATGTTCGCTTGACAGTTGGCGATTGTTGGACACAATCGTTGTCTAGGTTACGATGTAAACAAAAGCCGTGCTCTAATAGAGCACATTAGAGAACGCGTTTGGGTGTTATAAAGTGTTCATTAGGAAACCGAAATAGAAAAACTTATTTGTTCTAATGTGTTGTTCTAATGTGCTCTATTAGAGCACGGCTTTTGTTTACATCGTAACCTAGACAACGATTGTGTCCAACAATCGCCAACTGTCAATCGAACATTGACCCTGTCTTTGAAAATGGAAAACCAATTTTTTTTTAACAACTTGGATATCCGAAATAGAAAAAATTGTATAAAAAACGTGTTTCATAAGGCTCTTATCGCACTCGGATTTTGTAAAACTCGGGCTTTTCGCCCTCGTTGTCCAAACATCCTCGTGCTATAATATTTGGCCTTATGAAACGTGTTTTTTAATATACTATTTTAGGCGCTCGACCGGAAAGTTAACCTTTCCGGTCGATTTTAGGACCGGAAAGTGGCCTTTCCCGGACTAGTCCGGGAAAGTGAAAAATTAATTTTCCCGGTCAATTTTAGGACCGGAAAATCAACTTTCCCGGACTAGTCCGGGAAAGTCGAAGTCCGAGAAAGTGACATTTCACCGGAATATTTTAGAAAGTGAAATTTCACCGGTATGTTATGGATTTTGATATCGTGTTAATTTTTGTTAGGCTCCTCACATTTTTCAGTTTAGATAATTTGAATTAAAATATTTAATTTCACACCAGAAAATATGTTGCGAGCACCTAAAAAATTTAATACGTAACTCACATGTAAAGTATCTTTCCTGGACTCGCAGATCACTTTCCATACTCTTTACGTAAATAACTATTCATGAAATATTTCAAGGGGTGTGAAATATTTCAATGAAATTAAATTTATTTGAAATAAAAATATTTCAGCTTTACAACAGTAATCTGGAATAAGTTGTGTCCCTGTGACACCTCCAATTTTAGCGATTTTAACTATTACCTGTAACAAAGTCTTTTCCAGCTGTTTTCGAAGGGCCAACTTGGCTGCGGCTTGCTTTTGTGCTTGCGTCTGGGGGTCATCTCTTTGTCGATCCTAAATTAAAAAATAGTTATTATAGATTGAATTTATTGAATCTAATTACGTCAAGTTGGGTGGAAATTCATGTATTGACATAAAAATTGACGGTACCATAACTAACTAACCCCATCAAAAATGCCTTGTAGCAGTTTTGAATTGTTTCGTAATTGTAGTATAGAACTGGATCCTCCTGATGGTTTGTGGTAGTTTTGTCGAGTTTGGGGTGACGATATTGCAGGAATCTTACTGCCAGCGCCATCTCATGATTTACGCGCTAACTTTAGTTGTGGTACCGTCAACACATGAAACGCCACCCAAAAAGGGGAAAGTCAAGTCTAACAAGATTAGTAAGTACTAGTACTTAATGCGGAATTACGGTACCTTTGAATTATTATTCAGATTGAAAGACTGAGCTCTGACGTGTATTTGCATTTTCGAATATAACCAGTACTAAGGCCATAAAATGAAAAATTAATTTTGATGACGTATGAGCTACGTTCTTACGAAAAGTGCGAGCCAACTTGCCTATTTAATCCAGGTATTTCTTAAGAGAAAAGAGTACACATTATGCTCAAATCTGAATGCGTTAAAAAAGGATGACAATATGATTCGCGCGCAATTGGAGGCGGATATTCCTTTTTTAAATGGACGGGAGGGAGAAATTTATTTTGAGCCTCCAAATGTTCGTCGCGTGACGTCACTCAAGAAATAGGTCCATTCTTGTTTCATTCAAATTAAAAACAGAGGCGGCCTCTGGTGGACATTCCGTCAGTAAAGACGGCCATCTTGCAAGTAGCGTTTACTTTTGGCGCGAATCAGGGTTTACATTTTTATTCTTGTGGGCGATGGCGGATTTTTATTTTGAAATTTGGGTTTTAGATGGTTGATTTCGTGTTTGATGCTATTAGCTTTTTTGTTAGTTTCCCTTTTTTAAATGGCCGTTGTGGTACGGAGTTTTTGTTATTTATTGAAAATTTACACCGGCATCACTTATGCAACCTGTAACACGGAGACCGTTAATTGTGAAGGAACCTGTACAAGATTAACTTTCCGTAATTCCATACACTTTTTAATAAGGTCAACACTAATAGTATAGTATATTATGTACCAAGGGACTGAAGCGAATCATTTAATCCCGAGGGTGAAGGAACGAGAGGATTTAAATGGCATAACAATACATTTTCAACACGCTACTAAAACCAATTACAGGATTATAATTATACATTATAAGGCATCAAAATTACAATCACAATACAATTACAAGTTTGAAGCCTATGCGGCCACTTGCTGCGGCAGGTTGCCTATCACCGGGGCCGATACTTTTCGGAATTTTAATTTAAAATGCAAACCCCCATTTTGCACGTCACCATAAGAAAGGCCTTCAAATTCTGCTTCTAAAAATGTATTCACTCTTTAGTGCCTTTTTGACAAAAAATCAAATATTCGAGATTTTTTAACCTATTTTTAAAAACGCGATACAGCCGAAACCTCAGGACCGATTTAACTGAAATTTTGCATATGGAGGTTGTATTACCCGTATTACAGCTGAAATTTTTTTGAAGGCAATCGATAGACGGAAAGTGCCGTTTTCGCACATCAATTTTCAAATCTAAACGTACTCTCATTTTACTATCTTAACAAGTTTTTGAAAATTTTATTGTCACCATCAGAAAGGTCTTCAAATTCTGGTTTTGAATAAGACAAAATTCATTCGCATTAAGTGCCCTTTGGATTAAAAAATCGAAATTTTGTAACAACATTAAAAATACATTATAGCCCAAACTACTGAATCGATTTGGTTGAAATTTGGTACATGGAGATTGGGTGACCCGTTGAAGAGCCTTGACAGCGAAAAAGCTGGAAAAATAGGCGATTCCGGGAAGTACGCCCTAGAGATAGGCAACCTGCCAAGGCAAGTGGCCGCATAGAATTCAAACTTGGCAACACTTCAAAAAGTGATCTTTGGCATCTAGGTAAGAAGTGTGCAAAGTACCAGCCCTTAATCATAAAGTGCAGGGTAACCCCCCGATTTTCCCAAGAGCGTCCGTACTATCGACGGTAAAATTGACAAAAAAGATAAAAGAACCACGCGAAGGTCGGATTGTCGACAACAATAAGCGCGTTCAAAACGTGGCAAGTGTCAATCGTGGCCACTAAACTTTGGTTTTTCTCATTTTTTGCCGTTAAGTTAACAAAATTTTGTTAGGTATTGGCTAGACGGACCTGTTCCCATAAAACAGTCAAAGAAAACGCAGTGACTCGATCGTTCAAATACTGGAATCTGCGGTTAGGAAGAATTTCAAAAATGCGAGGCAAAAACTTCTATAAAACGCTAGATTTGCTAATGTCCGTAAAATTTAATATTTTTACATTTAATTCTTTCAGATTTCTGAAAAAAATTATTCCCCCGGGGATCAAGCTATACTTCAAAAAGGCACTAAAGTAGTACTTTTAATGCCGGGAGTGCAAAAACAAGTAAAATAACCATCTGTCATCTATTTCTCATCTGGTGGTCATCTGTGTGCTTACACCAAGAAATAGTAGAGGTGAGATCACTAGCAGTAGCACGTACTCGAGCACATACGTCATCAATTTCTAAAAATAGCTTTTTGAAGTAAAATACTTATTAAAATCTAAAACAAAAACAAATCAAACAATCAAAGATTATTTTTCGAATTATACCAACAATAAGAAAATTAGTAACACACAAGTGTTCCCTAAGTAGGTACACAATTATGTTGGATGTAAAATTCATATTTGATATTATTTAGTAGAGTACTTCGTATACAGGGTGTCTTACTTGCTTTTTTCGCACAAGATTCGCTACAAATCGGCCCATTTCTTAAATTATTTAATAAAAAATCAAATTTTTCTTTTTTTTTCAATTTTCAGTAAAATTTTCCAGCAAGAAGCTGTTTTTGAGGTGAATTTTGGTCGAATCTAAATTTAAACATCCCCATTCGCTTAGTTATGTCATTTTATCTAAAAACAATGGGTCGCACTATGGGGTTTATGCAATTTTTACCATGGCCATCGCCAACTTGATTTTTTCGACTTTCCTTGACATACCTGAAGACGTGCTTTTTTCGAGCAAGATTTGCTCCAAATCGGCCGATTTCTTAAATTATTTAATAAAAAATCAAACTTTTCGGTTTTTTTTCAACTTTGAGTAAATTTTTCCAGGAAAAAGCTGTTTTTTAAGTTAATTTTGGTCGAATCTAAACTTAAATATCGCCATCTGCTTAGTTGGGTTATTTTACCTAAAAATGATGGGTCCCACTATGGGGTCTATACAATTTTTACCGTGGCCATTGCCGACTTAATTTTTCGACTTTCCTTGATTTTACCTGAAGACTTGCTTTTTTAGTGGTCAATAAATTTAAAAGATTCCGGATGCGTCAATTTCAATAAGAGCCAAATCTTAAACTGTGCCTTGCTTAATAGTAGAGTGCCCGCGCCTGGAAATGTCGCTTAATTTTTGTGCCCGTAGGCACTTTGTGGCTAAAAGGAATGAACTTGCCAGCTTTATAGAAGAGATAATCAAGATTCGGAATCCACTTGTCGTAAAAAAAACGTAGGGTTTCTGAGGGCGCAAATCAAGATTTTCTAACTGAGTACACCACGCCATAGAGATAAGTGATGTGCACTTCTCAAGCCAAAAATAATTACAATTTTTGTACAAAAAGTATTTTTAATTAATTATTGAATCTTGGCGTTAACATGGGGTCTTATGGAGCGGAAATTCAGTTAAAGGCCGTTTTCTCGGTTTAGATCGACCGAAAAACTAATTATTTTCAGGCGCATTTGCCGAATAAATTGCGATATCTTTAAAACTATTGCAGACACGAAAAAAGTTATTCTCAGCAAAATGTGTAGTAAGGTTGTAGATGTGTATTAAACGCGAAATTATATTTTTTGGAGCAATAATAAGGGAGATATTTAATTATTTGTCAAACGATAGCAAATTTTTGACACCCAGCGGGCGCGTCGGACTGCAGCGAACCTCGATCCCCCACCACGACTCCCGCGCGTTTACCAACCCGCACTTCCCCCCGATCGCACCTAAATGCTGGCGTTCCACTGCATTCCTTTATTATAAATTATTGAAGATCTATTGAAAATATTATTTATAGACCAATTTGTTGTTAAAATTATGATTATTAACGGACCTTTTGACTAAACGTGTCTTTTTCTCTTGACATTAATTATTAATTGACAACAATAATACATATCTAACAATAAACAAATTATATTGCAAAATTAATTATTGAATACGGAAAAATATAAATATACAATTATTGTCTTGGTACCTACCTCCCGCTAGTCGCTGTCGTCTTCATCAAGCGAAGGAACTACTGTCTCTGGTGACGTGCCCTTTTTACTATGTGGGTTCGTGCATGTTGTCTGAAGTTTCAATACTGACCTTTTTTGCATTTGCATGTACCTAGTTAAAGTTACTATATTTACCAACGACTGCTGGAACAGACGGCAGTGTTTGCAATATTGGTATTAGGCTACTATTTTCGCTATCCATGCGCCAACCGTGCTTGAAAAGATCTGCATGGCCAGCTCAAGTCTGGGATTAAGACTGTTTAACCAAATTTTTGTTTGATAATGAACACGAAGGCAATGTTGAGGAAGGCTGTCTTCAGTTGAAGGAAGCTTATCAATTGTTCTTGAAATGGATAACAGGGCTCTTAATTAGGTAAGCTTTCTTCGCTGATAGAATGTGAAAAAGTATTCTGGTGTCAAAGTTACTCTTGTATGTACTCAAAAATTGACTGGTTACTACATTAACCAGGGTCGTATGTTTAAAAATATAATTAAAGGAAATACTTGGCTAAAAGTAGGATACGAAGAATAAATGAGATTCATACCAATCCTCGAGCTGAATATGAAGCCACAGCTTTTGAAGAACTTACCAGCTTTCCACGCCCTGACAGGTTGCGACACTACCAGCCAATTTAATGGATTGGGCAAAAAAGTCTGCTGGAAAGCCTACCTGTCGATGTCGTATTGTCAGTTAATTGACAAGATATGCATAGGTGAATTTGACGACATTCATTTTGCAAATGTGCGTAACTTTGTGATAAAGCTATACACTAAGAAAGAAAATGTCGCATCAGTCAATGAATTAAGAGCCCTGTTATCCATTTCAAGAACAATTGCTAAGCTTCCTTCAACTGAAGACAGCCTTCTTCAACATTGCCTTCGAGTTCATTATCAAACAAAAATCTGGTTAAACAGTCTTCATCCCAGACTTGAGCTGCCTGATCTTTTCAAGCACGGTGGCGCATGGATAGCGAAAATAGTAGCCTAATGTTCCAGAAGACTTTGGTATATTAACTTTAACTATACCGAAATGCAAATGCAAAAAAAGGTCAGTATTCAAACTTCAGAGTTAGGGTCTAGGCAAATCAGTTGTTCTTTTAGACTGCGCCAGCAAGGTATGTTCACTCAAAAAAGGAAATTTGCCGTGTATCTATTCATGTTCGTGTATGGGACAAAAAACATGCAAGAACCCTCATCGTAAAAAAGGCACACCAGAGACAGTAGGTCCTTCGCTTGATGAAGACGACAGCGACTAGCGGGAGGTAGCTAGGTACCAAGACAATAATTGTATATTTATATTTTTCCGTATTCAATAATTAATTTTGCAATATAATTTGTTTATTGTTAGATATGTATTATTGTTGTCAATTAATAATTAATGTCAAGAGAAAAAGACACGTTTTGTCAAAAGGTCCGCTAATAATCATAATTTTAACAACAAATTGGTCTATAAATAATATTTTCAATAGATCTTTAATAATTTATAATAAAGGAATGCAGTGGAACGCCAGCATTTAGGTGCGATCGGGGGGAAGTGCGGGTTGGTAAACGCGCGGGAGTCGTGGTGGGGGATCGAGGTTCGCTGCAGTCCGACGCGCCCGCTGGGTGTCAAAAATTTGCTATCGTTTGACAAATAATTAAATATCTCCTTTATTATTGCTCCAAAAAATATAATTTCGCGTTTAATACACATCTACAACCTTACTACACATTTTGCTGAGAATAACTTTTTTCGTGTCTGCAATAGTTTTAAAGATATCGCAATTTATTCGGCAAATGCGCCTGAAAATAATTAGTTTTTCGGTCGATCTAAACCGAGAAAACGGCCTTTAACTGAATTTCCGCTCCATAAGACCCCATGTTAACGCCAAGATTCAATAATTAATTAAAAATACTTTTTGTACAAAAATTGTAATTATTTTTGGCTTGAGAAGTGCACATCACTTATCTCTATGACGTAGTGTACTCAGTTAGAAAATCTTGATTTGCGCCCTTAGAAACCCTACGTTTTTTTTACGACAAGTGGATTCCGAATCTTGATTATCTCTTCTATAAAGCTGGCAAGTTCATTCCTTTTAGCCAAAAAGTGCCTACGGGCTGAACGATAGAGGCCTCATTGCACTCTACTATAAAGACCAGAGATACCAATACTGTTCCATATTCGTAAGAGACCCTGTATGCCTCATATTATTCAAGCGTTGGATAAATTCTATTTCTCTTAAGGTCTGGGTGGGCTGTGGATATCTAATTACATTTAATTGAAAACTTCACAATTAACGATTATGGAGGGTGGAAAATTGTTACACTGAAATTTCCAAAAAATCTTTCCAACAGGTTAAACTTTGGGATTACGCAATGACTTTGAATAAATCGAAAGGTTCAATAATTTTAAACTCGCACATCTCTAACCATATCTATTCAGGCCCGGTTTTTCCATCTTCGATAACGTCCGGTTTACCTAACCAACAGTTTGTCGCATAGCAACGGGTGTTCTGATTGGCTGTATCCTAGCAACTAACCGCTGGTTTGGTAAACAGGAGGTTACCGAAGATGGAAAAACCCTGCCTTAATGTCGTTACCTGATCGGGTAAAGCCGTAGCTCGCACACTCGAGTTAATTTCCAATCCTTTATTATCTAATCCACTAGAAGTCTTACAGCATTAAAGCAAAAGAATGTATACTTAATGAAATTGCTTAATCTTTGAGCGAAAATCTATCTTGTCAGACCGTACGAAGAGAAAAAAATAACTAAAATAATTCCATGCATTTGGCCTAAAACACAAACCTTCGAAGGTTGTGGCGGTGCCGGTGTGATTGTGACCGACGGCGACAAATCTTTTACGCCAGGTGGAAAACCCGATGTAGATCGACCTAAAGAACTTCTTGGTGGTTGCGGTACGGAAAGATTTGTACCTCTACTGCCAAGAGGGGAAACTGACAAAGGTGGTCCATGAATACTTGAACGAGCTGGTGGTGGTTGCTGAAAAACCAAAACATCACGTTCCCGTTATTCATGAAGCGTCGGAATTTTTACAAAAACAGAGAAAATGAGGAAGTCGAATTAAAACACTTAATGTCCATAAATTATTAAGTGGACTTTTTTTAAATAAACACTCATAAAAATATCGAATTACTCGGTATTTCATAATTTATTCACTTTCACTTAAAGTGCAAACAAGAAAGTAAAAAATTGATTTTCTATTAAACAGTAATTGTCTGCAAAAAATTTGGAGATATCCCAAAACAGCATTTAAAAATAGATTCATTGTAAGGATGTGCGAATAATTTCGGGACTGAAATAGAAGAAATCTATCTGCAACTCACGAAATTAAAGTATGAACAATAAATATAACTATTGGCTTGAATTATGTTTTATTGTTTTCAAAAACCCTCCGAAATAAGTTGTACTAGAGCTCGACAAGACATCGGCTTGTTCATCGCAATGTTTGTTTAAAAAAAAATGCAACTATTTCGGTACCTGTAATCGACTATAATGCAATTCCGATAGCTCCAATGAGTTGATGCAGAAACAGCTGCGCATTGAATGATAAATGTAAATAACTCAAAATATTACAATGCGGTAGGAATGATCAAGGAATTTATACAGGGTCATTCACGAAGAGCGTCCGTTAGACGTATCTCGAGCAGTTTTGGCATAATAGTCGCGAAAATTTGTATCCGGTGGTTTCAATGAATTCTGAATCGAAGGAAAATATTTTAAAGATGGCCGCACTTCCGGTTATACCGGAAGTTGACATCAACTTTGTTATTTTAAATATTTTCATACCACACTCCGATTCTGCATTCAATTATGAGAATTTTGGTGTAACATTACCCTATGGCTAATTATGACAGTTTCCGATTAAAAAAATATTTTTCATTTTTAGAGACGAAAATCTCGTAATAATTTAATATCTTTGCCAAAAAAGAGATAGAGAATTGAAATTTTGACAGCAGTAAAAGAAAGAAAAGAAAAGAAAATTCCTCTAGGGAGGGTTTACAACCAATGGCGTTCGTCAGTTTTGAAAAAAAAAATTAAAACTCAATTTTTTCAAATGGAATGCCTAGTTTTATATGATCCCAGTGGATAGCAAATTTAATTCCCTATCCTCATTTGTTTTAGAGTTACTTTAATTTATGACCGTTTGCACAGACGTTGCTTAACTGTAAGCGGCACTCAAATTGATAGGAATTACATTTTTCTTATTATTTAAAGGTCATTCTTGTCATTTTAAGTTCCGCTTAAGGAACTTAAGAAAAAGAAAACGGTAAATTCAAATTTCATGAAAAAATACTAGGTCATCGTCTCAGTATCGAATTCAATGTGTCAAATAGTATGAAACCATCCCCAGTTCGCCAAAGATAATCGGATGCAGCACTTTAAAAACATTAAATTTTAGTACTGAAATTGAAATTTGGGTTTCATAAAAAGTTGATATCTTAGTAAACTGATAGGTAAACGAGGATTTTTCTTTAAAGAACGCACGGCAATCATATTAGCATAACGATAACAATGAAATTTAACTATTTTGTAAATTTATCATAAAAAAATGCAGCAGAGAAGCGGCTGGAACCTCCCCATCGCGTAGATCTTTGTATTCTGTGTAGATAGTAGTCAATTCAACAGAATTTTTTAAATCCTTGACTAATTTCGCAATTTTCTGACAAATACCGACGTCACCTCGGACATCACCCATCACGTTTGACAGTATGTTCCTTTTAAGGTTAATCTTTTTCCACCTTTTTGACAATAACTGCCACTTTATGTCATCCACTGTCAGCCCGCTCCCTTTTAATGAGAAAGAATTTTTTCTCTATTTTCCACTGAAATGGCAGAAACTGTGAAAACATTTTTAGAACCAGAATTTGATCGCCTTTCTAATGGCGACATAAAAAAGGAGGTCTTGTATTTAAAATTTAAGTTGATATGCTTAAATGGGACTTCCCGTGGGCCAATTGCTTTCAAAAGCCTTTCAGGTCTTCAACGGGTCACCCAATCTCCATGCACCAAATTTCAGCCAAATCGATTCAGTAATTTGGGCTATAATGTATTTTTACTGTTATTATAAAATTTCGATTTTTTGAACCAAACGGCGCTAAATGCGAATTAATTTTGTCTTATTTAAAACCGGAATTTGAAGACCTTTCTGATGGTGACAATAAATCTTTCAAAAACTTGTTTTTAATGGTCAAATGAGAGAATAATTTTAAATTTGGAAATTGGTGTGCCAAAACGGCACTTTCCGTGAGTCGATTGAATTCAAAATTTGTTCAGCTCTTCGACGTGTAATACAATCCCCATGTGCAAAATTTCAGCCAAATCGGTTCAGGGGCTTGGGCTGTACCGCGATTTTAAAGTCCGATAAAAATCAATTTTTTTTTATTTTTGGTCAAAAGGGCACTAAGAGTTAATACATTTTTAGAAGCAGAATTTGAAGATCTTTCTTATGGTGACGTGAAAAATGGGGGTTTGCATTTAAAATTTAAAAGTTGATGTGCCAAAATGGCATTTGCGGTTGCACGATTATCTCCAAAAGCTTTTCAGATCTAAGTTGGGTTACGAGATGCCTATGTTCCAAATTTCAGCCCAATCGATCGAGTAGTTTTGGCTGTGGCGTGTTTACAAACGTACGAACGTACGTACGTACATACACACAGACACATTTTTAAAACCACTTTTTTGGGTTCCTGAGACCTCAAAACGCATAGATCCGGTCTTATCTCGAATTTGAAAATTTTAGTGATTGCAGTAACCTCCCATTTTTTTAAAATTGTGTTGGGGTTGGGGAGGTTAAAATTTGGCATTTTTATATTTCATTATTTTTTTTAGAAAAGACTGGAAATTCAATTCCATTTAAAAAAACTGTGGAGGTAGCCTTGCACTTCCAGCACTCAATTATTATTAATCAAAAATTAATACGCCTTTTTAACCACTTTTTACTTTTTTTTTCTAAAAAACTGCATACCAGAATGTTTTTATACTTTGACATAATGAATTACGTATCGAGACGAAGGCCTGGCATTTTTTTCATGAAGTTTAAATGCACCGTTTTTTTTCTCAACTGTAGACTTAAACCCTCGCTTAAACCTTAAAGTTAAGCAACGTCGGTGCAAACGGTCATAATGTTAATAAGTAATGTTAAATAAGTAACTCGAAAACTAATGAAGATAGGTATAGGAATATTTGAATGGATTGATAGGGAATTAAATTTGCTATCTACTGGGATCATAAAAAACTAGGCATTCCATTTGAAAAAACTGAATTTCAATTGGTTTTTATAAACTGACAAACGCCACTGGTTGGAAATCCTCCCTAGAGGAATTTTCTGCTTTTTAAGCCACAGTCGGTTGTCTCAAAGACATCTTTTACTGTTGTCAAAATTTCAATACGCTTATCTCTTTTTTTGGCACAGATATTAATTTTTAAGTATTACGAGATTTTCGTCTCGAAAAATGAAAAATATTTTTTTTGTAGCCATAGGGTACTGTTGCACCAAAATTCTCATAATTTGATGTAGAATCGGAATGCGCTATGAAAATACGGATTTCCCATTTAAAATAACGACTTCCGGTATAACCGGAATTGCGGCCATCTTGAAAATATTTTCCTGCGATTCACAATCCATTGAAACCCCCGGCTACAAATTTTCGCGACTATGACGATAAAACTTCTCGAGATACGGTCTAACGGACGCTCTTCGTGAATGACCCTGTATATATAGAACACATTTTTCTGCCTCAAAAAAATTTAATATGACTCAAACACAAATTCTTTATTGGGTTTCGGAGATTGTAATTACGCGGGTAATAATAAGGGGTGGTCGTAAATGATTGTCCGCCGAAATGGCCACGTACATAACGTTTTCAGTTCGCCACACACAAAATTTTTGAACTCGCAAAATAATGAAACTATTTCAACTTTATGATTGTGGACTATCGCTTACCCCTCGTAAAAGTGATGATACGCTGCCTTGTCCGCTTTTGTGTGAATTTGGATGACGGGAGTGTGCGATTTGGGGCGTTTGATTTTTACTGGAAGGAATCTTAACAGTAGTGGGCGTAATGCTAAGACCACTTGGAAGGCCGGTTGGAGGTAGCGCTGACTGCGGTATGCTTGGAGGTAGAACTGCCACGTTTTCCTTCAATTGTTGAGACTGCTTCAATTTTTTCAGTAATACCAGTTTCATCTCTTCTGCTCGTAGTTCTTCTCTTAATCTGCGTAAACCTCTTTCCCTATTCAATAGAAAAAATATAAATTAATTCTGTTCTGATTTCCGACTATTTACTGTTTAATAAATTATTTTAAATATACAGATAACTTAAATCTCATCAACTACATGGTAGTAAAACATTATTTTTTCACTACTACCCTTAAAACGAACCATTATTGACTTATCTTTGAACTGAGAATTCAGTTTCTTTTGCTAATAAGTGAAAAAAGTGCTATATTCACCACGGTAGAGAAGACTATTTTAGCCCTCACGTCTTGTAACCCTCGGTGCTTCGCACCTCGAGGTTACATTCTTGCCGCTTGGGCTAAAATAGTTATTATCTACCTTGGTCAATAATATACTATTATCGAGTAATGAGGTAGTACATGAAGAATTGTGAAATAAAGAACTAAACTCCATTCATTTTCTATTGAAGATCTAAATTTTTTCTGGAACTGTACAACCCTAATTTGTAAGGGCCTGTACTTTTAGATAGAAATTTAGCGGGAAAGCAAAAACATTGCATATTGTTAGAAGCAGTGTCACAGATAAACGTACCTGAGGCTCTTTCGTGAATATTTTTCTTTGCACTTTACTCAAAACTGCACGCACACAAAGGCCATTTTGGGCCAATTCAGAGCCATTGCAAAATTTTGACATTTGTCATGTTTTCTGACGTATCGCATTGAAATCGCTTCTATCAACTCACTTATTAGTAAAATTCCTTGCAAAATGCCATCGTACCAACATAAAATTCAAATTTTGACGTTCTGTCACTTCAATGGAAAATTAATGGAGAGTAGTTATTTATGTATCAAGTACCGAAAATACAAGTTTTCAGTACGGATTAGCAATAGCACTTTTGAATATTATTGTGAATACTACTAATACTTTTTAATCGAAGGTACTTTCAGAAAAAAATGGTTTCAAAAATTTTATTCTTTGATTGTAGTACTCCTATTATACAGGGTGTTCCAATGAAAAGTATCCACCCCAAATATTTCGTAAACCAAATAAAATATGAAACTTCGCTCGGACAGGTCGATTTTTATTTGGAGGGGGACACTTAAAGCCATGCTTCAAAATTTTAAATGGCAACCCCCCACTTGTGATACATCATTTGAAAGCTAATTTCATTGACAATCTAACCTTGCAACAATTTTTGATATTCATTCAACTTTAGTGCCCTCTATGGTCAAATTTTAAATTACATTAGGGCTCTTTGTGATACATCATTTGAAAGGGTTTGAAATTCTCTGTAAACTGATTCAAGAATTTTTGAAATCCACCCACTCGTTCAAAAGTTACATTCAAGGACATGAGCAGGTTCTGGGCCTAGGAATCCTTCAAGATTAGGCTGTAACTTTTGAACGAATGGATAGATTTAAAAAATTCTTGCATTAGTTTACAGATAATTTCAATCCCTTTCAAATGATGTGTCACAAAGGGCCCTAATGTAATTTAAAATTTGACCAAAGAGGGCGCTAGAGTTCAACAAATTATAAAAAATTGTTAGACCGTTAGATTGGCAATGAAATTAGCTTTCAAATGATGCATCACAAGTGGGGGGTTGCCATTTAAAATTTTGAAGTGAGGGTAGATGGGGGTTAAGGGGTGAGTTTTGAAATTTCGCCAAACATGGATTTAAGTGTCCCCCTCCAAATAAAAATCGACCTGTCCGAGCGAATTTTCATATTTTATTTGGTTTACGAAATATTTGGGGTGGATACTTTTCATTGGAACACCCTGTATTATATATCAGAAAGAAATATGGTCCGTCCGGGATCCACATTGTTGACAACAATGATTCGCCATGGAAATAGGGTGAATCTCGGTCGTGTGGATCGGCGGACAGATAATAGTATATAAGTAGAAATACAGGGTGTAAGGGAATGGTACCATGTAATTTTAAGGGCGGATTGATTTTCGTGAAAGTTTGTGAACTGTTGGAATATTTCATCCAACAATAGCTCCATAAAGTATCTAGTAGGTACTATGTACTACGATAACAAAAAATTAATTTGACGCATCATAAGTTATTACCTGTAATTGCCATTTTCGAATTTTGTGGCAACATTTTAAAGTAAATCGTCATTCCTACCATTTTCTGTATTTACCAAGCCACTCGCCACGTACATAAAATGCATGTTCTTGCGTTGAAAATTTGTCAATTTGACATGATTTGGAAGGCAATTTTTTGTTGCCATGGTACCTATCGGGTATGTTTATTTTTCTATTGTTATCACTTAAAGTCCCGTCGCATATTAACGAACGCGGTGGTTGTGTGTCTCAGGCTTTTTGTTGGTTTGGAAACTGAAATCCCGTTTACAAACCAACAGAAAAAAAGCCTGAGACACACAACTCCCGCATTCGTTAATATGTGACGGGACTTTACATGTTTTCAGCAATTCCCAAACTTTGAGAAGAATATTTGAAAATCGTACTCTGAAGAAAAAATGCTTCTTAGCCCAAAATGGTAAAGGATTTTTCGACTACATTTAGCCCTTTCTTTAATTAAGGGCTAAGCGACTACGATAAATGACGATAATTTAATAACACTCAAGCGAGTCCTATCCTATCGTAAAAATTATCTTTGGCATATAATAATATTGATAACCTCCATTTTATAAGGAATGCGATGATTGATGTAAATTAAAATTCATTGTGACTTGACATGAGTCATCTTTTAGAAGTATTTTTCCATAACCTATTATTTTTCAAAAGACCGTATTCTAAGGCGCTACTATAGGCGTTAGCACCGACCTTGTGTAATTTTAAGTGATATTTAAAATTACAACGACGACATTTTTCCTATTGTCACTTAAAGTTAAGCAACGTCGGATCGGGGTGCAAACGGCGGCAATAAGGGAGCGAGGGTCAGACAGAGCTAATATAATGAGCAAAATATTGTCAGTTGCTATCGTTAACATATTGACAGATTCACTAGTTAAAATCCGGCGGGCGACTCAATATCCACTTTTCGTTTTATTTACCTCTCTTCAAAAATGTGATATTGTTGTTTCCGACGTTGTTTCTTTTGGTGTTTCACCTCAAGGACCGAATTAAAGCAAATGAAATCAAAGCGCTATAGTGTGATCAAAATTTCTTCTAATCTAGTCGCCCTTCCTGTGGAAGACGTAACGCTGCTTAGGGCGTAGACTGCTGAAATTATTACTCAAACGAAATCTGACCGACTAGAATCGTAAGAGATTTTGATGGAACCTTATACATAGAAAGTTAAAATTCATCAATTCACAGCAGTAGCAGCAAATACGCATAAAGTTTATAAATACTTCCATAGGTATAGATATAGATCCTTTGCTAATTGTTATAGACGATGACGACTGTTTTAACCGGAAAAATTCCTTGAAGGCTGGACGTTATCGCAAATGGTGTTTTATTTCAACATGTATCAGGTTATGCTTAACCACCAGGCAATTTACATTTGATAATGTAGAAAAGGCGTTAATTTCATGCAAGACTTTGGTTCTAATGTAAACGGACCTGCACCTTCATCAAAATTCCACGATGGCAACTAAAAAGGCAAGTATCGTATTAATATCGTTTTGGAGTTTTGGACCACAGTGCTATAAATCTTGAATCTACTAGAATTGAAATTTTTCTAATATTTTAAATGAGGCTACCAATATTTTTGATAAGCTAAAGTTAAAGTTAAAAGTTAAAGGAGAATCCAGGAAAACTCGATATATCTGTCATACCTCTGTTTAAGTTCGGCCGGACTAAGTTCTTTGATTGGGGCTAAAGGTGGCATATCTCCTTCACTCGAGTCGCTACTGTAATCGGCGTTTCCGTTTGTTCTTGGTTTATCTAAAGTACCATTGATGATGACGTCCGGACTCTCTACGTAACTCCTGGGTTCAGTTCGGGGGCGCAACACTCTTCGATTATTAACAAAGGACACTGACTGAGAACTGTTGATGGGGACAATGTTCACAGCCTGGGTTGGTGAAGCTGCTCGGATTGAACTGTAACAGAAGGTAAAAGTTAAAAACTTATTCTGTATTTGCAAACTACATAGTCCAGGCAAAATAGCGGAATTAAAACATGTAGTTCCAAAAATTTCAGGAATGTGTAGGGGTGGTCCTCTGAACAACGTACGGAAAATTTATATGACAGCAAAATGAAAGATGGTTAAATTCCCTACAAAATGGTGTACTTATATAAGTTTGCCCCTATCTGTTTTAATTTCGGGGATATACGCCGGCAAAAAAATTTCAAAAAAGTTGTTTGACGAGACGTATTTTTGGATGATTATGGAGGTTCCTACATGTATGATTGTATGTACAGTGGACATCGTTTTTTCGGGACACATCAGATGGTACCCCTTCATTTCCGTATTACGCATTTTATACAGGGTGTCCCAGACTCCTGAACCTAATCTGAGACGAATTTTCCTTTGCGGAAATTGCGAGGGCTCAATAGTTTTTAAATGGGAAGCAATTGTAGTCCGCCAATCAGAATGAATCTCTGAATTAGACGGTAAAGGTAAAGTAAAAGGATGTAAGATGTTGCCGGGATACACAAAAAAATAATAAAGCGCAAACAATAGGGAGCACAACAATTATTTTTGTATCCCCAGCAACAGCTTTCACATCCTTATTATTGTACCTGACCCTTTAATTAAGGGATACATTCTGATTGGAGGATTTGAATTCAGGCCTAGGTTAGGTTATGAGATACTTATATACCAAATTTCAGCCAAATCGATGCAGTAGTTTGGGCAGTGGCGTGTAACAAACGTGCGCACGTACGTACATACACACAACCCACAGGCACATTTTAAAAACCACTTTTCTAGGTGCCTGAGACCTTAAACAGTATAAATCCGGCCTTACCTCGAATTCGAAAATTGCCGTTCGCATCATATTGTCACCAAAATTAAATTAGCTCTTCGGCGGGTAACGGTATCCCTATCTACCAAATTTCTCGCCAAATTTGATCCAAATCAATCTAGTAGTTGGGCTCGAGTTTGGGCTGTAGCATATTATTTAATGTTTCTTCAAAACTGCGAATTTTTTGATTTTATGCCAAAAAGGCGCTAAGGCGCTACGTGTGAATACATTTTTAGATATAGCATTTCACGAGGAATTTCAAGACCTTTAATTTGCTGATAAAAAAAATTGGTGTTCATCAGCGAAATTTCATAGTTGATATGCCAAAAAGGCTAACCTTCATACCAAATTTTGTTGTGTTATCTCAATTTCGAATTTTGGAGTTGGTTGTGGGGAGGTTAAAATGGGAGGTTACTGCAATAACCAAGGGGTATTCCGAGGGGTATTCAATGCGTGCAATGTTGGGACACACGTGTGTGCAATAATGTGCAATGGTATGTAATAATATGTGCAGTCAAGTGTGCAATGCTTTGCAGTCGTGTGCAATGCTGTGCAGTCTTGTGCAATGCTGTGCAGTCTTGTGCAATGATGTGCAGTCTCGTGAAAAACTCCCGAAACACTTCGAGACTGTGTATTGAAATTAATAGGTGATAGGATTGGATCATTCACCAAGTGGGTAGGTTCTAGACGCTTCCGAACCCGCCCATTTTTTAAATTGATTGGGGGGAGTTTAAAACCCGAGTAAAACCACTTTCCTAGGCCTCAAAACGTATAGATGGACATATCTCAAATTCGAAATTTTTAACGATTGCAGTAACCTGCCATTTTTTTTAAATTGTAGGGTTGGGGAGTTTAAAATGACGAGTCAAATGATAAGGATCAATTCGTCGACTAAAAAATTTTATGTGCACCTCGGCCAAAACACAGCTTACTGGCCTCGCTTCGGTCCTCGCCTGTTGCTCAACTCGCTTTGCTCGGGCTCGTCTCATAAATTCCAGGCTCATCCAGCCTAAGTTGTTCTTTCGGACCTTGATACACAAATAACTGTTTCGTGAAGCTGAGACCTCCAAACGTAAAGATCATGCTATTTCAATTTCGAATTTTGGACTGATTGAAGTAACCTCCGAGGTAAGCTCCCATTTTTAATTTTTATCTCGATTTTTATTGTGCAGATTAAAATTTTGTGAACACGTTGTTCGTCTTAGCCCGAATGAGGTGTACGGGCACAGGGTGGTGAATTTTTCGTTGCCCACCATTAAGCACTCGATAACCATAAGAGATCGAGAGTAGGTTAAATAAAAGATAAATTAAAGAAAAGTTGAGCTTTTTTAAGGTAATTAAGAATCCGTAAAGAATTTACCTGTATCTTGTTTCCTGAGTTATCGCGAAAAAACTGAAAATGGCGATTTTAAAGAACAATCTGCGTCACACCATGCCATGGCGTATTTTATTACCCTTGGATTCAATTGTTTTCACATGTCATAAGAGATTGAAAAAATCGGTGTACTCTTTTGCAGTTGTTTTTCATCTAAGTTTAGGCTGATTTTACACAGGGTTGTCATGGAAAAAAACCCTCGAAAAAACCACTTTGGAAAAAACCATGTGGGTTTCTCTGGTTTTAACCATTCAGAAAAGTCCAGTATAGAAAAGTACAGAAAAGCCCTCTTCTTTAAAAAATTCCCAATTAAAATGTCAAATGAAAATTAAACATCTTAAAACACAAAATGTGTAATTTAAATGTTTATTTCATGAAAAAATACAAAATCAAAAATGCAAAAGTAAAAAATGCACGTTTTGACGACTTAAAGTGATCTAAAATTAAGAAAACGATAACATTTTACCAATTTTTGTTTCCTATCACTCTATCAGGGCCTAATCGGTTGCGGAGTTTACTCCAAATATGGCTAAACCTGGGGCTAAACGTGGAAAATATGCGCTCCAGGACGGCAGAGCTGGCTGGGCAGCTGTGGAGTTTAATTTAAAAATCGCACATTTTAGCCAGGTCTTCCTTAATAACTCTTATCAGCTGAGTTTCATAAGAAAAATACTGAAAAAGTCAGAAAAACCCACAAAAACCTGGGAAAAACCGGAAAAGTCCTTTTCTAAAAAATAGTGGGTTTTTCTCAACCCTGATTTTACAAAACCTCGTACAAAACATAAGCAATTTTCAAAATTTGAAAATATGAAAAAAAGTTCCTATAAACATGTGTCCGGAAATCGCTCCTAGGGGGCTACGGCCCTCTGAAGGGGGCACTTAAAATTCGATTTTAATTTAGTACGTTACGTAGTTTTCACGAGTTTTCACCAAATTTTCAGACTCTTCAGACTCATCAGATTACGAGTCAGATTACTTTAGTTCTCGCTTTATTTACTAATTTTTAGAATCGGTTATTTATGAGGTTATTTACCGAGGGGCTATCCACTCCCATAAATTTTGTACACCATTGCCGTTTTCGGCAATGTTTAGTGTATAATTGCCGCATTTCCTTCTCATTTCTGCATTTCCCAAGACATTGCCGCATTTCCTATCGTCATTCCCACATTCCTTAAATATATTCCCGCATTTCCACATCATCCCGTATTTCCTATATCATTCCCGCATTTCCTACCTGCATTCCCTATTTCCCAAATATATTCCCGCATTTCCTACATTGCATTGAATTCCTGCTTGAAGTCTGATAGAGCCGATGTACATTTCCAGATTCCCGCATTTCTTTGTTAATCTTAGGGGTTTTATGAGTTACCTACCCATTGTGCTTATATTATACCTACACTATATACACGTTACTTAAACTAAACATAAAAAGGAGAAATATAACACGTTTACATCTACAGGGTGAGTCTGAAAGACTCCACATCCTTTATACCACAGAATCTACTGTTCAAATGATGAAGCTTGGTGCAAAAATTATTGGTCAATTGTGATTCCTCTTGATGTTATAAGCCGCCAAAGATCTTCATTTTTAAACGTTCTTTTTAAATTTCTTTCGAAAGGTGTATCGTAGGATTTTGAATTTTTGCACAGCATTGTTACAGACCAAGATGCAACTACTGATGACTCATCATTGGTTTTAAGGCGATTATACCTGCATCACGTTTTCGGTTTTTTCAATTTTTCGCGTGAGTGGTTAGTTTTTTCGAAAAATTTTAAGAGCCAAAAAAGTTTTAGAATAGAACGGGGAATACGGCCGCATTGGCAAATTAACAATATTTTCAAAAATAAAAAGTTCGAGGGCAAATAACATCGGAGCCACCCTGTATAACAGAGATCCGCTTTTTGGATAAGGTCTTAAGTACCATCAGCAGTTGCTTTTTGGTCTGTAACAATGCTGCGCAAAAATTCAAAATCCTGCGATACACCTTTCGAAAGATATTTAAAAATAACGTCTAAAAATGAAGATCTTTGGCGGCTTATACCATCAAGAGGAATCACAATTGACCAATAATTTTTGCACCAAGCTTCATCATTTGAACAGTAGATTCTGTGGTATAAAGGATGTGGAGTCTTTCAGACTCAGCCTGTATATTGAAACAAATAAAAGAAAAATATGAAAATATACATATTGAACAAAATTTGGTTAATAAAAGGATCGAAGTTATCGGCTCGGTTATCGTGCACTTTTCTTCAAGCACATTTTTCGTGTCTTGTTATAGTGAGAAGGCGAGTGAGAGGGTGAACACCCCCAAGGTGAATAGGCCCGTAGAACACGAAGTCTTTATCGACTTCTGCAATTTCATCGTTTCTTGGCCATATATACGTATTTAGATCTTCTTTTAGGAATTTTAGCATCATAGAAGACCGAGTAATAGTTTTCAACTTCTACATTAATTTTCTTTTTGCTAACTTCAACAATATCTGGGTCTGCTTCTGATTCACCCACGTATCCACCCGAGTCAGTTTCGTTCTCATGCTCGGTCTCACCCTCGCTCTCACCACACCACTGCCTACCGGTCTTCTTTGCGAGCTTTTGGGCCTCGTTTTGAGCTGACCTGGCCTGACCTTGAATAATTGCCACCCATTCCAAATCATTCCCCAAATTGCCGTCCATTCCAAATCATTCCCGAAATTGCCGTTCATTTCCGAAGCATTCCCAAAATTACCGAGTCGTTTCAGAACATTCCCGGAATTGCACTACATTTCCGAAGCATTCCTAAAATTGCCGTGTATCTCCGGAGCATTCCCCAAATTGCCAAGCATTTCCGAAGCATTCCCGACATTGTCATGCATTTCAGCGACATTCCACATTTTCTACTTTATTTTCTTCGGAGATGTATATCCATTGCCGAGCGAAGGAATGTCGGTATTGCCGCATTTAATTGCCGAGCATTTCCTGCCATTGCTGAACATTTCCGTGCATTCCCGAAAAATCCCGTCCATTGCCTAAACATTGCCGATAATTTCCGTATTCCCTATTGCATTTCCGTTCATTCCCGTCCATTCCGACAGATTTGTACACCTATTGCCGGAGTGGATAGCCCCTCGTTATTTACGTATCACGTCATGAAAGTTACTGATTACTAGACGAAAGAGAATTGAAAATACGAGGCGCAAGCCCAGTACTTTTAAACTCCCGAGTCCAGTAATAATAACTTTTATGACGTGATCGATACCAGCCTAAAGAGAATTTAATTTTGCGTCTTTTGGATACATTAAATTATGGATCTCGCATTTGAAAAAATTTGAGTTGAGGGCAATTTCTGGGGGGCATTTCACAGGTCGGCAGTGGTGTACAAATTTACGGCAGTGTCAGCGGCATTGTGCGGCAGTGTTTGCGCAGTGGGCGGAAAGTAACGGCAGTGTAAGGCAGTGGCTGGCAGTGCCATCGCCAGTGGAGGAAAGTGGGTAGCAGTGTCATCGGCAGTGGCCGGCAGTGTTTCAATTTTATCCGGCAGTGCGTTGGCAGATTGATTTGCGCATGCGCTTAGCTCAAAGATTTTCACGTGCTGGACTTTCACGTGGTGAGGCGAGTGTGTTGATCCGAGTTGATGTCAACAGCAAACAATAAAATCATCACTTTGCTGGTTTTTTACTGAAAACCAAACCCGATTATCCGTAAATCGTCTGGGCGGAGTAAAAGTTATGGATACACAAAAGGAAAAGGCTTCGGAGAAAGCTGCTCCAAAAATGAAAACAAAACCTCTTAGGAAAGAGGAATGCGAAATCGACTAAGACTCCCTCGACGAAAAGAAGTAGACTGACAGAAGAGGAGGCTGAAGAAGAAAATGAAACAGACAGTAGATTCGAAGTACACCTCGGAAAGTGAGAGCAGTGGAGGCGAATATGTTGTATCTGGCATTACATCTGACTCAGAAACCCTAGTCGACCCAGAAATTATAATTGAGGAAGAAAAGTATTACGGAGTCTACTATGATCAGCAATGGTACATATATGTATAGGAAGAGTTCTAAAAATCGGGTTAGTATCATCTCATCCCAATGACCAACTCATCCCATCTGACAACTCATCCCAGACCAACTCATCCCAGATCAACTCATCCCAAACTAACTCATCCCAGACCAACTCATCCCAGACGAACTCATCCCAAACCAAGTCATCCCAAAAGACAACTCATCCCAGAACGCAACTCATCCCAGACCAAGTCATCCCAACAGACAACTCATCCCAACCGACAACTCATCCCAACAGACAACTCATCCCAAACCAACTCATCCCAGACCAACTCTTGCTTGTTATTGTTTGGGCTGTTCGCTTTAAGGTAGCCGCGGGCTAATATCATCTCATACAATTTTCCAATTCATCCCAGGAGACAACTCATCCCAAATGACACTACAACCCAGGTCAAAAACCTGACCAGACCTGAACTGCCCTAGCTTCTCGCACTGCAATACCGATATTTCGAAAAGTACTCGCTTTCGGCTCCGCCGAAAGCTCGCGTAGAACTTTCCACGGGCAGAATTTAAAAAAAATGTTGTTAAAAAACCTGACCTGACATAGACCTGAACTGCCCTAGCTTCTCGCACCATTGCAAGACCGATATTTCGACGAGTACCTACTCGCTTTGCTCGCGTGAACCTTTGGGCGGGCAGAATTTGAGAGAAAATGTTATTAAAAAAAACCTGACCTGACATAGACCTGAACTGCCCTCGCTTTTCGCACTCCAAACTGATATTTTAAAGCTTTGCAAGCGTGGAACTTTGGACGGGCAAAATTTGAGAGAAAATGTTATTTAAAAAAAAACCTGACCTGACATAGACCTGAACTGCCCTAGCTTCTCGCACTGCAAACCGATATTTTGACGCTTTGCTCGCGTGGAACTTTGGACGGGCAGAATTTGAGAGAAAATGTTATTAAAAAAAAAACCTGACCTGACATAGACCTGAACTGCCCTAGATGCTCGCACTGCAAACCGATATTTTGACGCTTTGCTCGCGTGGAACTTTGGACGGGCAGAATTTGAGAGAAAATGTTATTAAAAAAAAAACCTGACCTGACATAGACCTGAACTGCCCTAGCTTCTCGCACTGCAAACCGATATTTTGATCTGGGGTGAGTTATCTGCTGGGATGAGTTGTCTGTTGGGATGAGTTGTCCGTTGGGATGACTTGGTCTGGGATGAGTTGCGTTCTGGGATGGGTTGTCTTTTGGGATGACTTGGTTTGGGATGAATTTGTCTGGGATGAGTTGGTCTGGGATGAGTTGGTTTGGGATGAGTTGGTCTGGGATGAGTTGGTCTGGGATGAGTTGTCACCTGGGATGAGTTGGTTATTGGGATGAGATGATACGACACCCTAAAAATCGAAGGCGACAAGTGCCAAATAAAATTTCTACACACTGCTTTAACTGGCCAAAACAAGAGGATGTACAGTATGTAGGAAAATGCTACATGGGATCAATGACATTTGACTTAAAAAGGCATGTTTTATCCGATATTGAAAAAAAATATAAATTGTTCAAACGGCAAAAATAAAAAATATTAAAATTTCTTTTGGTGTCTGATACGAGGGGTTAACCACTTAGCGATTTTGGTGTACGGCTCTCTGGAATTTTGGCAGTTTTCTAGCAATTTTGGCGATTTTTAGCGATTTTGGCGATTTTTAGCGATTTTGGCAATTTTCCAGCGATTTTGGCGATTTTCTAGCGATTCTGGCGATTTTCTAGCGATTCTGGCGATTTTCTAGCGATTTTGGCAATTTTCAAGCAAGTTTCCGGCGATTTTCAAGCAAATTTCCAGCGATTTTGCAGCAATTTTGGCGATTTTCGAGCGAATTTGGCATATTTTTTTGGCGACTTGGAAATTTTCTGAGAATTTCGGCGATTTTTAAGCTCCTTCTGTAGTCTTTAATGTTTCATTTTTTAGAATCAAAAACCCTGTCGTCCCAGTCATTTACTATTACTTTTCTTCGACTGAAAAAGGGTTGAAGCGCGGCTGCTACAAGCAGAAACACAGTAACCAAAATTTTTTTGTGAAAATGAGTTGCACATTTAGATGCATATACTTTGTTTTCCTTTGTCTTTTAAGCCAATAAATAATAAATTAAGCAAAGTCTCGTGGAACTCAGTTTAGACCCATATAAATGACCTCATAGCCGATTATTATTAATTATTTTCTCCAAAACAGTGAAGAAAATGGCAGTCATGAATTAGACCCTCTTTCTTATTAAATTAAGAGCCACATCAAACAGCTAATGTTTTTTTAGCAATATCAGGTATTCTATGTCGATTATCATCGAACTTTATTATTTTTTATGGGAACTTTGGTGACGATTTCCGCTGGTTCTGTTAATTTTCAGCAACTTGGCGATTTTTGGCAAGTTTGGGCAGTTTTTACCGATTTTGGAAATTTTAGCGATTTTGGCGATTTTCTAGCGATTTTGGCGATTTTCTAGCGATTTTTTAGCGATTTTGGCGATTTCCTAGCGATTTTGGCGATTTTCTTACAATTTGCGATTTTGTGTACACAAATTTACCATGTGGTTAACCCCTCGGTCTGATACCTAGTTTTGTCATAATTTTTGTACACACAAAATAGTACTTGTATGTACCAAGGCATCTAGGTATTTTTTTGATGGAGAGATACAATTTGACAAATCGCGACCGTCGTAGAACCAAGGTTTTCAAAGCATTCGACACCACAAAAAAATAGAACAGTATATTCCAGCAGTACAGTAATTTTTTGCAATACCTGTGGTATTAAGAGAAAAATACCCCATAACGTAAGACACTCATGATGTAACATTTACAGGTAGAGATAAATGTTGCTTGGATTCGAGTGCACGAAAGGGGCAGCGGGCCACGAGAAATAACCTAGGAAATACCGCTAGAGAAGGAAACATATTTTAGCATTGGATGCAAAATTCGCGGCAGTGGACAAAAAATTATGGGCAGTGGGCAAAAATTATCGGCAGTGGGCAAAAATTGCGGCAGTGGATCAGAAATATTCGGCAGTGGGTAAAAAATAAACGGCAGTGGGCAAAAATTGTGGCAATGGCGAAGGCAGTGGACATAAAGTAGCGGCAGTGGACAAAAATGTCCGGCAGTCGGCGACAAATTAATCAAATTGGGCAGTGGTGTACAAATTTTTGGACTGTGAAATCCCCCCCAGCAATTTCGTTACGCCACTTTTAAAAATTATTTTCCGCCATATTGTTAAATCAACATGATCAATTGAGACATCAAAAGAAAGTTCAAACCTTTTACTTTCAATCCTCCAAGTTTGGTTTCTTAATCTTCAACCGTCTGGAAGATACAAATTTTGCTGTTGCCGATTAAAAATCAGTTTTTTACGCAAATTTTGACACATGGAAAAAACTATGACAGTTAGGTAGGCAAAGTGGGGGTGCAATAAGCTCACAATAAAGAGGACTATACGAATCTGGAGTCAAAACATAGGCTTCTCATTTAAAATTACAAAGATGGCGGCCACTTTCGGTATAACCGGAAGGGGTGATCCTTAGACTAAAAAATTTACACTGATTCCGGGAACACACAAGTATTCCCAAGTATTCCGAAGTATTCCGAAGTATTCCGAAGCTATTCCGAAACTCTGGCTGAAACTATTCCGAGGTTCCAATATAGGTAATCCGCAACTTTTCCCATCAGTATTCCCGAGTGTACCCTAATATTCCGGTGTATTCTTAGTATTCCCATGTATTCCCAAGTATTCCGAAATATTCCCATGTATTTCGAGATTCACTATTCTCAGCTTATGCTCAACAGGCGCAGGCGCATCCGGTGCTTCCGAAGCTGTTCCGCATTATTCTAATGTATTCCGCGTATTCATACCTTTTCCTACATATTCCACAATAACTATTTTCAAATTATGTTGAAATACACGCATCCAATCGATAAATTTTAATGTATTCCAGGGAAATTTCCAATTATTCCCAACTATTCCGGAGTATTCCGATGTATTCCCATCTATTCCGACATATTCCCATCTATTCCGACGTATTCCGGGCGTATTTCCGAAAAATGTACACTGATTCCGGCCTGCGGATCACCCCTCGATTGCCCCCGTGTGTGAATTTTCGTTCAGCTGCTCAAAACGATTCTCTAAATATCGCTAACTAACACTTTAAAAGAGACACCCTGTATATGGCAGTGGACATCTAGTAGCGAGTCTAGTATATAACTAAATTTAACTAGAGATGAAAAAAACGGCCCTTAGTGATCTTTAAAATCTACTCTGAGCCTACTAGTGATAGAAAAACAATAAATATTGCATTTAAAAAAATTATTCGTTGTAAACTTGGAATTTCAAAATAACCAATATTTGAGGGGCGGTAGAGGGCTGAAGATGTTGAACTATGGCAAAAACCGTAAATAGTAAAAGGCGAGGGGCTATCCACTTCGGCAATAGGTGTACAAATTGACGGGAATGGACGGAAATCGAGACGGAAATACAATAAGAAATGCGAAAATTCTCGGCAATGTTTAGGCAATTGTCGGAAATGTAAGGAAATTTTAGGCATTTCACGGCAATTAAGTACGGCAATGTGGCAATACTGACATCCCTTCGCTCGGGAATAGGTGTACATATCTCAAGGAAATGTAGAAAGAATGGAATTTGTTAGCAATGTCCAAAAAATGCATAGCAATTTTGGGAATGATTCGGAAATGCTCGGGAATTTCAGGAAATTTCGGAAATGTACGGCAATTTTGGCAATACTTCGGAAATGACCGGCAATTTTGGGAATGATAGTTTCCTATCATTCCCAAAATTGCCGGTCATTCGGAAATGTACGACAATTTCGGAAATGACCGGCAATTTTGGGAGTGCTTTGGTAATATAATGAAAATAGGAACGCTCCGGAAAAGACGTGGAAATGTAAAATTCTGAAAAATAAGGAATTATAGGAAAATTATAGGATAACTATATCAATTTTTCGTTCTTGTCGCGGTTTTCGTGCTTCAATTATGTAGTCAAATAAACGTATCTTGGTACTGTAATAATACAGGTACAATGGTCAGAAGGCGAGGTAGAAGGGTAAGTAATTGTATAAATAACCTAAAATATCTAAAACTGACAAGCGGGAATGCGGGAATGCCTTGCGAAATTGAAAAATGGTGGGCAATTGTTCGGAAATACGACGGCAATGCGGCAATTATATACTAATCATTACCGAAATCGGCAATGGTGTACAAAATTTCAGCGAGTGGATAGCCCCTCGACAAAATGTAAGTTTTGGCGGCTATTTCAAAACGAAATTCCAAAATTAATTTTTTTCGGTACACCCTACTGTACAATGATAATGATATCATGGAAGAATCGCCCCCCCCCCGCGCCGCCGAAATATGTCAATGTCAACACAAAAATGTAGAAAAATTCGGAAAAATTTTAGGCAGCTAATCATACAACATGCATTCATACTGAGATTCATACACATACATAATAATATATGTAGAATTTTTATGAGTATGGAAACAAACAAAAAGTAATCATGTATTACTTTAATGGGCCTACTAGATTAGAGTCGAGATTAGCGTAGAGATTAGCAGGAATTACATATTCCACAGCAAAAGTGATGCCAAGACTCGGTTGCGCGGCGTCTTTGGTCAAGGAGTTAATTAAATGGTGTGTAATATTACATACAGCAGAAGAAACGATAAAACAGGTAAAACAAACCTCAGTGACGGTTATTAACCCGACTTACCTAACACTCAAATCAACGACAGCTTCATCAACATCCATCTTCTCCATGGGCCCCCTCCCCAGACTGTCAATCACCTGGTAATCGGTTAATCGTTGATATTCATATGAACTTTTTCTGTTTTTGGCGAATTCAAAGGCCTAACCTCACCAAAACCAACCGTTGTAAAATCCAACAGAAACTTGGATTCAAATCACACAAACACGACAAGATCGCGACGACGGAGGCATTGAACGCACCTTGGGTCAATTAGTGCACCGAAAATTGTAATCTAAACCTCGCGTTGACAAATCGATTATCTTCCGTATACACACTTTCATGAATAAACAGGGCTTCTTTAGCCCGGCACACACTCATCCACGGACACCATAACAACATTAAACATCTGTACACATCCCTTATTGTTTAACAATTTTAAGACAAAACACGAAAACCAGCCACAAACCACACTTCACTACGAACCAAAATTAACAGTCGAACCGACTGATTCAATTCAATATGGCGTGGCCTTGTGTTGTGTCTACAACACAACCGCTGTCATTAAACGACGTATCTTGATCGCTCTCGCTTTACAGCATTGGACCCACCTGCCGCAACGTATATTGGAGATAGCTTCTACCGGCGTTTATTCATGCACCGTACCATTGCAGCCTCAACGTCCTAGGTATCATCTATTTCTTTCTCTCTTACTTTAAAAGCAATTCCCTTTTGGAATGATTGTTCACAATTAAATATTTGCCATCGCACTTCCGATCCCAGCCAATCGCATTCAAACAAAGCAACCAAATGCGCTAAAATATCTATAGATAGAGGTGGATCAAAAAGGAAAATGAATCGAGCGAGATGCGATTTTGAAAAAAATTCGCGGTCTCCGAGACGAATAATGCATGGTATGTAGGTAAATAGTTTATGTACCTAAGCGTGAAAGTGAATGTTTCCGGGCCGAAAGAAAATGGACAGTCGAGGCGCAGCCGATTTCACCCTCTCTACACTACAAACCTCTAATGTGTAGAATAAGTTGTTAGAAACATCAGGTATTTCAAAAAAAAATTCGTTCTTTTCCCTAACTGGTACAGGTATACAGGGTGGGTAATTTTTCGGTGCTCGCTCACCATTTAGTATCTCGGAAACCATAATAGATAGAGTAGTTTAAATTGGAGAAAAGTTGCGCTATTTCTTGGTGATTAAGATCCTGAAGAGAATTCCCCGATATTTTGATTCGTTCCTGAGTTATCACAAAAAATCTGAAAATTGCCAATTTAAAGAAAAATCAATATCCTCCTAACGTTTGATGTTATTTAAATGAAACTTGGAACTTTTATATTTTTGACAGCTGTCAATTGAATGGCATTGACAGAAATTTTCTAGGCATTCTAGATTATGAATGAAGACCTCGACAGTCAACTTTTGATTCTTTTATGGCCGCCATATTGAATTTCAAACGAAAATGCCGTGTTAGAACTAGTCCGGGAGGCAGCGACAGATTGGCTTGACTCATTTCATTAACTTTCTAAAGTCATTTTTCCTATTACGCATGTCGTTGTGATTCGAAAAAGTCGAGTCTGCCATGCAAGTAGCGGGACAACGCTCCACGGGGGCGGCTCAAGTATGCCATTTCCTAGAAATTTGATTAATAAAATTGTCAAACTATACTGTCATATTTAAATTATCTACCCGTAGCAGGTGTAAAACAGGTGGCATAATAGTGTCGTTAGGCAACAATCTGTCTGTTCTTACACCCCCCTCAGTAGATAATTTGAAGCTGGGAGTAGCTTGACAATTTTATTAATCAAATATCTAGGAAATGTGGCTGCCAGACCCATTTTGTCCCGCAGGCGAAGTGGCAGACCGTTTTTTTTGGACACTTCGAGGTGTCTGTAATTCATATAAAGGATTTCAGCGTTAATGATTTCACTCTTTTTTACCATACTTGAAGCCCCATTGCCCCAGGGCCCTGTCCCGCAGGTACCCTGGCAGACCGCCAATTTCTGTATTTATGACAAGTAAATTAACGAATAATGTGGAAAAGAATGTTAATGAAATCAGCCGAATATTTCTGTCGCTGCCTCCCCGACTAAACGCGGCAAAACGAAAATGCCGTGTCAATAACGCGGCAAAACGAAAATGTCGTGTTAATAATTCTGATGCAAAACGAAAATGTCGTATTAGTAACACGACAAAAAAAAACGTCGTGATGTTAGTAACATGACATTAAAATGAAAATTTAATATGAAAATTTTTGACCCTTCTAGAGCTTCGTACAATCGTGACACCCTAAGTGCCATTTTGGCATATTAACTTTGAAATTATATCAAAAGATCCACGTGATGGGGAGGTTCCAGCCGCTTCTCTTCTGTCATTTTTTTAAATGCGACTATAAGAGACGAAAATCCATATATTTTCTCGAAGTGAGTTTAAAAAGACGAAGTGCGAGATTTTTTCTGGAAATCCGACTTTAAAAAGACGAAGTGAGAAATTTTTTTTCGAGGTGCGTCTTCAAAAGGCGAAATTCGAGTTTTTTTCTCGAAGTGCAACGTAATGCCGATTTCGATTTATCTTGCACTGCGCGCGGTGCAGTTGCAGTAAAATCCACGCCCGCTTATATTGTTCCTCTCTACAAGCTGACTTGCAAATGACCAATCAGAGCTGCAGCACGAAAGCGGCATAAGTGCATAAGACGAAATTCGAGACTTTGAAGACGCATTTCGAGAAAAAATCTCTCACTTATTCGTCTTTAAAATCGCATTTCTAGAAAAAATCTAAAACTTCGTCTTTTAAAGTCGCACTTCGAGAAAAAAATCTCGTATTTCTTCTACTTATGTTATGGCACTTCCAGAAAATATTTTGAATTTCGTCTTTATAAAGTCGCACTTCAAGAAAAAATCTTGATAATTTCGTCTTTTAAAGTCGCACTTTAACAAAACGCATATGACCCTGAACTTGTTGTATACTAAACAAAGTTCCGTTATATCTTAATAAAATTACCTACATGGGATTTATTATGTAGACCACCGACCCTTTGGGAGGCTGCAGCTTGCAGTGGCCTGCAGCAGCAGCTGCCTTGCTGCCTTGCCATAGAAACCTACCTGCCTAGAGGTGCGTTCAGAAACGTAGCTCTGGGTAACCGTTGAGTAAATTAGAAAAGGATAGAAGATACCCCCTCTAAAAGTAAAACGTAGACAGAAAATGCTCAAGATGACTTTCTGAACGGGCTCCATGAAGTGTGCTGATGTGTTGATGCTGATGGCGTGCTTCTGTCATCTGTCACTCTGGTCGGCACTTCGCAAGCACTTCGGCAGTTGGCACGTGGTTGGTACTTCTTTTACTTTGTCTGTACTCTGATCTATGATCTCTATCCTGACCCTGACTATACCTCTACCTCATTACCTCATTGCCTCATTACCATCACGTCACGTGCCTCATTTCATTAGAAGTGATTGGAAGTAGATGGTAGAAGTCAGATATAGAAGTTAGGTTAGGTAATGTGTGCTATGTGGGTTAAGTTAAAATTAGGTTAGGCCAGCCAGACAGGCCACAGTTAAAGGCAGTTAAAGGCCGTTAGGCTTTTGGCAGAGGCAAGGTGTGTGTGGACAAGATTAGGTTAGGTTAGGGACATCGCTTAGATCAAAATGACCATGGGTTATTCTATGCCAGAACCCTAGAGCTAGTGCCGCTAGTGCTCTATTTTTGGTACTTTTGAGTTTATTGTTTGATGGAAAATGTAAGTAATATTATATTATAATAAGTAACCTCCGCTTATCTCGTTTAATAGTGTGTAATGAATTTTATTTCTCCCAAGGATGACATTTACGGTACGAGCCGTAGGCGAATGCCATAAATGATCCAAGGGAGCAATAATCGTTACACACGAATAGAATAGAATCGAATAGTATAGAATCGTTTGTAGGTACTGTACGTAAAATCATATGTAGGTATTGCCTAACTAAAGTTATCGGCTATTTATATTTAAAATTTTAGATAAGTATAGGATATGTAGCTCTTTTTTTTGTTTGAACTTTAAAGGTTTTGTTGGTGTGATTATTTAATACAATCAATTTTCAGGGATCATCATATGGTAGATATTAAACCAACGCTTGGACAACTTGACAACTCAGTTCAACTGTACAAGCATAACATTCCGAAGTGCTATGTAGTGGTTAAGAAATTGGAGCTGCAAGATATAAGTCGAATTTCAATTAATCCCTTCTCTGTTGTGTTCAGATGTGGCAAATGCAAAAAAATATTATACTATGGCCCTAAATGCCATTGCTGTAAAGTCATGTATCACTATGATTGTGCAGTTGTACAGCGAACCTGCTGTGGAAAAAAAATTCTGCCACCTCTGCCAAGCTTGATTAAATTCAACTGCACAAAGTGCCATAGACCTGTGCAGTTTGGCCCACAATGCTCAATCTGTCAGTCAATGTTTCATAGTCAGTGCTTAAACGGTTTCGATACTTGTTGCAATAGGAGTATCTACATTAGAAATATTCAGGCTAAATGTGGGAAATGTGATAGATTTGTCAATGTGGGACCCAGATGTCCTCTATGTGGGGTTGTTTATCATCCTTTCTGTGCAGCTAATTTCTTTAATTGCTGTGGTGTTAAAGCGATCTCTGATGAAGAAGTCAAGTATAACTGTGGGAAATGCCGGAAAACTGTAAAAAGTGGATCTCCTCTTTGTTCTTATTGTGGTCGTGCAAGTCACCCAGGCTGTTTAAACAAATCCAATAAGTGTTGTGGCAGGAAACTCTCACTTGATGTGTATATTATACCCTCATTCAAGTTCCTTACAAAAGGCAGCTTTTCAAAAATTGCAAGATGGAATCGAGAGAAAAAGAAATCTGACCAAAGAACACACAAAAATAACTGTAGGAAAAAAATAAACCCTCTACGCTTAAAGACCAGGTTCGTTTCATTCTTGATGGTTTGGCTCTTTAATTATTCTGTTTTAGTACCAATTCTGAGCCTATACTCCCATATGACTTGGATCGAGTGAGAATTATTGAAGTCAAACCCGATCCGGATGATTACGATGAACTCCCTCTTTTGAAGCAAATAGAAGGAGTTTCAACAACTGATATTGCCAATGTTACTGTGGCAGTTCCACCTCAAGAAGTACCCCATCAGCACGAATCTCAACTTTTGACATCACTAGAAGAATCTGCACCTCTGAATGGAGATAACGATGTTCTCGAGAGTTTTTTTTACTTTTTATTTAATGTTGTTAGTACGTTCCCGTCACACGTGCAAGCTCAAATTAAGTTCGACTTATTCAAGACTGTTTCGGAAGCGGAAATAAGACTTCATAACGGCAATCAGTCATCAAGTTAAATCCTTCAATGAAATTTAGATTAAAAGGCCGCCTAACGCGACACTAAATTCAGACAACACTTTTTCTCAAAACATTATTTACGCTTCTTATATTTTTATAAATTATGAGAAGTTAAGTCGTTCACCACAAAAATTAGTGTCGCTAGGCCGTGTGTAACGTGTAACTTCGTCGAAAGCCGCCCTTAGTCTAAAACAATTTGTTCATTTTTATTTACCTCAAGCGTATAGTTTTTATGATTGTATAATGCTAATAAAAGTTTTTTAAATATGGATACCGGATACCGTTTCTGCATAGATCTTCGATAATGCTATACCTACTTATTTATCAAAAGAAGGAACAAAATGGTTTTGTCTGGAAAATTAGATCTGTGTGGATGAGATACTTCATAGGCCAGAGCTGGGAAAGTTACTTTTCATAGTTACTTCATGGAAAGTAACTAAACTTATCTAAATAACTAGTTACTTTTCGTGACTGTAACTTTAGTTCAAGTTATTAGTAACTTGGTTACTTCTAACACAGTTACTTTAATTATGGTGAATTGGGGTAAGTGCACCCCCAAATTCCCTTAGTTAAGTTTCAGTGTTAAGTTGAATTTGCCTAAACTCCATGGAATGACTTACTTTTTTGTACAATATCTTACCATTTATTAAGTAAAACTGTTGGAAGTTAAAAAAAAATAGGTTTTAGGTGGTCTGAAAACGCTCTTACCCACGACATGGGGTAAGTGCATTATTTTGGCATGCCGAAATCTATATTAAGTCTTTGTTCGAAAAGGGGGAAGAGCGTGTTTCTCTGAAAAATTCCCGTTCAAACTCTATTTACTAAAATAAAATATGTTTATTCTAAAAAAAGTTATAAACTCGAATCGTTGTAATAAACACAACGTTTTTTAGTCTTCGATCAGAACATAAAGACTTTAACAAGAACAATAATAGTTATTTCTGCATTTTTTAACAAAAGGAACATATTTTTCATCATATAACAAAATAGTAAACGATACTCCTGAACCAAAAAACCATCATCGAACGAAATTTCAATTTCAAATGTGATTTCATCTCATATTTTCCTATTTTGGGGTGACCACTGTGGTAGGTACAGAATCCCGGAAAAATGGCCAAAAATTAGAAACTTATTTCAATGCAGAACGGAAGTATGTTGGCAATAACGGAAAAAATATTTATAAAATTAAATGGATTAGGGGGGCGTGAAAACATCTTTTGTTTCCTAAAATTATGAAACATGAAAATTTTGACAATTAGATGACGACATAAACGGGAAAAATATTGAAAAAAATTAGGTCGACCTGGGGGGCAAATTATAAGTGGGGCGAAAAAACTTTTTGTCTCCTGAACTTATGAAAATTGGAATATGTCAATCAAGTCGGCCTAAGAGATGTTAAGGGGAGGGAGTAAAAACTTTGTGTCTCCTGAACCTGAAATAATTGTTTGTACCTACTTATTGTTTATTTTTTAATATACAGGGTGTCTCAGAACGCTCGCACCAAATTCTAATGGAGTATTCAGGATTAAATTCTGAATCAATCGGCGTTTCTGAAAATTTCCAGGGTCCAATAGTTCTCAAGTTATAAGAGATTTAAGAGGACCAATCAGATTTCAGCTTTGAGTTGCTTCCTAAGGAAATTTAATGCTAGATGCACTATTTCCTAGGTAACAAGATACTATCAATGAAAATTTGTACTGTTGTATCTTGTTACCTAGGAAATAGTGCATCTAGCATTAAATTACCTTAGGAAGCAACTCAAAGCTGAAATCTGATTGGTCCTCTTAAATCTCTTATAACTCGAGAACTATTGGACCCTAAAAATTTTCAAAAACACGGATCGATTCAGAATTTAATCCTGAATACTCCACTAGAATTTGGTGCGAGCGTTTCTGAGACACCCTGTATATTAAAAAATAAACAATAAGTAGGTACAAACAATTATTTCAGGAGACACAAAGTTTTTACTCCCTCCCCTTAACATCTCTTAGGCCGACTTGATTGACATAAGTTACAGAGATAAAGGTGCACAAAATTGATATTTGAAAGAATTTACGCTGCACTAACTCTTCAATTTGAAAAAATTATTATTGTCTAGATCTAATGACTTATTTTTTAAGGACGTCATAATTGACACTAGTAACTATGACAGAACCGTGTTTCTGCGGTTTGCTTTATTTTTTCAGAACTATATGAATGCTTCATTATTAAACTATGCGATATTTAAGGCTACTCAGTTTGGTCTTTATGATTTTTGGCCACTAAATTTAATAATTGAGCTACTGTGGTGAGGGAGTAATTTCACGACGTCAGCCCCCAAAACCTCATATACTATCATCTGCACATGGAAAATGGAACACAGACGATCTTTTCTAAAAGGACCTTTTTCTGGCATATTTATAATTACCTATTTGTATAGGGTTCATTTTTACAATTCTAAATGCGCCCCTATGGGGTGGCGCACTTCGACTTTCTGGATCATTTTTGGGGTAAATATGCGCCACCACCTTAAATTTGATGAGGAAAAAAAGTTTTGGAAATTCTTAATATTTGAGGCTTCACTATGAACTCTATAACGCAACTCAAATTAACAAATTTTCAATTAGTACTGCTGCGTCTTACAAAACTATGAAATATTTAGCAGAAGCTTACCAACTCACTTGACGACTTGCACGTAAGAGCTTAAATTCACATGTTAGGTTACATGATATGTTTGTGTCCATGATCCAGACCGATTTTGTAGGTACCATTTGGCACTATTTACACTTCTCCATGTTGAAGCAACTTCTTTAGACATTTTTTACGAAGCTGTTGAGCAGGATCGCAGTTACCCCAAAGGCGCACACTTACCCCAACGCACCTTAGTTACTTTTCACTTTTAGGGCCGGTTTCTTCATCTCATGTTAAATTTACCATGAGGTTATTTCCATAGAAACAAATTGTTGTCACAATGGAAACTAAGGTGACCAACCTCATGTTAAAGTTAACATGAGATGAAAAAACCTGCCCTTATAGACAAGGCTAGAATTTCAAAAAAAGCTTTCTATATTATGCTAGAAGCAAATCGGATAACATTTTGACGACAAGTGTTTCTAGACTAATTGGACCCTGCTGAATCCGAAAATCACTGTCGGCAATTCGAAATCTTAACCGGAAGTCCGTAATTCTAGATGGCACTCAAGGCAGATCGTTATATCCAAAATAGCATGAAAATTATACAGTGTTCGACCAAAAACGTGGTATACAAAATTAAAGATAGCTCTATTCTCTACAAGAAAAGCCCTAATAATTTTTTTCGCACAGGCGACGGTTTACCCCTAGCGCGGGCGAGAAAGCTGAGCTCGCCGCGCGGCTTACGCGCTCCACGATTATTTAATCAAAAAACTTGTTTCTTAATTTTTATGGAGTTTTTCATTATATTTCCCCAATATCCGCCTAAATACATGGGATTAGTAAGATATTCACAATTTATTTCCGCTTTTTCAATGTGCAAACGCCGTTTTCTGTCTTTCACTGTTGGTTTCTTTTGAGGTGCGCTACAACAAAGCGCAAATCGGATAACATTTTGACAACAAGCATTATTTGAATAATTGAACCCTGCTGAATCCTTAAATCACTGTTTAAATTTCAAAATCTTAGAGGATGTACTCTAGTTAAGGTGGCTTTCAAGCTCAGATATAGTTTCTATTTTATTTTCAGGCTTCTGTAGCAAGTACCGTCCATTCGATTGCTTTGTGTCAATGATAACTTTTGATCAGGAAGTCGAGATCTACAACACATCAAAATTTCAGCCAAATCGGCTGAAAGCTATTTTCCCATTAGGATGATACTTTGGACGGTGCCATCTTGTTTAAAGCATTTCCGATCAAGATTTCGAAATGAAAACAGTGATTTTCGGACTCAGCAGGGTTCAATTAATCAAAAAATACTTGTTGTCAAAATGTTATCCGATGCGCTCCTTACAAAAGACGCACCTCAAAAGCAACCTAGAGTCAAAATAGAAAACGGCGTTTGCACATTGAAAAAAGGGAAGTAAATTGTGAATATCTTACTAATCCCATGTATTTAGGTGAATATTGATGAAATATATTGAAAAACTCCATAAAAATTAAGAAACAAGTGTTTTGATTAAATAATCGTTAAGCGCGTAAGCCGCGCGGCGAACGCAACTTTCTTGCCCGCGCTAGGGGTAAACCGTCGCCGGTACGAAAAAATCATGAGGGCCTTTCTTGTAGAGAATGAAGTTATCTTTAATTTTGTATACCACATCTTTGGTCGAAAACTGTGTAATTTTCATGCTATTTTGGATATAACGATCTGCCTTGAGCGCCATCTAGAATAGGCATCTTGCATCAATTTTGTTTTTGATGTTAAATTGAAGCTCGGGATATATGTGATCCTTCCAGATACCTTAAATTCCAATATCTTGTCGGTGGAGCTCAAAAAAAAATGAGAAAGTAGCATTTCCAAACTTCCCGCCAAAAGACCAGCCCAGCCATTCGAACATAATTTTCTTACATGTGACAACGTCGCTGTCTAACCTGACCCGACGTCTTTCATTCATAAATCTTAAATATTTTATAGTAGTCACCAGTACTCTTTGCCAGTGGGTACAAAGGTACAAGATGCCAACCCAAACAACTAATAACATTGTACTTACCTCCTTTTACAACGTTAGAGGTCACTTTTGATCCCTCTTATTGTCAACTGCCAAGGCTGACTTTTCAAATTAATTATTAAACGTCACCCTCAAATAAACTGTTGTCAGATTGCATCCGCTGTACGATTTATGACGTCACAAGTCGTACAACGGCGTTTCTGAATTATTTATTTATTTACAAATAAACGAACGTTTTTAAAATAAAATTGATGTTCGCTGACGATTCCTTGTATCTTTATTGATGCATTTACATTAAAATATCCCGAAATTACGAAATGTGCAAGTAGCCTATTACGGACTTCCGGTTAAGATTTCGAAGTGTCGACAGTGATTTTCGGATTCAGCAGGGTCCAATATTAGTCTAGAAAACACTTGTCGTCAAAATGTTATCCGATTTGCTTCTAACAAGTCTCGAAACTCAAAACTAGCCTGGTCTATTAGTGTTAATAAACGAGAATAGAAAATTCAAACTTTTCGTGTTTATTATAAATCTTATTATTTTATTATTAAGTCTAAAATTTGTACTGCAAGTGCCATCTCATGATTTGTGCACCTAAACAGACTTTACACTTAAAATCAGCCCCTTAGATCAAAAGGCTTGTATTATGTAGGTTCTATCTCTTCCTAAAAATCAACTCACATAGCACACGAAATCCTAGGGGTGTCCCGATCTATGAATGTATGTCATCGGCCATTCACCGTACAACCATATGATAAATTAGCTAGGATATCTATGTGACTTAGCCTCTAAGTCATCCCCATGAAGTCGTTTTTATGTATGCATGTTTAGAGTCTTTCACCGCGTGTCATCTGGATGACCGGACTGCTAAATTCTTATGTTGTCCTTTGAGAACATCCTGAGGATGCCACTTAACCGATATCAAGAGGACATAGCCCATCTGCCTACATCATGACTAGTAGCGTGGTCTGTCTACCAATAGGAAACAAGCAAGTTCTGCCGCAATCGTCATGAATGTGCTGTACTGTGGCTTTTACTTGAAGTCATGGTGGACAGGTGTTTGTGTTGTCTGCGTAATTATGGTGAATTATTTGATCGTTTTTCTGTTGGAAATAGTTAAGTGGTAGATATACTTTACTATTTTCTTAGTCATAGTACCTAAGCAAAAGGCGAGGCCCCGTAACAATAAGATTTTTATTAATATAAGTTAGGTTATGTGGTAAGGCTTTTTTCCACTTAAGTTTTTCCGAGGGTTTTCTTCCCGGTTTTCCTTTATTGAATTTCTGCGACCTCTATTATTTTTCAGATGACCCTTTATCTACAACCTACTAGAATGCGCCAAAGAGGATCTCCAAAAAGTAGAAGATGCGTTAAGTTATAAATTAATATTGTAGGTACCTACTAAACAATTATGTATAAAACCACCAATCTTCCTGTTCCTTTTGATAATATAATAGTTGTTTGCTAATTTGCTTTACACTTATTCCACATCGAAACAGGATCTGAATTAAAGCGAGTCTTCTTTATCTCTGGCACATATGAAATTATTTGTCGTAGTGTGCGAGAGAGAAAGATTGTTCGCTCTAATTCAGTCTTAAAGTAACAAAAATGTGTGAACACCCCTTAACCTCCTTTATAAGATAGTCATAGGATGTCCAGAGATGTTATCAGAAGGACATCTTCAAACATATGTCCGAAGTATATTTCTCACTGACGAACGGTGGACGTCAATATTTGTGACATTTGTACGTCCCCGGGACGCCCTACGTACAACTTCCATCTTTAAAAAAGACATACCTAGGACCAGAGCTGGGAAAGTTACTTTGAAAAAGTAACTAGATACTTTTCAAGTTACTTTTCATAAAAGTAACTTAAGTTACCGAAGTAACTAGATACTTTACTGAAAAAAGAACTTAGTTACAAGTTACTTATGAAAAGTAACTAGATATAGTATCTTAGTTACTTTTGAAGTAACTTAGTTACTTTTGGTATCTAGATACTTTCAAAAAGTAACTAAATACTTCTGTAAGTAACTAGATACAGTATTTTAGTTACTTTTGGCGTAATTTAATTACTTTCATTAATGTTATACAAACGGTTGGGATTGGGTTTAAATTTTAGTAAATACCTCGACAATTTCGGAAGAGGATAATTTTTTTAAATCTATAGCTACCTAATAGCTACTCATATTTTGCGCTTTGTATGTTGTATCATTAAAATTCTTTTATACCAATAAAGATATTGAATCGAAATAAAAGCTGGCCAATCCCGCACGGAGGGGGACACTTGCGCGTATATTAAGGGAATTTTTTCCACTTCCGGTTCAACCGGAAATGATCTTAACTTTGTTTTTTCAAATGGAATGACACCTTTTCCTCAACGGATTCGGAATGTACGATTTTTTTTAGAAACATGTATCATACTTGACCGGAAGTGCAGTCACGGCCACCCTAGATTTTCAAAAATATCGAAGAAATCGGTGAAATATTGAGATTTTCGAAAAACGCAAAAACACCACAAAAGTTAGTTTTGATGCAAATACCTGAGCAATTTCATTTTTTGATTTCTCTTATTTCTATCAAATTTTCTCTTACCTCACAATCTGTCAAAATCTCAAAAGTAAATAAAAAGAAAATGTCAATGGGCAGATGAATTATGGCATCAAAAAATTCTGTTTTACTCAGCCTATAGAAATACAACTTTTCTGAAAATTGTTGATATTATTGTAAAAATATCTTATTGCATAAAAAGTAACTAGTTACGTTGGAAAGTAACTAAATATACATAAAAAGTAACTAGTTACTTTTTTATGTCTTTAGATACTTACCAAAAGTAACTAGTTACTAAGTAACTTAGGGGTAGATTTTAAAAAGGTTGTAACTTACAATCATGATAACTTAGTTATCATTAGTCCCTTGTGGTGGCGCTACCAAACCGATGGTACCAACCATAGCAAAATCAAGCAAAATGACGATTGACGAGATCAGCTGTCAGTGATCTGTCATTGTATTATTTGCGAAAATTAGAGGATGCATCGAATTTTGCCCTTGTAGCGCAGTGCAACCGCATTTAGCATGCATTTGAGGCATAATGCATGATTTTTCGACAACGTGCAGTGCGTGAATGATACCAAGAAATCAAGGAAGCAACCACGTTTTCTCATCGGCTGATCGCCTTTGCAGAAACAAGATTGGGCAAATTTTGATCTGGTTTTGAAGAAGATTGCCCATAGTATATCTGGAGGTACAATGCACCTGTGATGCAGCTCTCATTGGACTGTTTACATTTTGTGTTAGGTAGGTTAGTTCATGTGTTGGAAGTTGGACTAATCCTCAAATTTTTCAGTGCCTGATTAACTAAACGAAGCACCTCCCATCCCATGTTTGGAAATGTACCTACCAGAGGGGAATGGGAGCTAAATGAGATGCCTTTAAACAATCCCCTCAATTGCATTTGCAGAAAACTACGCAAAGCCTCCCCGTGCACTGAAATAGTTATCGTTTGTTTATCGAATTGGACTCAACAGCTTCGAATCAAGTAAAAGTGATTTTGAGACAATTATTTTTTGTAATTACCTTATTGCCCATAAAATATTTTAAAAAAGTTGACCATTTTTTTAAATTCCAAATAAGGTAGTGAAATTGATTAAAAAAACGAGTGCTTTATGTAGGTAGGTACACACATATTTATTTTCATCAGTTTGAGTATGAGAGAGTGAAACACAGTACACTGCGGGACATTGCTAAAGTACTTATATCGAGACTTATATTCAGAGTGGTCAAACGAAACAGGCCGGTTTTATCACATTTAAAGCTATTTTTCCGAAAAATTCTCGACGTCTATTTTTACTTCGAGGGGGAAACATTAATCCGTGATGGGTGCGATTTCACAATCCAGTCCCATGCATGGCTCTCCCCAGTGCGTGAAATGCCTCCTTGACTTGAGGGTACTCTTCCCCAGTAGGAAACTGAATGAATTGTGGAGAAAGTTCTACAAGGGCTTTACTTAGTTCATGAATCGCAAGACTGGTAGCTGACTGCGAACTTCTGGCGCTGGAACCAACCAATCACTGAAAACCACCACTCGCATAAAACTGAAGAACCAGGTATAGCTTGTGCGTAGGTGTTAAACGCATATACCGCCCTTTTCCAGTATAAGGATTCCGCGTCAAATGCAGTGTAATGAGGTCAACGACATAATTGTCCAGTCGAGTTCGCTGGAAGAGTTGTTGCTCTGTTATTTCCTGTGGATTAAAAGGTACTTTTGGTATTCCTCTTTCACGACACTCGCGTCGCGTTGTTGAAATTCACTTGTACAGCACAAAAATGAAAGATGATTTCACAAATACTTTGCAAACAACGAAAGACCATATTAAACTGTGATGTTAAATTTAAACGAGAATTACAGCTGATTGACAGCTCGACAGACGACAGCTGAATTATTTCGCTGTAGTGGTGAGGTTGGTACCCTCAGTTTGGTAGCGCCACCACTAGGGATTAATGGTAACTAAGTTATGCCAGTATTAAAGATAAAATCTTTTGAAATCCCACCCTTAGTTACTTTTTGTAACTAGTTACATAAAAGTAACTTTTTTCTAAAGTTACTCCCAGCTCTGCCTAGGACATATGCATCGCTGATACGAAACATATATGGGACATCACGAGGATCACTTTGTGCTGTGTGGGAACTCGAACAATACGGCTTCTTTTCAGACCAATACGGTATTTATCTTATAGTCAACCTAGGCAACGAAGAAAAGTGGTAGGTAGTCGTAATAAGACCAAGATTATGGGCAAAGAAATTTATTTTATACTAACGAATGGAAATTACACTCTTTAAAATTTATAATTTAAAAACAAATATAGTTGCACATCATTTGAAGATTAAACTTTTAAACATTCGTTAACATTTAGGAATTCACATTCAATATATATTTTTTTAAATTTTTGAAACAAAATCAAACTACACGTATACCTTTTTCTATGGTACTACAATAAACTACTCTAACAAAAAGAACCAATGCAATTTTTAACAATTCTGTTGAACGATGGTGCTATTGTTCGGTGCAAAACAAAAAATGAACCTTTCTAACAATAACACCGATATATGGTGCAAAAATTAAGTAAACGCTACTCTAGTTTCTGACAACTGCGAGACCTTACATGCTGCAGTGTCGAAATTTAAAATATAACTAAGATCATGTAAATAATATTGAATAACAGAATACATTTTTATATAAAAATAGTTGTCACGGTTGAAATTAAAACGAACAATAAAAAATAACATAAATATGAGTCGTCACTGTCTAACCAAGAAGCGACATTTTGATTGTGTTGTTTAACAAACCTTTTTTTATTGTCTACTTCGTTTTGATAATCATTACTGCTTCCTATGATCGACATCACGATTGTTATACCAAATAGCACGAGTGGATGTGCACTTTTGGTCGAGACCTACATTGTAACATTTGAGCGTTGTTTAACATATGTACGCTGTTATCAATGTGTCCGCATGTACATCACAGATAGTTATATTCATGATACGATGGCAATTTAATCTCAAACAATCTAATGCTGGACAAACTCTGTTACAGGCTCTTGGGAAGATCAAAATAATTACTGACAACAGGCGGCATGTCCAGCTGATTTTATCCTTTCATCCATACACACACACCTACTTTATAATATAATAGATTTTATTTATATTCAACGCTTTTGGACTAGGGTTATAAGTTACAATAGCAGGCTAATTTCACTATGATCACTGGATAATATTCAGGTACTCGATCTTAACATCATTCTATGTACACATCTTCAGTTTTCTGTTCTCGCATTTAATAAAACCACGTTAGTTATCACAGTCAAACAAAGTTGTATTCTCCAAACAGAAAACTCGTTCGATTTTCACATTTAATTATCTAAGGAATTAAGATTTATTTGTATGGAATGGCAATAAACCCACCAATTTCTTTGTTTGGTCGTATGGTTTAATAATAGGAACAGCACCTTTCCGAAACGTTGAGGGTTCTCGATGTGACGTCTTACAGAAAAATATACATTGGTGTTTGTTGCATATCAAAACAAAATAACGCCAACGAAAGTAATACTTTGTTACGAACTATGAACATATCACAAAATGTTAAAAATCAAATCCTTAATCGAGCAATGTTGCACAGATGGAACACTGCAATGACATTCACACTCTTATTCGATTGTTAACGCCAGCGTCTCTTGCTTACAATACTTTTGCTTATAATTTGCCCTTCTGCCTCTGAACCGTCACTATTACGAATTTTTCCTCAGATGTTGAAACAGAAACGCAAATTAGTATACGCTTGCACAGGTACTTTAGTAGGAATTGGCTGTTAAAATCCGTGTTAACAATCGTTGTTTGTTCGAAAGCAAGAGTTACGTATATCACAGATGTTTTCTTATCGCTACTTTATACAAAAAATCAGTTGTCATTGTTTGCATTTTAAAAACGCACACGTGCTGGAATTACTTATTTAAAACGAAACAACCATAATCAAACTTTCAAAAATAAAACAGCATCAATTTAAAATTAAGTAAAAGGTGAAACAAGATAATGCTTTTCTTATATAGACCAACAACTAAGTCACGAAAACAAGATTGAAGAAAACAATTTTAGAACGGTTGTAATGGTCCTTTACAGAAGTTGCTGTTGTTGAACTATATAATAGAAGAGTACTAGAGATTCTTTATAAGGGACATACGTAGATGTTTTATTAGTTTTTAAATATTAGGTTTGTGTTTTGTTGTACTTAACTAGTGCAGGTCGGCTAGAACTATCGGCAACAAGTACTCATCAGAGTCTCCAGCGTCTGGGCTGCGTATGACAGGATGGAGGTTTGCAGTCTTTACTGGAGTCCATGGTCGTTTCAAATGCAGAGGAATATCCTGTACAAAATGTAAATCAATGGGTGAAATGTAAAACAGTTGTTAGCCCCAATTGCACCGCTCTCCCTTAATTTTAAGTGGCCCTTAAAACCTGTGGAAACGTTTGTCTCAAAAATTGTTTCTAAGACTTTTAAGGGTCACTTAAAGTTAAGGGAGAGCGGTCCAATTGGGGCTTAGAGATGGGCGATGGGAATATTTCCGAAAGGAAATATTGGGAAAATTGGAAACTTTCCGGGAAGAAATCAATCCCTAAAAAGAAACTTTCCCGGAATAATAATTAATATACCGCCGTTAAATGCGCAGACGCGGCATTGTTTTCTAAATTTTTTATCCCATTTCAGAAGTGTTGTTGTAGCGGGCAACAAGATGACAAAAGTATATTATATACAGGGTGTTGCCAATTTCATTGCCCACTATTGGGATCTCAGAAACCATTAGATTTAGAAAATCGATGAAATTAGAAAAAAGTTGCGCTTTTTGAGGGTGATTCAAGAATCTGTAAAGAATTCTCCTATATCTTGATTCGTTACTGAGTTATCCTGAAAAAATGCTAGGCAAATGAAACTTGGGACTTCTATATTTTTGACAACTGCCAATTCAATGGCATTAACAGAAATTCTCTAGGCCTCCTAGATTTTGGGTAACAACAGTCAACTTTTTTTTTTATGGTCGCCATATTGGACTTTAACACCACTCGATACACAAAAAAATTTGCTTTTATTAATGTAACCAATTTGAACTTTTTTGAGAGATCGTCAAAATTTGAAAATTTGTGTGAATAATTTGTATAATCAGCCTAAACTTATGGAAAAAACAACTGTAAAAAAGTACACTGACATTTTCAAATTCTTATGACATGTGAAAGGAATTCAATTGAACGATAATAAAACACGACGTCTTGGCATCGTGTGACTCAAGCTTTGGATTTTTTCTTTCAAAAGGCCCAGATTGGTTACATTTTTAAAAAGCCGATTTTTTTGTCGAATGGTGTTAAAACCCAATCCCAAGCCCATAAGAAAAAAAAAGTTGACTGTCGTTACTCAAAATCTAGAAAGTCTAGAAAGTTTTTGTCACTGCTATTGAATTGACAGATTGTTAAAAATATAAACATTCCAAATTTCATTTAAATAGCATCAACTGTTAAGGAGCTATGATATTTTCTTTAGAATGTCAATTTTCAGTTTTTTCGGAAAAATTCAGCAACGAATCAAGATATCGAAGAATTCTTTACAGATTCTTAATCACCTTAAAAAAGAGCAACTTTTATCTAATTTAACCGATCTTCTAACTCTTATAGTTTCCAAGATCCCAATAGTGGACAATGAAATTGGCAACACCCTGTACACTGCAGTGACATTTTTAAAATTTCTAATTGCAGTTGGTGGTGCCCAGGGTGACTCATGTCGAAACTTAGTTAGGGGTTATGTCAAAAAAGTTGACAGGCTTTGATATCTGTTTCTATGGTGAATTTTTTTTAATTAGCTTCTTATGTTTGCTATAAAACACGCCGTTTCATAAAAGCACGTTGCCCATGACAACGTGTTTTAAGGCTAATAAATCAAAATACGGCACTAAAAATTTGACAATTATGGCTTGAATTGACAAGAATATTCAAAAGAAATGTTAAAAGATTGTGTTAGTTTTAGAAAAAATCATGAAGACAACATGTTGTGTTATCTTGGCCTATTATATTTTTATACAATTTATATTTAAAACATTTTTTGAGTTGAGGCCATTCAGAAAATGTGAACAAAAAAAACGTTGATCAGTCAGTTTATTGAAATTTTGTTGGAAATATTTCCAAGGAAAGTTTCTTTAGCTAGGGGAAATTATTGTCTTTCGGAAAAATAAAAGAATAAATTCCCGATAATCGCCCATCCCTAAAAACAGTGTTTGCACTTACAACCAGAAAGTTCTCCCGTGACACGCAATTCTTAGGGAGCAATATGTCGTCTTCGGCAATTTCAAATTTCTTCAACTTTTCCCCGCGCAGTCTTGCAATTGCAATCAAATTTTCTTTACAATATTTGTAACCGTAAAATACCAATTCTTCCAAATTTTTGCACAGCCAAGACATCATTATGAGTGGATCGGGACTATTGTGGTACTGCGAAGTCAGAAATGACCAGCTCTGCTTACTTTTACTCAACGAATCAATCCACATGACGCTACGCAGATATTCTGAGTGGTAAGCTGACAGATATTCCAACACGTTCAAATTTATCTGTAAAAATGGAAAACACTATTATTTACACCACATTACAGTCCGCTAGCCGGCGACCTTTTTATTTACATACATAATGGGATTACATTTATGTTATATAGGGTGTCCCAATTGTCTGTATTCGGTCGCAGTGTTGTTAAATATTTAAATACAAGTATTTAACATAGTTATTTATGATATAAGTGATTTTATTTTGTTCGAAGGGATGGGCCACTCCGCTGCGCGTCGTGTCCCAAACTTCCCTTCTCACAAAATAAAATACCACTTTTAACACGCATATCATACACTATTTTTTCTACAAACATGATTAAAAGCAAAAGTTTTCATATTATTAGTTGAAAACGTCCATGAAATTCGCTGTAACTAAGGTATAGTGACAATTTGTTGCAGAGGCTTGTTATTTAATTATTGTTGCATTGTCACTTTTAAAAGTAAATCACTTTTAACATAAATGTTAAAAGTAGACTTTTAATAGTGGTATCATAAAATGTCATTTTTAACAATTGTCAACAGACGTTAAAACAACTGTTTTTAATTCGCGAAAATCAGCAAAGTGTCTGACATCTGGTGGCAATACTTTAACTACACTGAGAGACAGGATACGGAAATACTTTCAAACGTCCGTCATCATAATTTCGGCTTACGTCAGTCAGTTGTCAGTTGCGAGGTTAGGTAGTAGTTTTGTTAGGAGACATCCTCTCGCTGACTCGAAATTTTGTGAATAATTCTGTGGAATTTTACGTTATGTGTACTTAAGTGGAACATTGTAAATCCAGGAAAAACTTGGCTTTTAAAAAATCCAAGTGTCGATGTCACTGATGTCACCAACTGACACTGTCAGGCACGTCACGCTAGAATTCTCACTTCCGGCTGGCTCCCCAATGGGGTGAGATCGCCATTTTGTGGTTTAGCAATGCCATCTATTAGCAGCTGATTTTCGCGAATAGTGTTTGTAGAAAAATGTATTTTAAATACTTCTGATGTATTTAAATACTTTTTCTGACATTGTATTTTAAAAGTATTTCAAATACTTTTTTCGCCATGTATTCAAATACATATTTAAATACATTTTCAACTACGAGCTGAAATTTTCACCCTTGCCGTTAAAACCGACATCCTGGCCTTTCTAAGAAATTTTGCCTGAAGCTTAACCCCCCGTCGACAGGTAAAAGTAATAATAGCACAGGATGTAGGTAATCTGACTGACTATAGTCAATCGTTAACGTGTCTTCTTCGCTGCCTTATTTTGTTTCTGAGGGTCGAGCGCCATAATTTATTGTATTATCATTCCAAAAATGTTACGCGTTTTTTAGTTACAGACTTATCGTTAGTACGGACCAAGCTTTATTTTCTTTGTCCCTGAGTATTTAAAAGTACATATTTAAATACATTTTCAATGTATTTGTATTTAACTACATTTGCAGAAAATGTATTTAAAAAGTATTTGAAATACATTTTTAGCAAAGTATTTGTTTTTAAATACTTGGAAAAAAGTAGAGATTTCGGGATAACAAAAAGGTGAAGTATTACGCAGATGCAGATTCTGGAGCTCTACATGTGCAAAAAAAGAGCGAGTTGATTTGCTCGATATTAACCGAAATATTTGGGTGGCTCCAGTTAAAATGAAACACACTGTATATTAAAATGTAAATATCGGGTGTCCCAAAAAAAACCGGACAAAATATTTTAGGGAATAAGTATGCCATTTCTTAACCGATTTAGATGAGCGTGGTCTTAAATTAAAGCCAAAGAATCAGGCTTTCGACTGTATGAGAAACTACGGGAGATGGCGCTGCCGTAGCAGTCCTATTGATACTTGCTTTAAAGGTTTATTTTAACTGCATGGGGATTGGTCAGTCAACGACCAATCGGTATGACACTCGAATAGCCTTGAAGATCTTTCTTTCTTGTTCAAAAATCCTTTTTCAGAAGTCGATTTGGCTTAAGCATTAATTTTCTGTAATTTAAAAAAAATGTGTTTTTGAGTATCCTCACGCATTAATGGCCATGACCAAAAAACAGTAATGCATATAAATCTTAATTTTCAGTTATAAATGAACGAATATGGTGAAAACAGTGGCGCGGATGCCAGTGGGGGGCAACTGAACAGTAATCATTGAAAATTAAGTCGTATGTGCATCAATGTTACTTTAGTTATGGTTATGGAAGCATGAAAATACGCAAAAACACTTTTTTTAGAAAAATTACAGAAAATTAATGCTTACGCCAAATGGACTTCTGAAAAAAGATTTTTGAAGAAAAAAGAAAGATCTTCAAGGCTATTTGGGTCTCATAACCATTGGTTGTTGCCCGACCAATCCCCACGCACCTAAAATAAGCCTTAAAGACAAGTATCAATAAGGCTACTACATCAGCGCCATATGTCGACGTTTCTTAAAAAGTTAGAAAGCCTGATTCTTTAGCTTTAATTTAAGACCAAGTCTATCCAAATCGGTTAAGAAATGGCTGACTTATTTCAAAGAATATTTTGTCCAGTTTTTTTCGGGACACCCGATACATGGTATCACAGTGTGATTTATATAAATAAGGGGGGGTATTATTATTATTTGACTATTTTTCGAATTATACCAATACAATAAAAGAGAAATTTGTGACATACCATAATGGCGTATTAAACTCCAGTAACAAAATTCCGCTACTTTAATGACTTTTTAATTAAAGTAAGTGACCTTCATTGCCATAGCACCAGAAATAAGAAATATTTTGTTAAAAGGTAATTAATGAAGAGTACAATGAATATTTTATTATTCAGGGAACAAAACTACTACTCTCTACCAAAGTCATGTTAGGTTTGTTTCAGTAAGTATATTTAAGTTAAATATTGAAGGGTGCACTTACGTTTTCACAAAAGAAGACTTTCAAATGTGTCAGTGGCATTTGCTGCTTCAAAACAGCCTCCTGTAGAGACACAATTTCACAGTACGAGTGTATCACAGTGAGTCTCAACCCACATCTTGGATGTTTTGATTTAAAATCCTTCCAGGCTAAGTTGCTTGTACCTGGATGACCATCACGTATTCCATGCAGATGCACTATTAGACGTTCTAAATGTTCACAATCTTCTAGACACCTAAGGAAGTTATCAGAAAGTTGATCAAAGTCTATACTTAAAACCTAGAAGAAAATACTGCATTATTATATTAAAATAAATTATGACAAGTCAAACCTTTAGATTTGTGAATGACCTGATTAAATCACAATCAAAATATGGCGCTTCATATTCATTGGGATTATCTTTCACAGATGCCAGTCCTAAAAGTTCCAAATTTTTCGCTTGCTTCTTTGAAAATACCATCAAGTATTCTTCAAGGTAATGAGAAAACTCTTCAATACAACCAATACTAAACTTTACTAAGTTAGGGAGACAAAGTTTAAAGGTTTCTATCACATGAGAAATATTATAGCTGCAACTTTTTAAATTAATACTATAATTTACTAGTTTGGAGGAAGTAGGTACCTGGATTCTCGATAATAGCAAGACATGTCGAAATGACAATGAGTTGGTTCAATTATCAGCTCCTTTAAGTTATTGTTTTCACTGAAAGCTTCAATGAGCATGACAAACTCATCTGTGCATTCTGGTGTAAGCGTATACACTTTAACTGTAGCATTTATAACGATTTTCCCATAGGCGGAAGTGAAAAATTTTGCTCTGCCAATATTACAAGGATCAATTTTGAATGTTACCACTGGCCACCATCTGACAACACAAGTAATTATTACAAAGAGAAAGTGCAAAATGGCATGAGGAATTTAAGCTTACCTTGGGTGAAAAACATTTTGTCTCCAATTTTTGCAGACACTGGATGCATTCTGTCGGTCAGTTTTGTTCAATAAATCAAATATTTCATGTATTACAACTGCGGGGAGGTAAGCCCAATTTGATAATGGTATATCAATTTCATCCTTAGAGGTTTTCGACTTTTTTGGTTTTGGACAATCTCCGAAAGATGCAGAGTTGTTACTGTTCATATCTGGAATAAAACACGTTTTACAAGGACATTAATGGTGGAAATTTACTCTTGTTTTTGCGTATTAATTTTATTGACATTTTTAACACGTCTGTGTCAATAAGTGGACTGTTTGTAATTTTAAAGGCAACACCAAAAATGAAAAATTTACAAGTACACCAAATATGTCATAAGAAATGGCACAAAACACGCACAGAAACCGTCAGCATTTTTTATGAGAAATGACAAAACATAGCCCACTATGACGAACTTTCTATCATCGCTTGTTTTTGTGTTTCAAAACATTGAATTGCGTCACAGAAACTATAAATAATTGGGGTTGAATATAAATTAAGCACATACCTTTTCCACATCTGTACTTTAGTTAGATAGCCAGATAAACCTTCGGAAAAGAACTGCCTGGAGAAAACTTGGGTTTATTGGGTGACAGTTCCGAGCTATTTGACGTAATGGTCGAAATGACAAGAAAAACAATGAACATCTGACTGAAGAATTGACAACATCGCTTGACGCAAGGTCGCTCCCCACTCTTTCCTCCATAGTTGCCGAGCTTACGTTTTACGATAGGCAACCAACAAATTCGTACCATGAAAAACAATTTAATAACCGTCACACATGGCACGTAGCCATGCAGGTGGGTCCTGGGGGTCCGCACCCAACCTCTTGAAATTTCACGCGTTTTTACAAATAGCTAAACATGAAAAGCTAGGAATTGGGACAGTGCCCCTGAGTGCCCCCAGTATCTGAACCCCTTCATGTATGTTTAGTTGCATAAGTAACGTATTTTCGAAATTGAAATTATTGGTTTCCTCCGCGATCCATGCAATTTAATGAAAATAGAACAAATGCAAAAATATTGGAATAAGGTTGTACGATCTAAAAACTAAATCCTACAGGTGTTTTCACTTCGCGGATTGCGGAACGCGCATGGTCAACTTTAGTTATAATTTTGTTTTCTTGTAATTATGTAAATACTCTGTCCGGGATCCACACGACCAAGATTCACCCAATTTCCATGGCGACTCATTGTTGACAACACCATAGTAAACAATTCTAATAGGTCACGAGAGCCCAAGATGACGGATCTGAGATGAAAATTATCGACTGCACATTATCCACAAACATTTCACTAATAAAATATTCGTATAATCCTTATAACTTTTTCGAGAATATCTTCAGACAGGTCAATCTCATTTTTGGTGTACATCCAGTGTGGCATAGTCAGATATTTTTTAGTATAGGTAGTAGGTACTGCCGTTTTACTGGAAATGAACCTAATTTTTATTTATTCAAATAGAATCATAAGTATTATACTTACTTATTAGAACAACCCCCCAGAATATACGAGCGTTATTACCGAACACTCTGTATATAAGACAAACTAGCACTTCCCGTGGACCAATTGCTCCCAAAAGCCTTTCAGCGCTTCAACGAGTCACCTAATCTCCATGTACCTTTCAGCCAAATCGATCCGTGGGCTATAATGTGGTTTATTGTTATAATAAAATTTCGATTTTTCTACACAGACAACTAAATGCGAATGAATTGTGTCTCATTTAAAACCAAAATTTGAAGACCTTTCTGATGGCGACGATAAATCTTTCAAAAACTTGTTTTGGATGGTTAAATGGCAGAATAATTTTAAATTTGGAAATTGGTGTGCCAAAACGGCACTTTCCGTGGGCCGATTGAATCCAAAATTTGTTCAGCTCTTCAACGTGTAATACAACCCCCATGTGCCAAATCGGTTCAAGGGCTTGGGCCGTACCGCGAGTTTAAATTCCGATAAAAATCTCAAATTTTTAAATTTTTGGTCATTTCCGCTGAAACCGGAAGTGATTTCAAAAGGTCTCTAAACGTAAAAAAACGCAGTTTATCGTGTAATATATACAGGATGCTTTTTTAAAAGCTATTGAATTAAAACAAACTCTGGTCGTCCCAGCACAGAGGGTGACACCGGCGCGTATATTGAGGGAATTTTTTCCACTTCCGGTTTAACCGGAAAATGACCTTAACTTTGTTTTTTAAAATGGAATTTTTGTTTTTTCCTACATGAATTTGGAAGCTACAATTTTTTCTGAGTTAGAAGCAAGTTTCATACTTGACCGGTAGTACAGTCACAGCCACTCTAATTTTCAAAAATATCGGTCAAAAATTAAGATTTTTGAAAATCGCAAAAACAGGTTTACTCTATTTTTTAGAAATGTATCTGACGGTTATAGTCTGATATTTGTTTTCAGCTTCCGATTTAACCGGAAATTGATTGATCTATCGTTTCTTATAAACTAATGGAATAAAGACAAAAGAAAATGCAATTGCAGATGAATTCGCCTAAAACACTTACTTGACGTGTTTTTGCGTTTTTTGTAAATGTCAGATTTCACCGATTTCTTCGATGCTTTTGAAAATCTAGGGTGGCCGTGACTTCACTTCCGGTCAATTATACTTGTTTCTAACTCAGAAACAATCGCAATTCCCAATCCGTTGATAAAAAAGAAAAACTATAATCCATTTGAAAAAAACAAAGTTAACATTTCCATTTCCTGTTAAACCCGAAGCGGAAAAAACTGTTTTTTAAGTCCAAAGATATTCAAGGTGGGAAGTTTAAAATAAAAACACCCTGTATGTGTCAAATTTCATTGCAAGATTTTAGAAAATGAGGAGAGAAGGAAGAGAATTCTCCGGTATTTTGATTCGTTCCTGAGTTATCACAAAAATCTGAAAATTGCCAATTTAAACAAAAATTAATATCTTCCTAACGTTTGATGTTTTATTTAAATTGAACTTGGAACTTTTAAATTTTTGACAGCTGTAAATTGAATGGCATTGACAGAAATTTTCTAGACCTTCTAGATTTTGAATAACGACAGTCAACTTATGATTCTTTTATGGCCGCCATATTGAATTTTCTGTCTTCGTGCCCGGAAAAAAAAGAACAGGCGAGCGAGCGAGCGAGCAAACTGACCTTGGGATACAACTTAAATACACCGCACCAAAGAAATAATTAAACAATATGCTGTAATTATTGTCAACTTCCAAATTGTTAAAACACGCAACATTACAAATCAACATAACTGACAAACCCAATTCTATACATGCTTTAAATAATTATTTATTTAAAGCGTGCACAGAATTGGAGAACACAATATCCTGCAATTGTAAACTTTCAAATTGCTAAACATATGCAACATTAAAAATGAACACGTAAAATGACAAACAAAAATCGTTTTTAACCTATTTTAAATAATATTATTATATAATAAAAACACAACTGTAACTGTAGACTTTCAAATTGTTAAACCCAAAATAGTTTTTAAGCTATTTAAAGCGTGTATAGAATTTTGGAAAATCTTCGGATGTTTCCTATTCTCCAATCCCCAATCCGTCTTCAGGGATGGCAGTGGCAAGTGTTTAAACTTTTCGAATCTAGAATTAAAGCACACTTTTTGATTAGCCACCATTCTGGCTTTCCTCGAACACGCTTCTTCTAATTTGCAAATGGTTTTTCCGCATTCCTTCACATTGGCTATCGCTGCTTTGTACTCCTCGATGTGGGCAAATAGCCAAAGTAACGTGCATATAGCTGGGAAGAAACGATCCTCCTTGTCAACAAAATGATTCATAATAATAAACAGGTCTTCAATGTGGTCTGGCTGCCAGACTTTCTCTCGAATCGATGGAAACTTGAAGACATTTATGAGAATTTCAACGGCTAGAGTTCTCGCCTCAATTTCAGGTGGCGATCTGTGAAGTGACAATGCAGTGGCGTAGAGGTATTTTGGTAATGCCACGCTTAATCGCTGGCAAATTTCTGCCGACCTTCTGGTGGCGAATTCTGAAAAATAGTTATTTACGTAATTAGTTATGAAAAGTTCTAAATTGTTGGACGAGCCGTAATATTTGCCAAAACGAGCGACAGCGAGTTTTTGCAAAATTATGCGAGTCAAACAATTTAGGCTTTTCATAACATATTAAGTACAACATTTTACCTAATTGCGTAAAATCCAACTTTTCAAAACGCAATTAGGTCAAATATTTTTGAACATCAACTCTAAACTTTGTACTGAGCTTACCTAAGTCTTTCAGAATTTCTAGGATTTCGTTAAGGTTTAGTCGATCGCATAGGGTCACTAGCTGAAGGGCAGCTTTTTCGGCGAGAAAACCTAAAGTCTTCTCAGGGGCGGCGTTGCTGTTGGCTCTTAAACACCTTTTGCGGATTTCACACAAATCTGAACCTTGGCTTGATCGGAGACTGTAACCCCTCCAGACGGACTAAAGTAGGACATATTGAATTTTTAACATTTTTGAGTCGGCATTTTTCAATTGTTAACAAAAATGAGAATTGTGCACTAATTATGCACAGGGTGTCCCACTGGTGCATCAAAGTCCATTTATGTTCACGTCATTAATAATAATGATATGGATAGACCAATCCAATCACAGGTCGAGAAATATTTCAGTTTCTAGACAGGCAGGTTGTTTTAGCTTCGGCTTTGATAATGAGCACATTGTGTTCGAAACGCGTCAGCAGTGTAAATCAAGTGTTTCGGTGTAGTGGGGTGTTTCTAGTGATAGTGCATTTTTCCACCGAAGTTGTCCAGTGTTTCCATAGCGAACTGTCATAGTCAAAATTTGTGTAAAAAAATTGATTTTTATCCGGCAATAGCAAATTTTGTATCTTCCAGACGGTTGAAGATAAAGAATTCAAGCTTGGAGGGTTGAAAATACAAGGTTTGAGATTTCAGTTGAAGGCTCACTCGTTCTTGTTGACATAACAATATGGCGGAAATTAATTTTAAAAAATAGCGGAACGAAATAGTCCACAACTCAACAATAATTTTATGGATCCAAAAGATGCAAAATTAAATCCCCTGTAGGTTAGTATTAGCATTCCCTAAACCCATTTTCAATATTTTTGAAAATATTTGAAATAAATGTATTTGTGCGAATTAAAAAAAATTGATCACAGCAAGCTTTGGATCAAAAATTAGTAATACTTAATTCAATTTCTTCAAAAATTTGACTTAAAGCTTGCTGGGATCAATTTTTTTAATTTGCACAAATACATTTAATTCAAATATTTTCAAAAATATTTAAAATATGTATCGGGAATGCTAATACCAGCCTAAAGAGAAATTAATTTTACGTCTTTTGGATACATAAAATTATGGTACTCGCATTTGAAAAAATTGAGTTGTGTGGACAATTTCGTTATGCTACTTTTAAAAATTATTTTCCGCCATATTGTTAAAATCAACATGATCAATTCAGACATTAAAAGAAAGCACAAACTTTGTACTTTCAACACTCCAAGTTTGGTTTCTTAATCTTCAACCGTATAGAAGACTTTTCTGTTGCCGGTTAAAAATCAATTTTTTTACAAATTTTGACACATGTCAACAACTATGACAGTGAAGTAGGCAAAGTGGGGGTACAATAAGCTCACAGTTAACAGGCCAATCCGAAACTAGAGTCAAAACATAGGCTTCCCATTTAAAATAACAAAGATGGCGGCCACTTCCGGTATAATCGGAAGTGCGTCAGAGCTGAAAATATTTTCGTTCAGCTGCACAAAACGATTCTCTAAATATCGCTAACTGACACTTTAAAAGAGACTCTGTATAGTATTCAAGTCTATAATACGCGCCAGTAGGTCATGAAACTTTTTTTCTCTATTGGCAGTACTTATTGGTCAAACGGAATAAAATCCAATTGGGGTAAGTCTGTCCTTGATTTGAGTCGATTCGGTGTGTTATTCTTTCCCTTTTTCACAAAAAAATCTCCTTTTGACAAGGACTTTAACCTACAATATACAATAAAAAGTTAAATGAAAATGAGTTTGTTATAACTATCATGTTCTGCTTTTGACTCCATTGATAAAGCATTTGTTGCGCAGAAAATTGAAAAAATGGGACTTAGGGATCCGATTAGTAAATGGATAGTATCATATCTGACTGGACGGTGCATCAGGGTCAAGGTTGGCGGAATGCTGTCAAACGAGTATCCTATGACTCTCGGCACCCCGCAAGGAAGCATACTGGGGCCGCTCATTTTTCTGCTGTTCGTCAATGATATGCTGGACCACCTCACCCGTTGCAGAACTTTCATATATGCAGACGACACGATACTGTTGTAGTATCTGCCAAAACTACTCCCGAACTTCACGACAAGGTGATAAGAGCCCTTGACGAGTTTCGCAGTTGGTGCCACAGCAACCGCCTGATGATTAATAATGATAAAACTGTAATTATGGAGTGCCATGGCAAGAACAGAAAATCATCACTTCTTACGCCACAGTTAAATGGAAGCACGTATAATATGAAGGAAGCTGCTAACTTTCTTGGAGTAAAATTTGACAAGTATTTATCTTGGGATAGCCAAATTGACAATGTCTGCAGTAGGCTAAACAGAAGCTTCTATCTAATTAACTCATTGAAAAACTCCCTGCGTAGCGATAGCATCATCACTATATATTATGACTAACGGTTGGGAATATATTAAATCCACTCCTTCTTAAAAATTGTATATTGATATGGGGTGACTAGTTTCGACAAATTTATGCCATCTTCAGACCGACAATTTATTACCTATTGCTTCGCAGCCATTTTAAGAAATAGCAATAGGTAATAAATTGTCGGTCTGAAGATGGCATAAATTTGTCGAAACTAGTCACCCCATATCAATATACAATTTTTAAGAAGGAGTGGATTTAATATATTCCCAACCGTTAGTCATTATGGACCTTCTTTACACTTTTTCCACCATTACAACTATATATTATGCTTATGTCTACCCAATAATTTCCTATAATATCCTCATGTGGGGTAGAGCCTGTGATATCAATAGAGTTCTGGTTGCGCAGAAGAGAATCATCCGGCTGATATTTAACTTACCATCTAGACAATCATGTAGGAATACTTTCATCGATCACAATGTTTTAACAGTCGTATCAATATACCTGAAAAAGCTTCTAGGCTACATGCATGTAAACAAAAATAAACATACAACAAACGGGGACATGCATGAGTATGGCACCAGAAATCGAGGACTCATCTACGCTGATAGACCCAAGTATTCTTTATTTATGAAATCGCCAATTTACTCAGCATCAAAATTTTATAATATGTTACCCAGTAGTCTAACAAGGTTACCTGTGATACCTTTTAATAGAGAGCTGCATAAATTTCTGACTCAAAATTGTTTTTATAGTCTTCAAGAATTTGAGCAATGTTGTAAATGCAGCAGATAACCCCTTGTTTTACATAATTTTAATATGTTCATAATATATGTATACACATAAGTATTGTTCCCCCTTGACTTGTCTAATCTACAATTTACATGTAGCAAATGCAGACTAATAAATATTATTATTATTATTATTATTATTATAATTTAAATTAATCAATAGATGCCAGGGATATTTTGCTGCAACTATCTTGTTGCAACGATATTACCAGACATCCATGGCCTACTGGCGTGTAATTTTGAATTTATAATACATTTACAAATTCTGTGAAAAACTCGCGATAATAGTGCAACTCCGGAAGTCATAATTTTGTGGGAATTGCTTTCTGTCCTAGATTTCGGGACCAAAATACAGTGCAATTCCAAATGTATTGACATATTTGGAGAGCACATGAAAAGGGCTAACAGGCAGAAGTCCTATTTCTTGATTTCTTTGTGTCGTATCAAACAAAATTTGGTTAGAATCCGTCGTCAAGATTTAAATCCTCGTTCGTAATTGGATCGAATTTTACAATTGGAATTTTCGATATTATTATTGTCACGCAGACATAAATGGATTTTAATTTAGAACATCTTATATGTATTTGTGAAACTAAATAAACAATTATTGAGTAAACTTTACCTGTATTTTAGTAGCAGCTTGCTGAATCCTTCTTTCCTCTTTTGTTTCCCTTTCTCTTTCTTTCTCCTCTTGTCTGCGAATTAAATACTTTCGGAAAAACGTCTGAATCTTAATAGCCGCGTTATTTCTAGCAATAAACTCTGCTCTGCACTGCCTTGCCACCTTTATAGAACGATAGGTTCTCTGAATAAGAACCGCTGACGCCTTTAGTGAAAGGAATTCATTTCTTTGTTGACGACACAAGACGACTGATCTATACCATCGCTGAATTGATATTGCCGCATTTCTCTTCCTTACAAACGCTTGTCGATCTCTTTTTACGTGAAGACAGAGTCTAAACCACTTTTGTATTCTAATTACAGCTTCCTTCTGGGTCGAGTAAGAATCTCGAACTTGTCTCATGGATAGCAACGCTCTGTATCGAGTTTGAATTGTCACTGCTGCTGTCTTCAGCTGTGTAAACTTAAGGCGTTGCGATTTCATCACGAGTTTGGCTCTGAATCTTCTTTGAATCAGAATTGTTGTTTGCTTTAAAATTTGGTAGGAATGCAGCTCGACTTTCATTACCATCGTCGCTTTGTATCGTCTTTGGATTGTTAATACTGCAGATCTTAACGTTTGGTATTGGAGTAATTCTCTTCTCATCAACATCTTGGCTCTGTACCTCATCTGAATTTTGACAACTAATTGCTTCAGATGCGAGTATTCCTGCCTTTGAATCTTCATCAGAAGGGTGGCTCTAAATCGCCGCTGAATAATAATAGTGGATTTTTTCAATTTTTCGTATTGTTGTTTCTCCGCTGTGGCTAAAACTGTTGCTCTAAATCGCCTTTGGATAACTAAAGTAGCGTTTAATTTCTTGTTGTAAGTAAGCACTGCTTGTTTCATCAATATATTGGCTCTAAATCGTGTTTGAATGGCAATCGTAGCCTCGACCAATTGTAGATACTTCTGCCTCTGAATCTGCATAAGACGTGTTGCCCTAAATCTTCTCTGAATGAGAGTCGTCGCTTTTTTAAGTTTCTCAAATCTAGATTTTTCTTCTCGAGCCAAAACTCTAGCTCTAAATCGTCGTTGAATGCAAATAGTAGCTTGCCTCAGTTGTAGGAAGTGCTGCTGCTGAGTTCGCATAAGACATATTGCTCTATATCGTCTCTGAATGTTAATAGCAGCCTTCTTCAAGTCTTCAAATCGTTTTCTTTCCTTCCTGGCTAAAAGCTGGGCTCTAAATCGTCTTTGGATAACTAAAGCAGCGTTCCTTAACTTCTGATAATTTAGAACTTGTCTTCTCATCAAAACCTTGGCTCTACACTTCTCTTGAATATTGACAACGGTTAGCCTCAGATGCAAATACTCTTGTCTACGATTCTTCATCAAAAGGGTGGCTCTAAATCGCCGCTGAATAATAATAGTGGATTTTTTCAATTCTTCGTATTGTTGTTTCTCCGCTCTGGCTAAAAGTGTTGCTCTAAATTGCCTTTGAATGACTAAAGTGGCGTTTAATTTCTCGTTGTAAGTAAGCACTGCGTGTTTCATCAATATATTGGCTCTAAATCGTGTTTGAATGGCAATCGTAGCCTCGACTAATTGTAGATACTTCTGCCTCTGAATCTGCATAAGACGTGTTGCCCTAAACCTTCTCTGAATGAGAGTCGTCGCTTTTTTAAGTTTCTCAAATCTAGAATTTTCTTCTCGAGCCAAAACTGTAGCTCTAAATCGTCTTTGAATACAAATAGTAGCTTGCCTCAGTTGTAGGAAGTGCTGCTGCTGAGTTCGCATAAGACATGTTGCTCTATATCGTCTCTGAATGTTAATAGCAGCCTTCTTCAAGTCTTCAAATCGTTTTCTTTCCTTCCTGGCTAAAAGCTGGGCTCTAAATCGTCTTTGGATAACTAAAGCAGCGTTCCTTAATTTCTGATAATTTAGAACTTCTCTTCTCATCAAAACCTTCGCTCTATACTTCTCTTGGATATTGACAACAGTTAGCCTCAGATGCAAATACTCTTGTCTACGATTCTTCATCAAAAGGGTGGCTCTAAATCGCCGCTGAATAATAATAGTGGATTTTTTCAATTCTTCGTATTGTTGTTTCTCCGCTCTGGCTAAAACTGTTGCTCTAAATCGTCTTTGGATAACTAAAGCAGCGTTCCTTAATTTCTGATAATTTAGAACTTGTCTTCTCATCAAAACCTTGGCTCTATACTTCTGTTGGATATTGACAACGGTTAGCCTCAGATGCAAATACTCTTGTCTACAATTCTTCATCAGAAGGGTGGCTCTAAATCGCCGCTGAATAATAATAGTGGATTTTTTCAATTCTTCGTATTGTTGTTTCTCCGCTCTGGCTAAAACTGTTGCTCTAAATCGTCTTTGGATAACTAAAGCAGCGTTCCTTAATTTCTGATAATTTAGAACTTGTCTTCTCATCAAAACCTTGGCTCTATACTTCTGTTGGATATTGACAACGGTTAGCCTCAGATGCAAATACTCTTGTCTACAATTCTTCATCAGAAGGGTGGCTCTAAATCGCCGCTGAATAATAATAGTGGATTTTTTCAATTCTTCGTATTGTTGTTTCTTCGCTCTGGCTAAAACTGTTGCTCTAAATCGCCTTTGAATAACTAAGGTAGCGTTTAATTTCTCGTTGTAAGTAAGCACTGCTTGTTTCATCAATATATTGGCTCTAAATCGTGTTTGAATGGCAATCGTAGCCTCGACCAATTGTAGATACTTCTGCCTCTGAATCTGCATAAGACGTGTTGCCCTAAACCTTCTCTGAATGAGAGTCGTCGCTTTTTTAAGTTTCTCAAATCTCGATTTTTTTTCTCGAGCCAAAACTCTAGCTCTAAATCGTCGTTGAATACAAATAGTAGCTTGCCTCAGTTGTTGGAAGCGCTGCTGCTGAGTTCGCATAAGACATGTTGCTCTATATCGTCTCTGAATGTTAATAGCAGCATTCTTCAAGTCTTCAAATCGTTTTCTTTCCTTCCTGGCTAAACGCTGGGCTCTAAATCGTCTTTGGATAACTAAAGCAGCGTTCCTTAATTTCTGATAATTTAGAACTTCTCTTCTCATCAAAACCTTGGCTCTATACTTCTCTTGGATATTGACAACGGTTAGCCTCATATGCAAATACTCTTGTCTACGATTTTTCATTAGCAGGGTCGCCCTAAATCGCGTCTGAATTACTATCGCAGACTTTTTCAGTTCTTCATATCTCTTCCTCTCTTTTCTAGCTAAAAGTGTAGCCCTGAGTCGCATCTGTATAACTAAGACAGCGTTCAGTTTTGCGTTGTAACAACGAAATTCTCGTTTCATTAACAGGTTCGCTCTAAATCTCCTCTGAATCACAACAGCAGCATCTTTCGTTTGTAGATATTCCCGTCTTTGAAGCTTCATTAGGCAATTTGCTCTAAATCGTCTTTGAATGACAATTGCGGTTGCCCTAAGCTCGTCGAATTTTGATTTCTCTTTTCGGGCTAAAAGCTGCAGATGTGCTCTGAAACGTCGCTGTATTGTTGTAACGCTATCCTTTAGCAACACGAACTTTTTTCTTTGCATTCGCATGAGGCATAGTGCCCTGTATCTTGTTTGAACTACAATAGCGGCCACTTTAATCTCGTTGAATGTTCTCTGTTGAATTTTGGTCAATTGATTGGCTCTAAACCGTCTTTGTATGGTGATGGTGGCAGTTTTCAAGGCAGTAAAGTTTTGACGCTCGACTTTCATAAGAAGTTTCGCTCTATACCGAGTTTCCAGAACTACAACTGCCCACTTTAGTTCCACGAATTTGCCTCGTATCAATTGCATTTCCTTTTTAGCCCTGAATCTTCTTTGAACTGTTATCACCGCGTGTTTTAGCCTGGTATATCGATTTCTAACAAGATACATTCTAGCGCAAGCCTGAATTTTAGTAGCTGCTGCTATGCACCTTTTTTGGTAATTTCTAACCAACCAACGTCTCGCGTGGCTCTGAATAATTATTGTATTTCTCCTCAAAGTCGTGTATTTCTTCCTCGCCATAAACATTCTGAAGTTGCTTTGGATCTTAACGGCAGCCTTTTCTCTCCGCTCGTTTTCGCGATAGACGTGGTAGTACTTGGCGAATTTTTTCAATTTCTCGCCCACTTTCAATCTACGATACCAGTTCTGTATCTTTGTGGCGGCACTGGTTTTCTCTTGCCGGATTTTCTTTAACTGTTCGCGCTTTTTCACGAGCGTCTCACTTCTCCACCACGTCTGTATAGTGGTGGCACTTTTGATCATAAGTGGGGCGTGGAATTTGAATATTATTTGCCACAAAAACGCCAACGTTTTCTCTTTGTGACCGTCTACAATGTCGTTAGGGAGGATCTCGTACATTACTTCAAATCCTGATTCCCTCAAAGCCTCGAAAGCTATCTTCACGTTGTGTACTTTCTGCAGCCTAGAAATAGCTGGAACGCGCAGGTTGCTCGTCAATCCATCTTTGAGAAGGATTATTTCCATGACTTTAGTCAAGCGAACTCCATCCCTTAAGTCGACTCCCAAATTCTCAACGGCGTAGTTGAACTCGTGGATGTAACTTTGACTATAAGCTACCATGTATCCGAAAAGCCTCAAGTATTTAGTAACATCGCCCATCGAAGATAGAACTTCTCTGGAAAATGCGAATAAAACTTCTTTGCTTTCCTTGATTTGAGCGGTTTTCCTGAATAAACATGGATCATGAGGTATCAATTTCTTCAATTTCCCTCCATCCAACAAATAGACAAGGGCGAAGAATCGTTTGAGAATAAGTTTCTTTATTTCAAGGTTATACTTGGTGGTGTGTACTGACTTGTATTTTTTCAGGAGAGTACTGTCTTTGAAAAAGTTGTTCATTATAAACGACGACAGTCCGGCAATATCTGAATTAGACTGGAGTGGTATTAGCTGCTGATAAACAGTTTCAAGTCCAATTCGTAACCATAGTGGATTATAGCTTAGTAGCAACATCATTATTTCGGACTGTATGGCTAGTTCCAAGTGGGGGTCTTTATCTCCACGTATTGATAACTTATTCGCATCTATTGCTTGATTTACTTTGCATAAAACCTTATTCATATTATTATACAAAACGCGTGCTGATTTCCTTAAAGAATCCAGTCTGGAATTTGTGTGAAACTGCAGACTTACTGCTTCACGACTAGGAGCGACACTAACTTGCATGGTCTTACACTGTTGCCATAGCTGAGTTACATTAGCCGTACTCTCTTGACAAGCTAATTCTACGTGGGGAGTTAAAAGCAGATTTAACCATTTTTTGAAAACTATCTGTTGCTCCTCCATCCATTTTTCGTCGAGATACAATGCATCATAACTTTCAATACCATTTAATGGGAACGGAGTTTTCATAACAATTTCACTGGTGTTTCGCAAGCAAACTGTCGACTCTGTAACACTCAGACCTGACGTTTTTTTCGAAATTCTGAATGGCTGCATTCCTTCTCTCGACCAGTTACTTATACTCCCAGTGCTTACAATATTACGACGTTTACAAGGGGTGACTTGCATCACATCATCAATTTTCCGTTTCAATGGAGTTGGATAAATCTCTTCCACTATAGTCATCAACGGCTTTTTTGGTTTTGCAACTAGCCACAAGTTAGCTTCAACAACATTCTTAGCTGACATCGGTTCCTGGCAATTTGAAGCAGGTACTGATTCAATCGAAACGTCGGTTGTGTATGTATTGTCGTGGACGTACGTTTCAATGCTTAAGTTCTCTTTGACATAAGTCTCGCTACTTAGATTCTTCACGTAAGTTTCTGCACTTATATTGTGTTCCATTTTCAAATCATCAGAAGCGTTAGTGTTCGCGAATAGGCAAATTTGTTTACAATGAGCGGTTGAACTGGTACTAGGAATGGACTTTTCATCTGTTGAGCAATATTCCGGATTAAAACTAGTGACGTTACTGGGAGTTGCTGTAGCTGATGTGCATCCGAAAGCTGACTGCAATTTAGATTCGTAAGTTTTTACAGGCGTTACACGCCTCTCTTCCAGACTGTCATCAAACACCGGCGACTTTAACGGTGCACTTTGAACGGTGTAAGTGCCTCGCCGATCAATTGTTTCAGTGCAGTTCTCTTTGCCACCCTTGAACGTGAATGTCTCGTCCTTCCTTTCACAGAATATTTGAGGTACGTTTGTTATGTTAGGCAGGGCTGATCGTTTTAAAGGAGACAGTTTTCGTTTCGGGCTCTTGTATTTGGGAGATTTTACTCTCTTCGCTACGAAAGTGGGCAGATTTTTTGAATGTTGTTTAGCTTTACTTTTTGTTTTCTGGAAAAACAAAATTTCACAATTTAGGGAGCAAGTATTAAACTCACAGAATGAAAGGGGAATTAGAGCGGATGAAGAGCTTGCCAGATGGCTAGGCAGGTTTCAGAATGGGGAGAGGTACCATGGACAACGTGTTCATATTAAACCATATAGCAAGAAGAGAAATAAAAAAGAACAGGAAGATGTACGCGTTGTTCGTGGACCTCAAAGCAGGGTTTGATAGTGTAGACAGGGGAAGATTGTGGGAGCACATGAGAGAAATAGGATTAAATGGGAATCTGGTAAGAAGAATAAGAGAAATATATGAGGAAACAAAGAAATATAGTTAGAGTGAATGCAATAGAGCGAATGTTTTTGGACGAGAAAAGGTGTAAGACAGGGGTGCCCACTTACGCCAACGCCGTTTACAATTTTTATAAATGATATTGATGATGCGTTCCAAAAGGGGCAGGAAGGAGGTATTGTGGTGGGCAAAGAAAAAGTGTGGTGTTTGGCGAATGCGGATGACCTGGTGATTGTAGCGAATGAGAAGAGAGGGATGAGATTAATGATAAGAATTGCAGAGATGTATTTGAAGAGAAAAAAGTTGCAAGTGAATGTTAAAAAAACCAAGATAATGGTTTTCAGGAAAAGAAGAGGGAGGACAAAAGAAAGAGAATGGAAGTGGAACGGGAGCATAATAGAGCAAGAAAGAGAATTCAAATATTTAGGGTATGTATTAATGAAAGAAACACAACGAGAGTGCATGTAAGAGAACTGGTTAAAAAAGCAAATAAGATGGTACGAATGATCTGGGGAATAGGAGAGCGAAAGTTTGGGCATGATTGAGTATGTTGATGAATGGGGCAGAAATATGGGGGTGGGAAGAACAAGAAGAAGTAGAGAGAGTGCAGGAAAAGTATTTCAAGTGGGTGTTGGGCGTGGATAGAGAGACACCGGGGTATATAATAAGAGAAGAAACGAAAAGGAGTAAGTAGAGAGTGGAGACAGGTAAAAGGGCAGTGAAATTTGAGGACAGAATGGGAGAAAGATTGGACTGCATGATATTACAGGAATGAGAAAAGGAGAGAAAAAGAAGAATGGAAGGAAAGACAAAAATACTATGAGAGAAATGGGTACGCATGGGAAGATATAGAACGACGCAGAGAACAAGGGAGATGGATGAATGGAGCGATGTGGGAGAGAGATAGAGATATAGATATACAAGAGAGAAGAACACGAATAAAAGAATCAAGGTATAATCCAAAGTATAAGGACATCATATGTGCGCCCGCTACCGATCGAGTTACTTGATAAGAGTGCGAAAGAAAAGAGAATGATAGCGAGATTTAGATGCGGGAATGAGGAGAGAGAAAACAGATTCTGGTTGGAAGAGGAAGGGGGAGTATGCAGAGTATGTGGAGAGGCAAGAGAGACGATAGAACATATGTTGAGAGAGTGCGAGGGAATGAGAGAAGAGGAACGGGAGAGAAAATGGATATTGAACGAAAGGGGAACAGGACTAGAATGGATGAGGGAAGTAGAGAGGCAGAGGGAAGAGAAGACAAAAGTGGAAGATAGGAGAGAGAAGGATCTTAATTTCATTTAAATATTTTTGTATATACATATAATAATTATATTGTAACAAGGGCAGGGCTCATTACAAGCCAAAAGGCAGAAGTAATAAAGTATTCTATATCTATCTATTAAACTCACCTTCGGATTGATCGACTTGCAAGTGACAAATACATCTCTCTTAATTTTGTGTCCGTCATCCACGTGCAAAGTATACCTCCCAGAAAGTTCACATTTTGGGGTCCAGGATATCTCTAATATAATACTTGATTTTTTCTCTACAACGCATTGCTTCCAACTTAAATCGATTGCCAAGTCATCTGGAAAGTTGGCGCAGAGTTTCAGCTAAAAATTAAATTTAAAGACAAAATCAAGAAGGAAAAAAAAACATACCGATACATCAACATCAGATGGATTATCAATTAGGATCTTTTGGATCGCTGTAGTGTTGACTAGTACGTCCTCAAAAAATATTTTCGGATTAGGTGTGAACGGCGCCAAGGTTAAATGCGATATTTCTTCCTTTGGTTGTTCATCTGTACGTGTCTGTGTTTTCGCCTTAACGTTTCTTACGGGGGAAATCTAAAATAAGAGAAAAATAATTAACACTTTTGAGACGCGGAGTAGATAGAGAATGATAGAGACGTTTAGGGCTCAAAAATTCTCGAGTTGAGGTAATACCAAATATGCTAATTGCTAACTCACATACAGTGTGGTCCAAACCATAAGGTAAAGCAACAAAATAAAATATCCATATTATAGTAGAATCAATTACCTTCATTTTATCGCAATTTGGAACCTCCTATCTTATTGCATAATTTAGAAATAAACATTGAATATATTTTTTTAATGGCACCATATATGTTCGTATTTTCACCTCCCCAACCCTACAATTATAGAGTATTGGAATCAAAGGAAAAATTTTTTGGAGCCACAATTTTCGGAAAGTACGATAAAAAGTAGATAATCTACGTCTAACGTTATTAGAAGCATTCATTGGGAAGAATTATGGCAAAAAAGTGAAAAACAAGTTTAAAATTTCGCCTTTCCTTGTCTTTTTTCTAATGATGTGACACGTTAACCCATCCCCCGGTATCATTCACCATTTGCTTCGTTCTCAAGTGCCCGTTTTTGTCATAAAAGTGTCATCCTGCCATGTCTTTATCGATCGAGAGCGACGAATTTAAACGGAAGTTCTATCCAGTTTCATATTTTTTATTTTCTAAGGGGTGTTTTGCTATCTCCTTGAAGTACAGGTGCCGAATAAGCCCATATTTGACTTTAAACGTGTGTGGTTTAGTGCGGTTAAAATTCATCCGGAATTGTTAAGCTCTCTTCACATAAATTGCATTGGAGTTACTACAGGCTGTGACAACAGAAATCTTTAGCTCCCTCGATGTTCGTTTTTTGTGCTCAAGTTGGCAAATTTCGGACAAGAAGACTTTTAATGAACCCAACAAAATAGAAGGTTAGGTTTATGTCAGTGAACATGTTAACCTCCCCGCTCCACTTCACCACTTCAAAAAAAGGGAGGTTACTGCAATCGGTAAAATTTTCGAATTAGAGATAACACCAGATCTTCACGTTTTGAGGTCTCAGGAAGTCAAAAAAGTGGTTTTTAAAATGTGTCTGTGTATGTACGTACGTACGTACGTTCGTAAACACGCCACACCCAAAACTACCAGACCGCATGGGTGAAATTTGGAACATAGGCATCTCGATTGTAACCTAACTTTGATCTGAAAAGCTTTTGGAGCCAATCGTGCAACAGTAAATGCCATTTTGGCACATCAACTTTTAAAATTTAAATGCAAACCCCCATTTTTAACGTCACCATCAGAAAGGCCTTCAAATTTTGCTTCTAAAAATGTATTCACTCTCAGTGCCCTTTTGACCAAAAACTATAAAAATCGAGATTTTTATCTGACTTTAAAATCGCGGTGCACCAAGCCCCTGAACCAATTTGGGTGAAATTTTGCACATGGGGATTGTATTACACGTCGAAGAGCTCAAGAATTTTTGGATTCAATCGACCGAGAACGGAAAGTGCCGTTTTGGAACACCAATTTTTAGATTTGAAATTGTTCCCTCTTTTAACCATCCAAAACAAGCTTTTGAAAGATTTATTGTCACCATCAGAGGTGTCTTCAAATTCTGGTTTTAAATAAGACAAAATTCATTCGCATTTAGTGCTCTTTGGGTCAAAAAAAATCAAAATTTTGTAATAACACGAAAAATATTTTATAGCCCAGATTGCTGAATCGATGTGGCTGAAATTTGGTACATGGAGATTGGGTGACCTGTTGAAGACCTGAAAGGCTTTTGGAATCAATTGGTCCACGCGAAGTGCCATTTTAAGCACATCAACTTATAATTTTAAATACAAGGTCTCCTTTTTTATGTCGCCATTAAAAAGACGATCAAATTCTGGTTCTAAAAATGTATTCACCGAGAGGTTGACAACTGGGTAAAAATCTGTACACCAAAATTTCCATAATTTCTAGAAAAGACCCTATACGATAGTGGCCCAGGAATGAAATTGATCTAGACGATACTGAACTTTGATTTCTGGTGTGGAGGTATAATAGAGTGTACTTACATCATTGAATACAAAAATATAGAAATTCTTCCAGGCGGTCATATTTTTAATGTGGCTCTAAACATGTTTATGCCTCGAAAATGCAATTTTCACGAATTTTTTTCTCAGAAACTAAAAGATACTGAACTTTCATTTCTCGATAAAACATTCCATCTGTCCCTCGCTTACCACATTCTAGAATTTGGTAAAGATTGGCCCAAGCGGTTGCCTTATTGTATAGGGTCCTTTCTAGAAAATGGGCAAAATCATGTAAAAATATGGTTTTTCTGCCTGTACCATACAATTATACGAGGGCTTGACAACTGTGCCCCAAAATTTCCATAATTTCTAAAAAAATTCCAGAAAATGTGCAAAATCATGTAAAAATATCCAGGTATACTGCATAAACTTTTGGCGCTGAATCAAAATCTGAGCCCACAATTTCAGATGACGTTCAATGCAAACCACCAAACACCGAGGCCCAACAAAAAAAATATGTTTTAAGTTGAATATTTGCCAAACAATGGCTCCTTCCGAAAAAATTTATTATATCTTTTTTATGCGAAATTAAATAAGCTTTAATTTTTGTTATTACTTTGAAATCGATATTATTAATAGTTATCGAAATAAAAGTGAAAAACTGTCGGCGCGCTCCATTTCGTGACACTAAGGGCCGGAGCGTAACACCTACAGTCGGGGACTTTTAGTATGTTAAATCATAGACTATTTCAATTATGTATCGCGATTTTTCAAAACTGTTGGAATTAATTCCACTATTTTTCCTAAGTATCCTGAACTATTAGACGCTTCTGTTGATGTGACTAACTCGACATAATCTAGTAATAAAAAAAATGTGTATGACGTAATTACTCAGTGAGATTCGGTGAAGAAGATATCAAGATAAAGTGAATCGCATCAAAACCTATAATCTTTCAACTTTTACTGGAACAATTTTTTGATGAAGTGAATAATTTGTAAAATAAAGGGCCAGATCCATACTTTTAGGAACACGTCCAGTTGACATTTTCTGTAAATTTACATTATGTAAGAGTATGATTTTATTACACCGTTGTAAAGAGAATAAAAAATGATACTTGATGCATCTTGATGCAACGAGGGGTGCCATTTAAAATAACAAAGTGACATGTCGTTAGCGAATGAAATAGAAACATTTTGGGACCACTGATGCGGTCTGGGGAAATCTGAGGAAATCTCGGAAAAATCTGAGCAAATCGGACCATATCATCGCTTCCGGTTGTCAACTCGACAGTGACGGCCGTCCATAGAACATCAATGTGAATGACAATTATTGAAATTCAACTGAGATATGTGGATTATTCTTTCCAGCTCATGGGGTGTCAATCTCATCTTCAAAACACAACTTATCAAATGGACTTCAGGTAAACGTTAATATCGTTTGTAAGAATATAAAATTGGGGAATTTGACAAGTTGAAATTTCAATAATTGTCATCCACATAATGACGGCTGAAGGTGTTCTGTGGACGGCCGTCACTGTCGAGTTGACAACCGGAAGCGATGATGATGTCCGGATTACTCAAATTTCAGAACCCAGCAGCATTTTCAACCACTTCGACGATAGAAAAAAAAGTGATAGGCGTGCCATTTTTAGGTTGCTAAAATGGATTTACAATTTATCCCATACCAGTTGAGGGAAAAATCATAGCAGAAACAGCAGAGACAAATGTAAAAAACTCACCAGGAGTCCCATGTAAAATTCCGACAAAAGAGTACTCCATTTCATTTCCAAAACGATTCCAATGGTCTACAGAGGTTCTTCAGAATATGGACTTTTAAACTAAAGCGATTTAAGGAAAAAAAATTCTGAAATCATGAAATGATGATGGGTGTGAGAAAATTCGCTTGCGTTACGGGGGCCCTAAATACCACTTTTTGAAACGGAAAACCAGATGATGTTGATGAATTCGTTTACACGCGTCTGTGAGCGATAGAAAGAGCCTCCTAACTTGATAATCCGTTGAGGCGTAAGAAAATTATCGCGGGTCATAGAAAAAAACAGTTTTTTTTGGGGTACCCGGTCAAAGAGGAGTCATGGAAGAAAAGTGTCAAAAAGGTCCCGAGATACTGACCCTATGCCTCTGATCCAACCGTTAAAAAAATTTAAAAAAAATTTCTCTGGATTTGGGGATGGTCTAAACTTTATCAATTTTGAGGAGTGGTGATTCAACCCCCTCTGGATACGCCACTGACCACTCGTGTTTGATCTTCGTCTCCAGGGTTTAAGCCCGATGAATTGAGCTTACGATTACAAAAAACCGCGTTAAAATCGAGTCATTTTTTTCGAAGTTATTGAGCTTTGAATTTCATCAGAAAATCGGCGTGATCCACTTCGAGTTTTGAGCAGTTTACTTTAAATTGTCATCGCTCCTTTATTACTTGACATTTTCGCATGAAATAAAAACTGGATGATAGACCGGACTCCCGAGTTTTGTTCTGAAACTTTTTCTCAGCGATCACCGTCGGATCTTAAGCGCTGTAGATGCAACTTGCTTTTTTTTAAATGGAACACCAGGTATATTTTTGCACGGATCGATAGAGAATTGTCTTCTGATTTCACTGATATAGGGTAGTTGATACCTGGGGTTGAGTTTTCGAGAAAAAAAAATCCTGAACTATGAGAAATGTCGGAAGGAAAATGGCAATCATGTTGAAATTTTTAATTTGTAATATTTTAAGGTGAATAAGTGAGTTAAAACTTTCAATAGTAATATTCACCTTAAAGCATTACAAATTAAAAATTTCAACATGATTGCCATTTTCCTTCCGACATTTCTCGTAGTTCAGGATTTTTTTTCTCGAAAACTATCAACCCCAGATATCAACTACCCAACTACCCTATATCAATGAAATCAGAAAACAATTCTTTCTCGATCCGTGCAAAAATATACCGGGTGTTCCATTTAAAAAAAAGCAAGTTGCATCCACAGCGCTTAAGATCCGACGGTTATCGCTAAGAGTAAGGTCCAGAACAAAACTTGGGAGTACGGTCTACCATCCAGTTTTTATTTCATGAGAATATCTCAAGTAATAAAGCAGCTATGACACTTTAAAGTAGGTACCTAATGGAATGAAGACCCTGTACAAAAACTCAAAATCCTACGAATCCTACGATACACCTTTCGAAAGATATTTAAAAATGAAGATCTTTGGCGGCTTATAACATCAAAAGGAATCACAATTGACTAATAATTTTTGCACCAAGCTTCATCATTTGAACAGTAGATTCTGTGGTATAAAGGATGTGGAGTCTTTCAGACTCACCCTGTACATACCACCCTTTACCCTTATTGTTACTTCTAAATCTCAACTCAAGGCTTGCTTTCCAGTAAATCCACCTTGTTAAACCATAATATACTATTTGTTACGCATCAAATCAATACCAATACCCAGCTTTATACATCTGACCGACCAACTGTTTGAGGGCTGTTACCTGCATCCCATAAAAAATTTCAAGGCTCAGGTATCACAACTGATGACCTCACCAGAATGGAACAACTCGGAACAAAATGCATTAAGTAATAGTAATACGACAGTAATAACTAGCTCCTATAGTGACATGTCCTTCCTCTAAACCTTCTTCAAGTAGATTCACAATTTATGAAATCTCCGAGCAATCCTTGCTCTTTCGGAAAACAATATAATAAATTTTAGTGTTTGTTATTATAGGTAGGTATGTCTTTTAAGCACACCGTGTCTGCCGCTGTTATATTTTATATTTGATAAAATAAGTAACGATTAATCATTTATGGAAAGTTTGGCAGCGGCGTTTTTTTACGTTGAAATGGATACATAAAAAAGACAAATATACTCACTTGAAAAAACATTGTATATCTGGCAAGCTTCACAAAGACTCACGATTTCATGAAACCCCGTAGGATAACTACTCCAACTCAAATATTATATCACTATTGGGAAATAAATGAAATAGAAATTAAACAGCACTTTAAACGAAACAATTTCCAAATCAAATGACATCCATCACGTTCTCGACTAGAAATGGTACATCAAACAGACATGAACACATTGACCAATCAAAACTGCAGACTGCGACTTTAAAATGCCGTCCACTGATTGGTTACTCCAAGTGCTCCAAATGACGTTCTAGTCAGTGGCGTAGGATGGTATTTCATTTTTCCAATTTTTAAATTTTGAATACAAAATTTCAGAATTGGAAAATCGAACATCGAAATTGATCCGAACCGAGAAAAATTTGAAATTGACGGCAAAAAAAATAGTAGACTGAGAGCCTACTTATTTGTACTAAATAAACATAAAATCGACTTAAACCTCATTCACAACCACTAAAGTGCCGTCGCATATTAACGAAAGCTGGGGTTGTGTGTCTCAGGCTTTTTTTCAGCTGGTTTGTAAACGGGATTTCACATCCGTCAAAACTCCCGTCACTCTCTGTCAGTGTCAATAAACAGTAACAATAATGGAGGTTGAAAGAGGCCCTTGTTGTTAATTATTGTCCATGACAGGAATTTTGACAGAACTGAAATCCTGTTTACAAACCAACAGAAAAAGAGCCTGAGACACACAACCCCCGCTTTCCTTAATATGCGACGGGACTTTACTTTCATGAATAATTGTTGACCGTTGTTAAAGGTTATTACTTTACGTACGTAAAGTGTTTATGAATAACCTCTTATTTTTGATATTCTCGAAAATCAGCAACGTGTCTGACACTTGGTGGCAATACTTTAACTACTATGAGACAACGGATACGGAAATATTTTTAACGGTCCGTCATCATAATTTCGGCTTACGTCAGTCAGTTTTGTCAGTTGCGAGGTTCAGGTTAGGTAGTTCCTCTCGCTAACTCGGAATTTTGGAAATAATTCTGTGGAATTTAACGTTTTGTGTACCTACTTAAGTGGAACATTGCAATTGCAAATCCAGGAAAACTTGGCTTTTAGAAAATCCACGTAGAGATGTCACTGAGGTGACTAACTGACACTGTCAGGCACGTCACGCTAGAATTCTCCCCTCCGGTTCCTCGGGCTTGTTGACACGGCCATTTTGTGGTTTAGCGATGCCATCTATTAGCAGCGGATTTTCGCGAATCTCTGTTATGTCACTACACTATGGTGTCAAATCAATAGTGATATTTTATTTCGTGAGAAGGGAACTTTGGGAAACGACGCGCAACGGAGTGGCCGATGGTAGGTATGTATGTATTTACAGAGACAGAGAGACAGAGAGAAAAACGTTTTTGTTAGAAAAGTGAGACCCAGAGTGTCTAATCACAAGCTCCTGGCCTTTTCATCATGAACAGCATCATTTCGAAAGTCTGTAGAATAAAGTTAGAGAATAATATTAATATGTAAACAAACCATCATAGCCATTATAATAAACAAGCAGCAAAAGGGCTACATGCTACGCTACGCCACTGAGTTTTGTAAATGACAGATTGGACAGGTTAACAGATGACGTTGACTGTTGACAACAGAGAAACAACAACCAACCACACCAACCATTCGAGTCAAAAAAAGGTCAAAATTCAAATACCTCATTTCAAACCGTGCTCAATTTTTCAGTTTTCAGGCGTGCGTGCTTCCTAAAATTTCCTGTCACCAGTGCTTTCACCAAAATCCAAAATGTCAAGTGAATAATAATTAATGACACCCAAATAACTTTGACTTTTGTTGGCTAACTTCTCATATTTCAAAGTTATTCCTCTTTGTTTTGGAAATTTTTCATTTGGAATTTAATTTATAAGTGGTGGACGTTTTAAACAACAGTATGGCACAATCCGGCGAATATTTAAAAGAAAATGTAACAATTACAACTGAAAGACCCCCAAGTTCTCTAGAGGAAATGGCTGTAGCATACGGTAGTATAGTAATAATGGCATTACTTCCAATTTTCTTCGGATCTCATCGTTCTGTCAATTACAACAAGAAAAATGTGAGATTTTCTTCACCTATTTTGAGATGAAATAATTTCCCTGTAAGGGCCCTGAGTACATTTTTCAGAAGGCAGAAACAGTGACCAAAAGAGAAGCGGCTATATTTCCTATTATGGCTTCTTGTGCACTTCTGGGCCTCTACATTGTGTTCAAATTGTTTTCCAAAGAATATATTAATATATTGTTAACTGGATATTTCTTCTTCTTGGGTGTGCTAGCTCTGACTCATCTGTTGAGGTATGTTGTTGATTAAAATAGTTCTTATTGATTAATGTACTAATGAATTATTGCAGCCCTGCCATGGACCGCTTCTTCCCTAGCGCAATTCCTAATACACCATTTCACATTGTGTTTATGCAGGGTGCCAAGTGCATAATTAATTACAAATTTTCGTCCCACGATTTATTATCTTTAACAGGTTGTTCTGTAGTTGGTGCTTGGTATTTGTTGCAAAAGCACTGGATAGCTAACAACTTGTTTGGCTTAGCTTTTGCAGTCAACGCCATTGAATTACTGCACCTCAACAATATAATAACAGGCTGCATCTTATTATGTGGACTGTTTGTTTATGATGTATTTTGGGTTTTTGCTACAGACGTAATGGTGACAGTGGCAAAAAACTTTGAAGTCCCAATTAAGTGTATGTAAAATTGTGTCCTTTAACTGATGTAAAGTAAATATTGGCTTCTAGTGGTGTTTCCTCAGGACATACTTCAAAATGGACTTGCAGCTAGCAATTTTGCAATGCTGGGTTTAGGTGACATAGTTGTCCCAGGAATTTTTATAGCCTTTCTGCTTCGCTTTGATAATAGTTTGAAGAGAGAAACAAAAACATACTTTTACACTGCCTGTGTAGCATATTTCCTTGGACTAATAATGACAATTTTTATAATGCATGTTTATAAACATGGACAACCTGCATTACTTTATCTTGTGCCAGCTTGTGTCGGAACCCCCATGTTACTAGCTACAGTAAAGGGTGATTTGACTGCTCTATTTAAATATGATGATTCAACTAAAGATGAGACTATCAACCAAAAGGAAATCAACAAGGCAAAATAATGGTATTCAAATTTATAACAATATTAAATACTATCTACATTTTTCCTGTGAAATTTAAGTTATGACTTTTCTACAATGGTTTTGTGAATGTTTTTAATTTCCTATTAAAAGAAAATATTTTTTGTTATCACTGGTTTCACTATTCATATGGATAAGTCTGGAAAGTGGAAATGTTTTGTGGGTAACTTAGTTTGTGATCCTTTGGGTTTTGAAAGTTCGCGCCTTTTACTTTTGTGGAATGATATAAAAATCAGTGTTGCCAACGACGACATCATATACGTGTTCCTAATAAATAACCCTAGCTTCTAGTCTAGTGCCACGACACGTGCTTGTCAAAATATGGTAGATGTCATCAAGTTAATCCTGTCTCAAACTGCGGAGAAATCTGTAGAAAATGCAACAAATTCAACCAAAAGTCCAACAACTCCTGAAGGAATGGCCGTGGCATACGGTAGTATGCTTGTTATGGCCATGTTGCCCATTTTCTTAGGTTCTTTCCGCTCCGTACATTATCATAAGTCAAATGTAAGACCATCTGTTACCTGAATTTCTTTTGCAAATCTCCGAATTGTTTTTAGAAACCAGAAAAGATGACATCTAGAGACGCTGCTGTTTTCCCGATAATGGCTTCGGGGGCCCTCCTTGGACTCTACATTGTGTTCAAAATTTTCTCAGTCGAATACATAAATTTACTTTTAACTGGATATTTCTTCTTCCTTGGAGTATTAGCACTTACACACTTACTAAGGTATATATAAATATTAGTGCATTTTTTCATATTTTTCATTTTAAATAATTTCTTAGCCCTGTGATGAATAAACTTGTTCCGGCAACTATTCCCAATATTCCATACCATATTATGTTCAAGAAAGGTGAAGGAGAGTCGGCAGCATTCTTAGTGGATTATAAGTTCTCTTCCTATGATGTCATTTCACTGATAGGATGTTTGTTCGTGGGCATTTGGTACTTAATGAAAAAACACTGGATAGCCAATAATTTGTTTGGTTTAGCATTTGCTGTTAATGCAATTGAGCTTCTTCATTTAAATAATTTGGCAACGGGTTGTATTTTATTAGTCGGGCTCTTTTTCTATGACATATTTTGGGTATTTGGGACTGATGTAATGGTCACTGTAGCAAAGGGATTCGAGGCCCCAATTAAACGTAAGTTACAAAAATGATCTTGAATGACAATCCATCAAATTTATTTATAGTTTTATTCCCAAGAGACCTACTACAAAGTGGACTGGCATCGAAGAACTTCATGATGTTGGGTCTTGGCGATATTGTGATTCCTGGAATTTTTATAGCCTTCCTGTTGCGATATGATGTTAGCACTAAAAGGAAAAACTATACATATTTTTCCTTAACGTTCTTGGGGTACTTTGTTGGTTTAATTTCCACTTTCCTTGTCATGCACATTTTTAAACATGCTCAACCGGCTCTTCTGTACCTTGTTCCAGCTTGTATACTTACCCCCTTATTCTGGGCTCTACTGCAGGGTGATATAAAAGCTCTTTTTAGGTAAGAAACACTTTTAAAGAATGCATTGAAGAATGTCAATTTTAGTTATGAAGATGCTTCTGAAGAGACAGAAACTACAAAGAAAACTGAGAAGACTAATAAAACCGACAGTAAGAAGAGCAAATAGAGAATCATAGGCAAAATTAACATTCCCTTTTTTATTCCTGCAATTTGTTTCCTTTTTTTTTATATTTTACCACTCAATTTTTTTCTTTAAAAAAGATAATGTACTTGCAAAAATTTATTGTTTGTTAAATCAATATAAAGAATGAAGTGATTGAATTTTATCTTATTAATTTCCTCCCCTCAAGCTTTCAACTGTAATGTTTGGAAACGCAGAAATGCCATCTTTATCAATTATTTGCACTTTGAAGTTTGGCAAATTCACAACAAGCCTTGTGTGAACTTCCTGGACACACTTCTTCATCAGTTCATACCCTTGCTCTTTTGTTGAATTGGGCAAATAGTTGCGGTCCATAATTGAGAGTGCAAAGTAGCCACCATAACCATGTGCTGCATAATCCACAGTAGACACTGATGCCAAATAATCCATATAGTATAACTGCGGACCAGTGTTGCCATCAAAACCAGCTAAAAGTAGATTCACCTTATACGAGTTCTGAAAAAAACAAATGAGTAAATTGTTGGAGAGATCTTTCCCATTACCCTGCTACGAAGATTGTCAGCTAAAATACGACGAGTAAAATGAGAAGCTTCTCTAGGACTCAACTCGTAGTTGTTTCGCATTTTGTACAACTGTACGTTCTTTGAAATGTATTCCGCAAATTGGTTGCTGTCTCCTTGTTCTCCACATATGGCCATAACAAGCTTATTGGACAATTTGTACAGCTTATTCTCATCTACTCATAATAAAGTGTTAAAAAATATATAAATCAGTTTCATTATACATTTTAAGAAAGAAAAAATTACCTGTTTTCATCACCATAATGCTATGGGCGTTGGTCATATCAGCAGCAACAATCACGAAATCATTAAATTTTATTCCTATTAGACAATCCATTTTAAAAAGTTTGGAAATTCGGCTATCCAAAAACTGCTTTGTAATACAAATCGAACTTGCAAATAATGTGGTTAGAAACCGCTAAAACGTCAAATGTCATGTCATTCAAATGTCAACTCATGAGCGCCGCGCGCCACATCCGCTCGCCTCGCAGGGCTGCGTTCAGAAATTATCGTCGTTATAGATAAGGTCACTAGATACAGGGCTGTGATTAGTGATGTAAGGTGGTTTTACCGGGTCATTGACCGAGCATTTTAGTCATTTTTACGTCAAGTCAAATATCAGTTGAGGTCAATTTACCGGTCAATTTAAAATTTTTAAATTTAGCGCCAAAAGCCAAAAGGACCTGCTTTCTGCTTTCTTGGGAAATTTTTTGTCGACGTTGACATGGTGCTGTTGCTAGGAAAAGCAATGGATTTTGCAGAAAATTAATTAAAATTTTTATTTAAATATCTGACAAAATCCAAAAATAGTTTAGATGAGAGTTGGTTGTTCTTTTACGGGGAATAAGAATCTGTAATAAAAAATTTAGGTTTCCATTTAAAAAATGAAGTTTACCTTCTTATGACCTTGAGAATGACCTTGAATCAAAATGGCGTTGATGCCATCTATTTTCCTCCTCGAAGTCATAAAACTTTTATATACATACTTACTTTCCAGTCTCCTGCGTGTATACATATATGGTTATAGGATGAAAATAGCAGCCAGTGAGATGTATGTAATATTGCAGAAATCTGCAAGCAACGACCCCTGCTGAGTTGTGCACTTGACTAGACTTATGTCATCACGTGACTGACATAAACTGATTTGAATTACACCCGAAGATACGACCGAGCCTGATATCGCTTAGTTCCTGTATAAATCTTATACTTGCTGTGGTAAAACCTCGCATTAAGAAATAATTAAAGAAATAAAAATCGAGCTGTTCGAGCGATTTTTCCATACTTGAGTCAGATAGAACTGACAGGACAAAATTTGGACGGCCCCTTCGCAATGGCCCATCCTGTATATTGTTGCTGACTAAGCTTGGCGCCCTGTCATTGCTAGGCTAGGGTTTTCCGTATGGTACCGATTTAATTCCTATAACGACACTAATTATTTCATAACAATCAAAGGTGCCTGTGCGCCTGTGCCGCTTACTATAACTTTTGCAGGTTCGCGTCCTGTGTTCGTTTTATAGAAAATAGAAAGAAAATTGTGAGACTTGGAGGCGTTTTTAGTTTTTTTCTTATTCGTGTAATGAAAAATTACGTGATTCCGTTTTTGTGGTGCCTTTTCCCTGGAAAAATATCAAAATGTTGCTATACCCAGAAAACAAAAGTGGATCTTTAAGGTAAGTCGTTGATAATTAACGTAAAACTCTTACTATTTACAGCCGTTGTCGCATTGTGCGCGGAGATTTTTACAGTTGTAAATTAATGTTTCAAATTGAAATTATAGGTAAACAATTAAATTGATGCATATTCCTAAAATCAAGGAGGCCTCTTGCGAAAAATTGCCTGTTCGCCCCGCCCACTTGATTGTTTTCACAATTTCCCAGAAGATTGCGCCGTGCATGGGGTGCTGGTTTTGTCGCAAAAAAAATTACCTAATAAAATTCTGGGGATATTAGTTCTAAATTTTTAATAATTGAATCTACAAGGACGCTGTGATTCAGTTTGTAGTGTTTGGTGGTTCGATACATCCTTGAGTTCGATAATAATGTCGAAAGCTGCTGTCCAGATACTTATAAACAAAAGTTGGCGCGAAAATGTAATAAGGTATCTACCGAGAAAAAATCTTGCAATTCCATCTTCCCATCTTTACGTTTTGAGGTCCCAGGATCAAGAAAAAATGGTTTTTAAAAAATGTCTTTTTGTATGGACATAAGTATATGCAAAGGGCAAATTTTACCTACTACCATATTGGAAACTGTAACTAATAATTCCATGTTGACGATTCCAGAGATTTGCCACTTCACTTGTAAGTTATTGTTATTGTTCCTATAATTCAATTTTAAAATATAATTTTAACTTTCCAGGATGAACGAAGTGGATGGTAGGTAAGTAAGAGTTATTTTTGGTGTTAGAGTCCTATGCAGAGCATTTATGTGTTTAGTGTGTTAGTGAAATCGAGAATATACTAATGTAAGTTCTATACATCACTTACATAATGAAGTCTTCATTATATTCGTTGATGTGTTGGTTCGCGTGTGCTTTCGTAAAATTTTGCAGTAAGTGTTAAAAGTGTTGGAAATTGTGTGATGAGTGTTGGATTGGAGCAGGCCTGGAGGCTTCGGGCAAACTCTGCCAGATTAGGAGGTAAAAGTTCTGTTTAAAAATTTACTAGTTTCAGGCGAATAAAATCTTCCTATTCATACTGGCCTTAGCAGCCTTAAACCGATAAATAATTATTGAACAAACAGCGATTCTTATGACTATCATAGGAAATGCGTTTCTTAATATTTTGTATTTTAACAGTAGGTATTTGATGTCGAAAGCTACGTAGCACGTATGAAATCTACAGACCTTAGAGTTGGCAGGGGGCAAAAAATTATTTTCGTTAACTTTTGATTTAAAAGGTAAAACAAAGTCTAATTTGTTGTCAACTGAAATATATTTTTACAGTTTTTATTCGGATTCTAATTGGTGGTGTTCATAGCTATCAATGGTGAGGCTGTAGCTTGTCATTGCTTAAATAATTTCATCAAACAATAAGGTAAAGCTCAATTTTTCACAAGCTATCAATAATTCGCTCCTGTTTCAGCAATTTTTTGATGTGTTCCTTCACTGAGACAGCAAGAGAATTCAACTGGACTGAATGAAGTACCTACTGAAAATATTACTAAAGCAAATTGATCTCATCCTTTATCCTATGGTAAATTTCAAAAGTTTTTTTTTGCAGTCTCATGTACATACAACCGCGGATTCTTATCGCAAACTGAATGAAGAATTGATTTTTACAATTACACCCCAGGTGTCTGTACATCAGTAAGTATACCTAAAATTTGGAAATAGCATAGATAATATCAAAGGGCTCTATGAAAACACAACTTCCTTTAGTGCATGTGGGGTTAGTGAAATAGGGGGTTGGAGTTTAGGGGTTGAAACGTCCATGAAGAGCTGTAATTTGACACAGAGAAGCAATAGATATCTTCGCAGCTTGGGGTTACAATCTTGCCGCTTGCGCTAAAATAGTTCTTAGGTATCTACCTTGGTCAATAATATACTATTATTTAGGAACATAGGTATTGATTGAACTGATAAATTAACGATGATTATGTTGTTCATAATTCACCAGGGCAACGAATACTTTTGTCACCACCAGAAACTATACGATTTTAATTTTGATCTCGATTTTGATGCTTTATAAATTAAATTGTCAATTTTAATTAATTTTTCTAACACCAACATTTTATACTGTTTCTATGGTGCATTTGAATTTGCTTCTTATGTTTGCTATAAAACACGCCGTTGACTATAAGACACGTCGTCCATGACAACGTGTTTTATAGCTAATAACTAAATTACATTTCTATAAATATTACAAGTAACATTAATTTATTTATCTTTTACATAAAAATTGAAATTACAATTATTGTAGTAAACAAGTCCTCCATAGTAATTCCAGATCTAGAGGATGTGCTGGGTTCTTCGGGGTTTATCGTATTGATGGTCTTGGTTCTAACATCTACCTTCTTAATTTGATCCATTTCATTACAATTCACCATTCCATCGCTAAAAACCTTTCTTGCAATCTTCACTCGCTCTCCGAATGATTCTTATATAAGACTCGGCTACTGTTGAAGATTCCCACCCGCCATGTCTTTTCAAGGAGGTAATATCTCCACCTGCGTTAACAAGGAGAGTTGCTGAACTGCGACGAAACGAATGACCACTATAACTTTTTGGATTTTCCAGTTTCAGGAAAATCGCAATCTTTTTTGGAATTTGTCCCAAAGAATTAATTCCAACAACTTGTCGAGTGCACTTGCCTTTATGGTATTGAAGAAAAAATCTAGAAGATGCATTTTTGGGACGTAAAGCAACATAACGTCTGAACAAATCAATAGGGTTAACACCAAAACCTTCACTGACAATACTGAATCTTCTTTCCTTATGTGTTTTACTATCAGGAATAGTAACGTTCAAAACATCTCCACAGTCCTCTATGTCTTCATAATTCATACTGCACAATTCTGCTTTACGACACGCTCCTCCAATTCCGAATAGTAAAGCGATCTTCATAAACAAATAGTCTTCATTTCCAGCTTGCAGTAAAAATGTTTCAATCTCTTTTCGCGACAACACCTTGGACTTTTTACCACGATAACCAACATTCAAATTCTTCAAATAAGGAACAACTGCACCAAATTTTTCAATATCCACGTTCTCTTTACACTTCAGAGTCGCTTTTAACATAGAATATTCTGGCCACAAAGATGCTGGGCACAGCTTTTGTGACCTCATGTCAAGATACGTTAAGATCACGTCTTCAGTCATTTCACCAATACCTTTTTCTGTCCTCCATTTTTGAAAACTCACGTAAACCTTTTCATACGCATCTTTAGATTTCGCAGGTAACAATTTTCCACGTAATTCAATACCTTTCTTCAATATTTCGTCCGGAATATTTTCGGGCATTTCAACTACAAACTTTTTTCAAAATTTGTCAAAATTTGTTTACATGATAACCATAGCAACCATGGCATTCTTTATTTTTACATACAACCATTCGCACGTATATTTTAAAGAAAAATTAAAATATCCTGCTATTATATGGCATTATATGGTTAGTGTTAGAAAAAATGATGAAGACAACACGTGTTTTATAGTTTAAAAATCTCGGCCTATTATATTTTCGCTCCGCTCAAATATAAACTACGACCTCGATTTTTAAACTGTCTATAAAACACTTGTTGTCTTAATAGCTATATTTAATTTACAAATAAACACTTAATTCTTCTCGGGAGTATTGCCCTCGCTTCGCTCTGCGGCAATAAACTTTTACGTTCGGGATTAAATGATTTACTTCAGTCCCTTAATATGTAAATATAATATACTATTAGGGCCGACGTCATAATCAAAAAAAGTGTCCTTTAAATATTTGCCTAGCAATATTTGAAAAGGGCTGCTCGTGGTTTATTAAAATGCCCCTTAAAGTCGATATTAACCTTCAAGGACCTTTAACTTTTATTATAGTGTGGTGAAACTGGAAGCATATTCTTGCATCAGTTTACAGAGAATTTCAAACCCTTTCAAATGATGTATCACAAAGGGCCCTAATGTAATTTAAAATTTGACCATAGAGGACGCTAGAGTTGAACAAATATCAAAAATTTTTACAGCGTTAGATTGGCAATGAAATTTTGAAATTAGCTTTTAAATGATGTATCACAAGTGGGGGGTTGCCGTTCAAATTTTGAAGTGGTAATCAAATCACCAGCAAAACGTTCTATCTTACCCCATTTTTCTGATGAAATGAATTCAAATTTCTCTCTAGCCGTTAATGTTTGGAGAATTCTTCTGGTTTAAAACAGAATGCAGTCTTCTTTTTCTCTATTAGCTTATTTCAACTCATCGTTTCACAGATTTGGTCCATTATTCTTACACATTTTGCAAGGAGGAGTACAAGTTTCCGCGGGGGACTACTACTACTGCCCCCCACACCCCCCGACCTATGTTTGGTGAACGGTGCACAAATTTTTGTTCGCACGGTTCTGGCAGGCGGCCTGTAGGCGAGTACATTCACCATTAGATGTAGCGAGTGATCAAATATAAAAACGATTCTTTTGATTGAATGCTTTCATATACCTTGTAAAAGTCCTCATAAGTCAATGTATCAATGATCAATACATATTTTCACAAATTCATGCCCCCTTGATCGTTTTTTTATTTGATCACTCCGTATGATCTACCTAACCTACGTATTCATATTGCTAGCTGACTTCAAAACAACACATTGAAATAATCCCAGAATTAATTTTCTGACGCGATTACGCAAATTTACATGGAAATGTAATTAAGTGCGAATGTAAACAGACCTTAATCTTAATTACAGTTTGCAATTATCGAAATCCTAACATGTCTAGTTCATTGATTTTTTGGTATGTTGATTTACTTGATATTGCATGGGCTTACTCATGAACTGGTTTTCGGTTGAACAATGTACCTAATTCATGTCAAGAAAATTTGCTAATGGCTTCCTCCTCCTCCTTAGATTATATTTTGGACAGACTTAATATAACTGACGCTGGCAATATTTGGAATGATGGCCCAACCACAGCAGGTAAAATATGAATTGTTTTGCCAAAAATCACAATAATTATTTAAATTTTAGGAACCGTTATTTATTCTGTCGTCATTCCGATAATATGTCTTTTTGCTATATTCGGAAATTTAATATCTCTCATGGTTTTGAGAACTAAAGAACTAAAGGGATCTATTTTTGTCTACCTTGCTGGTAAGACTTTTTGGTCGCTCTTGTTATCGATTCTGATTCCAGCTCTAGTTTTAGCATTCTCTGATCTTTGTAGCGCCATTTTGTTGGTTTTGAGTGGATTAAGTTCTGGAGTATTCTTCTCAGATGATTGGCCGGTATATGATGTACTTTTAGGTGTACCATTCACCGGATTTTTCAATTCATTGAATGTTTTAATTACCGGTATGATTACAGTTGGTAAGTTTACCTTCTCAGTTTATTTAAGGCTTTTAAGTTTCAATATTTCTCTGACTAGATCGTATATTGGTTTTGCATAAACCTATTTCCTCCGAAAAGCCAAAGTTTTGCCATTCTCACATTGCCAGAAGGGTGGTGATAATTTGTTTTATCGTTGCTACTGTAGTGAACCTACCTTCGTTTTTCATTTTTGAATATGACAAAGAAGGCAACTTAAAGACAAAGCCGTTTTATTACTCCAGGTGTGTACCTATAACAAATTTAGGTAGATGTCATAAATTCTTAAATCTTAACCATCTGTTGATAGACCATACGAATTTTATAATTGGTCGAAATTCATTGTGATGGGTATTTTGGCTACAATTCTACTTGCTATTGGGAATGGTTACCTTATATACAAATTAAGGATGCTGAAAAAGCTTCAGAAGAAATTTTATTGCAAATGCAGCAAACGCAAAGTAAAATGTGATTAGACAAGCAAAATTGTTTTTTGATCCCTTTCTTTTCAGAATTTCAAAGGCATTTCGTTAATTTTAATTGTAATAGTCTTGTCTTTTACAATAACTGAAATACCATTCATCCTTACATCAAGAGCATCTGCAGCAACTTACTTTTTTGAACCTGAAAATGAAACAACTCCTTGTAATTCAAAAGCGTTGGAGATCTTACGTGAAGCGTGTGCCCTGTTTTATGCCATAAGTATAAGTTCCGATTTGATCCTATATTGTTTGTTCTGCCCATCATTCTGTGATGCTTTTTCGAAGATGCTAAATAAGAAGATAAGTAACAAGGCCGTGCAGATGAATTTGTTCATTGTTGACAAGAAGAACTACATGGATAAAGAAATAGGAGCATTGTCTGTGTCAAAAGTTTTCAAAATTGCCGAGGTAGAAGCTAAAGAAAATGTCAGTTTTCCGTCTATGAGTGACGATGAAGGTTTCTATGACAGATCGGAAGGAGAGAACAACAGAAGAACAGTGATTACACTATATCCTAATGGATCCAGTAATTAGGATAACGGATCAAAATGAAAATAAATGTGTCTTGTTAAATTATGTTTTAATTACAGATGTATGCGTGCCTTTTTTCATCTGGGGTAGGTGCAGGTACTTACCTACATTAGATTGTTGGGTGCACCATAACATACAACTTCCGGTAGGTACCTACGTAGGTACATGCTACATGCACTTATCCGCATATTGTCTGGCGTTAGCCTATATTTATAAAACATTGTACGTACCGTGCGATCAAAAAATCTTCCGTTCTGGTAGACCTTGCCGTGCAAGACATAGGGCGTCCGGCGTAGACTGCGAAAAATATAATAATTATAATAACGTCACCAATAGATTTGTTTTTGATTGATAATTTCAGCAGTCTACGCCCTACGTCCGCACGGCAAGGGCGACTAGATCGGAAAAGTTTTCACATAAGCTATTATTTGTAAGAAAAATGGCAAAATCGAAATGTAAAAATGTTCAATAGTTTAATAGCCCTAGGGGCGAATTCTTGAGCCTTCGCTTGTTAACGAACGCTCGCAGTTGCTAGAGCATAACTAATCAATCACAGAACTCGTACCATAGCAACTGCGAGTGCACGCTAATTTGCGAAGAGTCAAGTATTTAGGCCGATCGCCAAAATAATGTATAATAATATACTTTCTCTAGAGTTGTTTATTATAAAGTAAAGCGTTATTGACAGTAAAGCATAAAAAGCAGAGTGTGTTTTTAAAATGTTTCGTTGTTTTATTTTTGTTGTTTAAAAAGCAACGGAAGATGTATATCAATGCGATGTGTATCCCTGTATATGTCTATTCACATTGAATGATTCATATATTGAGATGGGCTTGGTGGTTTTGGGTGCAGATTCAATCTGCACCTATACTCCGTTTACGATGTTTAAAAACTGCTGTAGGCCATGATATGTTTTTTTATGTTGGTCACCATTAAATGACCAGATTGATATTTGACGGAACTTTTGTAGCCGTGCGTTGTCACATTTATAAAATATCTCAAAAATTTTGGATAGTGCCCTTTTGCACTGGACGATTTTTTAACGACTTTGAGAGTAAGGTTCTAGGGCCTTCAGCTTTCATTTCCCAAAGTTTCATCTTTTAGAATTAAAAGGCCCACAGAATCACTTTTTAGAGAACTCTACTATTAGATCTTAGTGAAAATTTGTCCATTCGCTTGTAATGTCATTGAAAATTAACACACCAAATTCTGCCTTGATACGTTGAGTTGTTTTTGAGTTATCGTCTTTTGTGTTACTGCATGTTAGGGGTTGTAGCGCCTTTAAGAGTGTTTTTTTTTTAAATATAAATGACACCTTTTTTGAATCCTTAATGTAAGACTATCGAATGGCGCCAATTTCGACCAATACTTATTAAACGGAATTTCGAGTTGCAACCCCTAATTTAATCTGTTCGATTTTACGAAAAACGCATCCCCCGCAAGATTTCACTGATATGTGTGTGTACGTTGAGTTTCCAACAGCTGCGTGCAACCCTTGCGGAGTTATCTTATTTTTTGTGGTTTTCATCCCCTAAATTTCATCCCCCTAAATTAGCACCCCTTCACCTTCAACAGACTTGAGGGTCGAACGTGCATACCAAGTTTCAACAAGATACCTCCACTAGTTCTCGAGTTATTGCAATTAATAATTTTTCGGCTTTTCACCCCCCATAACTCACACCCCCTTGGTCCGATATGGCCCAAAGGCAATCCCCGCCTTACTTTTCGGGAGACGAAGCTGATGCATGCCTACCAAGTTTCAGCTCGATATCTCAATCCGTTCTCAAGTTATGCGACGGATAGACTGAGGAGCGAGCGAATAAGCTAAAACAAGAGTGCCTCGCATTCTGCTACGGCACTAAAATGAATCGTTCGGCTTTGTCCGTCTGGCTTGATTTTAGGGTGTCCTATTAAAATTTTAGAGTGTACAATCTACATTTAAGTTTTAGAATGAAGCTGCATGTTGAAAAGCTATAGGAAGATGTACATCAAAGCGATGTATATCCCTGTAGATGTTTATGCAGGGGCCGGCTGGATTTAGTGGTAGAATCCGCTGCAGGTTTTATTTTGTGTCAAAAAGGCGAATTGTAGAAATTTAGCCAAAAGATGAGGCTTTTAGAATCTGCAACCATTTTCCAGATAGCGCCACTAATCAATTTTTTGCGGCAGTTTTTTACAAGAACATTTTTTGATTGGCTGGAGTTGAACCATCGGTGAACCGATCAAAATGAAATTAGTGTAGGATGGAAGCTAAAGATTTTCTTTTCTAAACCAACTTTACAGAATTTCATTCTGACCGTTCTTGATTCATTTATAATTTTTTTTGTGATGCTTTAAAACAAGGATTTTTGAAGATTTATTTTTTATTTCGCCATCGATCTTGACAAAATTTGCAGAATCCTAAGTAACACCATCAATATTTCACAAAATGATGTCACTTTGCAGATGGCGCCACCCTAACAAATTCTTATGAACACATTTGATTAAAAAATTAAAAAATGTTAGCACTAAAAGCGGCTACAGACAACAGGCTGGATTGGAATAAACAACAATTCTGGATTTTAAAATAAACCAAATATGTGTTTTATAACAGTCATAAGCTGAAGAACAACTTGTCCAGTTCACAAAACAAGTCAATGTTAGACCATTTTTTTGGGTTTCATTTATTTTAACATTTTGACATTTTGTATAACGATAGTACTTAAGTTAAATTCCTGCACAAAGTACCTAACGTTATTTTACGAAAGATGTATGGTGCTACTAAGGATTCTGAAAATTTTGTCAAGATCGGTAGCGAATTAATATCAAATAGATCTTAAAAAACCCGCTTTAGAGCATCACAGAAAAATTTGTAAATTAATCATGAAGGTTCAGAATAAAATTTTGTAAAGTTGTTTTGGAAGAGAAAAGGATCGGCTTTAAGCTTACACTATTTTCATTTTGATCGCTTCACAGATGGTTCAACTCCAGCCAATCAAAAAGTGGCCTTGTAGAAAACTGCCATAAAAAATTTATTAGTGGCGCCATCTGGAAAATGGTTGCCGATTGTAAAAGCCTCATCTTTTGACTGCGTCTCGTATAAAAAATTGGGGAAAATCGCTCCAATAATAATGAAGTTATAACCAAAAATAAATCGTTCGGTTTTTTTTGGGACACCCTTTATAACGAAAAATTGAACGAGTGCAAGGCCGTCAGATGATGGTTTTTCATTCTGTAAATGATCGGAAGGCAAATTCTTCGTAAATTGTGAAACAACGTTTTGAACGACATTCCGGGATTTTTGAAAAACCGGAACGTATGTGCAGGGCCGGATTAATCAATAGTGAGGCCCGGGGGCTGATCAATATGAGGGGGCCCCTTGGTTGTGGGCCAGCTAGGGTGAGCGTATTTCTTACTGTCAGGAGACTCTAAAAAGACTGCCATTAATCATTCACGTGAAGAACCGAAAATTCAATTTCAGCACGAGGTGATTTTTGTGACCTTCTTTGTCCAGGAATCACTCTCTTTATATAAATAATCGCCAAATCGGTAAAAAATCTGCCTTACTAAAACTAAGTTTGTCGTTTTCTTCCTTGGGTTTGTAAATTATTCTGAAGTACTGGGAAAATGCGTGACCTTGAAATTTTCAAAAATTGACATTGCCTTTTCACAAATTGACATTGCCTTTTCACTTTGAAAATTCCATTGTTTTGAGTTAGCAAATTTTTATGCACAGGTGCCAAAGTCCTAAAGGGAGCTACGCGCTACGGCCCTTATTGTAAAGAACTCTTTTCGAATATGGCTCTGCCAAAGGTGCAAAATATAAAATCCATCAGTGTCTGATGTAGGTCTGTGTTGGAGTTGAAGCATGTTTTAGTTTTGTTTACTCAGACAGACTCATGAAATCACATAGGTTGGAACAGTGTTGTAAACTTTATTAAAACTGAGAAGTTCCAACATTTCTAACAGTGCACGCAAGAATGCTTCTGTTTAATTAATTAAACTTAATTAAAATTTAATTTGCAAGTTGTCGAGATCAGCCTAGCATATGTGTTAACATATTTCATATCTTTCATTACAGAGAATACGAAAATTATAATTTCACCGCGTTCGCTCCTTTTGAACTCGTTTGAGAAAGTTACTGCATCGGGTCGGGTGTGTGAATGTGTCCTTTTTTGCTCTATGAATTTGCAGGTTGCGCTGCCACTAGTAATGTTTGCTAATTGCCTCTGGATGCATATTAAACCTCTAAGACTGACCTTCATGTAACAAATCGATTTCGAAGGTTTCAGATAAGCCCTGTGTAACATTAATTCACCTCAAGGGGATTATTACCGATTCCTTCCTTTTCTGATTCGGCTGCAAAGATATGCCGTTTTGAATGCGTAATCTTCAAAGCTATGCGTGTTCTAATAGTCTATTGAAACTGGGTAATTGGTGAATTAGGATTAAATTGATTCCATTTGCCTTTACGAAGTGAACCCATTCTATACAGGTGTCACCCCTATATTTATACTCGTGTGAATTTATAGTTTAGCCTGAGTCTTAGCCGCTAATTCGATATACCTACCAACTTTACGTAGGTATATTTACAATGTAAGTACTTACATATCTACCTTTGTGGAACTGTCAATCAACGCTTGCACGATTAGGTATCAGTAATTAATGAAGGTCCTTAGAATAAAAAAATGGGCAGCTACGGAAGCGGCTGAAACCTCCCCACTTGGTGAATGATCCAATCCTATCACTAATATCACTTAAATTTTACTATTTACTATGCCTAAGTTTTACTCCACCAAACCAAATGTGTTTTCTGTGAGTTTTCTGAATTTTACGATCTTTTGCCAAAAGGCCATTAAGGTTGAGTACAATTTTGAAAACTAAATTTGAAGACTTTTCATGTGCTGATAGAGAAAATAGGAGTTCATTATTGAAATTTCAAAGTTGATATGCCAAAATGGCACTTGCCGCCCTCGGATTGCCACCAGAATTAAATCAGTTCTTCGGCGGGTGACGGTATCTCTACCTACCAAATTTCAGCCAAATCGATCCAGCAGTTTGGGCTGTAGCGTGTTATTTAATGTTTCCTCAATACTTCGAATTTTTCGATTTTATGCCAAAAAGGCGCTAAGTGTGAGTACACTTTCAGATACAGAATTTCAAGACCTTTCATGCGCTGTTAAGAAAAATTAGTGTTCATCAGTCAAATTTCATAGTTTACATGCCTAAAAGGCACTTGGCTTCTTCGGATTCGCAACAAAATTAACTGGGCTCACCAGAAGGCCAACACTAACCTGCATACCAAATTTCACTAAAATCCGTTCGGTAGTTTCCGAGAAATCGTGCTCACATACGTACATACGTACGTACATACACACAGACATTTTTTAAAAACCACTTTTTCGTGATCCTGAGACCTTGAAACGTAAAGATCTGGTGTTATCTCAATTTCGAATTTTGGACTGATTGCAGTAACCTCCCATTTTTATATTGGTTGTGGGGAGGTTAAAATACTAAAGAACCGATTTCGGAACCAATCTCGGAACTCGGAAACAGTAGAAACTTCTACTTTTTCACAGAATTTGTAAATATGTACAGCAATAACACACTTTCTTTACAAAAAACTAATTTAAAATAACTTTTTCGACCGTAAAATGACATTTTTCAAAAAAATGGCACTAAGGATTTTGACCTTGAAAGACAACAGCTACCGAATCCAATAATACAAATATACAAGCATGTATACAGGGTGGTTAATTTTTCGATGCTCACCATTGGGATCTCCTAAACGGTAAAATATATATGAGGTCGGTTAAATTAGAGAAAAGTTGCGCTATTTCTTGACGAATAAGAATCTCAAAGGAATTTCCCGATATTTTCATTCGTTCCTGAGTTATCACAAAAAATCTGAAAATTGCCATTTTAAAGAACAATTAATATCTTTCCTAATTGTATTTCGTCCAAGTTTAGGCTGATTTTACAAATTATTCATACCAATTTTGAAATTCGACATCTGTCAAAAAAGTTCATGTTGACTACATTTTTGAAAAACAATTTTTTTGTGTATTTGATCGTGTCCAAATTGAATATGGCGGCCACAAAAAAATCCAAAGTTGATTGTTATTCAAAATCTAAAAGGTCTAGAAAATTTCTGTCAATGTATGTAAGCTCTATCTTCCTTCTTTTACGATTTCGTGCCATAGCAAATATAACTTTACTTCATTCACTCATCTTTCTAATGATCTTGGTTCAGTAATCAGTATAGACATGGTTAGGCACTCCCAGAACCTCACCCAGATCCAACCCTATACAAAAACATTGATTCAAGACTGCTGACCTGTCAAAAAAAGGATATTTCGCTCAATGTAATTTTGCACAGCTTGACGTCTTATTGTGACTATTAGTGATTATTTTATATATTAAGTATTGAACCAATCCAAAGCAGTTTTTAGTGTACCAGTAACCAATCAAATCCTGATTACAGTGATAATACTACAACGTCAACTTGACACTACTTACTCAATACTTTAATTTATAAAATACTCTGCAAAATACGATTCGTAGTCTCTTGGTTGCCTTGTTGAGTCCTCATGGATGCACTACTCGTTAAATGGTAGATTTTTTGCGGCCAAAGAGGACTCGAGCAAGCTCTCGTCCTCTTTTTAGCCTAAAAAACCCGCGGCAATCAAGAGACTACTCGTCGTATTACTATTGACTAATAAATGTGCGAAATGCATAACCATGTAATGATGACAAAAAGGAGGCCTTGTATTCAAAATTTCAAAGTTGACGTGTCAAAAAGGCACTTCGCATGGACCGATTGTTTTCACTCTTTACAACTTTTCCACGCTCTTCACAATATTTCATCCCCTCCAAAACATAGCTAAATTGTCTTATTTTCCGTGTTACTTTTGGCGTTTCTACTTAACTGCAGTAAATTTTGTGTTTTTTGTTCATTTTCAGCTGCAAACACTGTACAGGACTATTTCAAGTTTCTCATCAAAATTCACAGTTTTTTAATATTGTATTTTTCAACAATTCGCCTTTTTGATACATCTGTGAAATTGATAAAAAGTGCAAAACAGTGCAAGTGCTTGTTTGCCGTTGGCACCTTCGTATAATGGACCCGTATAATGGCATCGAGGCTTTCCTGTGGAACGGTATGTGTAATTTAGTTACCTATCAGGATCCAAAACGTCACATCGCTTGGCGAAATTGAAATAAATGGTCCTCTGACTGTCCGATGAAAAGTTCAGTAGATATCAATATTCACACTAAAAATGATAAACGCTTTAGCTTTTAACGTGATAAGTCTACGGCACGGCGATCATATTGCTCACGTAGATTCTTTCAAAATAAAGTGGTTTACCTACGCTCGAAGCATTCCATTTACATACGTGATGTAATAAAACCTATTTCCCGGTCGCTTTATAAGTTTTTGTTTTCAAGATAGCTGTGCGTGAACAAACTTCCCCAATTTTATGCGGGGTCTACATTTTTAATGCAAATACGTGTTTGCGGATGTAGGTATGCCAACAAGATATATAACTTTGATAAATTCACACTCTTGCCAAAACTTCCTCAATAGGTGCCGTTTCAACTTGCCAAAACCCACCCATTTCCGTATTTCATCTTCAAGTGTTAAAATTGTTCTGCAGCACCTTTTCTCAGAATCTCAAATTTCCACAATGATACAACTTTGTTTATATTTTAAGCCCATAATTATTTCATTTTTCATGCCCATGGCTACGTTAAGTGCCAACACAATTTTTTTCAATTTCCTCCCATTTAGGAGATGCTACTTTGTTTTCAGACTATTAACTTTTTACCAGAGACTTTTACTTAATTGTAATATTTACGCGAACTTTCGAGGCTAATCGTTCGAATATAAGACTAATGTAGGTACATACCTACACTCTACGAATTACACATTAGTCCAAATTTCTAATGAATTTGAATTGATATGAAAAAAAATGCAGCAGAGAAGCGGCTGGAACCTCCCCATCGCGTGGATCTTTGTATTCTGTGTAGATAGTAGTCAATTCAACAGAATTTTTTTTTAATCCTTGACTAATTTCGCAATTTTCTGACAAATACCGACATCACCTCGGACATCACCCATCACATTTGACAATATGTTCCTTTTAAGGTTAATCTTTTGCCACCTTTTTGACAATAACTGCCACTTTATATCATCCACTGTCAGCCCGCTCCCTTTTAATGAGAAAGAATTTTTTCTCTATTTTCTACTGAAATGGCCGAAACTGTGAACACATTTTTAGAACCAGAATTTGATCGCCTTTCTAATGGCGACATAAAAAATGAGGTCTTGTATTTAAAATTTTAAGTTGATATGCTTAAATGGGACTTCCCGTGGGCCAATTGCTTTCAAAAGCCTTTCAGGTCTTCAACGGGTCACCCGATCTCCATGTACCAAATTTCAGCCAAATCGATTCAGTAATTTGGGCTATAATGTATTTTTTTACTGTTATTATAAAATTTCGCTTTTTTGAACCAAACAGCGCTAAATGCGAATTAATTTTGTCCTATTTAAAACCAAAATTTGAAGACCTTTCTGATGGTGACAATAAATCTTTCAAAAACTTGTTTTTAATTAGATGGGAGGTTGATGAGGTTGATGAGGTTGATCTAATTTGCAAAATGGCGGACGTGACAAATTTAAATACTTGTTTTTAATGGTTAAATGAGAGAATAATTTTAAATTTGGAAATTGGTGTGCCAAAACGGCACTTTCCGTGAGCCGATTGAATTCAAAATTTGTTCAGCTCTTCGACGTGTAATACAATCTCCATGTGCAAAGTTTCAGCCAAATCGGTTCAGGGGCTTGGGCTGTACCGCGATTTTAAAGTCCGATAAAAATCAATTTTTTTTTATTTTTGGTCAAAAGGGCACTAAGAATGAATACACTTTTAGAAGCAGAATTTGAAGGTCTTCCTTATGGTGAAGTGAAAAATGGGGGTTTGCATTTAAAATTTAAAAGTTGATGTGCCAAAATGGCATTTCCGGTTGCACGATTGGCTCCAAAAGCTTTTCAGATCTAAGTTAGGTTACGAGATGCCTATGTTCCAAATTTCAACTAAATCGGTCTAGTAGTTTTGGCTGTGGCGTGATTACAAACGAACGTACGTACGTACGTACGTACATACACACAGACACATTTTAAAAACCCCTTTTTTGTGTTCCTGAGACCTCAAAACGTGAAGATCTGGTGCTATCTCAAATTCGAAAATTTTAGTGATTGCAGTAACCTCCCATTTTTCTTAAATTGTGATGGGGTTGGGGAGGTTAATAAAATAATTTTTTCTCTATTTCTCAAGTTTTTTTTCAACTTCCATGAAGGTCAGGAAGGTTTTTTAGTAAACTTCTGCTGCAACTTTTTAACGCGTAGTCGAAAGCGAGTAGTCCAAATACCAAATAGTTTGAGGCGAGTTTTCGGCTTTAAGTCGAAAGTGCGTAGTAAATAAAAAAGGGGCCTTTTTGCCTCTAATATGGCAATTTTCGAAAAAATGGCACTAAGGTTTTTGATCCGGCAATGCATCGGCTATCGAATCCGATAAAGTAATTTATATTTTGTCACGAGTTGAATTTTTTTAAATTGGACTTTTAGGGAAGCGGCTGAAACCTCCCCACTTGTTATATACATATGTATTTAACAACTAAGTACATACTATTACATTTTCTAGAGCCTATAGGTATAACTTCAAGTACAAACTAACAGAAAAAATAAATGTTCAAAATGTTCTCTATTTTGGATCATGAACCATTTAATTGGTCCTTTGAAAAGACATTTCTATTACCTTTAACATTTAGTATAAAAATAATTTGCCTACTCCTACAAACAAAAATATCAAAATTTCAAATGAAGTTGTTAAGGAAGGGTAGTGGAAATGTCTTCATGAACAAATTTAATTGTTCATAGTACTATACAGTATTAGCCTGAGTGCTTATGTTGCAATTTTAGAAGTTAAAATTGTCTGTGACAAGAAAACTTGTAATTTTTCCTAATAACTCGAAAACGGATGAAAATAAGCAACATGTTAGTATAACAAAAAATATCCTCTTATAAATTCTACATTACATTAGCTAAAAATATACAGGATGTTCCATTTGAAAAAGTTGAGAAAAACAGCTTCAAAATTCTCTAATTTTGAACACCCTGTACATAGCGTGACAACTAAAATTGAATCACGGCTTTCTTCGAGCCTCTATAACAAGGTCCTCGTCTTATTTTCTTATAAAAACTGTACCTGCGTAAATGGGGAATTTTTAAGCAGAATGATGTAAACTCCCATTTTTTTTGAAAATATTTTTTTACTCCCAAACCAGAGGTTCAAAAGCCGTAATATTTTAGGGATGAATAAAGGCTCCTAAGGGGGTTGCAAATATGCTAAAATATACCGGGCATTCCATTTAAAAAAAACGACTTTTCCTCATCAAAATTTTTCGGACCACCCTGTATAATTAAAAATATTTTCCTGAAATGCGCCTTCATTAATAGTTTAAGTATGTACTTGAACGAAATTCCTAACTCGGATGGTTTAGGCGCTATGAAAGTCCGACGCAGTGTTGCAGGACCCTGTATATTTTACAGATCTATTCGGTATACCTACTTGCGCATGTGGGCAGTGGAATATAAATAATTAACGATTTTTTAAAATAAAAAATAGCTCACAAATGCCCATCACATGAATCCAGCTCCGCATAATATTTCAAAACAGTAGATTTTCAGCCAACCGTAAAAATATTTTTACGATTTTAATACCACAAGATTAATCGTTTGTTTTGGTTGTGACAAATCCTTTTATAGAATTTTTTCCTGTGAACAATATGAAGCCTGACCTGATGAAGAACTCGCAAAAAGCCATATTTTTATTTGAACTCATCCTTCATAGCACGCTGTGAATTCTGGAACACCGAGGGTGATGGAAATGAGTTGGATGTGTTCTTCCGTCATGAATGTTTTCGTTTCGCTGTTTTCGAAGGTAATTTTTTGGTTAAATATCACGGTTCATAAGGTTGCCTGCGAAAAGGGACAGGAGGAAATGCGATGATGCTAGAATGATACTAGTATCTGTTAAAGAATACCCGTTGTAAAAATTTAATTTGCATGAGGCCATCATGCCCACAAAGCGTCGTTTGGAGAGACCGTATGCCTGGTATTGATATCGCTAAAAATCGAATAAAGGCAGATAAAATTTCGTAATATATTCAATGGCGAGTCGCTATACTGGCGGAGATGTCCTGCATTCACGCGTAAAAGGAGTGCTATAAAACTACGAGGCCGTAACGGTCTGCGATGAAATGATAACATAAAAACACAAAGTATCTCTTGTATATTTGGCCAGAGTCCACTTTGCTGTCGGAATATGGCATGCTACGCTATAACAGCCCCATACGCAAAGGCATCTTACCTCCCTTATCAAAAATTCTTACAAATTATTAGGTAAGTATTGAACGCAAAGCACAGAATTATAGCAATAGGAAACAATTTTTATAGAAAAGTTCAATTATCATACCTTCACGAATTTTTGTATACATACATATTTACTATTTACACATTCACGTATATTACCTAAGTATATAAGTATATAAAATGGAGAAACTTTTATGTTCCCCCACTGTCTCTAAACTGTATCAAACTCTATTAGAAAGGAGATGTGTAAAATTATGAATAGGAAACAGTAAATTTGGAAATTTTATTGAAACAATCAGAAAACTATAAAAATTAATTGGGCATCTCTGCATTCACTCCTATCATTCATAAAATACATTTAATAAACAATTGCATGATATTACGTACGGATGTCTAAAGAAAATACTTATTTTTCTAAATCTCATAAAGTTTATTTTTTGGTAACTAGGAGAAAGTCGAACTTTATGGTACTAGTACCGTAAAGTTGGCTAGCTTATTTTTCAGTTTTAGCAATTCCAACTAAGTTCGCCTTGGTTTGCAATCATCCACTACTAATTCGTACTGAAAACTTGTATTTTCGGTACTTGATAAATAACTAACCCTAATTTGTAAGAGCGTGTACTTTTGACAATTTGAGGCGCTTTCCTTTTACACCTTTATCTGAGGAGTCTCACTTAATCTCACCAGTTTGATTGGTTCGTTTGAATATTGACCAATCAAATTGCTAAGATTAACTGAGACTCCTCAGATAAATGTGTAAAAGGAAAGCACCTTTGATCGAAATTTAGCGGGAAAGCAAAAACATTACGTAAACTCCATTCATTTTCTATTGAAGATCTAAAATTTTTCTGGAACTGTACAACCCTAATTTGTAAGGGCCTGTACTTTTGACAATTTAATCGAAATTTAGCGGGGAAGCAAAAACATTGCATAACTCAAATCTTCTAGGATTTATTTTCATTGTTAGAAGCAGTGTCACAGATAAACGTACCGGAGGCTTTTTCGTGAATATTTTTCTTTGCACTTTACTCAAAACTGCACTCACACAAAGGCCATTTTGGGCCAATTCAGAGCAATTGCAAAATTTTGACATTTGTCATGTTTTCTGACATCGCATTGAAATCGCTTCTACCAACTCACCTGTAAAATTTCGTGCAAAATTTCCTCATACCAACCTAAAATTCAGATTTTGACGTTCTGTCACTTCAATAGAAAATTAATGGAGAGTAGTGATCAAAAAGTCGTTCGATCGAATAGGCATTGTCGCACGAGATGTAGGGCGTATTAGTTTTCCCTTTGTTCTTCTTTTCCACATTCCTCTATTTGTTAAAACTTTTCCCCCGTTATTTTTCCATCATTTTTAGGTTTGATTTTTTGAGCATCAATCATCCTCCTGAACATCGTCACTATTGGTCGTATAACGGTTTTCTGCACTCGAACGAGTTAATTTCTTCTAAATTAGTTTACTCGTAATTATATTCCGATAAGTGTGTAGTGTGTACGCATGCACCTATTTCCTATTTCTCGCTTAGTGTCTAAGTATTAATGAATGTTATTTTCACTTATCTGTCGGTTATCTGTGGAGCTTTAATCTGTCCACTCCATTTATTTTGTTTTCGACCCATTTATCTTCAGTCCCTTTTCGGCAGATTTTACTAATTTTCAGGGACGGCGTTAGGGCAGCCATTATATTCACGAGGATGACTTTTGCGCCCAAGAGCCTTGCCGTCATGCGAGTGAATATTGGCCATAATCGCGAGTATAATACTATGATTTTTCAACTCCAAATAAATATTTACAACTTGTTTAATTTCTTGATTAGTACACTTGCCATTTTGACAATACATTCAACTCACGTGTAAAGTGTCCGCCGCAGAAATAGTGATGAAGGCCTTTTGAAATTTCATTGGCCAAAACAACAGCGAATTATGGATTTTTGATTAAGCAGCAGATAACGAAGGTTTTCAAACTTGTAGGTCTCTCTCTATTTCGTGACGTAATATGGAGCCAAAATTTGACAAGAGTTTTGCATTGTTTTTGCATACCGGGCTTTGTCAAATTTTGCCTCATATTGTCTCTCTTAACTGGAAACCCTAAGTATAAATCCATAATTCATTGTCGGGAATTGTGAGTACCATTATTATTTGAAAAAGTTATAATAAACCCAATATTATTCAATGGGTGTAGAAAAAAAACGAGAATTTAATTTTTAAACATTTCAAGGAGTATTGGACCTTAAAAAACCAAGCAATGAAAAGAAACCACTTATTTCTTAGTAGAATAGAAGACATCATTTGGGCTCATGACCTGCGAATAAGAAGACGATACCAATGTATTGTGGTATCCTTCTAGGTTTTCTTTTACAGCTGTGCCTGTGTTCATTGAGTTGCGCTGTTATAGGAATAATCAATTTTAATTTTTTTTGCTTTTTTTTTACAAAGCAGATTTTGCTTTGGGGTGGCACGCACAATTTTTGGCGCCATATCTGAGGTGATTTTACTGCTTTTTACGCTTTACTTACTCCTTGCAAAATTTTTTTCATTAGTAACAGGAAGGAAACATCATTGACTTGCAAGCAAAAAGCACAAGTCCAACAAACTGCTTTTGAAATGCTTGAAATTTCATATTTAGATGCATCGTAGTTGAAACGCTCCTTACTCCTAGTAGTAAGTTTCTTCTCTTGTGTTTTGACTCTGAATTAGTGCCTTTTACTTGTAAGTCGACAGCACGTAAGACGATGACAGTATGTCTGATTTTATTAACTTAAGTACAGTAATATAATACATGATAAAAACAATTACATTTATATGCAACTTTCCTGTATCCGATTGGAGATTGGAAGGACTTCGGTCCCCCGATATTTGTGCGAAATAGTTTGAGTGCCCGGAATGCAGTTTGTTGGATTCCGTCCGGGCCTTTGTAGACTCCGGTACACCTACAAATGGCCAACGGACCGTCGTATCATGCCAAAAGTTACTCTCAACTTACGTTTTGATTGGGTATATGAGCTTCTTTGGCAACGCGTCTAAAATCGTACTCCTCGCCTTCGTCCTCCACGTCCTCTTCTTCTTTAGACTCGGGCGGTTCGTACACCTTCATAAATCCGACTGTCGGTCGGCGCTCTAGAAAAGGACAAAAAAATATGTAGCACGCAATGTTTGCCGATGATAAGCTACTTATTACCGGAATGTTATTTGAGAATCAAAGGAGATATATTCTCTTTTTTGGCGTGCGGGTAAGGCTTTCCCAGACGTAACAAATAACTTTTTAGCTAAAAAGTAACCTGCAGGCCTGCAGACCATATTATCGGTAATAGAATGAGTGCTATAGCTCTATCTTTAGAGTTTAGTTCCAAACATTTGAGTTTTGAGAATGAAGGACCGTGTTAAGGAAATATTTCAAGGGAGGCGAGCAAGGAAGCGCCCCTTCAAAAATAAGAATAATAATAATTGGCTTTTCGCCGAAAACTCGCGCGCTTGAAAATATCTGCTTCGCATCGGCTGTATATGAAACAATAAAAGCCGAAAGGTCATGCCTTTTCCTTAATTGATGTGCTCGGTAATTGAATTATTTTAAGACTTCCAGACTCTCATCAACAGACGTCAAGACGTCATTTCCGTCGCGCTCTATGCCACAGTCGCCCGGCATTGAACGTATAACAGCGTGGCTCGTAGTATTATTCATGTATGTCTGCCTTCGTTTAACCCAAGTGGTTCATTACGCGGCCAAAAATCATAAAAATTGAATCAACGGAATAGTCTTAAGTATTTCATATTTTAATAATCAAGTATTCATAGGTGTCTAAAAAGGCAAAACAAATCACAATTGGTTGGTCCTGTCATTTGATTACCAAGTGTCAACTGTGACTTTCTTCAAAAGTCGATTTCGATAGTTACCCACAAATATAATTTTTTTTGAAATTGAGGGATTAGTGCGGCGTAAGTTTTTTAAAAAATCAATTTTATGCACCGTTATTTGTAACTGACGTATATATTTTATCATTCATCAACATTCATTATCTTTCCGTAGGTAAAATTAAGTTTATATTATGAAACCAATCTTGACTTTGACTTTTGGCCAAGTGCGGGGTGCTTCCGGACCAAAATTTTAGACTCTGATGATAGCCCTAATTGTGTGAACTAAGATTAGCTGCCCCCTTTTTCTTATAGGCTATATTTAAATAAACAGTACGAGCAGGGATACGTCCAAAATAAGATTTTAATAGCTATGATTTGTGCTACTTGTGGTGAAAGTACCTATCCCAACTTTTTTTCATGAGTTTAAAGTTTGATGCACGACGCCGAAGGCGGAATGTATCAATCAAACGAGCGAAAAAAAGATATTTTGTGCATTTTCTGTATACGCATCTCTCATTCACTCCCCAAATCGATTTAAATTTTTTCAATATATTTCCCGATTTCCAAGTTTCATAATTTTAGGAGAAAAACTATTTATTCAGTCCCCCTAATTGACTCCCCAAATTCATTTTTTTAAAATTTTTTTTCGGTTTAGCCGTCACTTGATTGACAAAACCTACAAGTTTTATAAATTTAGGAGAAAAACCATTTGTTCAGAGCCCCTCATTTGGCCCACAAATAGATTTCATTTTTTTCAATGTTTTTCCCGTCATTGTTGACATACTTCCGCTCAGCATTGGAAGTTTCAAATTTTTGGTCGTTTTTTAGGGTTACTGAACCACTGTGCAACCCCGTACCCACCAACCCGCTGTTCAAAATTTTAAATGGAAATACCCCACTTGTGATACATCATTTGAAAGCTAATTTCGTTGCGAATTCGATTTTGTAAAAATTTTTGACTTTTGTTGAACTCCAGCGCCCTCTACGGTCCAATTTTGAACTACGGTAGGGCCCTTTGTGATACATCATTTGAAAGGGTTTGAAATTCTCTGCAAATCGATGCAAGAATTTTTGAAATCCATCCACTCGTTCAAAAGTTACATTGAAAAATATTAGCTGATTCTGGGCCTAGAAATCCTTCAACTTTAGGCTGCAACTTTTGGACGAATGCATGGATTAAAAAAAATCTTGCATCAGTTTACAAAAAATTTCAAACCTTTTCAAATGATGTATCACAAAGGGCCCTAACGTAGTTCAAAATTCGACCGTAGAGGCCGCTGGAGTTCAACGAAAGTCAAACATTTTTGCAAAATTGGATTCGCAACGAAGTTAGCTTTCAAATAATGTATCACAAGTGGGGTATTGCCATTTAAAATTTTGAAGGGGGCTTGGTGGGGGGTGCGTTGGAAAATTTCGCCAAGCACGGATTTAAGTGACCCCCTCCAAACAAAAATCGACCTATTGCAGCGTTCTTCCCTCAAATCACTGTTCCAGGAGTTATTCAGGGTGTCTCGTTTTAAATGGTACACCTGTATAATCTGTAAAATACCACTCTTGCCTTCCATGTTCTCAGATAATTTTGCTTCGGTCAATCTTTCATGCGTGTTAAGGCCTGAAGGCCGAAGCAAAATTATCGATAACATGGTATGCATTCGTGGTATTATTACTGATCAAAATTTGTCAACAAAAGTCATTTTCGATTTCGAGGTTAATTAATGAACGGCATCGGCAACAGAAAATTTTATTTTGATGATTAATTGTAGCTCGCGTAATTTAGGTCGATAACTTGCTGAATACAACAACAAATACAAACACACCCGCGACATTCTGAAATTAGCGTCAGTCAAACTTATTTGTACCTAGTAATTTAGACCTACTCCACGTATTACCGTTTTTTGATTGTCGCTTTTTCCTAGATTACGTTTGTGATTGGCTAGCTAACCGTATTATTGGTGAGTGGTACATTTAAGTTATCATTAGGTATAACCTAGGTATTGATTCTTTTGACGTGTATTAATTCACTTATCATTACTTTTTATCTTTATTAGAATTCATCGACACAAAAAGTAAATGAAATACACGAGCAGATGGTTCATCCCGTTTGCCTGGCATGAGAAAGGAGTTCCGGATATTTGGCTCATTTATCGGCGTTTCCAGCTGAAGTGCTGAATAATATCAGTCGCTTTAACGAAAGCGAGACTCGTCCGGGAAAAAGAAAACTATAAAATTCTTACCATACTGATTCCGGATTATATCTGGATCAGTCGGTTCGGAGGAGGCTCCGTTCCTCATGGTTTGCGACGTAATAGCCGCATCGGGAGTCGCTGGTGTGCGTACGCCCGTTATAGATCCGTCGACGATGAGATCCTCTGCAGCAATGATCGCCTCCATTGGCATGTGTTTGGTGCCCCCATCAGCTCGTTGGCAGGGTCTTGAATAATGTCTTCGACACAAAGCCGCTAGAACGAGGCATACTCCAGTCGTTAGCACTGCTGCTGTTCCCAAAAGACCCATAATTAAAGGACTAACGGGCATACTTGCAGTTGAACCTGAAAGTTGAAATAGGTATCCCTTAAAGTATGTATTAGCTTCAGAAACTCCAATTTTATACAAAGCAATAATATGCAATAATATGTTGGCTCCGAGCAAACTCTAGAGATAAGTACATGTAGTATTTAAGATTTTAAGCCGCTGCCGCCGTGGTTAATTGAGGGACGTTTCGCTGGAGATTTGTATTCACCAATTTTCCTTTGTGCTTCTACCAGGTGTTTCACCGGACCGAGACCATAGGCAAATAATGGGGGGCTGATCACTAGTGGAATTAGTTGTACATCCGGCTTGGAATTAATTCCGGAATTATTCTGGAATTAATGGAATTAGTTGGAATTAGCCGGAATTAGTTGGAATTAGCTGGAATTAGTTGGAATTAGCTGGAATTATTTGGAATTAACTGGAATTATTTGGAATTGATATGGAATTATTTGGAATTGATAAGTACATCATTTAAAAGGAATTAAAGGAATTAGTTGGAATTAGCTGGAATTAGTTGGAATTGGTTGGAATTGTTTGGAATTAATGGAACTAAATCGGAATTAGTGGAGTTACAATGGAATTAATGGAATTAGAATGGAATTAATGGAATTAATGAAATTAGAATGGAATTAATGGAATTAGAATGGAATTAAAGGAATTAGTTGGAATTAGCCGGAATTAGTTGGAATTAGGTGGAATTATCTGGAATTAGTTGGAATTAAGTCGAATTATTTGGTTACACAAGGTAGTTTCACAGTCTCGTTCCACAAAATTTTACTTACTGTTTAGGACGCGTTTCGGAGTGTTACTACTGGAATTGATAAGTATATCATTTAAGAGGAATTAAAGGAATTAGTTGGAATTAGCTGGAATTAGTTGGAATTATTTGGAATTAATATGGCATTGTTTGGAATTAATGAAACTAAATCGGAATTAGTGGAATTAGAATGGAATTAATGGAATTAAACTGGAATTATTGGAATTAATTCCCGATTGGAATTAATTGTACACAATTTTTTTGAGTGATCAGCCCCCCAGCAAATAACATGGAAAAATGAATTATATTTTTTTCTTGCTCCGGCGATCTAAATTAAAATTTAAGGAAGCGATGGAATATCATTTCGGGATGAGTTGAACCATTTGAGAGGTCCTGAAGAAGCTTAAAATATAAGTGAAATGTTGACCGAGCCACAGTAGTTCATTTACTCGACAACCCTGGTATTTTTTTCAATACAACGAACGATCCTTATTATTAGGTATTATTGGGGCCAATATACACATTCGAACATCAAATGGAAGTAGACCTTACTCAATAATTGCAGCATTTGTAGTCTGTAGCAGGTCAAAGAAATAGCTACTGAAAGCACACGTCTTAGTTCCGCATTTCCTTTGTTCAAAATTCGGCTGCTCCAAATGAGTTTTTTAATGAACACCCGTTAGTACCCCTCCGCATTCTGCTAGGGCGCTAAAATTTATTGAATATGGAATTTGTTACCCTTCTTAAGAGGCAAAAATATCCAAAACTTCAATATTTTTGCAACAAAAGGGTTGCTGCGTAATAAAAAACAATTGAAACAAGTTTGTTAGACATTTGTTGTTAGCTATAGCTGGGCAAAATTTAACAATCACAGAAAAAGTTGAAATTATAAGCTATCACCAAAAATCTTAATATAATTTCAACTTTTTCCGCGATTGTTAAATTTTGCCGAGCCATAGCTAATAGCAACTGTCAAACAAACTCAGTACAATTGTTTTCTATTACGCAGCAACCCTTTTGTTGTAAAAATATTGAAGTTTTCGATATTTTGCATTTTTTCCTACAGAAATTCAACATTTTTATTTTGGCCTGAAACTCCGGACTCCATTTACGGTTATCCTGAGCAACTTTTCTCAATAAAATTTTTCGTATATAATATAACGAGTGGTACCTACTGATTTTTTCCGACAAAATTTGCGAAACAAATAAATGAGCAGCTGTTGCAACGAAAATCGTCACGAGCGCTTTAGCGCGAGTGGCGATTTTCCAAAAGCAAAAGCTACGAATGTATTTGTAAGCAAATTTTGCAGAAAAAATCAGACCACGAATTATATTCGAATGATTAAACAACAAAAGAAATTTCAATGGAAACAATAAGGTTGCCATGCTCGTTGCCACATGACATTTCATTTGACAGAAATTTTTTCGCTGGAAAACCGTCCTGCTTTTCACTCGTGGTGTTTTTCAGTTCAAAACCATGGTGATTGGTCGACTGTCCATAAATTCTGACGTTTGATTGGTTTAAAATCCTTGAGTTGTTTAATCGATAAAAAATGCCTAATAGGTTTTTAGAATTTTTGGTATTTGTTTTTGGTTTTAGTAGGCTGTGGTTATACCTATTTTTGAAAAAATGTTAACTACTCCAAAAACACAATTTTCTGAGAAAAAAAATTGTTACGATACTCCATAGAACAACAAACAGGGGTGTGGCCGTCTAAAGTGAGACACGCTGCATGAAAGTTTTCCGAAAAAAATGATTTGATCTATTATAGACATTAAGCTGAGTGGAAAGGATTGTATGAAAACTGAGGGGTTTGCAAAGAAATTTGAAGAAAGTTTTTTTAATCAAAGGTTGGGGATAACTGTTGTTTTTTGCTATTTGTAAAATTAATTGTAATTCACTTTTAAAAACAGGTTGTGACATAGGAATTTGCAAGAGACGGTTAAAGAAACAGTTGAATGATGCTAGTTTAGAAGTTTAGAAGTTTAGAAGTTTAGGCAAGAGACGGTTAAAGATACAGTTGAATGATGCTAGTTTAGAAATTTAGAAGTTTAGAAGTTTAGAAGAAGATTCTGTCTCAGAAAGGCTCTTGTCATCTGTGCCTGAGATATGGACATATCGCCATCAGGTCGTGCAGGATAGCCCCCAAGTTGAAATGTCAGAAGTTAGTGTCAGTGTTAGTTTATGACACTAACCTGTGCTCCAAATTTCAAAATCCTGTCATTCATATTTTTCGAGTAATTTTAAGAAAACTAACTTTTCTAGTACCCCCTTGCAGGGGCTTTTCTTCTTAGAATAACCTGAGGAATCACCCCTTGAATTTTCCGCCACTATTTAAGCGTCAGCCTGTATATTCGCTAATGAAAATATTTTTTTATCTCGAAAACTACCAACCCCAGGTATCAACTGCCCCATATCAGTTTTTGACCTTTCGATAAATGGTTATTTTACTACCCCAAATTGATGAAATAAAGGGTGTCCCAAAAAAACCGAACGATTTATTTTAGGTTATAACTTTATTATTATTGGAGCAATTTTCCCCAATCTTGTACGAGACGTAGTCAAAAGATGAGGCTTTTAGAATCGACAACCATTTTCCAGATGGCGCCACTAATAATTTTTTTATGGCAGTTTTCTACAAGGCCACTTTTTGATTGGCTGGAGTTGAACCATCTGTGAATCGATCAAAATGAAAATAGTGTAAGCTTAAAGCTGATGCTTTTCTCTTCCAAAGCAACTTTACAAAATTTTATTCTGAACGTTCTTGATTAATTTACAAATTTTTCTGCGATGCTCTAAAACAGATTTTGTAAGATTTATTTGATATTAATTCGTTACCGATCTTGACAAAATGTATCCTTAGTAACACCATAAATCTTTCGTAAAATAACGTTAGGTACCTACAGGGTGGGCCCGTAAAAGTTGGAACAAACTTTGTCTGTTAATAAAATTTTTATTTATAATCCGATTTTAATGAAATTTTGTGAGGTTGTTAACCTTTCTACGTCGAAGCCACACACTTAATGTACCAACGCTCATTTAGTTTTTGAAATATTCTTCACAAAATGGAGAGGTGACGTTTAGGGTCGCTGCAAAATTAAATCAACGGTGATGGGCTGCTCTTCTTTATCTTAGAATCATATTTGAAGTTTTCTGAGCGGAGCAACACTGAAAAATTTGGACATATTTTGTTCTCTTACTCCAAAACTAATTTAACTAAAATCAGCAATGATTCGCGAGAAACCTGAAATTGTAAATCAAGTTGCCCTTGGAATTTACTTTTGTCACATTGACAAACAAATTTTAATCAGTTTAAGATGGTTCGATTATTGCTAGAAGATAAATTTTAATCAAAACGCTCCAAGAGCGTAATTTTAGAGCCTTCAGAAAAGTTGCAGTAATGCACTAGATTCTTCTGGCTCCAAAATTACGCTGGTGGAGATTAAAATTTTATATCTTCTAGTAATAATCGAGCCATGTTAAACAGATTAATTTGCTTGACAATGTGACAGAAGTTAATTCCAAAAGGCAACTTGACTTACAATTTCGAGTTTTTCGCGAAACCGCAGATGTTAATTAATTAATTTTTGATTAAAAGAACGAAAAATGTCTTAATTTTTTGATGTTGTTCTGCTCAGAAGACTTCAAATATGATTCTGAGACAAAGAGAAGCAGACCATCACCGTTGATTTAATTTTGCAGCGACCCTAAACGTTACCTCTTCATTTACTGAAGAATATTTCAGAAACTAAATAAGTGTTGGTGTATTAAATGAGTGCCATCGACGTAGAAAGGTTGAGTTAACAACCTCACAAAATTTCATTAAAATCGGATTATAAATAAAAATTTTATTAACAGCCAAAGTTTGTTCCAACTTTTACGGGCCCACCCTGTACTTTGTGCAGGAATTTCACTTAGGTACTATATCGTTATACAAAATGTTAAAATAAATGAAACCCAAAAAAATGGTCTAATATTGACTTGTTTGTGAACTATTATTCTCGTTAATTAACCTCCCCAACCCCATCACAATTTAAAAAAAGGCAGCAGAGAAGCGGCTGGAACCTCCCCAACGCGTGGGTCTTTGATTTCCGTGACTTGTGTTTAAGATTTTAAAGTTGATATGCCTAAATGGCACTTTCCGTGGGCCGATTGAATCCAAAATTTGTCCACCTCTTCGACGTGTAATACAATCCTCATGTGCAGAATTTCAGCCAAATCGATTCACTAATTTGGGCTATAATGTATATTTTTAGTGTTATTAAAAAATTTCGATTTTTTGACCCAAAGAGCACTAAATGCGAACGAATTTTGTCTTATTTAAAACCAGAATTTGAAGACCTTTCTGATGGTGACAATAAATCTTTCAAAAACTTGTTTTGGATGGTCAAATGAGTGAATAATTTTAAAGTTGGAAATTGGTGTGCCAAAACGGCACTTTCCGTAGGCCGATTGAATCCAAAATTTGTTCAGCTCTTCGACGTGCAATACAATCCGCATTTGCAAAATTTCAGCCAAATCGGTTCAGGGGCTTGAGCTGTACCGCGATTTGAAAGTCCGATATCAATTTTTTTTTAATTTTTGGTCAAAAGGGCACTGAGAGTGAATACATTTTTAGAAGCAGAATTTGAAGGCCTTTCCTAAAGTGACGTGAAAAATGGGGGTTTGCATTTAAAATTTAAAAGTTGATGTGCCAAAATGGCATTTCTAGTTGCACGATTGGCTCCAAAAGCTTTTCAGATCTAAGTTGGATTATGAGATGCCTACGCATCAAATTTCAGGCAAATCGGTCTAGTAGTTTTGGCTGTGGCGTGTTTACAAACGTACGCACGTACGTACGTACGCACGTACGTACGTACGCACATACACACAGACACATTTTTAAAACCACTTTTTTGGGTTCCTGAGACCTCGAAACGTGAAGATCTGGTGCTATCTCAAATTCGAAAATTTTAGTGATTGCAGTAACCTCCCTTTTTTTATAAGTGGTGAAGTGGATTGGGGAGGTTAAAAAAATGGGAGGTTACTGCAATCACTAAAATTTTCGAATTTGAGATAGCACCAGATCTTCACGTTTTGAGGTCTCAGGAACCCAGAAAAGGGGTTTTTAAAATGTGTCTGTGTGTATGTACGTACGTACGTACGTTCGTACGTTCGTACGTACGTTTGTACGTTCGTTTGTAATCACGCCACAGCCAAAACTACTAGACCGATTTGGCTGAAATTTGGAACATAGGCATCTCGTAACCTAACTTAGATCTGAAAAGCTTTTGGAGCCAATCGTGCAACCGGAAATGCCATTTTGGCACATCAACTTTTAAATTTTAAATACAAACCCCCATTTTTTACGTCACCATAAGGAAGACCTTCAAATTCTGCTTCTAAAAGTGTATTCATTCTTAGTCCCCTTTTGACCAAAAATAAAAAAAAAAAAGATTTTTATCGGACTTTAAAATCGCGGTACAGCCCAAGCCCCTGAACCGATTTGGCTGAAATTTTGCACATAGGGATTGCATTACACGTCGAAGAGCTGAACAAATTTTGAATTCAATCGACTCACGGAAAGTGCCGTTTTGCCACACCAATTTCCAAATTTAAAATTATTCTCTCATTTGACCATTAAAAACAAGTTTTTGAAAGATTCATTGTCACCATCAGAAAGGTCTTCAAATTCTGGTTTTAAATAGGGCAAAATTAATCCGCATTTAGCGCTGTTTGGTTCAAAAAATCGAAATTTTATAATAACAGTAAAAATACATTATTATAGCCCAAATTTCTGAATCGATTTGGCTGAAATATGGTACATGGAGATTGGGTGACCCGTTGAAGACCTGAAAGGCTTTTGAAAGCAATTGGCCAACGGAAAGTCCCATTTAAGCATATCAACTTAAAATTTTAAATACAAGACCTCCTTTTTTATGTCGCCATTAGAAAGGCGATCAAATTCTGGTTCTAAAAATGTGTTCATAGTTTCTGCCATTTCAGTGGAAAATACAGAAAAAATTCTTTCTCATTAAAAGGGTGCGGGCTGACAGTGGATGACATAGAGTGGCAGTTATTGTCAAAAAGGTGGCAAAAGATTAACCTTAAAAGAAACATATTGTCAAACGTGACGGGTGATGTCCAAGGTGACGTCGGTATTTGTCAGAAAATTGCGAAACTAGTCAAGGATTAAAAAAATTCTGTTGAATTAACTACTATCTACACAGAATACAAAGATCCACGCGATGGGGAGGTTCCAGCCGCTTCTCTGCTGCATTTTTTTAAATCAAACGTGTTCATAAAAATTTGCTAGGGTGGCGCCATCTGCAAAGTGACATCATTTTGTGAAATATTGATGGTTTTACTTAGGATTCTGCAAATTTTGTCAAGATTGGTGACCAAATAAAAAATAAATCTTCAAAAATCCTTGTTTTAAAGCATCACAAAAAAAATTATAAATGAATCAAGAACGGTCAGAATAAAATTTTGTAAAGTTGCTTTAGAAAAGAAAAGCATTCGCTTTCATCCTATACTAATTTCATTTTGATCGGTTCACAGATGGTTCAACTCCAGCCAATCAAAAAGTGTTCCTGTAAAAAACTGCCACAAAAAATTTATTAGTGGCGCCATCTGCAAAATGGTTACAGTTTCTAAAAGCCTCATCTTTTGGCTACGTCCCGTATAATATTGAGGAAAATCGGTCCCACAATAATAAAGTTATAACCAAAAATAAATCGTTAGGTTTTTTTGGGACACTCTTTATATTATGTTCTTTTTACGGACGCTAAAAATTACCCGCAAATGTGTCAGGCTAAATACGTTTTATTCTGAATTCCACATTTGGGATGTTTCAAGAACAGATAGGTAGTACCTACATAAGCCATAAAAATGTCCATGAATTGTCATTAACTTAAAAAAAAATTGTTAAATAAACGATTATTTCGGGGGCTATTTTGTCCGGGGCTCTTTTGTCGGGAGGCTATTTTGACGGGGGCTAGTTTGTCGCTGGGTTATTTTGTCGGGGCCATTTTGTCGGTGCGCCATGTTGACCAATCAGGAACATATATATATGCTTTGCATCTAAAGTGTTCTGGAATATCCTATTATTAATTAAGTATATGTATATGTTCCTCTGGCTACAACTTTTCGCGTCCAAATCACAGACTCCCTCTTACTTCTAGAAATGGTACGTGAGCGGAATAATTTTAAATTACAAACAATTTAAAAGCTATTCTTGTCGTGACACACAAGGGTGTCTTTGACAAATTTTAATAAAACTACAAAGCAGCAGGAACGTTAAGTTTAAGATATATGAAATATCTAAGCAAAGTCTTGGAATTTTTAATTATTCCGAGTCGGAAGGCGAAGAGAAGATTCAGAAGGCAATTACCTAAGATGTTTGCGACAAAGTGTGCACAAAGTATGATTATTGGCAATATGTACTTTGTGTCTGCCTGTATTGGTGTATTAACATACGCTGACGGTCTGATAGAAAATTCGTGATAGTTAGTGAGTTTGTCGTGAACACATTTTGTTGGACAACATTGGGATTTCGCTCAGGGACCGAGGAGATAGCAGTCTAACAAGGGGCTAAAGCTAAAGGCCAAACGAGACTTTGTATCGTTTGCTATCCCCGGCGATTCACAGTGAAAGTCGGCTTGTAACGGAAAGACACCAAAACCAAGAAAACGCCGAGGACAAAAATGAATTATACATGAGTCTGAATAAAATATGCAAATGAAGAACGACACCGAAAGGCCGGCCGGTGCGATACGCAAAAATGAGAATAAAGTGCGGGATATCCAGGGAGGACGCGCAGACCGTGTGCCGTAAGCCAGGCTGATAATGAACGTTGATTAATATAATCCTGGAAAGACTGTTGAGCTGGCGATGATACTTTTTTATCTCGCTTTTTGCAGTTTAAGGCAAATTTCACTAACGCCTGTTCCATTATCTCACTCGAATTGTATAAACCCGGTCCGGTCGTCAGATTCGCATTCTCCACAAGTGCACTCACTACATCATGCTACAATGTTGCAAAATCCCTCGTTAAGAGGGAAAAATATTTCTAGAACAACATCATTAACAGTGACCTGTCCTGTTAATTAAGCCAAACACGGCCATTTGATTATTTAAATGAAATTTACATTTCCTCTATCAAGTTAAATTTGTGAATACAAATTGCATGTTTATCCATTACATCGATGCCTGTTACGCTTTGAAATTAATTTTTGTAAACCACACGGCGGTTACGTAGCGTTATGTGGTGGTTTTACTTACCCTGTAATTTTGCAACGCCCTTAAAAGTGACGGGATCTATAATAGTTGAGTCACTTCGTCCTTTGGCGTTGACAGCGTATAACACGATCCTATAACTTACTCCTGGATCCAATCCATCGGCGAAAAAGGTGGGTGGGGTTTTATACGTTGTTATGTTCAGTCTAGACCGCAAGGTTGGTAGCTCAAGTATTTCCATGGAGAAACTTTGTGGTAATCCTCCGTCAAAACCTTCCATACAATCAACTTGTAGGGAATCCGTTGTTTGGTTAGACACCGAACAGTTCTGTAGTTGCGAGGGCCGACCTGAAAAAAGCGCAAATGAGAAGGACGTGCTTAAGGATCTGTTTAAATAATGATTTAGCTATCCTTTAGAGGATCCCATTTTTCAAGTAGAACCACAAACTTTGCACCCAAACGGCCATGCGCCATCGCTGTGCAAGCTGAAGCTTATTCGTAACAGTTGAGGAGTAGACATTTTTTTTGTCCATTATTGCAATACTTGAGTTATTGAGGAATTTTTGTTTATTTAAAACCAAAATTTGAAGACCTTTCTGATGGTGGCAATAAATTTTTCAAGAATTCTTCTGGATGGTTAAATGAGGGTATAATTTTAAAATTTCAAAATTGATGTACCAAAATTGCAGTTTCCGCAGGTCGATTTCCTTTAAAAACTTTTTGGGACATTCGACGGTTGAACAATTTTCATGTACAAAATTTCAGCCCAATCTGTTCAGGGGTTTGGGCTGTACCGTGATTTTAAAGTACAGTCAGGAGATTAAGTCTTGGCCCTCGACCGTGAACTATGTCGACAGAGTCTTAGAAAGTACATTCAAGATAGGTTTGTGAAGGCTTGTATCCCACTGGAGTCGTTTTAATAAAGAGGTTTTCACGTTCAATTTTAATTTTTTTGAGAATCTATCCACATTGTAAGCGGTCTGGTCTAGGGCCACTACTTTATCTTCTGAGTGTACCTACGTTAAAAATCTCTAATTTTTCAGCCTTTTGTGGCACAAAAGTGAATACTTACATCCTTGGAGGCTGAACTTGAAGGCATTTTTAATGGTGACGTCAAAATGGGGGTTGTATTTAAAAGGACCCCGCACACTTCTTATGGGAAATTTAGATTTTTTTTGTTTTTTAATATGTTGTAGCCAGAGCGATGCTGATTAAAACGTCTCACGGGCGAACCTTGTGGGGCCCACGGTTTGGCCGATAGAGCGCCCCAAAAGCAGGGCCGAACTCCATGAGGCAAATAATTTAAAAAATCGATATCTCAGTTATTTTTGAAGTTAGAGCCTTCGCTGAAAAAGTTTTAGGTAGATATTTTGACAAACTCTCTTGCCATGTACATAAAAAAACAAATGACGATCTTCCATTAGAGGACTTAACTTTTATTTATGTACTTTTTAAAAGGGGTTGTATTATAAAACTACGTCCAAGCGGAAACTTTAGCCTGCTCTATTGGAACTTTTTCTCCTTTATTAGCGTGGTGGTATCAAGAATATATGCAGTTCGGTATACAGAGTGGTCTAACATCTGTCTCCAGCGGCAAAATAGCACTTTACATTGAAGTTTATAGAGTTTTGAATTTTTTGCATGGTGACTGGGTACCTAATAAAAACCTTTCAGATGAAAGTTGGATTTTTAATTTTGTTTATCACGGGATTTCAAATCTAAATTCGAAATCTCGTGTAGTCAATAAAAAATAAAATTCAGCTATTTACAAATAATTAATAGTTTTTGTCCATAATGTGGTTATTTGGTTATTTTGTGCCTTAAGATTATGATAACCAGATTGTTTAATTTTAACGTCATATTATAAAACTGGACAAGACAAAATAATAGTCATTTTATTTTATAAGAGGCCTTGATATAAAATCGAAACGGAGCGACGTATATATCAAACTTGATTGGAGATTTAGAACTGATGTCAGTTGATTATGTGGTGATTGAACCACAGAATTTTTAATTCTTCGATTTATTCAAATGATTATTGTGACGCTTTTTTAAAAAATTCCCGTTGATTACAATTTTCAAAAGCTATTTTTTTTTTGTATCCGAAGATGTCAAATTCAATATGGCGACCATAAGAGAAAAAGTTGACTATCATTGCTCAAAGACTATACTCTGTCCGGGATCCACACGACCAAGATTCACCCAATTTCCATGGCGACTCATTGTTGACAACCATGATTCGCCATGGAAATAGGGTGAATCTTGGTCGTGTGGATCCCGGACAGACCATAGAAGATTTCTGTCGATGCCATTTGACTGACAGTTGTCAAAAATAGGCCAAGTTTCATTTAAATAGCATCAATCGTTAGGGAGATATTAATTTATGTCGCAACTTTAAGATTTTTCGGGTTAACTCATTAACGAGTCAAGATATCGAGGAGTTCTCTTCAGATTCTTAATCACAAGAAAATCGCGCAACTTTTGTCTGATTTAACCGGCTTCGTATCTCTTACCGGTATTGTTAAGAGATGCCAATAGTGATCAGTGGAAAAGGGACCAGCCTGTATATGTTTGATACATTACGCTAATAAAGAGAGGTAATTTCAATTAAATCCTTGTCTATTTGAAGTTATTCACTGCCAAACGTCCCGCATGGAAGTATACAACGCCTTTTAAAAAATACATAAAGTAAAGCTACGGCCTTTTTTTTGTCAAAGACCATCATTTGTTTTTCTATGTGACATGACAAGAGAGCTTGGCGAAATATCTACCAACGACTTTTTAAGCGAAGGCTCTATCTCCAAAGATAGCCGAGATATGGATTTTTCAATTATTTGAATCATGGAGTTCGGCCCTGTCTTTGGGGCGCTCTAACGGCCAAACCGTGGGCCCCACAAGATTGCGCCGTGAGACGTTTTAATCAGCGTCGCTCTGGCTACAACATATTAAAAAACAAAAAAAATCTAACGATCTAAATTTCCCATAAGAAGTGTGACTCAAAAAGCTTTTCAGCGCTAGTGGGGGTTAAGAAATGCTTATATACCAAATTTCATGCAAATTGGTCTAGTAGTATACCGTGTGGATGATAAAAAATGCCCCGAGCTACAGCGTCGTTACAAAAAATCATACAGCAATCTATGATACGTCAAAGTTAATCATTTTAAAAACATTTGTCTGATTTGACAATTTTGTTCTGATTTCATTGATATAAAGTGGATTTTACAGTAGCGTTACGGGTTACAGGCAGCGATAAATCTGGTGGATGCCCTCAGCAAGGTAGCAAGGACTTTGTCACAGGCGAATTAAAGATCTAGGTGGTGGGGAGGTTTCAGCCTTTTCCCTGGCTGTCTATTTTTAACCTCTCCAACCTCACAATCCCTAAAATTTTCGAAATCGAGATAAGACCGGATGTATACGTTTTGAGGTCTCAGGGACCTAGAATAGTTATTTACGTAAAGAGTATGGAAAGTGATCTTTCCTGGACGAATAGGCAGATTTCAGGCTGACGCCGTAGGCGGAAGCCTGAAAGCCTGCGAGTCCAGGAAAGACACTTTACATGTGAGTTACGTATTAAATTTTTTAGGTGCTCGCAACATATTTTCTGTGTGAAATTAAATATTTTAATTCAAATTATCTACACTGAAAAATGTGAGGAGCCTAGTAAAAATTAACACGATAACAAAATCCATAATATTCCGGTGAAATTTCACTTTCTAGAATATTTCGGTGAAATTTCACTTTCGCGGACTTCGACTTTCCCGGACTAGTCCGGGAAAGTTGATTTTCCGGTCCCAAAATTGACCGGGAAAATTAATTTTTCACTTTCCCGGACTAGTCCGGGAAAAGCCACTTTCCGGTCCTAAAATTGACCGGAAAGGTTAACTTTCCGGTCGAGCGCCTAAAAAAGTTTTTTTTAGAATGTGTCTGTGCGTACGTGCGTACGTTTGTAAACGCCACAGCCCAAATTACTGGACCAATTTGACTGAAATTTGATACACAGGCATCTCATAACCCAATTTAGACCTGAAAAGCTTTTGGAGCTAATCGTGCAACCAGAAAAGCCATTTTGGCACATCAACTTTCAAATCTAAATGCTAACCTCCATTTTGACGTCACCATAAGAAAGGCTTCTAAAGATGTACCTACACACTCTTAGTGCCTTTTTGACAAAAACTCAAATATTCGAGATTTTTAACGTACATTAAAAACACAATATCGTACAAACCTCTGGACCGATTTGGCTGCAATTTTGCACATGGAGATTGTATTACGCGTCGAAGAGCTGACAAATGTTTCGAGACGATCAACCCACAGCAAGTGTTTTTTAAAAATGTATTGTCACCATCAGAAAGGTCTTCAAATTCTTGTTTTAGATGAGACAAAGTTGATTAGTGCCCTTTGGATAAAAACAAATCGAAATTTTGAAAAAACACTAAAAACACATTATAGCCCAAACTACTAGATCGATTTCGCTGAAATTTGGTACATGGAGATTGGGGGACCCGTTGAAGAGCTGACTTGAAGACTTTTGGAAGTAATTGGTCCACGGAAAGTGCCATTCAGGCATATCAACTTTAAAATTTTAACTGCAAGGCCTAATTTTTTATGTAATTATTAGAAAGAACATTAAATTCTGGTTCAAAAAACCTATTCACAATTCCTACCATTTTGGCGGAAAATAAAGAAAATTCTCATTCTCGTTTAAAACTTGCGGACTGATAGAGAATGGCAGTAAACGTGGCAAGATATTAACCTTAAATGTCGCTATTTGTCAGAAAGTGTGAAATTAGTCACAATGACGAGTGGTCTAAAGATGTTCGTGTTCAGTTGGCTGCTACCTACACGGAAATCAAAAACCCAGGCGATGGGCAGGTTTCAGCCGCTTCTCTGCTGATGATTATATTTATAAGATTTGTTTAAATCATGATTATCCACTAATTTCCAATGTACTTTCGTTAATTTTAGATCGTTATTTATTCCGAGAAAATTGGAAATTAGCGTGTTCACAAGTCCAATTGGAAAGCATCACATTTGAATTCCGACCACGAATCGCGCAAAGCCCACAGCTTCGACGAAGATTTGTGTCTCGATTTGTAAAAACAGCAGTTGTGTCCCACACATTTAATTGTGATCGATTAGTTCATTTGTGCCGTTCCCGTCACGCCATCCGTTGGCGTGGACGCATACTAAACAGGAAGGGGTTTGTGCTGCTTTTGGAACTCTCTGCTGTTCCTAATGACTCTGATGGAACGACGACCTCAATACCATAATGGAGCTGTATTGGTGCACTCACCCTCCGACATCTATATCTATTATTGCCTTGAATTAGTGCCCAACTTGGGGTCTAAATGCATAATTGCCACAGAGAATAACAGACCTCTTAACCCCAGCGTATCCTTGTTGTGTTGCTATTGTTAATAAACCGCCCCATTGATATTTAATTTTTCAAATTAATTGGAGACCTTTTTTAATGAACGAATCTAAAATAAACTGCAATTAGCATTCTCCATTCTTTTCCAGCCCTCCTGGTCCACTTAGCTGATTGGAAACAAGAAATATCAGCTCGTTACTCTCAATGGTTCGCCATGTAATTTTCTCAAGGTTCACATTCGATGAAATTTCACCAGATTTAAAATTCTTTTGAAGTTTCTTCGCTCGCAGAGCGGAATTGGAATTTCATGTCCATCCACGTTCCTGCCATTCTAATTAATACCGCCCTACAAATCTTGAGTTCCTATTTTTTTGTGCCGTAGCAGAATGCGAGGCACTCTTGTTTTAGCTTATTCGCTCGCTCCTCAGCCTGTCCGTCGCATAACCTGAGAACGGATTGAAATATTGAGCTGAAACTTGGAAGGCAGCTTCGTCTCAAAAATGTAACCAACATTTACGTTTTTCAAAAAATATGTGAAAGTCCGTGTCACACGACCGCAAGACGTATTTTATTACTGTTGAATTCAATTGTTTTCACATGTTATAAGAGATTGAAGAAGTCTGCGTACTTTTTTGCAAATGTTTTTCATCTAAGTTTAGGCTAATTTTGCAAATTATTCCTACCAATTTTCAAACTGACATCTGTCAAAAAAGTTCATGTTGAGTACATTTTTGAAAAGCCAATTTTTTTGTGCTATAATTCAATATGGCGGCCATAAAAGAATCAAAAGTTGACTGTGGTCATTCAAAATCTAGAGGGCCTAGAAAATTTCTGTCGATGCTACTCAATTGACAGCTGTCAAAAATATAAAAGTTCCAAGTTTCATTTAAACAACATCAATAGGCAATTTTTATATTTTTTGTGATAACTCGGCTTGTGTGATAACTTGGCGAAATTTCAAAACTCACTCCCTAACCCCCACCTACCCGCACTTCAAAATCTTAAATGGCAACCCCCCACTTGTAATACATCATTTGAAAGCTAGTTTCGTTGCCAATCTAACGTTGCAACAATTTTTTATATTTGTTCAACTCTAGCGCCCTCTATGGTTAAATTTTAAATTACATTAGGGCCCTTTGTGATACATCATTTGAAAGGGTTTTGAAATTATCTGTAAACTGATTTTTGAAATCCACCCACTCGTTCAAAAGTTACATTGAAAGACATGAGCTGGTTCTGGGCCTAGGAATCCAGTGAGGGTAGGTGGAGGTTAAGGGGTGAGTTTTGAAATTTTGCCAAGCATGGATTTAAGTGTTCCCCTCCAAATAAAAATCGACCTGTCCGAGCGAATTTTCATATTTTATTTGGTTTACGAAATATTTGGGGTGGATACTTTTCATTAGAACACCCTGTATATTTCAACCTCCACAAAAGTTTTACTTGCATAATTTGGTTATTTTCGTTATATATTTCGTAATTCTACTCAATCACACATAATTTTTATTCCTCTTGATTTTTCACCCCCTTTCGCAATTTTTCAGTCCCGAGTGTTAATTTTTCAAAATTCGCCAAATTTTGTTTTAATTCCGGCAATTCTTTTCATTTACTCATTTGTTTTATATTGTCATTCGTTTTAGATTTTAACCCTCAACATTTTTGTGTTTTTTCCGTTCGTTTTCTACTTGTTAATTCTGTAACAAGAATTTTTTAACATTTCGCCTTTTTGACACATCTGTGCGTCTGCTAGGTGCAGATTGATAAAATCAGCACCCGATTCCTCCAGTAAGACCAGCCGCCCCTACATCCCCATTAACGTGATAAACATCTACAGGGATACACATCGCATTGATATGTCTTCCGGTGGCTTTTCAGCAAGCAGCAGAGCATCCACCATTTTGACACCACTATACATAATGTGAGAATTATGAAAAGTGTGATAAAATACGTACGATTTTCTAAGGAAAAAATGTTTGAATATAAATTCGGCACAACTGATGAAAACGTATATGGGAAGCTTATTGGGATTTATGTTTTTTTAGATCATATGTTTTGTTTTTATTTCCACTTTCTGCACGGCGGCAGGGAACCTTAGAATGATAACAAAAATATTTTTGTTAAGATTGTATGTTTGTGTTTTGTTTTCTGGGTCGAAGACAAAAAAATAAAGGAAGGAAATGTTGAATCAACGCATAATTCATACCTGCAATGACTACTTGGAAGACGCAAGGGATTTTTTGATGACCGACTTCGTTGTCGGCCCAGCATAGAAGTGTGCCATAATCGAGATCGGAAACCGGAGTGTAGTTTAGTCTTGAAGATGAGAGTTCGGTTGTGAACCTGTTGGCTGGAACATCGGTCAGGTCCCCGGAGTTGTTGAACGTCCAGTGGAAGGTCACTAGCGCAGGATTGGCATCGACCTGACAGCGTAAAGTCACGGTCTCCTGCTTCAACGCCCCGTATAACTCCTCTCGATCCTGTTTGCACACCGGAGCGTCTGAAAATAAAGCTGGGAGTGAATCGACGTGTTGAAATTATGCTTCTAGTTATGTTCTGATAAGCTTTCAATCGTGAGCTTGTGTCGAAAACTTTGTTTGCTATTCCCGCTATTCCACTCGATTGTGATGTTTAAGAGGTAGTCCAGTCATTATAGAAAAAAAAGCGGTCTCGGAGACGGCAGGAACTTCTACGCCGCACTGCATTGGATTAATAACAGCAGCATTTATTAAATTTTTAAATATTTAAAATAAGAAAGTTGCTATGCCAAAAGGGCACTTCGGGTTGACTGATCGGCTTCAAAATCTAATCAGCTCCTCTCCCGCACAGACAATAAAATAAATTGCCACTAAAATGACATTTTTCGAAAAAATGGCACTAAGGTTTTCGGCTTGAAAAAAAATCAGTTATCAAATCCGGTAATAAAAATATACATTTATGCATAGTTTTTTTTTACGGCACCATTTTTTGGTCAAAAGGGCCCAAGTGTGAATACATTTTTAGAAGCAGAATTTGAAGAGCATTCATATGGTAATGCGAAAAATGGGGGTTTGCATTTAAATTTTTAAAGTTGATGTGCCAAAAAGGCACTTTCCGTGAGCCGGTGTAGCCCAGATTCTAATCAGCACCTACAAATCTCCCACTGAATATGTGTGCCAAATTTCATCAAAATCAGTTCAGTAGTTTCGGCTGTAGCGTGTCCACAGACATACGGACAGACACACGGACAGACACACGGACAGACACACGGACAGACTGAATTTTTGTACACACGTTCCCTTGATAAGTGTTAAAAATGCTTTCCAATAAATATCTCCTAAAATATTGGCTTTTGGACAAAAGACGTGGTATATAAAATTGAAGCCCATCTCATGCTCTACAAAAAAGTTGCTGTCCACTTTTTTCGTAGAGTCGACGGTGTGACCGTAACGCGAAGCAAAAGGAATGCGCGAAGCAAATCTGCGCGCGTAGCGTAATTTTTTAATACAAATGTTGTTTAGTGATTTTCATTTCAGTTTTCCCAAAAAATGCTAAAATGACTGGAATAGTGTCCGAGCGGTTCGGCGCAGAAGCCAGAAGAGTGGGTAATTTTTCGATGCTCACCATTAGTATCTCGGAAACCATAATAGATGGAGAATAGTTTAAATTGGAGAAAAGTTGCGCTATTTCTTGGTGATTAAGATTCTGAAGAAAATCGCACGATACTAATCATTAGCCAATAGAAAAATTGATTTCTGTGTGTTTACTAAGTATGGCAACTCTAGGATTTCCTGGAAATTTTTGATACCTACCTAGACCAACCTAAACGAAATTAATAGGTGGAAATTTTTATGTCAAATTAAATGTCAAAAATCATTTCTATTCAATTTCTGTGGCTGTATCGTTGCTATTTTCTTACCGAATCTGCATTCGAGCATTAATTCATTTCCTGGAAATTTTAGTCGTGCATCCCAACAACGTAATCGGGCCCTCGTGTTCCACTCGGGCCGATTAATAACGTTGTTGGAATGCACTCCAAAAATTTCCGGAAAGAATTAATGCTCTTATGAGATTATAAGTGAAAATTTCCCGATATTTTGATTCGTTCCTGAGTTATCACAAAAAATCTGAATTGACAATTTAAAGAAAAATTAATATCTTCCTAACGTTTGATATTATCTAAATGAAACTTAAAACTTTTATATTTTTGACAGCTGTCAATTGAATGGCATTAACAGAAATTTTCTAGGCCTTCTACATTTTGAATAACGACAGTCAACTTTTGATTCTTTTATGGCCGCCATATTGAATTTTGACACCATCAAATACACGAAAAAATTTGCTTTTCAAAAACGTAGTCAACATGAACTTTTTTGACAGATGTCTGAATTTGAAAATTAGTCCGAATAATTTGTAAAATCAGCCAAAACTTAGATGAAAAACAATTGCAAAAAAGTACGCCGACTTCTTCAATCTCTTATAACATGTGAAAACAATTGAATTCAACAGTAATAAATGACGTCTTGCGGTCGTGTGCCTAAGCCTTTCACATATTTTTTCAAAAACGTCAATGCTGGTTACATTTTTGAGAGGCTAATTTTTCTGTGTATCTGGCGGTGTTAAAATTCAATATGGCGCCCATAAGAAAAAGAAAAGTTGACTGTCTTCATTCAAAATCTAGAAGGCCTAGAAAATTTCTGTCAATGCCATTCTATTAACAGCTGTCAAAATTAAAAAAGTTCCAGGTTTCAATTAAATAACATCAATCGTTCGGAAGATATTGTTTCTTTAAATCGTCAATTTTCAGATTTTTTGTGATAACTCAGGAACGAATCCAAATATCGGGAAATTCTCTTCAGATTCTTAATCGCCAAGAAATAGCGCAACTTTTCTCTAATTTAACCGACCCCGTATCTTTTACCGTTTAGGAGATCCCAAAGGTGAGCATCGAAAAATTACCCACCCTGTATTTATGCACGGGATTTATTCAAAAATACGCTGCTTACTGTTTAAGATAAAACTGTGAAGTGTTTAGTGCCGTTAACTGCCTTAGAAGCGAATTTGATGAAAATTTTCATGTAAAATCAAAATGCGACAAGTTTAGCAAATCAAAAAAGTGTAAAAAAAAATTAAAATACTCATCCCATTCCACGTTGCATATTAATGAAATATTATAGAAAAAACTATGAAAATCACTAAACAAGGTTTGTATTAAAAAAAATTACGCGACGCGCCCAGCTTTGCGTCGCGCATTCCTTCTGCTTCACGAAAAAAGTGAACAGCAACTTTTTTGTAGAGTATGAGACGGGCTTCAATTTTGTATACCACCTCTTTTGTCCAAAAGCCAATATTTTAGGAGATATTTGTGGAAAATCATTTTTAATACTTCATGGTGGTATATCATAAGAAGCCGAACCCGGATTCTAGGGGACTTCTAGCATTTGCTAAACTTGTTTCGAGGCCTTTGGCTAATATAATATAGTTAACTCTTGCTTTCAGTGTGGCTACTTTCCTGATCAACTGAAGCACGCTAAGGTGGTGCCTGTATTTAAAAAGGGATCTAGGCAAGATGTAAAAAACTACAGGCCAGTTTCCCTGCTTCCAGCCGTTTCTAAAATTATAGAGAGATTGATATATAATAGACTGTTCAAATATTTAACTGACAACAATCTCTTAGTCAAATGTCAGTTTGGCTTTTTACCGGGCAGGTCAACTGGTATGGCATTGTTTAAAGCGATTGAATTTGTGGTTGACTGTATAGATCGTGGTGATACTGTTGCTGGAATATTTTTTGATTTGTCTAGGGCGTTTGATACAATTAGCCACAATTTACTATTAGAAAAACTAAGCTTATATACGGCATTAGAGGTGTCCCTCTTCGCCTTTTTGAGTCATATCTCACTGGTCGAACACAAACTGTATGTTTAAAATTCAAAGTTGACAACACGATTTGTAAGGTGTTCTCTGAAGCAAAACCCCTCTTAACGGGGGTGCCACAAGGATCAATTCTTGGTCCTTTGTTGTTCGTTTTATATGTCAACGATTTGCATAATTCTATATTTCCGAGTCGAGTTTGGCAATTTGCTGATGACACTACATGTGTGGTGGCTGGACCGAATGTTCAATCTGCATCTGAGGAGGGCAATATCGTAATGCGAAAAATGCAATTGTGGTGTAAGGAGAACTCGCTGTTATTAAACACCAATAAAAATGTCCTTATGGAGTTCCATAACAGCAGAGTCCCTAAAATTAGTAGCATTTATATTAAGAACGGTGTTAAGTCTATACCTATAGCATCAACGACAAAGTTTTTGGGTTTACATATTGACAGTGGCTTAAAATTCGACAGTCATGCTCAGCATTTAATTAATAGGATGAATACATTTCACTACACCCTCATTAACATCAGAAATTCGGTGGATTTATCAGTACTACGGGTATACTATATGGCCCAAGTACAATCAATTCTGTTGTATGGGATAATATTTTGGGGATCATCTCCGTGCTCGGGGCCCATTTATACTGTCCAGAAGCGCATTGTGAGATCATTGCTTCAAAGGGGTTACTTGGAGCCGAGTAAACCATTGTACAAACAATTAAATATTTTACCTTTACCATCATTGTATATATATGCTTTATGTATGTTTGTTAAAAAAAATGTCGATCTCTTCGAGAAGAACTCGGACAGATATAATGACTTTCATTTGTCGACAAGGTTTAAGGGCGACTTAAGGATTCCTGTTCACACATCTACTTACTTCCAAAGAAATGTTAAATATAACGCAGTTAAGGCATATAATGCTCTTCCTAAAAGCTTAAGGGATTGCTGAAACATATTAAAGTTTAAGAATATGGTCAAAGAGTTTTTATTGACTCATCTCTTTACAAATTTTGATGATTTTCTATGTAATAAATGTCTAGATGTTTAATTGTTTATTGTCTATTGTTTACTGTATAATTATTTTGAGATTGACGTGCCACATGTACCCAGTGTATCGAATGGCAAAAATAAATTATTATTATTATTATTATTATTATTATTTCATTTAGGACTATCAAAGGAACGTGTGTAAATTCAGCCCTCTGATAATTTTTCCGAAGTAAAATTCTATGACTGGCTAAGGGTAGGTATGGTATCGCTAACGAAATATTAATGAGATAATCTAATGACATGCAGCATAAAATCATCCGCTTTAAGAGTTTGAATCGAGTCTGGAACTTTTCCTTAATTTTAATTAACTTTCTTTTCACGCTTGAGAATTTATAGCGTCGGAATTTTCTCACATTGTTTGTTTCGTTCTGTAACGGTTTAATGTAATTACGAATTATATGGGCGAAAAAAACGCGGAAAGCACGCTAGGAAAGGGACGAAGAAGTAACAAGTTATTTGCCAAGTCGTTTAGCACTTGGAATAAGTAATTACATAACCGCAGCGGATGCTTGCTGTGAGAACTTCGGTTTGGCCTGACGGGCGGTACACAACATGGGGTTATAATCCTCCAAGATACGGTTGTTCTGAAGCGACACTTGTATTAAATATGCTTACTTCAAACTACAAAAGTACTTGGTCGTAGTAAACATTAGTCTCCTACTGAAACGGGTGTAATTAAATTTTCTCGTGAATAATATTCACCCCACCTCCTCATTTAAAAAATTACATTCGCAGGATGAGAAATTCCACAGTTTAATCGCATCACCACGCAAACATCTAATACTGCTCATCAAATTTCATCTTAACATTTGTGAAATATTGTTTCGATGGAGAGTTAACCTCTTCTCATTGGCGTAAAAGCTTCAAATTTATACTTAAACGACTCCCTTTAATCCTAACTCTGTTGGAATTTATCGAGCACTTATTTTCCAGCGATAAAATTGAATTATTCGACACCGTTCGTTACAACAAAAACCACAAACAAAATTGTAAAGTTGATTATAAGCTTCCCAGAGAAAATTTCTCGAATCATTATTGCGTTTCGTACTGCGTAATATTATTCGGTGGAAACATTTAAATTAGTTAAGAAAGGAAATTATAAATTATGAAAAACTCCCTGAACGCCAGCGCTGCTTAGTCAAGTTGCAGTTTTTAACAAAATTAATAATTTAATTGGGGTGCTAGCTGTCTTACTTTAGCATTTCTTAATCCCCGGATTCTAATTGCCTCCACCACGAAAAAAACTCAGGATTAAAGGGAAAAATTAAACTTGTTCATAAAAATCAAACAAAGGCGATGAAGAAGCAAAATCCGAGATCGACGACACACAAAAGGTGATGAAGCTGCCTTATAAAATGGAAAATTTTATACGAAATAATCTCTAAATTGCATCGACTGGAAGCAAAATTATTTGAATGGCTACATTATGAGAAAAGTTATACCTAATTCTCGGTCTTCCTCCTAATTCTTATTTATACGGCCTTACATTTTGATTTTGAATGATGATTTAAGCACCATAAGTAATAATATTCTACACTAATATTTTTCTGCAAGATATGCAATCTTTTAAGGTGAGATGCTAGAACCTTAACAAGTTGCGAAGATGTTGCCAAATGATGTGATTAGTGTGAATGTGATTGAACGAAATCATTGGTCCTGTTCAGCCGACACAACTGTTGTGCATAGTTCGGTTGAAATTGTGCGCTACATAGCACTGCCAGCCAATGCGTCCCAACGGTTGGAGCGACAACCGTTTTAGATAAGACGGCTGAATGCAACCATTATTTGCAAGGAAAGAGCTAGAAAAATTATTGCCGGGTGAATCACCCAGAAAATGGTTAGTTGGCGTTGCAAAGGTAACCGTATAGAATACGCTAAAAAAGTAGGAAGCGCTCGAAATAGAGCGATTGGTTTCACCGGATTTCACAGTAGCGCTATATGGGTTACAGGCAACGATAAATCTGGTGGATGCGCCCAGCAAGGTAGCAAGCACTTTGCCACAGGCGAATTAAAGATCTACGAGGTGGGGAGGTTTCAGCCTCTTCCCTGGCTGCCTATTTTTTTTATATTAAAACAATCTACAGAAGAACCAGCTTTTGGAAACAGATACAAATAGGTCAAGGAGGATAACATCAAAAGATTCAGATTTTTAACTTTTACGAATCGCGAAAAACATAAAATCTACGTTTTGGGGTACCTACTGAGAACCCAAAAAAGATGTCGTGTCTATGAACACGCTACAGCCCAAGCTACTGAACCGATCTGGCTGAAATTTGGTACGTGCACATTTTATGATCTAAGGAAGAACTGATTGGACTTTGGGCTAAATCGGTAAACAGAAGTTCAACTTCAAAATTTCTCATCACTCTTTAGAAAAAATGTACAACGACGTTCAACTAGGTACATCACTCATCACTCATCACTCTTCTCTTGTCTCTCACTATTTTAAGTGTTTACTTAGCTTAGATACTTGGCTCCTATCAATTTGCGGAAGTTTTTCACTGGAATTCAAATTAGGCTAGGCCGAGAAAGCTTTCAATAGATTTATTTTTAAGTATTATAAGTCTACTAAATATACCTCTCTAGCGAGGTCTTGCATTGACTTTTTAATGCAAAAAGTGTTATCAAAATATTCACAATGAAGTTCTCTATAAAAAAGGCCCGGAACAATGAAGACCATAGGAGATTCATGGACATTTTTATTTCTCCCCTAGAGGAGCATGTTGAACTTGAACCTTTGAATTCCAAATAAAAAATGGGCATCAGAAAAACAGTTGGAATGTCCCCATTGCGTCATCGCGTGAATCTTTCATTTCCGTGTAGGCGGTAGTGATTTGAACACGAAAATTTTTAGAACGCTGGTTATTGTGAATAATTTCATGCTTTCTGACAAATAAAGACATCACCTCTATCACATTTGACATCTAGCTTTTAAGGTTAATATCCTGCCACTAAATTTTTAATAAGAATGAAGATTTTCATTATTTTCCACCGAGATGGTAAAAACTGTGAATAGATCTTTAGAACCAGAATTTAAGCATCTTTCTTGTTAAAGTACGTGAGAGATCTCGAGTTTTTCAGCTTTTTGTCAAAAAGGCACTGAGAGTGAATACATCTAGCAGCAGAATTTGAGGACATTTTACGGTGACGTCAAAAATGGGGGTTTGTATTTAAAACTTCAAACTTAATGTGCGTACGCACATAGGTACACTCGAGTGCAAGTGAATGTTGACGATTTGTCAAAACTAGTAGGCATTGACGTATGAAAGTAGATTATAAAACATTTTATTTCTAAAGTTCTTCCAACCCTATAGTGCTTCAGCTTATAGATGTAGATGTGGTGTTATCTCGAATTCGATAATTTTAGTGATTACAGTAACCTCCCATTTTTTAAAATTGTGGGCCTGTGGAGGTTAAACATTGCGAAACAACCCATTTTTCAAGAAAAATATTTTATAACTTTGCGCTTGCAGTCACGAGAATGTGTCATTTCTTATCATATTAGAATCAGTCTAGGAATATTGTGTTCTGGAATATTAATAACTTGCTTTACTACACGAAATTAATTGCAGTTCGCAAAATACTCGAAACTGTCATAAATTCAATTATTACATACGATAACAGAGTATATTGATTAATAGAATTTGTTTGCATGTTACCGTAAACAAGATTTCCATTATGATACGTGAATTATTTATTGAGACATCATTCGAGTTAGTTAGGCATTTTGAAAAACATTGTAAAATAATATGGAGGTGTCAGGTGTGTGATGCGCACTGCGCGTATAGGGGATTTTGGTAAATTCATCAACTTGTACTGACGAGGTATACCTACTTACATATGTAAATGAGGCTTTGTAGTCAGCAATAATCTTTTCCATGGATAAGAATCCCTCATCAAGAGATGAGGGGTGCAAATAAGCCGCTCTTTATCCGTTCAACAATTATTGCAAGTCAAAGGGTTAAGTACAGAGGGACACGAAAATTAAATTTACCAGGCAAGCTCCCTTGTTCACAAAAGGTAAAGCTCGCTCTGCATGATGGTCAGTAATGTCATTTTATAAGCGCGTCCCGGGTTTTTAATTTGATTCGTTTATGTTCAACTAAATAACATGGAAATCACTTGGAACAACGACCTTTGTTCTCTCATTTTCCATTGTTTTTTCCCTTCAGAACTCGACTAAATGGAACACATTTGGCTCTGGCAATTCATTGATCTTTGACGGCATTTTTCACTGTTTAATGGACACGTCCCATCAAATATTGTTCAGAATGGATAATACACGGTCATTTATAGCTAATATTACGACAATAAGTTTTTATTTAACTGAACAATTCCGCCTGTCTCATGTAACCTGCTCCAACAATAGCGCTTTATGCCAAATATACGGCATTTAATTTCATTTCTACATCCCTCTACGCGTTTGCTTCACGTCCTCTTTATTTATTGTCGCACTTTAAATTTAACAGCCTCATTTATTTTAGCTTTTCATACCCTTGACATCTTCACAAAAATGATCAATTTAAAGATGGCATACTCGTTCTCGGCCAATTTTACAAGTAAGGCATTTGTCTGAAGTGTGGTGAAAAAATTTCCACCTATACCCTTTGGGGAAGAGGACGAAAGATAACGTGAAGTTAGTAAAATTATATATGAAACAAAAGCCAATTATTGCAGTAAAATTTTACTCTTATGCTGCACACCGATATACATACGGAATTTAAGCACTGAAAAGGCTTGCCATTAAGCTCAACTTCACAAACTAGGACGCCACTTTAATTCTTATAAATTACACAATAATTTTTCGGACAGTTTTGTTTCGAACTTTTTTATTAAGCTCTAGCGTATATACTCTGAAAGGAAATGTTTGCTTCCAGGTGTAGATTAGATCATAGTTTAAGTTCTATTTATGCTGGGAAAATGGGTTCTTGTCACGATTGGAGATTGGGGATCGGTCATCAGTAGAAAGAACAAAGCGTGCATAAATGATTGTTGTAAAGCCGCCTTCACAGTACGCACCCAGCCCACTATTTGAAAGCCTGAACGATATCTAAGTTACTTAACGTACCTACATACAGTGCGAGTGTAAAGTATGGAATAAAATTCCTTAAATTTTTGTCCTTGATTTGTGGCAAAAATCCTCGGACAGGTCAATTTTATTTTTGTAATGCGGACTTGATGGAGGGGACAGCTATTTTCTCACACTTCCGGTTTAACCGGAAATGGCCTTAACTCAGTTTTCTCAAATGGAATGACACTTTTTTCTCAACGGATTCGGAATCTACGATTTTTTCTGAGTTAGAAACATGTATCACACTTTACCGGAAGTTCAGTCACGGCCACCGCAGATTTTCAAAAACATCGAAGAAATCGGTCAAAAACCAAGATTTTTCAAAATCGCAAGTACATGTTAACCTTATTTTTTTGTTACAAATTCAACTGCGCGATTACATTTTTAAAAAATTCTTTTTGCTATTTTGGTAGATTGTGAAAAGTGAAAAAATTTTAAAAAACAAAGACAAATAAAAGGAAATGAAATTGCGCAGTTGAATTTGTATCAAAAAAATAAGGTTGACGTGTATTTGCGATTTTCAAAAATCTTGGTTTTTGACCGATTTCTTCGATGTTTTTGAAAATCTGGGGTGGCCGTGACTGTACTTCCGGTAAAGTGTGGATACATGTTTCTAACTCAGAAAAAATCGTAGATTTCGAATCCGTTGAGAAAAAAGTGTCATTCCATTTGAGAAAACTACGTTAAGGCCATTTCCGGTTAAACCGGAAGTGTGAGAAATTAACTGTCCCTTCCATCAAGTCCGCAAAAATAAAATTGACCTGTCCGAGGATTTTTGCCACAAATCAAGGACAAAAATTTAAGGAATTTTATTCCATACTTTACACTCGCACTGTGTATAGATAGGATGGGCTCCGTATTGGATTGGGGGTGGAATTATGAAACACTCCACTAAGGAAGACGCACTCCGTCAAAAAAAATTTACCCATTTTTTAATTTTAATTCGGGTTCCGCAGTTTCCACCAGATGTCGCGGCGTTCGTATGCGATTAAGGAAAGAAAATATAAAATTCGTTATTTCACGAAAAAAAACTCTTTAATATCAGCGTAAGTGGGAAAGAATTAGATAAAATACGCACCAGATCGATGGATTTGATTACTTTCACATTACTTTTGTCTTTATCTAGAAAATCATCGTACAACATGCCAAAGAAAAATTACAATTTTGTGACAAATTTGGAAAAATACATGGGGCAGCTGCTTGCCATAACATTACTCTGCCTCTACGAACTTGATCTCTTCTTGCATCAACCAATTTTGACTCATAATGGTAAATAATATCTTCCTCCATAAAATGTAGGTAGCCCGCCCCACAGACCTCATTATTAGACCATAAGCAGACCTATCTGCTCCTGATTTAGCCAGCGGACATTATTGTTAATTGACCAGGATCTTCCTAATAACAACAGTTAAGTACTGTGAATTGGTCTTAAGAATATTATTGCTTTTTACCTTTGATGCCTTATGACGTGACATTTCTCACATTTCCGTCACGGAATTTCTTTCCAGAGGCATAGAATATCGTCTGCTTGTCGCTATTCTAAGTTGTCCTTTAATAAACAGTCAAAAAGCCCATGAAAGCTAATAAAACTTGCAATAATTCGCTTTTGATCGAACGTTAATGTCAGAATGACAACCTCGCTGTCGCCGATTGCGCCACCTGATTATTATTGGAGAACTGCTTAAAAAGAGGGACGAAAATTTCCCAATTTGCGGCATGAGTTCGGCTTCCTTAGTGGAGTGTTTCATAGGTGGAATCCACGATTTGATCTAAGTTAGAAACAGGTATCATACCTGGCCAGAAGTGGAGTCAAGGCCACCCTAGATTTTCAAAAACATCGGTGAAAAATTGAAATTTTTGAAAAACGCAAAAACATGTCAACATTGCTTTTTCGTTATAAATTCAATTGCGCAATTACTTTAAAAAAATGTTTTTGTATTTATTTTAAATTTTGAGTGTTCAAAACCTGACAAACCTGCAAAAGAAATTTATGTAAATGTAATTTGGCATTTCGATTGGCATCAGAAAAGTAAAGTTGACGTGTGATTTCGTTTTACAAAAATCTCAATTTTTCGCCGATTTCTTCGATGTTTTTGAAAATGTAGGGTAACCGTGACTCTACTTCCGTTCAGGTATGGCACATGTTTCTAGCTCAGAAAAAATCGTAAATCAAAATTAGGGTTATTTTCGGTTAAACCGGAAGTGCAAAAAAAAATCGGAGTACAGCATCGGATGCGCCTCAAAAAAATAAGGTTGTCCCTGTTCGAGGATATTTGCGAAATATTCCTCTCGAAAAAGTTCTTGAATTTATTCCTTACTTTTGAAAAGCACTGTTTGATTGTATGTATTTTTTTGGTTTAAGGTAGAAATGAAAACTCGGGAAAACCAGTGTGCCTTACTGAATTTCTCAGCTTTTGAGCTTGTTTTTTTAAGCTTCATTAAACGTGTTTAAGGGTATTATTATTATTATTATTAAGTAGGAATGTTCTACCTGCTTTCGTAGCTATTCATTTTTTAGAAGTAAAATTCTAACTTGCATGAATTCAATATTTACAACGCGACGACCTGTGTAAATTTTTTTGTCTGAGAAACTCAAACCACCACTTACTTCATGAAATTAAAGTTGAAGTAGCAATTTATTTTTCATTTTTCACTTTATACGCCTATATCAAAGCATGCAGGTTTGTGGGAAAACGACATAACGGATAAAGCAAGTTATCTTGAAAGCAAATCGGATCTTGGAGAAGCTACCTAGAAATCAATGCATGCAGGCTACGCCTCCGGGTCTTTTATATATCCTCCATTCTGTTGTCGAATCTCATATATTATTGTGGAACGTAACTCAGAAAGGTTTGCGCTATAAATAATTAATGCGTTTCTAGATTTGTTGCTGAAAGATAGTGAACCGCGATGATTTGGGTTGGAATATTATCATTAGCAGACCCGTCGTAAAGTTGGCAAAAGACGGGTCTTGAGGCACAACTTATGTGATGGTGATAAACAAGAGGGTTTTAACAGGATCGTGTCTGTTGGAGTGTTTTTAGACAAAGTGTAATAAAAGCAGTCGTAAAGATGTAACACATGATAACGTTCGCGATTGCTTATTACACCCGCAAAAGAATCTTTCTATTGTGGTCATTTTCTTTGGACCAGCCTTTGAAATTCTACAATGCACTTGCTACGCAATTGGAATACCGAATGCTTTCAATATTGTACAAAATTTCCTTCTTGGCGAAAGTTGTTTGAGTGAAGCAGCGGAAGAAGTGTTGAATAAGTAAGATGATAATCTAATTTATAAATAATGTAGGGAACTTTGCACTTACATCTAACGACAAGTTTCACTGCATTGCTTGTGCCCTTTCCTTCGACGTTGGTAGCAACACAGGTGTAGTCACCGGCTGTGCTTCGTGTGACGCTTTGTAACACCAGGCTTTGATCGCTCATAATAATTCCTCCGGTTACGTTTTGAAAGATTTCGCCGCCCTGAAATCGTTGAAAATAAAACGCCATTCAACAAGTAATCTAGAGAAGTTTTACAAGAAACTTTTAGCTTGTTTTTCTTAAATACTTACGTTGTGGAACCAAGAAAGTTTGTAAGCTTTTGGGTTGGCCCGGATATTGCATTCGAAATAAACGTCGTCACCTTCTTTGATGTCGTCTGGGTTTAATGTAGAGCCCATTTTCAGTGTTACAACGGGCGTATCTGAAAATTAGATTATGGTGAATCGCGATTTAATAAAATGTTTATCTTCAATTTGTTATTAATTCAGGGTGAGTCAAACGGGAGGGGCCACCCTCCCACGGCCGGATTAAACAATAGTGAGGCCCGGGGGCTCATCAATATGAGGGAGTCCCTTCCCAAGTAACACAGATGCCACAATCATAACACTTAAAGCTGTATACCTATTTTATAATAACTGCAGAAGTCTCTTATCGGTTGTATTCAAGCTTATTTCGGAGGCAATTTACTGCCAACAACAATTTGGTGTTGTATACAAGCTGTTAGAACATTCTCCGAGCAAAAATATAAAGTAACTTTATAAAGCCTTTATTACAGTTTTATAAAGGCTTACGTGACTATGCTTATACAGTCTTAGCCTTCCACTTTAGCATTTTAGATTTATAGTGCCTGTACAATGCCTGTATAAGCTCTTATATGCTATTTAATAAACCTTTTATAGAGGTTATTATTTTCCGTATAAAAGCTGTATAATAGAGTCGTAAGAATATTCTTACAACTTAATTTTGCAGCTTTTAGGCTCCTTAAGCTATATACACTTTGCAGCAGGCTTTAAAAAGAGTCTTTATAAATGTTGTATTACACTATAGTCTGTCCGGGATCCACACGACCGGGATTCACCCTATTTCCATGGTGAATCATTGTTGTCAACAATGAATCGCCATGGAAATCGGGTGAATCTCGGTCGTGTGGATCCCGGACAGATATTAGTAAGGCGCATACTTTAAAAATGTCTTATAAAGGTATAATGCTCTGTTTGAGGTTTTTACCTGTATTCAATGCCTTTATAAATTAATTTACCTGCGTTGTTCGCAACGGCCATATTTTTTGGACTCAATGAGTGGAATATGGTGACGGCCATTTTGCTATTGCAGTAAAATCAAGCAAATTATTTAAAAATATTGTCGTAAATTCCGTGAATTTGCTTAATATACTTTTTTCTGATAACAAGGACATACTATATTAATTGTCAGTTTTATTTTGGCCTCCGCCTGTATAGATGCTGTAAAAACGTAACCACCGAGTGTTTAAGTTGTTTAAGCGTTGTAGGTGCAACTCTTATAAACTTGCTTTATAAGCTGCGCCTATTTTGGGTATATAAGTGCTTTATAAGTACTGAGTAATTGCTCTTACAGCTTTCTTATAAAACTTAAACCTTTATAAATTACCTGTGTAGATGTTCTTGCAGCTTTTATAAATACGTTTGTGTTACTTGGGTTGGTTGTGAGGCCAGCTAGGGTGTGGCGCCATTAATTTTTCACGCGAAATACCGAAAATGCCAATTTCAGCAAGAGGTATACACTGGAAGGTGATTTTTTAGAACCGTTAGCGACCTAAAGTGTGGCCCATCTTGCTTCCTCAAATTTGAGGGAGAAACAATTAGCGTAAACTTCGAACTTCTAGGAGCCACCCACTTCGAGAAAAACAGATTTTCATTGGTTTAAAACTGCAAAATTCAATAAAATCAATAAATCATGGCAAGTTTTAATTAAAATCGGATTTTGTATCATAAGAGATGCTAGTGAAACTATTGCCATCGGAAAAAAACCTTAAAACGCCGAAATTCAGTAGAAAACTACACATTTTTATGTTTTCTAAAAGTTTTTTGCGACCGCAAGTGTGACCCATCTTATTTCCTCAAATTTGAGGGAGAATCGATTGGTGCAAATTTATAACTTGTAGGACTCACACATTTCGAGAAAAGTAGGTTTTCTTTCATTTAAAATTCCAAAATAGAATAAAACTAATAAAAATTGCATTTTGTATGATCAAAGGCTCTAGTGAAACCAATTTCCAGCAATTTTCCTGATAAAAAGTTTTAAACGCGAAATTCACTAGAAAGCATAATTTTGTAAAAGTGTTTTGCGACCGCAAGTGTGACCCATCTTATTTCCTCAAATTTGAAGGGGAATCGATTGGTGCAAATTTAAAACTTCTAGGGCTCACACACGTCGCGAAAAGTAACTTTTTTTAAATTTAAAATTCTAAAATTACATTTTGTATTATCAAAGAGTCTAGTGAAACCAATTATTAGTAATTTTTAACGATAAAAACTTTAAAACGCAAAATATACTAGAGAGCATACATTTTGTATAAGTCTTTTGCGACCGCAAGTGTGACCTATCTTATTTCCTCAAATTTGAAGGAGAATCGATCGGTGCAAATTTGAAACTTCTAAGGCTCAGACACTTCGAGAAAAGTAGCTTTCCTTTAATCTAAAGCTCCAAAATTGAACACAACTAATAATATGGGCAAGTTTTAATCAAAAGTGCGTTTTGTATTATCAAAGACTCTAGTGAAACCAAGTGTCAGCAATTTTCCATATAAAAACTTTAAAACGCGAAATTCACTAGAAAGCATACATTTTGTAAAAGTTTTTTGCGACCGCAAGTGTGACCAATCTTATTTCCTCAATTTTAAGGAGAATCGTTTCTTGCAAATTTCAAATTTCTAGGACTCGAAACACTTTGAGAAAAGGCGGTAGCGGTATAGTATAATAGCGTATAATGCATCATAATACACAATAGTAAGTACTTAGTTGTTTTGTTATTAGGAATATTATTTGCAATAATTACTGAATTACAAAATTGAATCCGCACCTGCACCCTCCATAACTTTGTTCGTTTCCGATGGATCGGAACATGACTGCCTCATGAACTACATTTCGACCGCATCAGTGGTCCCAAAATGTTTTTATTTCATTGGCTAACGGCATGTCACTTTGTTATTTCAAATGGCACCCTGTCTATTTCTTTATCGTATCAAGCAGCATTTTTGATACTCTTTACAACGGTGTAATAAAATCATACTCTTACATAATGTAAAAGAGAAAATGTCAATTGAACGTGTTGCTAAAAGTATGGATCTGGCCCTTTATTTTACAAACCATTCACGTTATCAAAAAATTGTTCCAGTAAAACTTGAAAGGTAAACTTAAGTGCATCTTACTTTATCTTGATATCTTCTTCACCGAGTCTCACTGTGTAATAAGTGATACGCATTTTTTTTTATGTCGAGTTAATCACATCAACAGATATGCGTCTAAATTTACCTTTGGACTTTTATTGGAACAATTTTTTGAGAAAGTGAATCCGATCCATACTTTTAGGAACACGTTCAATTGACATTTTCTCTAAATTTTTATTATGTAGTATGATGTTATTACACTGTTGTTTTAAAGAGAATCAAAAATGTTACTTGATTCGATAAGAAAATATATAGCGTGCCATTTAAAATAACAAAGTGACATGTCGTTAGCCAATGAAATAAAAACATTTTGAGACCACTGATGCTATCGAAATGTAGCTCAGAGGCAGTCATATCACGTTACCAAAAATGGTTCGGAGCGATCGAAAACGAACGAAGTTATGGAGGGTGTAATCTTTGTGGTTGAGGAATGGAAGCATAGAAACGACATAGCAACTGGTAATGTATTGTAAGCATGGACCACTTAAGTATACTGCACGGTATACTTACAAAGTAAGTGTATCGTGGTATACTGTCAGTGAATTTTGATACTTAATGGAGAACTTACAATGCAGGTATTGCAAAAAAAAATTAAACGAATATTTTAACAATGCCAGAATCATTGCGTGGGCTCGGTGGGCCATACCAACAACAAATTCATGCTCTTAAATTCCACAAAAGTACTTTAATAACCTGGAAAAAATAAAAACACTTTCTATCGCATTATTTAGGCTAATGGATAGTGCAGCAATGTGCATCTCAGGAGTAGAATTATGTTACAGGTTTTGTTGCTTAGAATGTTGAATGCTCTCCGAATCCCTAGAGATGTTGACATAACGTATTTTGTACCCAGCGATATGTTATACCCGGTAATGATACGATAATAACTCCTATAGTTGGTCGGGGAATAGCTTAACTAAATGGCTCCATTATGAAACGTACATTAAAGCGTTTTAATGCATTAATCTGGCGTTGTATGGTTACAATATTAACTACAACTAATAACTAATTACTAACTTTTCCGCCGATTGTTATTGAAACTAAACGATCAAAACAATTCATATGACCTCGCTATATTTCGCGTTGTAAATGGGAATAGACAAAAAGGGTGGCATTTCATGTGCTGACAAAAATTAATACTTAAGTTGGCGCGTAAATCATGAGATGGCGCTGGCAGTAAGATTCCTGCAATACCATCACCCCAAACTCAGGAGAAGGTGTTGTAGAAGCAGTGCTACTACTTTCAATTGCGAAACAATTGAAAACTGCTGTTTTACTCCAGACAATTAAAAAGTGGCCTTGCAGAAACTGAAATAAAGAAAATGGGCAACAGAGAAGCAGCAGAACCATTCCGGTCGCGTGGATCTTTGATTTCCGTGTAGGTAGTATAGGTAGTGAAAACTTTTAGGGCGGATTGTATAAAAAATAATCGTGGGGTTAATTGCGTCTTATGCAATAGTTTCTATGGCTGAGCCAATAAGAAAATGCGTGGCCTAGTGAATAACTACGGAATTAAATTTAATACAGGGATTATTTTTTAAGCAACCTTCCCGTTTTGACCGCTCGTTATTGTGATTAATTTCACACTTTTCTGACAAATAACGACATCACGCATCATATTTGACAACTTCTTCCTTTTAGGGGTAATATCCTGTCACATTTACTGTCACACAAATTGTAACTTTACGTCATTCACTGTTCGCTCCTTTCACCTCCTTATGCATACCACACCTTTAGAAAAGGGTAGGATACTGCAATCAAAAAAATTTTCAAATTTGAGATAACTCCAGATCTTTATGTTTCGAGGTTACAGGTAGGTACAAAGCACAATAAAAAGTAAACTGTAAATAATCAATGAGTCACGCATGCGCAAAATCGAAATCCTTGAGACAAAAGTCAAGATCTTAAGATAAAACGCAAGATCTTGAGATAAAAGGCAAGATCTTGAGATAAAAGTCAAGATCTTGAGACAAAAGTCAAGATCTTGAGATAAAAATTCGGCTTCTACAAATGTATTCACACTTGGTGCCCTTTTGACCATTTTTTCGAAAAATGTCATTTTAGTGGCAAAAAGGCTAATTTTTGAAATTGTATCTTCTTACTACAGGATTTGATGGCCATTATTGCATTGACTGATCAAAAACCCTGGTACTATATTTTTGAAAATTGACATTTTAGGGGCAAAACTGCGCGTTTTATAATTTTTCTTAGCAAAAGGGTATAGAATCGTTATTGAGTTCGATAGCTGTTGCATTGTCGGATCAAAAACCTTAATGTAATTTTTTCAAAAAATGTCATTTTAGGGGTGAAAATATTGACATAAGTTAATTTATTCCTATACTGCTACATTTTCAAATTCTGTGAAAAAGTAGAAGTTTCCACCGTCTCCGAGGCTGGCAATTTTGTTTCGTTGGTCGCTTAATTATTCTAATTAAATTCGAAAATACCTTGGTTTTTGAATTTCAATTTCGAAAAATCGTGACGCAATCAAGAATGCAACTGTCACTTTGACAAACGTCACACGTGAAATGCTTGAGGTCTCCAATACGCCAATGTAATTTATATAGCATTTGTTGGTTGCCTACACTAAAACTGTTCATTAATGGAATTATGGCAATAAAGCTTTGTACACATCCACTTAAATTAACATAAATTAAGAAATTAAGGACACATAACCTTGGTAACGAAGTAGTTTCCATGGCATTTCCTTGGAACAAAGCTTAAATCTCAATTTGTTTTACGTTAATATTAACTCATTAATAAACGATCAACAAAGGAAAATAAGTATTAACGGTAGTACAAGGAGACGAAAAAATTGGCCGATGATGTTGTCGAATTTTAGCAGAAAACGTTAGGTTAATTAGAGAATAGACCCTAATATATTTATACATGCTTTGGTGTTCGTTAACAAAACTCATTAATAAACGATCAACGAACATATAAATTATTCTATGATGTTATATTTAAAGGATGGATTTTATTCGAATTTCTAGGTCTCTTGCGGTAAAAATTTGCTTAGGTATGGCGCGATGGCACAAACCGCACCTTTTTAGGTCAAATCAGGAAATATTTATTTTGAAATCCTATTTATTAAATGAAAGCAGAAGTTAAGCGTTCCTTGGCAATAATTCTAAAGAGAATAAATATAGGTAACTTACAATGGACATTTAATCTCCACTTGTCCTCGAGCGCGCTATTATTGTAGATGGACGGGTTCTCCGCTCGACAGGTCAAGTATTTGCCGTCGTCATCGATCACAGGGGCAAACGTCAAAATGCTGAAGCTCTGAGAGTTGTTTTGTTCCGAATGCTGCAAAAGAAAAACATATGGTTATGGTCAAGCAAGCTAATCTTTGTATGGATTTACAAGAGTTTTGCAGGGAGTGCAAAAGAAGAATTAATATTTTAGAAGGCAATTAGACCCCTCATAAAAGCCCAGTTTTACTGCGAAAATCTGTCCTCGAAATGTGCGAGTTCGCCGAGGCGGCAAGATTTAAAAGGGAACTATGCTCAGTAAATCCGTACGATTAAAAAGTCATAAAGTGAGTTATATTATAAACGATATTAAATTCTGTCGAGGGTGTAGCGCGATCTACTTCCTTCAATTCGCCCACTGATTTATTTGTCCAAACGAATTAATTCTAAGGTATGTGGCTGCGTACACTGAAAAAAATTTTGAGGGAAATTTCCCCCAAAAATCGGAGGTAACTGAGTTACCTCCGATTATGGGGGTAAATTTACATGTTAATGTAAAATTACCCCCCAGTAGTGAATTTTAACTTTGGAAGGAATATTACCAACTTATAATGTAAAACCCTCCGGCAAAATTACTCCATAATAGAAACTTACACGGTAAAATTACCAGCAATTTTTTTAAAGGGTAAAATCCCATGGTAAAATAACTTTCTCAGGTAAATTTAACCGGGAAAATTACTTCCTCAAGTAAATTTAACCGGGAAAATTTATTTGAGGAAGTAAATTTAACCGGGAAAATTTATTTGAGGATGTAATTTTACCTTGGGATTTTAACCGTTACCCTGTAAGCTTCTTCCCCGAGTAAATTTTACCGGAAAATTTTTTCACGCAAATATGGGCAATTGTAAACCGGATAGATTGTTATAGCTATTAACATACCTAGAAAAGATGTGACTATCATAACAGACACAGACGTCAATTGAAATCCGAGCTCGGAGAGCGAGGATTTTAAGACTTGTAATAAGTCTGTTATGATGCATAACAACCGGTAAAACCATAAAAATCATTCCCTAACACACAAAATCAAGTTTTCATTGAAAAACGACTACTTGAATTTATTCAAGTGTAAATCAAATGCACTTACCTTGAGATTGATTTTCATCAGGGAACTGTTTAGAAGTTTAAACATGTACGCATGCTTCGTTGGCTGGGAATAAATAAGTAAGAAATTTATAAGAGAACAAGAAATAAGTTTATTATGTGACTATACAAAGTTTTCTTTTATAGGAATACAACAATGTTTTAAATAAAATTACATTTCATGAATAACACTGTTTGGTAATAGAAGCTAAGCAAAACAAAAATTAGAATACAGCGTGTCACAGAAATTGTGTATAATCCGGTAGTGTTAGCCTCGTGGACTCGATCTAAGAGGAATTTTTCTTTTCGAAAATTGCGAAAGTGCAATAGTTCTCAAATGGGAATCAACTTAAGTCCACCAATCAGAATGAATCTCTGAATTAGATAGTGGATATAAGGTAAAAAATAGGATGTACAGATGTTGCTGGAATACACATGCTGGAAAACAATAAAGCGTTAAAAATATGACATCATGACTCGCATCATAACGTTTTGTGTATCCCAGCACATTTCGTTATTTTGACTTACTATCCTATTCAGAGACTCATTCTGATTGCTGGACTTGAATTGCTTCCCATTTAAAAACTATTGAACCCTCGCAATTTTCGAAAAGAAAGATTCGCGTCTTAGATTGAATCTGGACTCTACCATTACCGGATTATATACACGAGCTCTGTGACACCCTGTACTATACAGTTTCGCTGCATAAACATATAACAATACATTTTTTAAATGAAATTAGATTTCATGAATACTCTTTAGTAACAAAATGCAACAAAACAAAAATTAGAACTTCTTTAATTTGTTTAGTAACGAAATAATTTTAGTTTGTGAAGTCTTTCTAGTATTCTTCGTGTTTTTGGCGCCTTGCTGGGGGTGAATTTTTAGGAAATAAGTTTGTAAAAACTCCAATGTCAAGGACGCTGCCTTCGGGTATTCTAAATTAAAATTGAAATAAATGCAAAATAGTTCCATTAGCGCATTTTTAAAATGCAAGGAATCGTTCAGCTTCTCCTTTTCGATTACAACAAAATGATTGATTGCAGCATCTAGAAAAAACAATATTATAGCTTAACACATATCAAAAATGTTACCTTGTTTAATACAAACTATCCTTGGAGTTATGAGTTCCTCAATCTCGGCCAAATCCTAAAAAAATTGTAAAATGATGCATCTTTTTTAAAAAATATGGACTTACAGTAATGTTTAAATAAATGTCGCCAGCGTTCTCCGAAAAATATTTCGTGATAATCTTTAAGCAAGATTTAATAATCTGCGTTTCCTCCTCCGGGATTTTGTTGATGACTTTTAGATGCAAACCAAATTTTAAAATTTTTTTCGCCTTTAATAGCATGTTGTCTATTAACAAATTGATGTCGACATCCATAAGTTTCTTAAAATGAAATCTTATCCCGCCGGGTGTCAACAAAATGGGCCATTCTCCTCTCACGTCTTTGATTGTAGGTGGCTCTGCGCGGTTCAAAAATTTTCTTTGCTCCGGATATGTGTTTTCTAATAGCTTTACAATATCTTCATCAAAAGGCTCTTCAAAATTAATAGTTTTAAGATAATTTTTATCTTCGTCATTATTTGGGGCATTAGAAGTTGCTGGCTGCCAATCTGCACATCCAGCTTTAGCGGTCATTAATTTTTTTCTTTTAGTAATCGGTGTAGTGTCAGGTAGGTCATTCTCGTGCTTTCTTTTAAGACAAACCTTACGATATTTATACCTCTCTTTCAATTGATTGAAGATAGTTATTATTCCGCTTCCAATGACTACTCCGTCGTCATCAAAATCTTGAAATATTTTTGGGTATTTTGCAACAAGTTTGTGAGCTGCTATGTGAAAAGCTTTCATTGGAACCTCTCCACTTATGTCAATCATTGCATCTACCACAGTATGAACAACATTTGATACATCACTCTTCAGGGCAGTACTGCTGTTAATTGCTTTCATAGTAGAGTTACTGATTTTTTCCCAAGGAATATTAAAATGAACCCAGGTGCTTTCCGAAACAGAAGGAGATGTCCCTGGACTCGTCAGCCTAGAATTCCCTTGGCTTGTCAGACTAGAATTCTCACTAGAATTTGTCATAGTCGATTCGGGTGATAAAGGTCTTGAATTGGAAGATCGCGCCTGCCAAACTTCGTGTTCCCGCAGTAACAGAAGTACCTCATTCTGTACGGCTGCTACAGACTCCTTGTCAATATCAGTTCCGTCCGCCTCGAGAACCAGTTTGAATTTATTGTCTGCATCAGGCCTGTCTAGTCCAAATTTCTGGCAAGCTAAAGGAAAATATCAAAATTTTAGAACGCAATTAACTTAAAAGATACATTACCATTAGAAATAAGATCGTCCAAAAGACATGCTGAGTCATCCACGGATACAAATTTTTTGCTTGACCTAGACGAGTCCCAAATTTTAAATAGAAGCTTCATTTTGATAAAGAAGACCTAAAATATTAAATAAACATAAACGTTCGATTAGATTATGCCACGCATCCATAATTTGTAACACAAGTGTATCGAAACTTAGTGCATGGCGATCGTGTTAGCAGCTTCACCATTTTCCCTAGAGTTTACTTATCGTTTTGAAAATTTGAACTAAAAGCATGAAAATAAAATGAGTACCTATTAATGAACAGTTGTTTTGGACACCGTTTTCAAATAAGTGTTAGATCAAATAAATCAATACTTAACAATTAATAAGTTGGTGGAAATTGGAAAAGCCGTTACACTGACTGTACTAATTTTTAGTCATTAATCAAATAATTGTCTGTAATAGGTACGTAAATGTCTCAAACTTAAGATTCTTCAAATGGAGCAGACTTAAATGAAAACAAAAGTTGCTGACCACTAGCTGCATAAACCAGTAAAGGTTCATGACTCAATACATTATCTATATGTACGCCAATGATACTTCTATTAGCGATCGCGTTTTCGACTTTTTCGAGCAGTGACGTAGAGGTGTTGTAGCTAACATTAATTTCGACACCAACAAAGAATAGGTCATCGTAGGTATTATTGATAATAATATACTTAATAGAAAAAATAGTAAAACAATTTACGTCTAATTTAGAATTACACAAATACATTCCTGCGGAGTACATAGTTCCCCGAAACAAGGCTTTTTTTGATATAAAAGAATTGTTCTTAAACATACAAAATTGTGAAATACATAAAGTAATATCATCGGAGTAGTCTTCTGCATCATATTCACAGGCATCATCAGAAATTACCTTGTTTTCGAATAATGTACCATTAGAAGAATGTAAAGCTTGCAATAATTGATGTTTCTCAGAAAGATGACGTATAATGTTCTTAAAATTTGGGGCATGTCTTAAAGTATTCTTAAAGTAGCGGTGTTTGCTCTCAAATCTAAGAGTCCAAAGATGTCTGATTGGTCCGAATTTGCGTATTAAATATGCATAGTGCAGCAGATAATGGTGTTTTGCTCTTAGTCTGATAGTAGGAAATAAGTCAACACGCATTTGAATGTACTCATATAACATTCTTCTGAGGTGTGCTAGACTGGCTGTGGATATTTTAAATGCTGTCAGTATGAAATTGATTTTGCGTAATAACAACAACATGTCCCAACATGGGTCATTTATGTGTAAATCGTGAAGAGCAAATGGAACAATCAGCAACACCCTCAGGTTTTCCGTGGCGCTGCCACAAAGCCTATCGCCCTTTTTAATTATAGGAACTTTCTCATACCTAGACTCGTTAATAAATCGCACTTTTTGCAATAGACCATTTAAATTGTCATAAGAGAAGAATTTTTTAGAAACAAGTTTATCTAAACACAGCATAAAATCGTATGCGAGAACACCTTCAAAAAGATCATGGGCCAAGCATGGAGGCAAACCTGGATTACAGATGTGATAAAACCTACACTCATTTAAAATAGAATCGTATTTCACTCCATTACTTGCTTCACCTGATGTGCCTGCTATGGCAACATCAATCTCATGCGATGGCTTGTTCCTAAAAACAAATTGATGTTTATAATCAGGTCTTTTCAACATGTCTTCTTTTTTAATATAACAATAACGACACATACTGGCTGAACTAAAGTTTTCGACGAATCCACCAATTTGGTGGCTACCCAAATTATCTCCTGAAGTGGCTACAAGAGTACCTTTAACAATTTCGTTTGTATGTATTTGAACACCTTCGGTTTCTAAAATTTTTAAATCACGAATAATGACTTCCATAATTTTGTTAAATCCATATCGTTTAACTGTAGATTCTAAACAAAGAGCGACTAATTGGATGTGGTCGACTTGGCTTCTGTTATATGGCGGAATGTTTGTAAAGATCATGTATATTCCTACCAATTTATGTAACATTTTCGAAGATCCTAGGGGATTGCAGACCTCAAAGGCATCTTGATACAAAACGACCTGCAATCCTCTAGGATTTTGTGAAAAAAACAAGTTATCGCTAAAACACTCCCCATCACAGAAGTCGCCAAAAATGCCCTTTTCTGACTGTCTTGCTGCCTGCCATTGTTTGTAAAAATTGTCATTTGCCATTAAGACCTTTATAGTCTCTAAGATGGGAATATAAGCAAAGAAAATTTTTTTAGATCCTTTTTCTTCTAAAACTATATCAACTGGAGGTACATAATTAAATTTTTCTTTGTAATATTTTTTTCTCATGTAAGGCGAACGTAAGATACCACTTGATGTATTATGAGCGTCAGAAAAAAAATTGTGTTTTTTAATAATGTCAGTTGCATCTATTTGATAATTTTTTTTCAGATTCTCAGATATGTTATTTAAGGAAATTTCGTTTATATCAGATAGCCCGTCTACAACAGTCTGTAATGCTGTATCAGGTAAAAAGTGTTTGGATTGCAAAGTCAGATAGGTACTAGCTAAAGAATGAATGTAAATGTTTTTGTTTTCATATAAGTTTTGATCTAGGTCAATAGGTTCTGGCTCAGGCTCAACCCCTATTTCATCTATTTGCATTAGCTCCGGCAAATTACTTACTTCACTGATAGCAGTTGGATGAGCCTGTGATTTCTTCTGAGCTTTGACATTTGTGTAATGTGTGCGGTAAAAATGTCCTTTAAAGGTACATACAGTTTTAAAGAAATTGGTTGCATTTGAACATTTAGGAAATGGGCATTTTACATGTAGGCCGTTTTTGATATGACTGTACATGTGAGACAATAAAGTATTGTAGGAGTTGTCAACCTCAAAAAAGCACTCATCAACATTGCAAGCGAAAAGAAAATTTGGCTGCTTGTCAGCAGTAGCTTCAGTTTCAGTAGTTTTATTTACTTGTCTCCGAAAATGCTTTCGGTACAAGTGCATTTTAAAACTTTTGTATCTGCTATATTGCAATTGACAATTTTCATGTTTACAATAAAACCTAACATTTTTAAAATTTCTATGATAATACTGATGTGAATCATACTCCTCAACAGTGTCTTGGTTTAATTTACAAACTGGGCATTGAAAAGCCATGTTCGATTCCTTATTTGAAATTAGTTAAGTAAGTATGCTAGAAATGTATACCTACTTATAATAAATTAAGCCCCAACAAGTTTACCTATTGTAATTATGCATTGTATTATTGCATCATGTAAAAAATTGGTCTCAAAAAATATAAATTTGTAGGTTATCTCCCGGAAAAACAAGCAAATTTGTACTTACCTACGTCTCATCGGCTTCGGAACGTTTAACACGATAATTGGACGGTACTAGCACCTTCCTTCTTGAACAACGCCTCAAAGCAAGTTAAATTCACAATTCACACAAACAACACAACGTTTTTCAACAAAATTTAGGTAATTAAATGAGGTCAGCGTTTCGCTAACTACACCGCACCGCATGGCACAGTAACCAACCCCCGCAAGCCCCACACGATCGCAGCCCAAGACGCGGGAAGAATTGTGATTGGTCCATTCAAGGTCACACATTGGAAGATAAGTGCCGTATTGGCCTCGCTAATTTTCTCGTCAGGACCGGATTTACGAAATTCAAAAGTAAATAAATGCCTGCTGACGGAATAATTAAAACGACAGAGAATACCGTATGCGGACCCAGTTATTATAAAGAACTGTACAATTGAATTAGCCATGAAATCGCCTTTGAGTCTCAGTTGCAATAAGAAAATTAATCACGGTTAAAGAAGCTACTTGATGTATTTATTTTAATTGATATTATACATAAATTAATGGACAGGTAGGTATATTATGTACCTTTAACCAATTCAAGGAAAATCTCGAAGAAAATTGGATAACTACAATGAGGAATTTTCTATGGGAAAAGTACGTTGCAGTGGGGGATATTCTGACCACTTGGGGAAATTTCCTTTCGTGTCTTTTAATTTTCACCCGTGAAAGTAAAAATTTCACTGATTAGGGAAATTTCCACCAAATTTAGTCCATATTTACCTTGTCAGGACGTAAAATTTTTGATAGGGGTAAATTATACCGATAAAATGTGGAAAATTAAACAAAGAGGTGTAAAATTAACCAGAATGGTGTAGAAATTTCCTTGTAGATAAAATTACTCGGAATAATGGGAGGTTTTTACCATTTTTTATGGGTAAAATTACCCCCCTTTTTTACAGTGTATTTCGTAATGTGTATACATAAAGAAACGGTGTTTTATGACAGTTTTTCAACTAAATTAAAAACCTCAAGCTACTATTCAAATATTGAACTAAATTCCACCTCTGAAAGCTTTTCCTAAAATTTAATTTTCCAGAGTACCCACTCAGCTAGAAATCATTCTTGTGTAAATAAGAAAATTATCAAGTACTCAAAAATGTTATATTACAGAAAGTAGCGTACACGGTTTCAAAAGTGCATACTTTCAATCTCTTAACTCCTATACCTGAGCCGTCTTGCAATACCTTTGAAGATACAAAACTTAATAACTACCCCCTACTAGATTTTATTTACCTGAAAGTTTGACTTAATATTCAGGATAACTGAAGAAAATATTGACAGTGGGCCATTAAACTGTTGCGGTTTAAAATTGATTGCAAGAAAATTGTGGAGAACCAAATATGGAAATGAAACAGATAACATGCGAGCGGGTATACCTTTGAATTAACAAAATTTTAACTTTGAGGCGTTTAAAATAGGATAAAAACAGTATTTTAAGCCTCATTAACTTTTAAATTCTTTCAGTGTCTGCAATCATTTGTTACGAATACTTTCTGGCGCTATCCATTCATTCAACTTTGAATTTTCTTTACACACTCCTTGCCTTTATTCAATTTTCAATGGGTTACCGTTACACAAAGCACTCGGGTGATTAGGGTGAATTCAAACGCAGATAATACCCAATGCTGGATACATGGCCAAATTATAGACCCTGTTTGTTTGACGAACTGGATTTCTACACCTTTCATTCATAAACTACTTTAAGCAGGAAACACGCTAATACTTTACCCGACCTGCGTTCATTATTCGCCAGAATTTTGTTCACAATGGCTTTTCTCCCAACTAAGTTATGAACAATTTCCAGATATTTTAACCATGAATTTCATTGCTCGTTAAACATTCCATGAAAGCTTTAATGAAACTGCCGTTTCTGTGATCCTTCGATAAGCATGTCATTTGGAATGTTTCATTTTCGAAATAATTTCAGTTGTACTACTGTCGAATGTCGAAACTACTGAGCGAATTTTTGCATTGAAAGCTTCGCTAATGTAGATACGAACATCAATGTTGCTGTATTGATATGTTGTCAACTGCTCGTGATTATTATTTATAATGAACAATGTAGCTAGCTCTATATCCTTGGAAACAGTGTGAAAAGTAGTAGATTTTTTCAAAGAACGCCACATTTTTGCTGTTTTTCACATTTTTTAACTTCTACTTTACTAAACGGTGTGAAGACGGCTCAACGCCATCTAGAGGTCATTGTTTTCATCTTTCTACTTTACTCTTTAATTTCCCATTTGAAAACTGTTGAATCCTCGCAATTTTCGCAAAGGAAAATTCGTTTCAAATTAGGTTCAGGAGTCTGCCATTAACAGATCTTCCGCGGGTTATGGAACACCATACAGGGTGGTTCCTTTTTCACTGCTCATTTTGTACACGGGTGTATACCCCAAAAATCTCGGCGGGGATTGTTTTTGAGCCATATCGGACCGTAGAATTCGGAATTGCGGTTGAAAACCCGAAATATTTTTGACATTTTTCACGTTTGATCGCGAACTCTGCCTCAACGATGGGTACCTCACCGTGAGCGTTTTTGAAACACAAAAAATTGACTTAGAGGAAATGTGACCACCTATTACCGGAGGAAACTAATTGAACCCAGAAAATTGCGCCCCTGAAACTCTACTCATCCCCTTCAACCCCCAATCACAAAAACTTGACTTGGAGGAAATTTAAGCCTTGGACCGCCTATTACAGGAGACTAATTGAAATCAAAAAATTATACTCTCAAAACCCACCCCATTTAACCACCGAACAAAGAAAATTGACATGGAGAAAATTTAACCTTTAAGCTGTCTACAACTGAGGGAGGCTAGTTAAACGCAAAATAATCCGCCCCCGAAACTCACCCCTTTCAACCCTCAAACACAAATAATTGAACGCAAAAAATGTCATCACCTAAAATTGATACCCCCTCACACTTCCTTTATCATGAAGCGAAGCATATGCTTCGACACTACTACTACTGGGTGCTGATGATTTAAATAATCTGCACATAAAACCGCCAAGCCCAGCTCAATATATGAGTCATTTACAGTGAATAAACAGCTACAGGAATATACATCGCTTTGATATACATCTTCCGTTGGCTTTTATTACCCGCGAAGCGTGATGTAATGAATTGCTGCAGAAGGTCTGAAATTAGAAAAAAGTGAAGGGCCAATTAGGTGATGATAATTGCCATTCGTCTCGGCTTTCTGAAGTGAAAGACCGTACGGGATATAAATAGAGAAAATTACGAAATTGTGTTGGTTTTTTTGGGTCAGTGATAATTGAATGAAATACTCTGAAAATTACGTAGAAATCTACTCACGTTTTTTGCAAGTTTTCTGACTTGTCTGCTTCCTTTCCACCATGTAATAATCGCGTCTGGCCTCGATCCAGTCGTCTTGCACTCAACCTCGTAACGTTTACCCGCCGATACTTGCTTCTCCTTCGTGAGGATGTTTACCGTTTGAGGTTTTACTGAAAAAATTGAAAAATACACTCATTTGCAGTAATTTATCACTTGAATTTAAATGCTTCGCTGCGTGGAAATCAAATGATTTTGCCATTCGGCTCCCTTATACGTATAATGTTATAATTAATATGTTTGTTGAGGAAAAGATTATTAATCATCTGATTTACCATGAAATTAAGTGATATGAAAATTGAAGCGCACAAATATAGTCGAAGATAAATTATCGACACAGGACGTGTATGGAAGATGCGGAGGAATGTTCTTTTCTAACAATCAATTATAATTTCCTACAAAAGCCCCTTGCTACTTCAAAGATACGAAATGATTACTCTAAAAAGGAGTCTTTCTGGGTGAGAAACGTCAGATGTTGAGTTTTTTATCAGTACGTTGCACAATGGAAGGTGATATTCACAAAGAGCCAATATAATAAAAATGTAGAAATTTTCTACCCTGCACAAGTAAATATAAGTAATCTGATAAAGTAGGAAAATAAATGGGGGAAACAAATGTTCTCGTCAAGTTCGTATTAAAAGTAATCGGGCGTGAGAATTATTAATAAAAGGTAAGAAATAAAAGAAATGGTTCTGGTAGAGCTGACTGCAAATGATATAATCCTTCTCAGTGCGAAAAGATTTAGAACCTCACTGGATCACTTGTATTAGTAATCTTCTCAGGATTATTGTTATTGGAGACCATTAGTTTTGGGGAAACTCTTTTGACAGAAATAGATTGTTCATTACGGTAATGGACGACCACTGAAAGAACCCTATCTAAAGTTCTTATTTTAACCGCGTTCATTTATTCCTTCGTGACGCTGAATTATGGTGTTATAAATGTTGTTAATTCTCAAATTACGTACTATAGGGCCAATTAATGTTTGCCTGATCCTAAAGTCAGTGTAGAATTTTACTACGTTTTGTGTAGGTAACATAAATTGTTGTCAAAAATAATAGGTATACGCATCATAAAGGATAAATTACCGTATTCCCTCTATAATAATATATAGTCCAATAGAGTTTATTTTCTACAATTGAAAAAAATTGAAACTTCCAGACTAATATTATTTTATTAGGATCATAATCCTGCGTGGATTAGATACCCTGCAATTCACATTTAAGAATCATCTTAGAACTGATTCTAATAACTGTACTGTAGTGTTAGTGTACGTATAAATACAATAAAATTTAACCTATTCATCCAGGACTCACTAATAATACCTGCTTTCGGTCTGTCTTGCACTGCGCGATGCAGTAAAATCGACGAAAGCTGATTGGTTCTTTCTCCATCAAGATGCCTTGCAAGCAAGTCACCAATCAAAGCTGTACTGCTGCAGCTGCAGCTCGAAATCGGTATAAGCCTCGCCAGGTCCAGTCGTTTAATGGGATATACATCAGGGTGTTCTAACTAAAACTATCCACCCCGAATTTCTCGGAAATTAAATGAAATATGAAAAATCATTCGGACAGATCGATTATTATTTCTAAGGGGGCACTTAAATCCGTATTTAGTAAAATTTCGTAACGCACCCTCTAAGCCCCAAATACCTCAACTTCAAAATTTCAAATGGCAACCCCCCACGTATGATACGAAAGCTAATTTCATCACAAATACAACGATGTAAAGCTTTTTTTATATCCGTTTATGACTTTGGAAATTCAAAAATTTGGCTACGAAGAGCTGAGATTGGGAGAGAGCAATTGTCAAAAAGAAACATAAGACTCCAAGATTCTACATTGTTAAAACCAAATCAACAAATTAGTACCTACAGAAGAAATCGTAGCGATAGGAGTATAAGACGTTTTTGAGATACCTACTTGAGTTATCACTTATCAGTGAATGTACATAATTATGTTCATTTTTCTTTCTGCACGAATAAAACTAACTACTTCAAATGTATTAAAACACGGCTCTCACGACCAAACCATAAGGTAGATGAACAAAGTAAAAAATACATTTTATATTAGAATCAATTAACGCAAAATTTAGCAAAAACAACCAGTTAGGAATATTTTTTTTTAAATGGCACCATGCATTTTTACAAATTTTTTTGGGTTTGGGTTCGTTTAATAACGCTGGCATTATAAATTTCGCGAGATGATTAAACCTGTGCACGTCCACGCCGCCTTACCCCCACTGCAAGTGAAGGCTTGTTGGTGGGATAACGCGCACAACGAACTTTAACTCACAGTGATGTGTGTAGATTCTAGAGCGGCGTAGTCAACTATAGTCAAGCCAACCGAGACAAATAATTCCGCGAAATTTAAAATGTCCTAAAAAAATTACAAACATATGTATGGTGATATTTAAAAAAAATATGAATTTTTTATTGCTAAATTGTGCGATAAGATAGGCGGCTCCAAATTGCGATAAAATGAAAGTAACTAATTTTAATATGACACGGATTTTTTATTTCGTTCATTTACCTCATGGTTTGGCCGTGTTTTAATACATTTGAACCGCACTCTGTAGTTATTATACGTTTACATCGCGGATAGACTTATCGCTGTTATTCGGTATTTATCGAATCACATTATGCAAGAATGCGAACAACGAATAAAATAATTCTTCAAAGTTAAACGGCTTGATTTTAGTCACGAAAACAAACATTAGGAAATGTTTTCGTTTACGGCGGTTTCATGATGTTGCTGGCATCAGAAGAAACCTGTGTGTGTTTTCCAATTTGATAGCTGCTGTGTTTGTAACCAACTTAAATAAAATGTGTGTGCCTCCAAAGAAAATATTTCTCCGACTTCTGGCCCCAGTCAGAGAAATATTTACTAAAATTTTTTTTCAAATATAATAATATTTATTTGACAGAATTGAATTTACTTCATATGAAAGTATGACGAATATCCTAAATGGTCCAGTTCACAGGTTTATTGCTACAATTGTTTAGATACAGTTCCACTGCGTAATAATTATTATATTTTTCGTCGATCGTACTGGAAGCGTCACATTCTTGACATGCAATTATCACCCGAAAGCTTACGTTTCCAGGACTGCGTCATTTGCTCGGCTACACGCACTAGCTGTACAGGAATAACGCTTTTTCCCGCCTAGGTCGGAAAATATTCCTGTACTTCTCTTAAAAAAGCTTACGTTTCCAGGACTGCGTCATTTGCTCGGCAACACGCACTAGCTGAACAGGGATAACGCTTTTTCCGGCCTAGGTCGGAAAAATATTCCTGTATTTCTCTTAAGAAATAGTTCCAAATTTCATTATTTCTATCTATGGTCTGTCCGGGATCCACATGACCGGGATTCACCCTATTTCCATGGTGAATCATTGTTGTCAACAATGAATCGCCATGGAAATCGGGTGAATCTCGGTCATGTGGATCCCGGACAGAGTATAGTTGCGCGATGGGCGAAAAATAGTATGTGCAACACGACGGAAAATATATATTCCCGGACTATGATGGTTGCTGGACTCGGTTGCGCCTCGTCCATCAATCTTCCATCATCGTCCCGGAATATAATATTTTTCCTACTAGTTAACACAATATATTTCCACTCATTTCTTTTTTGCCCAAAACTAGGATACTTACAATTAATATCTAAAACAGCTACTCGTGATTCGGGTGGCACCAAGTCATTATTGCTGGCCTGGCAAATCAGTCTTGCATGTAAGTGTTGTCGGCCAACATTCGGAAAGGTGAGATGATTGACGACCGTGCCATCAGGTCGTATCTCGTAGGAATCATCGATTACCGTATTTTCAAGAAACCACGTGACCCTCGGTCTAGGTCGACCTAGAAAACATGAAATGGTTATAGAAAATTCATACACAATGCGAAAACCTCCAATATTTTCCGCTTTGCTGAATATGAATAGCTTTACTGGACTTAAACGAAGACAAACGATTTCGATGTAACGATGATAAAATATTCCATCGATTAATTAAACGTGAAAGTACTTAAACGTCAAGTAAACAAAAAATCAACAGCTTACAGCTCCGTTAAATCGTCAATAACTTACCGCCTTTAACTTCACATAGCAAGACTACATTTGAACCTTCATCATATGGCCCCAATAACATGGACTTATCCATCCTCTTGTCGTCGTAAATGTGAATTCTCTCTGGAGGCACTGCAACAAAAAAACTTTATAGCCTTCCCCTAAATTCCGATTTCAAATTAAGCGAATTATAGCCTTAAATAAAACAAAACAATTCTTTGGCTTCCAGGTAGCTCAAGACGAAAGGATCTGGTGTGTTATTATCTCAATTTTGATTGTGTGTTTGCTGTAAGAATGACTAATATGATCATATTCTAAAGACACGGGAGCAGTGTGAGTCAAACTCTTTCCTTGTTGTGCTGCTAAACGGGCTTTCAGTTACGTCAAAACTAATGAATTTAGTTTTGAAAAAAGTCACTTCAAGGCCAATTGCGATTACAGAATTGATTTTAAGAAAGAATCAATTGGATTATTCAGAAAGGAAAACGGAACCATATCGTCTGAATTACAATATTTTATTTATCCACGATTATTAAATAATGCCATTGTTGTACGTAACTATGGATAGATAATCCTGTTCATAAAATACAGCGTGACTTACGGTCATAAGTCACGCTTCTGTCACATTATTTCACAGCACCTGTAATGTTTACTGCCTATCCAATGAACATCATGGCGTTTCAAAATCAAGCGAAAGTGTGCCAAAGTAGATCAAGCATCAAGCTGCTCCTATCATTTGTCAACATTTTGTTTTTCTTGGTTTGGGTTTACAATAAATATAAAGCGATAAAAATTTTTGAACAATTTCAATAATCTTGGATAAAACGTCGTATTTAACTCGCACATTATGGGCCATTATTCACTTGGTTGTTTACAACCCTTGCTACGCCCGAGCTCTAAACTCAACCGCGTGAATATTGGCCTTCATAATGTGCTCGTTTAATAATATACTATTATACTACTTGTCTGAAATACATATAATTTTACTAATCTGAATTGCATTAAACGGTTTCTGATCTACCTCCTCGTATAATCTGCCAATATCTGAAATTCAACTAATAATACCATTGGGATTACAATTGTAAATAGTGTAGAATTAGTAAACTTACATCGTGAAAGATAACCTAGAGAAATAGGGTGTGCCATGAACTGCAAATGAGAATGGTGCACTTTGTAGATGAAACTATCAGTTATCCCTGACTCCTTAACACTATGCAATCCTTATCAAGGATGTTATGAGGGTATATGGAGCCCTACCTACATTGATATCAAACCATCATCTAAAGCTATCTACCGGAAATAATCCAATTAATGCCGCCAATAAGCGAGCAAAAGGAAAGATTGTGCGGAAACAAATCCAATATTGAATGGGAAGTAACAAGACGTATTCGATGAGGTTGAGCAAATATTGGAATCATTTTTGACAAATATTTGATTGTTTGCATAACAAAATTATTAGTAACTGAAAATTCTGATATGTAGCTGGCCCTCTAAAAGAATCTCAGGCTATGATATCGAATCTGAAAAGTATATCCAAATATGATAAGCTGATGCTAAAGCTTCGATGATTTTAGATGCTCCCGCCAGGAAAGAGATAAAATATAGATCGGGGCAGGGAAAATCAATTTAAGTTTTATAATAGCAAATTTCATGGAAACCTTACCCCACAGCATATTTGATTTACAATCACAATTTGTTTTTTCCTGTTTTTACATCCTATAAAGGCTGACTGTTCTGAGTACAAATAAGCAAGTAATTTAATATAACGGACACATTGCGTACTTTTTGCGTAAGTATCCTACATTTGAAAGTATTATAACTTATTCAAGACCAATACAAAAAATTGGCAGTGTAGGAGACGGTAGAATCTTCTACTTTTTCACAGAATTTGTGAATGTAGCATTTAACTTTATTTAACCAAGGTCGGGTCCGTGCGGGCGGTTGTCGATGGCTGATGCGCCCGGCGCTCATTTACTAAAATCTAAAATACAAATGTTTTCGATCCGGCAGTGCAACAGCTATCGAATTCAATAATGATAATATGCCCTTTTGCTAAGAAAAATTCAAAAAGGGGCCTTTTTGTCCCTAAAATGGAAATTTGATATGAATTTTTCTTTTAAAATTGCAATTTTTAGATTTTTCATGATAACGAACGCATTCTCTTCAGTTTCTTAATCTCCAAGAATTAGCGCAACTAATTTAACCAACTTCGTATCTTTTACCGTTTAGGAGATGTAGGTGAGTAGTGAATAATGAACCAGCTGTATACGTCTAAAAATTGCAAAAAGCGTATTTTTGTACATTAGGTATGTTTCGGGGGTTTTGTAATATTTATGAGCCCACAAGAAAATTAGCATTAATTCTTATATAAAAACATTGCAGGGTGACAGGGTGCTTCTTCTGATAAAAATATGGGAAATACCCATCTAACATGCACCTTTCACTTGGAATGTCAAACTGGGCCAGTTTTTCCATCTCATGTTAACATGAGGTCTTTTCCATAGAAAAAGTTGTTGCCACAATGGAAAATATAGGGTATTATACTTAAATGTCATGTTAACTTTAACATGAGGTTTGTCACCTTAGCTTCCATTGTGACAACGATTGTTCCTATAGAAATAAACTCATGTTAAATTTAACATGAAATGGAAAACTTACCCGTAGGTTAGGGCCATGTACTTATCGTTTAAGTCGCTCTTAAAATTTAAAAATGACATTTTTCTTATAGGGCAAATGTCTTCATTCTTGTCATTTTAAGTTTGGCTTAAAGTTAAGCAACGTCGGTGCAAACGGCCGTTATAGAGTTAACACTTACATATGTTATTAAAAGGTGAGTTTTGTGCGAGACATATGCAACAATGTCTGTGTGTCTGTCTGAAACACATGCAACCAAGTTTGTGTGCGTCTGTATGTGGTCACGCTGCAGCAACCCAGCTACAGCCTAAACTGCTGCAGATATCGAGTTGTAATTTATGCACATCTATTCGATACTAACACAGGGTCCAAGGACTCGAACATCACCCAACTTCAAAGTCACAAGAAGTACATACAGTTCATTCGCGAGACTTAGCCCGATGAGCGAGCGGCTGCAGTTATCAACGCCATGACCGTCGTCTGTAACAATCGATGCTTGGTATTTCCACCAAGGCTGGCGGAACCAGGCGGAGAAGCCTTCTATTTAACCGCCTTACACCTATAATTGTGTAGTGGAGAGTACAACCGTGCCACAATGACGCTTCAACGAACGTCGAACGTCCACTTTACTTTCTCCCTCAGATAAACGAGTCGGAGTGAGACATAGCGTGCGACAAGATTAGGGCGCTACGCTCAAACTTTGTCGGTCTACGTGCAACAATGCGGACAGAGACGGCTTTCAAGACGTATGTGTTTTATAACCAGTTACGATCGGGCTAAGTCTCGCGAATGAACTGTAAATTAAATTTATTCTATCTGGATGGCTCTCACCCAGGATCAGTTGGAGTTCGATTTCCAGGAATATTTTGCCTTAACAAACCAAAAGGTCAATTAATTCTAGAACGGCCATTTTGGCAGCCTGCAGAAAGGAGTAGTCTAGTTCATGGATGTATGCGTTCGTCGTCCCGGTTGAGTGGAAGAGTAGCTTAAAGGTGCGGTTTCGTTCAGGCTGCTGACGGTCGCGTCTGGAAGTCGCTGCCAGACGCGCACCACTGCTTATACGTAACAACGTGTATGCGGTTTCGTAGAAGCTGCTGAAAATTCGGACGCGACCGTCGGAAGCGCGCGTCCGCGTCTCGACTGCTACAGTGGGCAGTCTAGACGCGGACGCGCTGTCACATTTTCAAAAAAATGGCGCCTAAATTCAGTAAATTCGGGCAATATTGGAGACTTCACAGCATTGGTGCTCATTTTCTTTAGATCGCCTTGAATTATGTTCAATACGAAATAAAACTGCTCTTTATTTAATCTAAAGAACTCTCAAAATTTTTCTTCATTGAATAATTTGTTCACCTTCTGTCTTTCGGTCAACAGATAGTTTACCATAAAAACGTCTTCTTCTTCTTCATCTTCTATTAAAAGAGCTGCGACAATTTCCGAGTTAATTTTTCTGGTACAATCTTTGTGGATACCGTCAATAAAATCAGCTGATCGCTGTCGGACGCACTTGCCAAACGCGTCAACGAAACCATAACAATGCCGCGTTCGGCGGTCGCGTCGGGCGGCGACTTCCAGACGCGACCGTCAGCAGCCTGAACGAAACCGTACCTTTAGCTAAACTCCGCCGGGACGTTAATCTAAACAAAGACAAAAAAAGTTGGTCTCTCAAAACTCAAAAGGAATTTGGAGAAGGTTTATACGAAGGCGTAGAGGGGCCACAACAAAGTTTTTAAAAGTTTCAGAAAAAGAAACTTTGTTGCATTGCAATAGTAAATTGTCACTTGTAACCTACAATTGTTACTTGTAGCTGGCGATAATTCATTAAGGGCCGGTTTATCGATGCTCAGTTAAATGAAAATATCTGTCAGTTTGCGTTATCCGATAGTTAAACTGTTTATCGACAGCAAGTTGACTGCAAAGTATTTGCTAAAGTGCCGGGCAAACTGACTGAAAGTTCAAAGTGTTAGCTAGGGCAGAAAACCGACGGTTAGCATCGCCCAGAGTCATGTAAATGACGAAGAAGATGAATCTTTGGTTTTCTTCAACATGAATCTAGCCAATATAAAGTTTAGGAAAGTACCTGAAACTATTTTGAGGAATTTGCCACTACTTAAGATTTCCTCAACTTTCTTTCAGACCTATTGCTTCTACCATGCATCCGTTTTCTTATCCTCAATTACATCTCCTGCTAGTTACTTTTCAAAGCACGTCTGGATCGTAGGCAGAAAAGTTTACTCCTCGTTTCTTTTCTGTCACCAATACAAATTTCAACTGCATCAGCACCTGCCACAGTAAACAAAGACCGTAAGGCATTGCTATGGAAACAGTTGACTATATTAGCGCGAAATTTAAATCTGTCCAATAGAATTCAACTTCCGCTACCCCAAATGTTGCCAACACAACTCAAACTGTCAGGCACGTAACTGACAGACAAATTCAATGTCGATAAACGTGAATCTGATTTATCTGTCAGTTATAGTAAACCGTCAGATAGATAACAGCCAGTTTTGACTGAGCATCGATAAACCGGCCCTCAGTTAAATGAAGATATCTGACAGTTTGCGTTATCCGATAGTTAAACTGTTTATCGACAGCAAGTTGACTGCAAAGTCTTTGCTAAAGTGCGGGGCAAACTGACTGACAGTTGAAAGTGTCAGCTAGGGCAGAAAACCGACGGTTAGCATCGCCCATAGTCATTTAAATGACGAAGAAGGTGAATCTTTGGTTTTCTTCAACATGAATCTAGCCAATATAAAGTTTAGGAATCTACCTGAAACTATTTTGAGGAATTTGCCAATACTTAAGATTTCCTCAACTTTCTTTCAGACCTCCTGCTTATACCATCCGTTTTCTTATCCTCAATTACATCTCCTGCTAGTTACTTTTCAAAGCACGTCTGGATTATAGGCAGAAAAGTTTACTCCTCGTTTCTTATCTGTCACCAATGCAAATTTCAACTGCATCAGCACCTGCCACAGTAAACAAAGACCGTAAGACATTGCTATGGAAACAGTTGACTATATTAGCGCGAAATTTAAATCTGTCCAATAGAATTCAACTTCCGCTACCCCAAATGTTGCCAACACAACTCAAACTGTCAGGCACGTAACTGACAGACAAAGTCGATGTCGATAAACGTGAATCTGATTTATCTGTCAGTTATAGTAAACCGTCAGATAGATAACAGCCAGTTTTGACTGAGCATCGATAAACCGGCCCTAATTGAAACAGACCAATGGCGTACGCCAAAGGGGGTAGGGGGGTTACGACTTCTGTGATTCCAGAAATTTTAGTTTTTTTTTCAATTTTTAGGAAATAATGAAAATGTACGGATTTATGCTCTTTTAGTAATTTTTGTACACCTTATTCTTTTGACCCCCCTCCCCTTTTCATGACTAATTTCTGCGCACGTCACTGAATCAGTTCGAAGCGCCTACCTGTTACAAGTGACAAATTGTCGGTTACAATTGTCAGTTGCAAGTGACAATCGTCACTGACAACTGACAATTGTCACTTGAAAGTGAGAATTTACTGATGCAACAAAGTTTTTTTTTCAGAAAATTTTAAAAACTTGTTGTGGCCCCTCTACGCCTTCGTAGGTTTAGTATACAGAAAGATCATTTTGAAAGAAGATGTCATAATCAACAAACTTAGCTCTAACGGTTCTAGCCAAATGGAATCTGTTCATTATTCTGAATTATTGATGTGCTTCTGTTTATTTTTAATTTAGAAAATCATAAAGGGCGAAAAGACAACTCTACTGAAACTTCTTTAAATAAGTAATGAATTTCCTTGAAGGAGCTTTTATAAAGGAAGTCTTAAGAAAATATTAACACTTTTCTTTTAGCTTCGAGTCTATCTTTATTTCGTCGGTTTTACTTTTACACTTATGTTCCGAAAGATACCTGCAGAGTTTCAGATCTTTTTCCGCATTTTGAAAACAGTGAACAGAATTAATATGGAAAATTTACGAATTAAGACGTTGCAAAGCTCGCTAACAAACTTGTAGGTTAAACATCTCAAATTCAAAAACGCTCAACAATGTCTAGGGAGCGCGAAGAGCTGTATTTGCATATCTAATTTACATGATTACATTTACGTGTTGAGCAGATGACGGAATTGCGGTTTACAGAGAAGAGAAATGCACCATCTGGATTAATCAACACGTGAAGAGGTAAACTTTTATCATTCTACCTTGTCTATTGTGTTATTAAATTTTATTGCTACGGGGGCTAAATTAAATTTACAAAACACGACTGGAGGCCAACGAATTTTAATAAACGTTTTCTTTTTGAGAGAATTGGACTCAAACTTTTCTTCCCAAATGAAAATCTTCTTTTTAATAATAATACTTCAATTATTTTATAGGTAGGTTATATACTGTGTTATTCCCCACGAGAACGGCACCAGCATGTAATTTATCACATCCATGTCAAGATTGCCAAGAGATGTAGAGTCTAAAATGACAATTTGTTTTTCTTGGCTCATTGATATTGAAGGCTACTTCTCTCAGGACTCAGGACCAAATAAAATAAAGTGCTATATACAGGACTTTTATTTTTTATGTATTGGAAATGCGAAGCTTGCTTCCGGAAAACTAGTGACCTGTAAATATTGCAGTTTTCATATGTCCAGGCCGAGATTTATATTCATTTATCCTCACATAAAATCTGGGTGCCCTTAAGTGATCGTAAAATATAAACGAACCGCCCTGGATGTAAGCGCATACGAAATAATTTAAAGTATTAAATTCCTTCATTATTCCACTGAAACGCAATTTTAAGGAGAAGCAACTTTAGAACATCATTACTCGAACAAAGTATAAAAGGGAATTTAATACAAAATTAAAATTATATTGTTATGGATACAATTTCTTACCGATAACAGTGAAGTTGACTTTGCTGTTCCTCGTAGGCGAATTTTTAAAATCCACCCTACATCGGTAAATTCCTTCGTCAGATAATAAAATTTTGTCTATTTCTAGGGTTGCTGGAGAAGTAGCAGGCCGAAAATAGGCTCTCTTGCCGAGCACATCGGGAGATGACCACAATTTTGCTAAACTAAACTGCCGACCTCTCACGTCGAAACTGCAACAAGAGACAAAAAGTAACACCATATGTAATTGCAATTGTGTTACCTATATGTAACTATATTATATTATGGTACATGATTGTACATGCACGGGGTGTTTTATCTTATCTCGGCACCATTGCTATAACTTTGTTTTAGTAAAGGATATTTTAACCTCCCCACAACCATATAAAAATGGGAGGTTACTGCAATCACTCCAAAATTCGAAATTGAGATAACACCAGATCTTTACGTTTCAAGGTCCCAGGATCACAAAAAAATGGTTTTTAAAAAATGTCTGTGTGTATGTACGGATGTACGTATGTACGTATGTATGTACGTATGTGAGCAAGATTCCTCGAAAACTACCGAACAGATTTTCACGAAATTTGGTATGGAGATTAGTGTTGGCTTTCTGGTGAGCCCAGTTAATTTTGTTGCCAATCTACAAACGCCAAGTGCCTTTTTGGCGTATCAACTAAGAAATTTGACTGATGAACACCAATTTTTCTTATAAGCATGTGAAAGGTCTTCAAATTCTGTGTCTAAAAATGTATTCATGGCATAAAATCGAAAAATTCGAAATTTCGAAGCAACATTAGATAATACGCTACAGCCCAAACTGCTTAATCGATTTGGCTGAAATTTGGTAGGTAGGGACACACAGTACCCCCCTAAGAGCTGATTTAATTTTGGTGGTCATCGGCCAACGGCAAGTGCCAATTTGGCACATCAACTTTGAAATTTGACTAATAAACTCCCATTTTCTTTATCAGAACATGAAATGTCTTCAAATCTCGTTTCGAAAAATGTCCTCAAACTTAGTGCCCTTTTGTCAAAAAATCATAAAATTTTGAAAAATACCAGTAGTAATATTTAGGTACAGCAAGTAAGAAAATTTGCTTAATTTTGGTGGCAAACGACCAATAACAAGTGCCTTTTAGCATGGCGTCTATGAAATTTGAAATATGACCACCATTTGTTTTATCAGCACATGAAAAGTCTTCGAATTTTGTTTTCAAAAATTCAATTAAATTTAGTTCCCTTTTGGCAATAAGTAATAAAAAAATTTAAAAATTACCAAACACAGGTAGAAACTGAATTGAAATTTATGGGTGGTAGGATTGAATCATTCACCAAGTGGGGAGGTTCTAGCCGCTTCCGTAGCTGCCCATTTTTTTTTTACTCTGATTACGATAGTCAAATTGAAAAAAACAAATCAAAATCGTATCCGTTAAACAATCACCAAAACTATATGTTTTAACATATATATTTTTGAAAAAGCATTATAATTCTTTACAAATAATGTTTATTGAAATATATTTATCCAAGATTATTGAAATTCTTTAAAAATTTTTATCAAATCAAAATACCCATAGCCGTGTGTGGGGCATCCTGGTTTTGGGATGTAGTACCCGTTGTGTTGCTGGGTTCAAATCTGAGTTCGAATTACTTTCTAAATTCACTTTTTCAACACTAAAGTGTGTGTCCTCTAATGAAGACCCATATACCTTAAGAAAAAATAGAACCGCCTAACCTAGGCCAGGCGCGCCTATAGTGCAATGATGTAGTCAATTTGTATGCAATATTTGATGATGTTTGTTGGAAAGGAGCCCCGAGACGCAAATAAATAAAAATTCATGGAACAGCAATTTTACTGAAAGAAATGTGTGATTATAAAACGTATACCTCAGTTAGTTTACTTTTATATATTAGTCCTGGGAAAACATCCATTTTCCTCTCGATACAATTTGGAAGTTTTAACTGGATGGTGGTAGATTTTGAATGCAGATAGGTTGCATTACTTAAACCATGCACGCTAGAAATAAATATATCGACAAGCGAAAAGAATCTATAAACTGTTTGTGTTGTGTATTGTTTGGAGAAGTATCTGGTAGAAAATTGCGGGAAATTCTTGAGTTACTTCTGCTTTGGTATGCATGTTTTAAAAAGTTTGTGCGAGCCCCATCGACCTCATCCCATTTATTCCTGCCGGATTTTATGGTAAAATGTTTCAAGGAAGTGGCTTTGTTTCTAACTTTATGAGCTTACGACCCTTTAGCTATTCATAGCCCACTTAAGTGTTTTTAAACGTGTACTCAGGTCGACCCTTGCACGTAATAAGTTTGGGTATTTTTGGGTTACTGTTAATACGATACTAATTGTGTGTCAAGACAGTGATGAATTTACAGCAGACAAACGTTTTCATTACTGCGTTAGATGAACATTAAAGTCTGAAAAAGCTTTTATTGTCTTCCCCAGACTGGCTGGAAGATAGTAATGAATATTCATCCTTGTCTAAAAGCCGAACTGGAGTTTTAAAGGGGTAGCTAGTGGTTTTAAAAGAATGCTTACTTAAATCAACTGAATGGATGAGCGGATTAACTAAATATGATTCAATACAATAACAAAAATATACCGGGTGTCAACCAGACCAGGCTCATCCCGTTTTTCGCAACTTATTAAATTATTCCAATAAAATTTGGCACACATATGTATATTACCTACATGATAAACTTGCATTTTTTGACATTTAGATTGATTTTGAAACACTTATCCGGTCTCAGCGGAAATGGACTTGTCTTTGACTTTTTAAATTGTACACTCTGTATATTTTAATCATTTCGAGTTCTGTAATAAATTCTGAATATTACAGAATAATTTTTTTTAAATTTTTGATTTCGTTTTCATGTAGAGTGCTATGACCTCTTCATCAAACATCTCATCAAAATTTATTTTAGGCTTCTGCTTCTATCTGTCACTGATGGCCCTGCCAGCATCAGTGAAATTTGAGATGGCACTTTAGTATTTTCAAGTTCTGTATTAAATTCTGAAAATGACAGAAAATTATGTTTTTGAAACTTCTGATATCATGTTTTCGAAAAACCTTTTTTAAAACATGAGAGGTTACTGCAATCACTAAAATTTTCGAATTCGAGATAAGGCCAGATCTATACGTTTTGAGGTCTCTAGGAGTCATGAACCCAAAAAAGTGGTTTTTAAAATGTGTCTGTGTGTATGTGCGTACGTGCGCACGTTTGTAAACGCGCCACAGCCCAAACTACTAGACCCATTTGGCTGAAATTTGGTACGTAGGCATCTCATAACCCAACTAAGATATGAAAAGCCCGTGGAGCCAATTGTTCAACCCGAAATGCCATTTTGGCACATCAACTTTTAAATTTTAAATACAAACCCCCATTTTTCACGTCACAATAAGAAATGTCTTCAAATTCTGCTTCCAAAGTTCTCAGTCTCAGTGCCCTTTTGACCAAAAACTAAAGAATTCGAGATTTTTATTGCTCTTTAAAATCGCGGTACAGCCCAAGGCCCAAGCCCCTAAACCGATTTGGCTGAAATTTTGCACATGGGGATTGTAAAGAGCTGAAAAATCTTTGGATTCAATCGACCCAAGAAAAGTGCCGTTTTAGCACACAATCTCCCATCAGAAAGGTCTTGAAATTCTGGTTTTAAATAAGACAAAATTCATTCGCATTTAGTACCCTTTGGGTAGAGAAATTTGGCTGAAATTTGATACATGGAGATGACCCGTTCAAGAGCTGAGAGGCTTTTGGGACGCTCCAGTCGCTTCTCTGCTGCCATTTTTTTTTCTTCATTTTATTTATAAAACAGCTTATTCCTACCTATTTCTTATTATTGTATCGATTTTGCCCAATTTTCTACAAGACGTAGACAAATAGTCAAAAGAATCGACGTTATTTTCCAGTTCTAATGATATGCGGAATCTAGACTGCTTTTTTAAGAGCAATTTATTGCCGTAAAACCCACGGTATAAATTCTCTTTTATATTCAGCATTAATCCATTTCTAATTGATAATATACCCAACTGACCTGTATAGGGGTTCTCCGATGGTCTCCTTGAACCACAATACCATGGCAACTGCGTCGTCCCGATCTCTCGGAGTTATATCACAGGGTAGGCCCTTCTTTTTGCCCAGTACTCCATGAACTTCCACCATTGGGACTGCAACAAATTATTCGTGTTACCATTGTTGGGACGCTTCTTGTTAGTAAAGTTTTGTTTCAAATGGCGCAAGTGTTCGGGAACAAACTTTGGATGTGAGGAGAGGTTAGGATAGTTCGAAAACGAGACGCCGTAATTCCGAAGTGCTTTAGATTTACATTTAAAAATGTATCGATGGAGGGCGAGATTTATGGGTTAATCGTGCAGAGGCGCAGAGTATGGTTCGCCATAATGGAATTGTGAGGAGCAAACAAGGAGAAGGAAGATAAATTATGAAATCGTATTAAAATGGATTTTACAAACAAATAGGTCTAATCGGGCGATTCGCATAAAATGGATTACTCGTTCTGATTAAAAAACAGCGCAAATATTTTAGCAAAAACGAGAGGATTTATGAGGGGGTAAAGAAAATAGCAAATATCCTGCAGATTCGATTCAAAACTCAGCTTTGTAATTAGTAAATTTAATATTCAGAAAAGCTAACAACACCTAACCTTAATATCGATCAGCAAACAGATTATCTAAATTGCTTACTTTGTAAACATTGTAATTGGAAAACTTTATAACCCACGAACCCTTTCTAATCACTGTAACATTGCATTGCAATAGGCGCAGATTTATAAAGCAAAATTATAGATAGTAACGTCCTCTCTTATCATAAACTAATGTTAAACCCGAAGCTGTTGGATAATTTATGAGCTTTATTAAGTTTTTTCCGTGGAATAGACAATTTGAATTTGGAGAAAGCGGGCGATAAAACTTTTACAGGAGATTTTCATTTTTCTTGTCGGCTATGATGAAAAGTTTTTGTACCCAAGATTTACCCAAACACTGGTGGAAAGTTGTTGCTGCATTTAACACGGACAAACTTAATTACGAAAAGAAGTCTATCTTGATTTCCATTTTGTTCGGAGACGATGAATATTTTTTATTGCACCGATCTGATAGAGCGCCGGGTTTTTGATGGCATTAGTTCCATCTGAAAGGGTAATTATCTGATAGCATTAATTAAATTAAGGAAGAGTACAGAAGTTGGTTATGGATATGGCGAAAAAGCATCGTTAATTTTAGGGCGTAATAAAAGGTTTACGTAAAGCCCGGCTATACTAAACTGTCATTATACTGTTGTCGTTTTCTCCTGTCAGCTTCTGAAATTCCTCATTATTAGTCATGAGGTGTCGCCAAGCTATAGCACTCCACAACAAAAAGCGCGTTTATTAAAAAACTCTAAGCCGCAAAAACTTTTAATAAAAGATCTCTGTGCTTTATTGCTTTTTCATCTAATATCGCTTTCTTATTTTATTTCCTGCCAAGTCCGTTTGTTTATCTGAAAACATCAATCATCACAGATGTCAGACCAAGTGCAGAATTTAATCAAGTTGGCTTTCTGCTTATTGCAGGCGCCTTTCGACTCAAATTCTTTTTACATAAAGGCACACTTCAATTACTCGAATCTTTCAATCTCGAAAATTCACCATTTTTCGTTTAATAATCAATCTGAATGGAACATAAATAATTTCGATACGTTTCGCAAAATAGGGAGCCGTTCCGAAACTTTTGTACAAAGGAAAAACATCGTCCTGTGTAATCGTGTTGCCGAGTGCGATCATGGAGAAATTTTTAATTAAAGCTTTTCACCACGACTTAAAAAAACACATTCATGATGGGAACAATAGCTAACCTCGTTTGTTGAACGCGAAACATGAAGGGATCAAAAACTTTAAAAACTATTTCCCCCTGTTCTTAAAAAAAAGTTAGGCTAACCAACATCGATCATTTTCTGAATTCGGAACTACATAAGTACATACCATACTACTTCAGATTCCATATCATATTCAGCGCGCTTTATAAATCCTGTGGAAACCAAGCTTCATCCAAAAAAAGTTCGGTTTCAAATGTTATCAATAGTCTGAAATCAACGAGAAAATTGTTCTTTTTTCATAGCTGCTGACAATATTGTCAATTTATAGATATTATAATCAATTTTGTTATATTATGGAATAGTAAAAGAGAAAAAGTTATTATTGTCCTAGGGCATCTGTGATAGAATACAGACTTTCATTTTGGGGGTTGACATACATTGACAGATTTGCAGCCATAAAAGTTTGCATTACAGAGCAAAATTAAGCATTTTGTCTCAGAAACGTACAAAAGTAGTGTAGTCGGTTGACGCTAACTAAATGCCTAAATAATATGAAAATATAAATAGAGTATAGCGATAATGGTGAATGCGCTCCTATTATCTCGGAAAAGGAGAGACACTCTAAATTAATGTATATTTATCTTATCCTATAATGTGAATAACTCCTTAGTAACGGGTTGTGTTAAGATACTTTAGGATCAATACTCTAATTTTTTCGTTTTCTTGATAGCACTGCTGTTAAATCTTATTTGAGGCGGTTAAACGTCGAGTAATAATTAAAGGTATCTCTAATACGAGGTGCTAAAAAAATAGTGTTTTACGCCTTTGCTTTGACGTTGCCATAACAGCGAAAATACAAAACCAATCACAGCTCGCATATTGCACATTTAACGGCATGGTTAAGTTTTTAACGTGGAAATTACAGAATCCTATTCAGTGTTGTTGCAAATCTCACAATGTCAATTTGTCACTCAATTCGAGCTCAGTTTCTTTCAAAAAACAAAAGTAAATAGGTATATAAACAAGTTCCAGGGACCGGAGCGTATATTCATTTTTCGTATTCTTTTTAAATATAGAATAAAATAAAACGTTTCTTACAATACACTTAACGTTGTTGGGTTGTTTTTACATTACTTACCCGCGAATTGCATGTCTCATAAGTCATAGTGTAAAAACCCTCATTCCGTGACTTACAGTGTCAATTTATATAAAATAAGTTTTTTTAGAAAAACGAGAAAAGGCCACAATATTTTCTCGTCAATGGATAGCTGGTGCTATTACAAAAATGCAGCAGAGAAGTGGCTGGAACCTCCCCATCGCGTGGATCTTTGTATTCTGTGTAGATACAAGTCAATTTAACAGAATTTTTTTTATCCTTATTGTCTGTGACTAATTTCGCAATTTTCTGACAAATACCGACATCACCTCGGACATCGCCCATCACATTTGACAATATGTTCCTTTTAAGGTTAATTTTTGCCACATTTTTGACAATAACTGCCACTTTATGTCATCCACTGTCAGCCCGATCCCTTTTAATGGGAAGAATTTTTTCTCTATTTTCCACTGAAATGGCAGAAACTGTGAATACATTTTTATAACCAGAATTGGATTGTCTTTCTAATGACTACATAAAAAAGGAGGCCTTGTATTTAAAATTTTAAGTTGATAGGCTTAAATGGCACTTCCCGTGGACCAATTGCTTCCAAAAGCCTTTCACGTCTTCAAGGGATCACCCAATCTCCATGTACCAAATTTCAGTCAAATCGATTCAGTAATTTGGGCTATAATGTATTTTTAGTGTTATTATAAAATTTCGATTTTTTGAACCAAACAGCACTAAATGCGAATTAATTTTGTCTCATTTAAAACCAGAATTTGAAGACCTTTCTGATGATGACAATAAATCTTTCAAAAACTAGTTTTTAATGGTTAAATGAGAAAATAATTTTAGATTTGGAAATTGGCGTGCCAAAACGGCACATTCCGTGGACCGATTGCATCCAAAATTTGTTCAGCTCTTCGACGTGTAATACAAACCCCATGTGCAAAATTTCAGCCAAATTGGCTCAGGGCTTGGGCTGAGCCGCGATTTAAAAGTCCGATAAAAATCAATTTTTTTTTAATTTTTGGTCAAAGGGCACTAAGAATGAATACATTTTCGGAAGTAGAATTTGAAGATCTTTCTTATGGTGACGTGAAAAATGGGGGTTTGTATTTAAAATTTAAAAGTTGATGTGCCAAAATGGCATTTCCGGTTGCACGATTGGCTCCAAAAGCTTTTCAGATCTAAGTTGGATTACGAGATGCCTTAGTTCCAAATCTCAGCCAAATCGGTCTAGTAGTTTGGGCTGTGGCGTGCTTACAAACGTACGAACGTACGTACGTACATACACACAGACACATTTGAAAAGCCACTTTTTTGGGTTCCTGAGACCTCAAAACGCATAGATCCGGTCTTATCTCGAATTCGAAAATTTTAGTGATTGCATTAACCTCCCATTTTTTTAAATTGTGATGGGGTTGGGGGGGTTAAAATATGGGACAAAGCCAATTGAAAATGTTTTAAAAGCAGCAGATTTGAAACAAGTAGTAACACAAAATCGCGAATGAATTACCTTGACAGGGTTATAAAGACAATCAACAAGGTCTGGAGAGATATAAATAATTCTTTACACACTTTAGACGGAATCGGGAACAACTGCAGCATCTGTTGTATAGAGTTGGCTCACCATTGTTCGCTAATGTCTACTTCTCTTCTTTATATTCACAGCTATTGAGCCAGAGCTGTTTGAGCTTTGGCTTTTTTTATTTTAATGATAATTTTCAAACATTGTGTAAAGTTCTTATAGGCTCTTGACGTTAACCAGAAATAATTTGACTTGTTTACTGATAACATATAGTGTGGTGAAACTGGAAGCATATCGTTCAGTCCGTGTGCACAGCGAAGACAAAAGCTACGACCTATTACAAAGTGTTCCTTACATATCAGAGATAAGATAACGAGAGGTCGTACAGTAGGTTAGGTGGTATATAAATGAGGTAGGGGTGAAAATGCAATTTTTTCACCAAAAAATTACTTTATGTCAATCGGTTCTATGTTAAAAGTGCTTTCCATTGCTTATAACTAAATACAGATTTTGAAAAAGGAAGGCTGAGAAATTAATTGTTTTAGGTTACTAAACACGTCGAAATACATGGTTATTCCTATACCACCCGATATTTAAAGTGGCGTTTACTCGCAATTCTTGAAATGCGCTGTCTCTCAAATGCTTTCTTAAATCATAAGTCGAAAACCCCGAGGTTTAGCGAAAAAATTACAAATATAAATGTTTTTGAGTTAGATCTCCTCTTTCCAATGGTTTTTGTCTTATTAAGATTGATCGAATAGATTTCGAGAAAAATGCAATAAAGTGCAGTGTTGCACAACGGCTCGCCGCTCGGCGGACCGACACCCGGAGATGCGACGAAGGTTCAATATAGCAAGGTCGTGCATACGATTGTAGAACTAATGCGCTTTCGAGGTATAATATTGTCAGGCGGACCTGAAATAGTATATTACGATATTAGGTTGGTAAGTACAGTATAACAGAATCGAGGAAAGGTTTGCAAAAACGAGTCGAAGACGAGTTTTTGCAATTTCCGAGATTATGTTAGATGTACTTAACAACCGTGTATCGTATATGATTTTTCGCACAATCGAAATTAAATTATTGAACATTTTTCGTCAGCCATTAAACAAATCCTGTTTGACAGATCGCCGAATTTTCCAAATGCTCTCGATAGCTTTGCTAGTTCAATTGTTTTACTTACCATGCCTGTGTCAGATATGCGTGCTGTTATGAATTCATAACAGCACTGTTATTTTTCGTTGCCTGGGAAACCAAACCGCGCTTGGTAAGTTGAACTTACACCTTATTTTAACTACGTCGGTAAGAGAGTTATAACATACGATTGTGCGAAAAATTTTATTAAGTACCTATTTGAAAAGTTTTTTTGTCTTGTTCTGTTCATAGGGGTTTTTGAAGAAGCATTTAATGTTTTATAACTCGAAATGGACATTAATGGACAAAATGCACGAAATTAAACGATTCATATAAGAAGAAAATTTTAATTGAATTTGTGAGTAAAAAATTAGGAACCGAATTTGATAGTAATTAATAAATGTTTGAAATCAAGAACTATAATAAGCTTATTCTATTGAAGTGACAGAACGTCAAGATTTGAATTTTAGGTTGGCATGAGGAAATTTTCCAAGGAATTTTACCAACAGGTGAGTTGGTAGAACCGTTTTCAATGCGATACGTCATTGCTCTGAATTGGCCCAAAATCGTCTTTGTGTTAGTGGAGTTTTGAGTAAAGTGCAAAGAAAAATATTCACGAAAAAGCCTCAGGTACGTTTATCTGATGTGACACTGCATGCTGCTAACAATTAAAATAAACCCTAGAAAATTTGGGTTATGTTTTTGCTTTCCCGCTAAACGATCAAATTGTTAAAAGTACACTCCTTTACAAATTAGGGTTGTACACTTGTGCAGTTCCATAAAAATTTTAGTTCTGCTATAGAAAATGAACGGACTTTATAAGCAAGTTTCATTTGAAAAAAATATAATTTTGCTATAGTACTTATCACCTATCCATCGCTGACATCAGAAGAATCGCTATCCAAAGAGGTATTAACGCGTTTAATGTTAAGGATACCTGATGATGGAACAGAACTATTATGACAAGAAGATGGTCTTGCCATGCACTTACAAGAACCAATGCACTTTAAATTTCTCTTTCTGCACGACAATATTTTTAACAACCTAAAATGGGAAGGTTTATTAATTAGTTCTTTCTTAAAATTTTTGCCGTACCTTTTACACATTTACCTACATGTGAGAAACGGGCTGGTGTCGGGAAAACTTGGTTCCTGTTGTTAAGACCGGTATAATTTTATTGTCTTCTACTTTCCAGCCGGAATCGGTTACATTGGCCGAAATCGGTTGGGGCTCCAAACTATATGCAACCAAACCAATGTTTGGTAGTGCACTCTAAGTGAATGTTGCACCAACTTGCTCTAGTCGGAGGTAATTTATTTAAAGACTTGGAACTTGCTAATATTTCACGTAACTCGTTGATGTTGGTTATATCTTCACTTTTCGCATACACTAATTATAAATTGTTCCATATTGTTTAAGGTATCTTTGGAAGGATTACCCCTTCCGACATGGTTTAACGAATGGTAATACTGCAGGTATACATTCCAAACTGCCTTTTTGCCGCATCCAAATAACTACCAAACATTGGTTTGATTGCATAGTTTGGGGCCCCAACCGATTTTGCCCAATGTAACCGATTCTCACAGAAAGAGAAATTTAAAGTGCATTGGTTCTTGTAAGTGCATGGCAAGACCATCTTCTTGTCATAATAGTTCTGTTCCATCATCAGGTATTCTTGACATTAAACGCGTTAATACCTCTTTGGATGATTTTTCTGATGTCAGCGATGGATAGGCGATAAGTACCTATAGCAAAATTGTATTTATTTCAAATGAAACTTGCTTATAGATATGTTTTTGAATAAGCTTATTATAATTCTTGATTTCAAACATTTATTAATTACTATCAAATTCGGTTCCTAATTTTTTACTCACAAATTCAATTAAAATTTTCTTCTAATATGAATCGTTTAATTTCGTGTATTTTGTCCATTAATGTCCATTTCGAGTTATAAAACATTAAATGATTCTTCAAAAACCCCTATGAACAGAAAAAGACAAAAAAACTTTTTAAATAGGTACTTAATATAATTTTTCAGGTCCGCGTGACAATATTATACCTCGAAAGCGCATTAGTTCTATAATCGTATGCGCGACCTTGCTATATTGAACCTTCGTCGCATCTCCGGGTGTCGGTCCGCCGAGCGGCGAGCCGTTGTGCAACACTGCACTTTATTGCATTTTTCTCGAAATCTATTCAATCAATCTTAATAAGACAAAAATCATTGGAAAGAGGAGATCTAACTCAAAAACATTTATATTTGTAATTTTTTCGCTAAACCTCGGGGTTTTCGACTTATGATTTAAGAAAGCATTTGAGAGACAGCGCATTTCAAGAATTGCGAGTAAACGCCACTTTAAATATCGGGTGGTATAGGAATAACCATGTATTTCGACGTGTTTAGTAACCTAAAACAATTAATTTCTCAGCCTTCCTTTTTCAAAATCTGTATTTAGTTATAACCGATGGAAAGCACTTTTAACATAGAACCGATTGACATAAAGTAATTTTTTGGTGAAAAAATTGCATTTTCACCCCTACCTCATTTATATACCACCTAACCTATTGTACGACCTCTCGTTATCTTATCTCTGATATGTAAGGAACACTTTGTAATAGGTCGTAGCTTTTGTCTTGGCTGTGCACACGAAATTCTTTTCTAGACGAGTTTGTTGCGCCCGTAGACTCTACTAATAAGAGACCGGTTAAATTTAAATATCAAAAGAGAACTTTGGGAAACAATCTGTGTTTCAGAACGGTGTTTACAAGAGAACATTTATTTGTATTTAGTTTAAATTTGGTTTACACATTGGATGTTTACATTCGCCGCAATAAACAAACCTGGGCAACTTTCCAAGTTCTGTTCATATCCTAATCTAGATTAATATCCAAATAAAAGCTTTTTTCCAAAATATAAACACAATGACCTTTATTATTCAAAACAAGCGGCATGCGTTCCCAAATTAATGGAAAGCTCTAAAAAGCTTCATGCCTACCTACTGTTTGTCAGGGACACGGCGGTTCATTTTTAGATGCTCACTATTAGTATCTCGGAAACCATAATAAAAAAGTTGCGCTATTTGTTGATGATTAAGAATCTGAAGAAAATTGCCCGATATTTTGATTCGTTCCTGAGTTATCACAAAAAAACCAAAAAGCCAATTTAAAGAAAAATTAATATCTTCCTAACGATTGATTTTAGGCGTTTTCTTTTTACACAAACAAATGAGTAACTCACTTCATCTTATCAATTTGATTGGTTCATTTAAATTTTAGCCAATCAAATTACTGAGACGAAGTGAGTCACTCAGATAATTGTGCAAAAAGAACATAATATTTATTTAAATGAATATTGAATGGCATTGACAGAAATTTTGTAGACCTTCTAGATTCTGAATAACGACAGACCATTATTGATCCTTTTATGGCCGCCATATTGAATTTTGAAACCATAAAAAAATTCTTAATCGTCAAGAAATAACGCAACTTTTCTCTTTTATTTAACCGATCCTGTATCTTTTACCGTTTAGGAGATCCCAATGGTGAGCATCGAAAAATTAACCATCCTGATTTAATTCCTGTATTATATTTAGGCAAACATACCATAAATTTGTATCCCATAGATTTGTCTAACTATAGATTCAATTGAATGCAGATATAGTAATTATTAACGACTATCAACTTTGTACCAGTGTTCGAAATTAAGATATCACCAGATCTTCATTCGACTTCCCACGACCTCGAAAACGTTTTTTTTTAAATCTTGTTTGTGTGAACGTATATCTACTTAATATGCTCCTACAGATAAGATACTCACCGTGAAAACTATGGGACGAATTTTCATGAAATATCAGAAAAACCTAAAATTTTTAAAAACCGCAGAAAAAAACAAACTGGTATATTGAAATATGTACTCTGAATAATAGTTATTTACCTATAATTAGTTATGAAAAGCCTTATATTGTTCGAGGAGCAGTAATATTTTGCCAAAACGAGCGATAGCGAGTTTTGCTAAATTATGCGAGTTAAACAATTTAGGCTTTTCATAACGTATTAACTACAACAGTTTTCAAAACTCAATTAGGTAAAAAATTTTTCATTTAACGCAAATTTTCGAAAGAATAATAATAATAATCATTGTATTTGTACGTTTAAATTTACATAACTAATAATTATCCAAACTTATACGAACAATATTTATATTCAGGGTATACATATTTCAATATACCAGTTTGTTTTTTTCTGCGGTTTTTCAAAATTTTAGGACCTTTTTTTGATATTTCATGAAAATTCGTCCCGTAGTTTTCACAGTAGGCAAGTAATATCTATAGGAGCATATTAAGTAGATATACGTTCACACAAACAGATTTTTTTTAAAACCACGTTTTCGAGGTCGTGCATGGGAAGTCTGGTGATATCTTAATTTCGAATTTTCGACCGATTTTAGTAACCCCAATTTTTACATGGTTGAGGTGAAATTAAAGATTCTAACTTCTTACTAGAAGAAGCTACTTGAATACATCTGTGGAAACAGAGATAGGATGCACTGGCAAGAACTTTTAAAGATCAGCGAGAACCATCCACTGCAGTTGCTAGCAATTAGGCTTATTTTAAAATCCGTACCTTAACACATTAGCATTATTTTCCTTTCCCTTCATTTAGTGGTACAAAGTTGCTAGTCGTTAATAATTAATTACTATATCTGCATTCAATTGAATCTATAGTTAGACAAATCTACGGTATACAAATTTAAATCAGTGGCAATTAACTCAGGATTGGGATTTGAATATTAGGAAGTGTGTTGACCGATGTATGAGAAGAGTAAACGTATCCGACATTTATACCTTCCAATCACGCACGTGTAGCCAGGATTACCGTTTTCGACCAGTAACAGCTCCTGGTTGTTGGATCAATTCTGTTTCCTGCCTTCCAGGCCATCAGTACGTGAATTTCCACAGCATCCGGTTATGTGCATGTTTGTTTTATAACGCATCCAGTTTGAGTTACATCATATTAAACAAATAACTTACTGAGGTCATAAAGGATAATTTTATGCTAATGCGACATTGAAGTTGGAAGTTTAATCAACTAATAAATAATTTTTCGTTTCCAGTAAGAGTGCTTTTTCGTGACTGCTTATAAGACGCTGGATAATACACGGTTTCGCCTCTAGAACACCGCACGCTAACTCAAAAACAAAATCTGCAGAACATAAGTACTAAGCTAAACTGACAGGATTCGGGGAAGGGTCAATTAAGGATTTTTTAGTTGTGCTTTAGACATAACGTGTTTGGAACTTTATTTCTCCCTATTAAGTGTAGGTACAGTATGCGTCTGATGTTTTGCTCGATCGTTTGTTATACGCAACTGAAAACTTTGCGGAACAGACTCGGTCATGACAATTGCTTTGAACGATATGACAATGATTGGATTTCAGGTAACTATGGTTTTTTGGCGTCATGACCGAGACTGTCTCGCAAAGTTTTCAGTTGCGTAACAAACGATCGAGCAAATCATCGGACGCATACTGTACCTACAGTTAGGATCACTGAAGCTATGGCATGCCACACGCAAATATCGTCTCAAAACTTAATTAATAATCTTTAATAACATCCGTCGGTAAACTTTTAGGATGCCAGGCTAGTTGTATTGAAAGAAAAACTGGAACATTGACTCCATGATTTATTGCATTTTTTACAGGGACATAAATACAAATGGTTTCCGGAATTGTAGTAAGTCAAACTGTCACTTATACAATACTTTTGGCCGTGTTTAAAGGACTTTTATGGTGATTTTCTGGAAATAAGTTGTACAAGTTGGAAGATTTATCGAGGCAACAATACGTTATAACTTACAAGTTTCCTGGCTAGTCGGGAAAATAGACCACAAGTTTTATAATTCCTAGGGCTTTCATAGTTTTAATACCGTTCATTACTTTGGAACAAGGCGCTGCAGATAAGAGTTTAATAATCTTCCAGACCTTCGGAATATTCATTGATTACTAGGACGGGAAAAACTCAAACAAGATTAAATCGAACCGAAATGCAAAAACTCAGGTTTTATGCAATACAAACGAGCAAACTTTGAATATTTTTATAACGTAGTACGTTCTCCGATGAATTAAATTTCAATCTATATCTTAACAAAAAGCAATCCTTCAGTTGCTGTGGGAAGTTTTTAATAACGTCCAGTCGAGAAATTTTTCTTGCAGAGATCCCGTGATAAATTAAAAAAAGGATCGTAAAAGAAAGGAAGGTTGCCTGCGGAGGCAACAATACGATATTAGGTAGTAAACAAAATATATTGCGACTGAAAAAAGGTACCCTAGACACCGATAAAAGTAAATTAAAGGCTTCGACGAATGTTTAAAATCGAAAGAGCAATTACTTGTATACGATTCGGACTTAAAGTGGGTGTTGTTTCTTATCTATTTATCTTATGGGCGCTTGGGGAGTCTTACGTTTTAAATTTTTTGCCTTGTGATACCCGTAGCAGTTGTATGTCACTGAATTATATGACAAGGAAATTTATAATACGGAAAATTTGCCGCATATAAACATCAGCATAGTCTCCCATAAACAAAGAGAATTTTCCCTGCTATCAAAGAAAACGTTTTCGTGGGTCATCTGTATTCATCATCGTCATTATGCCTCCATCACGGACGTGGAATAGAGGTCATAAAATGAATTTACGATTGCAGTGTACGTTCCTACCTGGATCACATGTGTCGAATTTTATCGGAATTTCGTGATTCCAATAACGAATTTTACATGGACAAGTGATATTAAAAACGGCGACGATTCTCATTTGACTCAACCTCCTATCACATTTTATCTCTTGATGGTTGCTCTGCCGGAATAAAGGCAAAATGCAATCGAACGGAAATTGGAGAATCGTGCAGTTTATTATATGGTATTTATAGTGGAATTTATTTTACCCTTGCACCTTTCGAGACCCTACCACCGAGCTCGTAAATGTGAGTAAGTGTTATAAAGCTATCTATTTCCCGAGACTGATCGCCCGGTTCTTCTCGTAATGTTTTTAAATCTCCAGCGGATTTGCTAACGGAACTGCGTAAATTCTATTCCTATCCTATAATTGCTTCTACGCATATTCTCATGCGGTAAAAACTGCAGAGCGTAGAGTCTACAAAATATGGTGGATGCGCCGGGAGAGTAGCCTGCATAACAGTCTTGGAATAGCCGATTTACGTAGAAACGAACAACACATAATAATGGAAAATGCAAGCTAATGTTTCTAAATGTTGTTGGGGGCATGAACTTGCAGAATCGACATTGTCATTAAAGAAAAATACAAAGCTTAGGTATCACATTCCACGAGCTATTTGTTCGCTCTAGGATTGTCATACCGTTAGATGCTTTAAGGTTCCACGGGAAAGGTGAAAATGAAGATTAAAAGCTAGGAAAGCGGCCGGAACCTCCCCACTTGGTGAATAATCCACTCCTACCTCCTTTTGAATCCACCCCGATCAGTCTCTAAAATAGTCCAGTAGTATTGATATTTTTTTAGGCGAATGTGAAAATAATTAGGGATCAATGGTTCTTTGCGTTGATATGTTGTAATTTACGAACTAGAGACATATTAAAAGTTATGATAAATCCGGTGTGTGCGTTAGCCGCTATCTTAAAAAAATTATGTTTTTCGCTTTTATCTTGAAAACCGTTGATCCTACGAAAATTGTTCACATGACTAAATTGAAAGAGCATACAATCTGCAACAAAATGAGCATATACTCGAAAAAATCTTTATTTCACAACAATTTTAAAATTGTTTCCGAACGGTTAGTTCTCGGGTTAGTTCATTTAAAAAAAATATTTTGAGATTGTACTTTACTTACTGTTTAACATACTAGAAATCCTGACATACCCGGCGTGTATGTTAATGTTGGAAAAATTTGTGCACACCCTGATGGGTTTTTCGTATGTTTTTCGTCTTTATCTTGAAAACCATTGATTATGCGGAAATTGTACATACGACCGAACTGAAAGAGCATACAATTTTCAACAAAATGAGCAATGCTTGCTTTCATAAAAAAATGTTTTGAAGGAAAAAATCATATTTGAAAAAGTTGTGTTTCGTAAAATCGCGTGTCAGCGCAATTTATATTCTCTTTAAGTGGTCATTTATGTTTCTCATCATTTAGCTCTTGGTTCTCTATGTTGTTGGAATCGCGGCAATAATTTTGTAAGACAAAACGCCGTAAATGAATAGAAATAGCTCTGAGTCGTCATTTTACGAAACACAAGTTTTTGAAACAGATTTTTTTCCTTCAAAACTAATTTTTTTTATGAAAACAAGCTAATGTTCATTTTGTAACAAATTTTATGCTCTTTCAGTTTCATCATGCACGTGAACAATTTCATCACAATTTCAAAATCTCGATGAAAAACATCCGAGATACCCATACGTTCTGCCCCATTTTTTTTTTTTTTAGTATGTTAAACAGTAAGTAAAGTTCAATATCTCAACGCAAAAAACCATTGGCTTCTAATTATTTCCACATTTGCCAAAATGTTTTTTATACTAAAAAACCGTTCCGAAGTGATTTTGAAATTATTGCGAAATTAAGATTTAATTTTAGTGCCTGTAGTAACTAGTAACCTCCCTTTTTTTAAGTGAAGTGGAGTGGGGAGGTTAAAATGGGAGATTACTACAATCACTCCAAAATTCACGTTCCAGGTAATTGTAATGGTGGAACGTTCCACGTTCCAGGGTCCCAGAACCATGAAAAATGAAAGTAGTTAAAAAAAACACTTTTTGTGATCCTGGGACCTCTAAGCGTGAAGATCTGGTGTTATCTCAGTTTCGAATTTTGGAGTAATATTAAGAAAGCTGTTCTGGGTCAAGGTTACTTTTCGACCAAAATAAACCTTTACGATGGAATATAGGAACTACGAACCTAGAAGGACAACGACGTGGAAGACCATATCTATCCATACCACCATGAAACCGCATTTTAGGCCAGTCATTTGAGCAGTAAAAATGGTAAATTTAACATTAATTGCAAAGGTCCTATACGTACCTATACGACCAGAATAAAACCACAAATAAGCCAGTTATTATCATACTATGGTAACACTTGCTTAATGACAAAAAATAACGGAGCATTAAAATTTTTAAACCGTGTTTTTAACAAAAAAAAAGGGATTACAAATTTTCAATCCTTGTTTTTCTCGAAAGATGGATTTAGAACTTTTTAGTCGCTGGTTTTGGTAGAAGGGGATCAAAATAGGTAGGTAATCAAATAAAGGGAAATAGGTCGTCAATTGGAAAAAACTTTTTTGACTGTTGGCTTCGAAATTTTCTTGAACTTTTGAGATTATGCAGTTCAAGGCTAACCACGAATTGTCCCTATTTTTTTGGGTAAAAGAATATCAGAAATATTTGAGTATAAAATACCGCAAAAAAATGTCGATGTTGTCAAAATTAAAATTACCAATATTACCGGTCTTGCGGTAATATTACGTAATATTCCGTTAAGTTGGTTAAACTGATGAAAACACAGTGACCTCTTCCTAGTATAGAAAATGGGCAGCTACGGAAGCGGCTGGAACCACTAAGGTTGAGTACAATTTTGAAAACTAAATTTGAAGAATTTCCATGTGCTGATAGAGAAAATGAAAGTTCATTATTCAAATTTCAAAGTTGATATGCCAAAATGGCACTTACCGTTCGCCGATTGCCACCAAAATGAAATTAGCTCTTCGGCGGGTAACGGTATCTCTACCTACCAAATTTTAGCCAAATCGATCCTGCAATTTGGGCTGTAGCGTGTTATTTGATGTTTCTTCGAAACTTCGAATTTTTCGATTTTATGCTAAAAAGGCACTAAGTGTGAGTACACTTTCAGATACAGAATTTCAAGACCTTTCATGTGCGGATAAGAAAAATTAGTGTTCATTAGTTAAATTTCATAGTTTACATGCCAAAACGGCACTTGGCATCTGCGGATTCGCAACAAAATTAACTGGGCTCACCAGAAGGCCAACACTAACCTGCATACCAAATTTCACTAAAATCCGTTCGGTAGTTTCCGAGAAATCGTGCTCACATACGTACGTACATCCGTACATACACACAGACACTTTTAAAAACCACTTTTTTGTGATCCTGGGACCTTGAAACGTAAAGATCTGGTGTTATCTCAATTTCGAATTTTGGAGTGATTGCAGTAACCTCCCATTTTTATATGGTTGTGGGGAGGTTAAAATGAAACAAAAAATCTGTCATAATGACGATGATTTAAAATTTTCAGCAGAAAGAAAGAATAGCCATATTATTATTGTTAAACGCATTAACATATAGTGCGTTCTTAAAAATTCGCAGTGGGCTGCATGCTAGTAAAGGACATCCTTTGCCATAGGACACCGCCCACTGCGAATGAGTTTAAAAAAACACATCATACCTATTAATCAAAGTATAAGTGTTCAAGGTCCATTCAATTTCATATAGGTGATCGCAAGCGAAATTTGAAAATTGTTCTTGAAGTTCTCACATGTAATCGGCATTGAGTAAGTATTCACCATCATTCTTATTCTTAGTGGAATTACGATAATGCTCAAGTGTAAAATAAAAGTTTTATGCACCAATTCGAGCATTTTCTCTTAATAATTTCTACCTGTCATTTTTTGACAACGAAAAGCCACAAAGGATAGAAACTAACACTTTTGATTTTGATTATTGAAATCAGTTTGGCCAAATTAACAGACTATACCACGGTCCACTCTAGTTCCTTTTTATTAGGTCTCACGGTATAATTTTCTGGTGCCCTGACTAGTTATTATAAGAGAAAAAATTAATAAAAGAAATTATAAGAGAAATGATTAGTGCAGATATGTCGACAGATATGGAAGACGGAGAGAAGCCTAAAAACAATAACGGAGGTTCAGCAGAGTGTATTAATCTCGCTTATCATTTATCTTCCAGTTTCTTCAGTCATATCATTATAAAACTTTGCCAAAAACTGTCATAACCAGGTGACTTTTCATGTATTCATAAGAAAAAGTCTCTTTCAAACTCTCCAACTTTTTCAGGTAATTTCGTGAAGAATCCGTGAATGGTTCATAATGTATGTGTGCAATTATCTGCAATATATTCAGACATTCTTCCACAAAGGAAATTAAATCGAGGTAAACGTAGAAAAGTTTTCGATTACTTTTCCTTGCCAGAGTAAATAAAGTACATAATTGTATTTGCTTAATGCCTTTATAAAACGCTAGTAGAAGAATTTCCAATAGGATTTGCAGAGAGAAAAAAGTTTTCCAACGACCGACCGCCGGAATACCTCGTCGATGTTCTAGTGAGGTTTTAATAGAACAAAGAAACTCTTGCTGAAAATATGTGGTTTCTGTTGGAGACAGTTAAAATAAATTCCCCCGGTAAAAAAACCACGCGCTGAATATAAAAAAAGTTCATATCACTGTTGCGTCTCCATAATCCATAATCCACTTGCTTACCTTTGCAGGAGAGGGTGGGTTTGTTTAAATTAAAAACGAATGAAACGGATTCACCGACCTTAAAGTAGCAATTTACAAAATATACTGCCACACATTTCACTCCTTTTAATGAGCTTCCTCACCAACGTAAACGGTTCCCGTCCTTGAGCCCTGGCAAAAATAAATTTCAGGGGGTGAAACAAGACCGATTATAGAGTGACACATATTTCTTTCCATCCTGGCGGTTGCGCGGCGAGTGGCCCCTGCGGATACCCAACCAAACCGCCCACCTAACTTTGGCTTAATAGAAAAGACATTTTTCTTTCGACAACGGTTCCTAAACGAGGCAGACAGATTCATTGCTTCCTAACTTGATTAATTAATATTGTACGAATATATTGATCCTTGACGCCATAAAACTACTTTTCTTATGGCCTCGTTCTTATGCCTTGCCAATAACACTGTGTAGGCATCAGATAATAATATCGTCATTAATCATTTTCGTCGGAAAAACTTGTTTTTGTTTTCTTTGTGCTAGTGCATCATTACCAGAAACCACAGTCGACTCTATGAAATTTGTATTTTAGCGTGTTACGGTGGGCGGAAGCTTTCTACCCACAAAGACATAATTGGCTAAAACTTAATGTCATTATTTCTGTGTTCTTTTCTTAAAAGATTCCACTGAAACGGGGTTTGCCGCTCATACAAATTTTTAGTAGCGCTCCAGCGCATCCGCCATTATTCGTGTTTGCAACGCGACGGCTAGCAGATACCTTGTGCTCTTGGATGTTAACGAGAATGATTTCGCTGAAGCGTTTGACTGAAGTCAGTCACTGTCCTCGGACATCCCATGGAATAAGAATCAGCCTTATATGCACTAAAGAAAGGCAGTAGAGTAAATTGGTTTCGATGGTCATTTCTAAAAAATAGATTAAGGGTGCGTTCAAAAGCCATAAAACCTCTAACGTAGTTCAACGGCATCGAGTAGATGTCGCTGATTTTTCGCAATTTTGCGTAGTCGATATCAGAACCAACCCTACAGGACAGGCTAACGGCAAAGACAGTGACCGGCCAGATAGATGTGGTGGGGATATAAGGGATGTAGGATTACTAGGAAGTTAGGAAAATTCGTCGCCAACAATTCGTCGCCGACAATTCGTCGCCAGCAATTTGTCGCCCCAGCAATTCGTCGCTTCGACAATTCATCGCCACAACAATTCGTCGCCAACAATTGGTCGTCGACTTAATTCGTCGCCGCAAGGAATTGGTCGCCGCCAAGGAAAAAAAAGCATAAGAAACGAATGTTTTTGGATGTTATCATGTTTAAATAACTTTTAGCATATTCTGCAAACTTTATTTCTTTAGAAAACGACCACAGAAAGGCAGGTACCTACCTGGGGTTTTCTCGCAATTTATTTAGTGTCTAATCCTTTAACGACTTAAGCAGGATATTATACAAAAATATGTTTCCAAGAAAGAAATTATCGTAATTAGTTTGTACGCTACTAAAATGAAGAGGGATGTTTACTTTTACAAATCCGGTTGACCTAACAGCACACAGGGGCTCGTAAGCAGGAAGCCAAAATGGAATTTACTCGCTTATAAAATTTTATTAATTTAGCCTTTCTATGATGCACCTTACGTAACCAAATATCAGTTTGAGCATCTTAACTTTTGACTGTCTGAAGTACAGAGTCTTTTTTTATTATTGTCGCAATTTTAAATTGAAATATATGAACTAAAAACAGGATAACAGACTGTACTTTCAAGTTTTGTTCTGGACCTTACTCTGAGCGATCACCGTCGGATCTTAAACGCTGTGGATGGGATGCAACTTGCTTTTTTAAAAATGGGACACCGGGTATATTTTTGGACGGATCGATAGAGAATTTTATTCTGATTTCATTGATATAGAGTAGTTAATATCTGGGGTTGATAGTTTTGGAGAGAAAAAATCTTAATCTACGAGAAATGTCCGAATGAAACAATCATGTTGAAATTTTTAATTTGTTATGAATTTTTCTTTAATCGTTTTCTTCAGAAAATAATTATGAAAATCATAATTATCTGGCCATGGTACACAAAAAAGGTGCTCTTGATCAAAGTCGCTAGAGCTCACCGTTTTCGATAAAACGTCTCTAATTTGTTAGGAGCGCGAAAATTTTTGGCGAAAGATTTTATTTTGTCCGCTTAATTATTGAAAATAAATACATATAACGATTCCTTGCATCATTCTAAGAAGAAAAGCTCATATGAACATGTGGCGAAAAATGCTTCCTAAGGGAACTGTGGCACCTTAAAAAAATGTTTTCTTGGGCCTCAGTGACAGTGCTATCTTTAAATCCAAGGGAAATTTCTAGTCAATCCCCGTCTCAAATTGTTCTCTCTGGTTCACACTATCATCGTGCAAAGCGTTTTTAGTATGTTTTTCGCGGCCCTGAAATCCAAAAAAAAGTTCTTGGACTAATAAACGAATCGAACAATTCGTAGAAAAAGGGTGTTTTCGGATGCAAATTTCAGCATATTGACAACCGAATTATTCAATTTAAAATCGATCAGGACCTAGCCCCATGATTATTCTTTAAACCTGGTTGGTTCAATATCTAAAAATTCCATTCGTTTTTAAATGGTATAGGAATAAAGTGAGCAATGAAAACCGGCAAATTTCCCCCCACCACCTCCTATTTGAACGCAGCCTTAAGTATAGCTTCAAATTTCAAAATTGGAAAACCCTGGCTTTAAACTGGTCGGTTTTCTTATTTAGTCGTAATAGTCGTAACGTGGGAAATAAGTAATGGCTCCGCAAGAAATCCTAGAGGATAGCGGATAGCGTAGTCATAAATGAAAAGCCAACGAAAGATGTATATCAATGCGATGTGTGTCCCTGTAGATGTTTACCTTGTTAATGTGTATGTTGGGGCGAGCTGAATTTACTGGTGGAGTCGGGTGCAGATTTTATAAATCTGCACCTAGTAGTAGTGCCTCCGCAGACGCACAGTGGTGTTAAAAGTCAAGAGGAATGAAAATGAAGTGTGGATTAAGTAGAATTACGAAATAAAACACTAAAATAACCAAATTATGCAATTAAAACTTTTGTGGGGGTTGAAATAAGCACTTATACCTACCTACTGCGAAGGAAACTGAAAAATTGTAAAAGGTAAACTGAATCCCAAATGCGTTCAATTTTATAACCGTCGAAAAACGGAATTATGCGAATTTTGCAAAATTTGCACTTAGGGGGTTGAAAAATCGTAAAGGTGGATGAAAAATCAAAAGGTATCAGGATTAACCGTGGCTAAGTAAAATTACGGAAAATAACACCAAATTAACCCAATTATGTAAATTTAGCATTTGAAGACTTGAAACATTGCGAAGGGGGATGAAAAAAGTGAAAAATTTAATCATCATCCAAATGGGTTCAATTTATTACAGAAGAAAAACGAAAATATCCGAATTTGGCAAAAATAACACCTAGGGGGTTGAAAAATTGTAAAGGGGGATGAAACGTCAAAGTGGATGAGAATTAATCGTAATTAAGCAGAATTACAGAAAATAACACGAAAGTAAACCAATTATGCAAATTTAGATTTTGGGGGTTGAAATGTTGCGAAGGGGGTTGGAAAAGTGAAAAGATAAACATAATCCAATTGAGTTCAATTTGTTACCGAAGGAAAACTAAATTATGTGAATTTTGCAAAATAAACACTTAGGGGGTTGAAAAATTGTAAAGGGGGATGAAAAGTTAAAAGGGATGAGAATTAATCGTAATTAAGTAGAATTACAGAAAATAACACGAAAATAAGCCAATTATGCAAATTTGACTTTTGGGGGTTGAAACATTGCGAAGGGGTCGAAAAAGTGAAAAAGGCAAGAACAATTCATAAGGCAAAACTGCGCGAATTTTACAAAATTAACCAGCGGAAATCACCCGAAAAAGAAGCGGTCTGGGTAAATTTTGCTCTTTGAGGGTTCACATATCATGAAAGGGGTTGAAAAATTGTGGATGGGTCAAAAATTAATGAAAATCACTTTAAATTAATAACAAATTAGAAGAAAGCAAAAAAAAAATAAATGAAATATATTTACTCCGCTTGCTAGGGTTGTTAGTAGCGCAGGGGTTGGTTTTAGGATGAAGACTCATAAGACTTTTTTCAATGGTTGACCGAAATCTATTGAACCCCATAATTTTATTCCACCACTTACATGAAAAAATTTCCAGTTTCAACCCTTAAATTTCATCCCCCTTGTTAGATATTAATGAAAATTTGCCCATCCGCCTACAGTGGCGCTGTAAATTACCACATCAAATTTAGCCCTGATACGTTGAGCAGTTTTTGAGTTCTCGCATTTTTTTGTTTCGGCATGTTAGGGGGTTGTACCGCCTTTAAGGGTCGTTTTTCGCGAATGATGAATAAGACCTTTTTTGTACCATCAATAGAAAGCTATCGGATGGTAATATTTTCAACTATACATTCTTCATTGAAAATTCGAGTTTCCACCCCTAACTTTCATCCCCTTCGATAATTTTCTCCTAAAATTCGATCTTCCCTTCTCGAAGATGCAGTGTGTAAGATGTCACAGTTTCGCAGAAGATATTGCTTCTCTGTGTCAAATTACAGGGCTTTATGGACGTTTCAACCCCTAAACTCCAACCCCCTATTTCACCACCCCCACATGCCCTAAAGGAAGTTGTGTTTTCAATTTCACCACCCTAACCCAATTCGTTTAAAAATTAAGGTAATTTGTAGTTTCATGTTTTCAACACCTCATGATTTCACCCCTTTATGATTTACAGGGGTGAGTTTATTTTTCCGGTGTGACATAACTCCTTGCGTATTTACTGACTTCAGTTGTTCATAAATAAACCAATAGGGTTTCAGAAAAAATAAATAAAATATAATTATCGACTTGCAAAGAGTTAGGGGTGGTTAATGGCCCAGGGGTTGGTTTTAGATTGAAAACTCATAAGACCTTTTTTCAATAGTTGACCGAAATCTATCGAACCCCGTAATTTTAGCCTACCATTTACTTGAAGAAATTTCAAGTTTCAACCCTTAAATTTCATCCCCTTTGTTAGATATTTTTGAAAATTTGTCCATCCACCTATAATGTCACTGGAAATTCACAAACCAAATTCTGCCTTGATACGTTGAGTAGTTTTTGAGTTGTCGTATTTTTGTGTTTCTGCATGTTAGGGGTTGTAGCGCCTATAAGGGTGGTTTTTCGCAAAATATGAATGACACCTTTTTTGAATAATTAATGGAAAGCTATCGAATGACGCCAATTTCGACTAGTACTTATTAAGCGGAATTTCGAGTTGCTACCCCTAATTTCCACCCCATTTGTTCGATTTTACGGAAAAACGCATCCCCCACAAGATTTCACCGATATATGTGTGTACGTTGAGTTTCCGACAGCTGCGTGCAACCCTTGCGGAGTTATCATATTTTTTGTGGTTTTCATCCCCTAAATTTCATCCCCCGAAATTGGCACCCCCTCACTTTCAACAGACTTGAAGGTCGAACGTGCATACTAATTTTCAGCAAGATATCTCCACTAGTTCTCGAATTATTGCAATTAGTAGTTTTTCGGTTTTTCACCCCTAGCTCCCACCCCCTTCGTCCGATATGGCCCAAAAGCAATCCCCGCCTTACTTTTCGGGAGACGAAGCTGCCTACCAAGTTTCAGCTCGATATCTCAATCCGTTCTCAAGTTATCCGACGGACAGACTGAGGAGCGAGCGAGCGAGCGAATAAGCTAAGACAAGAGTACCTCCGCATTCTGCTACGGCACTAAAAGCAATAAACGAGGGAACCTCTCCTCACACGCCAAGCAGTCTGGACGTTGCTATTCCCAAATGACATGCGCTTAGAAACTTCCGTTTCCGCAGTGACGGTGCAACGCGCTCGATGTCCCGTAAGTCGTGATAGTGGTGCCGGATAGAAACTATCTCAGTCAAGGGAATATGTTTGACAAACACAAAGTACAACACTATCCTTTAGCACAAGCCACAAATAAAACAGGATGTCCCACTAAGTGATATGTTTTAGAGCACACATCCCAAACTTAATAAAACTTTCGACAGAACTGCCAGAGAGAAAGATTTCATTAGTGACTGAAATCGCCTTATCCCGTATAACCTAACAAAGTGAATTTTTGCCAGTTGTGTTCGCTTCGACGTCCACAATACCACAATACCTACTAATTATATTATTGCCCTTTAACTATGTAATTAAGTCGTTTTACAGACTATTCTTATAAGTAATTAGTACCTAACCCTAATGAACTGTTAAAAAAATCAAGACTTTCTTTGAAATTCTATCGACCCTAATAAAGACGATTTTCAACACTTCAGTTGCCTGTTGTTACCGTAACAAGAGCTTTCACCTTCCTTAAAAAGGAAGCGGTGATAGAACGTCTCTCAACCTTTTTACGGCACAAAAGGACAGTGAGAATACAGGTGAAATAATAGGAGAGCTCCAATTAAAACATTTCTCAACACTGTACTATTTATTAAGTGTCATCAAATCTTTCCCCCTAATTCTTTAAAGAGCTTCAGGTTGTTACGATTTTCCGATCGCTAATGATGCAGCCACGAACGGAACTTGTATTTGTATAAAGAGACAGACAATAAGAACAGGAGTAATTATTTAGAAATGTTTTGTTTTTTACTTGACTTCCCTGATATTTAGGCAGCTTCACTACTTAATTGGAAGCTTCGTAATTATCTCATATAGCCCCTTAAAGAAACAATTACTTCTTCATGATTTCACAATATAAGACGATAATTTACTTCAATAAACAAGCAATTTCACACAATAATAATTATTGTTGTTCGAATCGGGGTTTTGTTTGACAAAAGAGAAATGTTATAATAAAAATAAAACAGTAATTAGAAGAAAAAATATCGCGCTGATTCACAGAAAATTAATAGTATATTACGTAACGAGAGTTGTAAGAAGCATATTACGCACGTGTGCGTAATTGCCTTACAACTCGAGTTGCGTACGATACTTTTTCTACGACCACACAATAGGTACTTAACTTTTCTCGAAAGTAGGTAATAAAAACTTTTTGAGAGGAATATTTCGGAAATATTCTAGGACAAGTCAACATAATTTTTTTTATGTGAATCCAGTGGTATAGTCAGATATTTTTTAGCACTTCCGGTTCAACCGGAAATGACCATAATTTTTATTTTTCAAATGGAATCATATACTTTACCTCAACGAATTCCTAGTCTACGATTTTATGCAAATTTACTCTGCGTTATTATTTTGGTTCCTGAAACGTTTTTTTCCAGCATAAATAATTCATTCGTGCTTTCAATGGAATTACTTTTCCTGAAGTCAACTAAATTAACGATTTGTTTTTGGGTACCAAAAACCTGATACCAGTATTCTATATTATGACAATTTCTTTAAAGTACCTGCTCAAAGGTTCAAGATAATATGAAGAAATACAACTTACCGGTCTTAATGCATTTTCGGACAAAAAGGTCCTGCGATATAACCTAACTTTTGCACAGAAGATTTTTAATGATTTTACCTCGGATTTTACTTTGCGGTTGGACTGCTTTTATTCTGGAAGAGGAGTAGTCGATGGGTTTATAAAATGTCCTAATAAAATAAGGGGAGAATAATGGATTTGATAATAAAATTGAGTGAAAAATGACATTTGACAAATGACAATTGGAAACTGTGCGATTTTCTCTCTTTACGCACAGTTTTAGATTTGCGTGCGTAAGGAACGGCTTACTTAGTTTGCACATTGTACAAAATTGGCTAGTTACAATAGTGGTCGTAGAAAAAAATTCTTTACGTCAAAATCGCGTTGTGGGGGGACGTAATCTAAATCTGACGGTGACGCTATTATACACAGGGTGGTGCATTTTTCTTTGTCCATCATCGGGACCAAGGAAACCATAACAAATGGAGAGTAGGTTATACTAGAGAAAATTTGCCCTTTTTCAAGGTGATATAAGAATCTGTGAAGGATTCTCCGATACCTTGATTCGTTCCTGAAAATTGCGATTTTCAAGAAAAATTAGAAGACCGAGAAAATTTCTGTCAATGCCATCTAATAAAAAAATATAGAAATTGTAAGCTTCATTTGATTATTTTATAGATTAAGCATTGAACCAATCCAAAGCTAGATTTTGTTTACAGTAACCATAACCAACTCTAGATTACAGTGATAAGACGACAGTCATAGTTCAAATCAACTGGTAATACTACGACATTTAGGTAACACAACTGTCAATGAAAAATTGCAAAAATTAAAATATACTCAAAGTTTTTTTTTAATGTAACGCATGTTTGACATGAGTGGGAAATTTATTTTCATTTTTTATACGTAATGCGGAGAAAAAAATGGGCAGCTACGGAAGCGGCTGGAACCTCCAAACTTGATGAATGATCCAATCCTATCACCAATATCAAATAAATTTTACTATTTTATACTGCCGTGTTAATTTGAAAGGGCGTATTTGCTGTGTTTTTTGACAGTATTTTTCAGCTTTAAAACGCTGCCTGTATTTGAGGCCTTCGTATGGGAAATCTATACATATAAATTCATAAGAATGTCATTTATAGGGTCATTTGCCACAAATCTACAATTTTTGAGACACGCCCTTTCAAATTAACACGGCACTATACCTAAGTTTTAGTTCTGCGATTTTTCTAAATTTTGCGATCTTTTGCCAAAAGGGCACTAAGGTTGAATACAGTTTTGAAAACAAAATTTGAAGACTTTTCATGTGCTGATAGTAATAATAATAATAATAATAATAATAATAATTTATTGCTGTCTGGATGTTTACATACATATGCAGCTCGTCAACACACACAGTAAAGTTACAACTATTTAAATAACATACAAATGCGAAAATTGTATATGTAAGAATTGTATATAGCCTAAAATTTAACATCAATGTTTTACATCAAAGTCACACTGAAAATATTCAGGAATTGAATAAATGGAACACTTTAACTTTTTTCTTGAAGAGTTCAATTTTGTCAATAGACTTTAAAGTATTGGGCAAGAAATTATACAATCGGATGGCAGTTATAATGGGACCACGCTCCATCTGCAACGAATTGAATTTAGGTACAAATAATTTGTTTGAATTGCGGGTACAATATGCATTGACATCTCCACATGACTCAAATTTACTCAAATTTAAATGAACATAAGTGACGCAATGTAAAATATAGATTGCATGAATCGTCAATATATTATGTTTGGCGAAAACCTCCCTGCATAGAGAAAATGGGTGTTCATTTTTCAAATTTCAAAGTTGATATGCCAAAATGATGGCTCTTGCCGTTCGCCGATTAATTTTGCCATCAAAATTAAATCAGCTCTTCGGCGGGTAACGGCATTTCTACCTACCAAATTTCAGCCAAATCGGTCCAGCAGTTTGGGCTGTAACGTATTATTTAATGTTTCCCCGAAACTAGGAATTCTTCTATTTTATGCCAAAAAGGAGCTAAGTGTGAATACACCTTTAGATGCAGAATTTCAAGACTTTTCATATGCTGATAAGCAAAATTGGTGTTCATCAGTCAAATTTCATAGTTTACATGTCAAAAAGGCACTTGGCGTCTGCAGATTCGCAACAAAATTAACTGGGCTCACCAGAAGGCCAACGCTAACCTCCATACCACATTTTAATTAAAATCCGTGCGGTAGTTTCCGAGAAATCGTGCTCACGTACGTACGTACATACACATACATTTTTTAAAAACCACTTTTTTGTGATCCTGGGACCTTGAAACGTAAAGATCTGGTGTTATCGCAATTTCGAATTTTGTAGTGATTGCAGTAACCTCCCATTTTTATATGGTTGTGGGGAGGTTAATAAGGAATCACTAGCAATAGTAATAATATTAATATGAATAACAATAATAATACTATTTTCGAATAAGCGCTGTTTCATCTTTCCTTCATTACTTATTTGAATTTGTTGCTCAAGCGAAATTAACAGTAACGGCGGACCACCTAGAAAGAAACTAATACATCTATCGGTCTAAAGGAAAGGACCAGCAATACTGACCCTATCAGATTTCATGGTCGCTTGGTATGGTTGTTGATAGGTGCGACCTAATTCTATTTAATCAATTTGTTGTTGTATGTGAAAAAACTATACTTCCGACCCTTCTTTGTAATAATTAAAAATCCTAAACTTTTAACTGATTCCTGATTACATACACAATGATCAATATGTCAGACGGAAAAAGCGGGCATTTAAAAAATATGTATTTACATAGTTACATAATAAGAACAGCTGAGAGCAAACTATTAATTATTATTTAGCCCCATACCTCTAGCTTTACGTTACATACAATTCACACACCATGACACTTTAGGTATTTCAAAACAGAAGAATATTATTTATTAGGTAATAAGAAACTTAAACTTAACACCCAGCACACCCATACTCCGCCGACTCTGATTGATAATGGATTAATGAAATGAAATTTGTGAGATTATTTACTTATTTTACTTCCCATTTGCTGTGGCCTGTGGAAACCCCACACTTGTTAGTTAACTAACAGTAGACAACGACCCATTAACATCATGACACAGTGATGTTGATACAAACGGACGGACATAAAGAGGTAATGTACACAATAATACATCACTTGATGCCCAAGCGACACGCGGTTAGGGTCGTTACTCAGAACAGAACGTATGTGAAACGGGGATGGTGTATTGTGCAGTCACCTGCGAAGTGCTAACCGCCGAACCACAAGATAGTGCCATCAGTACACCAAGTTTAAATTAATGCAGGTTTAGAACTTTATTGCCTACTATTATTGAAATTTGCCAGTAGGTATTGTATATGCATTTCACCCGCGTGAAGAAGACATTAAATTAAATTAATTTAAATTATTTAAATTAAATTAAATTAAAAATTTTTAATCCCTGATTTTGGGAGAGTAAAACTTTTTAATCCCTGATTTTGGGGGAATACAAATTTTGATTACCAACACAATAAACCGCTGCGTTTTGGTTATTGTATAAATATAATGTTGTAGGTGACATTCTTTCAGAATTGAATTTAGTGTAAGTCTGTCGATAGTGGAAAAAATAGTATAAGTAACACAGGACTAAACTGTTTTTTAGTCCCTTATTGCTACTTAATGTACTTATTTACTACGATGAATAGTTTAAGCGCTACGGTCGGAATAAGAAATTCAGTATTCAACTTTCTAGTTCGCTTTTTTTTCTTTTATTACAACGTCTATGCCCTGCACGCTAAGTGTTCCCCTCAAAATAAATATTCGCTTAGACTGGTCGACATTTATTTTCAGGGGAACAGTTCGCATGCAGCGACATCAACATTGTAATAAAAGAAAAAAATCGGACTAAAGAGTTGAGTAGTGTACTTTTTCCGACTGTAGCGCCAAAAGTGTCGATGGCAGGAAAAAATGTATATTACGTTTTTTGTAGAGAATTAAATATCCTACAACATTGAATAAGGCATATTTTGGATTAAGTCGAATAACAACTGAGATATCTGCAACTCAAAGTTTTTGACATTTCTGCTTTTTCGGATACTTTCAGTTTTCCGTTCGGCCTCCAAAGCAGGCATCAACTCCACATGGACCTGCATATCAACGTTGAAAGTTTTATAAAAATCGGCCTTAAAATGTTTTTTGGTCATTATGGCTAAATCCGCCGCAGGATTCTTGGGAATTTTCTATGACATGCTATATTGAGTGTCTTGATCCGTCTAGAGAAGCATCTTGGTTTTTTGAATGTTCGGGTTTCACCCGTATTTATTGTCATAAGTAATATAACGAGTGGAGTGCCTATTATCGACAATTTTTTTACAAAAACGAATTTTAATAAAATACAACGACCCCGAAGGGATTGAGATTTAAATGAGTTGATTTGTAAAAGAAATATTGATTTTTAAGTATACCACGAGTTATACTTGACATGACAATAAATTTTCAAGTGGATTTTAAAATTGATGTTAGTTTTTCATTGTTTATAACAATAGTAGCTATGAAAATTGGACCTGCAGCGACAATAAAAATATCACTTTGATGACCTCGTCAAAATTGTATTTTCACTTATTAGAATCGATCTCCACAGTATATTTTTACATTGATTATTTTATTGATTAAGTATTGAACCAATCCATAGGAGCATTTAGCATACCAGTAATCCTGATTACAGTGATAAGACTACAACGTCAACTTGACACTACTTACTCAATACTTTAATTTATAAAATAATCTGCAAAATACGATTCGTAGTCTCTTGGTTGCCTTGTTTGAGTCCTCATGGATGCACTACTTGTCAAATGGTAGATTTTTTTCGGCCAAAGACGACTCGAGCGAGCTCTCGTCCTCTTTTTAGCCTAAAAAAATCTACCATTTTGACTCGTAGTTGACAGCCATTCGGACGTCAAAACCCGCGGCAATCAAGAGACTACTCGTCGTATTACTATTGATTATTTTCTTCACCTATTATAACTGTAATCATAACCAAAATTATAATAATTCAAATTGACCAATCAGAACCTTACTGTTACATTTATCAGCGATTAAGTCCCAAGACCTTTTAATCGCTGTGACGTTTGTGAAATGTCATTTAAAATCAGTTTACAAAAGTTTTCAGGATAACGATGGTTCCGCAAATAATCTTGCCAAATATAATGCGGCCTTAAATTTGTATCCATAAAATTTCTCATTTTTTACCTCAAGTTTCTTGAAGTGGTTTTATTATTGAGAAAATTTGTCGACCAAATTTTTACCATAAAATCGCTTCAAGAAACTTTCGGTAAAAAATCGGAAATTTTATCGATAAAAATTGAAGGTCTTGTTATATTACTATTGATTAATCTGTCATTATTAATGAAAATTTTATTGTCGACTAAATGCACTGTACACTATCAGCCCCGACAAAAAAGTCAAATAGCTTGGCGGGGCCACATTGGCTGCAAGTACCTTATTAAAACGCAATTTGGAAGAAGTTTGTATTACAGAGTTTCAACAACTTTTATGTGAACAAGAAAAGAAGTAGTTAGTTCATTTTCTTTGAACTTGGTCTTCGAAGCGATTGCAATTTCAATTAATTAAAATAATTAAGTCTTGTAATAAACTTGCAGAATATTGATCACTCCAGAAGACGTCTTTGCCTTACAATGATCAGATCTGAAAGATGTTAAACGAAGAGGGTAACGGGCGACTTTAATTAAAACAGGGCAAAGGGAAGTCGGTGTTTGCTTCATTATCAGAAATTTTTAATTAAATAAGGACCGTTTTATGTTATATTTACAAAATTAGCTGTAATAGTTGACTTATTGATTGGAATAAAAGATAACTTTGACTGCTCAAACAATGGACGTTAAAATTCAGTAAGCAATGATTAACGAGGAAATCACGTATTCCTTTAGGAGACAGCCAGTTCGCGGCGAAATCCAGGTTGAAGCGGCGCATGTCCCAGTGGAAATACAAATTGGTCCATCTGAATAATACCGGGTATCGAACGGTAACATCTAACCCGACAGATATTTTGTGATAAATTGTTGCCAAGAAGTATGCAATATAATCTAGCATACACTTCCCGCTTGGGATCAGATGTTACCCTCAAGACAGATGTCTGAAAATGAACACCACGCCTTTTATTTGATGTTTCGTTTTTGAATTTTTATAAATCAACTGCATACCAAGCGTTCACACGGGGCCTTCGAGTTTACACAATTATGAAAGTTGAATGTAACTCATTGAAGTAGGTAAGTTTAACGTTATAATGTGAAACTCTTTTCTGTAAAAAGTTCTTGTTAAGATATTCTTTATCTATACTCCTGAAAGACATACTAGACAATCATAACCTGGTTTTAGTTCAATATCAATACCTGCAAAAAACTCAAACATGTTTGAGCGTCTTTCGATGAATTTACAGTGCGACTCAAAAGCTGTTATTTTTCCTTGACCCAAACGTTTTTTCTTTTCCCCGGCAACTGTTTTGCATTTTGTGTTAACTTCTTTTTTAGCTGAAAATGGAGTAATACTCCGAAACGCGCCCTAAACGTAAGTACATTTTGTGGAACAAGACTTTGAAACTACCCTGTATAATCAAACATCAGTTCCTCTTTGAAAATGGACCAACCTTTCAACAAAATGTTTTGATAATTTCATTTTCTGGAGGCTGGCAAACTTGTTTGATTTGACAAGTTTGAGGCCATTAAAAACATCTAGCTACTTGGTGAATTAAGTTCCATCCTGTATAGAAAGTTTTTTAAAATAGGGTGGTTTATAAAATGGTATAGTTTTTGGTCCATGTTTTCTGACATTTTTTTTGAGTTTCAACCCCTAGTTTCAACCCCCATGTCTCAAAGCCGCCTACCTAAGTAGCTAGATGTTTTTGATTGCCTTAAACGCGTCAAATCAATCACGCTTGCCAGCCTCTCCGATTTTATTAAATTATCAAAAAACTGTTCAAAATTCAAAACAGCTGGTGCAAACAGTTGACATGTTGGGTTGACAAGCTTGAATCGATTCCGTCAAAAAATTGTGGGTTACTATTTAAAATAACAAAATTTAATGTCGATTTCCGGTATAACCGAAAGTGATGTGTCGGACTTCGAAATATACTCATTCCAAAATTCTGAATGTAACTTCCGAGTCACGACGGAGATATTGCCCGTCACATTGAATCTGGAACACCCTGTATATGCATAAGCATAACACAGAGTAAATAATTCAGAGTTATTTTATGAAAGACTGCAGTTTGCGAAAGATAGACCAGACAGTTCCTAACTCCGCACAATAAAAGAGTATCAGCGTTTTCTGCATAAGAATTTAATTAAGTTCCGCCCTGTGCCAATAAGACAGAAGGCATACAGTTTTGTATACATTTCTTTGTTCTCATTTATTAAACGTGCCAAATAAAGGTTGCGTGGGGTGAAAAGACATTGTTGCATTTTCTATTCAGTCAATTGAACATGGAGCGCATACGACAACGACACACACACATTATAAGTAAAGTGATCATGAATAAAAAATCACTGGACACCTAACCAACGTTTCATACGACTGCAGACGAGATGCGGCCAATATCTGCAGAACAATCGATTCTCCATATTGTAGACTATAATCGGCTTCGGCTCCCACAAAATTAGAATTTTTTATTGCGCCCATAAACCAATAATTGTAGATCACACAGCTCCAACACGTGATGTTATCGATTCTGGGGTTCCTGACTTGCATGTCGGAAGTTCTAGGATCACGTGCACTTCTTACCTGTGTTTGATTTTTCAACCGCGAAATTAAACCCATAATATGATCTTATTCATAAGTATCTTCTTTTGATACTAGTCATATGAAGGATGGAGATAAGACGTATTCGAGATAATGTTATGCATTAGGAAGGATTTGGAGGACTTCCCAGGCCATTACAACGCTCTGTTATCATTCTAGTCTAAATATATCCGATGCTAATGAAGACGGAAAATCATTTTGCTGGACTCGCAATTTACCCCAGACAGATCTTCGAAATAGTTTACAGATGCTCATATCATGTAAATTATTCAAAATATCATAGGTACATTCAGGAGATAAAGTTATGACTCGAGACAGCTCACAATGTAGGTAGACAGATTCTCACAAGCCTTATCAAAAAAAAAATTGAATTTTATTAGAACTACTCAAGCCTTCACAAAAACCTATCTTGAGTGTCTTTTCTAAGAATCTGTCGGTATTGATCCCGATCGAGGGCCAAAACTTTGTCTCCTGACTATACCTATGTGAATCTACATATTTACACTGCAGGAAAAAGTTGCTTTTTTGTTAATAAGTAAGGTGAGATACGGGACAGAAAATCGTAGGGGCACTTACTGGTAATCCTTAAAAGGCGGATCTAGCAAACAATCTTGGAAACAACTATGAGACGCCGTAATAGAGGAAATATGACTATTTTATTTAACGATATTCAAGCAAATGAAGTGGTGATAATATTTGCACATATAGTGCATAATATTCACAAAGAAGCGGAGCATACGCGTTGTTAGTTTCCTTGGAGCGCTCCATTATCCAGGATGCGACGAACGCTTCTTCGGTTTACATGAACGTTTATAGCATTCTTGCTTTTCATGGATAATGCGCGGAATATGTTGCCTCTAGGTAAAATGAGAATAGACGTATTTTAATGAGACCCCATGAGCGGCCGCCATTAGAAAAATTAAATGGGGGAAGGGAAAGGGCAAGTATTTCATTCCTGCAATGACGTCTAATTTACTGTTTTTGTCAACTTATAAATTCATCAGTTTGTTACCGCTGAGTTATGCATGAATGAAAGGGGGTTATTTTTTCAGTCGACCAGTTTCGTAGTCACGAATTCCACCTTCTTCAGTGCGCCTCATCTATGGAAAGTGAAAAAAAATAATGTTTGTAGAATGATGGCAAATTTTGAATAACATTATCCAACAAAAAATAGTAGTTTATAACCCAAAACGTGAAAGTGATACTTTACGCGGCGAAACTCGTAAAACCACTTTTCTCGCTGTGGTTTATACAACATTTTTTTCCTATACAGGTACAAAATAAGATGAATGATTAATTTCCAATTTTGACAACCCAAGAGACAAGTCGACATGGGTCAACTCTCTAGAACCGTCAAATTCTACTTAAAATTTAAATTTGGCAACATCGCGCTCGCTGTCTTTTATATAAATACGTCGCGGGGCATTTCGTCACTGTGGCAACCGCTATAGCAACACAGTAGCAAAAAAAATATGGCAACAGCGACACGTAATACTAAAATTCTCAATAACAATATTAAATAAAGTCACCTTTGCCATAATTTGACGTCTGTGAATGGGGTGTTTTCAACTGCGCAAGGGCCGCTATAGGTGGCACCGTGGCTTAATACGGTTTTTATGTTGCTATGTTGGCTGACATTAAACTTTTTTTATGGCAATCGTGGTTGTCAATTGTCATGTCAGGAAGTTTGTTTCTTGCTGTGTTATTAGCTATAATTTGTTGTTTATCGCAATACAGGCTGTCCCGAAATTAGAGGATAATATTTTAGGGGCGTATTCTGCGATCAAAAATATGAAGAAAAGTTTTAATAAACAATGCCTCTAGGTCCCCTCAAAATGGGTAACAAAAAATTATTTATAAACAACATACCTATAGTCCTATTAAAATTAGATAAAAGCCCGCCATTCAGGAATATGTAGTCAAGTCGATGCTATGCACTTCATCGGTGATTCTAACGAAGGAAAACTGTTTTCTTCCCATTTTTCTTGTGAAGTCGTGATCATCAGCAAATTGTCTGACATCTGGTGGGGAACTTTTAACTAAAGGATGGCCCATATAAAACCGGATAATTTTTCCTTTTGTATATTTTCGTTAGGTTTTGTGTAATGTTTTTTAGTTTTATACTCGACGTAGCTGAAGGTTGGGGTCGTCGATACCACTCATTGGATTTGAATTAGCACCATCAATGTCCTTCCTAAGGACTTTAATTTAACACCATTATTTAGGCCAATGGGGTTTCGTTACCCATTGACATATGACAGTTGCGTTTAGACAGGATTGAAGGTCGTTCTTTCCTCTTTTCAAAATGTCCTTCATATGAATCGCATAATTTGCAACAAAAAGTACAGAGACGATGAAAACTCGGTAGCCATTTTTGTTTAAGTTGTAAATTATGCAGATTATGAGCTTAATTTACAACTTAAATTAAAAATGCAGATTAATCTGTTCAATTTACAACTTAAATCAAAAATGCCTACAGAGTTTTCATCGTCTCTGTATTTTTTCTTGCAAATTATGCGATGTAGAGCTTTGGAAGAAAATTCACAAAAAATTTAGGGATGGATTAATTTTCATTTTGAAGGACATTTTGGAAAGAGGAAAGAACAACTTTCAATCCTGTCTAAACGCCACTGTCATCTGTCAAAGGGTAACAAAACCCCATTGGCCTAAATAATGGTGTTAAATGAAAGTCCTTATAGGAACGACACTGATGGATGGTGCGAATTCAAATCCAATGAGTGGTATCGACCACCTCAACCTTCAGCTACGTCGAGTATAAAACTAAAAAATATCACACAAAAACTAACGAAGATATAGGTACAAAAAAGAAAACTGTCCGGTTTTTTATGGGCCACCTTTATTTTTATCGTATAAAAGTCATGTGACTGTTGACTGTTGTGTCTTATAGTTGCTTATAGCTGCTTTGTGGACAAGCACAACTTAAAACCCATCTCCAATAAAACTACAACAAAACCTACACAAGCACTGGCACAAAATGATGTCTTTCTGGACGTTTGGCATTTTTACTGGCACTGTCACCCGATGAAACGGCTATTAACGGCCCCCGTATTGGATAAGGTCGTTGAATTTCTCTCTTTGGACAAATTTAAAAAGGACAGGGTTATTTCTCTTTTCTGACACATGCAAGACAACGTCTGTGTCCCAAAACTTAAGAAAGCAAGAGCTGTTATTTACCGTTTGCCGCACACCTGTAGGCGGCTGATGATCGCGAATTAATTACTAATTATTTAAAAACTTGCGTTAACATTTTGAAGATAGTTTGTAACACAGATATCTATTTTTAAGGACGTTGTATGTATCATTGCTGACGTGCATCGTGCTTGATTCTTTGTTTTAGCTATCGCCACCATGGAGAATAAAAAATATTACTGTCAATAGAGTATTCAAACATTTCCAACTTTATCCTAGAGTGTGTTTGAGCATCCTAGAAACTTTAAACAGCAACATTGTCTGAAAATCTGGGAGATATAGGACTGTAAACTTTGAAATTTATTGTTTGACTTAGACTAAAGCGTAATTAATGTTTTATTAACGACGAGATAACGAAAATCGATAAGAAGGCGGCGGAACAACAAAAATTGCTAATTGCGTTGGCGTATGGTAGAAAATTCTGGCGTGAAGCGTTGAACATTCATTGTTTTTCAACACTTTTTACTTACTGGTCTAGAGACACGAAAATTTCAGGCAATTTGCTCTACAATTTACAAACTGATGAAACAAACCGTTTTTGTTCCACGAAGGATAAAAATTCTCTTCAGTTACTATACTACAGACAAAACAAGGGCAATGTTATTCTCACATCGCAAACATGCAGCAGAGTAACAGGGGACGAAGAAGATTTTAGTTTTAATATCGCAAAAATCTAAAATTCAATTTGGCGTTTGTCGTTTGTGCGCCTGTTGCCTTCCACTTAAAATGCAAAACGGCCGTCACAGATATCGTTTCCACATTCCACTTTTATAATACAGCTTCAATTATTAATTCGAACAAGCGTATCTGAATCCTCTACAGAGTGTCCTAGAACGCTCGCACCACCGTTAAATCTACTACACCTTTTCCAGTAGTAGTTCAGAAAGCGTCAATTGAATTTCAGAAAGCATCAGTTGAATTTCAGAATTGTCAATTTAATTTCAGAACCTGTCAATTGTAGTTCAGATTAGTCAATTCATATTCAGAAAGCGTCAATTGTATTTCAGAATAGTCACATGTATTTCAGAATACGTCAATTGAATTTCAGATTGGTCAATTGATTTTCAGAAAGCATCAATTGAATTTCAGAATTCGTCAATTGTAGTTCAGAAAGCATCATTGTAGTTCAGAAGGCATTTTTAATTCAGTTTATTTTTAAAGACATGACTTACATACACATGATGAGGTCCGTAAGTTCTACCAGAAGGTCCCCGAGTTCCCCCAAGAGGTCCTCGAGTTCCTACTGAGGTCCTCTTATTATTGCTTGTACATCAGAGCTCCCCCGCGAATCCCGCGATCTGCCGCCCAGGTACCCTGAATGGCTTCCAAGACAGCCCATAGCAAAGTATCGATTTTCAAGTTGTCGTTGAAGCTTTTTGGTGGAAAACTTAATTTTTTTGTAGGTGAAAACTTGTTATGTACAGTCCGCAGGTTGCAGTTCTTCGTACACCTGACTGGCATTTCTTAGATTTGGTAGAAATAGGTACATAAGTAGGTACCTGGAACCTGGAGCAAATAACTCACCCAGAGAACAATGTCATTCTGATTTCCAAATGATACATTCTTAATTACAAATGATGCTTTCTGAACTACAATTGACGGATTCTGAAATTCAATTGATACTTTCTGAAAATCAATTGACCGATCTGAAATTCAATTGACGTATTCTGAAATACATTTGACTATTCTGAAATACAATTGACGCTTTCTGAAATACAATTGACTAATCTGAACTTCAATTGACGGATTCTGAAATTCAAGTGATTATTCTGAAATTCAATTGACGCTTTCTGAACTACTACTGGAAAAGGTGTAGTCATCAACATTAAATTCAAAGTCGATCCGTGTTTTTAAAAATTTCCGGGGTCCAATAGTTCTTCTGATAGGTATAAAAGATTTAAGAGGACAATGACACAGTATTTCCTATTAAAATTTGGTCATAATAATTATACAATCACTGATTATCACACACAGCTAACAACACACGGACCTTGCACCCAACACACTCCGCGGCCAAGGTCGCTTTCGGCGTACACAGGCCCGCGAAGTACAAAATAAAATATGTTCTCTCGCTAAAAATGTTTTTTGTTGCTCATATATTTTATTAAAAAAGTTAAAAATTGTAGAATTGAAAAAAAAGAACCGAAAAAACAATCGGTTCCGGTTCTTCCAAAAAAAAAACTCTGAAATAAAATAACGGTTTCAGTTCCGGTTCCGGTTCCACATTTTTAAACGGTTCCGGTTCCGGTTTCGGTTCCAGTCCCGGATTCTGGGACACCCTGTATACAACCTTCATATGAACAGGAAAACAATTAAATTTTCCAATAGCTTATTAAGGATGAAAAGTGTGACACTCTTCAAAACTCCCCTTGATCGTTTTTTATTGGATTTTTCGGTATTTACTCATCCAAATAGTTTGGGGATTTCTCTTAATTAATTGACAAAGTGCTTAGGTAGGTATACGAATAAGTGGATTAACTGGAAACCCAACTAGCCGCTTTGTCAGATGTTAGGCGTGTTTATATTGCCCAAAATACCTGCTGAATCAACTATAAGTTTTGTATTAGGGACTTTGTAAACTTTGAACTGGGACTTATTGTAAATTGTAAAATAGCTAGCTTTAAATGCAGCAAACCAAACAAAGAGTTAGGTAATGTTTAGAACAGTCGTGCTAATAGCTGGGGCGCGGTAATTCGAAATTGAAACAGGGAGGACAGGAACAATATAGTGTGTGCAACCATGAAGAGGTATAATTACTTCAAAACTAATTAACGCCCGTCTCTGTTTAGAAGCCGATGCTATTAAACTGCATAAAACATATGCTGAAACTTGTTGTAATTGCGTTTAATTTTTGTCGCTAAAACATTAATGCAAGTATCTCTTCCAATTTGGAGTTTTCTCATCATATGCGATAATTAGTGTAGAAGTTTTGGCAAGAATTCTTGACTGAATTATTAAAAAGCCGGAAGACTTCCAAGGTAAATGAGGTAGGTGGTGCCTACCAACTTTATGCGCGTAAAATTAGACCGTTTTCCCTTCATAAGGGGTTATCTCAGGTGGAGTGGCCAAATGAGCGGAGTTATTTTGTACTAAGAGCCAGTTAAATACTGAGAATGGAGCCCGTGGGTCTTGAACAAGCGTTTAGCAAGTAATTGCTCTTCTTGGCGCTCATTGCTACCGTCATAACGCGCGGCGTTACATTTTCCCATGCATCCGCCAGAGAATGATAGAAGATTGCTTCGACGAGTTAATCTCAAGGTGCTATTACTGATGACCACATTGAAATTACCGCTACAGAATTTGGTTATACCCATCGATTCCATGGTAAATTTACGATGTGGTTATGTTCACACGAAACCGGTGTTGCCTGGATTTATCACAGGCCAAAACGTAATCAAATTAGGTATATGTATTTGAATATTAATTGCAGGTTTAACATTGTAACCACTCTCTACTTCTGGTCTACATGGGATTTAGAGCCGCCTTCGCTGACTAACTCAAGAAGCAAATCATTAAAATACATACCTATGTCTACAACTATAGTACTTTTTAATAATGATAATCGGTTCTATTCTGTAACTCGCAAGCAAGTTGCTAGCAGTGTTGTTGTTGCTATGGTGGGACGGTCCTGATTGGTCCTGATTGGGTTATCGAGTAGTAAGTAGTAGTAGTGTAGTAGTATGCAGTAGTGAAAGAATTATGGCAACACCGACAGGTTGTTTGCCATAGATCTGTCATTAAAATCGTCAGTTCTTTCGTTTACCATCCAAGCGAAGGTCTAAAAACGACTTGCCAGAGAAGCGTAGTTCTGTGTGTTCAGTGTTATTTATTATTATTATTATTATTATTATTAATTAAAAAAACGCGGCTCTACAGACGAAGCTTGGACGAAGCGCCCATTTAAAGAGTTACTAACCTAGATCAATATACGAAAATAAGTAGGTACTAAAACTCTCAATAATAATTTGAAATCAAATGCCACGACAAATGGCAAAATCGCAAAAAAACGGCTTAGAACTCAAATGCGATATTTTCAACTTCAATTCAGGTCTATGTCAGGCAAGGTCTGCTGCTCGTTTACACACGTAAATAAATTGCGCACGGATTGCAACTTCCATTCAGGTGACATATTCCATTCTGCTCCTACGTGATCGCTAGACTCTACTCCCCGGGGCTGCTATGGTGCTTTAAAAAAAAAGCAACAAATGAACAGAGTGCCAATGTCTTTTTTATACGGATTTTAAAATTAGCGAATTTTTTAGAAATCTTCTCGAAAATTTTCCCTTTTAGGGACAGAAAGGCTCTTTTTGAATTTTTCTTAGCAAAGGGCATATTATCGTTATCGAATTCGATAGCTGTCATTTTAGTAGTGAAAAACATTTGTATTTGCGATTTTAGTAAATAAGCGCCGGGCGCATCAGCCATCGACAACCAACCGCCCGCACGGGCACCTTGGTCAAATAAAGTTAAATGCTACATTTACAAATTCTGTGAAAAAAAAAGAAGTTTCTACCGTCTCCAAGATTGCCAATTTTTTTAACTAAGCACGAGTGCTTCACGATGCTTGCTCAAAAATTCAAGCTTTCTGAAGAAATGAAAGCTTTTAAAACTTTTATGGGCATCACCAACATAACCTAACTTTTTACCACAAAGTTTTGTTGGTTGCATTGGCACTGATGGGAACTGCGATCACGAAACGACGCGGCGCCAAATTTGATGCTGGAAGTAGAGAGGTCTATATTTTTTTGAAATTATTCCCACTAATAAATGCAAAAAAGAATTATTTAAAAAATTCACATTTGTCATTTTAATTTAGTGATTTACTTTGAGGACTGTGCAATTAATTATTTTGGACAAACGTTTTAGAGAAGACTTTTGTTTCCAAAGCCAACCCTAATTACAGACGTTTTGAATCTCACTGTATTATAAAGTCTACAACTTTAACATCAAGAGAAAACACACCTGTAGTATTGTATATGCCATGACAGCAATATGTTTCGGATTAGGATAATATGCGCCCATAACATTCGAAAATAAACTTTGCCGTTATGAACTTATGAACGATCAGGCTAAGACTAAATCATGATTTACATAATGCTTCTAAATCTACGTCGATAAAAATCCCAGAGTTCGATTTCACCGAGCTTTTCTTTCAACCCTTTGTGCCTTTAGCTTCGCTTAATTCATTTTAACCCCGTTTATGTATAATTTTTAACTTCTACGCTTCGCGAACCGAGTTAATAAAATCGATTGAAAAATCGATTCGCCAAAAACACCAAATCTTTACGTTTCAGGGTTCTGGGAATTCGAAAAAGTGGTTTTTGAGAAATGTCTGTCTGTGTTTCTGTCTGTAATCACGCTGCAGCTCAAACTACTGAACGTATCGAGATTAAATTCGGCACACACATTCAGTGGGAGATTTTTCGCGTTACCATTTGCATGCTCTTCGAATTCTGTCCCTAAAAATGTATTCACACTTGTGCCCTTTTGGCCAAAAAATGGTGCCGTGAAAAAAACCTATGCATAACTGTATATTTTTATTATAGCAGATTTGATAGCTGATTTTTTTCAAGCCGAAAACCTTAGTGCCATTTTTTCGAAAAATTTCATTTTAGTGGCAAAAGGGCCTTTGTTTCAATTTATTTTACAAAAAAGCATATTCTTACTATCGGATTCGATAGCTGTTGTATTGCCGGATCACAAACCTTAGTGCAATTTTTTAGAAAATTTCCATTTTAGGGACAAAAAGACCCCTTTTTGAATTTTTCTTAGCATTATCGAATTCGACAGCTGTTGCATTGCCGAATGGAAAACCTTAGTGTCATTTTTTCGTAAAATGCCATTTTCGAGGTGAAAAACATTTGCATTTTAGATTTTAGTAAATGAGCGCGGGGCGCATCAGCCATCGACAACCGGCCGCGCGCCCTGCCGTGGATAAATAAAGTTAAATGCTACATTTACACATTCTGTGAAAAAGTAGAAGTTTCTACCGTCTCCGAGACTGCCACTTTTTTTATTATTATAATCGAAAACCTAATTTTCCCGAAGGTGTTAAGGTTTATGTATGTAGGTATAATACATTGACAAAAAATTGGCAGCTACGGAAGCGGCTGGAACCTCCCCACTTGGTGAATGATCCAATCCTATCACCAATATAAAGTAAATTTTACTATTTACTATACCTAAGTTTTACTCCGCCAAAAGGGCACTAAGCTTGAATATAATTTTGAAAACAAAATTTGAAGACTTTTCATGTGCTGGTAGAGAAAATGGGAGTTCATTATTTAAATTTCAAAGTTGATGTGCCAAAATGGCACTTGCCGTTCGCCGATTGCCACCAAAATTGAATCAGCTCTTCGGCGGTAACGGTATCTCTACCTACCAAATTTCAGCCAAATGGATCCAGCAGTTTGGGCTAAAGCGTGTTATTTAATGTTTCCTCGAAACTTCGAATTTTTCGATTTTATGCCAGGCGCTAAGTGTGAATACACTTTCAGATACAGAATTTCAGGACCTTTCATGTGCTGATAGGAAAAATTGGTGTTCATCAGTCAAATTTCATAGTTTACATGCCAGAACGGCACTTGGCGTTCGCAGATTCGCAACAAAATCAACTGGGCTCACCAAAAGGCCAACGCTAACCTCCATACCAAATTTCATTAAAATCCGTTGGGTAGTGAGAAATCGTGCTCACATACGTACGTACGTACATACATACGTACATACACACAGATATTTTTTAAAAACCACTTTTTTGGGATCCTGGGACCTTGAAACGTAAAGATCTGGTGTCATCTCAATTTCGAATTTTGGAGTGACTGCAGTAACCTCCCATTTTTATATGGTTGTGGGGAGGTTAAAATGTCAACGTCAATAATCGCGCAACAGTTGTTTACGATTGTTGCCAATGATAGCGTTGGGTGCTTCATTCTCTGATAGGTGGTCGTAGAAAAATCCAAACTATGTGTTATCATAACAATGTCGGCAAGATGCAAAAAAACACTTTCCTGCAAAAAATATACTTAGTAGGTAAACGTGTCCAAGTACCTATCTACTATGTTAACTTATTATAACTGCCGGCGGTACTTACAATCATATTCCTGTCTGTTAGTCGGTTTTCATAATTTGAGTAAGTAACTTGACATTTATATACATACCTACATATACATAATATTGATTGTTATCGTCGCACGGTTCAATAGGTAGGTAAACAAACAAGTCATGAATTCGTATTTATATTTGTACTTATTCAATTGTTGTTGCTAGTTGTCACAATTTTTTTCTGTTTGGCGGTTGCAATTTTTACAAATAAATAAACCTTCAAATAACTTTATCGTAAATAATGTTTCATTTTATTACCCCAACGGCATCAGCTTAACAATGTGTGAAATAAAAAAAATGCTACGTAGCAGTGAGTTATACCTATTGGTAGGTATTCGGAAAATGCTGGATGAAGCTTATACCTTAATTTGTAGCTCTTATACATATATGTATGTATTTATTATGTCCACCAATTTATTGTATTCATTCCCATTAAAAATGTTCCAACCTATGGGAGAAATGCGACAAGTTTTGCCCCTAACTGGCTTCGATTTAATTTTTTATCATAAAAATATGCTTTATAAAATAATATCGACTGTTTGCATGCGTCATATGGGTAATACGGAAAACTCGGGGATTATCGTTAATTTTAATCCCTAGCCAGTATAAACTAAATTGCCTGATGCTAAAAAAACTAAAATGACTATACAAATAAATTGTAGTTTATGGAGAATATATGGTAAATACTTACACTCTGTACTGCATTTCGTAATCTTTAACTAACGACAAAGACTTCGTCTACCGAAAAGACGAAAACGAAGTTGTTTGAATAATGTTTGGTTCCTCAATACCATAAACGTTGTGTATATCGTTATTTATATAGGTCTCCTGCTATATAACGGAGTTAGAATTAGATTCTGGCAATAATTTGTGGCCCTTTTCCCATCTCAGTGATGAGATCTAATACAGCTCGGTGGCGTCTAATTTCGAATAAAGCTACAGTTATAGCCCGTCGTAATGGATGTACTTATACTGAGCCGTTTTAATCAAGTGTCGTGCTTCTTGCCGGATTCTTAATGGCAAATTCTCATGTCTAGCGCCTCAGAGCAGCACGTCACTTTTCACGAACCACGCAAACATTGTAATTACATGTGTTTAGAATTTCACAATAAACCAAATAATAATTCAGAAGGGGTTGAGCTACCGGAACGCTAACTTTCCCGCCGGAAGAATAGCAACCTGTCATATTTATGGCGTAGAAGCAATAATTCCAGATTTTGTTGCCGGCATTCTTCGTCGGCCCAGCACTCGTTATTATGTTAATTCATGCAAATGTTGTTGGTTGCGCAAACATGAAGGCATCTGTATTCCACAGATTAATGTTATCTCGTTAAAAATATAGCGATTTATTGTGCGTTTTTCGTTCAAAATCGATAACAAACGTTTGCCGTAATTATTAAGTGGCATCGTGGTTCGTTAACACCCATTCTATTTCTGCTCCGGAGGCTGTACCTAAGTTTGAGTTAATACCTGCTTGATTACACTAAAGTCGATATGTGAAGTCTTATTCAGACGTATAATTAACAGGCGAATATGCAAATTATAGGTACTAACCACGTATGGAAATATTGTTGATTATACTCTACATCGAAATCCTGCCTTGTTATCCCGATGTACAAAGGAAAATAAACTTCTGCTCCAGCAAAGTAAATGGAAGACAGGCACACATAATTATTCAAGGTACATTGCATAATATTCCCGCGTGCTTTGTCGGAATTGGGGGCTTTGTTGGGACACTGGGACGTAGACTCACAAATGATGTACAAAATTTATTATCTACCGAAATAATTTCCCTCCTCAAAATTTTAAACTCTGTACTGTCACGCCCTCGTCACAATCAACATTTTTCGGACAAGAATATCCCTACAATAAAATTAACATTAAGTATACTGAACGAAGTTATCAAAAGGACATTATCCTTACCAATTTCAGCTTTCCCAGTAAATGGTATTCAACATGTAGCGTTTTATCCGAAACAGGTTCGGGACATTTATTATATTCAAATTAATTCGTTTAAAAGGATATTAATGACAAAATGTGAACCGCTATTCCATCAAGTAATATGTTTTGACTGAGCCTTTGGCTTCAGTACTTACCATAATATGTATTTGCAATTCACAATGCGTTACCACTTGATAAATGATAACCTATTCCTGATTTAAGTAAACTAAGATACAGGTATTTTATATTTTTTCTGTTTATGCATACCGGGTGGTTGTTTTATCTTGAGGCTGGCAAGACTGGCAACAGGAAAGGAAGCATTTTAGAAAAAAATGTTTTGTATAAAAGTTTTATGACTTCGAGGGGGAAAATAGATGGCATCATCGCCATTTTGATTGAAAGTCATTTTCAAGGTCAAATGAAGGTCAACTTAATTTTCTTTTAATGGAACCCTGTCCATCGGATCCAAAAATAGTTTAGATGAGAGTTGTTTGTTCTTTTACGGAGAATAAGAATCTGTAATAAAAAATATAGGTTTCCATAAAAAAAAATTAAGTTGACTTTATTTGATCTTGAAAATGAGCTTCAATCAACATGGCGATAAATCTAGTTTCCCCCTCGAAGTCATAAAACTTTTATACAGAAAATTTTTTTCTAAAATGCTTCCTTTCCGAAACATTTGCCAGTCTCCAGATAAAACGACACACACAAGACGACCATCGTCGTCGTTACAAATTTTTTAGTGCCGCATTTATTTCACTGTTCGCTCGCTCGAAAGCTCAACATAAAAAGTCATTTATTCCAAAACATAATAATAAATATGTAATTCGACTATTTTCATCCAGATAATTATTATAATTAGATCCAGTTCCAGTATATGTATTTTCAGATTTTCTATTCTCTGGAAAAGATTTAGCAACGCTCAATTGCCCTTTTACCACGACTATGAGAATGCGGAGGCACTACTAGGTACTAGGTACAAAGACAAAATCACACGTATGCTGTAATTTGGTTGATTTTAGTCAACATTGAGATGAATTGAGAGAAGCTGATTGGTGAATGTGACCATTGTTTACGTTGTTCCCTTGGAAATATCGATTCTGATGTCAATATTTTCCCAAGTCAATTATTTATGATTTATTTTATGGATTTTGGGGTAGTGTTAGTGTTCATGGTTACACTTTAATACTTTGTTATATACCGAGTGACAACACCATGCACGCTCCAATAACTTTTTCAAATCAAAATAAAAATAAAAATTTGAAAAAATTCAGAGTGAACATGCTCACAGAACGTCACTTTGTGACATTCATTATACATCTTTTTATCACTTCCGGTTATGCCGAAAATGGCTTAAATTTTGAATTTTTAAATAGGACACCAGATATATTTTTATATTTTGTGAATCTAGGGATCATCCTGAGTATTTTAGTGTCACTTTCATGAGTTTTTTCTTGTTTTTGGCATTGTTTTTGGCAAAATTTTGTTGGGGATCGAGAGTGCTGCGATGCACTTTTTTTGTCTTTTATGGACATCAGTATTCTCATAAAATTAATAATATTTCGTTTTGGCTCATTTAAGCCTTATTCGGATGGCTTCAAAATATGGAAAAACGTTTATCGCGGATAACTAAATTTTTTCAAATGGTACCATGCAGTGGTTGAAAGTAATTGAATTACTATAATTGAATTACTTTTTCAGTAATTTGTAATTGTAATTGAATTACTTTTTGTAAAATGTAATTGGTAGTTGTAATTCAATTACTGGCTATGAGTAATTGTAATTGAATCTTTCAATTACTTTTCTTTTCAAACTTAAAAATGACCGAAGTTTACTTTCCTCATTTTTAAATTCAAAAAATCCAAATATAGCTATTCCAAGAACAATAATTATTTGTCTTCTTTAGTTTTCAACGGTTTTTCTGTATATTGCTGCCTTCCAAGAAACTGATAATGACACTTGGGGCCCATCATTACCGTTAGGGATTAGCGTAGCTCAACTCAATACCCCCTGGTTAGTCGATCGATATCATATTTAGTGTAATTTTGATCTAGTTAGCTATTGAGCGCAAGGGGCTGCACATCTTTTTGCTAATCGGTGGGCGGAAAATGATTTCGATTTTTCAGATGGTGAGCGGGAGGTTCTATACCTAATGAAGTTTTCTGAAATTTTGAATATGAACTGTGAAGTGAAGGCACTCTGTATTTAGTCAGATTGTTTACAATAAAGAACGTTATTGCCAAAAAAACAGTTTCGGTATTAGGATATTTTCGTAAAAAAAGTAATTGTAATTGTAATTGTAATTCAATTACTTTCCCACAAAAGTAATTGGTAGTTGTAATTAAATTACTTTTTTTGCAAAGTAATGAGTAATTGTAATTCAATTACTCACCCAAAGTAATTGTTCCAAGCACTGGACTACCATGCCATATGCAATGATACCACCAACTTGGCATTTTTAGTGCCGTAGCAGAATGCGGAGGTACTCTTGTCTTTGCTTATTCGCTCGCTCGCTCGCTCGCTCGCTCGTCGTATCGATCGCTCCTCACTCTGTCCGTCGGATAACTTGAGAACGGATTGAGGTATCGAGCTGAAATTTGCTATACGGAATCTTGCCCAAAAAAGTAAGGCGGGGATTGCTTTTGGGCTATATCGGACCAAGGGGGCGGAAATTAGGGGTTGTAACTCAAAATTCCGCCTTATAAGTATTGGTCGAAATTAACGCCATTCGATACCCTTCCATTAATGATTCAAAAAGGTGTTATTCATGTTTTACAAAAAACCACCCTTAAAGGCTCTACAACCCCTAACATGAAGAAATACATAACGTCGGATAACTTGAGAACAGAGTGAGGTGTCGAGCTCAAATTTACTATACGGCTTTATACACTAAAAAGTAAGGCGGAGATTGCTTTTGGGTCATATCGGACCAAGGGGGTGGAAATTAGGGGTTGTAACTCAAAATTCCGCTTAATAAGTACTAGTCGAAATTGGCGTCATTCGATAGCTTTCCATTAATTATTCAAAAAAGGTGTCATTCATATTTTGCGAAAAACCACCCTTATAGGCGTTACAACCCCTAACATGCAGAAACACAAAAATACGAGAACTCAAAAACTACTCAACGTATCAAGGCAGAATTTGGTTTGTGAATTTCCAGTGACATTATAGGTGGATGGACAAATTTTCAAAAATATCTAACAAAGGGGATGAAATTTAAGGGTTGAAACTTGAAATTTCTTCAAGTAAATGGTAGCCTAAAATTACGGGGTTCGATAGATTTCGGTCAACTATTGAAAAAAGGTCTTATGAGTTTTCAATCTAAAACCAACCCCTGGGCCATTAACCACCCCTAACTCTTTGCAAGTCGATAATTACATTTTATTTATTTTTTCTGAAACCCTATTAGTTTATTTATGAACAACTGAAGTCAGTAAATACGCAAGGAGTTATGTCACACCGGAAAAATAAACTCACCCCTGTAAATCATAAAGGGGTGAAATCATGAGGTGTTGAAAACATGAATCTACAAATCACCTTAATTTTTCAACGAATTGGATTAGGGTGGTGAAATTGAAAACACAACTTCCTTTAGGGCATGTGGGGGTGGTGAAATAGGGGGTTGGAGTTTAGGGGTTGAAACGTCCATAAAGCCCTGTAATTTGACACAGAGAAGCAATATCTTCTGCGAAACTGTGACATCTTACACACTGCATCTTCGATAAGGGAAGAGCGAATTTTAGGAGAAAATTATCGAAGGGGATGAAAGTTAGGGGTGGAAACTCGAATTTTCAATGAAGAATGTATAGTTGAAAATAATACCATTCGATAGCTTTCTATTGATGGTACAAAAAAGGTATTATTCATCATTCGCGAAAAACGACCCTTAAAGGCGATACAACCCCCTAACATGCTGAAACACAAAAATGCGAGAACTCAAAAACTGCTCAACGTATCTGGGTTAAATTTGATGTGGTAATTTACAGCGCCACTGTAGGCGGATGGGCAAATTTTCATTAATATCTAACAAGGGGGTTGAAATTTAAGGGTTGAAACTGGAAATTTTTTCATGTAAGTGGTGGAATAAAATTATGGGGTTCGATAGACTTCGGTCAACCATTGAAAAAAGTCTTATGAGTCTTCAACCTAAAACCAACCCCTACGCTACTAACAACCCTTAAGCCCTAGCAAGCGGAGTAAACACATTTTATTTTTTTTTTTGCTTTCTTCTGATTTGTTAATAATTCAACGTCATTTTCATTAATTTTTAACCCATCCACAATTTTTCAACCCCTTTCATGATATGTGAACCCTCAAAGAGCAAAATTTACCCACACCGCTTCTTTTTCGTGTGATTTTCGCTAGTTCTACTTAACTACAGTACATTTTCATCTTTTTTGAGTTTTCATCCCCCTTAACGATTTTTCTCCCCCCCGAGCGTTAATTTTGTAAAATTCGCGCAGTTTTGCCTTTTTTCGGTAATAAATTTTACCGAATTTTACTCGTATGAATTGTTGAGTTTTTCACTTTTTCGACCCCTTCGCAATGTTTCAACCCCCAAAAGTCAAATTTGCATAATTGGCTTATTTTCGTGTTATTTTCTGTAATTCTACTTAATTACGATTAATTTTCATCCCTTTTAACTTTTCATCCCCCTGTACAATTTTTCAACCCCCTAAGTGTTTATTTTGCAAAATTCACGCAATTTAGTTTTCCTTCGGTAATAAATTAAACTCATTTGGATTATGTTTATCTTTTTCACTTTTCCAACCCCCTTCGCAACATTTCAACCCCCAAAAGCTAAATTTGCATAATTGGTTTACTTTCGTGTTATTTTCTGTAATTCTGCTTAATTACGATTAATTCTCATCCACTTTGACGTTTCATCCCCCTTTACAATTTTTCAACCCCCTAGGTGTTAATTTTGCCAAATTCGGATATTTTCGTTTTTCCTCGGTAATAAATTGAACCCATTTGGATGATGATTAAACTTTTTTCATCCCCCTTCGCAATGTTTCAAGTCTTCAAATGCAAAATTTACATAATTGGGTTAATTTGGTGTTATTTTCCGTAATTTTACTTAGCCACGGTTAATCCTCATACCTTTTGATTTTTTCATCCACCTTTACGATTTTTCAACCCCCTAAGTGCTAATTTTGCAAAATTCGCATAATTTCGTTTTTCGTCGGTCATAAAATTGAACGCATTTGGGATTCAGTTTACCTTTTACAATTTTTCAGTTTCCTTCTGTAATTCTACTTAACTTGGGTTAATTTTCACCCTCTTTGACTTTTCATCCCCCTTTACAATTTTTCAACCCCCTAAGCACCCATTTTACTAAATTCAATATTTCAACCCTCCAAGGGCTAAATTTGCATAATTGTCTTATTTTTGTATTATTTTCTGTAATTCTACTTAACTTGGGTTAATTTTCACCCTCTTTGACTTTTCATCCCCCTTTTTTTCATAATTTCGTCTTTTTAACACCACTGTGCGTCTGCGGAGGCACTACTACTAGGTGCAGATTTATAAAATCTGCACCCGACTCCACCAGTAAATTCAGCTCGCCCCTACATACACATTAACAAGGTAAACATCTACAGGGACACACATCGCATTGATACACATCTTTCGTTGGCTTTTGTCCACAAAAATGAGTAGGTACCACCCCCTTCTATAATAAACTGCCATTTTCATTATCAGAACATGAAATGTCTTCAAATGTCGTTTCAAAAATGTCCTCAAACTTACTGCCCTTTTGTCAAAAAATCATAAAATTTTGAAAAATCCCAGTAGTAAAATTTAGGTATATAGCAAGTAGGAAAATTTACTTAATTTTGGTGGCAAACGACCAATAACAAGTGCCTTTTTGGCATGGCGTCTATGAAATTTGAAACATGATTGATTACTATTTGTTTTATCAGCACATGAAAATTCTTCGAGGGGAGGTTCTAGCCGCTTCTGTTTTTGGAAGTTAATATTCATGCAGGACAATAAGTGTTAAAAAAGAGCCTCCATCAGCCACAAATTCTCCACCCACTTTCTCTTCTCCAGGGCCAGCGATTGGGTTTCACTTAAACTTATTGTTGTTTGACCTGATTGAAATTGCATTGTCATATATCAATCGGTTATTCTGCCTCAATATAAATTATGTACCTACATGTTTTGACATAGGTGTACATCGATGAGCAGTAGACATTAAGTAAAAAAAAATGATGTCGGATCATGAGTAAAGTTGCGGTTGCCGTCAAAGCGGTGTAGCTGTCGACTTTATCACACTGACCAATGCCCGCGAGTTATTAAGTGACTCGGAACCGGATCCAGCTAAGGTCCGGGAATGATTGCCCGGAAATTCCAGCCGTCTTTCCGTAGACATCCAAGCATTCTTTATCCGCCACTGCCGTTTCGATACAGCCTGATAAATGGCTTTGTTTTTTATACTATTGTGGTATGTGAAGTTATGTTTGAGGTTTTATTCTTTCGTATTTATCACCTCCGCTCCACGCCTTCAACAATAAGACAAATTGATGGATTGACACCGAAACATTGCTATCTGCCCATGTAATATCCTCATAATAAGAGATGCTGTAAACTGAGGGCGGAGATTGTAAAAAACATCACATCGGTATTTGTTTACACACCGACTCGCTAATAGTAATTACTGTTAAGACTAAACATACGAGACTATAAAGAGGAATGTGTTTACTAATGGGGGGGACCAAGTCTGGAGATGTCGCAATTAAATGTACTTTTATACGCTTTTATTCATCTGGGTCGGGGCACACCTACCTACCTATAGTATTTATCCATGATTATTAAATAATGCCATTGTTATGTACGTAACTATATGGATACATAATCCTGTTCATAAAATACATAAGTCACGCTTCTGTCACATTATTTCACAGCAGCAGTAATGTCCGCTGATTATCCAATGAATATCATGACGTTTCAAAATCAAGCGAAAGTGTGCCAAAGTAGATCAAGCATTAAGCTGTTCCATCGTTTGTCAACATTTTGTTTTTGCTGGTTTGTTTACAATAAATATAAGGTGATAATTTTTTTGAAGAATTTCGATAATCTTGGATAAATATTTTTTAATAATCGTGGATAAAACGTCGTATTTAACTCGCACATTATGGGCCATTATTGACTTGGTTGTTTACAACCCTCGCTACTCAACAGCGTGAATAATGGCCTTCATAATGTGCTCATTTAATAATATACTATTATTTGGTCACTTGGTCACCCTAGCAACATAAACTTGTCACTGAATCATCAAGTGTCATCAAAAGCCAACTCCATTCAAACTTCAACATTCAAACTAGGTTGAAATGCAGGAAAATTCTCATATAAGATCACCTTTAGTGCATTGATTGTTATCGGTAATTTTTTCGAATGCATCACTTCAATATCGTAATAATTAGCCCGAGTGAAACACGGGGCTAATTACGTTATTGGAATGCATGAAAAAAAAATACCTGATAATACACGAAGGAGATTCGGAAGATTGATGAGCAAGTCAACATTATTGAAAATGTTTGAAAAATAAGAGGAATCATAAAATTCACATAGAAGCCATGGATCCTTAGTTATAGTTACCGTCGCTGTTGGTTGTCAAAATTGTTTGTATTTTTCAACATTCTATCATTTTCAAGATGAATTAAGAGAAAAATCGGTTTGTTTTTGCCACTCTCTGATAACTTTGCATATTGCATAAGTGCAATAATCATTTATAATATAAATCGTGATTATTGATAATCAAAAACACAAAACATGTTGCCAAACAATGATTCCACGACTCCGGAGGAGGAGTGGAATTATTTGGCAACATGTTGAGTGTGTGATTCTGATTAATCACGATTTCACGAGCCGTATTCGTTAGATTATACTACAAATTGAACAATAAAGAATGTAATTTTACATTTTAAAACACAAACTGACAAGAGCCTGATTTTTGGATACAATGTAAAATTTCACCAAACAGAGGTTCAAGTTTCAAGGAGGACAAGCTCCTTTGAAGTGAATCCGACCAAGTAAATTTTTTTACGTATTTTATTTCCATTCTTTTAGGAGATATTTCGGTATAGAGGGTTCAATGAACACACAGTATAAAGAAGTAAGAAGAAGTAATAGAAGACTACCGAAAATGTCCTTTTCTCACGCTATGTTTACAATAATTAATGACCATAAAAACGGGACAAAGTAAATCGTTAAATTCGTTTTTGTAAACCCACTCATTTATTACATAAAATAGAAGTTGTCTTATCCTAAAACGGGCGATTAATGAATGACTTGTTTGCAACATTCGAGTTAGAGAAGCGCATCTTCAAAAGATAAAATTCCAAATGGTTTCGTAATTCCAATGCCATCCATGATCCATGATATTACGGTTACTCAACCCTGTAAGATTTATTTTTAAGCAGTCTTCTCCAAATAACAGTTTAGGTATCTGTAAAAAAAATCTTTTATTTCTGGCTTTTATGTGCCTCGGAAACTTTGGTGGTAACAAAATATTTACGGACATTTATTGACGCTTTAACTGGAATTTGATTACCATTACTGAAAAATATTGCCTGTAAAAGTTGTTATTAACTCATCTAAAATAATCGTCGTAACCGGATTTTGTGTTTCGATTCCAACAGACCACCATTGTGATGCTTCAAAAATATACAATCTGTTGGTATAATTTGAAGCTATGGCAAACATGCAGTACCTTAGTCATCATCATTCTTATAGCTACAGTTGCATAACATGTGCATAATATCAGTTAATTGATGCCGTAAAAATTTACGGTACTACAAAAAAGTTAAGCGCGTAACTTTAAGATGTGGCTGGCGGTCACCACAAGCAGATTTCTTTAATTGCTTGCCATGTGGGATACGTGACATGACAAGCAAAATTAAAGAAATCTACTTGTTTTGAGCGCCAGCGACATCTTAAAGTTACGCGCTTAACTTTTTTGTGGTACCGTAAATTTTTACGGCATCAATTAGAATTCAAACCTGATCTGTACTTTTAAAAGAGCCCTTCACTAGACTTTGAAGCGGTAGTAACATTTGGAATATACGTTTCCCATCATAAAAACTAATAGGAAGACTTCCCAAAAGCTAATTAATACATCGTCAAAGTCTAATGGAACGCTGTTTTAAAAATAGGTATCGATCTTAGTTCGCCCGACCAATCACTGTGTTTTATACTGATTAATTGCACCGTGCTATTTAATCGCTTATAATAATACCACAAGTGCATGATGCTAGTTAATCGGTAAAATTTTGAAAATGGCTACGAAAGCTTGTTGAGTTGTTGCCGGTGGTAAAATAATGAGAACTAATAAATTGCCATTTAGGTATTATCTAATATTTGATAATAAATGGCAATTTAGTTCGAATTGTTTTACCTAAACGGCAACAAAGCTTAAGTAATTATTTCGAAAATTTAACCGATTACAATAGCGATGCACGAGTGGTATTCGGTAAGATTATTTCGCAAATTAAACTCTTTATTTTGATAAAAGTATGAATTTTTAAACCGGGGTTGCCCATACTCAAGAGCCCAATAAGATGTTGTGAACGAGCCTAGGGTTTCCCATGGTCCTAGTGGAAAAAAACAGGTTTTGGCTTTTTATCAGTTTATGTTTGAAACAATATGTAAGAATCAAATTAAAGGATGAAACTCAACAAAGACTCTCATTTAAGAATGACTTGAAACAAGATGTAAGAATCAAATTAAAGGATGAAAATCAACAAAGACTCTCATTTAAAAATGACTAATGGTGTTTAAAGTATTGCAGCATCACAGCAAGTGTTCAAAATGAGAAATTGTGTTAAAGAACTGATGCATGACGTTAGGGAGTTTACTCGAGTACCATTTCGGAAATAGATTTCGATGGCAAATATTTTGTGCTCCGGCAAGAAAACCATCAAAAAGCTCGCAAGCTCAATTTTTTGCAAATTGACAGTGACAAATTAAATTGATGGATTGCAAATTGAGAATTAATCGAAAGACACGGTACTTTGTTTTCATGGCCCTCTTCATCTCAAGTTTTGTTGTTTAGATGAACCAAGGTGTAGATAGATGACTTGGTCAGTTTCGTCATCCCCGGCAAGTTCTCTTTATTTGGATTTCCAAATAAATTACTTCTTCCTAATTTATTCATGGAATTTTGGTAAGGAAACGTTACTTGTAATACCTAATGCCAGGAAATTAAATCTATGATACACACCCACGTTATTGCGGTACTAAAAATTCATCGCATAACATAAATCACCCTCGCAAAAAAATTTACATCTATTTAATATTGCAGAATCATGTTTCGAATTAAAATTCGTGTATTAAGCAAAATAATTAGAAATTTTCATTGTAGGTGGCATTCTAGCAAACAATTAAATTATCAAAAAACTGTATACAGGCTGAGTCAAGAAGGCGACGGCGATCCATACCTTCTGAACACTTCCAGATAGGAAATCAATTCAAACGCCATTATGTACAACACCGCCAATTCTACAACCAAAAAATACTTTCAACTATACAGGGTGTCCCAAAACACTTACAACGCATGGCAACTTGATTTTTAAAAATGGAACACCACCATTTTGATGCCATATTCTGGATCACCTATAACATAGCTTTACATCGACATAAGACATTCGATGTTTTAAGGCTCCGTTCTAAAGTAATTAATTCATTTTGAAAAATTTCGATCATTGCGGGTGCTTCTAAAAAAAATTCCAGAGAACTCAATTTTGTATCTAGAGAGCTGAGATTCGGTACGAATATGAAGGAAGGTCTATTCTATCTATCTAACATGATAAGTATCATTATCACTATACAGGGTGTTAAAAATTCTGTGTCAAGTTTGGAAAATTTCAAATATGCAAAACTCCATTTTTTCAGATGGCACCCCCTGTTATTATTGTTCCATGGGGTTCGGCTGTTGAATTATTTTATTTTTTATTAAGTATGTCCTATACCTAAAGTCAATACTTTTTTCGCACAATCGTATGTTATAACTCTCTTACCGACGTAGTTTAAATAAGGTGTAAGTTCAACTTACCAAGCTCGGTTTGGTTTCCCAGGCAACGAAAAATAACAGTGCTGTTATGAATTCATATAACAGCACGCAAATCTGACACAGGCATGGTAAGTAAAACAATTGAACTGGCAAAGGTATCGAGAGCATTTGGAAAATTCGGCGATCTGTCAAACAGGATTTGCTTAATGGCTGACGAAAAACGTTCAATAAGTTAATTTCGATTGTGCGAAAAATCATATACGACACACGGTTGTTAAGTACATCTAACATAATCTCGGAAATTGCAAAAACTCGTCTTCGACTCGTTTTTGCAAACCTTTCCTCGATTCTGTTATACTGTACTTACCAACCTAATATCGTAATATACTATTATTTTATTGAAGATTCGTTGTTTATGTCAATAAATGTGACAAACTGTCTGGTAACCATGTAAATAAACAATGTTAATCGTAACTGTTATACAGTCCATGACATTCTTTAATTGAGATCGTAATAATCTTCAATAAAATAAATAAGAAAAAGAATATCTTTTGAAGTATTGACTTTAGGTATAGAACATACTTAATAAAAAATAAAGTAATTCAACAGCCGAACCCCGTGGCACAATAATAACAAGGAGTGCCATTTGAAAAAATGGAGTTTTGCATATTTGAAATTTTCCAAACTTGACACGGAATTTTTAACACCCTGTATAGTGATAATGATACTTATGTTAGATAGATAGAATAACCTTCCTTCATATTTGTACCGAATCTCAGCCCTCTAGATACAAAATTGAGTTCTCAGGAATTTTTTTAAGAAGCACCCGCAATGATCGAAAATTTTCAAAAAGAATTATTTACTTTGGAACGGAGCCTTAAAACATCGAATGTCTTATGTCGATGTAAAGCTATGTTATAGGTGATTCAGAATATGGTATCAAAATGGTGGTGTTCCATTTTAAAAAATCAAGTTGCCATGCGTTGCAAGCGTTTTGGGACACCCTGTATAGTTGAAAGTATTTTTTGGTTGTAGAATTGGCGGTGTTGTACATAATGGCGTTTAAATTGATTTCCTAGCTGGAAGGGTTCAGAAGTTATGGACCGCCGTCGCCTTGTTGACTCACCCTGTATACTATGGGGCTGTCTCAACGGTGCATCAAAGTCCATCTATGTCCACGTCATTGACAATATCGAAAATCTGTGCACGCGAACCATTAGTGACTCAAAAAATTCGTAATCTAAAATTACTATGAACTCACATGGGCGGCTCGTGCAGGGGGGGCACCACAAAATTACATTCTTGTTTTCTTCAAATTCTACACATTCTATTAAATAACTCAAAAACGGTTGAAATTAAGTATAGGGCACACCCGACAAAAGTTGTACAGAATGATACCTGGAAACCATATATGCGGTGTTTTGTGCTGTTCTCTCTGCACGAGCCGCCCATGTGAGTTGATAGTATATTTTTATAGACTACGCACATTTTCATTCTCTATAGGTTGGCGATGGCGTACACAGATTTTCGATATTATTGTTGACGTGGACATAAATGGACTTTGACGCAACATTGGGACACCCTGTATAATAATCGATTTAGGCAAATAGAAAATGACACCGTAATTAGACAACCATCGGGCGTCATTATGGTAAACAATCAATATCAGGAAATTGTAATAACATAAAATAATAGCGTTCGAGAGTAATCATCAATAAATTCTGCTCCATAATAGAATGTTGAATTAATCTCAAATTTTGAACACAAATTTAAATTATTATGCCAGGATGAACTCGAAACTAATTGACAGAATATATGCGGTTTGACTATAATAATTTTAGGCGTCCAATTGGATTAGTGAATTCATTTATAATGGGCCTGGTTGAAGGATTTTTAATAAACTGGTCCACCATCACACCCTCAATTAAACAATTTTCAAATGTCGAGTTTTAGAACCCTTCTTCATGCGGCGCGGAATTACAACCGGTGAATATTTTACGTTCAACAACCGTAAAAATTGGACTTTGTAAATTACCAAGACAACAACTCAATTATTATTGTTAACAAAATTTCAAAACGAGAACTGTACCGGGTGATTCAGTTTGGTATTCGCCCCCCTGTAACTTTTTTATTTCGATAGAAAAATAAAACCATATACAGGGTGGAAACCATAAGAGATGGAGAATTCATTCTGTAAATTCCTGAGCGGATTCTTGTAGACGTTTTTAAACTTCTACGCTTCGTGGCGCAGTTACTAAAATCGATCGAAAAATCGAATCGCCAAAAACATAAAATCTTTACGTTTCAGGATTCTGGGAATCCAAAAAAGTGGTTTTAAAAAAATTTCAAAGTGTCTGTCTGTGTGTATGTAAGCATGCTACAGCCAAAGCTACTGGACCGCTCAGGCCGAAATTTGGTATGCGCAGCTTGCATGAGAAAAGAAAGAACTGATTAGAGTTTGAGCCAAATCGATCCACGAAAAGTACCATTTTGGCACATCATCTTTAAAAATTTTAATGCAAACCCCCACAAAATTCGGCGAATTTTGTAAAATGGCGCTCAGTGGGTTGAAAAATTGCGAAGGGGATGAAAAGTCAAGAGGAGTGAAGATTACCTGTGACTAAGTAGAATTACAAAATAATACGAACATAAGCCAATAATGAAATTTAGACTTTTGTGGGGACTGAAATATATACAGTATGCTTTCTCGGGGAGGCGAGGTGTCCATAGGGGTGGGGTTTACGTGGAGAATTAGATTTTATCTTTTTTCCTGCTTCCCTATTTAATTTAATGAAAATTTTAGGCTACCTCGAGGTAGTAAGCAGTAGGCCATCATGATATGGTTTTTTCATGTTGGTCACTATTTAGTAACAATCAGGCTGTTATCCGCCGGAACCGGAACCTCATAAGTATGTTGTCACATTTACATTTAATTGTTGATTTTGACAAACTAATTATTACTGTCTTAAAAATGCCAAAGCTCATAAAGCATTGAACAGAAAAAATAAATAATTAGGTTAAGGAAAAGGTTGTGTAAAGGTTGTGTTAACACAACCTTTTCCTTAATTTAATATTGCCCACTTTGAGTTGGACCGCCATCTACCGAGGGGCAATTCGCTGAGGTATTATGGTGTACAAACGTGAGGAAATATATGTGGGCATTGTAGGGAATTATAATGAATTATGTAGGAAATACTATGTATTAACTTATTAAGGGTATTATTAAGGAATTATTGGGTATTATCCAAAAATACAACAGTTATTGAATCCGATAGCAATAAATGTTTCTTTGCCAAAATAAATTGTACTAAAATTACATTTGTCGAAAAAACGGCACGAAGGTTTTCGACTTGAAAAAAAAAATCAGCCATCAAATTCGCTAATAAAAATATACAGTTATGCATAGGTTTTTATCTCGGCACCATTTTTTGGCTAAAAGGGCACAGATGTGAATACATTTTTAGAAGCAGAATTCGAAGACCATTCGTACGGTAACGCGAAAAATGGGGGTTTGCTATTAATTCTTTAAAGTTGATGTGCCAAAAAGGCACTTTCCGTGATCCCATGTGGGCCAAAATCTAATCGGCACCTACAAAGTGCCCACTGAATATGTGTGCCAAAGTTCTTCTCAAAACGTTTCGTAGTTTGAGCAGCAGCGTGATTATAGACACACTGACACACAGACATTTTTCGAAAACCACTTTTTCGGATTCCTAGAACCCTAAAACGTAAAGATTTGATGTTTTTGGCTATTCGATTTTTCGATCGTTTCTAGTAACTGCTCCGCGACGCGTAGAAGTTAAAAAATAAAGAAATCGTTTTTTCACTGCTATCGCCCCAAAAGCACTATACTATCTCAAAAATCAACTACCTATACCTACTACATTTCGCGAAGACCTATTTCCATGTGGGAGTTACTCATACCGTGAGGTGTAAGGTATCAGTAAAGAAAAATCAACATATTATTGTACCTAGTTTCAAATTATGCCTCGCCTGTTATGCATCCTGAGATTATGTAACGGTATCAGAACTACAGCTAAGATATACAATCCATATTTACACCATAATTTGTCATTAAATTCCTTAAGTAACACGAACCTTGCAGACATTAATCAAATCGGTGACATGAATGAGATTGAGGCGGTCGCATGGATGCCTCTGATAAAAAAAATCATCGATAAAACACAGTAATTGCAAAATTTGCATGTACCGGATTAGTTGCTAAAATAGTAATAGTAGGGTGCTCGCGAGGAGAAAAGTCGCTTAGTTTAGGAATTATGGGGCACTTACGAGTGAAAATGTATGGAGTATAAATTTTGGTTTCTAATGCCCTCGGTATGCTACTGTCAAATTCGTCCAAGGGTCGTCCAGTGACAAAGGGCACAAATCTAAATTTTCCAACTAACGCCGCCACGTGAAAGTTCATGTGGAGAAGTACCTTTCCTGAAAAATTCATGGTGATGTCTGTGCGGATTGTATTTTTTATTAATTTTGAAAGAAAAATATCTCCATTGATCCATACGGGGCCACGGACCTTTGGAGGCGATTATCTCGGTTCGAGCATCGGCAAAAACGCATCATTTTTAGGGGCATATTTCCTTTCCAACACGATTACTCCAAATCGGGGCGGTTAATCGAAATTAATTATTCTTAATAAAAGATGTGCTATTTTATTTTGTTGACGATCGTCTTTACAGAATATTTTTAGCGCAATCAATAAAGGAGTTAATTGTCTAAATCTGAGAGGAAGTAAAAAATTCATGCCGCTGTAACGCTCGGGTTTCCGTGCCCCCACCACTACTTTCGCTGCGTCCCGCCACTCCGCAACCCCCTGAGACGTCCACATCTACAATCTTAGAGAATATCCTGTATTCCTGAAAATAATAGAAATAAGACTTGGAACTCTTGAAAAGCACTTTTTATTTCATGTAGGTAAGAAAAACAATAATTTTTAATTTGAAAATTCTTCGTCGTCCTTCTCGTTGATCGGGGAACCTCCGTGATCGGGGGTCTTCCCTCATTTGAATTTCCTTCATGTTATTTTTACAGGATCGGTTTTCCCATACCGTGGCATGAAAAAATGCAGGAAACATTATTTTTATTGCATGCTTGCTTATGCAGTCTTTAAAAATAATCTGTGGACAAATTAATACAATAATAGATGTATCTGAAACGGTTTTATGTTTCCTCAAATCCCACCAACTCCCGGAAGTACCTATTGGTAAATTTTCCAGCCCAGCAAGTTAACTTTCCAAAACCGCTTAGTAGTTTTTCTTTCAAATTAATTTGATGGACTGTGGGTTGAACGGGAATGTATCTTTATACTATTTCCAGTTCTTATTCAAACCTCTGGAGTATTCTGGAGATATTCTTTAAAATGCGCGAGAATAACTGGCAAGTCTGTATCAGTATCTCGAGTCGACAGAGAATTTATATACAGAGATTTGGATGAGAACTGGAAATAGTAAAGAAACATTCCGGAAGCAAAACTTCCAAAAAATGTATATTTCATGCCCTAACAGAATTTGATGCTACAAGCTAGTTCAGAGGTGTTGGGACGCTAAATTGATGGAAAATTTACAAAAACTTATGTGAATTACTTGGCGATGTAGGATTTGACGAAAAGTTAGACCAAGAGTTGGACAACATTAAATTCAAAAACTCGTTCAAAAATATGGAAACTTTTGTGTTGAACCAACAACGATGAAGTAATAATATCTATCAACGATTTAACGGGCCCTACTTGCGTTAACTAAGTCGCTAGAAAAACTGCCTCCAACCGAAGACAGTTTGAAGCGGAATTGCTTGAGAGTTCTATTCTTTCAGACCAAAATTTGGTTGAATTAATTAAATTCTCGACCTAATTTTCCGTCACCTGAGGGTTATAGATGGGAAAAACGACGTGGGTGACAGTCTTGGGCCAGCTCTTCAAACATAGCCCGCCGTCCCAAAAAACCATTTCAGATATTATTGTCCTAATTTGTCCAAAAATTATTTTTAAAGACTGCATAAGCAAGAGTTGCATTTGCAATAAAAATAAGGTTTCCTGCATTTTTTCATGCCACGGTATGGGAAAACCGATCCTGTAAAAATAACATGAAGGAAATTCAAATGAGGGAAGACCCCCGATCACGGAGGTTCCCCGATCAACGAGAAGGACGACGAAGAATTTTCAAATTAAAAATTATTGTTTTTCTTACCTACATGAAATAAAAAGTGCTTTTCAAGAGTTCCAAGTCTTATTTCCATTATTTTCAGGAATACAGGATATTCTCTAAGATTGTAGATGTGGACGTCTCAGGGGGTTGCGGAGTGGCGGGACGCAGCGAAAGTAGTGGTGGGGGCACGGAAACCCAAGCGTTACAGTGGCATGAATTTTTTACTTCCTCTCAGATTTAGACAATTAACTCCTTTATTGATTGCGCTAAAAATATTCTGTAAAGACGATCGTCAACAAAATAAAATAGCACATCTTTTATTAAGAATAATTAGTTTCGATTAACCGCCCCGATTTGGAGTAATCGTGTTGGAAAGGAAATATACCCCTAAAAATGATGCGTTTTTGCCGATGCTCGAACCGAGATAATCGCCTCCAAAGGTCCGTGGCCCCGTATGGATCAATGGAGATATTTTCCTTTCAAAATTAATAAAAAATACAATCCGCACAGACATCACCATGAATTTTTCAGGAAAGGTACTTCTCTACACGAACTTTCACGTGGCGGCGTTAGTTGGAAAATTTTGATTTGTGCCCTTTGTCACAGGACGACCCTTGGACGAATTTGACAGTAGCATACCGAGGGCATTAGAAACCAAAATTTATACTCCATACATTTTCACTCGTAAGTGCCCCTTGGTTGAAAGATAAAGTCTAGCGAGCACCCTACTATAAGCATACCCTACTATTTCACATTTTAACCATTTATATTTGATATATCTTTCAAGCTCGAGTATAGCCAACAAACTAATAAGAATTAAAATGTTAGCACAGTATTAGGGTTTATCCCTGATGATAAGTTATTCTTTAATCTGGCTATTATTGGAGATGATAACTATGATACTTCTGTTTTAATAAAGTATGCTCTTATATGCATTACAGTTATATGCATAAATTATGCATTATAATCCAGACTCATTTATCTGGGACTGGGAAAATAGAATTCAAGTAGGGTAGAAAGTTAGGGAGGTGAGGTTATGTAACCATATGGAATTAATTTTCCTCAATTACTTAAATTTGTTATTACATCAACTTATTGTAATAGTTATTTACGTAATTAGTTATGAAAAGTCCTATATTGTTTGACGAGTCGTAATATTTGCCAAAACGAGCGATAGCGAGTTTTGCAACATTATGCGAGTCAAACAATTTAGGTTTTTCATAACGTATTCAGTACAACATTTTACCTAATTGCGTAATATCCAACTTTTCAAAACGCAGTTAGGTAAAAGTATTTTATTTTATCCTATAATGTTATACTATGAATAACTCCTTGGTAACGGGTTGTGTTAAGACACATTTTCGCACAATCGTATGTTATAACTCTCTTACCGGCGTAGTTAAAATAAGGTGTAAGTTCAACTTACCAAGCGCGGTTTGGTTTCCCAGGCAACGAAAAATAACAGTGCTGTTATGAATTCATAACAGCACGCATATCTGACACAGGCATGGTAAGTAAAACAATTGAACTGGCAAAGCTATCGAGAGCATTTGGAAAATTCGGCGATCTGTCAAACAGGATTTGTTTAATGGCTGACGAAAAATGTTCAATAATTTAATTTCGATTGTGCGAAAAATCATATACGATACACGGTTGTTAAGTACATCTAACATAATCTCGGAAATTGCAAAAACTCGTCTTCGACTCGTTTTTGCAAACCTTTCCTCGATTCTGTTATACTGTACTTACCAACCTAATATCGTAATATACTATTAACAGCACTCAGAGTTCTGTCAAATAACAAAGTGAAATAAACGAATTTCTAGGATACCGCAGGGTATCCATTGTCGGCTTTCCGTCATTATGTCATCCAAATTCATTTTAACATTTTTTAAATATTTAGGACAAAATAAAAGGTGTTACAACACACGTAACGTTATTAAGTTTCTACATTACTCGGGAATTTTAAATCACTCGCTCCTCCGTCGCGCGTTCTTCAAATATATTCCCTCGTAATGTAAAAACCCTAATAACGTTACTTGTATTGTAAATTACTATTACCTAATTGCGTTTTGAAAAGTTGGTTTTTACACAATTAGGTAAAATGTTGTACGGAATACGTTATGAAAAGCCTAAATTGTTTGACTCGCATAATGTTGCAAAACTCGCTATCGCTCGTTTTGGCAAATATTACGACTCGTCAAACAATATAGGACTTTTCATAACTAATTACGTAAATAACTATTTCAAATCAAATTTAATAATACCTACATTTTCTTGCTGTTTTAATTGTGAAAGTTGCTCCTGCCAAACCAATGGAGAAACTAAACTCACGTTCAGAAGTTATGGATATCGCCCAAAAACCCCAATTTGTATCGGTAAAATTAATCTTCACATTAAGTGCCTACAATTTTTTTCCAAAAAGGACCTTTTTACCGCATTAGAAGTTTAGGGTTTTCTTTATTAATTCTATCGTGAAATTCTAAAAGTTCTGATATGGTAAATAAAACCGCTGCAAATGAAAGTTATTAGGCGATATCCTTAACACTATGGTTGTCGGCTGATCATCAAACTGAATGAAGTGCGCGAGCGTTCTGGGACAATAATAATTAATAATGTTCTTATAAACAACTCAACCTTTTAATATCCCTGAGGCATTGTAGTCATCGTTAATTACACGTTTCGTGTTCTAAAACTGTTTCTTGTCTTTTCAAAGTTTACAAATGTTTAGTTCCAGTCTTGCAGAGGTTGTTCGCATTAGGATCGTCGCAATGCCACCGTCTTATTCAATTTACTCAAACCTGGACAGGCAATTTTTCATTAGATGAGTACATTGTTCTGATGGTCTGTTTATACAATTTGATACTGCTGGATCTGCCATATCGACACCTATTGAATAATATTGGTATTATTACAGCTTTTAACCTCCCCACAACCAATTTAAAACTCTCAAAACTTTTGCACAATGACTTAACCGTTAATTAAAACCCTTCTAACCCTGGGTTATTGAGTGCTTGGTTATTCCATGGTTAGCCTAACCACGGTATAATTTCCATGGAGACAATTTTTGTCACAATGAGTATCCACGGCAATTACTCCGTTGTTAGCTAACCATGGACGTTACGTGATGGTTAAATGCCGATTAAAATAATTTGTCTCTTTGACAATTAAAGTAAGACAAGCGCAGAAGAAATTTTCTGAAAAAGGTGGTTTCAAATCATCGTGCCGCTACCATATACCAGGTGTATAACGCGTATACGTGTATACGTGTATAACGCGTAAAAATTAATCTTATTTTCAGTTTGCTCATGGAAGTGGTTACGGCCAAATCCGAGTGATTCGGTCAATGGGCCTCAGTGTCTTCTATGCACGAAACAAAATGGCCCTGAAATGCCCTCTTCTTAAAACGGGAGGACTGTTTGAAAATCGGGAGCCGCATAGGGAAATAACACGGGAAAAGTTATGTTATTTTCAGTTTGCTTTTGGAACTGGTTCCGTCCAAATTCGAGTGATTCGGACAATGGGCCTCAGTGTCCTCTATGCATTAAAAAAAATTGGCTCTGAAATGCCCCCTTGTTAAAACGGGGGAACTGTTTCGAAAATCGGATGTTTAAATTACGCGGACGACGATTCAGCGCTCTTTGGCATCTCCGAGAACTAATCTTTGAGGGCCAACAATTTTTTTTATGCATGGAGGACACTGAGGGCCATTGACTGAATCATTCGGATGTGGCCGGAATCAGTTCCATGAGCAAACTGAAAATAAAATTACTTTGAACACCGTTAAATGCACAAAAAATTAATTTTTTAAAAATTTAGGCAACATGGACTTTTGACAGATCATCAAATTTTGAAAATTGCTATGAATAATTTTTAAAATTAGCATAAACTTAGATGAAAAACAATTGTAAAACAGTAGGTACCCTCATACACAAAGGCCTACTTGCTTTGCTGGTAACCGTGATTTTCACGAACTGGCGACATCTCAAGAACTGTAAGGTAACATCTCGACAGTAATTATTAATTAACTTCGGATAAATGAAAATAAGCCTAAAACACCCATTTTTGCCACGCCTATAAAGCTTTTTTTATTTATCCTAATAAGGGGAACGTATCACCAAAATTTCAAGTCCGTATATAACTGCTTCTGGATACGTCGGTTTTTTTTGGCGCGTAGCGTATCGTATTAGGTATATTTATAGTTTCCGTGAATATGACTATGGTAATAGTGGGCCTAAAGTTGGTTAATTTACTTAATTGGAGTGATTCATAATTAATGTAAAGAAGTACCTCTTATTAATAATTACCCACCGAAGCAAAATTTGAATAGGTTTCCGTCGCGTGTCAGAAATGTTGATTATTATTTAATTTCTTTTATATCGCAAAAGCTCCGCATTTGACGCGTGTTTTCTTTAATGTACCAGATGTAGTAGCACGCGATAGCAATAAAAAAAATGCAACAATACCATACCAATTAATGGCCTGTATGCCATGTTACAAATTGTGGACCAGGCCGAAAGCTATCACAGCGGAATGATGGATTTACTATTTGAATAAAAAATTAAGGTATCAAAGCAATCTGCCAGCCTCGCCAAAAACTCGATGATCTTCTCTTTCACCAGGGCGGTAAAAACTGCAGAACCATTGTTTTACAGCCGAATGAACATCTGGTCGATCCACATAATCTAGGTAAAAACGGTAATTTTGCATGGCGTGTTTCGGGATCATATCGAGAATGTATAAAGAGTTCGCTCCTAAGTGCAGCTTTTGTGAAATAACGGGCTTTATTTCTACCATCATTTTACAGGCAGTGGCAATTTGAAGTATTCTCACGTAAATTGGAAAGATTCCAAGATTTTAAAGTAACAGCCACCGTAAGCTAATTAAAAATTCCACGCCCACCTTAATTTCACTACCTGAAAATAAATGCAAAGTGATTTATATTCCGAAATTATGAGCAGCAAAATTGATTTTCTGTTCTAAAGTGCTAAATTTACATTAGTCGTTGGTCTCTTCTAAAGTTATATTAATAGCCTAAGATTAAACATTTTTTCCACCATCATAATATTATGCCAGTACTTTTTTCATCTAATTCAGAATCTTCGAATTTTTAACTTCTACGTTTTAGTGCAGTAAGTTAATAAAATCGAATAGCCAAAAACATTAAATCTTTACGTTTTAGGGTCCTGGGAATCCGAAAATGTGGTTTTTGAAAAATGTGTCTGATGTCTGGTTCTATACCATTAATTTGTCGCTGATTGTTATAAATAACGGGATTTTACTGCCTAGGCTCTAAAACTGATTACAGTTATGGTTACTAATGTATTTTTCGCCGATAGTCATTAAAAGTGCATTTTTACTGCCTCTTTGGCGACAGTATAATGCGACTTTTACTGCCTAGGCAGTAAAAATGCACTTTTAATGACAATCGACGAAAAAATTATTTGTTCAACACGGCAAAAAAAAAATAATTGAATGACCGGGGGGAGCAGGCTAATTTCTGCATGTAACTAGTTTGTGATACCTATTGGGTTTTTGATCGAAGAACCAGAGACACTTCCTGGCCAGTTTCAATTCCCATAGAGCCTAAATGTTCATTCACTAAATCAATTGGGTGGCTTAAATACCTAAGTATTCATGCATTGTTGTTACTGTTGTCAAATTTACTTATGCTTTAAATTAATTGTTGCCAAGCAAATAGGCCACTTAATCGATATCTAAATTTACGGCCTCGCAATTAATTTCATGAAAAGGCTATTTGTGGTTATAACTGTCTCATGTACACCGTATAAACACAATAATGGCCAAATGGTGGCTAATTTTCTGTGACGACTCAATTGAAGAAAAAATATGGATTATAAAGCAGGTTCAATTTGAAAATTAATGGCGAGTGGTATGAACTTGTGGGCGTCGCAGACGCACCATTTTTCATCCAAAATCACTTATGCCATTCATTAAATTAACTATAGGTGTTCGTGCTGCAAAATGATCATAAATCATACATCAACAATACCTGTCCCGAAGGATTCCCGTACTAAAACTATAATTGCCAGTTCATTTTTCCATAAAGTATCAAGATGTAAATATTTAGGGAACGCATCAAAGACCGACATGAAAAATTCATATTCCTCGATTTCAGGAAGCAATCTGTATGCTAAGGAGATGTGGGCCACGAAAGCCTGTCCGACACACTCTCCTGTTTACTCATATGAGGCGAAATTACCTGAGTATTGATTCCATCGTAGTGGTGTTTGTTGTGTTATATCCGGTTTGTGTTTTCAATAGGTAATAGGAAAAATATATTAAATATGACAAGAGCATAAAATCGGGAAGTGTGAGAAACATGCACATTCCACAAAAATATGTATTTACGATGAGCAAAAATTAATTATATTCCACGAATTATATTCAAAGTACAGTATGCGTAGGTGAAAATGCCCACCCGGGAAGGTGGGAGACAAACACTGCATGTCTGGTCCACTTCAGTTGCAAGTCGGAGTGGGAAATATCGATCGGCTCTTCAGGTAAGTACGAGCTTCCTGTTTAAGTAATTTAACCCGAGACAAGGCGCGTATTGAAATTTGCGTTCTTGATGGCCGCTTTTAGAAATCTGCCCTACGCGCATTTTTTTTTTAAACTTTCCCGCATCAATGATTTGTTATTAACTTTTCGTTACAATTTAACACGAGGGACGTAGGTACTGAAATAAATCTCAACATAAAGATCATTAGGTAATCGAGTCATTAATGTCTAAATCATGATTGCGATTAGTGATTTAAATCTAATCAGGCTTCAATGAAAGTTTTCCAATCGATTTAAATCGAGGTTAAGGCGTTGAATGCGATTGGTTCGTATCGATTGCAATCGATCGCCGCGTTGAACGGCCCTATTAATCTTCACAAATTAAAGGGAGGTTTTTACGAATAATATGTTAAAACTAGGAACGAATTTTTCGCTAAAATTAGCACCTCCATTATTAACGTCTGTTTAATTTAATTTCTACCATTTTCTTTATATTGAAACCATTAATGTGTTATATGGGTCGAAATTGTTTACCATGCATGAAAGGATGGAAAAATGGTATCACTCGTGTGTCATAATTTATAAACAAATTACCTGGAGGTGTTAGGTTAACCTCTGAGAATCACACACGCTTAAATAATTCATAATGTCAGGAAGGTTTTATAAAATACCTAGTTTTTGTTGCCAATTAGGTAAGTTTTATGCCTGCCAGGCCGGCTATCGAGTAAGTATTTTATAAAACTCTGCGATTTAATTTCGAAAAAGCATGCTGCCCGGTTTTAGTTTGCCGAATGTAACTGGACGACACCCGAAAGATAATTTACAGTTTATTTGTAGCAACAATGACTGCATTGTTGCTGCCCTCAAGGAGCCCCCTTCGCGGTAAAAAAAAATTCAATGTGAAAAAAAAGAAAAAATAAATTAGGTAGGTGTAGTGTATAGCAGTTACACCCCCCCAGTTTTGCCAGTTGGCAAATTTCGGGTGTCGTCCAGTTACATTCGGCAAACTAAAACCGGGCACCATGCTTTTTCGAAATTAAATCGCAGAGTTTTATAAAATACCTAATCGATAGCCGGCCTGGCAGGCATAAAACTTACCTAATTGGCAAAAAAAATCTGCCTTACCAAAGTTAAATTTTTCATTTTCTTCATTACTTCATTTGTAAGTATTATTGTGAAGTGTTTGGAAAATTCGATTGTTTTAAATTGCCAAATTTTTATTTACCCCTCCCCCCCCAAGTCGTCATATAAAGAGATACGGTTCTGTGATGGGTAGGCCTTCAAGCAACTTTGCCCAGGGCCCCCAAAGTTAACTCTGCGTTTGAAAATTAAGTATTCTATTTTATTCAGAGTTTAAGTGACATTATGTGACTCGTATGTCTTACTAATGCCCGATAGCACCGCCGATGATTAATGCTAATCATGTTTAAAATCCTGGTTACAATTGTCGAAACAATCCATTAATGTCAGTTTAGCCACTGATTAGCGCTAATCAGGCAGCAGCGGTGCAAGCGGCCCTTAAACTCCTAATAAAATAAATATCTATTATTAAAGTTTTATACTGATCTAAGTGTAGGTATACCTCAGTTACAGGGAATTTACACGGACGTTTTCAATTATTAATAATTTGAAGATTTCTGATTTTGAGAATAACTAGGTATTTTATAAAACCTTCCTGACATTATGAATTATTTAAACGTGTGTGATTCTCAGAGGTTAACCTAACACCTCCAGGTAATTTGTTTATGAATTATGACACACGAGTGATACCATTTTTCCATCCTTTCATGCATGGTAAACAATTTCGACCCATATAACACATTAATGGTTTCAATATAAAGAAAATGGTAGAAATTAAATTAAACAGACGTTAATAATGGAGGTGCTAATTTTAGCGAAAAATTCGTTCCTAGTTTTAACATATTATTCGTAAAAACCTCCCTTTAATTTGTGAAGATTAATAGGGCCGTTCAACGCGGCGATCGATTGCAATCAATACGAACCAATCGCATTCAACGCCTTAACCTCGATTTAAATCGATTGGAAAACTTTCATTGAAGCCTGATTAGATTTAAATCACTAATCGCAATCATGATTTAGACATTAATGACTCGATCACCTAATGATCTTTATGTTGAGATTTATTTCAGTACCTACGTCCCTCGTGTTAAATTGTAACGAAAAGTTAATAACAAATCATTGATGCGGGAAAGTTTAAAAAAAAAATGCGCGTAGGGCAGATTTCTAAAAGCGGCCATCAAGAACGCAAATTTCAATACGCGCCTTGTCTCGGGTTAAATTACTTAAACAGGAAGCTCGTACTTACCTGAAGAACCGATCGATATTTCCCACTCCGACTTGCAACTGAAGTGGACCAGACATGCAGTGTTTGTCTCCCACCTTCCCGGGTGGGCATTTTCACCTACGCATACTGTACCTATTGCGTGAAATGAAGTAATACTATCGGCAACACTTTATACCGTTCGCTGCAATGAAGCCAAGTTTTAGATATTATCATTGATATCATAATACATGGGTCGCCGAAATTATACATTTTATGCTGGGCAAATAGTTATTTGTTTAAGGCTGGCCCTCGAATCGTTTAAAAATGACATTTTCGCGGCTCGGGAATTCCTAGTCACAGGAGGCTACGAGTGGCCTAACGAAGTGGTTGAAAGTGCATTTTGTAGATGAAGGATCAGACTAAGGGATGACATTAATTTAAAACTCATATTCTGAAAAAAAATTTTTCCGTATTTGTCTGTCGGTTGGTCTGGTCACACAAGCTGCAGCCCAAACTACTTACTGGACCGATCTGGCTAAAATTTGGTATGTGCCCATTGCGTGATCTAAGGATCAAAGGAAAGCACCTTATTGGCACATCAACTTAATTTTAAATACAAACACCCATTCTTCGATCATCATAGGCAAAAAACAGTTAAAATCTGCTTCTAAAAATGTCGTGGTGCCTTTTTGGTAAAAATCCGTGCCGCGAAGAAAACAATGTATAACAATATATTTTTATTAGAAAAAAATGAGGAAATAATTAGGAGACAATGGTTTTTGCGTAGAGATGTTGGTATTCTACTTGCTGTCAACATACTAAAAGTCCTGACAAATCCTTCGTGTGCGTTAGCCGCTATCTTTAAAAAGTGGTGGAGGACGTGGGTCCCTTCGACGTTTCTTCTTCAGAACTTGAAAACCGTTGAACTGGAAATTCTTCACATGACCAGATTTAAAGAGCGTACAATTTGTAACAAAATGAGCATAATACTGCCCGTCCGCTCTAAGCTGAAGCACTACATTTCAGGGGCGGCGTGAGACATCTCAGATATCCTTCAATAGAATTTGTTTTTTTTTTGCACAGCACGCCACTGGTGCTGTCATAATCTAGGGAAAACGACAAAACACCTGCACTTTTAGTGCTTCAGCTTAGAGCGGACGGGCAGTACTTGAATGCTAGGTTCAGCAGTATCAGAATTTTTCTTTAAGCGAACGTGGAAGTCATTAGAAGACAGTGGTAGTTATAATTCTACAGACTTCGCAAAATTTTTGTGTTTCTTTGTTAATTTTCTACTGCAACCACTGTAAAGAACTATTTCAGGTTCCTCATCCCAATTCACATCAGTTTTCTAATTCTGTATTTTTCAACAACTTTTTGACACATCCGTGATGCGTCTGCGGAGGCACTACTACTATATAGGTGCAGATTGATAAAATCCGCACCCGATTCTACCAGTAAATCCAGGCGGCCTATAAATACCCGTCAAAGTGATAAACATACCTGCAACAGGGATACACATCGCTGTGATAAACATCTTCCGGTGGCTTTTTATAAGCGAGTAAGCCGGTCTTCATCTTAACACATGGTAATAAATAATAAATACCTAACTACATAGTCTTCTCTGAGTTAAATAAAAAGCTCATTAACAACTTTCAACGAAAGCTGTTTTAAAATAAACGAAATTGTTACCTAAGAGTAAAATGTAAAAAAATAATCATTTCGGCCACACATTCGTAAATCATATTAATTGAAGCATTGCAGAATTGCAGATACTTTCATCGAATATGTACTAAAATGAAGCAGGTAGGCACTTACAGACCAAGTAGCGTTATTTTTTCTTAAAGCTACAAATTTTTCCATTCTATGCTATGCTTCCATGTTAAGCTATTTTTATGAAACAAAAATGTTTTCTGCTATGAAGTTATAAAACTTTAAAGTCTCATTTCAAATGTAGAAGTTATAACACGAAAGCTCAAGTTATTACAGCTTCAAGTAGTTTTACAAGAAAATAATAATTAGATGTTGCTTGAAAATAAAGTCTTGTTAAGAACTGCATATAAAATGCACTTATAAGTTTAGAAAAGATTATTTATTTCCTCAAATTAAATTTTAAAATAATTAAGAAATCGCCTTTTGCATATCACTGTTGTTCAAAGGTGATAGACACAATAAATTACATTAGGAACGGTTTGTGTTAGGTACGAGGTTAGGTATAAGTATAACAAAAATAATTTGACAGTTTGCTTTGCAAAATTTTGTCATTTTGCCTGTAGGTTTGGATACAAGTGAATGATGGGAAGTCGTTAGTAAAAACCGTGTTTTAGTAAAAACACGTAGCTAATAATAATAATCAATCTTTACTAGGCAAGTTACTACAGTAGATGCCTGTACCTGTATGCAGTATATAAATTGAGATTGATCAGAATTAATAATTCAAATATTTAAAGGGTTTAAATGCATTATGGCAGCGTGCAATAAAGTGGCGTTGTAATGTATGGTGATGATTGGATGATGTATGATTGAATTGATGTCCTGATTAGGTTCAATTTCAAATCAAAATATTTGACTAAACTAAAAACAATATGACTATTGCAAACAGCAAATGATTTGCTTTTCAAATCGATCAAAATTTGTGGAATTTAATGGCATAAGTACAGATTTCGTTCGCAGGGTTTCATCTTTCAACAATTTTTTCAACATGAAGCTTTGATGCGGAAGGTATGGATTAACTTTCATAACTGGGAGTTCTCACAGCAAATTCTTGAAGTAGTTTGCACATTCAGTTGAGTTTTTTCCCATAATTAATGATGAAAAGGTCGACGTGGTATGACCAATTGTTTGTTTTACCGCGCTCCGTTGGCACTCGCGTTCAAGCTGTGATTACTGAAAAGGCATGAAGTGTACTGGGCATTGTGATAAGTGGACGGCTCTTCCATACGCGAAAAGTGACGCGAATTCATTCGAGTTGTTTGCTCTTCTGGGTTTGTAATTAAATTTCCTTGTCTCCGTCGTGAATTCGCCCGTACTGAAAAATAATCCCTCTAAATTCAATTCAACCCATCTAACTAAAAAAATTAATTAAAATTTCCGGGTGAAAAAAGCTGAATAAATAGAGCCAAAGTTATGGTGCTTCATTTAATGGAAAGTATTTAGGCAAACAAATGTGCACAAATTTAACGAATATTACGGTTTTTGTTCGCATTTCATCGCATGTGTTAATGTAGTATAACGTGCAGAAACTGAGAGAGTAAGTGCTAATAATGTGGATTTCGTCGGAGTCCACTTGTCGGTAGTGATTAATTATTGTGGATCACTGCTTCCCAGAGGTCTTACTTTAATTAATCACAGAAATCCCTTCCAAAGAAAATTATAACTTGACATTTTTTAAATTTCTAATTACAGTTGGCGGTGCTCGAGGTGATTCATGTCGAAATCTAGGATATGTTCCAATATTATTCTGATTCGATGCAACCACGATTTTGGTGCACCAAATTTTAGGTTGACCGTCAATTTCCTAAAAAATTGGTATAATAATGGAGCGGATCGGTCCACGCCTGACGCCTGTTTTGTTTCAATAGAAAATTTTATGGTGATAATCCATTGTAATTATTGTGTATCTAGTATGCAAAATAGATTATGTGAATAAAACGGAGGACAAATCAGCAGTTCTAGGGATCAAAGGGCTTTAATTAATTTCAGAGAGGACCGTCCTTTGAAATACGAAAAAAAGATAATCGCATTCTTTGTAATTTTTACATTCCTAAATATTCCTTACATTATTTTGGGAAGAATGAAAGTGACACGCAACAAACATTAGAAGAAAATATTGTATTATTTCGTTTGAAACTAAAACATTGTACAGGGCGGTCCAAATGTATTAATACAGGGCTCTCACGGCCAAACGGTAAGATAAATCAGTAAAATAAAAAATTGTATAATTTAGCAATAAATAATGAGTACATTTTTTTAAATGGCACCATGCATGTTTCTATTTTTTTTTGGATTCCCTTTGATGCTCTCTTTATTGGGGTGATTTTATTTTTTTGATAAATTGAGCAGTAAAGGTAGAAATTTTTGTTGATTCAAATTTCGCGCGATGATCCGGCAACAATGCGCTTCACCATTACTTCGATGGAACCACCCTCGTCTCACCGTATGTCTCCCACTCCCACTAGTTGTACTGTGTACACAATGAAGTAAACAGGCTATTTATTATTAGGCCCGGTCAGATTCTACCAGAGGGCGTGTACACAGTATGTACAACTACCCTGTAGTGGGAGACATTCGGTGAGATGAGGGTGGTTTCATTGAAGCGCATTGTTGCCGGATCACCGCGCGAAATTTGAATCAACAAAAATTTCTACGTTCACTGCTCAATTTGTCAAAAAAATAAAATCACTACCATAAAGAGGGCATCAAAGGGAGTCCAAAAAAAATAGAAACATGCATGGTGCCATTTAAAAAAATGTATTCATTGTTTATTGCTAAATTACGCAATAAGATGAGGAGTTCCAAACTGCGACAAAATAAAGGTATTTAATTCTAATTTACCTTGGATTTTTAATTTTGCTCATTTATCTTACCGTTTCGCCGTGAGAGCCCTGTATTAATACATTTGGACCAGCCTGTATAAAGACATAAGTGACTCATATGAATTTAATTCGCCTCGCTCCGCCTCTACATTTAAACTTCTATACTTCATCGCATAATGACCGACTTATATTCCCAATAAAATAAATATCTATTAATATTTAATAAGCATCATCATCAAGGATCGAAATTTTCAATTCAAAATAATAATTAGTACCTAAATACAGTCGGGGACTTTGAAAATGCCCACCCCACCTCGACGACTCACTTGATCGACTGTATTGCAACGTGCTAAATGTTTGCCAATCTGTCAGGCAAACATCAAACGAATTTCAGCGATGCAGTCGACCAAGTGAACCGTCGCGGTGGGGTGGGCATTTTCAAAGTCCTCGACTGTACCTATAATGAATGCGTACAGACCACGCATAGAACAAGGGGGACGGCATTTTCCTCCCCCTATAAGACTGCTTTGCCTCTTCCTGTAGTTTCATACATACTTACAGGGTGGCCCACTGAAAAGGGTCTATCCACATTTTCTCCTCTCGGACTCAAGTGAGGAAAAATCGCTCGAACATGTCGATTTTTATTGGAGAGGGACACTTAAATCCATGCTTGGTGAAATTTTACAACGCACCTACTAACCCCCGCGAACCCCCACTTTAAAATTTGTAATGACAACCCCCCACTTATGATACATCGTTTGGAAGCTAATTTTATTACCAATTCATGTAATGATGTTAGCTTTCAAATAATTCGGTTAAATTAGAAAAAAATTGCGCTATTTTTTAGTTATTAAGAATATGAAGATATCTCGATTCGTTTCTGAGTTATGCCTAAAAATCTGAAAATTGTGGTTTAAAAAAAATAATATCTCCATAAAGATTGATGCTATTTAAATAAAACTTGTAACTTTCATATTTTTGGCAGCATTCAATCAAATATCATCGACAAAAATTTTCTAGGCCTTCTAGATTTTGAACACTGACGATCAACTTTTGATTCTCTTATGGTCGCCATGTTGAATTTTAGCACCATCGGACACACAAAAAAATTAACTTTTCAAAAATGTAACCAGTAAGAACTTTTTTGAAAAAACATGTTAAAGTTTGAGTCAGACGACTTCAAAATCAATTTTTTTCAATCTTGAATTCAATTGTTTTAAACGTCAAAATGGATTAAAAATGTTGGTGTAGTATTTAATTGCTTTTTCATAAAAGTTTTATGCTAATTTTATAAATTATTCATACAAATTTTAGAATTTTGACAATTTTTCAAAAAAATCCATATTGATCACATTTTTGAAAAACTAATTTTTTTCTGTATCCCGTGGTGTCAAAATTCAATATATGGCGGGCATTAGAGAATCAAAAGTTAACTGTCATTGCTCAAAATCTAGAAAGCCTATGGGAATTTTCTGTCTACTCCATACGCTGTCAGTAATACAAAAGTTTCAAGTTTCATTTAAATTATCAGGCATTAGGCAGATATTAATTTTTATTTAAAATCGCAATTTTCAGACTTTTCGAAACAACTCAGGAATCCCAGGAATCTCTTACAATTTAGGAGATGCCATTGGTGAGCAGTGTAAAAGGAACCACCCTGTATAAATTGGTTATTTCACCTATAGTGCTAGCAAAAAGTAGAATACCTACTAAACTTAGATTCCGAATCGGTTGAAGAAAAATGTACCATTCTATTTCCAAAAACAAAATTAGGGTCGTCTTCGGTTAAACCGGAAGTGAGAACATATCGCCTGGTTACACGTGCAGGTGTTCCCTCTACATGCAAGGCTGATCAGCGTTTATTTCATATCAATATAGGTACCTATTTTTTACGCCCGAAGACATTCTAAGAGGGAAGCTTAAAAAACCCTATGTAGGTACCTATGCGTCAGATGTTTTGCTCGATCGTTTGTTACGCAACTGAAAACTTTACGGAAGAGATTCGCTCATGACAATTACTTTGAACGATACGACAATCAGTCTTATTCTGTATGCCAATTGGATTTCTCAATATTGGAAACTGGGCCATTCTGTAATAATGTGACAGCTGGTTCGTATTCTGTATGACTGTATGAATATTCTCAATTGGATACGTATTGTTTTCAATTGAAAATTTCAATCCAATTGGAAGATCCAATGGCATACTGAATAAGACTGGATTGATTGGATTTCAGGTAACTATGGTTTTTAGGCGTCATGACCGAGTCTGCTCCGAAGTTTTCAGTTGCGTAACAAACGATCCAGCAAAATACCTGACGCATACTGTACCTATACCGCTATCCGAAAATTAAAGTTGCAACGTATAAAAATTCGAGCAAAAATTTGTGTTATGAAATAATATACCTTCAAAAAATGTGTACAAAAGTTCCTATATTTAATAGCTTTTACGTTTTACAATGTCAATATAAACACATTATACGTAACCTCTAACGAAAATCGGTGGTATATTATATACATCCTAAAATTTGATTGATGGATTTCTTATAGATTAGAAGGCAATATTAGAAGAATCGTTCCCGCTAAAATCTGATAAGAAACGTGCGGGTCAATATTATGTGGGCGGTACTCATGAGAAATGATTTTATTTGAAGGAAACTTACATTAATGTCTTGAGGAAAAATAAAAGCTTTATCGTGGTGAACTGTGTTATGTGCCACATTTTTCACCATCATCATGTCATATCGATATACGGGGAGTAAATAACCATAATATGTTTATTTGACTTCGTTGGCGGCTGAACTTCGCCGTTTTTTATTGTAATGCACATACGTATCTTGCATAATAACTTGTTCCATTGTTCGGCAACTAGCTGACCCGACAAAGTCACATAAAAATGAAGGATTTATTGTACCTATAATATTATACATATAGACTTGTTACTTGGCAATTATGTGGTTTTGGAACATTTTTCTCTTTCCCTGATTGCGCACTCTTGCACATAATTGGTTCAATTAAGCAAATATGTAAAGAGATGTCTAAACTACATAATTAAACACAAATATTGACTTTTGTAATAATGAATAATCAAACGAACTTTTTGGAATGAACAGGATTTTCAGTGATTGTGTCCACCAAACATTTATTAATTATTGTCTACATTATATTCCGCACCGTATATGGGATACAAAGAGCCTTAATGAAGAATGAGGAATGCTTTTAAATCCCTCTGAAGTAGTTTGCAATGCAATCCATAATCGATAGACACAAATCTAACATCTAACAAATTACGGAAACCCACTGCAATTTAATTAAAATGTTTACTTTGGTATTCAAACAAGCCAGAGAATAATTGTAATTAATTGTCGGAAAGAAAAATAAATATTTGCTAAAGTTCATAAAAAAAAGTTTGGTTATTGCGAGGGTTATTGAGTACCGAGACGCAAGCTTAATTATAACGAACTCAATTAGGTAACATTACACTTTTCAGGGGTTAATGGTGAAGGTTAAAAAATGCACCAATATTTAATAATAGTTCATTCTACGGCAATTTAAAAAAAATAGGACAAATGTCGGAATGGAGATAATAGTACAAAATTTTCTCATTTCAAGGTAAGAAATAACCCAGGAAATAATGGAAAAAATGGAAAATTCCGGGACTCTAATGACAATCATCATGATCATGATGACTTTATTCGAGGGCTCCGGACCGGCGCGGAACCAGTTGGAATCCGGACCTATATACCGGGACCCTTTTTACAATGCAGGCGAGAAACCGGAACCGCATCGAAACCTAAAAAGTTTTTCGACCCAGAATCAGCAATAACCTTGTTCCTTTTTTTGCTGATCACTTTGAACCTTCGGTCACGTCACTTTAGGGCGGAGGACCTTTTTCTTCGCTCATTACTGTGGAAACACCCTCGATCAGGTCCCTTTAGGAAGGGGGACCCTTTTTTTGCTCATCGTCACTTTGGAATCCCTCGGTCAGGTCAGGTCACTTTGGAAGACAGGACCTTTTTTTTGCTCATAATTTTGAAGCCTTTCGTTAGGTCAGCTCGCATCTTTCGCACTAGAGCCAAAATTCCTTGCTACGCCACTGGAGAGAGAAACAATTTAGTGTTAGTACCAAGCCTTCTGCCTTAATACATTTGGATGACACTACATAAATACAGCAGCGTTAACCGCTTGGCGCTCGTGGTGGTAATTATGTAGAATTGGGTTTACTAGAGTTTTCTATTGATCGCATTTGTTAATATTTAATCTTGATTAAACTTTCCGACAGCGTTTTACACGTAATGCATTAAATAATCCATCATTGATTCATTGACACAATAAATACTTATACCGGATCTGTTAGTAAAGTAAAAGTTGTTTGAATAAGATGGGCTCACAAGAATTCCCGCTAATACAGTAGTAATACAGCTTTTATTTAATATGATCACTACTTATTTCATGCAACAGTTTAATTTATAGCAACATCTCGCCATCTGAATTTGAGAAAGAGGTTTGAGTTACAACGACCAACACTGGAATATGAGAACGAAGCAGCATAGTTACTTTTAGTTTGACCTTTCTAAATTAACTAGTTATCTTAAACTTAATGAAATATGGTCACTGGAGTTTGTTTCTGACTTTAATTGCAGCCAATTCCTTGTGTGTGCTTTACCTGACTGAAAATTTCTAGCAACTTTAGTTTGAGACGCAACTCCTAAATCCAATTATTAAAATAAATGAAAAATATACAAAAACTTTTCTTTCAATTAATTTAATACGAAATTTATTGAAACACGTTTTGTATCTTTTTAATAAGAATTGTGCCCTGAATGCTGATGAACAAGATAAATCGAATATCAGATCGTTCGCTTCACACAAATTAAAGCATTATATCAACAAATATGACGTAATTTCATCACAAAAATTTCGTCACAAGACTTTATGTTATAAAACCGCCATACGTGACTCGATGAATACATTTGCATATACTTAGAAATTAGCTGAAACACAGCGACATACCAAGATGATAAACACGGATTCTCCTAACCCAAAACTTTCTCTCGACTTCGGTGTTTTAACTTCTTTTTTATACTTTTGTGTTCTTATTATAGTTCAAAATTCGAAAATTCGAACATTTTAAAAAGAGTAGGATATCAGCTTTAAAAATTACATAGGTATTATTAATTCCCGGTAATTTAGTTGTCTTCCCACCTTATTACTATTTGGCGGAGGACAAAAGGTTAAGGTCTTGAACTTTACAATTAATAGTCATCAGATTTTGCATTTGTTTCTTATTGAAATTGAACACAACAAGAATGCAGTTTACGTATGCTGTAAAATTATTCATAAATGACTAGGGTGAAGATTTCAGTTTGGCTTGTCATTCGTCATTACCAAGTACAGACAGTTCATTTAAATTTCACATTAAGTAGAATATGCACTAAAAGCAAATGGCGAGTCGTCGAGTAGCTCAGAATGGCAATCTACCAATCTGACACTTTAATTTGTCCTGCATTGTCAATTTTTAATAACACTTAAAGGGGTACTAAAGAGAAACGAGCAAGTTCGACCAAGTGCCACCCCCGATTCGGACCAGATATGACTGATAGGGAATCTCCTCGGGAATCTCTTTTATGCTCGATTTTTATTTGGCTAAAGTTTCGTCCAGCTGATTCTATAATTTCTAAACCAGTCAAAATAAAAAATATACTTACTTCCAACTTTACGCCAAAATAAACCAGAAACTTGTAGAAGATAAACCGAAACCAAGAGAAGCTTAATAATAATAATTATCAATCGATTTTACAGTTGTCAATCGATGTTTATTAGCATTGGTTTGCCGATAAAATAGAAAGATGTACAACAAAATAGCCATTTCGGGCCAAAATGTGCTACAATTTTTTACTCTATTTCTTAAAAAACGGCAAGTAAAACCCTCTGTAAAGCCGCAAATGCTTCTTGTTTTACGATTAAGAAAGTTATAAGCTTTTCAATGATACTACTTTCAATCCACCGTATTGCTGAACATAATTTTTGACGCAATAACAATTTAGTACCGTCCGAGGTCTCGACGTACCGTTTAACTTTGATGGCTTACTTTGTCAGATTTAATTGATCAAATTGTACATAAACTGTTTTTCATTTCCGAAAAAGTTACTCATACCTATCGACTACCAGTACTCATACATCAGATTTTTTTAAGTTTCTCATTTGTGTATATGTACTGTTTAGTGTATAGCACGGAGCGCCGCGCCTTACATAATGAAATGTATAGTACAAAGTCAAATAATGTTTGTTACTCATACATCAGGTCTCGTCTCGGGTCTCGTATACAGAACACGAGTATTTTTGAATAGGAATATTGATTTGACTTTGTACGAACCCTATTATTTACCGAACTCATTCATTACATTTATCCTTTTTAACAAACTTTTTCATAAAACAGCAATATGTCATGTATGGCGATTGCAAGCTTAGGACTCTATCCATATAATTAGCAATAACTAACAATAGGAACTACTTATACTATGGTCTATAGTAATAATAAGAGTTAAATATCCCCCAATTAATTTTGTTGTATTTTACAGGCATTTTAGGGGTTAAAAGGGTGAGTTGTGGGGGTGGTATTCTTAACGTTCAGTTAATGTCCTCAAGTTGGAGGTGGTTCAAGGTAAATTTCCTACATGATACTTTTGAGGGTTGAAGGGGGTGGGTTGTGGGGGTGAATTTTGTTACATTCACTTTGTCTCTTCAGGTTGGAATGATTTAAGGAACAAAAAACTCCGCATAATTATTTTAGTTGAATGCATTTTGTACCAATCAATATCACAAAGGTGATTGCGAAAATGTTTGGTAGATGTTATCTTATGGCAGGTTTTTCACATTTATTGTTAGTCAAGGATGACCGGATGTCAGCCAGCATCTTCCAAAACCTGCAAGCCGGCAAGAAATTCCAATATGAATAACATTGAAAACTTGATTGAAAATTTGCCTATTAGCAACGCTTCAGGTTAATTTTAATACTCAATCGCAATAGGCAAAATTTAAACCAGTTGGAAACGATTATACCGTGCATACCTTAAAAAATACTAGTCATGTCATGGCGCTTTTTAAAATCAGCCACCTTCATTGAGAAACGTCAACATGCAACACTTTTGACAGTGCTCGAGTGGAAAGCTGTAAGCACATGGGGGTCGGACCGTTTTGCAGTTCCGCACAGCCTGCCATGACTAGTTTTTTTAAGGTACACCCAGTAGAAACAATGAATGATGGGTTTTGTATAAATACTGTGGAGTTGACAGCTGTCAGAAATATTAAAGTTACAAGTTTCATTTGATTACCACCAATCGTTAAAAAGATATGAATTTTTCTTTAAAATCGCGATTTTCAATCAAATTGCTGAGTTAAAGTGAACTTTCTCAGACAAATGTGTAAATGGAAAGCAGCTTTTATTGCAAATGCGTGTCTAAAGTCACGTCGCTGTACTCGCCGTTTTTTCTGATCAGGATTGTGGTTGTTCTATAACGCATAGAACATTTTCAAGAAACTTAAAAATATCATTTTGGTGATTATTTAACGAATTCGATGTTAATTTGTCTTTTTGACTGTCGTAATCAGCGACTTTGTATGTTAAAGGTAGGTAATAATAACCTAGGTAATAAAAAAAGTAGCCATCATAGTGCCAAGATATGATGAACCACCCTGTATACCTACCTATAATAGGTAATTAGATTTTTTTTGGCATAGGTATTCCCAGCTGAGACCGAAATAGTATGTTTTTCGTAACACCGAAATCCATTGCAACAAACTGATTTTTCGAGCTTTCCATGCATCGCCTGTGTTAAAAAAATCATAATTTCCCTGTTTAATATGTTACTAAATTCATTTATAAGAGTATAGAAAGACAAAAGCGAGGACAAAAGCCTCGACAAAAGCTTTTCGCAGGCTATAAACAATAACTATAGTTTTTAAATGGTGCGTTTTGAAAGAATCATCTCATTAAAAGTGCCAGCGAACCTTCTTCATTGCGTACAAGGTCGGATAACAATAAAGGCATATGACTGTTGCTGACAACTATTGTGAGTTTATTGAAAATTATCGTTTCAGGCAATTGTATACGAAATGCTGGTAATGGACGGCTCCCCGTTGTTTTTGAAACGCAAGTTCATCTAAAATCGATTAGATACCTATATCCTTGTTTAAAATAAATAAAGCCACCCGACAGGCCAGCAGTAAATTATATACCATTTACTTAAAAACTGCCTTGCATAATAATTTATTACATTATATTATCTACTTATTCCTATTTTGATCCCTTTTCAAAATTATTTAGGCAGTAAAATCCAACAGACGGTTAAAGAAATTTCATCATATTATTCTACTATCGTAGGTAAAGGGATAAGTATAATCGAGAGTAATGTCATCTATAATATAACAAGTAGTATAATAATTATCGATGATGTTTTACGAGTTGAAACCGAGCGGCCAAGTTTCAAGCTTCCGATTCAACGAGAAATATCCTGGATTATTAATCATACCACAAGATTGTATTCAACGAGACAATAATATAAGAATGTCAGTGCATATTTATATTTACTGTTTAGCAATACGAAGGCATTCATTTGGTTGGCTGTTCTCAACAGGCCCCAAACAGTTAGCACTCGTTTTTAACGTTTTTCCGGGCGTTTTTCACTGTAGAATTCCGTAGATTAAATGGTAAAAGATAGTGAAGCAAAGATCAACGTCAAATTAATAGAAATTGAAGACCTTAGTCGAGACCTTAGTGCAAGAAGGGATTGTGTTACAATATGCCAAATGTTCATGAGAGGCAAATGAAACATTTAGGGCCGGAATTTCAATCGAAGGTTAACCTACAGATCTGTTGGTTACCCAAGCAGATCATCAGAAAGTTTTGAAATAGACTTATTTGATTGGATAACTAACAAGATCTGATGGTTAACCTTCGATTGAAATTCCGGCCCTTTATTCTTTTTCGCCCAATCTCTTACCGACGTAACTTTTGAAAAACGGAAATGACCATAATTTTTATTTTTCATGGTATCATACTTTTTCACCTCCCCACAACCATAAAAATGGGAGGTTACTGCAATCACTCCAAAATACAAAATTGAGATAACACCAGATCTTTACGTTTCAAGGTCCCAGGATCACAAAAAAGTGGTTTGCCTAATTTTGGTGGCAGTCGGCCTTTTTAGCATGTCATCTATGAAATTTGAAAGATGACCACCATTTGTTTTATCAGCACAGGAAAGGTCTTCAGATTCTGCTTACAAAAATGCAATTATTCATGGTGCCCTTTTGGCAATAAATAATAAAAATTTTGAAAAAACTCCCGAAACACTTAAGAGACTGGATTGAAATTTATAGATGATATAGCATTGGATAATTCCCAAGTGGGGAGGTTCAAGCGGCTTCCGTAGTTGCCCAATTTTTCTCAAAGGTTTCGGAATCTACGATTTTTTTTTGAGTGCATCTCACACAAAGAATGTTAATGCAAATTTACTCTGCATTATTTGGGTTTGGTTCTTGAAACGTTTTTTTTTTTAGCATAAATAATTAGTTCATGCTTACAATGGAATATTACTTTTCTTAAAGTCAACTAAATTAGGTACCTAACGTATTGTTCCTGGGTACCAAAAACCTGAGCCAGTATTCTATATTATGACAATTTCTTTAAAATACCCGCTCAATGGTTCAAGATCCCAAGGCATTTTCGAACAAAAAGGTCCTGCGATATAACCTCGGATATAACCTAACTTTTGCGTAGAAGATTTTCATTGATTTCACTTCGGATTTTACTTTGCGGTTGAACTGCAAATTGTATCCTGGAAGAGGAGTAGCCGATATGTTTTTAAAATACCCTAATTGTTAAGGGGAGAATGATGAATTAACACAAATGAGTGAAAAATGACTTTTTAACCTCCCCAACTTCATCACAATTTTAAAAAAATGGGAGGTTACTGCAATCACTAAAATTTTCGAATTCGAGATAAGACCGGATGTATGCGTTTTGAGGTCTCAGGAACCCAAAAAAGTGGTTTTTAAAATGTGTCTGTGTGTATGTTCGTACGTACGTACGTTTGTAAACACGCCACAGCCAAAACTACTAGACCGATTTGGCTGAAATTTGGTACGTAGGCATCCCATAACCCAACTTAGATCTGAAAAGCTTTTGGAGGCAATCGTGCAACCGGAAAAGCCATTTTGGCACATCAACTTTTAAATTTTAAATGCAAACCCCCATTTTTCACGTCACCATAAGAAAGGCCTTCAAATTCTGCTTCTAAAAATGTATTCACTCTTAGTGCCTTTTTGACAAAAATTGAAATATTCGGGATTGTTAACGTACTTTAAAAACACGATACAGGCGAAACTTGTGGACCGATTTACCTGAAATTTTGTACATGGAGACTGTATTATACGCCGAAGAGCTGAAAAATGTTTGGAGGCAATCGACTCACGGAAAGTGCCGTTTTGGCACATCAATTTTCAATTTTAAATATACTCTCATTTTACCATCCTAAACAACTTTTTTTTAAATGTATTGTCAGCATCAGGAAGGTCTTCAAATACTTGTTCAAAATAAGATAAAATTCATTCGCATTTACTGCCCTTTGGGTAAAAAAAAATTGAATTTTGTAATAACACTAAAACCACATTATAGCCCAAACTACTGGATCGATTTGACTTAAATTTGGTACATGGAGATTGGGTGACCCGTTGAAGACCTGAACGGCTTTTGGAAGCAATTGGTAAACGAGAAGTGCCATTTAAGCATATCAATACAAGGCCTCCTTTTTTATGTCGCCATTAGAAAGACGATCAATTTCTGGTTCTAAAAAAGTATTCGCAGTTTCTGCCATTTCAGTGGAAAATAGAGAAAAAATGCTTTCTCATTAAAAGGGACATTAACCTTAAAAGGAACATAATATGTTGTCAAATGGGTGTTGACGGTATTTGTCGAAATTTTCTGTTAAATATAAAGATCCACGCGATGGGGAGGTTCCAGCCGCTTCTTTCTATTTCGGTTTCCTAATGAACACTTTATAGCACCCAAACGCGTTCTCTAATGTGTTCTATTAGAGCACGGCTTTTGTTTACATCATAACCTAGACAACGATTGTGTCCAACAATCGCCAACTGTCAAGCGAACGTTGACCTGTCTTTGAAAATGGAAAACCAATTTTTTTTCTAACAAATTAGGTACCCGAAATAGAAAAAATTGTATAAAAAACGTGTTTCATAAGGCTCTTATCGCACTCGGATTTTGTAAAACTCGGGCTTTTCGCCCTCGTTGTCCAAACATCCTCGTGCGATAATAATTGGCCTTATGAAACGTGTTTTTTAATATACTATTGACAAACGATAATTATTGAAAACTGCGATTTTGACTATCTTTACGCACAATTTTAGATTTGTGTGCTGTGCGTAATAAGGAGCGGCTTTACTTAGTTTGTACATTGTACAAATTGGCTATTTACAATAGTGCATGGCGGTAGAAAAAATTATTTTATCTACCCTTGCCCTTGCTATTAAGTACTACTTTAGCAACACATTTTGCAGTGATGAAAGAAAGCAACACCCGCTACAAAATTAGAAAAAGTTGGTTTAAAACGATCTATTATTATTTCAAGCGAATTGATTTGATCGGCGCCTCTGGTTTATCGAGTAGCTATAAATGAGCTGAAGAGTTAAATTATTCATACTTATTTTGTTTAATTTTCAATAAACAATAAAAACTCACTAGGTTTGTCCAATTCGTTTGGCATGGAGTTATCCTCCAGACTATTGAAACGGGGGAACACCTGAGGCGCGGTCACCCAATAAATGACTAAGATTCGCCAAATCAACCCCATGAACACTTTCATGTCATCCTTCTTTTGCAACACTAGAAACCACACACCTCACAAGCACCCAAAACTTTGAAACATGAAAATCTTTCAACATTTTTAACACTTGAGTAACATAATTATTTAAAATTTAACATTGTTATCACTTGGTGACAGTTTATTAAAAATTAACTTCTGGGAAGTTCTAAAGAATTAATTAAAGATCAGTCACAAATATAACAATCTTAATTAGTTTGAACACTTAGATTTTTAGGTCTGTTGCTGGGGGCTTGCTAATCCAAAAGAAGTAAAAGAGCACTGTTTGTTTTTAAATGTATTTATGAGTTAGGGGTTGTGGAGATTGCATTATTCCTGTGGCTCGCGGTCGGCGGGCGCATGTCGGATGCCAATACGAAACATTCTCTTCCGCGGTCATCACTGTACTGGAGCGGAGCTTGAGCGGAGTCGTGGAATCGTGGCATGAGCGTTCCATGGCTTGCTTGTCAAACCAAACTGCGCTGCTGCTGCTGCCTGCTGCTGCTACCTTGGCCGACCTAGGAGTTCGCTTTTACGAAGGTGAGGAGAATTCCGGATTCCGGTATCTTCATATAGCCTCTCTCATTTTTTTATTTTTGTTTTGTGTCTATCAGCTGAACCTGATGAATGACTATAACCATAGCGCATAACAATTTAGATTATTGCTGTATTGCTTCCTTCCCGGTTTTCTGTGAACGCTTTCAACACCACCTCCCTTTTACAAATCAGGCCCGATACCAGGGCCCTGCGGTTTCAAATAAAAACGCGATAGGTATGAAAAAACAAATTGAATTGATCTCCACCATGAATAATAAAACGTTTCGTGGTGCTGACGTTTAATTTATGGAAGTTTTTGTCTGGAGTTGTTTAGTTGTAACTCTAATAGACCTGACCAGGGCCGTGTTAAGGAAATATTTTAGGTGAGGCGAGGATGAAATTTGGCGCCCCAATAATAATAATAATTTTAACCCCCCCCCCCGCAGAGCTGGGAGTATCTTTAGAAAAAAGTTACTTTCATATAACTAGTTACTTTTTTCCTCCCTGCGAAAAGTATATCTAGTTACTGTACCGAAGTCACTTGTCACTAGTTACTTTTGGTAAGTATCTAAAGACATAAAAAAGTAACTAGTTACTTTTCATGAATCTAGTTACTTTTCATGTATTTAGTTAGATACCAAAGAAACTAGTTACATTTAATACAATTAGATACTTTTCCAATAATATCAACAATTTTCAGAAAAGTTGGAGGTGTAGGCAATATCCGTCAGTTTTAATTATATTTTACGACATTATTCTCAGTACTTCTAGGCTGAGTAAAACAGAATTTTTTGATGCAAATTCATCTGCCCATTGACATTTTCTTTTTATTTAGGTACTTTTCAGATTTTGACAGATTGTGAGGTTTTGACAGATTGTGAGGTAAGAGAAAATTTGATAGAAATAAGAGAAATCAAAAAATGAAATTGCTCAGGTAAATTTGCATCAAAACAACTAATTTGACGTGTTTTTGCGTTTTTCCAAAATCTCAATATTTCACCGATTTCTTCGATATTTTTGAAAATCTAGAGAGGCCGTGACTGCACTTCCGGTTAAACCAAAAGTGGAAAAAAATCCCTCAATATACGCTCAAGTGATCTTTATTCTTTGGTTAGTAACACAACGCAATGAAACTGGCTTTCTCTAATTATTATAAATCTAGATGATCTAGATTGTACAGGGTGGGCCCGTAAAAGTTGGAACAAATTTTGGCTGCTAATAAAATTTTTATTTATAATGCGATTTCAATGAAGATTTGTGAAGTTGTTAACTCAACCTTTCTACGTCGAGGCCACTCATTTAATACACCAAGACTCATTTAGTTTCTGAAATATTCTTCAGTAAATGAAGAGGTAACATTTAGGGTCGCTGCAAAATTAAATCAACGGTGATGGTCTGCTTCTCTTTATCTTAGAATCATATTTGAAGTTTTCTGAGCAGAGTAACAACAAAAAATTAAGACATTTTTTGTTCTTTCACTCAAAAATTAATTAATTAACATCTGCAGTTTCGCGAAAAACTCGAACTTGTAAGTCAAGTTGCCTTTTAGAATTCACTTCTGTCACATTGTCAAGCAAATTAATCTGTTTAACATGGCTCGATTACTACTAGAAGATAAAATTTTAATCTCCTCCAGTTCCACGAGCGTAATTTTGGAGCCAGAAGAATCTGGTGCATTACTGCAACTTTTCTGATGGCTCTAGAATTACGCTCTTGGAGCGTTTTGATTAAAATTTCTCTTCTAGCGATAATCGAGCCATCTTAAATTGATTAAAATTTGCTTGTCAATGCGACAAAAGTAAATTCCAAGGGCAACTTGACTTGCAATTTCAGGTTTCTCGCGAAACATTGCAGATTTTAGTTAAATTAGTTTTTGAGTAAATATCTTAATTTTTCAGTGTTACTCCGCTCAGAAAGCTCCAAATATGATTCTAAGACAAAGAAGAGCAGCCCATCACCGTTGATTTAATTTTGCAGCGACCCTAAACGTCACCTCTCCATTTAATGAAAAATATTTCAAAAACTAAGTGAGTGTTGCTACATTAAATGATTGGTCTCGACGTAGAAAGGTTGAATTAACAACCTCACAAGATTTCATTAAAATCGGATTACAAATAAAAAATTTATTCACAGACAAAGTTTGTTCCAACTTTTACGGGCCCACACACAAAAAATGTTCTTCTTAAGTTAAGAATTGAAGTATTTTTAAAACTATTTAATCAGATTTAGTGTTTCTATATTTGAGTTAAGTAAATAATCTCCAAATTTAGCAGATGGAAATACTGAGCTCAACAATATAGCTTTATTACCTAAAATCCTAAAACCAAATATTCTTCCTCAGGTGTAGTACAGTTATCTTCTTAATACCACTCAATTCAAACACTTCCTTTAAGAATTCGTTAAAACTGAAGATTAGTGTTACAATTAATTTATGTTAGAAAATGATACATTTGTGTGATCGTTATGTATTCTAATATTTAGTTTTTCCACAAACTATTAATGAAGTTAGCTTAGCATATATCTAAGAATAACATTTTCATACCAAGGATCATTTTCTTTGGGGAAGAATTGTAATTCTTGGTTTTAGTATAGGATCTTTGGTATAGGGTATCAATTGGTAGGTGCGCGTCTATGGGGAGCAACGAGGTCACGTAGTCACTATGCATGGTGTTGTGTTATGTACTGAGTGTGAATACTGTGAATGATATAATGGAGAGTTTTACAAATTTGTGTCCTGATCCTGAATATCCTCCAAATGGGAAAAATCTTATTTCGAAATGTTATTAACATTATTGAAAGTTATGTTTTGTGTTATTGTTCTCAATGTTCGTTAAGGTTTTGTATAGTAAGTCATATGTATGTTACCTAATTAACTGACCTATAGATTACTTTTCTGTTCTTCGGATATGCGTTATGATTATCTGCTTTATTTCTAAAAATTAAAAGCTTTTGTGTAACTTCTCAATCATTGCCTTCTTTCTGTTTAACCTACTATTTTCTCTCATCAGGTTACAGCTGCTTATATGATCTCGACTCCTTTTCGTGCGATCTTCGAATTTGCTTTAATTTTGAGGTTTAGATAGGCGAACAGTTTATTTCAAAGACACGGTTTAGGCCTTGGTTTAAATCAATTGTGAAGACACCAATGCTAAATTACTTATTTTCATTATCAATTGACAGACTCCTGTGGAGAAAATTTTACATTATACTCTGTCCGGGATCCACACGACCAAGATTCACCCGATTTCCATGGCGATTCATTGTTGACAACAATGATTCGCCATGGAAATAGGGTGAATCCCGGTCGTGTGGATCCCGGACAGACCATAGTTTGATTCACAACGCAAAATTTACATAAACCTAAATTTTGGATGCAGAGTAAAAAAAAAACAGTATACTTTATAATTATAAGAATATCAATATTCTAAAAACAACATTATTACGGTTTAAGCATACCTCTTGGTAAATGCAATGATATGAAGGGTAGCATTAAAGACATCGTATGCTCTAGGTAAGAATAGAAAAGCTTATTTACAGCGTCATTAGTCTTAGGATTAAGACGACCAGTTTATAATATTAATAATATTAATTCTCATTTAAAGTGTACTCGTTAAGAAGTCCATTGTTTACAGAAAGAATACAGTAAGTTAAACTTTAATTTTTAGTATTCTTGGGTAAACAATCTAATTTACTAGATGACAGTGAGTATAATACAGTACATTTAAGAATACATAGTGTCACGCCATATAGAAGCTTATTATCATCTTGCTCTGAGAGTAATAATCTTGTTCGAAGAAGATCATTTTTTGTGTGCACCCTGTATATTGGTATAAAAGAATTTTAATGGTACAACATACAAAACGCAAAATATGAGTAGCTACCAGATATTAAAAAACTATCCTCCGCCGAAATTGTCGAGGTATTTACTAAAATTTAAACCCAATCCCAACCGTTTCTATAACATGAATGAAAGTAACTAAATTACGCCAAGAGTAACCAAAATACTGTATCGAGTTACCTACAGAAGTATTTAGTTACTTTTTAAAAGTATCTAGATACCAAAAGTAACTAAGATACTATATCTAATTACTTTTCATAAGTATAACTTGTAACAAAGTTCTTTTTTCAGTAAAGTATCTAGTTACTTCAGTAACTTAAGTTACTTTTATGAAAAGTAACTTGAAAAGTATCTAGTTACTATTTCAAAGTAACTTTCCCAGCTGTGACCCCCCCCGCCCCGTTTGCACCTGATTTTCAGTATTTTCACAGTCCAAATCCGAACCAAACAATAATTTTATACCTTTTTTTCTTTATCTTCTTTCGTTCCATCTTACACAAATACTAGGGGGCATTTCACACCTCAAAAATTTGTACACCACTGCCGAATTTTCAGGGCACTGCCGTAAATTTGTACACCACTGCCGTAAATTTGTACACCACTGCCGTAAATTTGTACACCACTGCCGACTGTGAAGTCCCCCGACAGCCTAAAAATTCATAACCACTGCCGAATTTGCTCAATTTTTGCAACCACTGCCTAACATTTCCCACTAACACTGCCGAAAATTTGTACACCACTGCCGACTGTGAAATCCCCCCCAACAAATACAATACCTGACCCAAAAACATTGATTTAAAACTCCTAAAACTTTTACTCTCCGCTTAAACAGAAGGCTCAACAAAAATGTATTGCCAATGCCAAATTACGTATGTAACTGGGTAAAAATTTAAATCAAAAATCTAACTTACGTATCCAGGTATAGTATTTCTGGATGACTTTTGCGGATGAGTGGGCGATAGCGGGCGAGTCGAGTTCAAACCACAATGTTCAATGTGCGGCAAATCTTTGGGTCACACCCCCAATTACCAGGTTATTACGTAATTATTCATACCCAGTGCATTATTGATATCGTCAATAATTGTTCGATAGGAAAATTGTTCGAAAATCGATAGCTCGTATAATTGACCATGAGCAGATGAGCGAGCAAAGTTTGAGAAACACAGTCAACTGAAAAAAAAATGCTTGAAATGAACGAAAGTTGAAAAAAAAGAACTCGGGACCTGACCTGACGCGTCTGCGCGTGGATTCGCTAACATCGAAGAATTTGGACTAGCCCTTGCTTTCGGCTGCGCTGAAATCTCACATCATGTTACGACGGAGACCACACAATTTACAAACGCTTATCTTACCAGTTTAATTTTCATATCAACTCAAATAGGGACTCAAATGCATTAAAAACATTCACTTGATTTGTAATTGCGAAGAGTGTAGGTACATTAGTCTTATTTTTGAACAATTGCCTTTCGAACAATTACTGTCGTTTCGAAAAATTGTCCTTTCGAACAATTTGGGACAATCGGTTTCAAACAATTGACACATGACTGGTAAGGTAAGAAACATATAGACTCGACTATAACTTTGCTGTCCGGTTGTTTTAGTGCCGTAGCAGAATGCGGAGGTACTCTTGTCTTAGCTTATTCGCTCGCTCGCTCGCTCGCTCGATCGCTCGCTCGCTCGCTCTATCGCTCGCTCGCTCGATCGCTCCTCAGTCTGTCCGTCGGATAACTTGAGAACGGATTGAGATATCGAGCTGAAACTTGGTAGGCAGCTTCGTCTCCCGAAAAGTAAGGCGGGGATTGCTTTTGGGCCATATCGGACCAAGGGGGTGGGAGCTAGGGGTGAAAAACCGAAAAACTACTAATTGCAATAACTCGAGAACTAGTGGAGATATCTTGCTGAAAATTAGTATGCACGTTCGACCTTCAAGTCTGTTGAAAGTGAGGGGGTGCCAATTTCGGGGGATGAAATTTAGGGGATGAAAACCACAAAAAATATGATAACTCCGCAAGGGTTGCACGCAGCTGTCGGAAACTCAACGTACACACATATATCGGTGAAATCTTGTGGGGGATGCGTTTTTTCGTAAAATCGAACAAATGGGGTGGAAATTAGGGGTAGCAACTCGAAATTCCGCTTAATAAGTACTAGTCGAAATTGGCGTCATTCGATAGCTTTCCATTAATTATTCAAAAAAGGTGTCATTCATATTTTGCGAAAAACCACCCTTATAGGCGCTACAACCCCTAACATGCAGAAACACAAAAATACGAGAACTCAAAAACTACTCAACGTATCAAGGCAGAATTTGGTTTGTGAATTTCCAGTGACATTATAGGTGGATGGACAAATTTTCAAAAATATCTAACAAAGGGGATGAAATTTAAGGGTTGAAACTTGAAATTTCTTCAAGTAAATGGTAGCCTAAAATTACGGGGTTCGATAGATTTCGGTCAACTATTGAAAAAAGGTCTTATGAGTTTTCAATCTAAAACCAACCCCTGGGCCATTAACCACCCCTAACTCTTTGCAAGTCGATAATTATATTTTATTTATTTTTTCTGAAACCCTATTGGTTTATTTATGAACAACTGAAGTCAGTAAATACGCAAGGAGTTATGTCACACCGGAATAATAAACTCACCCCTGTAAATCATAAAGGGGTGAAATCATGAGGTGTTGAAAACATGAATCTACAAATTACCTTAATTTTTAAACGAATTGGGTTAGGGTGGTGAAATTGAAAACACAACTTCCTTTAGGCCATGTGGGGGTGGTGAAATAGGGGGTTGGAGTTTAGGGGTTGAAACGTCCATAAAGCCCTGTAATTTGACACAGAGAAGCAATATCTTCTGCGAAACTGTGACATCTTACACACTGCATCTTCGAGAAGGGAAGATCGAATTTTAGGAGAAAATTATCGAAGGGGATGAAAGTTAGGGGTGGAAACTCGAATTTTCAATGAAGAATGTATAGTTGAAAATATTACCATTCGATAGCTTTCTATTGATGGTACAAAAAAGGTCTTATTCATCATTCGCGAAAAACGACCCTTAAAGGCGGTACAACCCCCTAACATGCCGAAACAAAAAAATACGAGAACTCAAAAACTGCTCAACGTATCAGGGCTAAATTTGATGTGGTAATTTACAGCGCCACTGTAGGCGGATGGGCAAATTTTCATTAATATCTAACAAGGGGGATGAAATTTAAGGGTTGAAACTGGAAATTTTTTCATGTAAGTGGTGGAATAAAATTATGGGGTTCAATAGATTTCGGTCAACCATTGAAAAAAGTCTTATGAGTCTTCATCCTAAAACCAACCCCTACGCTACTAACAACCCCTAAGCCCTAGCAAGCGGAGTAAATATATTTCATTCATTTTTTTTTTGCTTTCTTCTAATTTGTTATTAATTTAAAGTGATATTCATCAATTTTTGACCCATCCACAATTTTTCAACCCCTTTCATGATATGTGAACCCTCAAAGAGCAAAATTTACCCAGGCCGCTTCTTTTTCGGGTGATTTCCGCTGGTTAATTTTGTAAAATTCGCGCAGTTTTGCCTTATGAATTGTTCTTGCCTTTTTCACTTTTTCGACCCCTTCGCAATGTTTCAACCCCCAAAAGTCAAATTTGCATAATTGGCTTATTTTCGTGTTATTTTCTGTAATTCTACTTAATTATGATTAATTCTCATCCCTTTTAACTTTTCACCCCCTTTACAATTTTTCAACCCCCTAAGTGTTTATTTTGCAAAATTCACATAATTTAGTTTTCCTTCGGTAATAAATTGAACTCA